>JAGPNQ010000019.1:0-1364453 GCA_020744155.1 Ilyonectria sp. MPI-CAGE-AT-0026
AATAATATTATATTTAAAGATTAAATTCTATTACCTCTTATTATAAAGCTTAAAAATAGACTCTATAGTAAAAAGATATTTATAATACTAAATTTAAAAAGAGTATATAATCTTATTTATATTAAGAAAAATATAAATAGAAAACTGCCTTTTAAATTAAATTCAGACTTTATAAATATCTTATTATACCCTTTAGACTTATAAATATACTAGCTATATTTTAATAAATAATTAATAATATACTATATAAGTATCTAAATATATTTATTATATACTATCTAGATAATATTCTAATCTTCTCTAATTTAGAAAAAGAATATATAGAATATATCTATAAGGTATTATAAGTACTTTAAGATATAAAACTACTAGTTAAACTAGAGAAAAGTAACTTCTATACTATAAAAGTAGAATTTCTCGGATATATAATCTCTTATAATAAGATTAGGATAGATCTAAAGAAAATTGCTATAGTTAGTAAATAGTTAAAATCTATAAATATTAAGAAAGTATAATTATTTCTTAGATTTACTAACTACTACTAAAGATTTCTTAGGAACTTTAGTAGCTATATTATACTACTTACTGAACTTACTAAAAAAGAAGTAGACTTTTAATAGGATATAAAAGTAGAGAAGGTATTTAATATTATTAAGAATCTTATTCTAAGCAAGCTAATATTAGTAACCTTTAACTTTAAATAAGAAGTTAAACTTAAGATAGACTTATTAGACTTTGCCTAAGATACTTAGATTAGTTAAAAAGATAATAATAGAATATTATATCCTATTACCTTCTTCTTCTATAAAATATATAAAGCTAAACTTAACTATTCTATTTATAATAAGAAATTTCTTGTAATTATTAACTTATTTAAGAAATTTTAATATTACCTCCTAGAAAGTAAATATAAAGTTAAGATTTATATAGACTATAAGAATATCTTATACTTTATAACTATATAAGAACTTAATAGATAATAACTATAATATACTGAATATCTTTTAGAATTCGACTATATAATTATTTATAGAAAAAGATTAGAAAATAGATAAGCTGATACTATTAGTCGATAATATAACTTTAATACTAATAAGATTAAGATAAATAAATAGATCCTTAACTTTAATACTAAAGGATACCTTAAGTAGAAGTATATTATAAGTATACAGAAAATACAATCTTATACCAAATATCTAAATATAATACGTAGGATATATACTATACGAGACTTTATAGACGATACCCCAGAATAAGATAGGGATATTAGGTATAAGAATAGGCATATCACCATCCCTTACTACTACTGATATAAGATTATCCAAGACCTGTATAAGAAAGGCTCTTATAATAGAAACCTAGAAATGCTAAAATAACAGGCCTTTAAAATATATAATACTTATAGCTTCTACTTTGAAATTTAGTATGCTATTAATATATACTTGGAATATCCAAATAAAGAGGAATCGGAATATATATATAAAATAGACTGAGTTACAGGCAGAACGATTAAAATAAAAAAGAAAAACCTGGGAAATACCTATACTATTATAAACTATAATAATCTCTATAATTGGATTTAACAGTATAATAACAAGCTGCCCCTGGATATAAAAATAGATAAGTAGTAAGTTCCTAGAGAACTGTAGTATTAGCTTATACGGGAAATATATAAATACCTGCTATATAGATATTAAGAAGTTAATAGAATCCTTAACTGAGTTAGAATAATATACTAATTTCCTAAGATAAAGGCAATAGTAAAAACTATTATTAAATAATACCTATTATATAATAAAACTAAGGCCCGATACTATAAACTATATAGAGAATTATAACCCCTACTAGTTACTAAGTGACTCTAGGATTCTATTACTATAGATTTTATTATAAAATTACTTCTATTAAGAGACTCTGTAACTGGAGTTATATATAATAGTATTCTTATTATTATAAATAAACTTATAAAATTTTCCTATTTTATATCCTACTAGAAATTAATAGATATAGAGTAGTTTACTTATATCTTTTTATAAAATATTATTAGTATCTATAGACTTCTAATAAAAGTTCTTTCTAATTAAGAATAGCTATTTGCCTCTAAATTTTAATAAAGCCTAATAGACTATTTAGGATTAAACTACTAACTTATAATAGTATTTTAAATATAAATTAACAGATAAATAGAATAAATAAACTAAATACTGAAATAATATCTTTAATATTATATTAATTATAAATAGAATAACTGGGTTAAGAAGCTTCTAACTGTATAACTAAGCTATAATATATTAATATATAAAAGTATAAAGCTTACTCTAGTATATACTAACTTTAAATTTATATCTAATACTTATAGAATAAGCTAAGATAGATTAATTATTCCTAAAGCTATTCTTATAATAGAAAATCTAAAAAATCTATATAAAAAAATAAAACTGAACTTAAATTTATTAGAAACTAGATAAAAAAATACTATAATATAAATAGATAAAGGAACTATTCTTCTAGAAGGGAGATATAGTCCTCCTTACTATAAAAAATATTAAAATAAAATAATAAAATAAAAAACTGGACTATAAATATATCGGCCCCTATAGAATTTTTAAAAAAATCTTAGAAAATAACTACTATTTAGACTTATTACTAAAAGTTAGACTTTACCCTATCTTCTATATCTTACTTCTTAAGAGTATAGAAAGTATAATTATAGCTAAGTTTAATAATAAGTTAGAAATAGAGGTTAAAGAATCTAAGGAATATAAAGTTAAGAAAATTCTTAAGATATAAGAAGTTAATAATAAAACCAAGTACCTTATTAAATAGAAAAACTACCCTAAGAGTAATAACTAGTAGGAACCAGCTAAAAATATTACCTATATATAGCGCCTCCTAAAGGAGTTTTATTAATAATAGCAGAAGAAGAAATAGAATTAGATATAATACCTAAAATAACAGACTAATTAATTATATCTATAGCACTGGATAATTAAGCCTCCCCTATAGCTTGCTATTTAGTAAGTAATACCTCCTCTTAGAAATATATTCTATCTGCCTTATTTATATTATATATACCCCGTAAAAATAATATAGAATTTTATTTATAAAGGGAATAATATTAAGTATGCAAATAGGTCAGCCTGGCTAGTATTTTAGTAAGAACCTCTTTAGCCTATTTAATATCTACTTTAAGCTTCTACTAAGCTTTTAAATTCCGAGATACTATAATAGAAGTATTAGTAAGTAAAATAATAAGTAGAAAAATATAAAACTTATAAAAAAAAGCTATATTAGAGCTATTATATAAATAATTATAGTAAATATACTTACTATAATAAGATAATTTCGCCGAAATCCAGTATACCTTCTAATTATTAAAATAATATATATAAGATATAATTTCCTAGCCTTCCTAGTTAATAATATATATAAGAAGGGAATACTATAAAGCTTTAGTAGATTTCTAGATGCGCCCTAATATAATAATCAGTATACAGGAATATTTAAAGAAGTAAGTTAGACCTACAGATATATAAGGGAGTAAGAAGACCTATAATAAGACCTTAAGAATAAGGCTAATAGAAGGGGAGATATTATATTACAGCCCAGGTTAAGACTAGGCGGTTATAACTGGCAGAACTATAATATACCTACTTTTCCTTTTCTAATTAGAAATAGATTACTTAGATTACTACTATAATTTTTATAATCTATTACAAAGGATTACTTAGATTACTATTATAATCTCTGTAATCCCTATAGTATATATATATACTTATTTAGTACTTTTATAGATAGATAGCCTTACCAGCTATTAATATACTTAGTTATATTAAATTTACTATTCTACTATTACTAGACTGTAATTTATATTACTTATTATAATATTTTAATCTACTAGATTATATATCTTATACCCGGACCTACTCTATATCCCTAGGTTAGACCTGACTGTTATACTAAGTTATATAAAATATTTAATTTTATTTTAATAAATATAATATTAATACTAATAGTCTAGCTTATTTATAAATTAATTTTATTTTTATTAAAAAATAAATTATATTTAAATATAATTAATATAATTTTTAATTATTAGTTAAATATTTTAAATAGTATAATAAAAAATATAATTTTTTTTTAATTTTATTTAATATTATTAGATAAATTAATATTATATAGTAATCTTAAATAGTAAAAATAAATAATATAAATTATATCTAGTATTAGAAGAAATAATAGCTAAATAATAAAATTATTATATATTAATTTTACTTAAAACTTTTATTTAATTCCTCTAATTTTAATTTATTATTTATAGTTAATAATCTTACTATTTATAGTTAATAATCTTACTATTTATAGTTAATAATCTTACTATTTATAGTTAATAATCTTACTATTTATAATTAATAATCTTACTATTTATAGTTAATAATCTTACTATTTATAGTTAATAATCTTACTATTTATAGTTAATAATCTTAAAATAATAATTTTATTTTAAAAAATTAACTTTTTTTTAATATTTATCTTATTATAATAATCTTTAAAATATTACTTATTATAATTATAAAATTCTATTATATATTACTTTAAATATTAAAAATATAAAAATAAAATCTATAATAAAATTAGATTTATTTAGAATTTATAAAATAAAAATAAAAAATATAAATTAAATAACTATTTAAAAAAATTTTTTAAAAAAAAAATCTTTTAAATTTCTTATTATTAAGAGGTCAGGATACTCTAGTATATATATACCCAGAGAGGGGACTAGAAGCTTAACAGTAAAAAAAAATACTAATAATAGTATTAATAATATAAACTATATACTTAATTTATTTAAAGGTTAATAGTATACTCAGATAGACTAAGATTTCTAATCTAACTAGTTACCTTTTTTAATATCTTTATAAGCTATAGGTAATAGCTATACCTTGGAAAAGCTAGATTAGCTGGAAAAGCTAGATCTTAGAAAAGCTAGATCTGCTAAAAAAGCTAGATCTTGGAAAAGGCAAAATCCCAATAGATATAAATACTCTACAGGCCCTCTTCTATTCCAGTTATCCTTCTATTCTTATACCTTAACTAATAACCTATCTAATAATCTAACTGAGAATATCTGCACCTTATCCTTTCTGCCTTATAATATAGACCAATAAGCTAGATCCCAATTATTAATATCTCTATAGCTTCTAATTTAATCTAATAGATTTAATAGAGACTAATCTAGCTCTTACTATAAAGCTAAAAGCTATAGTATAAAAATCTAGACTGAAAAATATTATATAAATCCGAGTATACAGCCCCAATAATAAGTATCTAGTACAGTTACTTATCTTTAGCTGCTATATAATATAAGAGCTAGCTAGTATAGATCTAGCTTTAAAATACTAGATTAGTAAAGAGTTATACTATCTTAAGATCCTTCTTAAGAACTGCTAAGAAGATAGAATCCCCTAAGTAGGAAGCGAGTTTCTTAGGAAATTGCGTTGTAACTATATATTATGGACCTTGAAACTTATGAACGAGGTGGTATTAGTTAACTTGCAGCCAAAGGATTGATACAAGAGCCCAAGGGAATCTATGGAGGGATGTTACGGAGGAGGTTATGTGCTTGGTGGTTAGAAGAGGTAAACAACTGTACTTAGATTTAAGATTAATAGACCAAGTCCCTCGTTAACACTTGTGCAAGTATGTAACTGTATAGAATTTGAAATAGTAGTTAGAATAGTGATTTTAATAATGAAATTTCTTATTATATTATTTAAAATATTTAAATAATAATTAAAAAATTATATTAATTATATTTAAATATAATCTATTTTTTAATAGAAATAAATCTAATTTATAAATAAATTAGACTGCTAATATTAATATTATATTTATTAAAATAGAATTAAATATCTTATATAACCTAGCTAATAATATTAAAAATACTAATAATAATAGAAGCTAAAAATTCCTTATAGAAATCAGCTAGAATAAATATAACCTCTAATTCCAGGAGTTATTATACTATATCGGGCTAGTATAGATACTAGCTACCTAGGGTACTGGCTAAAAGGGGGATTTAAATAACTTAGATTATTATAGATATTAGGAATCTTAGGGTATTCTAGAGGTTAAGTTATAGAAATTAGCAGTATATATATTAAGGTTAAAATAGCTATAGATTAAAAAAGTTAGATAGAATTCTAATAGAAAAGAAAAAAGCAGCTTAAAATCTAAATTTAGACTTTAGTAATTATAATATATATATAATAAAAATATAGTAAAATTTAAATGCTAGGGTTTTTTATTAAGAGATATTTCTTTTTATAAATTTTAAATAAATTAAATTTTATTATAAATTTTATTATTTAGTTACTATTTTTTTTAATATTAAATATAGCTTTTATTATTTATTTTTACTATTTAAGATTACTATATAGCTTTAACCTATTTAATAATATTAAATAAGGCTAAAAAAAACTAAATAAATTATATAGCTGGTATCTATACTCTTTATATTATAAATACTATTAGCCAGCTTTTATAGCAGGCTTACTTACCTCCTCTAGCTACTCACTCCCCACTCGTCGCCCCACTATGCTCGCCGCCTTTACGCCAAGCGCGGCAGAATCGTGGGGTCCAGTCTTTTTTTCTTCCAAGTGCGAAGGAAAAAAAAAAGCCTTGTTCCCAGGTGTTGCTATTACCTGTCGGCGCAACTTCTCCTCGTACTCAACTTCAATGGCGCCCCTCATGCCCTCTCGCAAACGGAAAGGCCTTTCGGAGGCGATCGCTTTGGAAGATGACCTTGCGGATATCGAGCTCGACGGAGTCTTGTCCCAGAGTGATGATGAATCTGGACCTGAGAACAGCGACCTAGAGGATGATGTCGCCGACGACTCTGCTGAGGACGAGGATGACGATGACGATGATGCAGATGCACACAGCCAAGATGGCTTGTCGGAGAAGGACGACCGGAATTGGGGCAACCAAGGCCTCAATAGCGACAGTGAAGGCCCCAATTATCGAATTGTCAAAGACGCCAACGGTCAGGAGCGATACGAGTATGCCGAGGTAGATCCCGTCTACGACAGCGATGACTCGGATGCCCAAGGCCCGGTCAACACTATCGGAAACATCCCCCTGTCTTTCTACGACTCGTACCCGCACATTGGCTATGATATCAATGGCAAGAAAATCATGCGCCCAGCCACCGGTGAAGCTCTGGATGCCCTCTTGGACAGCATCGAGGTTCCGAAGGGATGGACTGGCTTGACCGACCCGGAGACCGGAAAGCCCTTGAATCTGAGTCAGGATGAATTGGAGCTCCTCCGTCGCCTCCAGATGGGCGAGGTCCCAGAGGAAGGCTATGATCCATACCCAGTAAGTCGCGTCCCAAGATCCGGTCTAACGGACAATAACACTGACTCCTTATCAGGACATGGTGCCATACTTCACCAGCATTGAGGAGAAAATGCCCCTCAGTGCGGCGCCGGAGCCCAAGCGGCGATTCGTCCCTTCCAAACACGAGGCCAAACGAGTAGCGAAGATGGTCCGCGCGATCAAGGAAGGAAGAATATTACCGTACAAGCCCGCAGAGGAACGGCAGCGAGAGGAGGAAGAGAAAGAAGAAACTTACTATGACGTCTGGGCCAACGAGGAGCCTCAAGACCCGCATGTCATGAACATTCCGGCGCCCAAACTTGCCCCTCCTGGCTACGATCTGAGCTATAACCCCCCACCTGAGTACCTGCCGACGGAGGAGGAGAAGGAGGCCTGGAACAATATGGACCCAGAGGAACGGGAGAAGGAATATCTTCCCGCCAAGTTTGATTCCCTCCGCAAGGTGCCTGGCTATGGTGAGTTTGTCAAGGAACGATTCGAGAGATGCTTGGATCTGTACCTCGCCCCCCGAGTGCGGAAGAATCGACTCAACATCGACCCCAACTCACTTTTGCCCAAACTGCCCCGCCCGGAAGATCTCAAGCCATTCCCTACACTGGGTCAGACAATATTCCGCGGTCACGACGGCCGTGTTCGAAGTGTGGCGTTCAGTCCTGATGGAGAGTGGGTGGCTTCTGGAGGTGATGATGGGACCGTCCGCGTTTGGGGGCTTAATGGCCATCAGGAATGGATGGTCAAGCTCAGCAGCGAAGAGCCTGTGAATATGGTACGATGGCGCCCCAACAAAGAGACCTTCATTCTGGCCGCAGCGGCGGGCGAGGATCTCTTTTTCATGATTCCCTCCTTTGCTAGCGACGCCGCCGAGAAGGCGAGCCGCGAAGCCCTTGATGCTGGTTTCGGGTATGCGACGAACGGCACACAGCCTGCAACGGCTGGTGGTCCCAAGAAGGAGCCTCCCGCGAAATGGGCAAGGCCAGGAACCAAGCTGGAGGATGCCGGTGTCCTTTTGAAGACCACCGTCAGGTCTGTCATCAAAGTGATCACCTGGCACAGACGTGGCGATTTCCTTTCCACGGTCTCACCCACCGGGCAGAGAAGCTCGGTTGCCATTCACACTTTGTCCAAGCACTTGAGCCAAATTCCCTTCCGGCGTTTGCCTGGCCTGGCTCAGACGGCCCAGTTCCACCCGTCTAGACCTCTTTTCTTCGTTGCTACTCAACGCATGATTCGATGCTACGATCTGCAGAGGCAGGAACTTGTGAAGGCCATCCAGCCTGGTGCCCGCTGGATTTCATCCTTTGACGTGCATCCTGGTGGTGACAATTTGATCGTGGGCTCCTACGATCGAAGACTACTATGGCACGACCTCGACCTCTCGTCCCGACCTTATAAGACGATGCGATTCCACGCAGAGGCCATCAGGGCTGTGAAGTATCACCGAAGCCTACCACTCTTTGCAGATGCCAGTGATGATGGAACGCTTCAGATTTTCCACGGCAAGGTGGTCAGCGACTTGATGGAGAACGCCACCATTGTTCCGGTCAAGATGCTGAGAGGCCACAAGGTTGTCAACAAGCTGGGAGTCCTCGATGTCGACTGGCACCCCAAGCAACCTTGGTGCATAAGTGCCGGTGCGGATGGAACTTGCAGACTGTGGGCATAATGAACCGATTGTATATCTGGATCGATGTTAAAAGGGGCGGTGACTGGAGCGTGGTCAAGCTTCACGGTAGTACACGGCGTTAGGATCAATCTAGAAAAATATGTCACAGGTTACATTGCGGGTCCTATGGCGAAGAGCCTCTTATATCATGATCGTACGAGGGTTCCTCCTTTATTCTCAACCCTACATGTAGGATTAAATCGTCTTGCAGTAACACTGACTGAAGCGATGCAGATTATGCACAACGATCGTAACCATGATACCCAAGGGAGTTTTGATCACTTGACTTCATAAGAACTAATGATAATACCACACACCAACAAATAGCGAAAGTTAAATCATTTGCCCCCCTTCCGATTGTGACAGCAATTTTTTGATTCGACCGACGGGAGGTTCTTCGTGTTGTTGGATCATCGCTGACTACTTCAGCAAGACCCGGATGGGGTAAGGAAAACGCTCTTATAGCTCCTCCCTGACATGCTTCGCCTTCTCCCGAGCTTCTTCTTCGGCCTCGGCAAGCTTCTGCTGGGCAGCATCACTGCCCAGGCTGAACTGGTGGGAAATCCAGTTCCACCCATTTCGGGCTGTCTCTCCGATTTGAGCGAATATCGTCCCACCCGTGGACGAGGTGCCATATTTAAAGTAAGTGGACTCCTTCCGGGCCTGAGCCTTGAGCTCCTCCAACTTAGACCCCTGGGGAACCGGGATGCCGTAACTGTCAAGATAGGCTTTGAGTTCCGATTCAGACCATGCGTCGAATGCATTCTTCTTAGCGCTTGCTGTGACGGATGCAATATAACTGGTGGCCGAGGCGTAATCGGAACCTCCGGCAGTGGATGCTGAGGTGTAAGCAGACTGCGCGGCACTGACAAGCTCATCGCGACTAGAATCCTTCTTCTCAGCGATCTTCTTCGCCATAGCATCTCCATTTTCAATGAGGAACTTCTTCAAGTTGTCATAGCTGAAGTCATCGAAGGTCCACGCACTCCACCCGCTGGCGGCTAGGTGGGAATGCTTGCGGACGAGGGCCTCGAGCTCGTTCTTCTTAGAACCTTGGGGGACAGGTATGCCGCGAGCATCTAGATATGCCTTGAGTCTGGTATCAGACCACGCTGAAACCACCTGGTTGAAAGCATCCTGGGCAGCAAGGGAGGCGCTATCGGTCGCCCTGGCATACTGGTTCTGCGCATTCGAGGTGGCAGCGCCGAAGGCCGCAGAGGCTCGCCCAGAAACAGTATCACCAAGGATCGCGGCCCGATTCTTCCGAACCAAGGCACGTAGCTCGCTGGCCTTGGTTCCCTGGGGGACCGAGATGCCGTTCTTGTCGCAGAATTCCTTGAGCTGAGACTCGCCCCAGGCATCAATGATCATGTCAGTGAGCGTTGCATAGGCGGCTTGGGCGCTGGCCGTTGCGCTGGCAGCTTGGTCCTGTGCCTTGAGATAAGCGAGTCGCGAGTTACGGCGGACCGAGGCGATTAGCTTGTCGCGAGTGGTTGGCTGAGGCACTGGGAAACCCTGAGTATCAAGCCAACTTTTGAGATCAGACTCGGACCAGGTTTCGTACAGCCAATTTCCAGGATAGGAAGATGCCTGGTCGGCCTTGTTGGCGATGGTTTCATAACTGGATCGAGCCTTTTGGAGGAGTGTGTCACGGTGTCGAGGTTGAGGAACTGCACAGATCGTTATTATGGTGAGGCCAAGCAAGGAGCAATCTGGCTTCGAGGGAGTACACTTACCTGGAATGCTGTGCTTATCACAAAAGCTCTTGAGCTGGCTCTCAGTCCACGTGTCCAAGATCCAGTCCTTGACACTGGCCCACGCTTGGTAGGCATTTTCCTCTGTCTCGTACCAGTTGTCCTTGACTTGGGAGACTAGATTGTCTCTCGTGGCGGCCGCATCATCGCGGGTTTCCTTACCTTTGGCCTGGAGGTAGGCACTCAAGTCTGCCGTGTCCCAGCTACTGTAGGGAGCGACGACGTAGTCATTCCAGCTCTTCCCGACCAGCGTTTCCAGTTCCTTGCGATCGGCTGGGGTGGGGTATGGGATGTCGTGGTCGGAGAGCCAACGCTCCAGCTCCGTCTCATGCCATTTGTTGTACACTGGGGCCATTGTTAGAGTACCGTAGTGAAATGCATCTCGGATTCTAAGTATCCTTACAAGCCTTGGAACCGGGGAACCAAGTGCTGGCGGCGACGCAGTTGGTGGACACGGCGACGCCCCAAACGACGTTGAGGAACCTCATCGTGGAGCCGCACAGACTGCTGCGAGCTAGATGTGGGAATAGGGGGAGTGTAGTGGCGTGTTGTGGTGCTCCAGTGCTTCGACAGTGACAAAAATGAGGCCAAAATGTCAGGTGTGAGTTGGGAGATAGGTAATGCCAGGAAGGTTGGGACGACGGGCGTTTTGTCGATCGGAGCGGGAGAAGTTAAAGTGAGATGAAGGAATAAAAAAGTGCCATGGATGGAGGCGAAGTGAGATTCAAGAAAAGCAGTCAGGGAGTAAGCCACGGCAGAAAATCAATAACGTCACTGCATTATTATACCGTGGTGGTGGCCGTGGCTGAAGCTTGCTGTTTTTCCAGTCCCCAGTACGCCATACTCTTGCATATTCAGCCAGCAGCAAGGTTGACATTGGAAGGTGTCCTCGTTGAGACAGGTCGACCAGCCACAAGCGGAGCCCGTCTCATTATCCCCATCGTCACCGTCGTCATCAATAATTGGTGACAGCATCATCGCGAGGTGCTCGAGACATGGGAGCCAACCAGGGGACGCCATGATGACGTCGTCTATGCATGACTAGGGTGGTCAAGCTTAATACCTAAACAGGAAGACATGCTTACCTAACAAGCTAACCACCTCGAAACCACCTCCCCAATGAATTGGTAGGTACCTATACCTTTACATGTGCAACGCCTGTGGTTGTACCTTGCCCCCCCATGACCCCTGGATGTGACTGGGGAACCTGTGGCGATGGCAGCCACCCTGTGATTCAGAGCTGTCTAAGGTAGATCTTTGTATCGCCAAGAATTGATGGCCCTTTCAGCTGTTCCTCTTTAACTAGCTGAGCATCCTTGGAGTGCTGCATTTGAGCCCTCGCACATTTTAAGGGACGATAGGCATGTCCACCATCCACTACCTCACGTACTGGACGAGAGGGGCACATATCTTAACGACCAGGTGGACGATACAACTAGCTCCGACGAAATCCCCGTTGTCTCTAAAGCCAATAACCAGCTATTGGAATCATGTGGCTAATTGCATGAGTGCTTTGTTACCTTACTTGGCTAGGACTGAATGGTAGTCGTCTGTAATGTTCGTAAGCCTCAAGGCTAATTGCCCATCTCAAGTGTGCAATCGGGAGAGGAATCATGCCCTCAATAGTGTTACATTGATTTATGTATATCGTCCTTTCTTCTTCTATTCTACGCCAAGACCCGGTCCTCGGAAGCACTGTCCTGGTCATGTTCTGGGACCCTGGTGTCCGGCCATCCCTGAAATTAAGCGTAGAAGTTGACAGTCTGCATGTTTCAGTTAGCAAATCAGTCCCAGGCATGATGTCAGCAAGTTCATCACTCACGTCCTTCTTCTTGGCCTGCACTTCGGCAATGGCGTCGACATAGTGCTCGTGACCAATTTTGTTCTTGCCCGATCGCAGAGCAATCATACCCGCCTCCACACACACAGCCTTCAACATAGCACCACCAAACTCGTCGGTGCTTCGGGCTAGCTCGCTCCAGTTGACTCCGGGGTCGACCTTCATCTTGCGGGAGTGAATCTTGAGAATCTGAGCTCGCGCCTCCTCGTTGGGCAGGGGGAACTCGATCTTGCGGTCCAATCGACCAGATCGCAGGAGAGCAGGATCAAGCACATCGACACGGTTTGTAGCGGCCAAAACCTTGATTCGGTCATCAGATGCAAAGCCGTCAAGTTGATTCAGAAGCTCCAGCATGGTTCGCTGCACTTCTCGGTCGCCACTCTTCTCGCTGTCGAAACGCTTCGTACCCACAGCATCCAATTCATCAATGAAGATAATCGCTGGCGCCTTCTCCTTGGCTAGCGCGAAACAGTCTCGCACAAGCTTCGCGCCGTCACCAATAAACATCTGAACAAGTTGGGGCCCTGCCAGCTTCAGGAACGTGGCATCTGTCTGAGCCGCACAGGCCCTTGCCAGGAGGGTCTTGCCAGTACCAGGAGGGCCATACATGAGGGCACCTGGATTTTGTGTCAGCTCAACCTTGTTTCATGGGCCGATCCATTCAACGTACCCTTGGGTGCCTTGATGCCAATCTTCTTGAATCGCTCAGCTTCCTTCATGGGCCAAACGATGGCCTCAACTAGTTCCTCAATCTGCTTGTCCAACCCACCCACATCCGTGTACTGCTCCGTCGGTTTCTCATCAACCTCCATTGCTTTGACACGGCTGTCATATTCGGCAGGTAGCGTGTCGAGGATAAGGTACGAATCTTTGTTGACACCGATCAAGTCGGCAGGCTTGAGTTTGTCGGCATCTACCAGACCAATGAGAGGGAGGAAGATCGTTTGACGAGTAGAGGTCTTGATGACGGCGGATTTGCCTACTCGAGTCGCATCTAGATCGATATTGGCGCCCTCCTCGGACGACTCGGCGGTGGGGTCGAGGTCAAGCAGCTCAACGACGTTTCCTACTAGGTACGGAAGTTGCCTAGAGCCTGGGTTAGAGGCGACATCCCCGCGTCAGTCGAGAGGAGAGAAAACCCACCTGTTGTTGGCAATCTTGTCCAGGTTCTCCTTGATCTTTTCACCCATGGCGGCCTTTTCATGTGATAATCGTGACAGCTCGCTCTTCATGATTCGGGAATCATTCTCGAGCAGCCGTTTCCGGGTTTGGATATCCTGTGTGCTAAGCCCCAGGATCTCGTCATCAAGAATGTCATCGTCGTCCTCTTCAGCATCCTTCATCTCGGCATCGGCATCGGCGCCCTTCTTCTGGTCCTTGTCGTCACCACCATTTTGCTTCTCGTCTTCCTTCTCTCTGCGATCGAGGTCATCGAGCTCTTCGAGAGTCGACATGGTGGAATGGGCGGCGGACGGTGATGGTATGGAGGGTGCAGAATGGACCACCGAGTGTATGAGAAACAGCAGCGATGGGCTTTCAGGAGACGATGGTGGGAGAAGGGAGAGTGTGGGCGGAGGCGATCGAGGCTGTTTGATGTTTGTGCAGTGGAGGGCGAAGCTTCGAGGTAGGCAGTCAGGTCCCGCGTAATCAGCCTGGCTGGCTACAGCTCGGCAGCGACCCAGTACGTAGGCGCCGGGGGACGGCGGTGGTTTGTTCCGGGCGCACGGGCCAATACAGTGATCTTCCATCGCGAAGACCTCACGGAATTTTTGACGACGGTGTGAGGACGAGTTGGCAACCATCCCACAAACTACGTAAGTTGAACGCTCATTGTGATAAAATTGGCAACTGATCGTGGTTTTTCTGGAGGGTTAGAAAAAATGGCGCCTCGAATACCTCGAATAACTTCGCCCTGTCTGCGCCAATTGCGCAGGGAATCGGGTTTGCCGCAAAAATCATGGGCTCTCGCGCTTCGCAGCATCTCAACCTCCGGGAAACAGTCTGCCGCTGTTTCCGCTGGTACCCGAGCCCCCATCGAATACACCCCCCCGACGAAGCCTCCTAGCGCTCGACCGGTCGAAACGAGAAAGAGTCAGATGATCCGAACCTACACGTCAATGCTCCGTACCACTCCCTTGATTCTCTTCTTCCAGCACAGCAACCTGACGGCCATTGAGTGGGCCGCTGTACGACGAGAGCTGAAGAAGGCTTTGCTGGAAGTCCCCTCACCCAATGCCGCCCCAGGTGCCGAACCACTCGATATCACCCCATTGGTGCAGTTACAAGTTCTCAGGACCAACATGTTAAGCGTGGCCATGAAGATCGTCGAGTTTTACAACCCAGAGGTCGCCGCGGCGTCAGCCAAGACCCCGCGGACAGCCCGTGGACCTGTTATCCATGATCTATCGGAGGCAGCGTACGAGGCCGTCAAGAACGCCGATGTCCCTGCAGACTCGTCCTTCGCCCAGATCGAGCCGCTCTTGGTTGGCCCACTGGCTGCACTGGTGCTACCCGCCGTCTCTCCCGCCCATGTTGCCGCGGCACTGAGTGTGCTCGCCCCTGTTCCCGGGCAGTTCCCGGCGCCGACGAGGAAGAAGAGCCCCGGCTTCCACGACCCTATCTGTCAGAATGGACTGGCCAAGCTTCTACTTGTAGGTGGCCGGATCGAGAACAAGATCTTTGATAAGGCTGGGGTCAACTGGGTTGGTGGTATCCAGGGAGGCATGGATGGTTTGCGGGCACAACTTGTCGGAATCCTTCAAGGTGCTGGTCTGGGCATCACCACCGCCCTTGAAGGTGGGAGCAAGAGCTTGTGGCTGGCCCTCGAAGGTCGAAAGACGCAGCTGGAAGAAGAGAACAAAGGGCAGGATGGTGAGCAGAAGGAGGAACAGTAGACTTGAGGCTTGTGACGTTACGTTGGGTGTATCGATAGGCTGCCCGCCGAAGGGACATTGTATGTGTACATGTACGAACAGCATAGGAGGCCAAGCAGCGCCATTTAACGCGGAGTCATGCACTACCATACCGAAGCTCTTCCCGCTGAGGCAGTTCCGTCGTGCCAACTTTCAAGCCTAGACGAATGTCCTTGCCAGCACCTGCTAGGAGGTGACTCGGATCCTCGGTACCTTTTGATCTTGGGTGATGGACTTAGGGGAGGAATCTGCCACCAATAGCTGAGCTCCCCGCCATCTCCGTAGTGTGTAGTGGCCGTAGTGGCCGCCTGCAGCGCCAAAATTAGGGTCCTCAGTGAGCGTCGAAGGAAATAGGAAGGTGCTTACGTGTGGCGCCAGGGGCTCCCATGAAGGACAAAGCTTGGTGCCAAGCTGTCGCGCCTCCTCCACAATCATGGTGGGATTGCCATCATCAACGCGAACTTGAACAACCCATCCTACGCCATTCCGCTCGACCCATCACCATCCCTTGGGTTCTCCTTACCCTTCTGGGTCCCGAAATCTCATCATCTGCGAAGCTGTATATATAGTCGCAATTCACTACCGAGTTTGCGAAGCCAACAACATCCTGTTCCTCTCGGACGACTGCTCCCACGCACTCAGACATCCAGCTCCTGGCCAGCAAGCATCCTCGCACCACACAAGAGCGGTATATCCCCAAAATACACGACGCCTGTTCCTCGGCACTCCCCTATAGCTACTGAGCAAGGAGGCCTGTGCATGCCCCCTTCCGGATAGTCGAAGCCAATCATTCCGATTCCATCATAACCATGGACTTTGCACCCTACCAGTCCTCCCCACCCGAGCATGGCCGCGTGGCATCCCCCGAGTACGCCTCCCCACGACACTCGTACGACGCCAGACGATCCTTTGAACCCGTCGCATCTCCTCCGCCTCTACAGCACCCCCAGCCACAGCGAGGATGGGGCGGCTTTGACGGCCAGGGCGGCGTTTGGGGTGCTGGGGCAGATACAAGGGCATTTGGAGCCTCAAGCACCATGCCCGGCGCATATCCAGCTGCCGAAGTTAGCGAGTTCGATACGAGTCTGGGCATGCGACTTGACTATGAGGCCTGCCTAGCTTACCTGGCATTTCCACCTCTGGGCGCAATTGTCTTGTTGATATTAGAGAGGAATAGTGACTATGTGAGGTATGTTCATGATCTCGTTTTACGATACCATGCTCCGCCTATGTCGCAAGAAAAGTGGTGCAAACCATCCCCTTGCCCCCGCAGTCCCTCTTGTGATCTCTGTTTCCCACGCATGATACTAATCTCTATGAACTAGGTTCCACGCATGGCAGTCAGCCCTCTTATTTACGGCCATCATGGTCTTCCACCTCATCTTTGCATGGTCAACTTTCCTGAGCTGGGTCTTTTTCCTCGGCGATCTGGCTCTAATCGCTGTCCTCACACTAAGAGCGTATCGAGATGCCGAGATCCTGGACAGGTGTGTGCTCAAACGAATTCCGTTGCAATGAGCCTAGTGCTAATCATTGTATAGATTCGAGGTGCCCTTTTTTGGGAGCTTAGCAACTCGATTTCTTGACGATGAGTGACCCGCAATAGACCATGGACAGTCTTGTATCGTGCATTTCTCTATTTTATTCGCAGCCGTAATACCCCTTTTCGAGTCATAGATGTACGATACCACTCAGAGCTGACTACAAGAGATCGTTGCCTTTCATAAAAACTGTCCGATTTCCCTCGTTTGATACCGTGCATACTCCCCTCGCTCTTTTCATGTTTAACTTGATTGTGTTTCGTTAAAAATCACTCGTCGTTCATACAAGGGGTTGTCGCCGTCCTTCACAGCAGGGAGTTGGTTCCCGTCCCATGGCATTCTCTCTGTTTCTACAACCAAGAATGTCCTGATAGCCGTTCGAGACGTTGAGCGTCCCTTACTGAATGCACGTGGGTGCTTCCATCTTCAGGTCTCGCCTACCTGGATGACACCCCGTGGACCGCACCCTTCAGCGTAGGTTTATTTTCAAACACGACCTCACCAATGTTCGTCTCGGCAGCGCTGCCCATCTCCAACCATCTCGCCAGCAAGTCGTTGCTTTCCCTAGGCTTTACTGAGCTGTCCCTGGTTCCAATGGTGATATGCGCCACTCGGTTCGTGCATTCCCAATTTCCATCTTCATCTACAAGTCGGACAACAATAGCCATGACCCGATCATCGAATACAATCTATCACATGTCAGCACGATCATAGCCAAGGAGTTGCGGGGATCCTCACCCGTTCCAGTAAAACATCGCAGTCTCCAAGTTTCGCATTTGTGATGCCGGTCGCCTCTGCGTCACAATGCAAGGTAGAGTACCGCTTCCATAGCTCAGGATGTTCGCGGCAAGATGCACGATGCATCAATGTGACGTGGAATTTCGGCTGTACACGACGTGTTTGCTTCATTTGCATGTAAAACCGAGAAGTCTCAGGCCTTGCTTCTTTGAAGGCCTCCTCAAGCAGTGCGTTGAGCTCGGAAGCGTTGAGAGAAACGGACATATATTCCAACTGCGGCGCCTTCGTCGTCTTCTGGGACTGTTCATGTCCTTTGTTTTGTTGCTTATTTGACTCGGCCTTCTTGCCCCTGTTCGGGATATCCTGTCTGAAGTCGGGCTTGTAGCCAAGGGCCGCTTCTATCGCACCATCAAGTTGCTCGGGCCCAGGGATCTCCTTGACCAAATTGGGGAATATTTTGTTCAACTCTGTGACGACGGTTTCGAGGTTTTGACGGCTTCCCACCGTTGGGTTCAGATCGATAACCACGTCAAAGCCGTCGTCTGGGCGAGCATATGGGTTACAGGGCTCAAATCGGTTGATAAATCCTTCCATGACGCCAATGAACTTGGCTTTGTCAGATGCAGCGTGTATAGTTTGGTGGTTATCGCCACGCTCGACCACCCTTTCTTGAGTGATGCGTCGGATTTCGTCAATCGACCCCTCGTCATGCTTAAAATTCAGGCAGACAAGTTTGGCAGTGGTGTGCTGTAGCTTAACATCGGTGATGATTTGCTTTCGCTCATGCCTCTGAGCGTTGTTACGATCCGCGAGCACGGCTGCGTGGTCCTTGAGCTGATCCAGAACCGCCGCGGTAAACCGAGGGGGTCGAGCTTTGCCCGAGATGTTGTCATTTTGGATGTGGCCCCATCCGAAGAGGTGCGTCAGGGCTAACGCAATGGTCGTCTTGCCACAGCCAATGGTAGCGATCGGACAGAGGATAACATCATTGGTGACCTCTGGCATGACCAAGGGATCGAGGTCGTCCATGTTCGCAGCGTCGGCACCCTTGAGGTTCTTGAACTTCAAAAAGTCATCGCGTAGAGAGATGATGCCGTGGTTTAGGTTGTACTCCTTGGCTAGTTTAGGGTCGGATGCGAGGCGCTTGCGGGCGTACAACAAGTATTCTTCAGTAATGCTGATGTGTTTTTTGAACTTGGGCTGCTTCCCAGAAATCAGAGCCTTGGTGCACTCTCGCCACTGACGATACATGAGGTATGGCTCTTCGAACTTGTACTTGAAGAACCAATCGCGGTACGGGACTGCGTCGGGATCGTGGCTCATCTTACAGCGGATGACAAACCCCTCGACATCTCGGCCATCATGGGCACCAGTCTGGGCTGCCTCTTCGAGGAAGGCCTTTACCTCATTAATGTCGTCCATCACCATGAGGCCAGTCTTGATGAACCCCCACTCGTCGGCAAACTCCTGAACAAAAGCGCTGGGGTAAGTTGCAAACTCCGGCAGGTTGAGGTTAATACCATGGAGGTATAGGCCTGCTTTATCGGGGGTGTAGGCCAAGATGTGTTCCTCGAAGGCATCGTCACAAAGTTCGGCGACGGCAGTGACGTTCCTCTTTCGGAGCTCTCGTGCTAGGTCGGCCTTGGTCTTTCCCACAGCGGACAGCTGCTTCTCGATGCGTAGCTCACCAGCGCTAGCATGGCTGGTCTGGATGTCACTGCGGTCTCCGGTAGAATGCTTGCTGCAAACAATGAGAGTGTCATCCTCCAGACCGGCAATGAAAATGATGCATCCATTCTCCTTCAGAGTTAACTCGTAGGGACCCTGGGTCCTGGTCAGAATGTTCGACCACTTAGTTTCATGGACCTCGTCGGTGTTGAAAAACTTGTCGTAACCTCTGACAGCAATCTCGGGCTCGTTTCTCCTCGTCTTGGTGGTGAAAAGGCCGCGAGCGTAGGTAGGGAGGTCACGTCGCTTGTAGTCCCAGTCCTGCATCCGCCACGAGTCGACCTGAATGCCGTCCTGAGACCCCTTGACATCGAAAGTCGTCTTCTTGACCGCGAAGCTACCGCGGCGTTTCTCCTTCCGGGCAAGGTCCAGCCCAGCCAACATCTGGGAGACCTCCCGGACATCCTGGGCGATGTAAGGTGCAGCCATGGTGCTGAAGTACCGAATATTGTGCTTGGTTCGTTTGCAGGTGTATCTGTTGGGGAGTGTGAGAAGTGGGCGACAATACGAGTGGTAGTAGGCAGACATGCACGCCCTGGGTCTTCCGTTGTTTGACACCGGGCCGCCAACTCCTTTCGTACCTTGGTAGCCCTTAACACGACCAGAACGCCTTCTCTCGCGGGAAATATGCGTTCACGGGGATGGTGCGTTCCTGACTCGTTGAAGTGGGAAGACGGACTGGTTTGAGAGGGGTTCGTCGTGCCTGCCTTGCTAACCTGGTTCTTGGGGAACCTACTGGCGTGGACAGGCGAGGAGTGGTCTTGTGTGGTTAAGTAGGGGGCGAGATACAAGGGAATTCGTTCACAGAGCGACCGGCCAATATATAAAATATCTTGGGCCCAAGGCAGCGCACTCTGCGTCACAGGAAGTGTGTTTGATATCGCCTGGATGCGAGTGCGAGCAGGTAGGTGTGGGTACCCTGTAAACGCTCTGCAATGGGGTATTGGAAACTGCCTTGATGCACCGCCTCAGTGAGGCACCTACGCCAACCACTCCACTACCCTGCCTTGTAAGCTATCAACCTGACGCCGCATGAGTCAGATCGAGGAAATTAGCCAGCAGATCTAAGTAGGTACCTACCTAGTTGACCGCTCCCCGACCGAGTACCTAGATAGACCGGGCTCTTTACCTACCTAGTAATCGAGGCAGTACCTTGAGGCAAGAAAGTGCTACCCTGTGATGTATCTAGGATTGGACGATGTTGAGTCATTGATCGATTGATTGGGGGCAGGGTGGGACTGGGCTTCTTATTTCATGTAGTGTCAAGGATCTGATTGATTACGCATGTGGCGGGCCCTACAGCTGAGGGCCAAGCCCAAACCCTAGAAAGATGTGAAGCATTAAGCCGTCTGAGGCAGTAACATTTATCATAGGCGTCCGCGTCCTCGCAAAGGCTCACTTTCCGAAATGTTGGTGGGGCTTTGGCATGCGGGACGTTAATGGATCCGAGGCTGGGTACCTTATTAGATACTAACCTTATGGATGGGTATGAGTACCTACCTACGTACGTTTGGTTTGGTGGATGTCGGCAGGTTGTGTTAGTACCTACCTACCTGTACACAGCAACTCTACCTAGGTACCTAAGCACCCACAACCAGAGCTTTGTTGTCCCTGGCCCCAAAAAAATACTCTACTCACAACATTGTCGACAACAACACATGTCCAACCTGCTGATTCCAATCTAACTTCATCGAAATCGGCTTCCAGGGACCATCCCAATAGTCACGCACCACCGATTTACACAAGTCCTCCGACAATGGCGCCTCCTCCCAATCCGTATCTTCTGGCAGCCGACAACAACCCCGCCTTGCTGCCCCTCCTTCGAGAAAATCCGGCGCTGGCCGCGATGCAAGACGAGCATGGTTACTCCCTCGTACACGCCGCTGCGAGTTACAACCATCTAGACCTCCTCAGAGCCCTGGTTCGCGAATTTCACGTCGACGTAGACCTCAGGGACGAGGATGACGAGACCGCTTTGTTCGTGGTTGAGACCGAGGCTGCTGCCCAAGCCCTGGTTGAGGAACTCGGAGCCAACATTAACCACAGAGGGGCGGAAGGATTGACGGCCAGAGAGAAGATTGAGGCCGAGGGCGATTTTCCAGTAATTGCTGCCTACCTCGCCAAGATTGAGGCTAAAAAAGTAGACAACCTCGACGCTACTGCCGCGGCCATCTTCACCGAAGAAATACCCCCCCCTCCAGAGGGCATGCCCGTAACCATCGGTACTATGGATGAGGTCCAGGATTTTCTTGGCGAGGCCGACCCGGAATTCCGGAGGCGTATTGAGGAGTTGGCTCAGCGAGACGATTTCAACACATCCCAGGGCCAGGCAGATCTGCGTAAACTAGTCGAGGAAGCCTTAACGGGACAAGGGCTTGGCGACGAAAGAAGTGTGCGATCAAAGCAAGAATAAGTTCTCACTCTGAAACCTTTGTTTCCCACATGAGGTACTTGGTCCCGGTTACTGGAGGTCGAAGAATCATGACCTCGTTACCACTGCCGGGAACGCTCCTTGAAAAGCAAGTTGCACTCAAAGAGAACCATGCCACCGACGGACAAGCAGCAATAGTATCAACAAGTAACTTGTGCAGCCAACTGGAAGAAATGAGCCCCTGCCAACTCAGTTTGCACACAGTCACATCCCCCTCGGCATCTCCCGGCACCCGATATTTCGAAAGATAGGGATCGATGTTGTCCCGAGGTTCCACGCGGGGGCTTCCAAGCCGAATAAGCGACAGCCACTCATAGCACTCGGTTGCCGCTTCCTCAAAGGCGGATCGGTCGGCATCAGCAAGGATCTCAGAAGGAATGTCTAGTGGCCCCTGAAGCGCGCAGATATTTCGAGTGATTCCTGGTGAAGAGGTGAAGGAGGTGGGAAAATATCTCTGTAAGGGGTCCGGGGAAGGTACTTGATGATATTAGAACAGAATTGAGGAGCTGAGTGTCTCGTGGGGAAAATAGGACTTACTCAATTCCGTAACGTTGCAGAAAAGCCAATTTGTCGGTTGATTCAGGACATTCTTGCAAGCATAGATCAAACGATCGAAACCCCTCTTCCCGCGTACCATCGTTGGGCTTCTGAGGTCGAATGAAACGACTGCAGTTGGTAATTAGCAAGACATAATGACCAGACTCTTGGTGACCAACCCCAACGAGGTCTTAAACCTCTTCCGCCCTTCGCGCCATACGGCTTGCCCACAAGCCCAGATCGTTCATAGGTCTCCTTCTCAAGGTACATGGTCAGGGTACCTATTTTACTTTCATCAATTTCCGGGAATGAGTAGCTTTGCTTCAGGCCATACCTTGGTGTAACGTGAAGAGGCTGCCCGTCGTCGTGGTACCCTCGGAGAGCATAAGGACATTCCCTACCCACAAGTTCAGCAAGTGCCTCCCCATACTAGGACTGGGCTTGGATCTAAGAACCTCTCTTGATGTACTCGGTAAAGAATTCTCCCTCGAAGATATCGCCCAGTGTCATGGTGACCTTAGAATACTGGGGCGACTGGCGCGTCTCAATGACCTGTTGCACCGAGTCATAAGCCTCTACGGGAATGATCAAGTCTACCTGCATTTAAATTAGCTTGATGGGTTGGAACTTAGATTGATGCCGCCTAACCTTGTGTATAAAATCTTGCGATGTGATGGCCGTCCAAGGCTTGCCCTTATGAGGTGCCTGTTTGGTGTCGACATAACCCATGGTGCCGTATGTGACAAAACATTTTGGCGCCTGGTATATTGACGGGGTTGCCACTGGAAACATGTTATGGATGCTTCAAGGAGGAATCGACTTAGGCGGAAGATGATCGAGAGGGAATGACAATATTTTATGCTTGAGTGGTTCAGAGGATGGTGTGTGGATGGGCAATGCGTATGTAGTAGTTAGTATAGGTAGTTGTCGTTCGGGGGACCGCCTAGAAAATCGACAGTGCTTGCAGCCGGGGTTTCATCGGCGAATATTTTTACACACACGACCCAAGAGTTCGGGGACGAGGGTTTGTACCTGCATCCACCCGAATCCCGAAAACTTGCGACTGCCATCCACAACCTTAATGGAGAGTAAATTTGCCATCGCTCTCGGATTCTCTTTGACAAGGGTTGTTCTGGTCACATGAGGAGCGTTAGAGCAACTTTTCCCAACTAGTGGAGCTGCCATTTCCAGGTTGATTGCTGCCCCTCCCCCACCTTCACTTTCTGAATTAGGTTGAGCGTGCGCTTTTCAAATCAACTCTCAGTGGTGAGGAGTCGCACAACATGCATTTCCTCATCAGATTTGCACAGGTCCATGAGTCTTTTCGACTCGCCGAGATCGAGGCCCTCGCCATCGTCCAGGGCGTGGACCTAAAAGTTCTGAATTATAGCCTTGATGTACGTATGCGCACATGACACACAATTCCGCCAAGTCTCACGCTCCAATAGTCCCCATTTTGTATTGTACAACTGCCCTCAGTCGATGCGGCTGAGCGACTTATCCAGAGATCCATCTTGGCCCAGTCTATTCATGAGCTATGGGGTACCGGAACGACGCTCGATGAAGTACACGAAGCCGTGAAGCAAGGGACACCACACCTCTGGGCGCAATACAAAATGGCATCTTTCAAGTTTGCCGTGGAGCCATATCAGGGAACCCGCTCTAATACCAAGAGGCTTGAACTCATTAACTCGTTTCGGTTCCTGGGCTTTGATGGTCCTATTAAGATGTCCAACCCAGACGAGACTTTCACCATTTTTGAGCAATGGCCGCACAATAGTGTTCCTCTTGGAATCCCAGACCCCACAGAAATCCACTTGGGTCGATACCTGGCGAGCTCATCGCGAGACCTTATCCAGAAGCTGGATTTGAAGAAGCGAGAATACATCTCCACCACGAGCATGGACTCAGAGCTCGCCTTGGTAACTGCCAACATCGCCCTTGCGGCCCCTGGGAAGCTCTTTTACGATCCCTTTGTTGGAACAGGCTCATTCCCCGTCGCATGCGCACAGTTCGGAGCCTTAGCATGGGGAAGTGACATTGACGGCCGCAGCATGCGAGGCGAAGGCGGAAAGAAGAGCTTACAAGGAAACTTCGAGCAGTATGGCTTGGGTGGATGCCTAGGTGATGTGTTTTCCGCCGACTTGACCCATACTCCGATGAGGAAACGCCGATGGTGGGACGGAATCGTTTCTGACCCTCCGTACGGAGTCAGGGAAGGACTGAGAGTGCTGGGTTGCAAGGATCCCGAGAAGACCCCTTGGCTGATCGAGGCAGGCAGGACGAAGGGAAAGTCGGTATTCCATCAGTAGCCCCTGACATGGTTCTATGCACTGACGAGGATAGTGACCCGGATTACGTCCCACCCAAGAAGCCCTATAGCTTTCTAGCTATGCTTGATGACATCCTGGTATTTGCCTCTGAGACCTTGGTCGACGGTGGGAGGTTGTCATTTTGGACTCCAACGGCCAACGACGAGGAGCTAGAGATTCCAGTGCCCACCCATCCTTGCCTGGAGATTGTTGCCATCTGTGTTCAGCCATTCAATAAGTGTAAGCCTCGGCTTTCCAGTCACTCCCTTACCTATCACCTGGAATGCTAATATGCGCAGGGTCGAGGAGATTGATAACCTATCGTCGCATACCTGATGTGCAGGTGTCCCCGTCTGCACTCGAGGACTATGCGACCCGGAAGAAGCTTGCGACGGATGGGACAACGGCAGACGAGCTCAATCCATTTCGACGTGGATATTTCAACAAGTTTGAGGTTGACGAATAAAACGCATATACAGGAAGGCCACCCTTTGTTCATCAAATATTCCCGTGCTCCGCATATAAAATAATATCCGATAATCGCGACTTCATAAATCACCATTCGCGTGCACTAGGACGTCATCATAAGGGGTCATTCCCATCCCGCCTCCTATCTATGTGTGGAGCGTGTATGTGTGTGCGTATGTGTGTGCTTGTGTGTGTGTCAATACCTTTCCGACTGAGCCCGGCCAAGTTGGATCAAATAAACTGTTGTGGCTGGTTTCCCGTCACTCGCAAACTTGAGCACGTGCCGAGAATAGGGGACGCCGGGCATTCACCGGAATTCGGTTGCGGCGAAGCAGCCCCGATCGGGCACATGCTTCAGCTCCAATTGCTGGAACCTGAAAGGGGAGTTAGCCTGCAGTCACCTGATGATATACGGGTCTAAGAACTCACTTTTCACTCTTAGAGTGAAAGTATATGCCGCTAACTTCTCCCTTGACCTGGTTGAAGCATATGTAGTAGAAGCCCTCGAAGCTCGCACCCGTTATGGTGCGTACTCGATGGTCGGGAACTAAGAAGTGTTCCTTCCACCTCATGAATATGTGTTCCCTCTGAGCGCCGTCCCGAATGGTGATGGGGCCCTTTCGTGCCTGTTTCTGGAAGGGACGGAAAGCAGGGAACTTGGCCCAATGGCTCAGGTCCACCTTACTGTTCGCCCCCCAGTTGTCATGTTCGGTAAAGAAGCTGTACTTGGTTCCGATGATCTCGCCTTCAAAGTACGTTGTGAGGGTCGGATGGTCTTCGGTGAGTCCTGCATGGGACGTTAGCGCTGAGGATTCGGAGAATCGGCGTGGATGGGGCGACCTTGGATGCGCAGGTATCCACAGAGAAAGGACTCGCGCATGTCCACGTGCTTGATCTCGACCTGGACGTCATACACCTGTCTTTCCGATTGCTGGGTGCCATGGAATTTACTGCCAGAACGTAGGTACGACGATGGCGAGGAGGGAATGACCTGCTGCTATTAGTAGTTGCGTCATACTGGGGGACTCGATGGCTATGTGCGTACCCGCATGTTGGAGTAGTCGGGTCCCATTGACGGAGACCAGAGCTCATCTTCTTGCGCGTCGACATCGACTGATTCCCATTCGTGGCTGGGGGAGGCCCTTCTCCTCGTGGCCGCACGCGGCAGCGACTCGGACTCGGGAGCTTGTTGGATGCTGGTTGAGGGTTGACGGCTCAGCTGGTTGCCGATCTCGGCGTCTCGACTTTTGACCAAGTCGGCCTCTGCTCCGCTGGGAGCGGGGGATGTGACGGCGGTAGCAGTGGACTGGGGCCCGGGCGACATGGTGGTTGACCGTGATGATGGATCTTCAGATGTCCGACCCTCATCCATGATGGCATCATCGGGTGCTGGACCCTCGAGGGGAGGAGGCGCGTCGCCGACAGGAGGAGAGGTGCCAGATATCGTGCCGGAAGGCACAGGTTGGACGCCCATGTCGTCATGGTCTTGGACGGCCTCGTGAGATTGCCAGGTGGGATGTTGGGCGTCGTCGGGACAGGTCGAGAAGCTGTATGACCGTGGCGACGACGGGTCGGGGGGTGGATTGGAAGCTGGAGTCGGCATTCTGGGTGGTTTGTAGTCGAGAGTCTGGACCCGACGACAGAATATGGACGTAATGGATATATCAAGGACGAAAGAGACAGGGCGTCGTCCTCGTTTCCCCTCGAGAAGGGTTAAGGTGATCGAAGCGTGGATGGCGGCCGGCCGTTGAGCGCTCGTCGGGGTCGCTGAGGGAGAGGCGACTGGGATTCACCACCGGTGGCGATCTCGGGACAGGAGGAACATGGGGTTATGGCTAACAAGGGCCCCAGGCGCATTAACCGGCCTTTAGGAAGCAAGACGAGTGCCCATTACTGGTGTTGAATGTGAAGGGAAATAGGAATAATAGTACAGAGCGAGGAAGTGAGAAAGCAAGACAGCAAGAAGGCCAAATCGCAAATGGGTCGATGGCGAAAAGGGTCAAGTCGGTGATGATGGGCTGCTGGGTTTTCATGGGGAGACCTGGGAGACCTGAGAGACCTGGGAGGTGCACCAAATGCCCTGATTTGCTAGCGGCCGAATGTAGCGTGGGTACCTATCTGGTAGGGATGGATGGGGGGGATGAAGATGTGGACTGGACCGCAGGGGTAGGGGGTACTGCTATCCTTGCGGCATGGGCCGCTGAACTCGAGGTACCTTGCCGACCTGCCAGCCCCCAGAACTCCCCGGAAAGCGCCAAGTACAGAAGTAACAGTGCAAATGCGGGCCAGCGGGAACTTGCGTCTCAGTGACGGGACCCTCTCTGAGCGGTCTTCTCAGCGCTGCCAGCCCAGTGCGCTCAGCGGCCCCCACTGGGACGAATTGGGCAAGCCAACATGGGGAGGGAACCCGCCGGGAGCCATCTCGCGCCAGACCTCCCCGTGTTCCGACCCGACGCCATTTCCGTGCGGTTCCAGGTTGGCATGATCTAGAATCAGACAATGTTACGGATGAGTACGGACGCGTTACGTAGGGAGGGAGGTAGGGACACGGAAACTCCGCCACATGTCAGCGCAGCGCAGCCCGCCCCAGATGCGGCCAGACAGCGCCCCTGGCGCTACGGTTGACCGACTTCGCGGGCGGCCAGTCGTGTGTGCGTACGTGCGTGAGCACGCCTGTGTGCGTTGGGTGTGCTGTGTGAGTTGGGGCAGTTGAGAAAAATGTGTGTGGTCCGACCTTGAGTTGTCCATGCGATCGATTGGCATCCCATCCCTATCAACTCCTGTCGTACCATGGCTAATAACATCCATGACTCCCATGCGACAATCTTCCAACGTTCCACGCACGCCATTCATAACTTTTGTCGGGTGGTTCTTGCGACCTTGTCATTCTCTGGATGCCCAGATAGACGCTTTCTCCTTCTTGTTCTCCTTGGGGTTCTCGTCTTGGCGGTGCTCATACAAATGTGTATGGCCTACCTAGTTAGAGGTAGCCATGTGTATATATGTATGCAATCCGAAGAGGCCCTTGCACACCGTTCTTTGCCAGCCATGTCATGGGCTGTCAGAGCTTGGCGCACACACCCTGACTCCTCACACCTCCTCCCCAAGGCTCTGTCTGCCCTCCTCTCATGGCCAGGACAGGGTATCGATCGTCCATCCTCAACGCCACCATCCCCAACCAACCTTGCCAGCCCTGCATTTAGATGGGCTTGATCTTGAAGTGAAGTGCGATCAGGCTAAACACCAGCGCCTTGAGATCCTGGACAAGGTAGTAGAAAACTCGTAGGCCTTCTGGGTCGGCCGACTCCGTCACATCGACCAACGAGCCAATCTTGGCGGTCTGTCGACACTGTCAGTATTCCCGTTTACACTTAACCGGGCGTTACCGACCTCGAAGGAAATGTGATCATTCCCAACCCGAATCTCCAGCTCTTGCCGGCCGTCCTTGTTCTTTTGTGGCCATTTGGAGTCGTCCTCCCTGCTCATAGTTAGGAAGGGTTGCGCGAGAGCATGGGGAGTAATCCGGCGTACTTTGTGATTTCGCTCGCCTTGATGATGCGCTTGATCTCGTCTACCACCACGGAGCTGACGCACACTATGCCTCCCTGTCAGTAAATGGCACTCGGTGAACCCAAGATCTTGTCGTACTCTCTTTTCGAATCAAACTATCGTTTCGGTAATTCGAATTGTTCGCGTATCGCGCCACGGCGCTGCGGCCGTCACCAACGACGCGGAAGTCGAATTCTGACCATGGGATAAGTAAGTGGATTGCCTCGATAGCAACTGGATGGCCGGATGTTGGGGTTCGCACCGAGGAATTCATGGCCGAAGCGACCCATATGGCCAGAGCTGTTCGAGGACGGGTTTTAGCATCGAGTCTGGTGGGGGAAAGGTGACAACGGGACGGAACGGTGGGCGCCATACTAGTACCGGAGATAGAAAGGTTCATTTGTGGCAGACATGTCGGCGGTTGCGCGTACGTGTCGTACGTATCGAGCTCTGCAAAGGTCGTCGAGTATGCCAAACAAACCAAGCCGACAAATCCTCAAAGCCCGCCGTCGGCGAGGCTGAAGAATGCGGGACAGCAAGGTGAGAGGCAAGGCGCACGGACCAGGCAAGGCGGGGCATTCGGTTCGTTGCACCTTTCAGCGGACGGAGTAAGCTCTCACCGCGTTCCTCGCCCTGTGGCCGTGTCTGTGGCCGTGCTGGCCTCACGTGATTGCATCGGCCGCCTGCTCGCTTAGTGCCACCTGTTCGACGTCCCGCTGGCAGGACAGATAGATCTTCCTGTAGCTGACGAATTTCAAGAGAGCTGGTCCAGAACAACCTCGGGGACACTGGCAATCTTGGCCGGCGATTGCGCGCTGCGACACTCAACGGATGGCACTGGCGGAATTTCCAAATTGTCTCGTCTCCTACAGCTGGAGAGCTCCAAGCACTATAAGCCCCTGAGCCTCCCCACCGCCGAGTCGACTACCCCCGATCCCACTTCCACCTCTCGTCTCCTTTGAGCCACGTCCCATCTACAACATCTTCCACCACCACCACCCACGGCCAACCGCCGGCGATCCTGCCCACCATGTCCGGCTTTCTCGAGAGCGCCTACAGTCTTGTCCACCAGGACAATGCTGCCGACGTCCCCACCGTCTCCGACCTGCGCACGCAGTTGGAGAAGGGCACCGATGAGACCAAGGTCGAGACCATGAAGCGCATCTTGACCATTATGCTCAACGGAGATCCCATGCCCTCTCTGCTCATGCACATCATTCGATTCGTTATGCCCTCCAAGTACAAGCCTCTCAAGAAGCTCCTATACTTCTACTATGAGATCTGCCCCAAGCTCGACAGCACCGGCAAGTTGAAGCAGGAGATGATTCTGGTTTGGTACGGGTCCCTCCACCACAATGCGCCTCGTCGCACCTCGCTGACCTTCCTTACGCAGCAATGGCATCCGGAATGACCTCCAGCACCCCAACGAGTACATCCGAGGAAATACCCTGCGCTTCCTTTGCAAGTTGAGGGAGGCTGAACTGATCGAGCCCCTCCTGTCATCGGCCCGATCCTGCCTCGAGCACCGACACGCTTACGTCCGAAAGAACGCCGTCTTCGCCGTCTCTTCAATTTACTTGCACTCGCCCACCCTGATCCCCGATGCCTCAGAACTCATTTCTACCTTCTTGGACGGGGAGACGGATGCTACCTGCAAGAGGAATGCATTCGCTGCCTTGGCTAGCATCGACCACGACGCTGCTCTTCTTTATCTTAGCTCTGTCTTCGAGGGTATTCCTAATGCAGAGGAACTTCTGCAGCTTGTTGAGCTGGAGTTCATCCGCAAGGATGCTGTCCAAAACTCTCAGAATAAGGTCGGTTCGCTGTGCAGGAGTCAACGCGGGACGTTAACTAACCAAGATGATAGGCACGCTACCTAAGGTTAATCTTCGACTTGCTCGAGGCTGGCGTTTCGACCGTCGTTTACGAGGCTGCTTCATCACTGACAGCTCTGACAAACAACCCTGTTGCCGTCAAGGCCGCCGCCGCGAAGTTTATCGAGCTCAGCATTAAGGAGGCAGACAACAACGTTAAGCTGATTGTGCTTGATCGAGTCGATCAGCTGCGCAAGAAGAACGATGGTGTCTTGGACGATTTGACCATGGAGATTCTGCGGGTGCTCTCTAGCACCGATATCGACGTCCGGAGAAAGGCTCTCGTCATTGCCCTTGAGATGGTTACCAGCAAGAATGTCGAGGAAGTCGTGCTTCTGCTCAAGAAGGAACTCTCCAAGACAGTTGACCAAGAGTATGAGAAGAACGCCGAGTACCGGTCCCTCCTTATTCACTCCATCCATCAGTGCGCCATCAAGTTCTCCGAGGTTGCCGCCAGTGTGGTGGAACTTCTTATGGACTTCATTGCTGACTTCAACAATGCCTCCGCTGTTGATGTGATAAACTTCGTCAAGGAGGTTGTGGAGAAATTCCCCAACCTCCGAACTACCATCATCGGACGCCTCGTATCCACATTGGGCGAGGTTCGGGCTGGCAAGGTTTACCGGGGGATCATGTGGATCATCGGTGAGTACTCGCTTGAAGAGAAGGATATTCGGGATGCTTGGAAGAGGATACGTGCCAGCCTGGGCGAGATGCCTATTCTCGCCTCGGAACAGCGCCTGTTGGACTCTCATGACGATGAGGACAAACCCGAGGATCATGTCAATGGCAACTCAAAGACAGCAGCGCCAACTGGCTCGCGCAAGGTTCTTGCCGATGGCACTTACGCTACTGAGACGGCTCTCACCAGCCAATCTTCCGCCGCCGCTAAGCTAGAAGCCGTGAAGGCTGCCCAGAAACCCCCCCTGCGTCAACTCATCCTCGATGGTGACTACTATCTTGCCACCGTTCTGTCATCGACCCTCGTCAAGCTCGTGATGCGCCACTCCGAGATCTCATCTGACAAGGCACGAACCAACGCTCTGAGGGCCGAGGCCATGCTCATCATGATCTCCATCATCCGTGTTGGACAGTCGCACTTCGTCAAGGCCCCTATTGACGAGGACTCTGTTGATCGCATCATGTCCTGTGTGCGATCACTCGCGGAGTTCGAGGAGAAGAAAGAACTTGAGACCGTCTGGCTGGAAGATACTCGGAAGGCTTTCCGCGCTATGGTCCAAGTCGAGGAGAAGAAGCGGGCTGCCAAGGAGGCTGTCGAGAAGGCAAAGACTGCCGTGCAGGTTGACGATGTCGTCCAGATCCGCCAACTATCCAAGAAGAACGCCGGTGACGGTTTAGATGAGATCGAGATGGATCTTGAACGGGCAACCGGCGGCGAGTCGAATGCTGAGGATTTGTCTTCCAAGCTCAGCCGCGTGGTCCAACTGACTGGCTTCTCTGACCCCGTCTATGCTGAGGCATACGTCAAGGTCCACCAATTCGATATCGTCCTCGATGTCCTTCTCGTTAACCAAACGACGGACACGCTCCAGAACCTGTCGGTTGAGTTTGCGACTTTGGGCGATCTCAAGGTTGTTGAGCGACCTACGACTCAGAACCTTGGCCCTCACGACTTCCATAATGTGCAATGCACAATCAAGGTCTCGTCGACAGACACTGGCGTCATCTTCGGCAATGTTGTCTATGACGGGGCCCACTCTACTGACACCAATGTTGTCATCCTCAACGACCTGCACGTGGACATTATGGACTACATCCAGCCAGCCACCTGCACAGAGACACAATTCCGTACCATGTGGACCGAATTCGAGTGGGAGAACAAGGTCAACATCAACTCCAAGGCAACATCGCTGCGGGACTTCCTTGAGCAACTTATGGCGTGCACAAATATGAACTGTCTGACACCAGAGGCTAGCCTGAAGGGCGACTGCCAGTTTCTGAGTGCCAATCTCTATGCCCGCAGTGTGTTTGGTAAGCTGCATCATATACGATGGATCTGAACCGAGACTTGTTTGCTAACTGTCATATAGGTGAGGATGCACTTGCCAACCTCAGTATTGAGAAGGAGGGCGAAGACGGGCCAATTACCGGTTTTGTCCGGATAAGAAGTCGATCCCAGGGCCTGGCACTCAGCCTGGGCTCATTGAAGGGCCTGAACAAGATTGGGTCGACGGCTTAAGGATGGAGGGTCATCAAGATGGCATGAGTACCTGAACCGTTTAAAGAAGGCGTGCTGGTGCACGGCAAGAGTCACGACGATGATTGGAGCGGAGTCAGGGGTGGAGCATGTTAATGGGTGTTTTCCCACCAAAAGGCTATGCGAAAGGTCCCTCGGTAGAGTCAAATGTAGCAGGTTTAGGTAGACAATGATTTCAGACAACGACATGTGGTTCGAGCCGAATTGGCTGTCATGAGTGGTGTGTGCCTGAGGGTGGAGGACGAGGTTTGGCCCTCTATGATTGAATCTATGATTATATTCGGCCAATGTGACGATGGCGATGATGGATATGTGAGATGTGATGTAAGGTATAGTGTGAAGGGTGAAGACGTCCAAATCAATATCTGCACCTAGAGGAGAGGGAATACGTGTGAGAAAACGAGCAGCGCTGATATCAGATCCAATTAACTCCGCAAAAACATCATGAACAAGATGGGAAAGACAAGAAACAAGGGGTATTATCCAGACATGATCAAGCAAAAGTCGTAATCAGAGGGTTCAACATGAATGCAGATGCCGCAGATGCAGAGGGTGTACGTCGATGTAACAAGCGACTATACACTGAGAACGGTCGTGATCAGAGGTGGTCGCCTTTCGAAGGGGATCCACGTGGGTATAGGTGGTGGGTATAACAAAAAAAAAGAGAAATGAAGAGCGAGATTAGCGGTTGAAGACGAGGGCGTTGACAACATGGCCAGTCTGCCATCCCTGCGCAGCGAGGGATGAATTCTCCTTAAGCATCTTTCCCATATACGCTATCCGGATCCTCTTTGACGAAGCGAGCTTGAGAGCATGTCAGCTTCGTGTCCTTGACAGACAGAGAGTGTTGGGTGAATGTGCGCGCATAGCAGGTATGATATGGTGAGGATTGTGGGAAAATTACTTACTTCGGCGTGTTGGGCAATCTTCCTCGCAACACTCTTGACCGTCTCTGACTCTGAGATGCTGAGTTTGATGTCTTGGCCATTTTCGCTGAGTCTGGCTCGCAGAGACACCATCTCACGCACATCGATGACTTCCTTGCCCTTCTCTCGTTTCCTGCCCTCAATCTCGTCATCGTCATCGGTCATATCGTCTTCGGCGGTAGTGTCGTCGCCAGCGGTGGAGATGTCGGTCTTTGCGGAGGTATCGGGCTCCTGGATGAGGTTCTGGGGGTCTGAGACGACCCACTCGGGAAGCTGGTAGTAGTTGCCGAGGGCATCGTAGACACCATTGACGAGATTGCCCGTGGGGAGTGAGATTTCGGCGGCGGAGAGGATCATCTGGGCGGTGGCGAGGCCGCTGGAGTTGACATCCTGGGCGTCTTGGTCGACAGTTTCCCAGAGGACTTGGAGGGCGGCATGGATAGTCTGCCAGACTTCGGGGCGACCGGTGACCCTGGTGTCGAAGAAGTCAGCACGCTCAGTGGCGATGTCACGCTTGGTCCATTGCCGATCGCGGGAGGACCATTCGTGACGGCGGAGGGGTTTGTCGATGTGCTGGTCTAGGGGCCGCTGCTCGCGGCGGCGACGCCTTGAGGCGCCTCGAGGATGGTCGCCGTGGGCGGGTTCGGGGAGGGACAGCGGGGGAGGATTGATGGCGCGCGAGGAAGCGTTGGGGGCGCCGCCTGGGTAGGGCGAGTTAGGCCCTGAGGAGCGAGAGAAGCAGCAGCCCTGTTGGTTTGCGCATTAGCAGTTGAAGGAGAGGAGGAGGAGAGAGGGGCGGTTTGAATCACACCATTTTAGAATGCAGTAGGTTGGGGATCTTTCGAGGGGGCGTGGGTGAGGTTGCGCGGCGGGTCGATGTGGACGAGGGCGACAACAAGGATATAGGTGCCAACTGAGTCTAGAGTCTGGCCATCGCGGACCTGAATTGCTAGGTCGCTGAGTCGCTGGGCCGCTGGGCCACTGAGCTGCTGGGTTGCTGATATCGCAAGAGTCGTGAGAAAGTGACGGAGGTAAGAATGATTGCGACGGAGAAGTGGGTGGAAAAAGGGAAATGCGGAGGTAGTAGGTGGGAGGTAGGAGGTAGGAGGCAAAGAAGCGGAGGCTAACAACGATGCAGATGATGTTGAAGAGAGGAGTTGGGAAGTCGCAGATTGGTGTCGACTACCTGAATCAGTCGCAGCGAAGGGACTCGTTCTACAGGGTCTGGGCTGGAACTGAGCTGGGGCCGGATTGGACTGGGATTGGGGAGGGATGGGGATAGGAACAGGGGGAGGCGCAAGAGCCAGCGCGGGACTGGGTGGGAAAGAGCGTTGGCGTTGGCGTTGGCGTTGGCGTGGGCGTGGGCGAGGGGCAGAAGCAGGTGAGAGAAAGAGAGAGCCACCATCAAGGGAGCCACGCAACGTTTGAACTTTGGCCTGTGCGAAACGCTATTATCAATCATCCAATTCTCCATGCAAGTAAGTATGAAGTTGGATAATTGGATTTAGCCTTGGTATGGGCCCGGAAACGGCCAACAGAGTTGAGGCGCGCCAGGGTTTTGTTTTGTCCTTTGGGTAGGTAGGTAGGTAGGAAGGAAGGTAGGAAGGGGGAAGGCTTGGTCATGGGCCATCGCATGGATGGATGCAGAGGACGTGGTCATGGTGTCGTGGTGGTTGGTGGCAAGCCGCTCGTGGTTCGTGGTGGGAGTCGTGGTGGCAGTCGTGGCGGGGTCGTCGGCTTTTGGTTGGGTCGCCTCCTCTAGTTCCCTTCTTTCAGAACTGTGCATGATCAATGTGAGCCTGGACCATGCCTTCATCCACATCCAAGACGATCCAACACAATCCAACACGTCGCGCCATCATCTCCAGACTGTCAATTCTTCTACCTCTATTTCTACCTCTCGCCCTCCCTGGCGTTTATTGTGGGTAGACCTACGGGCAAGGCAATACGAATACATATGTAAAGATAAGGTAGGTCGTCGGTGCTAGAAATAGCTCTCCGCTAGTCACTCTGATGCGCTGGACGCGCAAGCATCCAATCATACCATCATCATAGAAGTACGTACGGAGGAGTCGTATGCACGTAGTGACTTGGGGTGGTATCTGCTACATACGAAGTACGCATCGCCTGTAATATTTTTTATGCCATCCCTTGCCAACTTGTGCGATAGCCCGCTACCTCCTCTCATCTTCTGCCGCCATTTATTATTCTTACTCACCTCCGAGTGAATCACGGTTGAAAGGTCGTCGTTCGCTCACCGAGGTGAGAGCCCGTCATAGCGCCTACTCCAACTTCGTACCCCGCCAACCATGTCTCAGCGCTGACACATGCTCCGACACCACACACGCTCCACCTACTCTCTCACCTTGACTGCTGTTGTAGCTTATTAGGCCCTGATCCGCAGAGACCTTAAACCTCAGACCTTAGACCTTAAATCTTAGATCTTAAACCTTAGAGGTACTTCCAGCGTGCATAATAAGCCTGGTTATACCGAGCGTACCTCTTATTGCTAGTTACTTATAGAGATAAGTTTAGCCCCTCTGTAACTTGCTATAGCTAGCCCTCTAAAGCTGCTATAGCTATCTTTAAATAATATCTAGAAATAAAAGAGTTTTATTATTTTATAAAAAAAAATTTATAATATTATATCTTATAGTAATTATTTGAAATTTAATATTTAAAAAAAAATCTATACAACTCGGCATTAAATCCTTATCCCCACATTCTCAAGTTTTCGATTTTTTTTACTGCCCGGAAGGGAATAGCTTGGCTTTTAGCGGCCTCGAAGGTCTAAGGTCTATGGTCTCTCAGGGCCTTACGTACTTGCTCACTGCTCTATTGTCCCACCACCAGCACGTCGCGTCGCCTCACCTCTAGCCTCTCACCTCGCCTCACCTTGCCTCTGCACACCTATCTCAAACCAAACTAGGCAAAGTTCAATGTCTCCAGACATAGATTGAAAGAACGAGACCTCAGACCCAGCCGCGTTTCACATGATTTCTTTTCGAGTTCGGAGGGGTTAACCAAACCTCCCCGCGTCACCAGCTCCCTCGCTTCATACACGGCCCGCATCTCTCCCAGCAAGCCCCGAAAATCAAAATCATGGAGCAGGCCACAGAGCAGCACTTCTTCCATCACGGAAAAGGAGTACGTCAACCTTGTGTGCCTTGCTGCACTCTGCCACCGGCCTCAGGGACCTTTTGCTAATGTGCCCCAGGACCGAGAAGATGAAGAGTCCAACTGTCACTGGTGCCAGATCCGCTCTTTTCCCACTCACCAAACCAACCCAATCACCGTCGTCAATGAGGTTGACTCCCAGACCATCCCAGACAGTTTCCGGTTCATTGACAACAATGCCCTTGGTCAAGGCGTCAAACCCGCCGAAGTTAGTTTCCGCAGCGGCTGTGCCTGCAGCCATGATAGCGACTGCCAGTATACAGGCTGCCTCTGCCTTGCCGACCTTGAAGACGATTATTCTGAAGACGACGGAATGGATGTAGACGAATCGAACCTGTCCAAAAAGGCATACGCCTACCACGCCCGTGGCTCAAAGGCTGGCCTATTGCGCTCCCAGTTCCACAACTCAAAGGTGCCCATCTACGAATGCCACCAGGGCTGTGCCTGCAGCATCGACTGTCCCAATCGCGTTGTAGAGCGCGGCCGTACTATCCCGCTCCAGATCTTCCGAACCGCTGATCGAGGATGGGGTGCGTCTATTCCCGCTGCCACCCCTGCATTACGACTCAAGATAGCTGACTGGTTCTCTACTTCGCCTAGGCGTGCGGTGTCCCGTCCCTATTAAAAAAGGACAGTTCGTCGACCGATACGTCGGCGAGATCATCACCTCCACCGAGGCAGACCGTCGCCGCTCCGCCTCGGCGATTTCTGAGAGGAAAGACGTCTACCTCTTTGCTCTCGACAAGTTCACCGACCCCGATTCCCTCGATCCCCGTTTGAAAGGGCCACCTTTGGAAGTTGACGGCGAATTTATGTCCGGCCCAACTCGCTTTATCAATCACTCTTGTGACCCAAACATGCGCATCTTTGCGCGCGTAGGCGACCACGCTGATAAGCACATCCACGACCTGGCCTTGTTTGCCATCAAGGAGATCCCCAAGGGCGAAGAGCTGACGTTTGACTATGTAGATGGTGTTGCCTATGAGGGCGAGGAGCCGGAGGGTCGTGTAGACCACATGACGAGATGTTTGTGTGGTAGCAAAAGGTGTAGAAAGTTTCTTTGGTGATCTTCCTGTTGTCATTTCGTCCTGCCGTCTCCTGACTTGGCAAACCGCCACCAATGAACCAGTCGTGACTGTGTACTTATCTCACCGGACCGATCCGACCACAGTTAAACACTTACCTGCCAGGAACCCTTTGTGTCACATTACAGCGCCATTGTTCAGCTCTGGAGCTACACAGAGTCTACAGATCTGGGTTGCTCCAAGACACTGTTTCTTTGCCTCTTTGTTCTTCTTCGTTAGCATAGCGCCACTGAAGAAACCAAACACGATGTCGATATCTCTGATTAAGTATAAGGTGCGGTCAATCCGTGGGCATACTCATTACATCCATCCTACTTGCCTCTTTTTCTACCCCATTTTTGCACCACTTGACATACGCCTCGGCATCCTGAGTATGGCGTCACAAACGTGCAGCATCGTGTCAGAAGCGATCAAATCTCTCCCATCGGAAAATATATATTCAGATAAAAACTTTGGAAGACCAGAGATACGATCTGTAGTCACCAAGGAGGTACCGGCGAAATCTAGTTCCAAAGAACAGGAGGGCTCTTTCGCCTACGACAGCCAACAAATCTTTTTCAGCAGCCTCTTACGATACCCTCACAAGTGGGAACCTCAACCAAAACGGTGGAACCTACAAGCATCACGCACCCTCCGCCGCAGAAGACTCACCCAGCGCCAGCTGCTGGAGAGGCAAATTTCTCAAGGCAGGCCGAATCCGTGCCAAACATGGTGTGGCAAGCCGTCTTGCATACTGGACAATTTGATGTTCCAGAATCCCATCAAGCATTATGTTGATCAAGAACGGAGTAAGCATGGTCTTCTTGTCAAAGACTACTACAAGAACTTTGTGAATGCAGTGGTGGAAAAGATCTTCCCAGAATGTTCCGACCCCTCAACCAAGGCACGGAAGCGCCACGCCATAATGTCATTTGTCGACTCTCCGCCCATCAAGGTGGCACTCTGGAACTTTACTCTATTTTGCGACCGCGGTCTTTCTCGGTTCTCTGATGGGGACATCCAGGCAGAGCTCATCAAAGCTCGACCGATTTTCCATGATTTGATGTTCGGGGACAAAACAGCACAAACCATCGAGACTGTTCACCAATACATGGGTCCTGAAGAAATAGGGGACCACAAAAAGTGGTTGTTAAGTGACTTGGCCGTTCAATTTCTCATCCGGGCCGAGGTATGGCGCCGCCATGAGACATGCCGGTCCGCTGAGTGGTCAATACGCTCTAGCGAAGACGTCGCCGAGTTCCTAACCGCCATGCTCTTCAATTACTTGGTGATGTGCTTCGATGAGTGCATGAAGCCCGAGTTGTTGGTTGTTGGTCGGCGTTGGGATCTTGTCTGGGAGGATTGGCTGGAGAAGTATCCTATTGTGGAGCCGCAAGACGATGGCGATGGAGCATACTTTGTAACCCGAGCGCAACTTGACGAGACGGAAGAAGTAATACTTGAAGCAGTGGGATATCTTGGAGGAGTCGGCAGATCTGATGACAAGCGCAACCCAATTCGCCAGAGCTTGCAAAAATAGGAGAAGACCTTGGTTAGATAGCCCAGGGTGGTCAATACGGGGAGCTAGTTATCCAGTCATAACCTTCCCACATGTAGTTGTGGAGCTCACGGCGTTCGAAGGAAATAGTTATCAAGATACAGTATGCACTTTTGGGTCAAGCGTCAAGAGCTTAGAGAACTAGCCATAATATCTGGCCCTCTCGCCATTAATTCTTGTTTGAAGCACGGGGAAGGAAACACGGGGGGGGGATGGTTACGGGTATGATTTTGATATATACCATCTTAGGATAATATAATGTTGTGGGGTCTAACATCTCAGCACAGAATACTCATACATTAATACAAAACGAACCGTTGGCCTCCAGAAATAACTCCCGCTGCGCTTCTCTCCAGGTTCTCAAGCACCTCTCCGCTCATCATCCCATGACAATAAGCCTCGCTATTATTCCAATCGTTAGCTAACCAGAGCTGATTCTGAAGTTTCACAGCTGAGCGTTGACTTACCCTATAAACTCATAACCATCATTGGGATTATCGCCCCGGGGTCGCAGCACACATGGGACCTTCAGCCCGAATAGAACAGCAATAATGTCCCCGTTCTTCATGTTGTGGTTCCCGAGTCCCATGTATCCCGTGTCAGTCATGTAAAACCGCCGCTCGCAATAGGCCTCGAGGAGTCTTTGCATCCACCCGTTTTTGAATCCAAGCTTGAAAAGTTCCTTCGATTCCTGCAGGCGGGCCTCGCGTTGTTCTTCGGTGTCCTGGGGCAAGAGGATGATCCTGGCCCACTCGAGGTGGTTCTTCGCGTAAGTCTCAAGACTCATGTTGTTTTTGGTAATGTCGTCGGGGAGTTTTCCAGCCATCACAGTGAGAGCGAAGGCTTCTTCCACATTCTCACCTGTAGGGTAAGACATGAGTGTAGAAATACACGCCTTATGACACTCGAAGAGTCCCCCTTCCAGAAGCATTGGGGTCAGGTGGTGATGCTGACTGACGTAAGTTGCTCGTCCTAAGATGACACCTTCGACACCAAGAGTGTAAGGGCTTCCGGTGTCAAAAACCTGATGCCGGCCATTTTGATGGCTCCAGTTAGTATCCTGGCTGGCTGGAAGAGGATGGCCGACACCCCATTCACATCCGTACCCATTCTCCATTCTCCAGTCTGGCACCCAAGTCGGCCATCCTGGCTCATTGTTGTGACGGCGCGCTGTCATTATGACGTCTAGGTCATCCTGTCTCACATCGCCGTTACATATCATGGCTTTCGTGACCAGGGCAAACACCTCTTTCAGTTCCTGAGAATAGTCGACTGTAAAATTAACAATGTCCGAAGAGTAACTGATTCCCAAGTCACTGACACCAAGGAGAGCGTAGACCTTGTCCTTTGCCTCAGTCGCCAGACGCGGTCGAAATTGTTCGAGTAGTCGCCGAAGAGGCCATTTGAAGACCGCCCGTGTCTTTTGACCGAGGAGTTCCGGGAGGAACTCGGAGCCGTAGCGAGAAACCCATGGCAAATTCATGGCGACTGTAAGATCAACGCCGTTGACGCTGCGCCGATGTCGACTAGATATGGCAGCGGCCTTGTAATGGTACCAACGCGCCGCAGCCTGTAGGACTTTCCACTCGACGCTCTGCGCACCACAAAGCATGATAGCCTTGCGAGCTGGCAGAATCTCCTGGACGATCCAGATGCGTTGGAACCATGGCCTATCGAAGAAATCGGCAAAGGCGCCCCATGCCTCCTCGTCGTTGAACGAAATCCCCAGCCTCTGAGACTCTTCTACGGAAATCTCCTCGTACTTTTCAAGGCCTTCCCAGTCATCGGGATACTCCTCTATGCGGAACATGTCTGTCAACGTGGGCATGGCCACAGCAGAAACCCGCGAAATCATGCCGATGGCTTTTGGGGTCGAGGGAGTCGCTGGCCCCAACCACGCGATGACTGTCTCTGCCTCTGGTGAATTGTTAAAGGTGGAAACTAGACGCGTTTGTACAGCTGGGGGACCTGGCGAGCATACTTTCATAGATTGTGTTCATAAGTTTAACCTGTTCCGAGCGCTCAGGAAGATCGTGCTGGTTGATACAAATCTGATCAACCCAGAGTAGTTTGTTCGGGTTAAATTTGGCGACTTGTCGCAGGGCCTCATTCAGCGTCGTGGTGATCCTTATAGTCTTGCCACCACAAGGTAATTGGACGGTGTTGGAGGTGTCTCCCCAGACGTAAGATAGGGTTGAGTAGGTGATGGGGTCCTCGGGATCGAGGTTGGTATGTTCGATGCTGGTCTGAAGCCCATCTTGGCTGTCGATAGTCACCTTGATCAGTCGGATGTGGGATGGTGCCAATGGAGAGTAGTCGTAATCGGTCATGATTAAACTGGTTAGTAGATTGAGCGAATAGGAAGAAGATTGGGCGTATGGACAACTTGTCACCATATAAATAAAAACATTGATGCTACGTTAAGATCACAGATGGACCTCCTCCGTGAGTTATACTAGGCAACACCTCTTTGGATCTACCTTGGCTTACATGGCCGTGCGTGCAAGTGGCCAAAAATGGCCCCTGCCTAGTTTTGCTGCCCAGCCACTCAGCCTTATGGGCAGCCATGCTCAGCCTCTGCGGCTGATGATTTTGAGAGGCAACCGCAGGGAATTCGCCTTGGTCAAATATACCGAAACGGCTCTACTCCCTTATTACTATAGTGCTAATCCTCGAAGCGAAAGAAAACTGGGCCGCTGGGAGGCATCCAACTTGGGGCGGAGGCGAGGAGGGACTGGAAAGAGACGGATAAGCATCAAAGGGCTACGGCCCGTCCCGCCCCACCTAATTGCTTGCCAGCTTATAAGTCAACCAGGAAAGCGGTAGTAGCTGCAAGTATATCGACGAAGGAGATGTGGAATTTGTAGAAGAAGTATATCGTGTAGCCTCCAAATTCGGTGCACATATGGTTGTTGTGGCTATACTAATGGCAGTGTTCCTGTTCTATCATTACCATGGCCAACTTCATCGTCACAGCACAAACATTCAGATGTGGCTCCTGTGGCTCAGTTTTGTCAACGGAAAGAAGAATACACGGGGAATTTAAAACCGAATTTGACCGAGGCTCTCGCGTCTGGCCGCGATAAATAGTTTCCTTTGTCGGTTGGGGAAACGAGTGTGCAATTCTTGACCGCCGCTTCAATGTCTGGTCAAGGATTCCGGCCACATATGTGATGGCCATATTTCGGCAATGGACTTCCACCGGCGGTAAGTCTATGACACGGCAAGTTCGGTGGCTATAGACATGGGGGACAAAGGGGAGCCAGCATGTTGCCAAATTTCCACGCCGGAAGGCCTTCACTCGGTCACTTTCCGATTCTGCTTGAGCTGGGCGACCAACCGCCTTGAAGTATCACTTCCGGGATGGGCTGGAACATGTGTATGGATGCTCCTTGCCTAGAACTGACTCCCGCAGGCATGTTTTAGGTGTTAGGTAACCGACAGAAGACTGAACCGGGCCGCCCAAGATTGGCCCGGAATGTACATGGTGTCACGTCCGGCCCGGGTGACGGAACTCCCCGCATGGATGGCTAGGAACCCCGGTGGGGGTCACGTTGGTCACTATGAATTAGAAAGGCAGGCTTAGGCAGAGCAAACAGGCACATTGAAGCGACTCTGGGGAGAATAGGAAGAACCGCGATGGGTGAGGCGAAGGCCATGTTAACCCATACCTAGCTTGACGGCAGGTTTGCGATACCTGGGTTGGGGTTACGTCCGACGTCAGACGCAACGCAACAGGCGATGCACCTCGGAGATCTGCAAGGAGTTACGTCGGCGAGTTTGGAGTCGGCCGAGCTGAGCTGGTAGCAAGTGCGGAGAGGCTTGATGTGGCGGCGGTAAGTAGGGTCGAGACGTGGGGAAATATCAGCGACGAATGGCATGCACAGCAACTGAGTCGCATGTGTGCTGAGCGGCATTGGTGGTGGGATCAGCACAACATCAGACATGTTGAAGCGGTGATCAGAAAGCTGAGGGTCCGAGTCGGTGTAGGTCATGGGAATTTGTCTGCAGGCGCGGGAGAAGAAGCCGAATACTATAGTTGAGGACTTCAAGTTAAAGGCCCGGACCCCATTCCGACAAAACACACCATGTGGGACACGGCTGGTAGGATCCTCGTGAATCGTGGAGTCTGGTCTGGGGACGTGGAGTCTAGTCCTACCTAGATCTAGGAACTTGTCCCTTGTGGCTGAGAATGGGCGATGAGGCCTTGCGGACTGTGGGCTGTGGCCAGAGGCGGCAGAAAAAGAGAAGACTGAGACAGCATCCACACTTGGCGTGTGATTAGCACTTCGAAGCAGATCAATGTATGTGATGGCTCACTCGCCGTCGCTCTCCAGTAGCTTCGCCGATGGCCAAGTTGCGCCATCAATATCTCCGTCCGTCCGTTGATGAGCAATTGCCGAAGCCGAGAAATCGAGATTCCAAAACAGGGGCAGGCAGGGCAGATGCCAGATTCCAGATGCAATTGGTGGCGAGGTTGCTTTTCCTGGCAGAAAGTCGCATGTTGTTGGTGTCTCATGTTGGTGTGCACCGGGAGTAGGCCACAGCGACCAGGACGGGTAATGGACTTGTGTGCGACATCCTGGCGTCTGTATGTCTGGGAACAAGTCAGACCAAATGCGAAAAGGTGGGGAGAAGAATGCGGGGGGGAAACGGAAAGTGACCGAGCGAGAGTGTGTGAGTGCGAGTGTGTGTGTGCTCAGGTGCATGCTGCCCGTTTAAGAGGTACATAGACACACCATATTGCAGTTTCTAGCGGCTGTAGAGAGGCGGTACGTACCCTTGTGGAGCGTGACGGTACTGGTGTCGGAATGGGTGGTGGTGGCGCCACAAAATCTGGGGGAGCAGGCCCAAGTGACCCTCATTCCTGCCTCAAAGTCGGGCTTTCCCCTGCTTGGTTATGCTTGCCGGTGCTGGGACTGCTGGCCAGATGATCGTGTGTGGCTCTGGTAACTGCGAGCGTTTGGGGCAACTGCCCACTCTCAGAGGGAGGACCCCTCAGGTGAGGTCATGGTGGTGAGATGGCAGGCCACACACGCGCCCCGCCCATGGTATGTACCTGCCGCGCCCACCTGTGGCCTGTTGTCGCTCAGGGACGCCGAGAACAGCCGGGCGAGAAAGGGGATGAATGGGCCGTGTTTGTCCTGTATTTTGGGGACAAGGAGGACTGAGTTCCAGAGTACGGTGCGGGTGTGTGCCGCAAACACCTCAGACTAAAGGCGAGCGAACTTAATTAATGAGGTACCCGGAGGTTAGCAGGTAGGCCGCTGAGAAACCCGTGTATGTCGCTGTGTGAGTTGTGGTACAGTACCTAGGTAGACGGTGAGTACTCAACTGCTGTACCAAAGGTGGCTACCCCCGCCGTCGGCATCCGCCTGCGTGCAACCCATCTTTGCACCCGCGTCTGTCCACGTCCGACTACTCCACACCCAAAATCCAAATCGTGCCACACCGGGAGAGCTCTCCACACCCACTGCCAAATCCCCAGCTTCCAAGGGGCTGCTGCCGCCGTGCTGTGCCGTGCTGCAACGCCGCTGCACGCCTGCAGCTGGGAAAAGTGGCCCTGGGATCTTCGCGCACTCGCACTCCCGCCCCACACTCTCCCCCAGCGCCCCCAGCGCCCCCAGCGCCCAGGCATCGTCGCCCAGCGCCGCCCAGTGGTTCGATCACCCGGACCAACCTGGAACCATCCGGCGCTGTCGGCTGTGTGCTCAACTTATAACCGCGGCAGCTCCCCCGACGATTCAACCGGTTTGGTAATACGGTACAATACTGCCTTGCTAGCTACTTGCCCAATCTATCTGGATCCGCCCTTGAACCCCAAAATCCGTCAATCTCGACCGACACTTCTCCTCCCGACACCATCACCATGATGCGCGTTCCTCGTCAACCCTTCTCCACTGCCGCCCGAATCCACCCCAACATCGTCCCCCATCTTCGTCCCCAAAGGAGAATGCGCCCAGGCTGGTGAGTACAGTCTTTCTAAAAACGATCTGAAGCAGAATCTAACCACTATTCAAAATAGGGTCAAGTCCGTAGCGGCTGTCGTCGTCGTCGGCTACGGTGTCAAGACATACCTTGACATGGCCCAGAACCGACGCCGGGCCCAGATGGAATACATGGAGCGCGAGGCTGCCACTCGCAAGCAGCGCAACGAGATGCTCATGGACATGTATGGTGACCGATCCAGCCTCGACGAGCTGGAGAAGGCCATCGAATTCTACGAGAAGCGATAAATGAACCAAAATCAAAATAAAGCAACAAAAAACGACCAAAAAAAAGCGATACGAGGTCCTAAAGGAACACTTTTCTCCTCTGGAAGCACTAGCGGCGACACATTACCGGAAGTTACAGAGATGGCAATCTTGCAGCGATATCAACGATGGCATTGGCACCATACTTGCATGGAACCACGGCGTTAGGATACCACATTACGAATGTTGGTTTGTTGTTTTTGGCGCAACATGACGGCTACTTCATAACTGGCGATGGGACTTGAGCATCGACATTGGCATCATCGGCACCGACGGTATTGAGGCCGACAGCATCGACTTACTATTGACGAATCGACACACGACGCCTCAAGTCAGAGCCATGACCATTTCTTTTGTTTCTTCACACGACGTGGACCTTGACGACTTCTTCCGGGTCTTCTCTCACCCGACCCTGTCTCATCAAGGCGACTTATGCTCTCGTGCTCCGTCTTGCTCCGTCAAAGGCCATGGCGTAGACCGAGGTCTATGTCCGGAATTCTAGGACCCGCTCTCCATCCCGACGCCAACGACCCACACCGTTACACATAGCCGGTGCTGGACCCGAAATCCCAGGGATTCGAGGCACACGTGACGCTCTCGCGGTGATTGAAGTCCACAGACGGAACCCATGTTCCGCTACCTTGGAAGGTGTCCCCAGCATTCGTCGAGGTGGCTGGGAACTGTTGTTCTACTATTAGCTGGCTGAAAAGCCGCCGGGTGCATTTATTGTCCAGGTTGTCGAGATGAAAATCTCAGATTTGGCCCAGGTAGAATAGATGGGCATTGTGCAAGTTGTAAGTGTAACAGCTTGCAATTCACTCCATAGTTTTGAATACACAGTTGAATGGCCTACTTGGTGCTCAACCTATCCCCTGGTGAACCCCGGACGTCCGTTGACACACATGTAACTCGGGCCGGCGTGTTAAAGAAAAGACCAATCACTAGAAAGTCCTGTTGGCCAGCCTCCCCACGTTCTATCAAAGGGTCTACTTCAGAATGCCTGGGAAAATTTCGTCTCAAACTATTCCGAAAAGCCGAGCCGCTCGGCCTCCTAAACCATGTCGCCGATGGGAACTTCAATTCCGACGAGCAAGGAGCTAGTTGTCCAACGTGACAGCAACGGTCCGTCATAGAATCACCCCTGGAACACGAGGACTGGTAGAATATAGATTGCTTGGAGCCATGGAAAAGCAGCCTCAAGACGCGCTTAATGTAAAGAAAAACCCCCGCAGCCATGCTCATCCTCATCAAAGCTAACACCATACCACCCATTGAGTTGATGAACCGAAATGCTACTTCCAAACTCCAGACCCGTCCGTGAAAGTCGCTAGCAAAATAACTCCGTGCTTGCAGTCCCATAGGAGGCGCAATGATATGTCGTAACTCTCTCTTCAGCCACAGCCAACCCGCCGTGCTTCACGAAAGCTCTCAAGGCCCCTTCAACTCCTTCCGCTTCAGCCTCGCCCCCTGCAACGCGGCCAACTTGGACGCAAACCCGCGCGACACATGGCCGATGAACCGCGGCCGGTCCATAATCTCATCCATGCACGAGATCCATGCCTCGAAGCTCACGCCGTCGCAGAAGTACGTGATCATCAAGTTGCACAAATCGCTCTGCTCGGCGTGGCCCGGCTCCAGCGCCTCGTACGCGTCAGCAAAGTCTCGCATCAGCGCCTTCTGGATGGTTTCGTCGGCCTCGGTGCGGAACAGCGCCCGGTGCCCGTCGCCGATGGCCGTCTTGATGCACTTCTCGATGAAGGAGGCCATGGTGGGACTGAGGAACCGGTCGCACAGCTTGTAGACCTCGATAAAGTCTCGGAGCGGCGCCTTAGGTGCCGAAGACTCGGGGCTCTCGGCGGGAGGGGGTGGTGTATGGGGGACGATGGACGAGTGACTGTAGGCGAGGCCGATGTAGAGTGCCAAGTATCGCGGGTCGACATCGTCGTCAAACTGGACCACCCCTTTGTTGGCCTCCAGGAACTTTCCAGTGAAGCAGCCCTCGAAGTATTCCGAATGCCTTGTGAGGACGCTCTTGGACACCTTGAAGGTTTCGCCTCGAGTCTTGAGCTCGACAACCTGGTTATCGCTAGCACACAGCCCACAGGTTAGCCAGTCCGATCTGCAAACACAAGGTGCGAGCTGACGTGCAGGAGAGGGTAGAGAAAGTGGAGGAAGGACGCGTACTTGACGAGCCAAGCGGTACGGTGATCGGACAGAAGCAGGGACTGAGCCAGTTGCTCGTCTTGGGGCGGAACTCGAGAGCTGCGGGTTTTCTTCTTAGGGGGGGCCATGTTACCATGCGCTGGCGGTTCTTTGTTGCAAAGTGTTGGCGAAGGAGGTGTGTTGCTGAGAGCCGGAAGCAGGTGCACCTGGTGACCGCCTAGCATCGAAAGAAGAGCAAGTGGATGCGGCAGTCTTGTGCTCGGAAGAATTCCTTGAGCGGCCATGCTCGGAGAAATAGAATCGAGAAGAGAACCGAGAAGAAAACCGCAAAGAATCAATCACCCAACTGGTGCTAAATACTCCACTGCGGTCAACTTGATTGTGGCGCTGGGTACAAAGGTTCGCTGATCACTATTCAACCAGCCGCGGAGCCTGCAACCCCAGGAACTCTAGTTGCAAACGCCCATTTGTTAACCTATATCTGCACGTGAAATGCAGACTCCTCTCTATTACTGCAACTCCCGCTCCCAGTCTAATCCGCTGGGTATCAATACACTTGCAAACAACACGCTTACCGCACCTTGATCCTTCGAATCACCACTCTCTCCTCATCTAGCTCCCACCCAACACCATCATTTTCCTTCAGGTCCTTCCATTTGGCATCCGTAGCCATCTCCAAAAAGCCCAGATCAACTCCCAGATACGCCCTGCCGAAACACTTGAGGGTATGCAGCCGGATGTCACCGTCGGCCCATTCTAGCAGTTTGGCGCGGTGTCTGTCGACATCCTTCTTAACCCGTTGGAACAGGATATAGTTGTCATGCGTAAGTGCGTGTAGTGCCGTATCTAGCTTGCTGTCCTTGATCTGGAACTCGTGCCTGATGGAAAAGGCGTCCGCTAGCTCCCTGCGCCGACAGGCCGTGTCCAAGATAAGATAGCCCACGACTTCCTGTATTTCGATGGACGTCATAGGGTGGAGAGGCTTGATGTGGCGGAGCAGGTGCAGGATGGCCGGGTGGTATGACTCTGGGTGCTTGACCAGGACGGAGAGGCGGATGCAAAAGAGGTATGCCTGGATAGAAAAGTCGTCGGCGCGTTTTGAGGCCACGATACCCTCCCTAAGTTTTCGCAGTGCCATCATCACGTCCGAGAGTGCCTTGGTGTTATCGGGGTCCTGGAGCGCTGAAGACGAAGGTCCTCGTGATGAACCTGAAGCAGTGGCTGAAGGTGTATCAAGTGCGCTGATCTCAAGCGACGAGAACCTCCGAAGCAGTTCGTCGCGCTCGCCCGCATCCGTGCAGAAGGTCATGTACCGCTCCATGATCTTGGTGTAGTACTTTTCCTGCGTCTTAAAGTCGAGCAGCCTAACATCACTTGTCAATCAAGTTCCCTGGCCAGCCCCGGACCCCGCATCACCCTCAAGAGCCATATTTACCGCGCGTGCGTACCTGGTGTCGCCCTTGGAAGGAAGGCCGATGCTCTGCAACGGATCCTGTTCGACAGGCTTGAGCCTCCCCCAAGGGCCCGACGGAGCCCTTCCACCTTTGCTAGGCATTGTGCTATGGTTACATGCCCCGGGGGGAACCAAATCGCATTCGCTTTGGAGTTTGCGGCGGCCGGCGGTGCGTGGCCGATGTGGGATAGGAATAGTCGTTGGACGTTAGACGTTGATGGAGGTTGTCATGGTGGGGTAACAATCGGCAGCAGCCATGACAGCTCCACAGACCGTGTGCCCCGCCATCTTCCTCCGTCCGTCCTTGCCCATCAACTTACCATAACAAGGTACCGCTTTCACCTCTACAAGCAATTGCAACCCGCCCAACTATCAGTTTTGCAGGAAATACATCACAAGGAAGTCACATTACAGAGTGTTCCACACATCAGTAAAATAAGCGTCAGGACAACAGAGATCCAATTCCAAGAGTCACCCATTCTCTACCTAAGTAGCGTATATTCCAATTCCAGGCCCAGTCATTAATATCGAAGATACGCACACTAATCCTCTTCTCACGGGGTATCATCGTCTCTCCACCTCCACAAATCCTTCAGCATCCCTTTTTTGTTGTATCTTCAACCGCCCACCCTGCCGAGCTATGCTGAATGCAGCGCCTCGAGGTCAATACGTTCCGTTTTCAGGCATGAATCCGATCCGCCACGGTGACCTTGTCCCAGTTGATGGGCCCTTCGGCCTCGTATTTTCCAGTCTTGGAGAGAACTCGACCTAGCCCCTGGTGGATCTCGGCCTGGATTGGCCCAAACGGAATCCTCTCGCCATCAACGCTGATGTAACCATCGTCCTGGTCGCGGGGAATAATCCGGTACGCGCTAATCTTCTTGTAACTGACATGCGGGTTGTCAAAGAACTTGCCCGACTCGACATCCAAAAGGACTTGGAGGGCAGTGAGTGGCGGCAGGTCGCCATCAATAGTGACCAGGTCCATGCAGCCATCCGAGATGAGCGAAGCAGAGAAGAAGTTGGCATCGGGGGACATGTAAGCCATCTGCCAAGATTATAAGTCTGTTGAAAGCGAAAGGCTTCTCTGGAGAAACTTACATTGCCAGCATAAAAGGTACCAATCTTATCATAAGGAACAAGCTCCCATCCCTCTGGTAGGGGGTCTTGGACTGTTCCGTACTTTAGTTCCGGCAAGCCAGACTCGGTAGTCTCGACTTTCTTGGCCAGATTCGCGAGACTCGTGTTACTGGCATGGTGTTTGTAGTGAGCCTTAACTTCCGACTTTTCCTCAATCTCGACCTTGACGGCCAAGTCACAGGGATAACATGTTTTCTTGAACATGCGTGTTATAACTCCGTATTCAAACCGAGTGCTCCCCATCCAACGAAGGTGTTCCGTGCCAAGATCGCTCTCAGCAATCAGCCCGAGGGTCTGGGAGAGGAACGAGAGCATACGGTTGTTTCCCTGTGTGACCGAAACGAGATCGATTGGGGTCACGATGCTTTTGATGATGGCCAGCGCCGCAAAGGAGGCGCGATGGGAACCATACAAGTTGCACGAGAAGGCGTTTCCAGAGCCGCAAGGAATGTGACTGACTGCCATGGAGGCAAGAGCATGGCCAGCGTCAGGGCGTTTGCCTAATCCGTTGAAGATTTCGTACGGGGTTCCGTCTCCTGAGCACGCCATGATAGTGTCGTATTTGGTCAGGTCGGCCTTCTCTGCCAGCTCCGTAGCTTCGCCTCCGCGAGTAAGCATCACCACATCGAGTTCCATCCTAGCCGCTTGAAAGAGCGGCTTCACCTCGTTTTCCCATAGCCGCACAGCACCCCCTGGACCAGAGTTGGGGTTCACCAATACATAGGCACGCTTGCGAGGGATCGCTTCTCCATACGCTCTAGCCAGAAGAGTGGAGATGAAAGTCGCAACAGATGGATCGTTGGGGGACTCGCTGTCTATGGGGGCTAGGGGGATAGACCACTTGTCCGGCTTGATGACGGTTTTGGAGGCATGCAGTGCAAAGTCGACTGTGATGCGATTGTTGGAGACTTCGGCCCAAAGGACGTTGTAGAGGGGAATTGACTTCTTTCCGGACCCTGGAGATGGATGAGCTGGGTGGCATTCGCACAGGACCTCGAGCACACAAAAGTCGAGGTTTGCGGAAGGTCATCTTACCACCAAAAGAAAGAGGTGCGCATGAAGTTCGGCCAGACTTCTGTGCAACAGGATCTGCTCATCATTGTTAGAAACCGCTTTCCCTTTGAGGTTCACTCTCCGGGGCTGCCGTACCATGCAGTTCCAGGTTGTCAGTGCCAATGGTCAGCGTCTTCTTGCCCTCGAGCGCCAGTCGCATGCCGACCCCGTCATCCATGGTCGAGTCGCTTGCCATGGCAGTTTCTGGTGGGATGGTTCAAGCAAAGTTCCCGACGACGATCTCGGTCCTGGGGAAGTGGGCAGCTGCCACGGATATTTGAAGGTGCTTGGGGTAGGTAGCTGGGGTAGCTGGGGGGTGGTATGAAGCTGAGGTAAGCTCGGCGCCAAGGTTCGCAAGCTGCGTCAACGCGACGACGGGGCTCCGGTGAGAATCGGAGAGCGCGTTGAGACAGAACAAGTGGCTGCTATCAGACGCTAGGGGGGCGAACGAGAGGCCCTGGCGGTCAGAAGCGACGAAGCGGAGAAGAAAGTTGCCCACGGGGAAACACATAAAGAGGGGAGGTTCACAAGCAAGAGGAGAGAAGTGAAGAGAGAGGTGAGGTTTGGAGCCGTTTATCGCTGACAGCCGCGGCGACAAGGGTTTCTGCTTAGCAAGTGCAGGACTGCTGCAGGTTGGGTGATGTCCGCGGGGCGCGGTTCCGAGATTAGATCCCCTAAATAGGCACCGACAGGGCACTGGGGGTGGGCTAGCAGCCAAATCGCCAGGGCTCGTCAGTGGTCGCTAAGGGACGGGCTGCTGTGAGTAGCTCGCTCGGACTTCCGCGGACCACCCTTGGATCCTATCACCTGTCAATCACGGACAAGTTGGTGGTTGCGCTCCGTTCCAGCACCTGATTTGGGGGCGGTGCCCGTGCCGAGTTGCGACAGCTTACCAGAATATACGGAGGGCCCTTTCAAAAGTCTTATCCATAAGAAGTAAGTCCTAATCATTAGGTTAGATAATAAGTACACTAAGTACTTCCTGATTTCTATAGGCCCTAAAGGATAGCAGGCTACAGCACACAGCAACCGCTATATCCTGATCAGCAGCGTACTACTCCTGAAGTTACAGCGGCCGTTTAATAAGACTGTGACAGCTTTATGTATCTCAGGTAACCGACAGGGATAAATGGATATGATGTTACTAGCGCTTGGACAAGACTTTTGAAAGAGCCCTCCGTAGGTGCCGGTGGAATTACCGTCATATTTTCTCCCTTCTGTCTTATCTTGCGGGGGTATTCAATGTCCGTCCCTTCCGACGGCCCTGTCAGGAGGCCGTGGTTTTGCTGCACTGGAGAGTATCGACGCAACCCCATTGCGTAGCCATATACCCATCAACAAAAGGTCTCTTCACATACTTGTACTGTCCACTCTTCAATAAAAAAGATGTGCTTTTGTTCTAAAGGGTGTTGGACTTTTTCACACGCTCCAAAACTCCAAATCACGTCCTCTCGGAGAAATTCATGCGCCAGCTTGCCACCCTGTCTAGAACCCGCACCTCTACATGCATGCACTCTGGCTCTCCCTGTCCAGCCTCGTCCAGCCTCTTCTCGTCATCTGGTGATATACTGCACTGTTTTATATTCATCTGCCACCCCTATCATGATGCCCACTCCATTGTGGCAGTCTCTCACCCAAGCCACTTCCCTAAGCGGCCTTCTTGAAACGTCTCCACCTGCGAAGACTCCCAGCTCTTAATCTTCAGTCTAACCAAAGACTCAATCCGTTAACGGCTAGTTAGACTTGAACTCGGCCTTTAGCACCTCCAGGACCTTCGGTGAGATATCGGATGCCGTGCTCAGAAGCTTGCTGAACTCAGCGGACTGCTCCAGCGCCTTGGGCGACGTGGCATCAAGAGCCAGCGCAGCATTGAGGCAGCGAAGCGCAAGAACGTACTTCTCTATAAGTGAAGCTTGGTTAGCGACTAATCATGTAGAGCAAAGCAACTTGACTTACTGCGGCGCATATAAACCTCAAAGCCGGTGAGCTGGGCCTGAAGGATCTTGGGACTAAACTGAAGCAGGTGGGTGAGGAGCTTCATCGCCTCTCCGAGGGGATCGCTCGTGGCAGCCAGCTTCAAGCCCAGAGGGTCGTCGTCTGTCTTCGTCGCTTCTCCATCCTTGCTAGCCTTATTGGGATCCTGCTTGGCCTGCTTCTCGAGAGCCTCCCGCTCTAGACGCTGCAATTCCTTCTTGGCCTTCTTGGCTGCCTTCTTCTTGGCAAGAGCATCCTCAGCATCACCACTCTCCGCTCCGTTGACTCCATTCGCTGACGGCTTGTCCGCCAGCTTCAGGTAGATGTCTATAGCATCGAGGGCAGCTCGCGAGAAGAACGGGTGATCACGAACGTGGTCCTGCCATCGGACCATATCAATGTAGGCTCGAATCTGTCCCTTCCTTAAAGAGAAACTGTGGAAATCGAACTGATCCTCATGCCAAACATCAAAAATGTTGGACACGGCGAGGAATCGCTTGAGCGCGAGACCCAGGTTGCCCTGTCGCGCATATGACTCACCATCCTCAGTCAGATACCAAATACATTGCATATCCAAAAGGTCTGCAAATGGTCCTCCAACGGTCTCGGCACGGGTGAAGAGGCCCACCGTCTTCAGGGCCTTATCGTTCTCGTCATTGCGAAGTTGATATTTAGCGGCCTTGGTGTTGATATATCGGTCCTTGAGATCCAGTTTCCTAGCACGGTCCATCATCTCAGAAGCCTCTTTCACACTTCCACTGTGCTTCAGAATCCGGGCCTTGGTCATGTGGAAGTCGACGCTCTTAGGGTCTTTCTCGATGGCTTTGTCGACATACTCCATCGCCTTGGCCAAATCCCGACTCAAAGAATAGTTGTGATGCTGTGCCAGGTAGTAAAGCGCTGCTGCCTCTCCCTTGTCCTTGCTCGAGGTATCGGCATCTTGAGACTCTAAATACTCCTCGGCCAACTCGGCTAGCGTTTCCTTCTTGAATGAGTCGGAGTAAAGATGCTTCAAGTTAGCGAATGTTGAGGGAACGCCCTTGTTGAACATGAGTGTCAGGTATGACTCGGCAGCTTCTTCGAACTCGTCACCTGTAGTTGGGTTAGATCACCTGGTCAACAGTGAAATGGCGCAACGGCTCACCTGTCAGGAAGTCCAGGGGCAACCTCCTTGCAGCGTCACATCGGGGGTACTTGTCTGCATACTCGTCGTAGATCGCCTTTCGGGCCTTGAGATCTCCCTCGGGGATATCAAGAACCTCGAGAAGCTTGTCGTAGTACGAGGCGTAGTCCGAGTTACGGTCGATCAGTGCCCTGTATGCTGTTGCTGCCTCCTCATTCCTACCCAACTTGGAGAGATACTCGGCCCGAGCCTCCATAACAGCCAACCGGTCGAGGTTATACTTAGCCGCAGAGTTCAAGTGTTCCAGGGCTCGCTCATAATCCCCTTGCTCGCCAATGAGCGAGTTCTTGTACATGACGGCTTCCGAGTGTTCAAAGTCGCTGCGAGAGGGTGTGCCCTTCATCGTGCCCTCGTAAGTTGTCAAGACGTTCTCAGCCTCATGTGGGTTGCCAGAAATGTGGTGAGCGATAGCGAGGGCGGTCCAGCTCTGGCGCAGCTGTGGTCGTGCCTGGAGCATGGCTGTCCGGCTCTGGATGTAGCCTTGATAGTCACGCATTTGAACTTGCAGGGTAGCAAGATCGCGCTGGATCTGTGCCGACTCAGGCTCGAGTCGCAGAGCAAACTTGTATGCCTTGATTGCCTCCTCGAAGTTCTTGTTCGCCCGGTACAGCAAGCCATACACGTGCCAGCAAATGTGCGACTTCATGTCCATTGTCAGAGCAACCTTGCCAAGAGCAAAGGCCTCCTCGGTCTTGCCCTGGGCATTCAAGATCAGAGCCTTCATGGCAGTGGTGTCACCATGCTTGGGGTTCTTCTTGAGGATGAGCTCTGCGGACTTGAGTCCTCTCTTGTATTGCTTGTCCTCATAACTGCGGATAACGGAGCGGAAGAGGGCCGCCTCTTTCGAGGCGAGTGGCTGCGGCATCGTGGATGGCGGTGGCTGAGATGGACACGGGAGATGCGGTTCTCGGGGGGATCGGGTTGTGTCCGGAAAACGCCAGAGTGTGCAGTGTCGGCGTGTAGAGGTAGCGATGACAAGCTGTTGGGTGGCCACACGCCTGTCGGAAGCAGAGTGGGAGGGAGGGGTGGTGGAGGTGTGCGGGTCAGGTCAAGGGGAGCTTCGGCCCGGTTAATCGACTAGACCTCGCTGTCGGGGGAAGGCGAAGGAGAATGAAGGACAAAGGGTTGGCTTCCTCAACCAAGAGACTGCGGACTTCTGGTGTTTACAGCCCAAGGCAATTGTTTCGGCGAAGTAGTGCTTGTGAAAGTGGACAGCAATTCCTGCAGCATCGGCAGATTCTCGGGGCTCCAACGGTGGTGGGCTGGTTTGGTGGGCGAGTGGTGGGAGGTAGGTTGTGGGCTACTTTCGGAATTGGCGGGGTAGTTACGCATCGCCTTGTCGTCGGTGCTGGCAGCGAAGCGTCAACGATGATGAATCTCGCAAAGGATCAGTTAACGGCTGTGTTCACAGATTTGAATTAATCCACGGCTATCATTAGGCAACTCATCGCCCGTTTTCATTGACAAGTCCAGCGATTGATCTGCCTGCGCATCTCCTACTAATCTTCCATCAATCTCGACTGGCTTAAATAACCAAATTGGGTCCATCTTTTGCTGTATAATTCTCATTCAAGGTATATACATAATAGTAATTTATATGATTACAACTCTTTTGGAGGTGAGTACATTATCCTACAATTCATCTCGTCGTCGTGATTCATGTTGTACAAATATCGTCTCTAGCGGCCCTCCACCAGTGTCGCGATGTCGCCTGGAACCCTTGCTGAATCCGGATACGAGTCTCTCGCCAGCCTATCGGTCTAGACGGGCCTCTCTGGGTCTTTGTACTTATTCCAAATCTTCACAGCGTCCTCCCAGGTGTCGGCAGAGTCGCCGCACCGTTCGTTGATCACTGCCCAGGTTCGATGTCGTACGATGCTCTCAACACCCCTCTCTTGTCGAACAAGTGATGCCAGTCTTTCGGTTCGTGCTTCTCGAGGGAAGAATCGGCCAGAGTATGGATCCAGACGTTCATCAACGACCCTTTCACGGTCCTTTTGGCTCTCCAACTCTCTCAACGTCCGGCTCGGGTCGTCCGGATCGGGACTCGCTGCGACAAGGGCGCAGTAGTTCAACACTTCGGTCCGCGTCTGCCAAGATGGAAACAGGACTTTGTCCTTAAAATCAAAGCATGCCTGGCCGTCTATTCGTCGGGAGGTCGGTCTCGCGGCGCGTTGGGAGGTGGATGAGGGATCGAAGCCGGACCGAGACGGTGTCACCAGCGCATTGAGGTTCTGGGCAATAGAGTCGTCGATTGACGCCCTCGAGAGTCGCAAGAAGTCTGTGATCGAGTCAATGGGGACCATGCATGAGTAGCACTATGCTGTGCTTGCTCACCTCGAAGAGTGCCGGGCGAGAAACAAAAGTGCGGGGACAGACTGGGCTGGGACGATGGCACTGCCATGGCATCCGGTCGCAGCTGAGCCGTCTGACCTGTGGAGTGCTCTGCCGAGCCCTTCCAGATTATTCCAGCCAGGATGAATATGAATGGCTCTCGAGTCAATAAGTGTTGTTGGGCGTTAGTTAGTGCATCAATGTGAAACGAGAAAGCGCCGGAAGTGCGAAGTAGCAGGTTGAATGAATCGTTTGATGACTATCCAGATGCGGCGGCGAGCTTCGGTGACGCAACATCAAGCGAAGCCAGGACTAGACCGAGGGTACCGCTCACCTGGATCCGGGTAAAATGAGGCTCCGCCTTCCGAAGCCAGAACAAACCCTTGTCACCCAAGATGATCCATCCCAGGGTGGTGGATGGTCCCGCGGCATTAACCCTGGTCATCCGGTCCAGCACTACGGTGTGCTCCCTCATAGCAACCACCATCATGCAACAAGGTCACACTATCCCACTTGGCCAAGCCATCAATTGTCACTACATATCCAGGACGGGTTGCACAATCTGTGGAATCGTGTCGAAGACAGTGTTTGAGATGGCTGGGATCAACAGTCCTTTGGCCGTTTTGTCATGATAACATCACTGTTCTGGTTTCACCACAAGAGGTTGAGAAACCCAGAAGCCACCTAGGCAGTTGGGCGCACTCCCGCCGCGCTCATACGTCCTACAACTGGGTGCCTCCGGTTCAGCAACCGCCACAGCGAACCTCACCACGGTGTCCAGGGGTCTGTGGTCGGCCCATGGAGCGGCATGCCGCCTCACACTCTATCGACAAGCGGCCGAGTGGACGAGGTTAAAAGGCCCCAAGTGGTGTCTGCCACTGCTTGCGATTGTGCGGAACTCAGCCTACGGTACACGAGACATCTCCAGGCACAAAGACGATAAATACGAGACATCAAGCTGGCCTACGACTCATTCGCAGGCGCCAACGCCACCAGGGGCAAAACGGGCACCAAGGCACCATCACCGGTCAATTTAGGAGGGCGTTGAGCTCCCCGCCGCAATAGGGGACTTCGTTTGCGGTAGTTAGCACATACTTAGCACACATTTGCGCACCATTGTGCGCCGCACAGCTACCGATTCCAGGCCGTTCTAGCTGCTGATCTGTGACGACTAAATGGTTGGGCGACGTTGATGTGGCTGCCCTGCGCTAGCGGCGCTATGTTGGCGGCCCAGCATCCCACAGTCACGCTAATACTCATGATGTATCTTGACCAACCCGGATGCTAAAATCCTCCAGTTTCTCCTGGATTTTCCTCGGGTGAGACGAGTGTTACAAGGAAAAAGAGCGCCGGCCTCATCAGCTGCTACATTTCCCATCCTTTGACGCAGTTGGGCTGCACGCGTAGGATAATGTAAGGGTTCTGTCGCTCTGCGCATACACCCCCCATACACTACCAGCAGCGCGCAATCGAGTCGCCCGTCGCGACGAACCTCCTCACTTCAATTTGCTCTCAAATCTTCGTCTCCGGCATGGATCTCATCCAGAGTCGCATCGCGGAGGAAACCCTACAGGATTTAATCGCGACTTGCGCCCAGGTCGCAGAGGACTGCTCCAGCATCGCCAATTCCCTAAACACCGGGCCAGTCACCCTGGCTGCTCTCTCTAGGGAATGCCGAGCGATAACAGATGCCCTCAGCAGGGTCAACGACCTCAGCAAAGCAACTGACGGCGATATCGAGACTGTCCGGGCCTCCAATAACGAATACATCTACTCCGTCTCAAGAGATGTCCACGAACTGAGAGGAGCTGTCAAGCGCATCAAGGCGCAGGACCGAGATAGTGGCATCGACCTCGCCGAACCCCACCTCATTATTGTTTGGAACGAGGCAGCCTTGAAGACTTCTTTGGGCCGAATGCGCACTCACCAAGCATCCTTACACACTCTTCTCAACACTGCTACAAGGTAAGTGGGCTTGGCGCATTTTTCAGATGCAGAGCTAACTCATGGACACAGATCTGAATACAACTTTGGAGACGATGTCAGCAGCAGGCGTCGCGTTATTGAGCCTGACGCTGGCGTGGATGAGGCCCTGAGGGAGCTTGGCAGGCGCTTCACTACACCGAACCAGCGGAGTCGCGTTCTCCCCAGAGTAAGTGATTCTGCTGAAATCCAGGTGCTCCTCGACACGCTCGTTCCGCCGTCGGGCGTAGTCTACAAACGGACACCAGAGGTGGCGCAACAATTACATCAGGCCATCGAAAGGACCGACGAGGAAGCCGTCTTCAAAATCCTACTAGACAGAGCCGACCCAAATATCTTGCTACCCGGATCGATGCTGTCGCCGCTACACCGGGCTTTTGATCAGAAACATTTACTGATCGCCGCATTTCTCGCCGTCGCCGGGGCAGACGTCGACGAGCCGACCACAGATGGGGAGACGGCCTTAATGCGAGGCATCAAGTGTGGGTTCTCGGAGCAGTTTGCAACCCTTGCTATGCATCTCGGGGCGAAGATCGATGCTATCGACAATGACGGTCGCTGTGCGCTCCATCATTCCGCCGCGTCGGATGTTCTCGACGACGAGACTATGATTGTTCTGATCAATGCGGGGGCCAACCTCAACCTCGTCGACGATGACAAGGGACAGACACCACTGCATATCGCCATCCTACACAGCCGATGGAATTTAGCTACAAAACTTATTCAAGCCGGCGCAGACTTGGAAGTGCGGCAACCAGACGGGAGGACGGCGCTCCATCTGGCTATCTCGATGCGAAACCACGAGTTCGCCCAGTTGTTAATATCTCGAGGAGCCAAAGTAGATAGAGTGTTACGTGAGCACACGCCGTTGACAATGGCCATCAGCACTCAATGCACTGCCATCACAGCAAATCTCATTGATAGCGGAGCAGACCCGAACCTGCCGAGCCGTAACGGCAACACACCACTCCTGGCCGCGGCGTCGACAGGGCACGACGAAACGATCCGGTATCTTTTGGCCCACGGGGCGGATCCATCCGCGTGCCCAAGTCAGTCCGGATACTCAGCGATGCACATGGCCGCGCACAAGGACAAGCCTCACATCCTACAGCTCCTCGCCTCTTCGGGTGCTCCAGTAGACCCGCTGGACAGGGCTTGCGAGACGCCGCTGTTGGTGGCCGCGAAGCTGGCGAACGGCGACAGCGCCCGGCGGTTGATCAAGCTCGGTGCCGACACAGAGCGCATCGGACCGGACGGCATGAGTGTGCTGTCCCACGCCGTCAAAGCCGGCGACCTGAAGCTAGTCAACGCGCTGCTCAACATCGGCACCCGCATGCCGTCATTGACGGTGAGCCGAGACAGTATGAGCGATGAAGAGTACCAGGTGCCTGAGCCCCAGACGACTCCAATTCACGTGGCGGCGCAACACGGACGGGATGAAATCCTGCTTCGCCTTGTATCTTGTGGCGCGCATCTAGAGAGTACCGTCTTCCCGGGCCGCACGCCGCTCACCGTGGCCGCCTCTCATGGACATCTCTCGACTGTTCAGCTGCTTCTGCGACTAGGGGCCGATGCGCAGACCCTGACGACTCACGGTGACACGGTTCTCTTCGAGGCATCGGCAAACCAGGCGACGCTCAAGTACCTGGTCCAGCAAGGAGTCAACGTCAACCACCGCAACGACCAGGGGGCGACGGCTCTACACTATGCGGCACTACGCGGGCACGTTGGGAGCGTACGGGTTCTTCTCGAGAAAGGCGCGCGACAGTTCCACGCGAGTGCCGTGTACGATGCGTGGGAGGAGAGGGACGGCGGGGGAGTATATCGACAAGGCACACCAGCGGGGATCGCCCTGCAGCGGGGGTTGACCAAGGTAGCCGACATGATTGAGAAGTGGAAGTACAACTGATGAACGGATGGATGGATGGTGTTTTGGAGGACTTGATGAATGAATGAATGAATGAATGTGCTGTACTGTACTCTACTGGGTAATTCTATTTGCTACCAAAAAGATACCAAACTTTGATCGAAGATGAAGCATCGTTGACGCCTACATCGTGACATGTCGACAATGCCTCAATCTCTACCCAGGTTGGCAGTAAGAGCGGCATCTACTTCCCTGGGAGATGATGTCGTCAGATGTGAAAATGTCTGAAATACGCATGACGGCAAGATATATTAGTGTAGGCTAGACTTTGAATCTCATGGCACAAGCTCATGGCGGTCTCATCTAAGAGCAGCACTACACCCACGGACTACGTACTACGTGAGCCAGGCCCAGCAGGCAGCACGCGGGTACCCCACCAAAAAAGCAGTACCTGAGCGTCCTATCCCGGTAGCCTGTCGCGTGGGCGTCCTGATTCGACGGGTACAGCACGTGTAATAACGAGGAAGTAGCTTTTGATAGCGTGGTCTGGGGGATGAGATTCCCAATTTCCAGACGGGCAAGAGCCGCTGAATCAAGCCAGACGGACGAAGCTAAAGGAGCCTGCAACGGATCGTCCTGTGCAACGTGATTTGCTTTTTGGCGGCGCGCGGCTTGTCGAGGTTCCGATGTACAGAAAGTGACGTGATGTGATGCGCATCCCCGGTGAGTGGGTGGCTGTGAACTTTTTAATTGCTTGTTGGGGCGGCGCATCTTCTGTCCAATCTCAATTCTTCATGAGCCTTGGCCACCCTCAACCGTATCCGTACCCGTACCTCCAGACCTTAAACAGTACTGACGTAATTTCTCGTGGTTGCCAGGTGAGAGGCGATTTGCGACCAGGGAAACCAACGCCCAGCCGTCGCATCATCTCCCTTTGCGTCTTTCTGGACAAACTTGTTTGATGATTGCTTCATCTCGATTTCCTCCTTGGTGATTCCGCTCGCATACTTTCTTCCCCTGTCACCATCAACAAGATCTGCCCCGCCTGCTCTCAGCGTCCAGCCGTCTCACACCTCCCTGCCAGCCCTTTTCCACTGGAACCCCGCAATCGGGTCCCTCGTCAATTCCCCCCGACGCAGATCAATTCGCAGAGCGCGCTACGTACAAGCTACAATACGCACACGATCAACGTCGACAATCCTCCCCCTCTTCCTCCTTTTCCTCTCTCACTCTTCATCTCCCTCTCCCGCATCGCATCGCTCATCCATAACCATGTCGTCCTCCGGAACCGTCACGCCTGCCCAGGCCAACAGCAGCAGCTGGACCGCATTTGTGAAGGTCTGACACCCTCTCCTTTCCACAAGATGTCGTCTCCGCGAGGACTCACCATGGCTGACTTGTCTCTCCTAGTCCATTGCCTCCTTCAATGGCGACCTCTCATCCCTCACCGCGCCTCCCTTCATTCTCTCGTCCCAGTCCCTCACCGAGTTCTCCGCCTACTGGGCCACCCACCCTCCCGTTCTGACCGCCCCCGTCGCCGAGGCGGACCCGGCGAAGCGCACCATGCTCGTCCTCAAGTGGTTCCTCTCCACCCTTAAGCACCAGTACGCCAGCCGCAGCGAGCAGTACGGTAACGAGAAGAAGCCTCTCAACCCCTTCCTCGGCGAGCTGTTCCTTGGCACTTGGTCCGATGACGCTGGCACTACTACCCTCGTCTCTGAGCAGGTTAGCCACCACCCGCCTGCCACTGCCTACTGCGTCCGCAACGAAAAGACTGGCGTCGAACTCGAGGGATATAACGCCCAGAAGGCCACTTTCAAGAGCACCATTATCATCAAGCAGATTGGTCACGCCGTCCTCCGTGTGCCCCTCCCCGACGGCGAAATCGAATCCTACCTCATCACACTACCCTCTCTTCACATTGAGGGTCTCATCTTCGGATCCCCCTTTGTTGAGCTTGACGGCACCAGCTACATCGCCTCCTCCAGCGGTTACACCGCAAAAATCGACTACAGCGGAAAGGGATGGCTCTCCGGCAAGAAGAACAGCGTGACCGCCACCGTCACCCCCTCCGGAAAGGACAAGGAAGTGCTCTATAACGTCACCGGCCAGTGGAACAAGGCCTTTGAGATCTATGAGGGCCCCGTCAAGTCAAACTCCAAGTCCACCCTAGTTGCCACTTACGATGCTGTCGCTACTGCGCAGACCGAGCTTGAGGTTGCCCCCGTCGAGAAGCAGCACCCTCTTGAGTCACGCCGCGCTTGGGCACGAGTCGCCAAGGCTATTCAAGATGGCGACATGGACGTCACCTCAATCGAAAAGACTAAGATTGAGCAAGCCCAGCGTGAGATGCGCACCAAGGAGCGCTCTGAGGAGCGCTCTTGGGACCGTCAGTACTTCACCGCTGTAGAGGGCACAGACAGCGTCCTCGAGCAGCTTGGCAAGGTCGTTGGCGTACCCGTTGACGGCGATGCGGACAAGACTGGTGGTCTTTGGCGGTTTGACAAGACCAAGGCCGAGAAGCAGGCAGCCACGGAGTTGAGTAGCGACGATGTAACGAAGATCGAGAAGGAGCTCCTGGGTTGGTAGTTCCAGCCAAAGGAAACTAGGAGTCATGATGGGACCGGAAAAGACAGGCCTTGGAAGTGGTGGATGTAATTAAGCCAAGAACAGAAAGCGAGGGAGCACAGGAGCCTTTCTTTACGACATTAACGACGTAAAATGGCGAAGTAGCTGTAAGATAATCAGAAGGACAAGTATATTACTCACATGCCTAGACTTTAAAACCAATAGAGCCTATTGTGAAGACTATCCCCAATCTTCATTTCACATGTAGCAATAAGCACATGTACATTATAGAACACATGGAAACGACGGGTCATCAGGGGAGCATTGTGTGTACATCATCTTTTTCTCTTTTTTCGGGTTTTACTTATTTCACTCAACTCCCGCTATTGACTAGGACTGCAATTTTCCGACGGGGGATTGTCTTTCGGCTACCGCGAATCCAACCCTGGGAGAGTGTTTCCACCTCACCAAGTTCCCCCTCCACTCAAGTCATGCACGATGATGTCGCCAGTCTGGGGATATTACTACAGGCCGGAATGTTAAAGTATTTTAAACAGTTCCGGCAGTGTTGAAGTCCTTGAGAGCCACGGCGACACGGGCAGTCATGGTCTTCTCACCCTCACGGACCCAGACACGGGGCTAGACAGGAGTTAGTATCAGATGCCGTAGAATACGAAAACGCACAAACATGGAGAAACTTACGTCGAAGAACTTCTTGTTGGGCTTGTCCTCGCCATCGGGGTTGCCGACGAGGGTGGTGACGTAGTCCTTCTTGTTGACCATGTAGTCTCGGATACCAGCGCAGTAGGCGAACTGCATGTCAGTGTCCATGTTGACCTTGACGACACCGTGGCTGATGGCCTCGGAGTACTCCTCCTTGGAAGAGCCAGAGCCGCCGTGGAAGACGAAGAAGACGGGCTTGTCGAGGGCAGAGCCAATGGCAGCCTTGACGTGGGCCTGGTGCTTGCCGAGGAGCTCGGGGTGCAGCTTGACGTTGCCGGGCTTGTAGACACCGTGGACGTTGCCGAAGCCAGCGGCAATGGAGAAGTAGGGGGAGATGGCGGACAGGGTCTGGTAGATGTTGAGGATGTCCTCAGGCTGGGTGTAGAGGGAGGCGTTGTCAACATCCTCGTTGTTGACACCGTCCTCCTCACCACCGGTGATACCGATCTCCATCTCGAGCCACTGCTTCATGGGGGCAGCGCGCTTGAGGTACGCGGCGGTGGTCTCGACGTTCCACTCGACGGACTCCTCGGAGAGATCAATCATGTGGGAGCTGAACAGGGGCTCGCCGTTGGCCTTGAAGTAGGCCTCATCGGCATCGAGCATGCCATCGAGCCAGGGAAGAAGCTTCTTGGCGCAGTGGTCGGTGTGGAGGACGACGGGGACGCCGTAGGTGGGAGCGATGGAGCGGATGTAGTGAGCAGCAGCAACGGCACCGGCGACGGAAGCAGCCTGGTTGGTGTTGCTCACACCCTGTGAAAATACGACGTCAGGGGTGTCAACTCAACATGCGAGAATAGAAATGTTACACACCTTGCCAGCGAAGTAGGCGGCACCACCCTGGGAGAACTGGAGGATGAGGGGGGACTTGGCGTCGCGGGCAGCCTCGAGGGAAGCAACGACGGTAGAGGAGGAGGTGACGTTCTGTAATGTTATCTGTCAGCGGCTATCCTGAGAGTATCATGTTGATTCCATCGTGTGTTTGGGTGTCCAACGTACAATGGCGGGGATGGCGAACTGCTTCTCGCGAGCGTACTCGAACAGGTGCAGGACATCATCGCCAACGATGACGCCGGACTTGCGGGTCAGAACATCGGTAGCACCCATGATTGCGGTTGTAGTTGAGGATTATTGGTTGTTGGGAGAGAAGTAGAATTCGGTCGATCGAGACTGAGGTCAACTCGGGCAGGTCGAGGAATAAATGGGAGGAGGAGAAGAATCTGTTGAGCAAAAGGAGATTGTCAGTTGAATGGGGGGGCAAACGATGACGGTGGGAGGGGCGCGGCGCGGGGTTTTCTGGACGAGCGACGCTTATCGATAAGGCAAGGGAGATTTCGATGATGGGAAGGGGGAGGGGTAAACAACAGCCAACAAACGCCAGGACGCAAGTACGAGGAGGGAATAAAGCGAGTGCTCGGGGCAGGGCTAGGACAGGGCTCAGGGCAGGGTACACAATGGGATCATCCAGTGGGAGCGTTGGCTGGTTGTTGGCCTTTGCTCCCGCCGGCATGAGGCGAGGTGTGGTGAGGTGAGCCAAGGTGACCTGAGGTTCCCTGCCGTTCGGTGAAACCCAGGCCATGCATGATAAGAGAGGGCGGATCTCTCATCTCGCAGCTTGCGATGGCCAATTTCATTTGCAAACACCTTGTCTCGATTGGCGAGGATGCACACCACCGGGTACTGCTGAGACCAGCCCCCCTTGGCCGTGGGATGGCTGTGGCTAGCTCGGCGATGGGCTGAGACTTGCTGGCCATGACAGCAACAGGTGAGTAAAGTGAGGCGAGCTTCGCAATCAGGAGCAGCAAAGCGGCCAAGCAAGCCATGCATCCAAGCAGCCAAAGGGGGGCTAGCAGGCTCACCGCACACCTCAGCCCAGAAGACAGCTCAGAGCATCGTCTCCGGCAGCCATCCCGCAGCTCCCCGGTGCTTCGGCCTCGCTCATTTTCACACCTTGGCCCCTCAACACAGCGCCGTGGTACCGCGACATCGGCCCAGCTTCATGCCCAATGCTTTGCAGCAGGTAAAGCACGAGCACAAGCACACGAACCAGCACACGCATGCATACACATGGGCACCAGCTCCAGCTCTGTGGCTCTGGCTTGGCGGCCGGCGACCGGTGGCTCACTCGAGCTAGCGGAGCTCCCTGGCGTCGAACTGAGGGTTCCTCCTCGGTGGTATAGTGGGGGTAGGGGGTCGGGAGGCTCCAATGGGGCAGGGCAATTGCATTGGACGAAGTTGCTTTTGCAGGGTTTTCAGAATGACGGTGGCTCGACTTACACGAAGAGATCTCCGAGCCGCGATGGTGGACGACAAGCGACAGGCGGGTTGGGTGGAGGTGGTGGAGAGGAGGGTGGAGGGTGGAGGGTGGAGGGATATATTTGCAAGCAGAAAGCGAGACAGGCTTGAGTTAAAGACTCAATTCACTAAAAACAGAGGCCAACCTTCTGGCCGAGGGGAAGGGGGGCTTGGGCGGACTTATATGATGCCTCATTGCCGAGCCCTCTTCCTACTGTAGCCGACGCGGGCAACGCCTCGGGGGCGCTGGACGGAAACATGCGGGACGGGAAGGTCCTTTCAGGGCGTTGATCGGGAGCCATCACTCGCCGCCGCTGGCAACTCGCTGACCTCTGTTCTCGTGTGACCCCATGGTCTCCATCTCCCCCGCATCCATTTGACACCGTGATTGCCACGGTTGGCTGGCGGCGTCGTGACGGTGTGGTGCCGGGTGGGATTCCGCACCGGCTTGGTCCTCCCCCAAAGGCCAAGCGGCGACAGTATCGACGAACCGTCGAAGGCTGAGAGGGCCAACCGCCGGGCTAACGCATGTGCAGTGCCGGTGGAATCTCGATATGCCGCAGTTGCAGTCGTGCTGGCTGCAAGGTTATCCCTCCCCTTCCACCCGTGTCTGGGCGTTGAGTCTCACCTCACGCTCAACCATGTCCGGCGGGCGTGGCGGGCATGGGGTCCGCGTCCCGGGCCAGACCCGGTGTCGGGCAACGATCCCCGGGAGTATGGTCCAGGTCCCAGGGGAAGAATGCCCGGGGAGAGGGATTGCAGAAAAACGAACCAGATAAATCAGCCGGGAAATCGGGCAATGGAAGCTCTGCCAATGGCCCTTGTCTCGTCGCTGGTTGACGGACTCACGGACTGATGGAGTCCCGGATTGACATGTGGTCTTCACCGATGCCTACCCCCCGGGAAACAGTACGATATCTGCCCAGAGCCTCCAGATTGCCATGACCTGATTCCCCATCTGTCGGTGAAACTTCCTGACGAATCTCGTACATGTGTCTCGTCTAATCGCCACTCGCATGGCCAGCGTCGTCAACTTCACTGTCATTCATTAGGTCATCTAAGCTACCAGTTAGGTCCCCTTCCGCCGACCATTAGATGTCTCCAATACGTAGGCCTTACGAAATGCAAACCCCACCATGACCCGTAGTCCATTGACCCCGCTCTGGTGTGTAAGAAGAGTTCCGAAGCCCCTCCACACCTGTCAGTTCGGACTCCATATGCTCAACCCCCAACCCACTCCCCCCACTCTCCCTCGGCCCTTAAGCGCTCACTTATCTGCCCCCACGAACCACACGATTCACAGAAGTTCATATATCCAAATTAGGAACCCAGTCCTCAACAAAATCGGTTGGCTTCCGTAGCTCAGTTGGTTAGAGCATCGTACTAATACTTCAATTGCCAGTGTTGGTAATGCGAGGGTCGCAGGTTCAAGCCCTGCCGGGAGCATTAAAGTCTCACCACGCCATCCGGTTTCTTTTTTTGATCTTTGCATTTCATGCCAACCAACAACCCATTCGTTACTTTCTTTTTGTCGGTGCTGTCTACATGGGTGCCCTCGGCTGAGCAGGTGATTCGCAAATGTAATGCTCATGCACATCCAGTCGTTGCCAGGTATATATAATTGGGAACATCGCCCACAAAGTAATTTCGCTGGCAAATTTATTTACGCTTCACTGTTCACATGTCATAAAGAACTTTCATAATGCATATTTCCTGCATTTTTATCATTTCTATGATGCTCCTACTTCTCAAGGCGTCAAGCGTTCTTTTGATTCACTCCCACCCTAGAGCCCAGCTCGATTATCACAAGGATATCCTACGAACCACCATATCTTTTACGATATAAATGGTTTCTAGCTACTTCATGCTTGAAATGTTTGATCGACATATTCATGGTCAATTTGACGTCAGTCTCGAAGTCGTACTATTAGCTGAATTCTCAATCGTCTTCAGCCGATGTTTTGTGTGCCTTTCCCTCCCTCGAGCAACTTCATGCCACACGACTGATCAAGATATCCGAAATATATATATTCCAGTATCAAACCCATCATGAATATCAAGGCATGATACAGCCAAACTATCCTACCCTGTGAGACGTGGCACATTACTTACAACCAGCACTCCCGATGTTCGGCTTCTCGTAGTCCGCTTAGTCATCAATCCAGATTTCCATCTCGACAGCCACACCCAAATTCTACTTCTTCGGACAGCTCCTCAAGTCTAGGCATGTCGACTGAATCGGCCTCAGCGTCGTTGCTAAATATCAATGCCCTCTTCGACAACCCGCTCTTTGCGGGTGGCATTGGCCTCGCCTCCCTCGGCGCAGTCGCAGCCTTCGCTCGAAAAGGCGCGATAGCTACACTCGGAGCGGCCCGTCGTCGCCTACTTGTCAATGTCGAAATCAGCAAGCAGGATCCTGCCTACCCATGGATTCTCGCCTGGCTGTCACAGCCCCGCGAGAACCCAGGCTTCATTGCCTCGCGCCTAACTCGAATCCACAACTTGTCCGTAATAACGACGACCGCGTCGCGAACACCGGGCACCAGCGGACCGGCGCATGCGCATTTCTTCCTGCAACCAGGCTATGGACGACACATTGTCAAATTCGGGAGCGCATACATTTCCGTTAACCGAGAAAAACACAACACGGCCAACATGAATACGGGCGAGCCCCACGAGATTCTCCAGATGACGACTCTCTGGGCGCACCGACACGTCTTCGAGAACGTCTTCAGCGAGGCGCACAAGCTGGCAGCCAAGGCGAACGAGGGCAAGACGGTGGTATACTCGGCTCGGGGAATGGACTGGGTGCCTCTTGGCGACCCCAGAAATAAGCGGCCTCTGGCTTCCGTGGTTCTGGATGAAGGTGTCAAGGAGTCAGTCGTGGACGACGTGAAGGACTTTATGGATCGCCAGCAGTGGTATGTTGACCGAGGAATTCCGTACCGGAGAGGATACCTGCTGTTCGGCCCCCCTGGTAGTGGAAAGACATCCTTCATTCAGGCGTTGGCCGGAGAGCTGGACTTTAGTGTTGCCATGATCAATCTCAGTGAGATGGGGATGACAGATGACAAGTTGGCCTACCTGTTGACCAAGTTGCCCAAGAGGAGTCTGCTGCTCCTCGAGGACGCGGACGCCGCATTTGTCAACCGACGACAACGGGATTCTGACGGATATAACGGTGCGACAGTGACCTTCTCAGGTCTTTTGAACGCCCTTGATGGAGTTGCTGCCGGAGAAGAGCGCATTGCGTTCCTGACTACGAACCACGTTGACCGTCTTGACCCCGCACTGATTAGGCCCGGCAGAGTGGACCTGATGCTCCGTATTGGAGAGGCGACTCGATTCCAAGCCGGGCAGATGTGGGATCGCTTCTACGGGGATGTGGATGTGGACCACTCTGGCCGAGAGCGCTTCCTTGTCCGGCTCGACGAGCTCGGCCTATTTGGCGAGGGACCCGACGGAAAGCCATCGAACAGGAACACGAGCACGGCGGCGATTCAAGGACTCTTCTTGTTTAACAAGAATGACATGAAAGGCGCTATTGACATGGCCGAGGGGCTTATCCCGAGGAAATTTGAGGCCGAGGAGGCAGTCCCGGAGGGTGCAATCAAGACTCCTGCATGAGCAGCGTCTTGATAGGATGGAGAAGGGATACATTCACATGTGTTGGCATGTGTTCGTCTCTCTCAGAACTATGTATAAACTGTACTACCACGCTCGTAGTGATTTGGAGATACCCCTTCACTGGATATGGGAAAAAGATGCACAATAGCAAAATGATGATTGATTCATGTGTATTTTAAGTCCGTATGAGCACGAGGTTCCTATTTCATTTAGTTTTTGGCGAGTTTGCGCAGCTCGTGGCGGTCGAAACCGCAGCTGAAGGTGAAGTTGAGGAACCGGCCGTGACTAGCCTGTTCCAGGCCATCGGCGTGACTGATGCGCTGCTGGTGCCTGCTCAAGTTGGCTCACGCCCGCGCTCTCTCTCACAACATCAAACGGTACGCCAAACTGCAAAAAAGAGAGACAAACCGCTCAATAAACCAACCGACATTGTTGATCTCTCTGGATTTGCGTGAATTTCGAAGGCACACGAAAATACGGACCCAAACTCAGCATGGCATCTTCATCTGGCCAGGGAACACTGGATACTTGGCTCTCTAAGAAACCCTCGTCCAGACCCTCTCAGCCAGTGCAGTCTTCAGCAGCTGGCGCGGAATCGTCATCTCCAGCTGCACCAGCTACCTCACAGCCGTCCCAATATCCGCAATCGTCACGCGGCCGACATAAGGGCAGCTATAGACGCGGCGCCGAACTCGCAGCCGTGGCCAAGGAAACACGCACCGTTCTCCCCGACATCCTCCAGGACTTGCCCAACATTCACGCCAGTAGGTCCGAAGTCCTTTATTACGATGCCCTCCCGCCGCTCAAGGCCGCGGATTGCCCAAAGCGGACACCCTCGGGAAGGACCGCCATCAAGATTGTCAACGATGACAGTTTCAACGCCGCCATCTCGCTCGCGGCCTCTAAAACCCCGGCATCTGGCCGGGTCGCCGTGTTGAACATGGCGAGCAATGTCAGCCCTGGTGGAGGATGGTTGAAAGGTGCGCGTGCTCAGGAGGAGGCCCTCTGCTACCGCAGCTCCCTCTACCTGTCCCTGCACCGACGATATTACCCTTGGAAGCAGCGCATGGGAATCTACACTCCAGACGTGGTCGTAATCCGTTCCGACCAGGACTCCGGCCACAAGCTCCTTGTGCCAGACATCAGCCCAGTGGACCTTCCCGTTGTGAGCGTGCTGAGTATCGCCGCACTACGCACTCCACCCGTGGACAGGATTACGTTCGACACGCCAGGCGGCACTGTCGAAAAGCTCGTTTACTCGCGGCCCTCGGATCGAGAACTCACCAAGACCAAGATGCGGCTGTGTCTGAGAATGGCGGCGCAGCGGGACCACGGATTGCTCGTGCTGGGTGCGCTGGGGTGTGGAGCATTTAGGAACCCCCCGAAGGAGGTGGCCAACTGCTGGCTGGAAGTGCTGAAGGAAGCCGAGTTCCAGGGTGGTTGGTGGGAGGAGGTGTGGTTTGCGGTGTTTGATAAGAGAAATGAAGGGAATCTGGAGATTTTTGAAGAGGTTCTCGGAAACGTCGAGATATGAAATGCCGTGGCGATGGGCGTGGGGACCGAGCGAATAGCGTTATGGCGAACAATGAAATACGGGAGATGCAACGTGTGTCATGGGGTGGGAATAATCCCGTCTTCTCAGCCACTATGACCTAAGCGACTGACCAAATTGGGATCAATACATGATAAACGAAGTCTTGATGTATGATGGATTTCTCATGAGCCCATCGATTTGCAGGTGTCTTTGAGGGTTATGATGGATGGTGGGTGTGAACCCTCCACAGCGGGTAGCTAGCCTCGTCGATTAGCGGTTTTACGCATCAGGATTGGTTCCTGCCTGCTGAGCCTTAAATAGGATCAGGGACCATCGGCGGACCGGCCCCGCGGGCAGAAGTGAAAGAAAGCGCCGATGGCCCGGGATGAAGGAGGACTCGGCGGGGGAGTCGAGATTGCGCAGGGTGGTCTGGGCTGCGAAGAAGGGCGTCGGATGCGGTTATCAGGGAGCATCTTCGAAAATCTTCACTTGTGATTCTCGCTAACGCGGATTGTCAATGGACTCGGGCCGAGAGAAAATGAAGACGGTACGGGTGGTCGGTGCAGATGTCTAATTGGATGCCACGGCGCACACGCAAACCGTGACCAATATCGCCATCGCCATTGACTTTCGCATTGACTCTCGCCATCTGGGGGAGGATGGCATAATTGATTCCATCAGCAAACCATGACCAAATAGTATCTCGTCGTCGGACGATTTCCCCAGCCTCTTGGCCAGGCTTGTCCATTCCCGTCTCAGATTCACTAAGCGTAGCTGAGCCTGGCCTTGAAAAAGATGGTGGTGTCTCAGAACCCGCCGCTCTCCAGCGAATCCACAGCGATGTAGCCATGTCTTGCGCTCGAAGCCCCCCCCCCCCCCCCCCCCCCCCACTCTGTGGCTGTTTGCGAACCTTTTCGTCCCAGGTCGGCGATGTCGTGATCGGCGGCGGCTATGGCGCTCTCCAGCTGGGCAATCCCGGCGCTCTTTCCAGTAAGGCAATCCAATGGCTGGGGGGGATTTAGCTCACATGGGAAGAAAGCCAGCCACATGCAAGGCGATCCGATCTGTGGTGTGCTATTGTGAATGTGGCTACTGTGTGGGGGTGTTCATCCCGAAAAGCCAAGGGACCAATATCAGAGAATGAGAGGGACTTGCCACCGTATTCATCCAGTCGGCTAATTCCAAGACTAATACGTAGTAGACTGCAGCTAATTAGCACGAAACATCCATCCACCTCGCCCACCCAGATCCGTCCCGTTCGCTGTGCCACTGGCGCTGACTGGTCCACAGTCACAAATATCTCATCCACAACCCCTGCGAGCCGTTGGGGTGTTGGTTCAGGGCAGCCAGACCTAGGCAAACTCGGGCAATATATGGGGGACGAGGAGGGGTCGATCCTTGGCCTTGTAACGTTTGCTCCAGGTTGCGTTAGTCAGGCGGAGTCGGTGATGCCATTGTTATCCCAGCCGTCCAACGTACCGCAAGTCTATCTGGGTTTTTTTTCTTCTTCAATCCCATACAGCTCGAGCATTTTTATATAGGCTCCTGCTAGTCCTGCCTGTCGCTCAGCTGTTTCTGTCTTTCACTTACCTCGGCGCCTCTTTCTCGTCCGCCTGGATCCCTATCAGTAACATCGACACCCAGCGCCCATGTCTGGCAACAAAGATCCCCAGCTCGTCGCGGCCGAAGATGGCCTCGCCGGCTACGAGTCCGGGTCGCCTCACCTGGATTCAAGCTATGACAGCTCCGTCGACCCGGATTCCGGCGTCAAGAGAGGTCTCAAGAATCGCCATTTGTCCATGATGGCCCTTGCTGGTATTATCGGGCCCGGTTTACTTGTTGGCGCGGGTGGCGCGCTTAACAGCGGTGGCCCAGCCTCCTTGCTCATCGGGTTTGGAGTAATTGGTATGTTCCTGTGTAAAGAAATGAACCGTGTTGGGAAAAGGCGCCGTGATTCAGAAACGTGTGACCCGTCAGATGTCATGATGGCACCTCAAAACATGAGACCGAGATAAGACGAGACTGACCGTTTTGCTACAGGAATTATCGCGTTTTCAATCATGCAGTCTCTCGGTGAGCTGACAACACTCTACCCCGGTGGAGGAAGTTTCATATCACTCGCCGAACTAGTTGATAAATCGTTTAGTGTGAGCGTGGGCTGGAACTACTGTGATTTTTCCAATATGAAAGTCCCAGATGAACATGACTGACAGTCCGATAGTCCTTATATGGGGATGTGTTTTGGCGAATGAGTATAATGTTATATGCAGCATCATGACTTACTGGGGCCCCGTCGTGCCTCTCTGGGGATATTTCTTGATCTTCTGGACGGTGTTCATGGGCTTTCAACTCCTCGGCATTGAGGCGTTTGGTGAGGCCGAGTTTTGGCTGGCCCTCATTAAACTCGTGGGACTGACCGCCTATTTCATCTTCTCCATTGTCTATGCTGCGGGAGGTCTCGTTGGTCAGGACGAACCACTTGGGTTTACTTACTGGAGGGATCCTGGCGCCTTCAACGGTAATGGCTTCCGCGGCGTTGCCACCGTATTTGTCTTTTGCTCGACATTTTACTCTGGCGTTGAGTCGATTGCCATTGCTGCTGCCGAGACGAGAAACCCCGGAGTTGCTATTCCCCAGGCCATTCGCCAGGTCTTCTGGCGTATTATCTTCGTCTACATGGGGTCCGCTTTCTTCTTTGGTCTTACCTGTCCCGCGAATGCTGATGGACTTGTCAACGGTGAGTCTAAGGCACTGAAGAGCCCGATGACTATCGCCATCCAGACTGCTGGGTGGGAAGGAGGTGAGTAAACCAGGATTGACAACCAAAAACATAAACTAATTGTTTTTAGGTGTTCACCTTATCAACTCCTTCATACTCATCACTTGCTTATCCGCCATCAACTCCTCTATCTACATCGGTTCGCGGACTGTCTTGTACATGGCCCAGTCTGGCAAGGCTCCCAAGATTCTTGGCTGGACTAATAGTAGGGGCGTTCCCGTCTGGGCAATCCTCCTTACCAACGCTGTCGGCGCCATCTCCATGATGAACGTATCCACCGGCGCTTCCAAAGCCTACAGCTATATTGTCAACCTGTCTGGCGTCAGTACATTCCTTGTTTGGGGCAGCATCAGCCTCATCCACATCCGCTTCCGACGCGCCTGGGTGGCCCAGGGCCGAAACATTAGTGAGCTGCCATACAAGGCTCTCTGGTACCCCGGCCTCACATATCTCGGTCTCGGCGCCTGCATTTTCTTGGCTTTTATTCAGGGATGGACGACGCTGTCGCCGTTCGACGCGGGTACCTTTGTCGACGCCTACATCCTCATTCCTCTATTCGGAATCATCTATGTGGCATGCAAGTTGTATTGGGGAAGTAGCGACCCGATTAAGCGTAGCTGGTCGATCGACCTTGATAGTGGCAGGAGAACGGATTTGGATTCCAAGGGGTCGGTAAACAGGGGCGAGGTACCGGGGCAGACGACCTTTTGGAAGAAGCTCTTGCAGTCGTTATAAGCGGGCATGTTGCTCTTGATGGATGAACACATGGATGAGTGTATTGGGGCTATAATTAGGTCCTGATGTTACTGTTTAATAATGATTTAAACCCAGAGACCAGGTCTGGTTAGGGCTCAGAAAATGGTCTTCTGTGGCAGACTATAGTTGAGAGAGAAGCATGCCGGTCCTACGTACTGACATTGTTCCTTTTTTCCGGTGTTCTCGTATCTAACTCAATAAACTCAACAATTATTATTAGGGGATAAATAATAAGACTAAATATTATTAAAAAAAAGTTATGTCTTAAACTGTTACCTCAGGTTTATTGCTGATAATTGTCTTTAGGATTGAAGCATGTACTTGTGTGTGCAAATTGCAGTGCTCTTTTTCCTTAGCCCAGGTTGACTCCCATTCCGCTCCTGAAACTACTGACTGGAAAAAACCTCCCCAATCTCTTGGGCGTGGGCTGCACCTAGTTAGTGCATCTCTCTCGTGCGCATGCTGGCCCATACTGAACTCGCGACCCCGCCTCCACCACTGTGAGGAGCCAGCTTCACACACACTTGCTGCTAGATACCCACCTTTCGGAGGGCTGGCAATTGTATGAATTCACTGCATTTGTTCCTCTCGCTATATACGGTGACTGAGTCGCTACATATTGGGTGATTGAGGAATTTGACCCGACAGGATCGCGTATCTTGATCCGTTGCTAGACCAGCCGGGGTAAGCGGGGAGATAGAAAGGCCAGCTTGAGCTATATATCACTACCCGCATGCAGTAACTCTTCTCTTAGCCTTCATTATGACCTGATGGCGGAGTTGCTAATTATTTCACGGGGCAGAACTTGTATAAGAATCGTGCCTCTGTGATCCTCGGTCTTGTAGATAAGAGGATTCAGATGCGTTAAAATTTAAGCTAATGAGGACCATGTGAGAATTCAAGCTAAACATAATTTTCATACACTCATCTACCTAATTTAACTCACTGTTCATTTGAGTGATGTATGCTTCTCAGAAAGTCGGAGAGCTCGACATCCCAGCTTCCACTAACTGGCCAGGAAGGTACCGACCGAGAACTATCCGAGCAGCTTCCCATCTCTCACTAAAAACACGATACTCATTAGTCACTTCGAAGAGCCCACCAGGGAAATTCAGTAAGAAGCAGTAACATATTCTAGCACTTTTGACGAGGCACTTTCGGTGGGCGAATCAGAGGACGTGGTGGAGAATCGGAAATGAAAGAATAAGGCATCGACGTAGAAGAAGCGACTCGGTAATAACTGTTGAAGCAAACGGTAAAAAAAAACATGAGTTGATTGCATATCAAGCAGAATGGTGTCTCTCTCCCTCTCTCAGTTGCCTAGGAAATATAAGAAGAATTCCATGTCGAGAAAGATACATGCACTCACTAAATAGGCGTGTCTTCGTCTATAGTATTGCTATTCGCACACAAGAAGATTTTTGGTTGTACGTAGGTACAAATCTCGTTCAGTTTCCGTCGCTTTCTGTCACGCTAACTGATCAGACCAAAAGTGGAATGCGCACTCCAACTTAGGGCGCTGATAGTGGCGTATATACGAGGAGTATATTACATACCAGTTTCGCCCGGAACTTGATACCCCTACTGTGAGTACAGTACTTTACTGCTCTATTCCTATGCTGACATATTTTAAGACCGGGAAATTCCACTCCCTGCCACATCTAGTGAGATTGTTACTCGACTGGGGAAGTCTGACCTTCGTTGGTGATGATCTATTCCCTGGGACCAAGATTCGCGTCAAGAACAACCCCATGCTGGCCGTCAACCTTCACTTGACGGATGATGAGGTTGGTGTTTTCGCCGAGGGGTTTCGGAAGCCTTGCGCCAGTGCTGATGATGAGATAGATGCCCGGATCAACAAGGACGCCAATATTCATGGCACCTGTTCCCTCCTTGAAATTCCGGCACATCGGAAGTTCACCATTATCTTCCCCGGAGGACAAGTTGAAATGAACCACATGAACAATGCGGCTCCTCCCCCTCGCTGGTTCGGCTACGGGTATCATAAGTAAGTTATTCTCCCTGAAATCGTCAATGTTACAAAACTAACCATCTTCCAAAGTAACATTTCGTGGGACATGAAGCGCTACGCAAAGTAGCTCCCAGACGGAATGGGACCCTATTTTCAGCGCACGTTCAAGTGGGATTCTTACTTGGAGATGGCTGCGTACCCCGGATTGCCCTAGGCATGACTCCTTTGGTTGCTTGCTTCAAGACATCAGAGAGATTACAGCCAAAGACTTCAAGTGTGCTCTTGTTCCAACCAAGCCTATGCAGGGCGACACGAGGTTCCTTAGCGAGTGCTATGCATGTGTGACTATACCCACCACCTTTGTAAGTTCCTCGCAATCCCCCCATCACCATGATGAATATGTACTAACACTTTGCATCTAATCTGAGAAGATTATCAGTTGGCAACGCTTGATGAAGTCCAAGTTCCCTTACTACAAGACAAGGACCCGTCGTAGTCGGCATGTTTATATAACCCCAGGCAGAACAAATTGGCCCTGACCTTGATTTGGAACCACGTTCAGAATCTTTCTCTTGACCCTGGATTGTTCACGCTCATCACGGCGTACAACAAAAACAAATCTTGCGCGCATGGTGGAGACATACCTCGATATCCAGGCGTGGAATGTCACACAGTTGACTCCTTCCGGGCCCGCGAGGCTCACATCATCGTGATTGTTCTTTCCGTGAATGCCGAGACCGGGCCACGCTTCACAGGAGGTGCACAGAGGTTGAATGTCGTCGCCAGCTGACAGACAGACGTTCTCTTTGTCGTTGGGGACCAAGACACTTGTCCGAAGGTGATCACTCGACAACTTCAAGGGTGTGAAGGCGAAGAAGGGGAGACGATGTCGATCAAACTCGATTAAATGAAACAGAGGTTTGAGTGGTTCCAAAAGAACGATCGTGTCGTCCTTACCAAAGATAACTGTATAGAAAAACAATCAAGCATAAGCAGTACATAGACTTTATAAGTCCTATGTCGTGTTTATTTTATATCTCAATCCTTTACTCTTTGTCTGTCGTGTCTGAAACATCTGGAGCGCATATTCAGACATGCGTCTTGACGGTAAGATATTTCCCTTTCGTCTCCCTTTTTGTCTTTATCGTGCGAGGTGAAATTAATACTACTATAAAACATGTTGCTTATTTTGTGTGTTTATTTTGTTTTACTATTCATCCTTATTACTTCACTAATGAATGATCTCACTTCGAATGGTTTGTCAAGTTGAAGGGCAAGTGAAATAAGTGAAGTACATTTTGAACTTTTTATTCGGTTTCTATCTTGCCATGGTCCATTTGACCTTTTCCATATTGCATGTTATTAATAAAAAAGAGAATTACAGTAGATTTCAGTCAAGCCAAGTCATTGTCGTCGTGTTCCTTTTCATCTAAACTATCGTGGGCGCCAATCATCAAGACGGCCCCATCATGCGTCGTGACCAGTCGCTATTCACAAACAAAAACGTAGAGATGAGATGGAGATCAAATTAGATACCGCCGTATCGCACACCGCGCTTGCCGAGCTCCTTGCGGCCAATGGCATCCTCGGGCCAAACCCAGCCGCGGCTTCGCTTGGCCTCGCGCTTCTCAGCGAGCTGAGGCTGGGGCATCCACGAGTCGCGGGGCTGGGCCTTGCGGCGGGTGCCCTCAGCGGGAGCTCCAATGTCAGCGCGCCAGAGCGGGTTGCCGGCGAGGGTCTCATCACCAGCCAGCTGGCAGAGACCCCAGAGGGCGAGGCAGGCGGTCAGGGGGGTGGAAGTGTGTTGAGTGGAGGCATCACCCTCGGGAGCGGAGGCAGCGAGTTGAATGGAGGTGACGTCCAGGTTGCCGAAGAAGGGGGTAGCCTCAGTACCGCAGCGGACGAGAACCAGCTCGATCTCAGTGAGGATGAAGCCATAGCGGCAGCCGTGCTCGCGCATGGCGTGGTGGATGGCGGAGAGGCCACGGAGGTACTCAACACGCTTGATGTTGCCCTCGACGCGCATGCCAGTGTTGAAGCGGTCGAAGCTGCGGACGAGGCCGACGACGCGGGCCGTGGGCTTACCACCGAACATGGCAGCGGCGGTGGTAGACTCGCCGGCAGCGTTGGCAACGAAGAGGAGGTCGTTCATGCCCGAGGTCTTGGGGGGCACGGAGAGCTGCAGAGGGCGGTTGGAGGAGAGAGCCAGAGCCGAGTTGAGCTTGGGGAGGTAGTACGAGGCGTAGATGGAGTGGAGAGCGGCCTCGGTCTCGGGATGGCGGGAGGCGAAGCCCGGCTGGGTGAGAAGGGGCGCAGCCACGGGAGTGGTCAGGAGGGCCGAGGCACCGGGAAGAGCAAGGACCGAGGCGGCGTTGAACGAGGACCACGAGCGGATGTTGCGGACGTCCCACCAAAAGTGCTTCGTAGTGGCATCACGGAGAGGGAATGAGATGGTGCGTACCAGAGAGGCAGCTGGGTTGGACGCGGTGAGGAAGTTGAGGAGCGTGGTGCAAGGAGTGGGATCCGGGGTGGCAGCCAGGCTCAGGGGCGAAGGAGCACGCGGGCTGTAGCTGTTGGAAACCTGGAAGCCATAGTCGGGCTGAGGAGCGGCGACGGGGACGTAAGAGGGCATCTGGCGATAGGTTGGGTATCCATATCGGTCAATGGTAGAGACATCGAGATTGCAGCTGGAGGCACGGCGCGCGTGAGAGGGAACCGAGTTCTCACGGACAAAGGCGGCAGGAGAGGCAAGCAGAGACCCGGGCATCTCCTCGGGCTCACTAGAGAAGGACAGGTGGACGTTGGCAACTGGGGCGGGAGAGTGGTAGGAGAGACCAGTGAGAGAATCAGGGCTGGTGTAGCTGCGGACATGACGAGAAGGTCGGGGAGCCGGGGGGGTGGTCATGCGGTAGTTGCAAGGAGTGGCGTCAATGTTCTGGTCCTGAGAGCGGATCTTGGGAAGGAGGATGGGTCCATGATGGCGGACGGGAGGAGAGGCACGAGGAGGAGTGGTGAGGCGAGAGCAGAGTGAGTCGGCGGTGGACTCGGCGGAGACGGTTGAGTAGATTGAGGCCTTGGAAGAGGAGCGCGAGTGACCGGAGATGTGACCAGCGGCATGGCTGTAGGCCATCTCAAGGATTGCAGGGTCAAAGGGCAATGAGCTCATGATGGGAGGAGGGCTGGGTCGCTCAATAGATGCCGACGGAAAGGTGAAGTCGAAGGGCATGTCGACTGCCAGACTGCATTATTGTTAGCCATGTGGTTGTGTAAGTGGAAGATGGGGAACAACTTACGTAGACATGATGATGGTGTCTGGGGGTGTGTTATTAAGTGGATGTGGTGTAGTTGCGCGTGACAAGGGTGATGCGAGAGACCAGCTCCTGCGGTGATGACAGTGGAACAATAATGGGAGTAAACACAACCAAAGCTGTTCTGTTGCTGCTGGTTGGGGGTGGGCTGTGAAGCTCTTTGTGAAGACACAACGTCTTCCTCTGGATCAAGTGCTAGGACAGGGCTCGATGAGACGGGAGAAAGAGGCCAGATGCGATATGCCAGACCCAGTCTTGACAAACAAATAAAGCAGGCGACAATAATAAAAGAAAAGGCGGTTGGTTTGCCCCGGAGAAAGATGGGATGACTGAAAAAGGACAGGCTGACGATGAACAAGAAGAGAGCAGGCCGGGGGGCGAGAGGCCGTCTTCTTATCCTCCTCGGCCAAGAGAAAGGATTGGCGATGGCCGTGTCCCAGGGACGGCTTGGAGATGGGCCACTCAGCCCACTGGCGGGTCGGGGCCCATGTTGCGACGGGACGGCGAGAGCGCAAGAGTCGATTCTGAAACGACGTGTAGAAACACGCGCGCGTGGGCAAGCTTTCTCCACGTCACGTAGCGTCCGGCCGTGTATGTACGAAGTCCCGTCGGTCGGTCTGCATTGCAGCATTGCGGTGGGCATGTATGTACGTACCCGCACGCGCGCGAGTCTAGCGTAGTTGAATTACATGGTGGCTGCTTGACTGTGGTTGTAGATGTGGATGCGGATGATGTGGATGTGGAGGTTGCGATTTGCAAGTGGATCGCCGTGGTTGTTGAGGCCCCTGCCTCCGACTGCTTGCCCGATTTGGCTTGCCATTCGCCGACCGCAAATCCACACTGTACGCTCGCCTGCACCCTAAGCGCGGGAGGTGGCCAGTGCGGACTCCCCCTGCGCGCGTCCCCCACACGGTACGGACCATACCCTAGTTTTGTCCCCATGTCTGACAAGCTCGCGAGAGCTTCTGGGCTTGAGCCGATTGATGCACAGGGCTGGTCGCTGAATGGCCCGGCGCCTATGACTCATTTTTAGATACATGACGGCAATGCAGGCTGCCGGGGTCCGGTCGGGGGTCTTCTCTGCCTAGTCTAGAAAATTGCCACTAACAATTCCCACGACACGGTCACGGTGAAGGTTGCTCGACCGACCGAGCAGCGACGCGGTTGTTGGTGGTGAGGGATCGCGAACGACGTGAACCGCAGACGACGACAATCCGACAAACCAGAGCGTGTCGATTTTCTCGTCGCCAGATCCCCGTCTCTGGGACCGGTTCGTCCCCAGTATCACTCGCTTTCAGGGTCTGCGCCAGTCCCCCTCCCCCACCGCTTTTGCTTCACCTACTGCACTTGGTCTGCACTGCAAACTGCAATGCGCTGCGCTGCGGTGCACCTGTCGGCTGTCCGTATGCCCTCACCTCACATCACCTAAGCGCCATGACGCCAAGCATTGCCCAATTTCCCGCCTCACGAGAATAGCAGCGGACCAAAGGCCCCCGAACACCCCAGCCCCTGGGTTGTTAGCTGGCCGCCCCGGACCAAAACCTAACCGCCCAGGCGTCTAATGCGACGGGCGCTTAGGAGCCAAGATGAGATGAGACGAGACGAGGTGAGACCAGACGAGACACAGCTCTCATGTTCATTGTAATTATATTAAACCCGCCACCCGCCGTGTCGCTGCCTTTGTCCGTCCGTCGCACCACTCGCTGCCCCAAACGCAGCGGCTACAGAGATTATCGTCGGCCCACTACCATCCGGTTTCTGGGCCTAAAGACTGTCGGCCTCTGCGGCTCTCGCAGTCTCCCAGTCCCTTTGATCGCTTTGCACAGCCGCCCCCGTGTGTTCGTGTGTTCGTCTCTCGTACTCTCTTCCTCGTCCTCTTCCTCGTCCTCTTCCTTGTTTCCCATTCGTTCAGCGCGTAACGGCCAGCCCATCCTCGCTGCGCTCCCCCGGCCCGGCCCTCTGATTCGCTGCCGGGCACGCGCCAGGGTGTAACGCTCGAGCCCGCCACGTCAAAAGGGCGTCGGGCCAATCGGCTGCGCGCACGGCCGATGAGCCTCCGCGTCTCCACATATCCGTCCGCTTCCGCGTCGCTGGCTTGCGGCGCCCGTGTCACTCCGTGTCTTGGTGCGCAACGACTGGCTCGCGGCATCTGCATGTTTCCCACGCTTCCACGCTTCCCTGCGTCCACAATTCAATACCTTGTCTTGTTTCTCTCCACTCTCTCCACCCTTTCCACCACCCTTTCCACCACCCTCTCCACCCTCCTCCACCTAACCAGGCCTTATCCCTGTCCACGACACCACCTCAGCTTTGCTGGCAGCTCTCGCCCGTTTCCCACTCCGTTTGCCCTGCCCGTTTCTTGTGCTGGTTTCGTTTCAACTTGCCCACTTCCTATCCAAGTCTTGTTCGCCCTGTTCTCAACTAGTCTTAGCCTCAACTCGTCTGACTCACTCAAGCCACTCGATCCATTGTAAACGTCGTTTTTTCATGCTCAATCTGAGCGAGACTCCGTGTCACAAGTCTGTGTTGACTGTCTTGTTGAGTCCTGTCCACTCAGGTGCCCCAGCATCTTGCGTCCCTTGTCGACACAAGACTTGGTCGCATGCAGGAGAAAAAAAAGTCTGGACTCTCCTCCCTGGTTCTCTGACGCCAACATCTGCATAGCCACATCATCAACAGCGTCCGTCACGCAGTCGGGTCATCGCAACTCCTGCACACAAAACCCTCAAAGTTCCGTGGAATCCCGTGTCCACCAATAGTTCTACGAGGGGAATGAACCAAAATGACCTAATGCTGCCGCTTTCGGCACGTCCATGAGCATCAAATGTGTGTGTTCATGGCATCGGACAATGCAGACTAGAGTATCAATACTTTAGATTCTTTGTAAAGGATTAAAGAAATAAGTACATGTACACCCAAATCCTTAGTGTATTCCCCAAGTACTAAAATAGCCATTACTGGAGTTTTAGCACGTAAAGCACACATGCCCGTAGTCCCACTCATGGTCTTCTGGGATTATAAACCTCAGAAGGGTAAAACTTAAGTTGGGCAATGCCAGTGTGGCCGTGATCTTGGGATTTCCACGTTGTCTGTCACCTCATCGAGCGTTTGCTGTTCCTTCTGTGATATTTCCAATCACATCAGAACAGAAACCGGCAAGGAGAACCATCAGTATGGGCTGTAACTAACCCACGTCACGGGAACCATCGGTGTACATAGGACTAAGTGAGTCACAAACACAAAGAAATCAGGATTACTCCCATAGCCCTACCTAAAAGCAGCATTGTCATGATTCTTTCTATACAAGAGTTTATTCTCATCATGCCTACGGAAAAGTGTACTATGATGCAAAACTCTATATCCCGAGAAATCACCAGATATTAACACTATGGGTGAATGAACAAACGGAGAAAAGAGTTGTGCGTGTGTGCGGTCGCTGATCCCGCCGCCGCCGCCTGGCCATGTCTATGCAGGCACACCGTAGGCCTTTGGTACTCCAGAAGATCTACCTATCCCAGTAATAGTCTAACAAACATGGGGGACAAGAGGACGAAGCCTCCCAAGGACGTCCTGCCTTGCCCTTGAATCCTTGAATCTCAAACTACAAACCCCTTAAAGCTCCAGACGCTGACACAAATCCACAGGGTATCCGTCGATCCATCCTCCCATCCATCACCAACCAAGCACCCATCCACCACTAGAATCTGCATGTCCAACCCTGGGTCCGGGTGACGAACGGCCGCATCAACGGCCGCATACAGGCCAACAATATCCGCCTCATCCATAGCTCACCCACACCATCCCACGCCATCCCCGCGCCACTCATGGACGAGTCTCCGTATACTTCATCCCACACGTCTGGCATGGTGTTTCAACTGGCTTGGTTCATCTGACCATGGCTCTCTCGATGGATGCATGATGTGTCCACACTCACCACCGAGCTGCCTCGGCTCGCCAATTACCCATCCTCGCCACCGCCCGCCGTCTCGTCCAATGCTGCCAGCTCAGCTTCTGTCATCCCGCGTTTTCTGGGCGAAGAGGGACCTGACGGTGTGACTCCGTTGCCTGACAAGTCCACCTCACGCTCCTCATTGCCTGCCCTCACCTTTCTCAGGCTTCGCAACATACCCTCTAGTTTCATCCGTTCTTGAACCACCATTCCCCGGGCGAATTCTCGAATCGCCCGTCGGCCCATTTTTTCATGCAGGTCCTGCCACCCTGCTAGTTCCCCTGCCACCGTCTGCTGTGTGTATCGCAGCTCTCTTGCCAGGTTCGCTGCCTCTTCTCGCGACTTGCGCGCACGTTCCTCCTTTTCGTCGTAGAGTCGCTGCCGAGTGTCATCCAAGAGTCCTAGTGGCCATCTTGACCGGTTCATGGTGCTATAATTTCTGTCCGCCTCTCGCTTTGCTGCTCTCATTTGTGATATGATGGCGGGCGGCCGAGACAACGAGGCCAACAGAGCCTGGACCGTTGATTGGAGAGCTAGGAACGTGGCGTGAAGGATCCCCTGTGCATTTGACTGTGTTGGCATGATGGCCCTGACATACATCTCAAACGCATCCACGTGTTGTGGGGGGAGGAACGGGAGCGTGGACACTGCGCGGTGCAGCAAAACCGACGAGTCGTACATGTCTAATCACTTGAGTTAGCAATTCGGCGTCATCAAACCATTGCCCAGGTCGGATGCTTACCTGCTACTACGAGTCCCAGGTTATTGGATCGTCTCGCGGCGCTCTTGGTCGAGTAGTTGACACTTCGAATCATCTCCCGGGCGTGGTTTACAAACTGCTCCACCTCCCTTACATCTTCCACTGGCTCGTATTCGTCTCTCACCTTCTCTACCCGCGTCTCAGCTTTGAGCAACGTCCGCTGCTCCATCGTTTCCAGCTGCAGCTCTGGTACCAGGAAGAACTCCCACAACATCTCGTGTGTCGCAAATGTGGGGTGCATGAGCATAATCTTCAGGAACCAGTCAGCTCGGGTCTGCATATCCCGTAGGATCGCCCTTGATGGCTTCGACGGTATCTGGAACGGCGATCGCACATCCGACATTGAAGGAATCCAGGATGCTGGGTTCTCTAGCGCAAGTAGGGTGGGCAGGTGCTCAAAGTCGGAAAGTGATCGTCGACTAGTCGTGACCGTGTAGCTATCGTGGTCCGTGGGTGCTGCCGACTTGAGGACTAATCGCACCGTCGCATCCTCCACAAAGAAGGCCCTCACCACCCCAGTGATGCGGGAGTCGCGTCCAGGAGGCATACTGAACAGAGCGAGATCGTCAATCTTGTTCCGCACGTCATCATCCTTGGCCAGCTCAACTGCCGTAAGGCCCCGGACCTCTTTGGCTGACACGTCCACACGCGGGTCTGCAAAGAGTGACCGCACCATGTCGTATCTGCCATACTTGCTAGCCACCATCAACGCCGTGAACCTCTTTTCATTTGTTGCATTCACATCCACGTCGCAGAACTGCAGGATCCTAAGCGCAAGGCTCGCATCGTTGATGATGTGTAGTAGCGTGTTCCCCTTTCCGTCAATATGTTCGTCAAGATGCAGAGCGAGTCCATCGTGCTGGGCCACCATAGCTGCACTTAGACCAGCCTCAACCATTTCGCAGTAGTGACCATGGTCATACGACCGACACAAGGCGAATAGCGGCGTCTGGCCATTCTTGTCCCGTTGCCTCCAGGGCACCAGTCGGCCGATTTTGTTGATCAAGTTCGGTGCATGAAAAAGGTAGTGGCCAACGCTGCGGCCCCAGATATCCTGATGCGACAGGTATTCTGTCAATTGCGCGAGTGTCGCGTTTGACACAACAAATTCCAGAATGGTATCCGTAAGCTCCGTGTTGCCCAGCTGGATAGCAGCACTCAGTAAGGTGGTGTCTTCGCAGTTCATATCATCAAGAATGACGCGGGCAGGGAAATATTCTGAGAGCGAGAGGAGGTACTTCAGAGCTTCTAGTCGTTCTCCTTGAACTGCCATCATGAGAACCGATTCTCCGAAGGAGTTGTTGGTTTGTGACAGCCTTTCAACCGAGATGTCGCCTTCTAGAGCACTACCAATAGTCCCGACACTTCCAGTGCGCGAGTGAAACGAGATCTCAGACCCTTCCGAGAGGCTCCGAGTGTCCATTGCCACCTTCTTAATTCTTCGAATAGGAAGATGGAAATCAGGTGTCTCGGTATTGCCATTCGTTTGGAAGGGGAACACATGACTCAGGCCCGATCCGTGAGAGAATCGCTCAGACAGTGTCAATGCTAGCGAAGGCCTTCTCGAAGAGCCACTCGGCAGATTCCTAGCCATGGACGCTCGCCGGCTAGATGTGGGCGATTCCGACAAATCATCCTCATCGTCCGCAGCACTCGCATCCGGCTCCATGATTTTCTTCAGATCGTCAAGGCTCTCGCCCTTGGCCGCATCCCAGAGAGCTTTGTTCCTCCTACTAGCACGGCGCAGGCCAGCTGAATCAAGCACAAGATAGGCCAATACAGCCTCAAAAGTACTCAGCGCATATCCCAACTCACCGCTGTCGACGTCGTCAATGAATATAAAGTTTCGAACATAGATGAGTCGGGCTTGAAGCTGCTTGACCTGCGATCGGATAACCACGTAGAGAAGGAATGAGACCAGGGTATCGGCGTTAACAGTCATGATTGGTTTTTCTGCAGAAGCATCTGCAGGCACCGCCTGTGACTTGGATGTGTCCGTTAACTGGGAGACAATCTTGATGGTAGAGAGCAGCAGATCCAGCATGACCTGGGGGCATGTTGCCGCGGAAATCTTCTTAAACTCCTCCACAGCCGAGCTCAATTGGATAATAAGATCATGCTTGGCCTTGGATCCGCCATCAATGGCAATTCCCAGTTGAGAAATGTCGACAAATTGCATCTTCTTAATTTTAGCCTCAAGTTCTAGGTCGTATGGTCGCTTGAGCGCGTTGAGCCGCGGGAAGAGCATGTGGTGAACATTCTCGGTTACATAACGCTCAATCAGTTTTTCGACAAGAGGTCCAGTCAAATCGGTTGTGGCACCCAGCAACGACAGCTGTTGTTTGTCCACGCCCTGGAATAAATCGATAGCGGCGGTGACGGCGGTTTCGAGCGAGGCCCTCATGATATCCTCGTCATCCTCGGCATAGAAGTTCTCCGTCACCGGTAACCTACCAACCCCATCCTCTCCCGGCCTAGCCGGCATGTTGCTAGACCGAGCTTTTTTCATGGCACTCGTAAAGGGTCCATCTGGTTCAGGATCGGGGATGTGGGCGGCGGAGGGAGGCGGAGGAAGTGGTTTGTGGAAGATATTGGTAAACTCGAGGAACAATTTCTCAAGGCCAGGTTGCATCTGCCGAGCGATCATCGGGAAACTGTTAAGCAAGTCATGAAAGCTCTTGATGTCCTTTTTTCGTGGGGCCGCATTTTCGTTCGACTCGCCATTCGGGCCTTGCTTCTGCTCGGCGATCCTGCGCTTCCGTACACCGGGGACGAAGATGGCGGGGATGATCTTGACCTCCTCCCAGGTACCCACCAGGGGTCTCGATATAAAGTAAAGAAGCCATTGTCGTGGTTCGAAGACGTCAGGGTACCAGGTAGTATCGTTGAGGAGCTGGGCTTGAGCAAGCGTTTTGAAGCCTAGTGCAGAGAGTAAGCAAAAGGGGATATGGCAAGACGGGTGCTAGAGCTAGGGTAAGAGAGCGCGCACCTTTGTTGCTGTAGACAAACGAGTCCTTAATGACAACACTCTTCCCATTGAGGGTAGAGAATTGTTTCGCCTTGCCCCTCACCTCGCGCAGGTTCTGGTTGCCGTCCTTGCCGCCCGCGACACCGGCCGGGCTGGGGATCTTGAGCACATGGCTAGCGAGGAAGTCCTCGGACGCGATGACCTCCCCAGGGGCAGTGCCGCTCTCGGTCTCGCGGTAGGAGAGGAGAACATCCGTTGAGGGCACCAGCAGAATATGGTGATGGACCGGGGTGCACTGGGCAGGGAGGGAGCTCTTGAAGAAGGCGGCCAGGTAGGGGTTTAGAGGTTGCATTCATTCGACTTGGGGGCGGCCGGTGTCGAAGCTGGGTCGGCTCCAGGAGGCCGCAAAAAGTCAGGATCGCGGATTGTAGGTCGCGGAGGGCGGGCGAAGGGCGCTGATGGATGGACCGGGCTGTGGATACATGCAGGGAGAAGCAATGGAGCTGGCGAGCTTGGTGATGGGGTTGGCGCGGAGTGAGTTGGTTCAACCCTGGTTCATTGCGGAGGCGTGGGATGATGACGGTAGCGGTTCAGAGCGGAAGAAAGAGATGTCGGGCGCGGCGGTCGCGTGCGGGCGAGGTCGAGTTCGTGAGGACGGTAGGCTTGATTAGGAGGCACGATAACGATGGGGTTGAACCGTATTTGGCGATGGTGTTGAGAAGAGCTGACCTCATCCACAACTGTCAAGGCGCTGCTCGGATCGGCCTAGGAACCTTGCGCTAGGATCACGGGCGTGCCCCTGGAAGGTGGTCCTGCCGGTACGTACCGCCTCGGCCGCCGCCAACGCCGCTCACGGCTAATTAGAGCGTCTACACGGACCTTTCTGCGCACACAAGCCAGCCGGGAATTTGTTAGTCCGGCTGATTCCGGCCTGGTCCTTGTCCGCTATCACATGTTGCGGGCTGCCAAACGCGTGGTTCTTCAGCCACCTTTGTTGGGAATCGTTCGTCCACGAGGAATGGAATGCGGGCGAAGTAATCTACAACTCCGCTCTGCGACCGATTGCTGGATAAGATGGCGAAGCCTGGGGGTTGTGGGGATCGCCTGGGGCAAACAATACTACGTATGACATAGCACATGCGCACTCAGACCACAAAGAACCGCTTCAGACTGGGCATGGAGTCAGTCACATCAATGGAGTGATTGACTTGTTGTGAAACATTTACCGCCAAGCCGTCGAGTCCTGGTCTAGTCTAGGCCCAGCGGAGGAGCATGGTACTTGAATTCGCGTAGGAATTACCGAACGACACTAAGACACTGTTGGCTGTAGGGTAGGTTGAGCACATTTAACGTTAACAAACCAATCCATGTAAATCACAACTGGCGCAATTGGAAATTGCTTGCACTTGTGTTCTCTGTCCCTGTTGTCCTCTTGTAAAGTCTCTATTCGGGGTGAACGAGATTGATGCCCACCTTTTGTGATCTTTTAGGCAAATTCTCTTGGCCTCACAAGTTGTACTTCAATTGCTCGCACTTATCCCTTGATCACCGTCGTTTTTGTCACCAAATGAGATTGATGATGCAGTAGATTAAATGCCATCCTATATTTAAAGTATTAGAATCAACACAGAGGAAGCCAGAAAAGAGGTAACCTGATACTTACCAGGTCGGGCCGCGGAACGGGAGGAGGCGAGTGCCCACGGACGTGAGCACTGCGAGGTGTCCAAACAGTCGCGACGTTCCCCATGAGAGCTTTGTACCAGTCTAGCTCCAATTCAGTGCCCACCCATAATAACACTGGACGATTCAGGAGAGGGCCTTACGCTCAACCTCTCGTCGAGTATCGGCTGGCAGTGCACCAGACTTGAGACGCTCGAGTTCCAATCCGTGTGTCTGACTATAGTGATCGTGCAGGGCATGATAGGTTGGGAAACGCCAATTCTAGCGATATCTTTAGCCTCAACGTGGCTTAGACTTGTCCTGACTGGCAAATACCTACAATTGGACATCTGGTTCCGTTTTGAAACCGGAATCGACAGTAAACCTCTCCTGGAGCTAGGAAAATGAGGCCGTCCTGTAAAAGGGTCAGAAGCTGGTACGAAAGTGATTATAATAACACACATTGTTTCTCGCCAACGGAGGGAGGATCACGTCTGGTCGTAAATTTCCCCTGGTGTACGCAATGTATGTCGCATTCTTCTTGTATGAAGTCGTAGTCATATTGAACCATAGAGGGTGCAATTAGAAGGAATGAGAATAGAGGGAGGAAGCGAAGCTACACATGGGAGATACAAGGTTTAAATAATTAGATTGACAGGCCTGAAACGCCAATTTTGAGAAGCAAGAGGTCATTCTCCATGAACAATATGTTGTCGCTAAACAACGAGAGCACAACTGGGAACACCAAGTTGAGTGCCGAGGACAGTTTACACGAAGGGCACTTGCATAGCGTTTGAATGCTTGGTTTGAAAGATGCTGTTTCCCTAGGGCGTTGAGCATAGGACGAAAACATGTTAGTTTGCGGCCAATTTTGTACAGTGAATGACCCTGAGCATGTTGATGAACCGAGACCGACACCAGTCTACACCACGGGAACTCGAGATGAGAGCAGCGAAAAGCTCCCGTATGTTCTTGTCATCAAACATAAACCAGCAACGGAACCGTCACTCCTTGTCTATGTATTCTGACCCCGGTCGTAAGACCTATCGCTGGAAGGGTAATTTGACTTGGCGAACGGTGTGCCTCCACCCTGGTGGTATTCAGAAAGAGACAACAAAGGATGCATCAAAACAAGAACGGAAACAACAGATCACGCCTGGTCTCCAAAGGGTCCTTTGCCCACTTATCCACGTCTACTGCACCAGTGCGCAAGCAGGACAGTGGGGACTAGGCACCTCTTCTTTCGGATGGACACACAAGTTTCACATGTATTAAGAGGGCACGAGGGATAATGGGTGTTGACGGAATTTACTTCGTCAGGTCATCACATTTAACTTTTTTGACTATTTACTCATACCAAGGCAGGGCGAGATATTCACTCCTTAGCTCTTGGCAGCACCGGCCTTGATGTGCAGAATGTCACCGTCTTCTACGACGTACTCCTTGCCCTTGGTCATGATCTTGCCCTTGGCCTTGACCTCGGACTCATCACCCATCTCGTGCAGGGTTTTGTAGGCGAAAACGAGAGCCTGAATAAAGGTCTTCTCGAAATCAGTGTGGATAACACCGGCGGCCTGGGGGGCCTTGGTGCCGGTGCGGATGGTCCACTGGCGGACCTCATCGGGGCCGACGGTGAAGAAGCTGCCCAGCTGCAGAGTCTTGCGCATCTGGGTGATGACCTTGGGCAGAACAGAGTCGGCCCCAACGGTCTTCATCTCCTCCTTGGCCTCGGCCTCAGTCTCGAACTGAGTGAGTCGAGACTCGTAAGAGACCGAGATGGGGATGATGGGATCGCCCTTGGCGTGCTCGTTGACCCACTCGGCAATCTTGGGAAGATGCTTGTTCTTCTTGCGGATAAAGTCCTTTTCAGACAAGTTGACGAGGTAGACAACGGGCTTGGCCGTGAGGAGCATCAGAGGGTTGATAACCTCGATCTGAAAGAGCAAAGTCAGCGGTTGTACCACAAAACGATGATCCAAGTATAAATGAGAGAGTAGGATGCTATCAGAATGGGTTTTTTTTCTCACAATGCCTCTTGCGTTGTATATGTGAGGCAATCGACGAGCTGGGTTAAGATTCAGGCCGATTGGCCTTTTGTCATCATGTAAAGCGGGTGTTGGATGCAAAAGATGTGCAACGTAGTAAAGAAAAGCGTGTACTTACTTCCTTGGGTCCCCAGACACCCTTGCGGATGTCCTTGCCATCGTTGAGCCAGGCAAGGATCTTCTCGATCGTATCCTGCTCTTGACGGGCCTTCTTCAACTCCAGACTTTGACCACCCATGCGGGTCTTCTTCTTCTGGTTCTCGAGGGCCTTCTCAACGAACTCAATGTCCTTGAGTCGGAGCTCCTCGCTGATGATATCCAGATCTCGGGTGGGGTTCACGTCACCCTCAATGTGGATGATCTCTGCATCGTCGAAGCTTCGGACGACTTGGAAGATGGCGTCGACAGCGCGAATGTGGGACAAGAAGGCGTTTCCCAGACCAGCACCAGTGGATGAACCACGGGTGAGGCCGGCAATATCGTAGACGGTCAAGTTGGCCGGGACGACCGACTTGGGCTTGTACTTCTCGACGAGCCAGTCGAACCGGTCATCGGGAACGATGACACGGGCTTCCTCAGGGTCGATGGTGGCATAGGGGAAGTTCTTGAAGCTGTCAGCACCCCGAATCTAGGGCGGCGAGGCGAGGGGGCTTCATACAGCTGGGTTACCAAGGTTGGACTTGGTGATGGCCTGGAACAGAGTGGATTTGCCGACGTTTGCAAGACCGACCTGTGAGGGATTAGCTTGGGAAACTGACAAAAATAGGACGACCATGAACTGGACGAAGGCCACGTACAATACCACTCTTCAAGTTGTTACCGGGCCGGCCCAGTGGGATCTTCTCCTCGACAACCTGCTTCTTGGGAGGCATCTTTCTTGATTTCGCGTAGCCGCGACGGGGAACGAAGACGACTAGACGCGAGGAAGTTGGAGTGAATCCAAGAGCTGCAGAGCTAGCTGCGCGAGGGGTAAAGAGGGAGAGAGAAACGAAGAGGGAGGACGAGGCGAAGGGCTTCGTGATGAAGGAGGGGTTGGCAGCAGCCAACCTCAATCGCCTGGGACGGCTTCGTGTCTAGAGAAGCGCCTGGGAGAAGAAGAGAGAGGAGGAAAAAAGATTTCTCTTTGCGACGGGGAGAGCTTTGTAGAAAAGTGAGATGAGATGAGAATTTGACACCCCCACCTCGACAGTTTGGCGAGGTTGGGGCTCGTGCGGCCCAATATCGGAGGCCGAATGAACATTGTTCCGGCTGGGAATCCGGTTGTGGGAGCAACAACAACGTCATTGGCTGACGCAACACAGCCCACTCCCACCACTCTTCCTGTTGTGCATTTCCGAAGGCGGTTCGCTCGTCGCACGCTCGCATCAAGTGATGGTCCGGGGTGTTTGAGGCGCGGCTTTGAATCAGGCACAACTGTAGCCTCTCCGCATCTGTACTGCTTCCTTCTCCCTTTTCCCTTGTGTATCCCTATTGTACCATCACCTCCTTCTTCTTTGTGGTACTGTAATGATATTCCATTAAATCACACTCATCCTCGTCTCCTGTCCAAGCTTGAATCCTGCTTCACAGCCCCGCTTCACAAGCGTCCAAGTCCGGCCTTACGAGACACTGACGTCGCACTATCGCATCGCATCGATCGCAGCCTTTGGCGATACTGACATCGACTGACGCCCACCACCGCCCACGCCGCCACCATGCCTCGGAAGAGCAAGAGCTCGTCTATCAACAGACATCGGTCTACGCTGTCCCTACAGAAGACTGAAATCACCATCCATGTCTACGACCTCCTCCCTGTGCGTAAACCTGACCCTGCGGCGCAGCGCTCAACTGCCTCATTGGCCTCATGCTGACCCTTATGCCATTGACAGCCCGGCCGACTCTCGTCGATCTTGTGGACAGTCGGTGCTTCGCTCCTTCACACCGGTGTCGTCATTGGAGACAAAGAATATGCTTACGGTGGTCACGAGAATCGCGGCACAACCGGGGTATATTGGACCAAGCCCAGAACCGAACCTCCCGGAGGTACCTTTCGCTGCGAGATTCTCCACGGCTTCACTCTCGCCACCGATGATGAGATAGCGGCTGCGCTCAAATCCGCCTCGGACCAGTTCCCCGGAACTTCCTACAACCTCCTCACTAAGAACTGCAACCACTTTACATCTTACCTCTGCATGAAGCTCACGGGCCAACCCGGTCCTGCTTGGCTGAACCGTGCTGCCAGCATCGGAGTCGCATTGCCTTGTGTTGTCCCCCGAGAGTGGATCGAGCCGCCTGAGTACGATGGCGCCGACGGCGAGCTGCTTGGCGACTATGACGACTCCGACGAGCGATCTCGCATGTTTCGCCACTCCAGTTCGCACCTCTTGATGGATAGCAACGATGGAAGCGAAGACGGAAATTGGGATAGCGAGGAGGAGAGAAGGCGCGGGGGTAACGGGAAAGGGAAACAAGCCCTGAGAGACGCTGCGGGACGCCAACTTCCTGCGGCTGAGAGAGCTCCTCGGCGCTAGACGACGGATCCTTACTTTCCTATCGGGTTTCGGGTGCATTACTGTCTTTACTTTACAGGCGTCTGGGGTTTGGAGCCGGGCGCTCCTTTTGAAACCGGTCCACACGATACCAAGGGTTCTGGATTAGGAGCGAGTCATTCTTTCAAACAATTCCGAGGCAAACGGATTTGGGGTCTGTTTTTATTTGTATGGTACGTTCGTACAGAGTATAGTACATCGGATTTCTATTCCACAGTAATCCCCGCACATCGTCAACCAGTTCGGGATTACAGACGTCTCGGCTTCTCGCTTCTGGTTCCGGCAAACTTGATTCTTGTCGAGTCGGCCACACGGACAATCTTGTCACGCAGCACCTTGCCCTCGGGGCTCATCAGCACTTTGAGCGCCGCCTCTCGTCCCTGGCCGAAACCTCGCATCACCACTTCTAGTCGCGAAATCTTCATGGGCCATCCGGTATGGATCAATCGCTCCAGGACGTACTTGGTCAATGAGTAGGCCGAGTCGAAGGTGCCCCGGCGGGACTTGCGGAAGCCGATGTTGCCGCAGGATAGGGAGATGATGGGTTCGCGGTTTGGCTTCGTGCAGGTGATGTGGGTGTTGTGCTTATGCGAGTAAATGTGGAAGTGGAATGGCTCCAAGTCGTCCTCCTTGGCTTGCACCGACCGGGGACCGCTGGCACCGAGCAAGCCTGAGTCGAGGCTGGACTTGCCGAGAGTCTTGAAGACGAGGCTCTGGGACAGGTTCGACATCGCATTGGGTTGAGCTGGCTGGGCTGCAGATGGCGGCTGTGCGGTGCCGTAGATGTTCTCGAGGAGCGAGGTCGAGCTGGGTCGTGCCACTCTGGTTCGGGGAGCTCGTGGAGGAGGAGGAGGGAAATCATCCGCCCGGCGGGCGCTGGTGTGCGACAGGGGTCGGGCCGCTTGGAAGGGGCATTTCAGCGCATTCGAAGTGGTTCGGGGGCTTCGGAAGAGCGATTGCGCCGCGAGGCGACTCGTCAATGGGCGGCTCATCTTGTACACATCACCGTCGGGGTTGGCGATCTTGAAGGGATCTAGCACTCCGATTTTTGCATAGACGGGATGAACCTCCGGCGCCACCCAATTCTGCCGAGGCTTTGCCGGCACGCCGCCTTCCTTTCCGCCCGCAACCGAGATCGCAGAACCAAAATTTCCTCCCGCGCATTCTACGTCCTTCCACATATCTTTTCTCCATCGCCCTTTAATCCACGATCAATCCCGTTCTGTGGAGGGCTCCTCGTGTTGTTGCAATCATGAATTACCTTACGAGAAAGGCGGCGCACTCCGAAAACGCCCTGTCTCGGGCGTCCGTCCATCTGAGCTCGGCCGGCAGATCCCCTGCGTATCGACGATTAGCTTCTCAACTCTCCCAGAATGCTAGCCGCGATGGTGCCCGGCCACAGGGCTCAATGCTCTCTGGCACAATTCGCTCGCCTTTGAGGTCCTCCTTCCTCCCATCCGAACTTCACTTTACTCCCGCCATTCAATCTCGCCTCTTCCACGTCTCTAGCCAGCTCGCTCAAGACGAGAAGCCGAAGACGGAGCAGACCCCACCAGAGACGAAGGACAAAAAAGCTGCCGAAAGCGAATCCGAGGCCAAGCCTCAGGAGACCGAGTCCAAGAAGACCGAAGAGGGCGAGAACGGTGACAAGGAGGGCAAAGAGCAGAAGGATGGTAAGGACGGCGAGGATGAGGGCAAGCAGGAGAAGAAGAAGGAAGATCTTCCTCCCCCTCCTCCTCATGGCGACAAGACTCCTTGGCAGGTGTTCATGGAGACTATGAACACTGAGTTCCAAAAGTCGCAGGAGTGGAACGAGTCGACCAAGCAGATTGGCGCTGCCGCCCACCAGTTCTCCGAAAGCGAGTCAGTTCGACGTGCTCGTGAAGCCTACGAGAAGTCCACTGGTGCCATCACCGACACCGTCGGCGGGGCCGTCAAGACGACTGCTGGCGCTATTGGCAAGGGTGCCGCCTGGACCTGGGATACCTCAGTTGTTAAGGGTGTGCGCAAGGCCGCCAACGTCACCGGCGACGCCGTGGACAAGGCCACCCAGCCCATCCGCCAGACTGAGGCTTACAAGAATGTGAAGGATGTCATCGATGATGGAAGCTCTTCACGATACGGTGGTTGGGTCGAGAAGGAGGAGCGCCGTAAGCGACGAGAGGCTCTGAATAAGCAGCGCGGTGCTGAAGGTGGGGAGGTCATGCAGGAGGACCCTGAGTAAGTTTCGCAATTTCTTGTCTCCCGCGAATATCTGCTAATGTCCAACAGAGCCGGCACCAACGTAACGCTACACAAGGACGCCGCCTGGAAGGAGGCGTGGAGAGACTTCCGCGATACCAGCTCGTTCGTCCAGGGCATCTTCAGCATGAAGGGCAAGTACGAGGAGTCGGAAAACCCTCTCGTGTCGACCGCTCGAAGCATCACCGACCGAATTGGCGGATTTTTCGCTGAGAACGAGACTGCCATGGTCATCAAGAAGTTCCGATCGATGGACCCCGCCTTCCAGGTTGAGCCCTTCCTGCAGGAGCTCCGGGAGTATATCCTCCCCGAGGTTCTGGATGCCTACGTCAAGGGTGAGACGGAAACGTTGAAACTGTGGCTATCGGCCGCCCAGTACTCCGTCTACGAGGCCTTGACCAAGCAGTACCTCCAGGCCGGTATGAAGTCGGATGGACGTATCCTGGACATCAGGAACGTCGACATCCTCCGGGCTCGTATGCTGGATCCCGGTGAGGTGCCCGTCTTCATCATCACTTGCCGCACCCAGGAGGTGCATGTCTACCGCAACGCCAAGACCAACCAGCTTGCAGCAGGCATGGAGGATAAGGTGCAGCTAGTAACATACGCCATCGGCATCACCCGAGTGCCCGAGGACGTCAATAACCCTGAGACTCGGGGATGGCGTCTGATTGAGATGCAGAAGAGCGGCCGAGACTGGTACTGATCTCAGCGCGCTCACATCCGGCGTCATGGCGGGGAATGTTTTGTTGGATATAAAAAGACGGAGCGCGGCCGACCTGCGGCAGGGTTTGGCCAACATGTGTTAATAAATGTACAGTACGACCAATCATGTGGAAGATACCAGGGCTCTCGACATGACGAAAAAACAATTTATATAGGGGAGGATAGGGTTTTGGGCTGCATATCACCAAAAGGAAAACAACACGCCGCTCTGCTTGCCTCGAAGGGGAAACCGAGGCTTTGTATGTACGATTTACCTCTGTATAGGGGATGCGATGGGATGAGAGATGGGGAGGGAACATGCATGGTTGGGGTTGAAGGCATAGACATTCAGATAGGGAATCCCTAAATCTGACCTCACGACATTTAATGCCGAATGATGATATGTCCTATTTCAATATGAGACTAAACCATATATACCCTTGAGCGTGAAAAATCATGATAATGGTCAGAGGAGGCTAATGAGAACGTGGATCGCAAAGCCAGCGAGGGGACGCCATTCTATGTGGAACATGGAATTGTGTTGGCCGATATATGATGAGATGGTCTTCAAGATAAAAAAAATTGTTGATTCATTCTAGTTTGGACTCTGATTCTTATACAAGGAGATGACCATGCCTCATGCTTTGTCTCGCAATCGCTCATCCGCTTCTAATTGTCCTCACCCTCCTTCTCAACCTTCTCTACATCTTCCTCCTCGCTCCTTGTCTTCTTCCTTGCCGGCTCATCACCATCCACAGATTTCCCATCCTTTTTCTTCTCTTCATCCTGCTCCCGCAAGATCTTCCTTACCTCCATCAGCTCCAGCCCCAGCAGATTCAGCCCCCAAGTCTCCTTGGCCGTCTCTGCATTCGCTGCTGTAAACCCGATTCCCCAGATGGAATCGTATGGGCTTGCTTCCACGATCTCGCGATCACCCGTTGCCAACAGCATGGCTTTCAGAGATCCCTCAATGGGCAGCAGCTTACGCTTTGTGCCCTTGCCCTTGGGGGTGGTGCTCTTGTGAAAGCCCTGCTCCGACACGGCTTGGGTGAACTTGAGGATGTTGCCCCGGCGGACGATGTCGCGCCGGTTCTTGTCCCAGACCTCATTGTCAAAACCTTTGACCTTCCGGCCAAGCGCCTTGACTTTACGCGGGTGGTCGGCACGGAGAACCTGGAGGGCGACCGCCGGATCGTTGAACAGGAGAGCCTTGTGATGCATCATATAGCTGAAGGAGTTGGATGAGCTCAGAGATTCAATCATTAACACCTGAACTTACTGCTCAGCTGTCTTGTATGTCTTCTTGGGATCCTCGTCGTCCTTGAACGGACAATCATACCACTGCGACAGCCATCCTGTCTCACTGTCCGTTTCTCGCCAGAAGTAGAGCGGCTCAGGTGACGATGAATCTGACATTTTCTCAAATTTCGTCACAGATTTTTAAATATTCAGGGTTTACGGTTGCGTTCATGAAAGTTGGAAGAAATCACGGTTCTATACACACCGTGAATTATGCATGCAGGGTTCAGTGGCTGCCTTGTCAGCCTTGTGGAGGCATTGGTTTAGCGCCGTGGGGGCTGAGTCCTCGCCGTTGACTCACGGCGCCTGAGGCTAGCAGGGGATTAGTATTAGATCTTGGCTCGGTTGATTCTATGGTTGGCCTTGATAGCATTTGCCTGGATGATTTGGTTGTCAGTTGACCAGTTGCTGAAACTCTTGTATTTTCCGTGGTACTCGTGGATGCCTCGCATGACTGTTTGAAGTGGGTGCCGTTGTATGGGTCTGCGTGCACTGTGAGTGGATCACAAGAGAGCGTGGGTCTAGGCAGGAGGAGGTAGCCTGAGAAGGAGAAGGACTCACGGTGGGTTGGGATCTTGACGTAAATAAGGCTTTTCTGCCAGCCTTTTTGGTGAACATTTTGGAAGCCAACGACGACCTGGCGGTTTGTCACTACAGCTACAATGCCCTGACCATGAACTTTCGTCCGTGGGCGCTAAGATCTCTTATGACAAGAGAAGTTATAATAAAACATAACCCCAGTATTATGTATCTAATTTACTAGGGCACCCAATTTAGGTGGAATAAATAGAAAATGATCATGCCAATGGCGGCGGGCTGGTTTGTGCCAGCAGTTGCCGGAGCCGTGTCTCCACTTTCGGCCGTCAACCAGACCTGGCCCTCGGACTCGGACCCACCCGGCCAAAGTGTGGTGGAGGATCTGAATTGACATTAGTTCGGCCGACGAATGGGTATGATGAATGCATACTCTCATATTCCATCTGCCAGAGGTGATCTGGGAAGAGTGTTGATCAATGTTGTGTCGGAGATGCAGGAGAATGAACGATCCTTTTCTGATCTAGGACTAAGGTGAGATGAAAGAGGTAAGCATCATGGGTTGAGAGGGATTCCAATGCGTTGCTATCACTGCGTGGCGAGCGGCAACCTGGGAACTTCATGTATGCAACTGGCGCTACTCAAATTGTAGCCAGAGAGCCCTAGACAAGACCTCGGCCCCGCCGTGCCCATCACCTAGAGCAAGTCTAAGATGATCGTCTGTAACGACGCCGTGACAATGTCAATGAGGGATGAGGTGGGTCGTCCATTGGACAATGTAATAGCCTGGGTTCCCACACCACTATTCCGCAACTAGGCAACACTATCCAGGGTGGGCTTCGGATGCAATCCTCCCGCCCCACAACACGCCCACATCCTGGAACGAGTGTAATCAACTACAGGGACACAATGTTTATCAACTAGGGGATTTGGTCTAGTGGTATGACATTTGTTTTGCATTGTCTAGTCGACTATAGTGACTACAAAAGGTCGGGGGTTCAATTCCCTCAATCTCCAAGTGATTCAACGGTACGCAAGTCGCTCCGTCTATTCTTTTGCTCCGTGGAAGCGGGGACAATTTGGATCTTCTTTTTTGGTGATGAGCCGTGTTCTATCTACTACGTAGTACATTATCAGGGACCATTGGGGACCAGCCGCCCACTTTATTGACAGCATTTTCATGTATGCGAGCATCAAGGTTGTGCCGTCTGCTGGTGTCACTGAAGTATCGCCGCCCACGAACTTTCCTAGCTGAGCATATCCTACCCAATTGGGACGTACTCGAGACCTTGTTGATCTAAATATCGACTTTTTAAGATGCTCTCCAATTCGACTCAGGACGTAGGTAAATGTCACGTCATAGTTAGAATTGGATCTCAAATCGTGGTTGAGTACCTGGGAGATATGCCGTTTACTAGGATGCTGCGCTGCGGCCATGGGCTGATGCTTGCGATTCGAACGGGACTGATTGGACGTGACGAGCCCCGGCACAGTACACACGAATACGAAGGCGACAAGTCCCGAGATTGAATATGGGCATGAAAGACCAGGGTTTCACAAGAGGGACTTGCGACAATTGCGATGCGATTGCGTCGGACCCGACGATTCAATTCCATCGCCTTCCTTTCAACGTAAACCGCCGATGGCTGCAGCGTCTCAATTGCGGAAAGGCCGGGTCGACAATGCCGGGGCTTCTCCGAATTCCGCCGCGGCCTCTCAGAACTCGCACTTCCGGCCGAGGCAGGCGAGCTGCGGATTAATAGCTATTCTCACGTACACGTATTGCCATTCGCACGCGGGAGAGACACCCGTTTGGCGGACGCAGTATGTTAGTAAACTGATGTTTGGGTCGACAGCTAATGTGAGTGAGCATGTAGACGTTGTGCTTCAAGGGAGCGAGAGAGGGGTATGTGGTCATCCGAGAAGACACAGAAGATGGAAAAATAAATACCTACGAGGGTATTGTTTGGCTTATTAGTATCTACCAAGCTATTCACGTTCGAGTGCGTAGTATACGTGCAAATCGCAATAGGTGCGTGCAAACTGCAATGCTCTCTCCTGGTTACGTAGTCGGTCATCCGCAGCTGTCCCCCAGAAACTGGTGGGAGAGCTACTGTGTCGCTGTCGCGCAAGTGGGGTGGAACCCGACATCTTTAACCCAACATCTATCTCGGCCACGTCGGAGGATTGCAACCCTTCCTCCAAGTTCGCAGTTGCAAGCTACGCCAAATAATCCACCTCAAATCAACTTCGCGCACCGTACGCTTCGGGACTTGCTCTTGCACCTGGCCCGTTTGCGCCGCCGCCTGCTGTTCCGCCCTCCGCCCTCCAGCGCCTGGCTTCCAGCTTCGACCGTCTTCTCTTCACTTCTTCCGGCCTTCGCTCTTCTCTCCTCCGCCCTCTTCGCTCCGCAGACACATCGCACTCGTTAGCGATGGACCACGTTGAACGCCAGATGGCCGACGCCGCCCGAGGCTTTGACACGTATGTACCCTCTTCTCTGTCGCCTTCACCTGGTACCTTGTCGTCACAACGCCGGACTAACAGTGCGACAGCTCATCCCTCGTCTCGCCCCTCAACCTCATCCTCCTCTCCGCCGTCCTCTACACCTGCTACGCCCTACTCCGCCCGTCCCCGCCGCCTACGCTCCCCCGCGACGCCCCCGCGACCGTCTTCCGCACCTACACGCCCCACACGCTGCTCCCCTACTCGGGCAAGGACGACAGCCCCGTGTACCTCGCCGTCCGCGGCCGCATCTTCGACGTCTCCCGCGGCCGCAACTTCTACGGCCCCGGCGGCCCCTACTCCAACTTTGCCGGCCGTGACGCCAGCCGCGGCCTCGCCTGCGGCAGCTTCGACGAGGACATGTTGACGGAGGACCTTGACGGGCCTCTGGATAAGCTCGAGGGCCTGGACAACGACCAGATGGAGGCTCTGCAGGGCTGGGAGGAGAGGTTCCTCGAGAAGTACGAGGTTGTGGGACGCCTGGTGTCCGTGGCCGACTTCGAGGCTACCAAGAAAGCTTGATGGATGGATGATCGAACAGCTTTATGGGAATGACTAGGACAAACAAACTGTGAAGACTCCAGAGGGAGAGTAGTCGATAAAGAAACCAACTATGACATCTATTGCCTGATGATATCACATATATGGACCTCATCCTTTGAAATCGTTTACCTTATTGAAGAATACTCAATATCGTCTCAGCGAAAGTGCATCGCCTCGGAGAGGCTACTTAGTCGCTTCCGGGCCCTGGCGTTATGGACAGGAAAAGGATTAAGGATGGTATGAAATTGCCTAGGACTGGATTCCACAATTACTGTATGCTCCTTATTTCAATTATAATGAACTGTTTGCTTGTAACTTGCCATAAACTCGACAATCAAATCACATTGCGTCCCCTTCATCTTTCTATCATTACTTGTAGAAACTAAGAAAGCAAATAACCCTTTCCATGGCCCTGACCAAAAGGGGGGGCAGCTGTCCTTGGGCGCTACGCTGGATACCCAAAAGCACAGCCCACGCGCAAACCAAACTCCATGCAATGCCTCCTATACACGCGTGTAGCCACGCAAACCCGATCCACATACAAGGTGGGAAGAAGATGTAGAGGAAAATAAAGAAAAATGCTGTGCCGTCTTGTGGGCATGTGTGTGAGGGGCTAGGGAGGAGCCCAGGCAAAAACAAGGAGACTCCAACTCCGCTCTGGCGCCGGTCTCGGGAAAATCATACATTCGCATCACATCTCTAGGACCGTCGCCGCTTTGCGAATGATCGCCGCCGTCTTGGCTATGATCTTCTGCGCAGCGGTCCAATCTCCCGCCTCGACAGTGTCGCGGATGGCGGGGAAGAATGCCTCATCGTATCCGGACCAGAGCTGCGGCCCAAAGACAACGTGCTTAAACTGTGTCCGGTTGGGGACCTAGAGAGTGTTAGTCGATGTTTCTTGGCTGGGGATCGAGGGCAACTTACGCCACCACCTAGTTCTAGGTCGAGTAATGACGTCTCAAAGTATGCCATCTTGTTGTTATACTCGAGCCGGTCCGCACCAATGTCGTTGGCCTCCCACCCTCCGTTGGAGAGAACGACGCGGTCCCAGTACATCTCCCATTTTTCAAACTCTTCCGCGTTGTGCTGAACCAGTGAAACGGCATCCTTCAGCTCCTTGAACGAAATCTCTGTCTTGCCAGTCTTGCCCGATTTGCCGTCCCTTTTACTGGTCTTGCTTTTGACCCAGTTCTCAAGATCGTTGACCCACCTCTCAAGGCGATCGCCATATGATGACACGTCGAAGGGGAGGACGGCCCGGTCTGCCAAATCGAGGATGAGCAACCCAACCACCTGCGCCATGAGATCGTGGTACACAAATCCAGGATCGATATACTCCTCCATCAGCTCAAACTTGTCATAGCTCGAGTGGTACGGGTGCCCGCTTCCCTCAAACGTGAGGTCCAACGAGCTGGTGCCTGCAATGTCCTGGAAGGCTACGTAGTCACTGCCTGCGCCGAGCCCATCAAGCTCGGCTTTCCGGCCGTCCCAGAGCTCCCTCAGGGTCGCGTTGCTGACGGGATCCATAACCCGGCCGAGGGCGTGGAGGACCGACTTCTTGAACACGGGGGACCCCGCTGCACGGAAGCTGCTGCCGGCCACAGCCACGTCGAGGTTGATGTAGGCGTATGCGTTATCGCGCAGAGACTCGAGATTGTTCTCGACATATTCGGTGGAGCCAATCAGATTGTACTCCTCGGCGTCCCAGGACATAAACTCAATGGTTCTCAACGGCCTCCAACCCCGCTGTAGCAGGTCGCCAAAGATCCGAGCCATTTCAATCAGGACGGCGGTGCCTGAGTGGGGATCCGTGGCGCCGAATGCCCAAGCGTCGCGATGGTTACCGATGATGATGGACTTGGACCTCTGCTCCATGCCGACAATCTTGCCGTACACGTTCCAAATGGGCTGCTGGGTAATCTCGTCCTGTTCGTTCTTTAGGCGGACAATAGGCGATGACTCGTCACCCGTCCACCACTCGTCAACGTCAGGGACGCCGCCCGTCCACCCATCAGGCACCTTCTTTCCGTGCCCCTTGAGATGCTGCAGTAGGATCTGAGCGTCTCTCCAGGCGAGAGGGAGACTCGGAATGCCCACGAGACCCGGGCTTTCGGCTGGCTTCATCCGCGGCTGTCCCTCCTTGCTTTCCCAGCCCGGGGTCAGGACATCGCCGACCACCCAGCTCATTAAACTGACGGCGCCTCTTTGGACACCGTCGCCGGGCATCCACGGCCCCTTTGGCGCAACGTCTCCCTTGAGGAAGCCGTCGTCGGCCGGGTCGCTGTATATGATGCACCCGGCAAAGCCAGCCAGCTCGGCAGCCTTCACTTTCAGGGCGCGGTCACCCTGGGTGCCATAGTATCGTACCAGTGCAATGGCCCCCTTGGTATTGACGCCCTGGTCCTTGAGCAGCTGGAATTCCTCTCGCGACCCGTAGTTTGCATAAATCAGGGGCCCCTTGACGTCGCCCGACTTGGAGTGACCATGGAAGGCATACGTCTGTCGCCCCGCCGTCTCACCTCCAACCTCCTCTTCCTCCAACTTGGCGGACCAGATGGCCTTCTTGTTGTCTTTGCTGTCCATAATCTGCACGGCGCGGCCGTCCTTGCGCGGGTAATTGAGGTAGACTTTGTACTCATCGAGCATCACCTCGTCAAGGCCAGCCCGGCTAAACATGCTCTCGACATCCATGGCAGTCGCGTAGTCGCCCTCAGTACCGGCGATGTGGGCGTAGCTCGAAAAGTGCTGGACAGAAGCGCGCAACCGCCTAGGATCAACGCTCTGCTGCACGTGCACACGCAAATCTTCGGGGTTGAAGCGATAACCGCCTCCTATGCGGTCCGACAAACTGCCAAAGAGATCGCTGGCGAAGAGTAGATACACGAAGCCTAGAACAATCAAGATGGCGAAGGCGCGGACGCCCATTATGATGGCTGTGGTCCTGTCAATCTTGGGCCAGCACCGCCTTGACCTGGTCGTCGTTTCGGTGTCGGCGGCCGCGTCGGCCTCGGTATCTTCGGTAGCATCTGCGGCGGCCGCGTCTGGTCGCGAGGGGAGCTGGATTCGCAGTCGAGGTAACCTGGGCCTCCAGGACCATTTCCACTGGGGCAGAGATAGGAAGCCCATCCGCTTCCCCCAGCGTGAGCCGCGGGAGTGATCGGGCTCCTCAATCTCCATCTCCTGGACCTCGCGCCGCACCTGAGCCGTCTCATCGTCGGAATCGCTATCGTTATCCCATAGACTGTCCTCGTCGTCCGTCTCGACGGTTGGCGCCCGGTAGCCATCGGTTCTCCGGGAAGAGCCCGCCGCACCGCCCGGGTTGCGGAGGAGAGACTGCGATTCACCCTCGGGGGCATTTCGCTCGCCGGTGGGGGATCTCGGGGCCGGTTCCCAGTCGTCGGGGTCGTATCGGCTGCTGCTGGCTAGGGCCTCATCGTAGGTCGGAGGTATGGGGTCGTAGAAGGGAGCCTTCTCGGAAGGCATGTTGAATCCTGTGGAGGCGGTTCCTCGGGGGATCGAGCGAGAGCGCTCTCAAGTCTCTCGGATAGACGGGGCAAGTTGGATTCGGATACAAATGTGGATGTAGCAGGGGAGAGATGTGATGGGCGGCCATACAGGCCGTGGCTTTGTCGTGATGGCCGTTGGAGGACGATCAAAGAGCGAGGGGGAGGATGGAAGCGCAGCAGCAGCAAGGCAAAAGGAGCGTCAGGAAGGAGAGACAGGAAGCCGGTGCAGGACTTGCATCATCCGCCGCGAGACAAAAGGTGCAAAACGGAGCAAAGGATGCAGAGAAAAGATGCGATTGTGGACTGCGACCGGGACTGGGGATGATTGCGAGGCGAAGTAGAATGTCCACGTAACGTAACAGACTCGGACTCGGTAGGTAGGTGCCAACGTGCCCCAAGCCCACTATAACCTTAGTAAAGTTGGGTTGGCGATGGAGGTTCGTTAGGGACTCAGGGAGGGCGCCCGCGTATCGTCCGGGTGTCTTGGCTCCCCCCCTGTTGGGGCAGTTAGTTAATCCGCATGCCGCGCTTGGCAGCACGAGAGCCAGCGCGGACATGAGCTTCGTATTAGAAATGTATCACAACTTGGCGCCTCCCCGTAACCGAGGCATATCATGTTGCAGGTTTGCTTTGGATCATTGGTTGGCGAATTTACCGTCTGGTTCACTCTCGTCTTTTAGAGAGACGTCCACCATGGCCGCTCTCCCGTCCTGGACAGTTCGCGCTGAATACCTACGTAGTAGAGTACGTATGTATGTATGCACCTTATCTCCTGACTTCCCGCCTGTGGGGATGGGCGGTCCCTCCCAATGCGACCCTCGTAGCCGACGCGCCACACTTGCGTTACCCCACAAACGCCGCGATAAAAGGAGGCCCCTTGTCCAAGTTGGGTAGGGGTCAATGGGGATGAGAGGGGAAGAAATAGAGTCTTCCAACGCTTCGGGGCATCAAGAAGCTGGGTTGCGCTCACTAAAAAGTTTCTCACCATTCAAGTTCGTTTCAAAGAGAGGACGCCAGGTGAAAATAAAGTGGTCTAATTGCCCTTTGCCTCAAGCTTCAATTTAACCCTTCTGTCCCCAACCTTGCTGCCTGCAGTTAATAGCCTTCTGCCTGTAGGTAATAACCTTGCTACGTAGACAATAACCATATAGGTTAGAATGGCTGGAGGGCGCAAAGGTTAGACGGAATCCCGGCAGCTGGAAAAGAATGAGCTTGAAACCCAAACGTGGGCTTTGGCAACTGTGACTCGCACAACGAAAACGCAGTAGATTCAAACATTAGGTTCCCTCATTGAGGATCCGACACAGTTATGAAAAGTGCCTCTAACGCTGGACATGCCACTCAATTTTCGGGATCAAGTATACATATATACAACTACCTGCAACGAACCGTCCCCCTTCAACCCAATTGCAGGTCACACAATTATCTATCCGCCAACTCACCCCTGCTCAACATGCACTGTCCACACACACCCTTGGTCCTGAGATAACTCAGTTGGGATACAGTACAACACCCTCGTATTGTCGGCTCTTGATGTTGTCCAAAGTCTGATGGAAGTGTTTTCGGCTGCTCTCGACTGATGCAGAGTCTTGCTGGTTACCCGCCAGGTTGGAATGAATCAGCTCAATTAGGCCATTGAGGTACTTCGTGGTCACCTAGAGTGATGTTAGCAGCCGTAAGTGACAAGGGCTCCATCCTCGAGCAAGCTTACCGATTCATTCTGCTGGTCAAAGTAGTACACGTAGCGATCAAGAATCTCCACAAAGAGTTCAATTGATGCTGCCGTCTCCATGCACGAGTCGGCAACACGAAGAGCCCGTTGTAGGCACTCCAACACCCGCTTACCATCACGATAAAGCTGCATTATGTTAGCTCAATTCTTCTAATCCAAAATGTCTCACATACCTCGGTCTCCTCGGACTCTCCATTGGGGGTGCTGGGCGTGGCCCACCACAGGTGGCTGGCCAGATACACAGCCCGACACTGGTCCGGCTTGCGCAGGAGCTTGCTTCCGTGCTGAGCGCACTTGGTGATGAGAGTATCGTAATTCTCCTTGCCAAAGTTTCGAGTCTGGTGAAGCGCCGTTGCAATCACGCAGACGGCCTGGAACTGCGCCTTTGAGTCGGACACGGCCTCCTCGTAGACGGTAAAGGCCTGGGCGAAGAACTCGTAGGCGACCTCCTCAAAGCCAGTCATGTCGGCCGTCTGTCCCGCGGCACAGAACAAACGTAACGCCATCTCGGCAGCACCAGCTCCATTGACCCGTGTGTACAGTGTGCTCAATGCTGAGTGCATAAATTTGAATAACGCATTGCTCTGCGTTTCCCAGTTGTCGTCGTAGTGTTCCCGCTGCTTAAACTTCTTAGCCAGCTTCATGCATGCCGTCATGAGAGGTGGCGTAGTTGTGCGGATGCGTTCGTTGCCGTCCGAGTATGCCTTCCGTGTCATCTGGAGCAGTTTGAACTGAGTGTCGTTATCCTCAGCTTGCAACAGGTGCACAATTCGTGCAAGCCATCCTTGCTCCTCCATCGTTTCGTCTGTCTCCACCGCCCGCCTCTGGGCAACCCCGGGGTATCCTTGAGGGGTCTGGGTCCCCTCCTTGATGAGAACCTTTAGCACCTCGAGTACATTCTCGAGCTGTTCCGTCGTCGAGACCTTAGTTTGGTGTTCGAGAAGGGCACGGGCGACGCCACCAGCCACAGCTCGTCGGGTGGGATACGACTGCGTTTGAAACAAGGGGACGTATGTAGGGAGAGAGAGTGCGGTAAAGAGCGAAACATAGCGGTTGATGGGAGCCTGCAGCAGCGCCAGCAAGCTCTGCTGGGCAGGAGGAGAGTGGAGGTCCGCATTGTTGATGTTCTCCTGAACCTTGGTCGTCGCATAAGCTAGGATCTGGTCCACGAAGTCGAGCCTGTCGGGGTAGATGTTGAGCGCAAGATTGCACAGCGACACCAGCAGTGCGATGATGTCCGGCACAGGGAGGTGCTGCGCCTCGACCAAGTTCTTGACCTGCGCAAAGAACACCTCGTAGAGCTGGACGTTCTCCGTGATTGGACCCTGTCCACCGTTGACGGCAGTCGTCTCCGTCTCTGCAATTGAGGGGGCATCTCCAGCAAGGGTGCTTCCATCATCGGCGCCGCTTTCGGCTCCGGACTCGGACTCGGCCTTGGCGTCACCTTCGCTTTGGCCTTCAGCCTCGGACGGCTCGCCAGTCGCATCGGCGACATCCGCATTGGCATCCACAGGCTTGTCTGTTGCAGCATCGCTGGGTTCTGATTCCGAAGGCGTGGCTTTCGGGGGAGTCTCCTTTTGCAACTTGACCTTTTCTAGCAATTGCGCCAAAGCGTCAGCCTCGACCTTGGCCTTGTCTCCGTCCTTGTCGTTGGCGCCATCCCGTTCGGCGTATTCAGACAAGCGGTCCATCAATCCAATGACGATAGACTTGACATTGACATGTGGGTTGAGTCGTGAAACAGCACCTAGGAATTGGTCCAGAGTGTGGAGATGGAATTCGTCGGGAAAGACCTGGGTAATGACCTCAAGGAGGTATTCCTGGGCGAGGACATCTCGGCATTGCACAACCTGCTCTAAGAGCGGCGCCAAAATACCGGACTTGTATGTCTCAAGATCCACCAGCTGACTTAGGCGCACAATGTTGCTTCCAACAAGCAGCTGTAGCTCTTTTCGTTCCCGCACGCGCTGCTCCCTTTCTCTCGAGTGGCCCTGGTGTTGCAATCGAACCCATAGCTTGTTCATCTCGACAAAGTTGGTGAGGACAAAGTTGATAGAATCGCTGAGGTTGCCTTCGGGACCATCGCCGTCGCCAGTCGGCAGGTAGTCTCTGGCTTGACCAGACATGTAGTATCGGAGGAAGAGGCCACGAATGGGGTGTTGGACACCTCGGCTCATATCCATCATATCTTTCATGAGCTCTTTGACGGGGGCGTCCGCGACGGACATGTAGGCAGTACCCACGGTAATCATGAGGTACAGTCGTGGGATGATGTTGCCAGCATACTGGACTAGTTCGTAGAGGTCGGCGAGGTGATTGACCGGGTGGTTCTCGCGGAGGTGGACAGACAGGTAGCGCAGGGCGTCGAAGACGGCCATGTACAGCTCGTAGTACTGTTTCGGGCCAAGACTGCTTGTGCGAAGCTCCGAGACGAGTGTCGAGCTGTATTGCGGAAGGGGTCATGATGTTAGTCTGGGTGGCTGGCGCTGCGGGAGTGGATAGGAGAAGGTTCGTGGTCGACTTACCAGCACTTGAGGGCGTCCATGAGCTTGCCAGGCGTATCGAGGCATTTGCGCATGAGCGAGGTCTGCTGGCGAACCGCGACTAAGGCATCCTCGAGCAGGCGGGCCTGGTCTTCCGGAGGAGCTGGCGTGGCCATCTTGTCAAGCTATGGGCTATTGTAGCGGGGTAGCTTGGGACAGGTTGGGAAGAGCCAGGCTCCTATTGAGAAGTCGACATGCGACGATGGCAATCGGCGATGATGGTGACGATGGGCGGAATCGGGGTGTTGTCGCGGAGGCGCCGGGTGCAGTCGTTCGAGAGAGGGATGCGCGCAGACGAGGCGCAGGGTGACGATAGTGCGTAGGTAATGGGGGAGGCTGAGATAATGGGTCCAGTTCCAACTGCGGAACAGTGCTGTCGTAAGGTAGCAGCACTTGGTAGCGCACTGCTTGGCACCGTTTTTAGGCGGCAGGAGCTTGCCCAGGCCACCTTCTAATTAGCGACACTTCAACGCCGGTGATGCAACGTCACGTGAAGGCCGTTTCGTGCTGCCTGGGATTGGGATGAACGCCTGCCTGCCCATGGGCTTCTGGAAGGGCACCAAGGGAAGGAAGCGAGAGGTTTGGAATAGAGAGAAGCTCCAATACTCTACATCCTCTCGGTGCCAAGCACTCACAGACGCACGGCGATTGATAACATGAATGGATAATGATTTCTCTCTCGTCCATATCATCCATTCGTTCATTCATGAACCCTTGTCAAGAAACGCTAGTACCGATGCCCCTAATTCTAAACCCGAAACCGAAGAAACAAATCCAGCGCAAGGTCGCAGGTCCAACCGTTCAGCTCGTTATGCAGCTCCCTCGATGACATTTTTTTCGTCCAAACGCCCCAGTACCACAGTATGTGCCTTTTCCAACCCGCGCGGGAATTCCCAGATCGTCTCGAAGGAAGTCCACCAATGACGTCTCAATTGACGCTGAAAATGCTGCTAAAACTAGCATCATGTTCGACTGTGGATCCGGCAGGTAATGAATGTCGGGCACGATTTCCACCTCTCCAATGGTCTTCACTGACGCGAGTTCTCTTGCCCACTCCAGGCTCTCATGGCGTGTCGAATACAAAAGGCGGAAGTCGGAAACGGTGAGACTTTGCGGCCCGTCCCACGGCACTCTCGGCCGGCCGCCCTCAATGACGAGCGTCAATTTATCCAGTCCTGCTGAGTTTCTCAGGAAGCGACACACGGAAGCCCAGTCCAAAGAATCCGGCTCGCCGGTGTTGGTCGGGCTGCGCTTGTATAGACTCAACTCTTTGACCAAGTCTCGAGTCTGTGGCATCTTGTCATCAAGAAAAGGCACCACTGCCTCGATATCCTCGCCAAAATGAAACGAGTGTCTTCCATATAGGTACTGAGATGTCTCTTCCCTGACCTTTCTGTTGATTTGCATAATCGCGGTATGCATTGATCGATCGCAGTCGCTATCGGCGCAATATGTCGTTTGAAATGACATCTTCGCAAAGGACCGCTCCATGATGTGATAATGAGATCGGAGACTCTTGAGATCGTTTGCCTGGTACTCCCACCTTGACTTATTCCGAATCGAGATCTTGTTGCTGGCGCCATTGTCCAGCAGGTGTTTATATATCATCATGCGGATCTCTGCCGGGATCCGCATGAAGAAGGGATGTTCTTCAGTCATGGCGATGAAGGTAAATGAGGTGACGATGCGGCTGCTTGAGGCTTCCGAGAGCAAGCGCTTTTTCCGGCCGGGCTGGTTGCTTTTATTGTTGATTACGTTGATATGTTTCGACTTGGTGTTGTTGATGGTTTCGTTGTCTGTGTGGCAAAGGGTATCTCACGTCAGAGATAGCTCTTCCATTCGAGAGAAACCTCACGTCAGAGGCAAGCAGATTGGACAAGAAGCCAAGGAAACCGACAAAGCCGGGCTGTGGCGACACCACGACTGATATTTATGGCCACGGAATGTCCAGGGAGACGCGAGCTTGCACGACGCGGCGTCCGGGTTAACCCATCAAGGTGCCCGGTCCTTGATACCAGCCCAACTCTTGGCCTGTCGAGCCACAGACAACCCAATCAACCCAATGAATGGCCGAGTCGACATGCCGATGAAGTTGATTTGTCGGTTCTTGATAGGTGTTAGCCCCCCTCCCTCTCAACAAACCGAGGTGTGCGCAATCAGCCGTTTCAATTAGGTGTAGGAGGGCGCTCCACCCGGCACCCAAAGCGCCGGCCAGGCGCCCCCGACCTTCGGCCCCCCATGGATCGCCATGTTCGTTGCTGACTCGTCGTGCTTCACCGCCGACCCACGCTTGTGCGTATGGTTTCTTCGCATATCACAGATGGATCTATTGCTCTCGACTGATATGGGGTCCAGTCTTACGAGGAATGGATCCGACCCCGTTTCATGGGGTTGGTGTCTCGCACGGCTCTGAGATGCTGGAAAGTCTCCGTCAAGCGACGGTGTATGCTTAGTTGTCCCTTGTGGTGCCCAACCAACCCCGGCGAGCGTTGGAAGCCTCGTAGTTGCCAGTGACGAGATGGCATTTATACGTCCAGTGTTGAGAGGCTAGTGACCATGCAATCAGCGTGTCCTAGCAATCCTTTCATGAGAATGACGAAGCACGCACTATCGACCAATGCAAGTAGGGCGGCGCCTCTACATTTGAGTTTTGATCGCTGGGCATTCAGCTAAATTAACTAGCCTGGGGAAACCTTCCCATAGCTATCACACCGAAGGAAGATTCCGGACGCTTGCCTTGATCAAGCGCCAAATAGCTCGGCACTTCCTCGTGTGCCAATCGTTGCAATCGATGAACGACTCGCCCAGGTGCCGTCATTTGTTATGCATAAGACGGCTCCTGGGGACACTTTTGGCCATGTTTGGCAACCTTTACCGCGCGAAACGCTCCGTTCGTGGGAAATGTGTCATGGGTTCCCTAGAGACATTGTCCGAGAAATCTGCGAGTTCCCGTCGTGAGCCGCCATCACATCTATTTTTTCTTTCTTTTTGGTTTGGGCTCCCGTTGCTAAAATCAGGGTCTTATCGGGAGCGGGCGTCCATTTGTTCTTCGGGCTTGGGATAACGCCGCCATTGTACATTAGCGCCCATTTCGTTGCTGTGAAGTACAAGAGCGAGCCAGTTCAAGGACCAGGCTGTATCAACGCCATCACCAGGATGAGTGGGGAGAGAATCGACTCTCCATCTCTTTGCATCTCTTCGTTGCTATGCATCCTGATTTCTTCAGGGTTAAATGACCACTGCAACGTCCCTCTCACCAGTCAAGTCGTTTTGCAGTTGCGCACCAACCGGACTCGGAGCACGATGCGTGGGGCGATTCAGGAGAAAAGATGCAAAAGCTATCATCACACGTCCAACCGAGTGGGCTTCTTATTTGAATGTGCCGGTAGGCAACCGGATAACTTATGCATGCACGCTCCCTCTCTCTCAAGGTGTAGGGATCCCCTCTCTAACACGAGTGGGGGTTCAAGGTGAGTTTCGCCGCCTTCGCGCCGTGAACCGAAGCTGGCTTGGTGGTCCGGTACCAGATTTCAGAGGTTCGTTCAGATCCGGGCCGATGCCTACCCCGTTTGGATCTTGAAAGGTTATCCAGATTCTGGTAAATCTGGGGATACCAAACCATCCGACATTTCGGCGGTGTTTTGACGCTGCTCGTCTCCATCCCAAAACGTGGGATTCATAGGGAGGGCCACCCCTACTAGCGTTACAGTGCGTGGTGGCACGCAATGAGGATGCTGACCTGACCTCGAGCCGTTGAGCCGCCTCTCCGACCGACTACAAACGATAAGCCGCAGGGTTTCGTTGCAGGAGAGGATCCCGAGAGAATGCCGGGCCCGTTCTATATTCGCGACGCTGCTGCATCATCCCACGATGCTCAGTTCATCATCGACGCATTCGACTCGACAATCCCTCACCTCGCCGCCGCTGGAAACGCGGGCCAATGGGGCTCGGAGCTGTTCTCGAGAAACCCCGGCTTTGGCCAAGCGATTCGCGATGCCGTTGCGCAGTCGGAGAACTTCCGAGACACGGGCCACGGTGAGCGGGTGAGGATCCTCATCGCCGAAATCGAGGACGACGCTACCGGGACCCTGGGCGACGGACTGGCCCGGCGAGTGGATGAGCTAGGAAAGACGTATGTTTCGGTTGGAGCCGTCAAGCTTCGAGACGACCACTTTGCTTCGCATATCTTATCCCCGAAGAACCTGAAGCCCCACGTCGCTGCCGCAAACGAGGCCGGCAGTTTTGTCTTCTTGGATGTCCTCGTTGCGGACTATCGAGTCGATCAGAGACGCAAGGGAGTGGGAGTGGCGCTAGTAAACGAGGTCAAACAATATGCTATAGAACATGGGAAGAATACTATTTGGGTTGACTGCTGGACGGGAGGGACTGGTAGGTTGGTTGGGTGAGTCAAAGTACACGAAGCCAAGATTGTATCCTCTTCTGACCGTGGCCAGATATTACGAAGACATGGGGTTCAAGCCTGTCGACAGCTTTGAGATTCCCTCAAGGAACAACACTATGTGGCAGGGGAAGCTATTTCGGATGGACCTTGCTTGATTGGCATTCGATCGCTTATACACCCTGCATATCAATTACATACAACTTACATGCTTGAGGCAGCATTCCCGGGACTAGTCATTCACCCCGAGTAAAGCAGAGTACTTTGATTACAGCTTCACACTATTGCCTCTCCAGAGTGACAGTATTCACACAGTCCAAACGCTGGCTCGGCCAACTCGTTGCACTTCTCCACAACGACGAGGTTCTTCTTGAGGTTGTCGCCCTGGAAGCGGGTTGTACTCCGCCGGGGGCCACCCTCCTCGAAGTCGTCGACGGATCGAAACCGACCCGTCAGGATGCCGCGTCCCAGTAGCGCGTAAGCGAAGACGGACACGCCGAGCTCGACGCAGGTGTCCAGCAGGTTGGTGCCCGATGGGCTTTCCATGTCGAGTGTCCAGGGTTGTACTCTAACTGGACAGCGGGTATGGGGCGGACGGCGTTGGCCCACCGAAGAGTCACTGAGGAGACCTCGGAGAGATCTAGGTACTTGGCCTTGCCCCCGACCATGTTGTTGAGTAATCCGTCCGGTTGTTTGCGTTACACTGAGGCGAGTGCTTACTCAACTATCTTTTCATAGTCTCCACCATCCTCTCAATAGGAACTTTCTCCTCGGCACGATGCATGTAGTACAGGTCGACACAATCTACATCCAACCGCTTTAGGCTGCGCTCAATGCTCTCACGACAGTCCTCAGGTGACAAGTTCGTTAGGATACCGGCCCCTTCGACCTTGAGGCCAAACTTAGTGGCGAGGGAGAAGTCGATCCCAGGGCCTGGCACTCAGCCTGGGCTCATTGAAGGGCCTGAACAAGATTGGATGGTGCAGCTTGAACCACTTGTCGACGATGCCCTCAGAGTCGCTGTAGATGTCGGCCGTGTTGTAGCTCGGGCAGCCGAGCTCCCGTGCGCGGTCGAAGAGCTTGAGGCGCTCTTCATCAGAGCTGTCAGGACATGTCAGCGTACAATTTGGTGAATTAGGGCTGAGAGGAGAGGCAAGGGAGGACGGACTCGGGTGAGCCGAAGCCGACACTCATACCCCTGAGACCGAATCCAATGGTAGGAATCTCTGGGCCATTCTTGCCTGACTGACGCAGAGGAATCTAGGCTGAAGGAGCCATGGCTGAAATACTGGAATTGATGAGGTTCACGTGGAGAAACGATGCTCTCAGTTCTCGGTATCCGTGTAAGTGATGTTGAAGCCGTAATAATTATCCCTTTACAACGCGTCCAGCACTATCCTCTCTCTTTATATCTTCACAACATCCCTTCTGTATTCCATCATAATGACCTGCGATATCAGCAATCACGCCGAATTGAATAGCACCCACCGACAACACACCTACCCCCGGGAGCCAGCCCGCAGCCCAACCGTCGGGTTCCACCAACCCGGCCGCCTACACCCGTTGTTTCGGGCGACGTGCATGTGTGACTAAACTAGCGTCACAAAGATAGATTATGTGTGGTCAAGAAAGTCTTTGGCTTGATGTGAAGAAGGAATCGTGAATGATGTTGTGAAAGTGCTTCGTCTGCGAGGCGGAGGGACGTATATTACCTTGAGATGACACGGTGGAGTGTGGGCAATAAGTCCGTTGACAGCATCAGTTTTCGAGGTGCTGGCAATTTGGTCTATGAAACAATGGCTAATAGGTCACGCCTTGAACGAAGACAACATAAGCTTGCAAAAAAGGAAACCCGCTCATTTCTTAATTCCTCGAGGTATCTCGCACACGATGAATCCCAAAACGCTGTCCTATTTGAATCGTCTATTTTGTCTTCCGCCTCGCCTTAAACGTCTTGAGCGGATCCCGTTTCCTGGCGCCCACCTTGAATCCCTTGCCCTTCCTGTGTCCCTTCCCCTTGCGGTCTTTCCTCAAAGGCACGAAGCCCACATCTGCCTCTAACGCCTGCTTACCATCCTTAGGCAACAGGTACTCGGGGATGTGCTTGAGATGGGCCTGCTGTCTCGCCGTCCTGAGCTCTCCGTCGTGGCGCAGATGACTCAACTCGGTAGGGTTCTCCTCGAAGTATCTAAACATCACAAGTTAGAATGGGTTATCGGATTGGGAGTGCTGAAGAATCACTCACCGCTTGAGCTTTTCACTCTTGAGCAGTTCTTGCCTAAGCTCTCTCGTTCGGGCCTCTCGAATGGAAACCTTGGTGACGGCACGCAGGGCATCGTTCATTCGGTACCGGAAAGGGTCGACCTGCTTCATGTTGAAGTTGTAAGGCTTCACCTCCTTGCCTCGCTTCGCTTGCTGTCGCACAATCTTGGCCATGACCTTCTCATCCTTCTCCGAGGTCGCCGTTGACGTGGGCATGTGCTTTCGGTAGAGTTCCTTGGGGACAACAAAAGACAGGGCCATGCCGGTCTGACCAGCTCGCGCAGTCCTTCCTATCCGATGTGTGTACGATGAAGCAGTGGTGGGAAGATCAAAGTTGATGACTGCGGACACCTTCTTGAAATCGACACCTATGAAATCCATTGTTAGCAATTGTCTCCTCGTAAGGATTTCTTCCAAGCAGAATATAGGCAGAGACTCGAGACATCGAGGTGCTTAGCTGGGAGGGGCGGTTCATACCTCGTGATACACCGTACTCCTTGTCGGCCTTGGAAGGCTTTGATTTCTTCTTCGGGCGCGGGGTCTCCTTCTCAGCAGTATCGTCCTCGCCATCTTCGGGGCTCTTGGCGTCTTCTTTCGTCTCCTCAGCTTCATCCTCCTCCTCGACCTCCTCCTTATCTCCTAGCATTGCGTGCTTCTCGTCCGCGGCGATGATAATGTCGTACACATTCCGGTTGAACTCCTCCACGACATGCACTCGTGAGTTGAGTGGCAATTCTGAGTTCAAGATACAGCTCCTGATTCCGAACTGCTCGAAGAAGAGCTTCAATCGGTAACATCGGTCGATATCGCTAACGAAGATGATGCACTTGCCCTTGATCAACTTGAGCTTAAAGATGACGTAGGCAAGAAGAAACTTCTCGTCCTCACCACACCTAGAGGTCTGTTAGTCGAATGTGCGGAAAATGACAGGAGGATGTCGTGAACATACTTGGCGACGAACTGAGTGATACCCTCACCCTCAGCCTCCTTCTCCTTAAGATCCAGCAGAGTCGGGTCCCGACGGAAGATGCCCTTTAGTGTATCTACCTCGTCTGTCAATGTCGCGCTCATCATCATCACTTGGACGCCCTTGGGGATCGACCGGGAGAGGTTCTCCAGATCCTCATTATAACCGTATGACAGGACCAGGTCGGCCTCATCCAACACCAGATGCGTCAGCTTCTCGAGTGAGAGGGCAGAGGAGTTGAGGTTGTGCCATGCCGTGGCAGGAGTCGAGATGACGATATCGGGAGAGTTGGAGAGGAGAGCTCGCTGGACGGCGCTGGAGACCTTGTCGGTCAACTTTGCGGTTCGGATGTCCTTTGCGCAGAAAGAGGAGAATTGTTCGATGGCCTTGAAGACCTGGTCGGCAAGCTCGCGAGTAGGGACGAGGATGAGGGCGGCCGTGAAAGCGGAGGAGTCGGTCTGGTGTTTGAGTTAGCAAGATGGAAGAAAACTCGAGCTTGAGACTGAAGATTGACGTACGGTCTTGCGCTTGAGAATGCTGGACAGCAGAGGAAGGACATAGGCAGCCGTCTTGCCCGAGCCACAGTCGGCCTTGGCTAGCACATCCTGGCCGTTGAGTGCGAGCGGAATGGCCTTGCGCTGGACGAGGGTCGGTTTGGCGAACTTCTGCTGGGCAATGGCCTGCAGCAATCGGGGATCCAAGCCGAGATCAACGAAGGAAGTCTCTTCCTCGGGTTCGGCGGATTTCTTGGCTGTGTCGGACTTGACAACCTCAGTTGACTTGGGGGGCTCGTCGCCTTGATCGCGCTTTCGCTTTCCGGCCACCATTTTGAAGATTTGGGGTCAAGAATGCCCAAGAGTCGAGTCTGGTCGGTCGTGAAGTGATGGGTTTCTCAGCAACATCACAGACTGCCGACCTCTGATGCGCTGCCGCCAAATTTCCAAGCCGACTGAGGGGCAGCTTGCGTTCGGAACATCCTATGGTTGGTTGGCTGGTCCAACACTAGCTATATCAGGACTAGATTTAAGCTGCTCGGATAAACTGGCACAAAATTTCTTGCAACTTTTTTCTTATCACCTTATCGCCCAATATCTCCACTAAAAGATTCCCCACCCAGCGAGCGCCCTTGTGGTTGGTGTAAGGCAAGGGAACGAATCTGGACTTGATCAGGCACAACTCAGCGTCTACGACTTGAGCATTTTTCGTCCTGTGAGAAATTCTGATTGTGTCGATAGATACATGAGTTAAGGGGTTAATTTAGGGGAATCATGCTCGGTAGAAGCATCCAAGAATTATTGAACACAAACAGAGGTAGCGTCTCGAAACTTAGAAGTGACAATTCTCAAGGTAAAGTTAGATGCAATTAGTTTTCCTCCAAACCCCAGCGCAACAGGAATGGGATATCCTCCTATAGATATTTACGAATACTAAGGTCTTGTTTGTAGTTAATTTACTTTTTTTTGTCGACAAATACTAGGGTTATAGTTGGATCGCGGAGTTCTTGGATACCAATCGACAACCAGCCGCATCCATCCCCTGTGAGTGTTTCTACAGTCGCAGACGAAGAATCCATTCAAGAGTGGCAGAGATGATTTTGTCCATAAACATTTGTATTTCTATTGATTCATATCGCTCAAATTCATTTATCCCATCCTGGCCTTTTGATTCCCTGGCCTCAATTGCAACCCATGCTTTATTCGCTTCATCTCGTCAAATCTAATCGTCTACCACTTGATGACCCGGTTGGGGAAGAACTCGTCAATCAGCTCCATGTAGTAGGGCTTGAGCTTCTCGGCATCAGGGACACCGTCGCTCTTGCTGTACAGGTCGTAGGGGTTGAAAGCCTGGACAGCCTTCATCATCTCCCAGTCCTTGTCGCACATGAGGTGGCGGTAAGCGCCCTCGCGGTGCCAGGGGTAGAAGGAGTGGTAGCGGATCATGGCCAGGGCCTCGTCGGGGAGAGAGGACTGGTCCTTGACGACGTGGTAGAGGTACTCGTCGTGGCCCCAGCTGAGCATGACGTTGTCGAGACCGCAGTTGGGAGAGTAGATGCCGTACTTGGTGTTGTAGTCGGGGTTGGTGGCGTCGGGGTTGCCCTCAGCGAAGGTGTTTGGGTAGACGCAGCGGTCAGAGAAAGCGCAGCCGACAGCGAAGGTGTCGCCGACGACGTCCCACTGGCCCTGGGTGCCGAGCTCAGGGAAGAAGACCATGAGCTTGCCAAGGTCGTGGATGAGACCAGTCAGCTGCATCCAGCGAGGCTTGCCATCGCGGCGGATGGCCTCGGCGGACTGGAGAAGGTGCTGGATCTGGGAGAGGGAAGTATCGGGGTCAGACTCGTCGATCAGGGTGTTGAGCTTCTCCATGGCCTCCCAGATGGACATCTCGGGGCGAGGGCGGGTGGAGCTGTAGAAGCGGTTGCGGGCCTGCAGGTTATAGGTGACGGTCTGCTTGTAGTGCTGCTCGCGGTAGAAGTTCTTGACGCGGTCGTTGGCGTCCTCGTAGTTGCGGAAGGCGGCCTTGTCCTTCTCCTCGTCGAACTTGGACTTGGAGTCGTACTTGGCAGCGTTGACCTCGTCGATCTCGTCGGACATGGCCTCGAGCTCGGCACCGGTCTTGTCGGTGATCTCAATGACAGCAGCGGGAGCCATTGTGAAGTGTGTGTAAGTCGAAGACTTTTTGTGTTTGTGTGTGAAAAAGGTAGATGGAAGTTGGAGATGAAGCAGAAGAGGTAGGCAGTGGATTGCTTGTGCTTCGAGTGATGATGAGCTTGAGAGACAAAAGACCTGTTGATGTCGTCTGGAAGCCGTCCTTATGTATTCGATTCGAGCCGCCCCAAGTTTTCTCGTCTACCCGGCCCTGGATGAACTCTCCATCTTCTCCCCGCACGATCGATTTGAGCCATGGCCAATCTCCGTCCTGCTAACAACGGTTACACGCTGGTTTCTCACAGCAATTGGTCTCGATGTGGTTGACGGTGTCTCCCCGTGGTGGAGATCTGGTGAGTGGATGGCCTCCATCGGAAAGGATTTCTCTCCCAAGACGGCCGAAGCAGGTTAGGGCCGCCGGAGAACGTTGATGGAACTCGTCTACGCTTCATGAAATCCGCTAACACTTCGCTGAATCTAACTCGATATTTCTAGCGCCGCCGGCTGCCTCCTCTTTCGGATACAGGTCCACCGAACTAGAATAGCATCATGGTTCATTCTGTGGAGAATGCGGGGCCGGCAGATGCACACTGATGTTGCCTCCATCTGCCCTGCTGCGCGCTCATGCACCCAGCAAATCCCACGTTGGATGAGATCGACCTCGATTCGCCGGGGCCGCCCTGACCTTGTCCCAATTCTACGTCACGCGGGGAGAAGGAGAAACAAGAACGAGCTCGGCGACGGCGGGTCGACCATCGTATCCCTACGCCGTCATCGCCACGGGCTCTCCGGGCCTGACTTGGCGATGCCAGCTTGTCCCCCAGCAGGATCCTCTTTAGGGCCCTCTTCGGCGACTCGGGTATTCTTACTCGACAGGTCAGGTACGAGATGCGGCGGAAAAAGTAAAGCAAACCTCCATCACTCCGGTCACGTACGCATCACGGCCAGGCCCGCCCAAAACCGACCGGCGGCGCTAACATGAGGCTGGGGATGGCCGGGATGCTGACCTGGGGAAATCTTGGATCATTCGGCCGCCTCATCTCCCGCATCTTGCCAGATCCTGACAGCTTGGTAATAATCTCGCGGATATTGGCGAGCCACACGAAGGAGCATTCGAGATCCGGCACTGCATATGCGACCTGGGTATTCATCCCATGTTCCCTGCTGACTGCAGTCTGCTGTCTTCGCCCGGCGACATCAGCCGGATACCAGTCCGCCGGGCCCGGCATAGAGTAGGAGTCCGTATAGAACAATTCCCATCTCATCTGCCTGCTCTCTTCCGGCCCGGGCGGTTTCCCGAGAATAATGTCTTGTTGGTCACGAGAGTCTCCGGTGGCTGAACAATAGACCTGCGCAGGGACTGTAAAAGAACATCCACATCAGCTGTCAAGCTGTCTGCTCTAGCGCCAATATTCAGGGACCACGAGAAAACAAAGGACGCATTCTGGCTCCAGCAGGCCTGCTGCATCGTGGCCCTCGCTTACTACGTGGAGAGAGCGTCCCCATTTTCGATCCATGCTGAACCGCCGCGTGATAGACGGGACGGAGCCGACAGAGGGTCGTGAGACCAACCACCCCCCACGTTTTAGCACGTCTCCGCGTTAGGATTCATGGAGAGGGGAAGGTCCGGGGGTTTGACAATTGCCGGTTGAGGGTCCGTGAGATGCCTGTTTCTTCAGCAAACGGCCGTTGCGATGTTGACGAGGCCCAGTCTTCGCCCGTCATGACCATCTTTGGAAGTGCAAAAGAAATCTTCCACGTGAGGGAGGGTTGTCAGAGAACCCCGAGTCCCACCTAAGACACGCCTCGCATCCTTAGTGCCGGGACAAATTTGCCCATCGTGGCAGCCATCGTTAGCCTCATCGTCCGCAGGCAAGTCTGTCCGGTCGGGGATAGTCAGGAGGCGTCGTGGAATGTCTCGCGCTAGAAGCTAACCCTGCTTCTGGTTGGCCTGGGAGTCTCGGCTTGCATCCCTTCCCGAATCGAGCAATACCCCCCGGCCGGAGGGTGTCATGATGCATCATAAACCGTCTTGTGCCTGAATCAAGAAGTTCCAGCCAGAATGCAACCACCACAACGGGGCCAGTTCGGAGACATTACATGAGTCGGCAGGACCGGGACACAATGGAGAGATGTAGGCATCGAAGAAAGAGACAACAAGAAAGTGCAAGTGTATCCGTACTGTATCAAAGGACCGTGTCTGGCAGTGATGCTCGATGGCGTTCACCCATCGGCCAATCTATCAAGCCGGGACAGCACAGCAGTCCGGATTTGCGTCACGGTGATACTACCATGTGACCGGCAGTGGGGGACGTCACAGGTCCCGAAAGCACTACAAGATTCAATACGATACAGAGGGAATTAAGAGGTGGTAAAAGTAACGACACAGTCGCCCATCGCAAGAGAAAGGCCAGCATTGTTGGGTTGTGGTTCTTTGACTCCATTATTTACATACTCTGAGTTGGCAATCTCGGTCGCTACAGCTACTTGAGACCGATGCCTTTAGCCCTCTCGATGAACAGCACAGCGTCAACATCCAGTGCGTACTACGTACTTCGGCGATAACAGCATGCTACTCACATCTCACATTCAGCTTTTTGCACTATCATAGGTGGCAACAAGTATGCCCCAAGGGCAGTCGAAATAAAGGGCTCGGTTAAGGCGCAGCAAAGTATCTACCTGGGGCCAGCGTCTACATGCATATGTAGGATCAGATCGCAGGCAGAGCCAACCACCACAGACCCATTCCTTTGGTACCCGATCGGCCAGGACTGGGATTTGTTACGACATGATGCAACGGCAAGAGGAGGTGTAGCAGGGGTGACCCAACCACCGCGCACAATCGCAAGCGAGGTTTCCCATTCCCCACTCGTTTACTTTGTTGCTCGTCATCAGCAACTGGATGAGGGGGTTTTGGCTGAGACATCAGCCTAGGCCAAGACACAACAGCTTTTGGTGCGAGAAATATTCGGTAGGTGGGCAAGGATCAGCTGACGTGTCGCTGACATTGTCTGCAACTCCAAAATCAAAAGACTCATCTCGGAAGCAGCTGTTGGGCTTCGTGAGAGAGAAAAGCTAAAACAGCACGAGTGATACATGCACGGTAGCCCACCGCGTTTAGCATGAAGAATTGAGAGAATTCACTGTTCCATATTGATCGGGTCTAGGGTATTTGCTCATCTGTGAGAAGTCGTCCAGAATTGCCTCGTAGAAAAGATCCAGCGTTGATGGGGCGAAGCCATAACTCTTACCATCGTCAGGTTTGAAATATTATTGGAGATATTTGGACTCGTACTCCACGAATAAGAGGTTGCGACGTTTTCTATTACCTCCAATTTCGACGAACGAAATTTCAACCGAAGTGTGTGTATTGAAAGCCTTATCGATGTGAGTGATTTCGAACACACAATGCTGGTTGCCATCGACAAAATTGATGTCTATTTCATATGTAGAGTTATACACGTCGTAGCATAACCTTGAGTTGGAGGAGCCCAAGAGACTGTTGTAGAACTGCACTTGGTATACTTAGGAGTTAGACTTTCTCCAGCACTAGTTCCTTTTGCTGAGCTTTTGAGATATCAAACTGTCCTTTTAGTCCAAGGATATTAGGCTAGGTCCAGGCTGCTAGAGCAAATCGCGCGCAGATATCAGATTATCGTTATGATATGTCTCTTCTCCTCAACATCGTATCCTTCGCATGGATAGGTATCCTCGTCATCATTGTGAGTAACGAGCAGCTCTCTTTCCTCTCCGAAACCGAGAAATAAGCCTACTCGTGCAAATTCACCGACCCCCTTCCCCGTCTCTCGTAATATGAGACCCCCAAGTAGTTTCCTCCCCACCTTGACCTTCCAGGCATACCATAGAAGGTCCCTTCATAGTCACCGTCGACATCCATCAACACGCAGCCCGTGTCTGGGGGAAACCATTCAAAATTGCCGGAATCATCACGGGACCAATAGTCAAAGCGCCGTACTGGACCACTATTTGTTTCGTATCGTGTAAGTTTCAAAGGCCGTATGTTGCATTTTATACGCAAGGAGCCAGCCGTAATAAGACTATGCGCCTGCGTGATACCAACAGACAAGACTTGAACGAGCAAGTCCTCTGTCTTTATGGCACAGGCTAAATTTATTCGTGCATCGACGGACATCCATGAGAACGAAGGAGCTCGGTACTTCTCTGGACACACGGATGGAGTCCTGTCGGCTTGGCGGGAATAGTTTGTGTACTGGAGTAGATGGTATTCGATGTCTTTCCTCCACAGCCCTGCAATGCATTCATCTGTCAGCAAATCCTTAAATTTCTTGACGATACCGGCAAAAGCAATCGCCTTGCCCTGAGGAAAAGTCAGCTTTGCATCCATGTAGGCTGTGACAGCCGGCATCCAACGCGTGTTAAAAATGTGGTCGCGGTCTAGCACCCCTGATTCGGACGCGGATAGCCGTAGATCCATACGTGACGACCAGACAGGATTCACGACGGCCAGAGGCAGTCCATTCGGGTACTATTCTGCGGCACTGAGTTCGACACACTCCCAGATGATCTGGTTAGTGCCAAAGTGCAAATGTCGTGGGGCCAGTAAATGCTCTTGAACAACCCAGGCACGTTTGTTCAGAGGTGCTCCGAGCACCTGTCTCATCCAAAGCCACTTGTCCAAGGCCCGATAGCTTCCGCCTCCATCAAGCCACGGTATGTCGACGTCACAAGTTCGAAATGATGTAGGATCACGTGAAACAAACAGGCTATGTGAAGAATCCTCAAACCCCGTGGCGCAGATGTTGCAAAGCGAGTTCGTGTAGGCCTTGTCCATTTGAGACGCTTCGTTCAGCCAGTCTTCGGAATCGTCCTGAATGATGCACAATGAGTCAATCCAAATGCATTGAGTCTCTAGCTTGAGTGAAACATAGAAGCTATCTGTGACAGGTTTGGCAATTGTGACATTTGAATGCCGTGGCAAAATGTATCAAAGTTCGATTTGGTCAAGCTGAGGCACTGGGTTGAACCCCAACAGTGACTCAATGAGACATAAGGCTGAGGTATTTTGTTCTTGGATAAGACGAGACGCACGGTTTGATATTCTTCAATACCATCAAGGGATATAAGCCGTGAGGGCAGCCAGCCAGACTCGCCCCATTTTTCGCACTTCTGATGGTTCTGGATGCAATCTTTGAACCGTTTGGTCGCGAACGAGAAAGATTCTTCCGAATCGATGGAGAAGGAGAGCTTGCGATTCAAATCGAACTGCCGTGCTTGTAGGTATCATCAGCCACACTCTCGTATAATATTTCCCCCCCTTATATAATCCATGTAGAAGGACAGGCCTTACCGTCCGATGGCATCAAGGCCAAGTCGCCATATCCGAAGTCCCAAAGCCTAGTGTCCCCTTTGCTTTGTTGTAAAAAAAAAAGAATAGCTCACATGCCTGTAACGTCACAAAAACCTTCCTCTTTAATTCCCATCATCTGGCCAAAGGCGTCATACAGAATGCACGATGTGAGGTACTCGCGAAGAGAGTCGCCGCGCATAGCGGGAACATCTAAATCGAGGAGCTTCTGCTGCGCCTGGGATTCCATTCGATTCCATGTATAGTTGCAAATGTAGCAACCCTGAAGCGCAGCGTTCTGCAAGCTCTGTGGTGACCGGTGTTGGACAAATGCTTGCAATTCTTGACGTGGCTCTAGAGTCGCATCTGCTGGTGCGCTGCCAACGCCAATTTCCTGCAGTGTCGTTTCGAATGCACGCGCTATAGCTGCTCCAAGGTCTCCTCCATCTCGATGCTTGAAGATACCGCAAAATATGTCACAAAGCATGACGAGACTTGAGGTTCCAAGTCTTTGTCGTTGAAAGAGCTTATTGATGACGATGTGTATGCGGCCCCATGAATAAATGCCGCAGCGATCTCACTGCATATTCAACTCGACAACTGGAGTTTCTTTTATTCAGTGGGGTAAACCAGTAATCGGAAGATGTTAGGAGATTATGCATTTATCTTTCTGATACTGGCACCAATTGCTGTGGTTAGGTTAAAAGGCCGAGTACGTTATAAAAAGAAATCAACATAGATCAATGACGTGACATAAGCCCACGCTGATTTTTAATAGATATTTGGGTAGTTGGAATTTATTCCAAATCTTTTATTGAAGGAGAAACGCTATATATAGTCAGGTTGAAGATGTATCCTGGAAAGCAGAAATCCCGATGCTTTCAATGACGGAGAAATTAAGCTACTCATATGGATCAATGCTTGAGAAAATCGATGCACGGCGCCGAATATTAGTACCTACTCGTTAAACAAAGCTCGGCAATTTACAACCGAGTGGTTGCTGTTGATGGGAGAGGACAAGAAGAGTCCAGTTCAATTCGAAAAGTAAGTACCACGGTAAATTGAATATGCATTAGTGGATAAAGAGAGCAACTCAAAAACATGGCGCCTGAAACGATGAGAGTATTCAAAGCTCTTTGATCTTCCTAAGAGTCCGTAATTGACAAGTAAGTGTGATTGAACCAGTCTCAACGGGCCAGGGAGCCAAGTACTGAGAGTTTGAGGCTGAGGCCCGGAAACTTGATGTTTGCAATTAAGCCTAATAACGGACAGGTGGATTATTCAAATTACTGGTTATTCCAGCCATATTTGGGATGAGATCGTGATGAAGGACCAATGTTTCAGTTAGTCGAGGAACCAAAGCATAGAATATAACGCTCGAATCAGCAGTTGCGTCAGTCATATCCCCGGTTTAAGTTTGCTTGCTTGGGTACCTAAACGAGCGGTATTGGATCAAAAAACTGGATCATCCACTATAAACTGTGGCAGAGATCTTTATAGACAGTCCTGGTCTCAAGTGAAAAATATGATCTTCATGACGTTGGTTGCAAACAAGTGGAGTTCAAGATTGACGCCTGGGGCTGGTATGTATCATAAGACAGACGGGCTTGAGTTTGTAGACTGCTTGGTGGGTGGATCCAGGCCGCTTTCCAACTGGAGATGTGACATAAATCTGGACTGTTATACCCCAATTTTGGTGTCCCTGGTCGCGAGTCAGTGACATTTTCAGAGTAGCATTATCACATAATATTACCGTGAATAGTATATTAAGATGGTTTTATGATCTATATGAGACATAATATCGTAGTATAACATATATATGATTTGATGAGCAGTCTATGAAATACATACAATACAAAGCCGCGAACAAATAAATAACCAAAGACCAGTTATAGACCCTTTTGCATCATAAACAGCTTCAACTCTCCCATATACATCCCCAGCAACCCTATTCCTCGTTTCCTTGTTTCTCTAAATATTCGGCATCGTCGAAGTTATGCCTCCAACTTTAGATCGTTCATGAATGGGCGGTGAAGTTCTTACCTCCGTCAAGGTATTTGCCATGAATGGTAATCTTCTCAACTGTTCACCCAGACGCTTTAAGTGCGATCCTTTACCCTACATATCGCCGACCAAGCAGGCGAGTTTGGCCATTTCGTTCTTGCATTACCACTACGGCGAGGACCCAGCTGCGAGATGCCAGAAGAACTACAGGCCATAGTGAAGCCATTGATCGATGATGGCGAAGTGAAATGGATTGCGTCCCGTTTCAGATTGGGTTGGATCCTCGATCTTGCTAATGTCTACCACTCAGAAGCAGATATAAGGAAGGCCAGGTAAACGATTGCCGGTCGAACAAGATGCTTAGAGATCTGCCGGGCTCTGGGCGACGGGCGTTCTCGGTTATCACAATATCACGCACCACCCGACACAACTTGGCGTTCTTGGATCGCGCAAAGCGATGTGCTGGGCAACGTGGAGCCGCGTGACAGCGCCACTCGTTGGAAGTGGAGGCGAGAGCAACAAATTACTAATGTCTCCGAGTCTCATTACGCAAGGGTTGGCTGTTTCGACCAGCTCGTTGAAGGTCCTGCAGGCCTGCGTAAAAAGTGGTGTCGCTGATAAAACCTCGCGTTATCTCGTGATTTGCCTCGAACAAGACGCGGCCGCTTCTCATGCCGAGTCGTTCATCATCTCCAGGCCTTGACCTATCTTTCGGACCTGGCCGAGGGGAAAGAGAGAAGTAATCCCATATCTTGTGATAACGAAAAGTAAAATACCACCCACACAGCGCTCGGGAACAAGACATTGAGTGGGGAGGGAGCGTGGGGTTCGAGTGACAGATTCGACGATAACAATTGGGCTACCTTCTGCCAGTGACAGTACTAGTGTCCTCTCTCGGAGCCCGAGGATCTCAAGCCTGCTGAAACATGAAGAGAGTCTGCCGGAGTCTGCAGATCTGGAGTTACCCCTCCCGAGATTGATGATATGGCGATCATGGAGCTTCCTGATGACAAAAAGCCGAAGGGACTCCGGGGTATTGAATGGCGTCACCGGGACGCTCGTCTCCCAGACAGTACCTACAAGGTCACAAATCCGCATATTGTTACCATGGTGCGAACTGCGCCAAGGTTCACCGATGGACACAGCCGAGCCCCTAGAGCCACCGGTGAAGACGGATTACGAGGTGACATCGCCAAGAAGGCCGAGATATGCGCGGCCACAAGAGGGGAACGAGGAGCAGAGTCACAGCAAGATATCACATCGACGTAGCCCTAAGCTCGCAGCTGCAGAGCACCAGAGCACCTAGACTCGCAAGCTGCAGAGCACCTAGTCGAATCACCCCGTCTCCACACGCGGCAGAGCTACCGGGCAGGAAATGCAGGGCCGTGTAACCCCAGGGGCCAAAGCGCCTGTCGCTCCTTTAGTCTGCGCAGCTCGGGCTTGTCATGTGGGTTTGAAACGCAAACCACGGAGATCAGGCCGTCGCCGCGACGGCCCCGCAGGACGAGGAGCCCGGGAACTCGCCCCGGAAGAGGCAGAACAGCACGATGAGAGGTGAGGGGGCCCGTCCAAGAGGGAAAGGGAAGCCGAGATGGAGGAGACGCTCCGATGATACCCGTGCAGCCAAGCCACGGAGGCCGAGGGAAAAGGGACTTGAGATGAAGAAAAAACTCTCGCGGAATCAATGATGCGGAATCGCAGATGAAGGATTGAAAGTGGCTGCTCCGCGCGGTTTGGGGTGGCTTCCCGCTAGACGGAGCAACCCTCCGGAAAACTTGATAGTTGATGAGCCTGGCGAAATGCTTCAGGGGCATTCATGTTGTGAGATTTGTTAGCGGCATGGGCGGTTTCATGTCTTGCAAAATGTTAATCCCGGATCAGATTGTTTCTTCAACATGTCCCGTATGCAGAAACACTTGACGCTGCGTGTCGCATATCAGACATGTTGGCCACCACTAGATGAGGCCATGAGACCTCCATCAGCGCGTGCCATCGAACCAAGGCCGCCCTTGAGTCGGATTCCCACACACGCCCTCGGTTTGACAACCACCCAGACCAGGAGATCTGACAGATCTAGGATGTTATTACCCGCGTGTAATGCACGAAGCCACCATGATCGATCCGATATTGTGGAGTCATGTCTTACGAGCACACCACTGACGAGACCCTTTGTGTCACCCAAGCCTGCGCCAAAACTGTACAGCCACGTCCAGGGCCAGTGGGTCGGACAAGTACAAGACACGCCAAGATAGCGCGGTGCCAGGACAACAAGACAACACACAGCACACAACAGGCAGAAGCTGCGTGGTGCGCTGGTGCCAGATTGTCTGAGCGGGCGCTGGTCAACATGGTCTAAACCTTGCTGTGAAGGGCAACAGCCGCGCGCCAATCCCCGTGCTTGTACGACGCAACCCCGGACGCGGCCGCCGCTGTGCGAGGACAGATTGGTAGGGCAGAAATGGGGTCATCCCAAGGTCCACTGCCGATGGATCTCATCGCCGGAGGATTCGTGCGCTGCTGCAGAGGCTGTTCTCGAGCAGCCGTTACCGGCATGGCTGGGTTAGCATGCAAGTTGTGTTCAAATAGTCTCAAAGTTACCTCGTGGCCGCCTTTGGATGCCCGTGGCTGAAAGGAAAGAGGCAGTAAGCTTACGGGCTACTGGTAGCGAAGAGGACGACGTCTCACGGGCTGAATGTCTCGCGGGCTGAACATCTGGCGGGCTGAAAAAAGAAAAACAATTACCAGAGCACCCATCCATCCATCCATCCATCCATCCATCCATCCATCTGCCTTACAAAGAGCACGCCATCGACTTAGACGCTGCCGGTTTTGGTCTCGGGCCAAGAGGTCATCACCCGCCTTCACCACTCGACTGGGAACCGAACAAAGACTAGGGCATCTCACACTCGCGACTATTAGCACTTGGCGAGCTTATTATTCCGGCCAAAGTTGCGAAGCTTGCGAAAGCTGTCCTGGTCCGGAGGGATCGGGGCCGAGCGAACGAGCGTCCAGTATCTTGGGGTTCTTGGCATCGGGCCTACTGCCCCTGGTGGCAAGTCCCAGCGCACCAGCAAAGCAACGGCCTGGATTGAGAATAGCTTCAGCGGGCAGGGGTGAGGCAAACCCTTAGATCCGTGGCGGATCGCTTCCCCGTCAACACCATATTAACGTCGCATTGCTGAGCGGGGTCGTCATGCGGGCTTACGAGTCCAGCCCCAGCTGGCCATGTGTAGGCGTTCGTTCGTTCGTTCTTTGTGGTATGGACTCGTCCGCTCGCGCGTTATCGAAAAACTCTGAGGAACCATGACAGACAACGTGTCTTGGCTGGGGGGGCCAGGGCGTCGCTTGAGAGGCTTGGGGAGCATCCATGATCCAGCCTCGATTTTGGCGGCGCCCTCCGATGCGTCGGCGTCGGTGGCTCCTGTCGCCGTACACTGGCTGCGGAGAAAAGGCCCAGTATTCTCCAACGTCGCCATCCCCAATGGAACGTAGCTGGCTCCAACTAGCCTCCATCGTGGGAGGAGGAGTGGGAACTGTGGAGCTGTGGAGGGCAAACACAAAGGCACTTGGCCCTGGGATTAGCAGCTAGCACGCAGAGCGGCGATTTATTCTCCTCCGGATCTGCAACGGGCGAACGTCTTGGCCTAGTTGGCCAGTTGGCCCTAGGAAGGATCGGCACATCTCGAGAGCCTCAATCAATCTCCTCGTCATCAGCTAAGGAAAAGCTTGACGGTCACATCGGCCAATGGATCGTGCCCGGTATGCCTCGCAACGGTTGAGAACGGCCCATCTCTCTCCACTGAACCATTTCCCATCTGATCCGCGACGCCAAAAGATTGTTAGTGCTTTGGTGAGCTGTCGCGAGCTGTCTCGAGCTGTCTCGATCCTGCAAGGCCCTGTTTTCCCGGCGCTCATACCACCACACCACCACCCAACCATGCCGCATCTTCAGAGCACACCCGGGCTCGCAGGATTCTTTTCCCTGCGACCCTCTCGGGATCCGCGATGCCTGTTACAGGGCCCTGGTAGGTGACCTCGGTAGGGCCAGAGTCGAGCGAGGGTGGAGGCGAAACGGCCACCCGCCAGGCAGGGAACTCGGCTGAACCTTGGTTTTGGTGTCAGCATCCAGATGGATGGTCTGGACCACAAAGCGCCAAAAGAAAAAAAGCCATGTCTGCTTATTTTTGAGCTTTCAGCATATGACTGGAAAGCCACTTATTGTCGCTTTCACGAGCTGGCTTCGCGGCTATACCGAAGCGACAGTGGGTGGCGTATTGTGGGCTGGGAATGCAGCGCTGGGCGTCGGCGAGTTCCTGTGTACCCTCCATCCCGGTTCGTTTGCGATGAGCTGCATCGATTTCCCTGCTTCTCGGCATCTAAGATCTGTGGCCTGAGTGGTCAATCCGAGATCATGCAATTCCTGGATTGTGACTGCTCGCCTTTTTGTAACATCATTCTGCCATGACATCAGCTTCGGAATCTCTCCGTCATTCGCGAACCGAAGCGATCATGTCGGCAGCTCTCTCCAATATGCTGATAGCATCATATCATGGCCCAGCCCGAGCCCCAAATCCATGAACCACACCACCCACAAACAGAGCATCTCGAGAGATGAAGGATGAGCCCCCGCTTTCCCAGACGCGCGTTAAAGTAGCTGGTCGAGTTCGTCCCAATTGTCCACGCTCGACGTCGGCTGAGACTCGAGGGCTGTGCGCCTGCGCCAGCCGGCATCCGACTTAGCTTCTGAGATAGTTCCGAATTTGGATCGAGTACAGCAGCTCCTTGCCAGCTAGATCGGAGCTAATAGTGCGCGGCCCCAGCCAGTTACAGCGCACGGAGATCCGGTGGTAGCAACCTCGTCGCCTCTTCTCTCCACCCAAGGTGCCAGTCGTCTCAGCACCTAAGCTTTCTCCCCGATGCCCCATACGACGACGGAGCGCAACGCTTCGGCCGAGAGCTGCTGGGGTCAGGGAGGGAGCCACTGTGGACGTCCAAGCGATGCAAGATGCTGTTTCCGGGTGATAGTGACTAGTGCGATTGAGTTCAGTATCAGCCCATTGTTCAACTCTCTGGCGGCACATTTCCCGAGTCTAGATCGATCCTCGAGCATCGAAATCCGTCTTGCACAAATCTCGTACCCAGCGGACGGAGTTCCCCGTTGTCTTGTGTTCCTGGAGCCTGAGTTCGAACCACAGCCTCGTTCTGTCGCCACAACGGCGATTGCCACGTTGAATCACGAGAAAGCGTCGCCCAAGACCCCGTTTGGGATAGCAAGGCATCAAACCTAAGAGCTGCAAAATATTGTGGTTCATTAGCCCAAGGTCCGTGAAAACCATGTCCGCACACTTGTCCTGGAGGGGGCAACAGCTGCCATGGTATTGTCCAGGAGGAGGCAAATGTAAACGCCACTGCCCTAGGCCCTGGGGATGGTAATCATAGATGGCACATACCTCGCTCGCCCCCCCAGCTCGCAGTTCCCAGTTTCCAATGCCCCAGTTCATTGGAGTTCACGCCACAAGGATCCAGGGTCCGCCCTGTCGGCCTCCACGTTGGCACCGTGTGGTTCCCCTCCGCTCGCCCCGCGCGGCCCCATCAGACTGTAGCTCCCCTTTGTGCCCGATAAGGCCGCTCGCAGCGCAAGGGCAAGGGGACATTGCGGCAGCGACAGCGGCTTGGTCCCCTCGTTTGAGATGCCGTTACCATCCGTCGCCATCAACAAAGCACAGGTGCTCGAGCTGGCATCGGGGCGTCGGAGTCTCGACAGTGCAATGAGGGATGCCAACCGGACCACTTCCGCTAAGGTGGCCCAATCGGAACTCCATGAACTCAGACTCGCTGGCTTGCTGACCCCATCGCCTTGCAGAAACATGTATGAACCTCGAGCTTCTGATGGAGAAAGTCTATTCCCCCCTCCTGGCGTACTACCGTGGGTTGCAGCCAGGTGTGCTGTCCCCGTCCTGGTCTGGTGTGGCAAAGCTCTCGTAGCTCAAGCCTGGTGTGTCGCATTCCGACCTTGGCAGTTGGTGGCTTGTGAGATGCCATGCATATTTGAGTGTCCCATCGCCCTCGATCTTCCCACGCCCACTTGATACTTTTAAATTCCCCTCCTTCAAATCTCGGCTGTGAATTGCTGCTTGTCGGTTCCCCCAGTGGCCCACTCATATAAACACGTCAAACCCACTCACCCAGACTTCCTCCTCTTCCCAACCGCCTCCCAGTTCTGCCTTATCCAGACAGAACTGTCTCACCCCCCACTGCTGTTAGGCAAGGAATAGACAGTGTCGAAAAGCAATACAGCCCAGCGTGCCGTCTTCATTGGCAAACCGACGTCCAACCAGTCAACCCCGTCATCGCCTGCCCACCCCAACCGGCAGACAGCATAAATCGAATATCCAACATCAACAACAGCTATCCGTGGACCTATATTTCCGATGGCAGCCTTCGTCCATGCTTGGCCTCCGATGGCACCGGGAGAACTTTCGTTTGGCCAATGCTTCGATGGGATCACCTCGACACCAGGAGGAGGATGCCTGATGACCCCTCCTCCACCATACCGCATCAACACATCTTCCCCCGCATCTCGAGGCAACATGGTATATCAACAAGCGATGAACCAAGTGGCCGATGCCTCATTCTTTGACGAAGCACTCGGCACTTCCCCAATCCCGACAGAGGTTGGTCTTGGCTTTCCGCCGCCACCGCCTCAATACGTTATGGCAGCCAAGATCCCCGAGGATCATGAACCTGCCCAGTCAGTTTTACCGACCGTAGAGCACGAACAGAAACCGCCCACACGATCCCAAAACCGACGGAAATCGCAAGCAACCTCAAGCGTGTCAGCATCCAGTGCCTCGGGATCCGTTCCTGATGCACCGAAACCAAGAAAGCGTGGCCGGAAAGCTAAAGCCGAACCTAAAGAGTCAACAAGGGCACGCCGCACTCAAAAGGAGGAGAGCGATGAGGACGAGGAGCTTCCAAAAGATCCCCGACGAAGGCGCATCCTCGAACGCAATCGGGTCGCTGCTACAAAGTGTCGCCTGCGTAAACGGGATGAAGCATCAGCACTCGCCTCCAGGGAGCAGGCCATGGAGGATCAGAACCGATACCTTTCAACATCCTTCGACCAACTGACTGCCGAAATCTATCATCTGAAGACCCAGCTCCTGCGGCACACCGATTGCAATTGCGTCCTCATTCAAAAATACATCGCAAACGAAGCGAGAAAGTCCGTCGACGGCCTCTTGTCTTGCTCTTCAGCCTTCCAACTCCCCACGGACAGACCCACCCCTTCATACCATCGGGGCTCAAGTGGCAGCGGAACAAGTGGAACCGATTCGCTAAGCATACGAACACCCGAGATGGAAAGCGGTCCACCAACATGGACTGATCCTTTCCAGCAAGGCTCGAGGTCGTCGGAGGTCGAAGATGATATGTTTGACATGGTGTTGGAGCCGTTCCAAAAAGAACCTCCAATGCTCTCAAGCCAATCCATGTCAGATATACCTTCCTTGTCCCGATGCGACCAAGGAGTATTTGCTAGCTCGGGGCCACAGCTCCAGCCAGTGGTTGGAATGGTCTGGGAATCACAATGGGGATTTCAGTGATATCACCCATATTGATGCTTGGTCGGTAAAAATGGCGAGAGAACACAAAATTTGGTGGGAAAAAATAAAGTTGATCTTGCCTCTAGGGCAGTGTGCTTCTTTTGGATCCTGGTTGTGTGATGTATATTAGAACTGACGAGCAGTCGCCAGCGCTTTCCATTATTCGGAGGTGATCGTCTTGTATATAAGGGGGTTTCGCGGAGTGGGTTTGATGAGCAGCCGAATTAAATGATATTCAATTCATAATCTCAGACCATCTCAAGCCTTGAGAAGCATGTGACAGCTTAGTAAAAATAGGCCGACATGGAGTTTCATGGACCAAATTGCAAAAAATTGCAATCCGTCACAAGTCGTCAGTGACGTTGTAAGTTGATGTATGGCCCTATCCCGTGGTGTCAACCCTTTATGTCGTTTCGCGATGTAGCTAAGCCCGGTACTTCCGATTACCAGGCATTAGCCAGCAGGGGAGCTCAAATTACGGGGTGAGTTGTGCCTAGAGAGGCCGATGCTTGGAGCGATTCCTATATTGGCTTGAGGTTTTGGGGCAAACAACCTCGAGATAAGAGATTCACCGATTTGAGTGTGGTCAGTGTGTGAACCAATGACCCACTCGTAGGAACCACAAGCGAGGCCTAGGATCGAAGTTTGTATTGAGAGATCGGGCATTAATTTAGGTTGGGCTTTTGAAGGCGGACGGTTGACAGGACCGATGCGGAGCTCTCAGTATACAGGCGTGAAATCCACCGTGGCAAGATCGTTTTCTCCTTGTACAAAACTGCGATGGGGAAACCCCAACAAGTTGGGCTACCAGTATGCCTGGGTTGGGTTGAAGAGCGAATGGCAGCTGTGTTCCTTGAGGTGAACGAGTGGACCGTTCCGTGGCATGCAGATCGTGGGAGTGTGGGGTGAAACGAGATCCCACCCGCCCCCTGCTGTGGACTCTCGTGCTGCCTGCAAGGAGAATGCAAGCGACGCGAAAACAATCATGGCTGTAGCATTCTAAACTTGGCGGTGGATGCTGACATTCACCGCTCCCTGTTGTCTTGGGCCATATAATGACAGGTCTGTGTACGAAAGTCGGTGAATGCAAGCGGCAGATGGGTCTTTGCCGTCTAGACGCGTTGGGCTTGCAGGGCTTCGGTCGCGTGGACACGGAAGCAGCCTGACGCTATTGAAACGGCTCTTGGACGCCTCCAGTAACCTATCAGACAGTGGCACTAGCGAGGCGAAACGAATCGCGAGTTGTGACGAAACTGAGAATGCCCACGTCACTCAGACCACAAGATGAGGTTGTCGTGTCGTATTGCTAGCCATTGGGTAACAGATTGAGCTTCTCTTCTCTCTTTCATGCCTAGCAAGACCAGGTTATCCATGCTGTCAATGCTACTTGTCTCGCGGACCCATTGCTTTTTCTTCCTTGCATTATTTTTTCCGGACAGACGGACGCCCGTTGGATGGTCATAACGCGGGCTTTGTACGACGTGACTGACACATGGGTTGAGTGGCATGCTTCCGGCAGAAGAAGCGCGGTTGGGGAGCAAAGTCATGCTGTCCAAAGTGGCGATGATCAACTGATCCGGCCCGCCAACATCCACTTGGTCAACATTGGCGGATCCGGATGCGGACAATGGGACACGCAACGTGCTGCCCTTCGTCCTTCGAAGTAACAACGCAGACGGACCGGTCAAGAGTTTGAACATTTGCGCTGGAAGGACGCTCTTTTCTCAGGCATGCAATCCACCACGGGTCCGGGTCCGGTCGCCTGCAGCATGGCGTCGGGGATGCCACAGCACTAGCGGTTGACGTTATGAGACGCTGTCGGCCAGATTTCGCCAGGGGTTCCGGAGAAGCGATCCAAGGCCTTGGGTACACCGACCGATGCAATCCAATCAGCCCTTGGACGCGCACCTCAGCCCGCGACCAGGCTCGAGTGGGTATCGCTTCGCACGACGTGACCCTTGTCCTGGCTTCGAGAAGTGTCACCCACGGCCCACGCCAAACTTTCTTGTCCCGGCCAAGTCGTATTTGAAGCTGGACAGTCCCGCCCTGGTTGACTTTTCTTCATTGCCGTTAGAATCTCGACGACAGGCAATTGCTGCAGGCGGTGGATTCAAAGGGCATTCGACACCAAACCCAGCACGTACGACCAGCTTACCAGTGTCAGCACCACTGCCCATTGAGCGTCACGTTGATCGACACACCACCATCGGGGATTTGAGCAAAATCGGCGATCATTGGCTATCGCCGGGCATGGTGTGGCTGAGGTAGAAGCTACATTTGGCCGTTGGACATTGATGAAGGTCGCAATTCTTTGCTACCATCTCGTGTTGCACCGTTGAAGTCGTCTGGGTGGGACCGAAGAGAGGAAGTGAACAAGAGAGGGAAACTTGCAGGATTGTTTCAACTACGCTGCAGCGGGTGTTAGCGTTTCGAGCGACCCGAGTCAGCAATCAACCGTCACCACCATCACCTGTGGTTCACATCTCCAAACCAGCAAACTCTTCTCTCCCCCCCGTCAGAAAGACCCCCGTCAGAAAGGCACCCCGGGCCATCCGGATTGAGTGGCTGGCAAGGAACTCCAAACTTCATCTCAACACTGAACAGGAGAAGAAATATTGTGCCGCCTCCGCCTCCTCATTGTTTGAGCTTTCCTCAACAACCAACAAACGGGAGACGACATCCTTGGCCCGTGAGGAAAGAACCAGCCTCTTCCGCGCAAGGGCAGGCGCAAGGACTGATAACGGCAGGCGCAGCCCCCCCCCCCCCCCCCCCCCCCCCCGCTCACTCTGGGGTTTCACCCGCCCTGTCGTGACTTCCCTGTTTGGACCTTCACCGATTTTCATCGGTGACAAACCCATTCACGCCCGTTCCCGCATCGCTGTGCTTGCGGCGGGCACGACTGGCAAACAATCACGACCCGGCACCAAGACGGATCCCTTTTCTTCTTTCCCTCACCCGGGTTGAAACTCGACAATTCCCTCAACCAAACTCCCTCCATCTTCTTCGTCCCTTTCAACGCGGACCACCAGTTCCCTTCTCTCAGTAAGCCGATAGCTCGGTCAACATCTCGGGAGCACGACATTCCCTTCAACATCGCTTCACCTCACATCGAACTCTCGCCACTTCAACCAACCCCTGCCTATTCTGGTCAATCGCGTCGATTTCCATCCGTTCGCCATGACCATGGTCTCACCACTTCAGGCCACATTGGTGGTGCTGCACTATGCATACCCTGCAGTCATCTTCCTCTACTTTCTTGTTGCCTCCCTCGTCTCTGTCTGCAACGCCCAGACGGGAAAGAAGGACGTTGAGTGCAAGAAAAACCGCCCCAGCCAGAGAACAGTCTGGGTGCTTTCTGCCCTCTCCATCTTGACGTTTGCGGGCCAGCTGGGTGTCATCGGTACACAAGTGCTTTTGACGCGAGTGTGGCCCACGGAAGATGACATTATCATCAGCCACTTGTCGTGCATTTTGGTTTTTGGTATCCTGGTCAGTCAGCACAGTGATGACGAAAAAGCGGCCTCGTATCCCTTCGTGGGGTCCTGGCTGCTCGGCTTTGTCTTCGAAATCATCATCATTTCCCTGTCTGCCTTTGACGATGTTTTCGTCGCGTTTCACTCCTTCGACATTATCGACATGGCATTGGTTTCCACCCGTTGCCTGATTTTCCTCATTCTCGCCGGACTTTACTCTTTTCCCTCAACGGACAAGGTGGGAACAGACGAAGAACGCCAATCCCTCTTGCCCAAAGATACGACCACTTGCCCTGGAAGTTCGGCCGGTCAGTCTCAAAATAGCCAGGAGTCTGGGTATGGGTCGACACTCCAGGCCGAAGAGGAATCCACTGAAGAGGCCCCAGAATACAACTGGGAGCGACGCGAGAGGGAGGCTAAAGAGGCCATGAAGAAGCGTCTCGAGGAGGGCGGAAATTGGATTGAATATGCGAAGGGGTTCAAGGTACGATTTCCTGCTTGCTTTACATTTGACCAGCCTCGGGGGTTGTACATCTCGTTTCCCATGTACATTGCTAACCCAATCATTTTAGATACTCTTTCCATATGTCTGGCCCGTTGGGAACGTTGGCCTTCAAGTTCGCGCCGCCGCAGTTTGCGTTTGCCTCCTAGCATCAAACGCCCTTCATTTACTCATCCCCCGCCAGACTGGTATCATCATGGACAGCTTGAGCGGCGACAACACCAGCAACCCATGGGTATCTGTCATCATTTTCGCGGCTCTTCGCTTAGCAGCCTCCGAATCAGGCATTGAGCTTGTCCGTCAGTGGCTTTGGGTCCCTGTCAAATACTACTCACATGACGCCCTCACACGAGCCGCGTATTCCCACATGATGCATCTCTCCGCCGACTTCCACGACTCCAAGAGTTCATCCGACATGATGATGGCCATTTATGGAGGAAGCGCCGTTTCAAACGTTATTGAGAACGTCTTTCTGTACGCTGTTCCGATGTTGATCGACATGGGTGTGGCTGTTGTCTACCTCTCAATCACATTTGGACCGTACGAAGGATTGATTACTGTCGCAACAGGCATCTTTTTTCTTCTCATTGCCAGTCGACTCGTGGCAAATTCCAAGGCTGCCAGTCGAAACCGCGTCAACGCCCTGTACGAGGAACACTATGTCCGACAATCTGGGTTCCTCGGATGGCAGACTGTCAGTGCATTCAATCAGATTGGCTACGAAGATAATCGACACGCCAACGCCGTCACAAACCGTTGGCTTAGAGAGCAACAATACGTCCTGGGATGGTACATCTCGATTGGATTCCAAACCCTCGTTCTTACTTCGGGTCTCCTGGCGAGCGCCTTCCTGGCCGTCTACCGCATCCGAGTTGGGCATGCCACAGCTGGTCAATTTGCAATGTTGTTGATGTACTGGGCTCAATTGACTTCCCCGCTTCAATTCTTCGCGAAGCTGGGCAAGAATATCAGTGATGATTTCATCGATGCCGAACGGCTCTTGGACATCATGCGCACCAAGCCATCGGTCGAGAACCAGAAAGGGGCACGACCACTCAAGTTTGTCGCCGGCGAAGTGGAGTTTGATGGCGTCAGCTTCAGCTATGACAAGCAGAAGGGCATTATCAAAGATGTCAGCTTTCATGTGCCGGCTGGGCAGACGGTTGCCTTTGTTGGAGCGACTGGTGCAGGAAAATCGACCCTCATAAAGCTCTTGGATCGCTTCTACGACGTTGCTGATGGCTCTATCCGTATCGATGGGCAGGACATCCGAGATGTCGACCTGTTCAGGTTTGTAATATATGTATGATCCTATTGACTCTCGCTAACCTCTAGCAGCCTACGTGATCGAATCGGAGTCGTTCCACAGAATCCAATCCTGTTTGATGACACAATCATGAACAACGTGCGATATGGGAGGATCACCGCGAGCGACGAAGATGTGTTTGATGCGTGTAAAGCAGCGTGTATTCATGATAAGATCAAGGGCTTTACTCACGGCAAGTTCTCCTCCCATCCTCTTAGCAAACAGTGAACTAATACCAATTAGGTTACAAGACTCGGGTTGGTGAACGTGGAGTGTGAGTGTTTGCCTAATCATGCTTTTGAGAACCCCATACTAATGTACGCAGAAAACTCTCCGGTGGTGAATTGCAGCGCATCGCGATTGCTCGAGCAATGCTCAAGAAGCCTGACATCGTCTTGTTGGATGAGGCGACAAGCTCAGTTGATACAGACACCGAGCAACAGATACAGGTGTCCTTTAAGAGATTGTGTGAAGGACGAACCACCTTCATCGTTGCGTTAGTTCCCTACAAGCCCCATCACGAGCCCAGAAACTAACAAAACAGTCATCGCCTCTCAACAATCATGAACGCAGATCGAATCATTGTGGTGGAGAATGGAGAGATCCTTGAACAAGGCAACCACGACCAGCTGATCGTTTCGGGGGGGAGATATGCCGATTTGTGGTCGAAGCAGGTGTTTATTAGACCCAACGACGACGACAAAACCACGGAAGCATCGGCTGGCCAAGCAGGATTCGTTAATGACTTATCCTCGGAGCAGACCAGAACCGAGCTTTCGAAGGTGAAACCGGTACCATCCGCGAAGGATGAGGGAGGACCCGAGCAAAAGGACGTGGGAGAATCTTCACAGCAAAAGGACGAGGGAGAACCTTCGCAGCAAAAGGTGGACGAAGAAGGAGCGGCGTCAACGCCAAAGCGCACCCAAGAGGTAGACTCTGCCAAAGCGAACTAGTCTTTGGCGATTCTAACCTCTGGTTGCAGGGATCCCGCTTGAATCCCGTTGCCCCGACGTTCACGCCGCGTTCGCCTACCAAGATCAAACCGGAGACAACCACGGAGATTTCGACGGCCTCGGACGACTCAATCGCCAAAACCAAAACCACGGCCATTACTACGCCACAAACGAGCCAGCGATGGTCTGACGAGGTTGCGGCTCAAGATAACGAAGGATTAGGACCACAACCAATGGACACTACCACCGCCACTTCAACCCAACCTAGCGACAAACAAAACAACCCGAGATCGGTAGTGACGAGCCTTACTAAACAGGAAAGACAGAAAGCCTTTACGGCGGCGGTTGATCGTGCTCTGAGGAGAACCCGCCGCAATCGTGATGGGGGGAGTGGAGAGAGCAAGTCGGCGAACGGTATAGTGCACCAAGAGGTAGATAAACGTCAAGTCAGCCACTAACTATAGAAGATGAGGTCAATGGCGCCTAGGACCCGTCAAAGACCAGAGAGCCTGAACATGGCGTCGCTCAACTAAACCCTGTCGAGCTGAAGCACCCTTGTTATTCTCGACGGGTGCAATCCAAAAGCGAGCCCTCTCAGGACTCGGAGGAACCAGAGGCGGAACAAGGAGCTCTCCCAGTCGTTTTGGAAGAGCCAACAATTCTGGTAATTGTGCCTAGTGACGTTTGTGTAATATATCCTAACTTTGTCCAGGCCCATCGTCACGCTTCAGCTCCTCCTATGAAGGTCAATCTCAATCCCCGCTCGCAGATTCCCAGACTTAATGAGCTTCGACAAATCTCCACTGCTTTGCAACCAGTTTCTACAAATACCAGTGATGGACCAAGCAACATCAGACCTACTGTGGTCCCTTCACTCCCAACTGAAGTCGTCCGCGGTCGCAAGAACCAGCCTTCTTTCCGGAGCATCAGTACCAAATCCCTCCCAGTCAGTATGGGGAGCATCAACGATGCGGAAGAGGAATCAGAGAACAGCCCTGGCGATAAGGGCAAGAGAATCATCGGCGATGAGAACGAGCGTCCTCCCGACAGTGCCGAATCTGGGAAGATGAACACACGACGTGCAAGTCGAGGTAGCAAGCGAGGAAGAGGATACTGGTACCGCGGGCGACGTGGTCGAGGAAACAATCGAGGCGGCGTAACACCAACCAATTCAACTTGAGTATTATTCCATTTTCTATTTTGAGGCAACATGACATTACGACATACATTCTCATATACCTTGGGCAACCATGAGGAGCACATGCGGACGAACGGTTATCATGAAAACAAAAAGGGAAGAATCAGCATTTTCGGTACAGTGAAAAGAGTCAACGGTGTCTTGTGGGGTTGTTATGACTTAATATCATGGCTAGACAAAAGGATGCATGGATGGGTTCCAATCATATGGACGGCCGGTTGCTGGAGTTGTACACTAACTATTAGGTTACTTGGCATGGGTGAAGGATGGATGGACGACCGGAACAGTAAAGGTGGATTGATCAAGGCGAGCTTTTGCAGTTTCTATTAAAAGAATCCCGGGATATTCGCAGCTGCTGCACTGTCCCATTTATACATACGTCGTGTCGCGTTGTCTCTGAGATCCAATCGTTACGCGGTCATAGTGGTATTGTCTACACTGTCCTACCCATCCGTTACCTTTACTGTCCAGCACCGCCAGCGCCGCCAGCACCACCCGGGGGCGCGCCGGGGCCGCCAGGAGCACCTCCCATCATGTTTCGGGCCCTGGAGGATTGTGTGAGTGAGCTGTGGTGAGACACAAACGAAACTATGGCAAGATAAAACAATGAACTTACATATCGGCAATGTTGGGGTCGGCCATGAGGCTGTTAAGGTCGGGCATGCCGCCACCGCTGGAGAAGCTATCGGCCATCTCGCGCAGGCGAGGGTTGCTCATCAGGTTGTTCATCATATCGGGGTTGCTCATGAGGTTCTGGGCCATGCTGGCGAACATGGGGTTGTTCATGATAGCGCCCAGGTCAGGCATGCCACCGCCGCCGCCGCCGCCACCACCGCCGCCGAGCATGGAAGCCAGGCTACCGAAGTCGGGCATGCCTCCAGGGGCGCCGGCACCGGCACCGGCACCGACGTTCAGGCCGGGGGAGGAGCGAGGCAGAGAGTCCTCGTCGAGGTTCATCTCATCGACACGGCGCTTGGCCGTCTCGAAGCCCTTCTTCATGGCGTCAGAGCCTCCGTGGCCCTCGTGCTCAATTCCTTGAGCGTAGGCGTCCATGGCGCCCTTGGCGTCACCGAGAGCGAAGCGGGCAAGGCCGAGGCGGGACCAGGCCTTGGTGTAGGCCGGGTCGATGGTGACAGCGGCCTCGGCATCAGTCTTGGCCGAGGCGTGGTCCTTTGCGGCGGAGTGGGCGGCGGCACGGTTGGAGAGGAAGACGGCGTTGAGGGGGTTGAGGCCGAGGGCCTGGGTGTACAGGTTGATGGCGAGGGTGTAGTCCTTCTGGGCCATGGCGGCGTTACCCTTGCTCTTGAGGGCATCGGCAGCCTTCTTGTCCTCCTCGGAGACGGGCTTGTCGGCGGCCTCGGCGGGCTTGTCAGCAGCGGCGGCGGACGAGTTTGACAACTTGAGCTTCTCGTAGACGGAGTAGACCTGCAGCAGGTTCTGGGAGCCGATGGCGGCCTGGACGGCGGGCTTGTCGGCGGGGTCGACCTTGAAGGACTCGGCGATGCAGTTGATGGCGACGTCGATGGAGTCCTTGTCGTCGACCGTCAGGGTGCCGTCGGTTGACGACGTGGCGAGGAAGTCGCAGATGGCGAGCGCCAGGCGCTGCTTGGAGGATTGGGAGGACGCCTGGTGAAGCCATGAGGGGACACGGTCAGCCACTCATTCACTCATGAATCATGATGCGCATGGCATGCACAGCCCGTACGTGCCACGCATACGAGAACACCAAGCGAGAATTTGCATAAAAGAATTATTACTTACCATGGCGGGCAGAACCTGTTGCTAGGTTGGGTGGGATATAAACGGGTTTGGAGGGTTGGCGGGGTGTGGAGGATACGAGGGTCGTCGGCGGGCGGGAGAGACAAGAAGAAAGCAGAGCCCCGCGGTGAGAGAGCAGGTAGCAAGCAAAGCCAGCCGCACGGGCCAGATGTTGGAAAGAGATTCGGCCTTGGGCTGGAAGATTCCACGTGGGGCACAGTCGCAGATGTGGGGGAGGAGTTTGGGGCAGATGGATATCTAGCAAACCGGTGTCTGCAGCACTTAACCGTTATGTAGGTACCGTTGATATATCAGGTAGTGATTGGAGAGACAAGTTGATGCAGGATGACGGAAGTAGGTACGTCAAGAGCCGTTGACGAGATTATATAGCTAGGCATCAGATGGCGGGCAGCTCGCAAGGTTAGAGCTGGGAACTCATTTCCGGTTACAAAGAACCCTTGGGTCTCGAGGTTACTAGCCAGACCATCTTCCTAACCAGCTTGGAACATACAACACCTTCAATATATCCGAAATGATATCTAAACAAATACCTGTAAATGATTCGAGTTGAATTTCTGGTGTCTCGCTAGTCCTATGCGATCCCCTCGTTATCCCTTTCCTGTCCTTTCCTTTCCTGTACAGTAATTCTGCAACCCCCCTAAACTCCGTCTAATGCTTCGCCAGCTCGTAAACCAAAGCTTCCCACATGGCCGCTATCCGTTCGGGCGTCTTTCTCACTTGCCCCTCCGATGCCTCTCCACATTCTTCACCCTCCGCTTCCCCATGGCCGCCACCTTGCGGTACTTGGTGTACAGCCGCACCACGTCCTTCATCACCACCCACAAGCACCCGCCCACCAAGCTGCGTCCCCACTGCTGCTGGAACAGGCCCGGCCGGATGATGCCCGCGGTGCGGAACCACGGATTCCTAGGCATCGTGGTCCACGACCTGGGCATTGCCAGCCGGAGCAGCTCGCCCATTACGTATGAGATTCCCGGTAGGATCAGGGCGCTGACGATGGCGTTGGACACCCCGGAGAGAATGGTCCCGAGGCCAGGGCGGCGTGCCGGAGGCGCTTGCGGAGCTTCATGTTCGTTGTGCTGCGCAGGGACGTCGGCCGGGGGGTCTGCCGGTGCGGCAGCCGGTTCTCGTCCTAGCTCTGGGGCAGCTTGCACCGGGGGCTGGTCTGCCGGTCGACCCCAGCCGCCTTCGATTCCATCTTGCTCGTCATCAGAAAACTCATTAACATCTTCCTCAACAATGTCGACAACTTCCTCGATGACGATATCAACGACCAAGTTCCCCTCCGCATCGTTACCCTCCTCGTGGGCAATTCTCAGCTGCCCCGCTGCATCACCCCCACCCTCGTCGTCGTCGTCGGGCTCGAGCGCATCCAGGAGGTTATTCAGGAAGCCCAGAACACCGCCGTTTTCGTTCCGCTGGGCAGCCCGCTGGTTGTTGGCCGGCTCCTCGTTCGGTCGGGGTTCCAGTGCGGGTAGACCCTGCATCTGTCGGTTGAGGTTGACCTCGTAGGGGAATACAAACTCCCGCCAGAAGTTGAGGTATGCTGAACGGAGGTAAGGGAACATGGTCATGGCCATCTGGGGCGAAGGAGGCCAGGCCAGGAATTGGTCATCGTGCATGACACGGTAGACGCCGTACTGGAAAGGCATGTCAGATGGCGCTCGTGGCAACAATAGTGGAACATACCAATGAAGCGGTAGGGAGGAAGATCTTGTTACCCAACCACGGAGTCAACTGTCCTAGGAGCAAAGCCGGACCCACGTTCATGAGAATCAGCGCGTTGCCCAGTCTCTCGCTTGCCATCCTCATGATCCTCGAGTTCTGGCCGCCCACATTCAGCTCCGGACCCAACATGAACTGCACCAACGACTCCCGTCCAGCAAAGGCCCACATGGCGCAGGCACCGTACATCTGCAGGCTGAACTGGACGCCCATAGTGACCGACGTCAACAGCATGAACGGGCTCGCACGGGTAAATTTGGAGGAGACGACATCGGTCAGGGCGACGAGGGGATCCCAGGGGCCCTCGAGGCGGATCTGCGACTTGCACACGGGGCACTGCAGCGGCTTGTTGGAGCGCTCGCAGTCGGTGACCCACGAGAGCATGCAGTCCTGGTGAGCCTCGAGCGTGCAGGGACACGGGTCGACCCACGACGACGGCGGGTCGGAGGGCTCCTCATCGGTCAGGCAGATGAAGCATCGGCGCGGGGTGTCGACTTCGAGGCTCTGCGGCGCGGCGGAGCGGTCGGCGGTATCCAAGTTGTTGGGCGCCATTGTAAGAGCGTGTGTGTCGCGTGCGGCCCGGAATCTCTGGGCGACGGCGATGGCGATCGGAAACGGCAGGGTCGGGTCGGGTCGGGCGGGCAAGGCTATCTCATTGCATCGTAAAGACGACAAGGACGTGAATCAAGAATCAAATGCTGCAGAAGAAGAAAAAGATACGCGCGCGTTTGCTTGGCTGAGGCGGCCAGGCGGTGGTTGGTTGGTGTCAGCGCTGATGTTCGGGTAAAGCTCAGCCAAAGCCGCTGGCTCAACTTCGCTCCGGCTGCTCGTGAGCCATCAGCTCCAGATGCGGCTTGCTTCTTCCGAGTGGAGGGGGTTACATCATCACCCAGATTCGGATGGAGGCGGCCAGCCAATCAGAGTAGGGGGCCTGACAGTTCCACAGCGACAAGCGAGGTCGTCAAGAAACAAACAACATTCAAGAATGATGCAGCTCAGGCGAGAAATTCGTGAATAAGACGACGGTTGAATACTCATCATCGGTGCTCGGTACGTCATCCGGGCGAATAGCTTCTCTATTCACACAACTCGTCACCCAAACAACCTACATCCTAGTCTTCAAGTAGTCTCACAACCTCATGTACAAGAAAATCCTCCAAGATGGAACAAAATTAGCCGAGAAAACAATACTAAAAACCTCACAAGGAAAAGTTTCCTCTTCCCGCTGGCCAGGTTACAATCATCATATGATCTCCCTCCCCATGTCGTGCAAGGACCTCTGCGCTCAGAGTTTACGCACGGGAGCAACTTAATCCAGCACGCACCTCCTCGTCCGACATGGATGTCTCGGAGCGGATCCCATGCTCTTAACAAATAGTTAGTATAATAGATATACCGGGTGCTTAGCACTGTCACATGGGATGAGTCTCCCAAGAGTTGGTGGTTGACATGCTGGAATCAAGAACGGTCGCTGTTCCACTCCCTGACGGCGGTGCTATGCCACCATGCCAAGAATAGTCCATAAGTGTGAATATGCCCATGGAATTCATTCTTCGAGGCGTCTCTCGCCCAGTGAGACCCTATGTCTGAGACAAAGTTCAGTCCCGAAGCGCCTCGACGCCGCGTTTCCTCCAACGCCTCCACTCCAACATCACCACTAAAGGGCCCCATCTCGAACTGTGACACCGTTGCACGATAAAAATTCCCAACCGCCCCCGACAGGACCTTCTTTCAATATCCATCAGACTCACATATTACTAAAGTGATCGTTTATCCGCCAAGTACCGGAGAGTACCCATACGGCCCCTGTGCGGGAGTATGAGCAAGTTTCACCTGACTGGCCTCGTCGGTCACGCACCACAGCGCTCATCACACCGTACATCAAGTATTTCTAATGGTAGTAATAAACGCCCAATTCTCGCAGCCATGTTCCTTAGACTCGCCTCGTCGCCGTCTGAAGAGACACCGCCATTGCATCACGATGGCCCGTCCGACCAAGCTCTCCATCGTCCTTCTGGGCCTTGAGTTGATCATCGCCACGACCGCAGTTGCGCTCTTCGGCCTTGCGTATCCGGATCGCTTCAGGTCAAAGCTGTGGGGGAATGGGGGCGTAGAAGGATGGAACTCGAATCCTCAACAACGCATCTACTTCTACGCCAACCATCTTGAGCCGCCCGAGATTCCGTTGATCTGGTCGCAGAGGTAAGTAACTGAAAGACAACTGTCGCCAAACGGCCATCCCGGAATGCCAAAAACATTCGCTGACTTGTTTGCGAGTCCAGGTTGACAGACTCAAATCTTGCCATCGCCATTCTCAGCTTCGTCATCTTCCTCGCTCGCGGCACCATGGCCCATCTCGACTACCTCCCCCGTTATGCCACCATCATGTACGACATGCTTCTTGCGTTCCTTTGGGTCGTCAGCCTCGCCGGCCAGGCATCAGGGGACTTCTCCGACCCAGACCACCCGAGTGCGCACCCCTGGTACCTCACGCGCAGGTGTGCAGATGGCTGGACGGGGACTCGGGGTTTCTGTCACGTTGCCCAGGCGAGTTTTGCCATATCGATGCTGGCCGCCATGCTATACTGTGGGAGGCTGCTGCGGGAGGCCATGTTGGTCGCATATCACCGAGGGAGGATACATGAGAGGAAGTGGACTACTGTGGACGTAGAGGACGTGGAAGACGTGGAGGAGGCGAACGAGAAGTACAGTGGCGAAGACCGGGAGACCGGGATGAGGTTGGCTGTAAGAGAGGAGCGGTATGACACGGGATTGAGTCCTGTCCTGGCTTTTTTTCCTGCTGGACCAGATCGTTGGGAATAAGTAGAATGTGGTATTGATAGAGAGGGTGTTGCTGGTGTTGCTGGGCAGGAGAATGTCAACCACCAAGTGTCTAGCTGGGATGTTGGATACTGGTGGGCATCTAAGACTATATGAAACATCTCCAATCATCAACATCACTTCACATGGGCAGTCAAAAGCATGCAGAGGTGAGGATGTGCTATGAGGACTCTGTTTGATCTACCAGTATCTGAATATTGTCATTCTGGCGAGTCTCTGACTATCCCATTCCCGGCACAAAACGAGTGGATCCATGCCTTGCCCGACTCCCTCCAGTCGACTTCAAACTTGTCCACGCCATCCCCAAATCGTTACTCCTCGAGGCCCTCAAGGTTCTCGTCGTCCATGGGTTGGGTAGCTTATTTGTGCTTGATTGGCAGCCGTTAGCGTTCGTCATCCACAGCATCTCCATCAACCAGGCCAGACCTAGCTTGGGTGAGAGTCCGGGGGAAACCATAACTTACAGGGCAGCCAGCGCAGGTGCAACTAGGGCCGCAGCCGCAAGAGCCAGAGGAAGCACATCCACAGCCAGACATGATGATGGATTTTGAAGGGGGTTTTGGTTGGAGTTGGTGGTTTTTTGTTGTGTGGAATTTGTGAGAGCTTGTGATGATGAGAGGTGGAGAAGCAGGATTGGAATGTGACACTGGGACGGTGTTCGACTTTTATAGCTACTGTGAGGAGAGGAGGCAAGCAGGTGGCAGGTGGCAGGTGCAGGTGGCAGGCAGGTGGCAAGACCTAACAAACCTGGAACCTAAGGTACCTTGCGTGGGCGAGAACCGCTCCAGCATTAGCTCCCGCTTGGAGTGCCCCATTCTACACCTGTCACTCTCCACTTCTTCAGGGCTCGCCGCGTTCCGCTTTGTCTCCGTTCACTGACCCTACCTCGGCTGGTGTATTTAGCACTATGCGGCCGCCCAGGACGGGAACCCAGCTCTCAGACAGGGAAGCTGCCTCATGAACATGCTCAAAACCGTGCCTCAGCTCGGGAGGGAGGTACCTGGAGCACAGATGAGGGCCCCGTCTGGGCCCCGTCTGGGCCGTAGCCTCGCCTTTGGCTCTTGGACGTTTCCGCGCGGCCCAAGCGAATGGCGTTGAGCCCCATCATCGATTGGATGTACCTCCGCCAAGCGCAAGTCAAACTCCCGGTTTGTCACCCGTATCGAGACGCTGATTTGATCATAGAGGCTTAGTCAAACCCTCCCACCGACGTTCCGCAACGCCATGGTTTCATCAAACAAGGGCCTCGAAGGGCACGGCACAGCTATTCCGGTTATGCGGTGAGCAGGCATCAAAAGGCACCTATGGACATCCCATTTGTGCAGATGGGCACGTTCTCAGGCAGATAGTCAGGGCAAACACTTTACGATTCCAGCTCTGACATTCAAAGCTACAGAAGCTCGGTTGCAAAATACAAAAACTGGGTACACGGCCTTCGCCTATTGACATCGATCAAATTTCTTCATAACTGCTTTCGTCTAAGAGGCCAAGACCCAGACAGTAGCATCCTGGCCCTGAGACGCGCATCGACAGGGACTTGGCGGGGCTTTTCGATCATCGCAAGCACAGACAATACTAAACTGACCAGCGAGGGGAGTTGGAGGGGTTGCTATTGGCGGGGGTTCAAAAGGACATTCCGATGACGTACATTTGCAGTGATCCGGCTCTCACGTAATCCCAGCTCTCTTCCCGCTGTAACACCCTCTATCCCGCGCAATCTTGCTCATGACATGATGGCCCGTTTCCATCCATGTTGCACTTCTATTTCTACTCGACAGTACCGCATTTATCCCTCCAATTATCCTACGCGTTTCGCCAGTCGCGATTGAGCGTGATTGTGCGACGTGTTGCAATACGCGAGGTTACCGCACCTGTGATATTGTTACCATCCTAGCCCAAAGGTGAGAAAGAATGAGGGCGTTAGGCGTCGAGACTTACCTTGCATATTCGACTCCTTTCTTACATCCTTTGCCATGGCTTTTCTGTCTGGCCAACTGATAACAGGATTCCGACGCCTGCATTGGCCTTCAACTCAACCAATCGTCTCGTGGATCTGAGCACGCTCAATTGACCGCAACTAACGATGCGTCCTTCCCTCGATCCCGATCCGACTCTCTTTCCTCTCCGGAGACCATCGCGAGCCCAGCATCCGATGCCATGATCGGTCGAGGCAACTGTCGAGACAGCCCGTACCAGACCTCTCCGTACGCAAAGTTGAGAGCCTCATACAATAACACCGTGATGTCGAAACCCTCCGCCCCGCGGTCAACTGCTCCTTGCATCTTGGCCACGTGCCGTCGCGTTCGAAGATATACCGACGACGCCCACATAAAACTGCGGTGGGCCTCGTTGGCGGCCTGTGGCGCCAGCCAGTTGAGGTAGGATGTTAGGTCGGTGGCGAGTGCCTCTGGGACCCGAAGAACGCGAACGAGACCGATGACGTGGGCGAAAAGCCGCGGAGACTGTGACATTTCCTGCTGGTCGAGGATGTACATCGGATGTGTGACGCCGGGGATGCCTCCAGGTGGGATGAAGAGCAGGCGGTGGAGCATGAACCACGTCCCATCGCCGAGGCCGCGGTGCCAGTAGAGCCCCCACTGGAACTCTTCGTTGCCGTATCCCTGGGCGCACGATGTCTCGTAGATGGTCGGGTCGAGGGTGTTGGGGAGATGTGAGTGGTAGTCGTGGACGTTGCCCGTGTCGCGCTCCGGCGTGTGCGAGGTGGAAATGGTCAGGTACAGAGTCCCGGGTTGGAGGTCCCTAACTGGGTAGCCCATAATGCGCGTTTTGGTCACGGCCAACGGCAAGGGGTAGGTTGGATAGAGAACGTTGATAGTGAATGAATGTGTTGTGAGTTGAAATAGTCCAGTCGTGTGTTTTGAGCAAGCATCGGTCTTTGGTCATGATGGGTTTGACTCAACTCCCTGACAGCTGTTGACGGCCTGGACGGCGCGACGGCAACCACCTGGCAGCTGGCAGCTGGCAAGCTTCACCATGGCCAACTCCATTCTGGGTCGCCGTTATTCTCACCATTCATTCAGCAGGTCGTCGCTTTGTTCCTGTAGGATTCCCCTTGTGGTTAGGCCAGCGCCTATTTCTGCTCGGCTGATTGGCCGTGGGGCACAAAGACTGCTCGGGAGATCAAGGACCGACGGAGGCTGAAGTGAATTCATACTCCAGCCCTGACAGCCTGGCTCCAACGTATAAGTCTGACATTACGGGCTTCGATAAGTATCCGAGCTTGAAGACTCTGCGGTACTCTCCATTGACAAATAACACATCTCCTCAGCTCGACGGAAGCTCCGTGCAAGTGTGTCGAAATCCGGGCCTCAGAACCCCGAAATAGCGGGACCCCCGAAGCGCAACCGACAACCGTGCGATGGAAACTCCCAACAGCCCAACAACAGATCAAACCCAGGCCTCATTCGATCACGCACACAGTCACGCAAACCTCATTTCGACGCCGTCACTCCACCGAGCCGGCGAGGCGCAATGCCATGAGTGGGATCGCGCCCAGCCATGGCAAAGGGGCACGCGCTCCGGCCGGTAAAGCCGGACAAACCGCCGATAGGTGGGGATATGGAGAGTTCCCCCATTTAGCCAGCGCATAACTAAAAACATGGCGGGGGAACTGGCCGTTGGAGCTGGCCCGCGAAGCCGACAGGTGAGGGTCACTCCACGGCGGAACGCCTTTTTCTTCATCGTGCTGGTGGGACGACCGACTTGCGCTCTTTGCATCTCTTCATCTACAGGACTTTTGGCTTTGGCAAGACGAGAGGCATTGACTGTGTACTGCTCAAGGACCCTGGAAACTGCATTCTGCTTCTCAGAGAAGCGACGTCATCCTCTACAACACGAGGGGTCACCGCGGGGCATCATCACATCACCAGATCTCGTGCTTTGCGACAAGGCCGCAAACCCGCCTGGATCCAATTCCCTCTGCATTTTAGAAGCTCCAAAAGGCATCTTGGCCGTTTCCCTCACCCGTGACCAAAATGTCCGGCCCAGTCCCCATCGCCAGCGCCCTCAGCGACATCTATCCCGCCGACGCCCTCGCCGCCGAGGCTCCGCGATGGAACAACCTCGTCACCAAGTTCGAGGCCCTCTACGGCCACCCGGCCAGCTTCGTCGCGCGCTCGCCCGGCCGCGTCAACATCATCGGCGAGCACATTGACTACTCGCTGTACTCGGTGCTGCCCATGGCCATCACCGCCGACGCGCTGCTCGCCGTCGCCGCCAAGCCTGCGGCGCCGGATGCCAAGACGTTCCGCATCCGCATCGCCAACGTCGAGGACGACAAGTTTGCCGCCAAGGAGTTCGAGTTGCCCATCGATGGGGAGGTCGAGATTGACGCGACCAAGTTCGAGTGGACCAACTACTTCAAGAGCGGTCTGCGCGGCGTGCTGAACCTGCTGAGGAAGCAGCATGGCCAGGGCTTCCGACCCGTCGACATGGAGCTGCTTGTGGATGGCAACGTGCCCGTCGGTGGAGGACTGAGCTCCAGCGCTGCCGTCGTGAGCGCGAGTTCGCTCGCCGTCATGGTCGCCAACGGCAACAAGGCGGTGGACAAGAAGGAGTTGACTGAGCTTGCCATCGTGAGCGAGCGTGCTGTAGGCGTCAACTCGGGCGGGTATGTCATTGTCCATCCCCAACTTCCAAAACATTTCCTCGTTGCTCACTCTTGATATAGTATGGATCAGTCTGCCTCAGTCTTCTCGGAGCAAGGCGCCGCCCTCTTCGTCTCGTTCAGCCCGGAGCTCTCTGCACGCCCTGTCAAGTTCCCTCCCACGACGCCGGAGCTATGCTTCGTCATCGTCCAGTCCTTCGTCACCTCCAACAAGCAAGTGACTGGCCCTATCCACTACAATCTGCGCGTGGTCGAGTGCAGCATGGCGGCGGCCTACCTCAACGCCGTCCTCAACCCGGCGGGTGTCGAGCTGCCCGAGGATGCTGGACCCCTGGGCGTCAGTCTGCAGGGCTTCCACAACGCCTTTTTCCGCAACCAGAGCGGCTCGGGCGACGCTGCTGCTAAGAGCCTGTCCATGGAGGAGGAGCTCCAGAAGCTGCTGGCCATCACCAAGGAGACGCTGACACAGGAGGAAGGATACACGCGCGAGGAAGTGGCCAAGGCGCTCAACATCACTATCCCAGAGCTCGAGGCCCGCTTCATGTCCAAGCTGCCCGTTCGTGCCGAGCGCTTCAAGCTCCGCCAGCGTGCCGTCCACGTCTTCTCCGAAGCCCTCCGCGTGCTCAGCTTCATGACGCTCCTTGAGCGGCCCGTCCACACTGGTGCGACGGATACGACGGCCTTCAACAAACAGCTCGGCGAGCTTCTCAACGAAACGCAAACGTCATGCCGCGACCTCTACGAGTGCAGCTGCCCGGAGCTGGACCAGATCTGCGCCATCTCGCGAGCGGCCGGGGCGTACGGCGCTCGGGTCACCGGCGCCGGATGGGGCGGCTGCAGCGTGCACCTGGTGCCGGCGGACCGGGTGGCGGCAGTTACGGAGGCGCTGGAGAAGGAGTACTTTGCCAAGCGGGAGTTGACGGCCGAGCAAAAGGCCGGGGCGGTCGTGGTCAGTCGGCCAGCCACGGGCAGTGCGGTATACTACGTCCAGGATGGCGTGAACTAAGGGGGTTGCATCGGAGCATTGTACCGGATATGGCGGTAGATACGCGGTGAGACAGCAGCCAAGCATGTAATCTGTTGAGAAGTTACGTCTTGTATAGAGTACTGGGTGGACACTTGAGGTTGTTTGATATGTGATTAATCACCGTGCACCGTTCAAGGGACATGCATTGTGATGTTTATGGGCGGTTATCCATATGTAGTCTAGGGTAGGTATTCTGAGGTGTGAGCGATGTCGATGTAGAGGGTCGGCTGGTCATGCACAGTTCTAAATCAAATACTGGTTCACATGGGCTTCGTATATGCAAGTTGATTAGGCCTTATCAAGTGAGCAGTAGCCATAGAAAGGAAACGGGTGTATTCCAATATCTCTTGGGGGTGACTTTATGAGCTTATCAAGAGGTTTCATCTGGCCTCGGTCCTACATCCGTGAGAGGCTATACAATGCAAGGCCCAGAGAAGCCAAACCCAATTAGTCAGTGGCTATCTACGCATGTGGTAGTACTACGAGTCTGGGGTTGGATATCTACATTCACCCATTGACGCAGGGAGTCAGTTCGGAGAGTCAGTTCGGGAGTCGCATATATCTCGGAGATGATATCGGGGGTGTGAGGGGTATGCAGGTCATTCGTTTTGTTCCTTGGCTAGGCCGTGGGGGGAGATGGGTGGTTCGGTAAGGCTGCGCCGCGGAAGGATTGGGATTGAAGAGTAGCGATGGGGATTTGTTGATGACGTTGTGCTCTAGCTGAGGAGGAGGAGGATTGTCTTGTGAAGTCGACTCTGGCGTGGTGGGACCAGATGATTAGGTGGGCACAAGCAGGCTGAGTCGGCACCGCTAAGGCGGCCATGGCGATGCCAAGACGGATGTTAGGTCTGTCTACGGATATCGGTTCCAACGACGCCTACGCCAAGATGCCCTGAGGCGAAAGCTGCAACTCGAGCTTCCTTTCCAGACAGCTCTCGTTTGAACGGCCCGGCTTTGCCAGTGGTGTTGCCTACGTCATTGCTCTAGCTTACTGTATTTTGGCCATGCGGAGTGGGGCGCCAATAGCAATGGCCTCGCCTACGAGAACCCTGGCTAAGTGCTGAGAAAGAGGCGCCTTTAGCTCCAGACAGCGATGATGATATCGCCATGAGAACGCCTTTAGCAGGCGGGAATCTCGCTGGTGGATGGCCACTTCCAAGGCTCTAATGCGGCTACCGGCGTAGGGTGTGGTCGAGACGCAGACGGGTTGTTTCCTTCTCGTAGAGTCCATCATTTAGCCGTCAGAGCCGTCGCCACTGTCGCCGAAAACACCATGTTGGGGCATTACGTCAGGCTGAACGACCATCAGTCAGAGTCGACTACCATCAGTCATCGTCGCGATGGAGTTATAATAACGGCCAGCTGGGGCTCGAAGCCGGGGGTTGGGAGATATTGAGACTCACTGATATCGTCGACTTATTCGTTGCTGACTTGCAATTCATCAAAGGCCATCCGCACTTACACACTCATCTCCGAAGCCGCCATTCATCATGCCCACCCTCACTCTCAGAGATGGCACCGAGATCTGGTACAAGGTCTGGGGCAACCCCGAGGGCCAGCCCGTGACCTTCTCACACGGGTGGCCGCTCAATGCCGACAACTGGGACAGCCAGGCATACTTCCTCGCCAGCCAGGGCTACCGCGTCATCGCCCACGACCGCCGGGGCCACGGGCGCTCCAGCCAGCCGTGGGAGGGCAACGACCTGACGACGTACGCCGACGACCTAAACCAGCTTATCGAGCACCTGGACCTCCGCAACATCGCCATGGTCGGCCACTCGACCGGCGGCGGCGAGGTCGCGCGCTACGTGGGCAAGTACGGCACCGGCAGGGTCAGCAAGGCGGTGCTCATCAGCGCCATCACGCCGCTGATGCTGCAGACCGAGAGCAACCCGGAGGGCCTGCCCATTGGCGTCTTCGACAGCTTCCGCGAGGCCATGGTCAAGGACCGCGCGCAGTTCTTCCTCGACGTGCCCAACGGCCCCTTCTTCGGCTTCAACCGCCCCGGCGTCGTCAAGAGCGAGGGTCTTGTGCAGAGCTGGTGGCTGCAGGGCATGATGGCCGGCTTCAAGAACGTGTATGACTGCGTCAAGGCCTTCTCTGAGACGGACCTGAATGAGGACCTGAAGAAGATGGACATTCCCGTCCTGCTGCTCCACGGCGACGACGACCAGGTTGTCCCGATCCAGTCGTCGGCCCTCAAGGCGATAAAGGTGCTCCCGCAGGGGACGCTGAAGGTCTACCCTGGAGGCCCGCATGCGCTGCCCAACATTTGCTGTGATGAGGTCAACAAGGATCTCCTCGAGTTTTTGAAGGCTTGATTGGTGTGTTCAACACAATGTGGTTAGATATCTGGGGGTGGATGGCAGCGGATTGGGAGAAACCCGAGCCCTTGACTATCTTGGTGTAATTGGTTGAGCCAAGATGCTCATGTTTGAACGATAAACGAAGCACGAGGGGTTATGAGCTGATCTGGCAGGACGGGCTGGCTCAACCTCAAACCCCGGTGCATAATTAATGATATTGCAAGTCCATCTGCTGTTATTGCGTCGTCGTGAGGTTAGAGATAGGAACTGCATGTTGTTGCAACCATGATATTCACCGACATGCCACCAACCAAACCTCATCCTTGGCATCACCCTTCCACACAACTACGCACGCTGGGATAGGTGAATCGGCTCCGCTTCCCCGGATTTCTCTAGTCGGCACGGCACGGAAGAATCGGATCAGATGGCGAGAGTCTCGGCCTCGTACCTGCTACGCTGTAGGTTCGTGCCCCCCGATGGCCGTCGGGGACTGAGTCGTGCCCGACACCGCCATTGGACCACCACGATTAAGAAGATCCAACAGCAGCACACGCGGCGTCACAAGCCCTGGCGTGCACACCGGTCCAACAAGATGCGCCGAGAGGGTTGCAGGCCGGACCAGGCCAAACCAAGCCGGCGCTCGAAGGATGAGAGCATGAGAGGGTAAGGCAAGGCCGGCGAGACAGGCTTTCAGCCTACCGCTCCACTACACGATGGTGGCCCATCCATGTGTCAGCGCTGGAAGTCATAGCTTCGGAATTACAGTTGCACTTCGCAGCTGTGCCACGGGGAGATCACGACAGAGATACATGGCGCAAGAATTAAAGCGAGTTCCTTTGGAACATGGCCGCATAACGCAGGGTTCACAATGGGAGCCGGGCGGCCGGGGCGGCCAATCAGGGCGCCGGAGGGGAAAAAGGCAGCCTGATGATAAGGAGCCATGCTGCTGTGCGTCTTGTGACTTTTGGAGTGTAAATGTGTATCTGCGTTGTCTCAGGCGCTGGGCGCGAGGATGATAAAGGGATGCGGTTTCCCCTGGAGGCGGATGGGTGAAAGAAGCTGGAAACAGATGAGATCCATGGCCCGTGGGTGAGGCGGGCGTCTCTTGTCGCGGCTGCTGGGTACGGTGTCCTGGCGCGAGGTACAGTACATTGCAAGGACGCTTTGGCGAGGTACCTGTTGAAGATCAGGGCACGCAGTACAGAGTACGTACATCCCATTATGGGTGGCGTCGTCGATATCTCTGGGAGGGAGGCGTCTTATCAACGATTTGGCGTCGTGGTGATTAATGCGAGGAGGGTGGATTTGGGGGGCCCATGGCTGAGCTTCGGGGTGGACTTAGCTTGCGAGTCTGGGATGGCGCCTGATTGGGCCACGGCCCCGACGCCGCCCAATGAAGCCCTGGACGCCCAGGTGCATTCCCCATTCCCACGCCATTGCGTGCCCTGCGTCTCTGCATCAACTTGCAGCGCTGCCGCACACCCCCCTTTGCGTCGGTTCTTTTTCTGCTTCTGTGGGCGGTCGGCTTGGGCTGTGGCCGGCGTGGTGGGTGGCATTTCCTCCGGGGTGGCTTCTGTTATCATTCGGGCTGACGATGGTGTGTGTGTCTCTCCGGCCAGTGTCTGAGGCCCGGCCGCCTTCTTCTGCGGCCTCTTTGTTCCAATTGCTGCAGCCACCGGACAGCCTGTAAGAATGAGAATGCAAGTCAGCACGTTGTGCAATGCGTCTAGGTACGCTGGCGCTGGACGCGCTGGGCGCCATGTATCATGTACAAAATCCTCCCCGGGTGGCATCAGCCGCAGTCGATGCCGACACACTGCTGCGACCCAACTCCACTGTACCGAGGGACAGAGAGATGCTCGCAGCTGGACCAGGGTTTCTCGGCGGTCCGGGGAAATCTGGGATGCGAACGGGCTTTTCTCTCGCTCTGTGGCTCTCTCCCACGATGCAATTGAACCCAGAAATGAAACCATCGTCTTATCCAGAGATCAACCATCAATCCCTGAATGAGATCTGCCCCCTGTGCTCAACTGCGAGCCGGGACCCCCACGGATTCCTGTGTACCTCCAGATATGGATCGATCAGATGGTCCTCCCATACCACTCACTTGTACTACACAGTGGCTTGGACGCCGTCCGTCACACAAAACCACCCGCGAAACCCCAAGCCTCACCTCAGCTTTCGAGCTGGCTACGCGCTGTGCCGCGCCGCTTCTTGCTCACTCACTCACTCATTCACACACACACACACGCTGCCTCTCTCTTCGACCTCCAACTTGCGCGCGGCTCCCAATCTAAGCCTTGTTCCATGCACTAAACTGACTTTCCCCAGGCCCGCCCACCACGTCCTGGACGGCTCCAGACCAAGGATCGTGGGTCCATGGTCCGTGATCCTTGGCCCAGATCGCATCACGAGATGCTTTCACCTAAGCACGCTGCCCTCTGGCCCTCCGCTATCCTCTTCCTCCTCCGGGGGCGAAGCTTGGGACTGGCTCCGGGGGCACGGCTGGGCCCTGGTCCCACCGCGTCCCACTGTGAGCCCCAAATATTGGGAATGGCCAGAGGTCTAGGGCCGGATCCTGCCCGGGAGAGATGCCACATTCCGGTCCCCCAACGAGCCAAGATAGGGCTCTCTTTTTATTTTCTCCGTGCCTCTCTTTGCTTTTGGAGGCAGGGGTTGTTTTTCTTGTGTCACGCTGTGAGTGAACCTTGTAGGTAATGGTAATATCGTTGGAGCAACTCCATAGTAGATAGTCTGCAACAGGGCTCAGATGCGCGTGCTCACTGCCTCAACGCTCACTTGTCGATGAGTGAGAGTACCCCGGTCCGGGATCGCCGGTTGACAGATATTTCACTATCCAGCCCTGGATCTCTCGACTGTGACTCTCGACTCTGAACCTGGATGAGACAGAAATGGCTGGAAAATTCCCCGAGGTTGGACGTCGCATTAATTCGCAGTGCCACAGCCTGAGTCGGTGGCGGCGGATGGATGGATGGGTGAATGAATATGTACATGGTGGAACGCGGGATGCACCGAGCCGGATGGCATGCAGGAGAGTGAATCAGAGCCCCAGTTGGCTACGTTGTCTATTTTGACTCTCTAAATTACGTATACGTGCTGATCCGTTCTTCCCTTGGCAACACACCCATTCACTCATTCATTCTCTAAATCATCCCTCAAATGCTGCAGTTCCAATTGCAGCAAAACCCAGATCAAGCCTGGACCCCTGGTGGACGTTGACAACAGGGGTTACAGTGCACCCAGTCGGCGTCATCCAGTGGAAGTTTAGTGGTGGGGACGGCTGCCAATAACCTCGACAGTGGATTACCACAGCAGCCCACGGGTACCTTCTCCAGGCTACAGCACAGGTCCACCTCTCCGCCTTCTTGTCTCCAGGAAGCACAGCCCGCCCTGTTGCCCGATCTGACCTGGGCTCTCTCCGCCTTCATCAACACTTTGTCCGGATTCACACTGCACGACTGATTGATTGGCTGGCCGCTGGATTCGACTCACTCGCTGTTGAGCGCCATCCTCTCCATCTAAGTTCCACCTCGCCGTATTATTGCTCCTAGAACCTCTTCCATCCGGCCCCCCCGTGTCAGACGCAAGCCACTGTCAGGCTTCAGGCACAGCCAAAGTACATGGTACTCGGCGCTGGGCACTCGGCGCCCCCAAATCAAAGCAGACCACCAAGGCCGGGACGAACGACACATTCAATCCCGTCATCGTTCGGATCTTCTCCACAGCCTGGTGCTGGCTTGGTGCAAAATGCTGGCCCCGGTGCTGGTGCTACTCCGGCTGCTGGTACCTAATCATTAGCTCCAGGTGTCTCCATCCTGTCTCCATAGCGGTATCTCTATCTTGGTGCAGTCCGTTCCTCGCCTCCACTCGACTCCGCTCGGGTCTCCATTGCTCCATTCTGCTTCTCCATCTCCATCCCCATTCATTCCCTTCTCCATCTACCGAGCCTCACCATCCGTCACATCGCGCTCCATTCGCTTTTGCTCCTGCCCAATTCCCCAAGGCAAAGGCCCAAAGCATTCAAAGCCCCGTGGATATCCACCTCCAGGTCTTCAGGGACCCCTTCTGCTCCGTCTGTTTATCACGGACGGGGTAACCAACCAGCGCTGTTGGTGCAGGTCAGTGCAGGTCTGGCCAGGGCAGGATAGCCAGCTCGTTCGTCCACAGCTCTCGGCGTCGCAACCTGCTCCACGTACGCAGTCCAACCAACCCGGCCTCGTCCGTCGTCCGTCGTCCGTGTCTGGCGTCTTCGCACAGATCTATTACACTTACAAAAGTGTCAAAGGTTACTGTCAGTGCATCACGGTATTTCGTGCTAGGTACGTACCCTCCCGTCCCGGATACCTACCGAAGGCCACTGTCACTCACTGGTACAAGGCTCTACAGCGCACCCCCGGCCGGCTACCGTGCTACGTGCTACCCCTTGTCCGGCTCTCCCTCTCCTTGCGCGCCCACGCAGACTACCTGGTACCCATCCTTGGATCCTGGGACAACCACTCAAACGCCCTTGGCACCCTTAAACATCCTTGGACACCCTGGACACCCTTGGACACGCCCTGGGTCATCCTTGGTGGATGTCGCTCGTATCTATTACCCCAGAGTGTCCTCTCGCGTCGCGTACCGCTATCTCTGGGCTCGCCCACGTTCGCCGCTATCAATCACCCCTGTTGCCGTCCTGTTCCTGTTCCGGCTTGTCACTTGCGATCCAAATCCAACGCCAACGCCCCCAACGCCAAAGTCCACGCCTCTGTGCCTTTCTGTGCTCTCGGGGGTCGCTCTGACTTCTGACTTCTGACTTCTGACGGCCCTCCCACGCACACACTCTGCAGCGCTTCGCCTCATCTGGCCTGGGCCTCGTTCTGACAGTGCTCTCTTGTCTATTTCGACTCTCTCGCGCCGCCTCTCTTCATTCTTCTTTTCTTTTTCCCTCTTTTCCTTTCCTCTCTTGGCCGGTTGAAAACTCCACCCACCACCATTCCACAGCCATCACCAACCCAACCTATCGCCTCCGCTCACACACTCCTTGGCTCTCACTCACACTCACATCCCACCGCCACCATACTCCCCGCCGTCTTCAAGCCGTCAACCATTCCTCCCTCGCTCGCCATTCAGCCTAAACCACGGCACACGAAAGATCTGGCATTGCAATAACCTTTACCCTTCCCAGGATCGACTTGGGGTAACGCTTTCCTGGGCTCCACCACTCTTACAGTCACGTCCCCTCCCAAACATGGCTCCGGATCCGTGGGCCGAGTCCGACGGCATGTCGCAGCAGTCGGACATGTCGCATCAGGACGACTCCCTTGACCGGCAACTGCTTCGTCATCTGATGAGGCGCTATGGCCGTGATGGCATAGCCCAACTCATGGACGAGGAGGCCACTTCACCCGCCATTGCCCGTAAGTACTTTCTCCGTGATGGCATGCCCGCCCAGTTGTTGGTTGGCTTGGATTGGATCGAGGGCATCACAAAACCATGGCCCTAGCTGTCTATTTATGGTGTTTGGCCACGGTCAAAGCCGGATATGTCGTCACTAACCCTCTACTTCTCTAGACCACGACGGAGCATCGGCCATCACATCCAGCACCCTCTCATCAGTCAAGTCCGAGGACGCCGCCAGCATCTTTGACGCTGCGAGTATACGTACCTTCTCCTCCGACACCTCGTCCGTCACCGGCAGCATCATCTCCAATGTCTCGGCTCGAACTGCCAAGCTTCTTGGTCGCAGGCCCCAATCATCTGCAGCGTCGACCAAGTCGTCGATACGAGACGATGATGCCTCATCGATAACCACCTGTGGCGATTCCACCACTGCGTCGAATGCTCCCAAACAAAAGGGCTCCTTTACCTGCGGGTTCTGTGCCGAAGAGGACATCCAGAAGACGTGCACTCGCAAAAATGATCTCAAGCGTCATATTGAAGACTTCCATAATATGAATGCGCAGTGGTTCTGTCGTCATCGGGGTTGCACTATGGTCTTTGACTGGCAGACGGCCTACAAGACCCATCTCAAACAGGCTCATGGTGGTTCGCGCATGGCTTTGGATGATGCCAAGGTCAACCTTTGCCCTCAAACCATATTCGCATGTGGCTTCGAAAACTGCAACTCGGTATTTGAATCCCCGAGCGACGACGATGCCGACTCTACGTTCAAGGAGTTTGTTGGCCATGTTGTGAAGCACTTTGATGAAGGAAACAACAGTGGAGAGTGGAGTTACTCGGCTCGGATACGCAACTTGTTGAGGCAGGCAGGGTTGGTGAATGCGTGGGCCAACTCGTCGTGGCATGATGAAGAGAGAAATCGCCTGCAGTGGCATCCCCAGTCCAGTGGAATCATGAGGAAACGACTGGAGACGAGGCATCTCGGCGACTTGCAACTTCTGGTCCAGTACGCCATTGCCCTCGGCTCAGAACCCTCCACAATCCAAAAATACCGCGAGGACTTCATCACCCCTATCAAGGACGAATGTCGCCAGCCGATTCCAGGACACAAGTCCCGGGCACCGCCGCTCCCGCCCTCGGTCCCGGCTCCGGACCCCGATCAGTATCAGTTCCGTATATCTCGGGGCGCTAACCCCAACCTGGCCGCATATATGGCAACACAGCGCCGGGTGTTTGTCCCTCGGCCGGGACCTGTTCGTGCCGGACGTTCTGCCCGTCCTCCGCGACACGCCGTCCCCACCAACGTTGCACCCCAAGGCACAATGGCACCTCAATTTCGATACCCCAACATGCCCACAGCACCCATGTTCGACCCACGGCAGCAGCAGCAGTATGCCATGATGTCCCAATCCACCGGTGGCATCATCGCCGAGGACCTCCGAAGCCTCCGGTCCATGGCGAGCAGCAACCCTGAGCAGGACATTGAGATGGGCGATTCCGATATGATGGATGCCGGGTATATGCAGGAGCAAGCCTTTTCGGCTCCGTACGGCGCCGGGGGTATCCCAAGCCCTGCTCCCGACAACTCATGCATAACGCCGGGGACACCTATGGAACAACACATGGGCTTTTCATATGACTCTGCCCACGCATACTAATCGGACGACCACCTATGGCACATCAACGTATATGAAACGGCCAACGCCGGACTACGTTTGTTTCAACGACTTGTATTACTTCTCAACGATAGACTTTACCACCACCTCCTAAGGCGACGTTCTCTTCGGAGCAATGTCACCAACAATCGACATCAAGACATGGCTAGGACGAGCCAACCGCGTATTTCTTTACATACCACCACCATGAACAGCATGGAAACACGACATACACTCATTGGACATTTCCTATTATACATGTATTGGGACGGAGATGAGAATCATCTGGAGCGATGTGCACTTCAAGGTCAGGGCAAAGGAGCAAGTTTGTGGCATTTATGATATCGATGGGTCTGGCTGGGCGTGAAAGAAAATGGTGAACGCTTGAGGGAGCATCTCGCGGATACATCAGGAGAGCACTATAAGTGGCGTGAATATGGAGCTACTGGAGAGGGAGAGTGGCGTGTAGTTAGTGGTAGGATTTGATACCCCCGGATTTAAAGACAAGAGATTTACGGTTTTCTCTCAACGCTCAGTACCGTTCGATTTGTCGATGTGAATCTATAAAAAGCAATGCTCGTGAACTAGTTCGTCAAGGTGAGACAACTGCGGACGGACTGGAGTCTAAAACGCGCCGAAATAGTTCAGGATAAAATCAAGTTGGAAAGGGCCGATGTCTACGAGTAAGAATATAGGGTAGGGTGGCTCATCATGACTTGAGCAATGCAAACCTAGGCCATGAGGCTTGCTGATACTAATATTAATTGATCACTAATATTCTGCGATGGCGCTATCTCACCATGCTTAGAGAGCATTGGCTAATGACAGATGTTGGTTCTAGGCAAGGGGTTTACTCAACAATGACCTCTAGTGAGCTGACGTTGGTTAGATTGGGGCGGAGAATTGCCAGGCTAGGCCGCGGGGACCAATGGCTTGGCATGGAGATGCAGTTGATAAGGTATAGGCTAGCTAGAATAATTGTGGCTTTCGTCCTGGGCAGGCGATTACTTGCGAGGGAATAAAAAAATGGCCTGGTTTTGGGTCGTAGGTTGGGGCATGTTGCTGGGTTGAGGGCGGTCGAGGCCTTGGGGTGAGGCGGGTCTCTAGGTAGACCCCTGGCGAGGAGAAGGGCTCCCCTGGAGAGGTAGTTTGTGCAGGCGAGATATTGATGGATGATCTGGGATTTATTTTATCTACAGCAGGGATGGCGAAGTATGATCGACAGCACGTTGGACGGTACAGAGCAATGTATTACGTTGATTCTGCCGGGGCGGGACGAATGATTCGGGTTGGAAGCTGAGTGTGAGCGGCGCGCGTGCCAGGGGACAAAAAAACGAGAGGAGTAAGTTATCAAGTCGATCACATCACTGATACAGGCACAAACCAAAACAGGTCTAGCATCGCAGGCTTGGGGCGCGCGGGAGGGAGGCCACCAATCCCCTCGAGGCGGGAGCAGCATTATCCGGAGCGTGTCGCGATTGTGGGTGGGCGGAGGGTGGTCGGCGAGAACGAGAGGCGCTCTTCACGTGGCCCCCTCCCTAGTCAGGGTTGGATTGGCGATAAGAAGGATTTATAGTAGACGCTAGGTCGCTAGATTGGGAAGAAGCCGAGGGTTTTTGCGAGGGGGGACTGGGGGACTGGGGGACTGGGGGACTCGGAGGACGGGTAGTAAGTAGTTGGAGGGAGGATGAGGCGGATGTAACGCCAGGCCTGATTTCGGTTGAGGGGGCCGTGTTTGCTATGGTTAGCCTCCTATGTGCTATGTGCAATGCCTGTTTGATGGCTGTGAGAATGCCAGTTGTCGTCTGTGCTGATGGCTCGATGCCTGTCTTCGGTTGTACAACAATACGGAGTAGTACATGTGTCTCCATGGTCACCGGTAGGATGGGTGCGGCGTAAGCAGGCAGGATTGAACAGGATCCGCATGGAGGATGGCGATGAGGCAGGGGGATGACACGAGCTCCAAGGGGAACCTGCTTGTCATCCACGTGGAGCGCTTGACCAAAGGACCCCTGAACTAACTGCGACATGGCGACACTGCGACAGTGTGACACGGTTGGAGTCGGAGGGGCGACTCTGAGCGTTGAATGCTCATACTTTCCTGACTGTAACTACGAAGTACCTCGTTCTCTCCCGTCGACGCCGGCACAAACATTGAGCTGAACAAGTGCGTGCGTGTGTGTCCGTGTGTCTTTTGGGGACAAGGGTGCTCGAGGCGAACCAGGGGGGGATAAGAGACAAGAAGAGGGGCCGGTTGACTATATCTGGGGGTATTATGAGGAACGCCCCGTATTATGGAACGACGGCAAGCAATCAATCGAGCAAGGACATACAAATAGATACTACTCCGGATATCCGTACGTGGTAGGCAGACTACGAGGCAAATAGGAAGTAAAAAAGCGAAAAGCGAAAAGTGAAAAACCGAAGCAACAATGGAAACGGGCTAGTTGGGGTGCATACAGGGAGGAGACGGAGGAGACAGGGACACAGGCCTCAAAGAGCGAAAGCAAAAACGAAAGAGACGCCGAGATGATATCAACGACGCGACGGTCCAGCGAACTCTAAGCTGACGTTCGGGGGCAGCGGAGGACACGGAGGACGGAGTTGCACGTGGAACGGGCGTCGAAGCCCGACCAAGTGTGAGGCATTGCTGTTTTTGGTTTGTGGTTTTGGCGGTTGCGGTTGGGTTGGGCCGGGATGGGTTGGGCCATGCGGTCCGGGGGCTTGGGCATGGACCTGGGGGATCGGCGTTTTAGGCGTTAGGGAGTTTGAAGTATGGGATGTGGGTGTTGCGTGTGTGAATGCGTTTGAGTTGGCTTGAGTTTCTTTCGATTAAAGGTGAGTGAGTCAGCGAGTTGAGTTGAGTTGAGTTGGGGAGAGAGAGGGCTGGTGTGGGGCGGAGGTGCCATGTGGCCGTGGGTGTGACAAGCAAGGCGCCCGTCCGGTAAATGGGATCTGCGGGACATATTTCGCAGACGAATCCTACGTGATGCACCTGTGCGACTTTGAGAGTGTGCGACGTGAGGGTGCGACCAAGACCGAGGCAGATGTCATGTTTGCGGTAGACTCGCGGGGACGCGGTTGCGAGCGTCTGAGTGGACGGCCAAGTTCGGTCTTACTGATGACTACGCGCACCATGACTATGCTAGAGTGCGTAAGACGGGTCGGTGCGAGCCCTGGCAGCGAAGAACTCAGAACTCAGAAGAGGGTTTTTGTCTGAGCGACAGACAGGACACGACGCGAACAGGGACAAGCCAGGGAAGGACATCCTTCCACCGGGCAAGTCAAGGGCTCGCCAGCAAATCGGAACCACAGGACCCGGGCGGGAAAAAGGAGGGGAAGAAAGGGAAGAGCAGGACCGGGGTCCCGGCCGTAGCAGAGGGAGAGCAGAGCGCCGAGCGAGAGGAACGGGAGGCAAGGTTGGACTTGGTAAGGCGCAATGACATGACTGACAGAGTAGTCAGCAAGGGCAAGGGGGCACAGAGGACATAGAACGAGCAAGGGGGGGGGGGATCCCTCGTCGCCCGGCTGAGGCAAATCAAAGCGCGTCTGTTCGTGTTGCGCTGGGAGGGAGTTTTGGTTTAGCTATCATCGTCATGCGGCGAGGAATGAGAGCCATGGATGCGATGCAGCTATGCATGCCTGGTTCATCAAGGATCGGCTCGATTTGGCCTGATACATGCCAGACGCCGCAGGCAGAGATGTGCGGGCGAGATCTGTCGCATTTGACCAAGTACATGCCAGCATTGTCATTCGACATCAGCATCATCATCAGCATCAGCACGCCACCACCCAACGCACAAGAGCGTTTCCGTCAATCTGTAACAGCCAGATCCACCCCGCCTTCGCAACCAGCTGAAGAAAAATTCCAGAACAAAAAGCAAAAAAGCAAAAATAATAATAATAACCAGCAGCCCCCCCCATCGGATCCGAAAGGATGGCCAGCAGCCGCAGCCACGCAGTAGCAGTTCCACCGTCACCGGGTTAGCATGACAAAGAGCAGTCCGAAGTGGAAGAAAGAAGCGAAGCAACCGACGAAGAAGACCTGAAAAAAGAGGATCCAAATGAAGGAAACGAGATGCAATTCCACGTCGCGTACTGGGATCATTCGCTTCCCCTGGTCGTTCAGGTAAGGGTAATCGGAGATCTGTAAAAGAAAAAAAAAATTGTCCCCTTTTGGTTTTTGCTTTGTTGCGGATGGGGCTGCTGTTGCTGCTGCTCCATTCCTTTCTTTTTGCGCCGAAGCCGCTGTCGAAGAAAATAAAATAAAATAGAAGCTGTCCACTTTGGTGGGCTCCGTGTCCCCTGCCTGAGAGACCAGACAGAGCCTGAGACACAACAGCACGGCGGCGAAACTTTGCTTCTTCCACGCCGAGTTCTGGACTTGTCTCGATTAGCAAATTTGTGATGCAGCCCGTCAAATCTTTTTTTCCTTCTTGCTCAGGGTCACGGGTGCCCGATGGCCGCACTAAGACCAGGGCCGGGAGCAGACTAACACACTAGCCTGTGGCCTTGTGGCCTGTAAGTAACACCAACATCCACCAACACTGACGCCAACGTCAACGCCAATGCCAACGGCTCTCGCCCGCCTTCGTGACGGGGTTCGGATACGGCGCACGCGGTGCAGCAACTGGAAATAAATGATGACGGGCTTGGCTGTGGGCGGCGGGACTAGTCGCCAGAAGATCCATCGTCAGTCAATCAAGCACCCGGCAACGACTCCACCCGGCCGACTCCAGCTGAGACGGGACCAACATGAGTCCAACGCCACAATCGCCCGTGTCGATTCGTCCTGGCTGGCGTAAGGCAGGTTAGGTACGTAGGTAGTTTGTACGTACAAAAATACACACTCACGAAGCTCGGCGCCACGCCAGGGGAACCACTTTGACGCAACAAATCCATTCGTGTACCCGCACACCCACAGCCCGCAGCGTGCCACTTTGCGCAAAAAAGAGGGCCGGGCGAAACCACACGAGGACGCCTGATGAGTAAAAAAAAACACCACTGGAGTCGCCGACGACTACAGAGTTAGGTCCCGTCCAGCCAAGGGCCAACTCCATTTAGGAAGGCATTTGCATTCGTGGTATGACGGCCGCGCTGAGCCAATCACCGTGGCCGCTCAGCTCCACACCCAAGGTCTCGGCAACGCCCCCGCCCAGTTTGCCAGGCCCCAATGGACCATTCAACCCGCCCTTTTCGACCCTCACTCGGCCCTCTTCTGCTTGGGGCCCTCGTCTACTCTATTCGCACGGCGCTGCAGCAGCGATCAGAGATTGGCCCAGCGTCATTTCCCGCTGAAACAGGGTTGTCTGGTGGCCCGCGTCCAGCCTGACCTGCGCAGAAGCTAGCCCCCCGTGTGTCGTAGTTTGTGGGTGCATGTGCCCTGGTGGTGCTGCGTGTTGCGGGTCGTGTGCTTGCTAGTTACTGTACGCAGTACTACTGTACTACGTACGTAAGTTATGTGTGTGCCCAGGCTGGTTCTGCATCCTCCTGCTCCATCTGCTCCATCTGCTCCATCGCGGGCAGTGGTCCATCCATTCTTTATTCTCGCTCTCGTTTCGGCCATGGGGGCCAGTGGATCACTGGATGATGCTGCACTGCAGTGGCCCCGCGGGTGACTGAACGACTCGGTGACTGGCTGGCCGAATCGTGGAGAACGGGGAGGTGAGTGGTGGCACAGTGGGTGAACTTGGTGGGGACGCTCGTACACACGCTGTACCATAGTACATCCCTAGGACTCCGTACTCCGTTAGTTGTGCGCCTTTTGGTTTTGGCCCGTTTCGATTTGGTCAGCGCAATCTACACTTGGGGGTCCGGTGGGAGGACCGGTGCTCGGCAGAACCGAGTCGACGGATGCACTGGATTGGACAGCATGCGAGGGCGGTGGGAGGTTCAGAAGCAACAGCAAAAGGAGGAGCGTCGGCCTGGAGGAAACAGCGCTAGATCCAGCTTTGATGTGTTTCTACAGTTCGACCGTCGCCAGCCGGTCTGCATCTCGAGAATGGAGGCGCTCCTGTTGGCACTGGAGCGCCATGGTCAATTAGCTGTGGTGGCTTCCCGCAAGAACCATCCATCGGAATGCCATCTTCGGGGAGCAATCCTCACTGAACGGTCCGCACCCGCGCGCGACGGGGACGACAAGACACTCTCGGCGCATCAGCACGGTTCGCCACGGATCCCATTCTCCATGATCCCGAGGACAAACAATGTGCTAGTTCTCAGCCATGGCTGCTGTCTTCTAGAAGGACGGCAGAAGGCTCTGCACCACGAGTTCCACGGCAGCACACGGCAGCACGCGGCAGCACACAGGCTGGGTCAGCAATCGCTCACACACTGTCGCGGCCTCGCATGCTGGCGCTGCAGGGGACGCAGCGGATGGGACGCCGTGGGTGGTCCGGGCGACGCAGGCTATGCAGGCGACGCAGGCTACGCAGGCTACGCAGGCTACGCAGGCTGGGCCAATTCAATTTGCGGGCGCTCATCACGCTCGAGACAGGGGCCAGGGGCCGGAGGCTTGGCCACTCACTCAATCAATCGGTCATGATGGCTTGTCCAGGCGGCCAGGCCCCAGGGAGTCAATAGTCAGGGCTTGTCCCAGTCCCCATCCGCCACCACGCCTGGACAGGCCTGGCGAGGGACCAAGCACGCTACCGAGGAGCGAACTGCCCGGCGGACGAGTGCGCAGTGCTACGGTGCTTCGGTACTACGGTGCTTCGGTGCTACGTGCTCCTGTGCTACTGAACTAACTACCTTACGGTACGACCTATCGAGGGATGCGCAGGCTGCGTAGGCTCACAGCGCTGGGTGCCCATCACACACCGGCGCCCACACGTCCAAGGGGATTCCTTGCGGGCTGCGTGTAACCTGAACCCCCAAGCCAAAACCTTCATCCAGATGCGTCGTGGTGTCGTGGTGGCAGCCACGGCCCCTTTGGGCACGCCATCTGGGGATGCATGCGAGGGCCACCCCCTCGGCCTCACTCGCCCTCCCATGGCACCGCGGGACCTGGGGGGGAGTTGGGACCTTCCTCTTTGCGAGCAGGAAGGGCGGGTTTCATCAGCGCCCTGGGCTCTGGCCCTTGGGAGTGTGTGTGAGAGAGGAAAAGGTCAAAAGCCGCCTTCTGCAAATGACGTTCCTGAAACGGCGTTGGCCTTGGACCGGGGCCCCTTGAGCGACGAGGGCGACTAGACGGCGAGCTAGTCAGGGGGTCGAGGGCCAACGTGGGCCGACTGAGTGCGATGTGCTCCGGCAAGCCCGTTATAATGTCTCATGGGGAGACCAGCATTCTTCGAAGCCTTCTAGAAGGCTTCTGCTTCGTCTTTTGCTGCTCGACTGCGCCCCTCGCCCCTCTCTTGTCTCTGCCCTGCTCTGTTTCTGTCTCCTCCCGCCCTCCCGTACTCCCGCCTCGCTTCCTGCGTCTACACTACACCACAACCTCCAGCACTCCCGATCTTCGACCCAGGCAACGCCTTTCGACTCAACCTCTCACCTCGCTCTCCTAATCGTCGCGGGCTGGCGATCTCCTCTCCTTAATACCCACACCACCTGAGGCCCCTGACCATTTCGAACCCTTCCCGGCCAGCTTTTCCAGGCAACCGTCCCGGCCCTCCGTCAACTCATCGCGACAACGCTCATTCACCAACCCGACGACTTCAACGCTGCATTCCGCCACGACACTGAATCGACTTGACTGTGAACCAGCGTCTAGCTGCCTTCTTGCTCCGTTCAGGAACGTCCATGCGAGTCTTATCGTCAACCGCCACAGCACTCGACTTGTGACCCGCGTACACGGCTTCTACACGGCTTCGCCTCGACTGCCGTCGTCGACTCCGCTGCCGCATTCCCTCTCAGCGCTGAGCGCGCATCATCGCCCTGTCAAACGACACGAGCGGTGAGCACACCAGCGTCATGTTTCCCTTCCCTGTTCAAGACGACCAGGCCGTGAGGCCTTTGTCCGACGATGACCAGCAAGTCCTGCTGGGACTCGTCCGTCGCTATGGCGTCTCTAGTCTCGTCTGCGCCCTGAGCGGTGTCGGTACGCCATGTAAGTTTCCCTTCATTGACCGGGCGTAGAGACACGTCAACTCACACACGACAGCCCGTGCCTCTACCTTCTCGGCCACCACTCTTCTCAGCAACACCAGTGCACCCTCCCTCACCTGGAGCAGTTCCGAGGCTTCTCATGGCCGCTCTGACGCCGCGTCGATACGCACTCAGTCCACCTGGCAAGACGCAAACGCCGACGTCCCTTCGATCCATGAGGGTGATGTTGGAAAGATCCCCGACCGTACTTGGCTCGACTCACCCGCGCTCATGCAATCACCGCTTCCCTCATGCGATGTCACCTCTAACCCATCTCCCCGACACGTCACACCGACTTCCAAGAAGTACCAATGCCCCATGTGCTACCTGGACAACAACCCCGTGGGCTTTGGCCGCAAGAGTGATTTCAAGAAGCATCTGTACAACTTCCACGGCGTCGATACGATCTGGATCTGCAAGACCAAGGGCTGCCACCTCTCTTTTGCTACTGAGCGAGCCTACAGCACCCACGCCAAGGAGACGCACCGCATGGATGCGTTGCCCAACAGCTCGGCCAAGACGGATCTTTGCCCCCAGGTTGTCTTTGCTTGTGGCTTCGCCAACTGCAAGGACCGTGTCTTCGAGGCCCAGAACAACGAACAGGCAATGGCTAGCCGTGACAAGTACTTTGAGCACATTGCCAAGCACTTTGAGGATGGCTTTGACGTTAACAACTGGGAGTACAAGGTGCAGTTGCACAACCTCATGCGCCAATCCAAGGTCAAGTCCATCTGGAAGACGTGTATCTGGCCCAAGGAGAGGAGGACGCAATTGAGTTGGCGGCCGCGATCGTCTGGTGACCTCAAGCGCATGCTCGAGGCCAGACATCTCGGCGATGATATCTCGACCCTCGTCCGCCTCGCCTTCATCCTCGGTACTTCGCCCTTCACCAACGCCAACACACCGCCTCCTAGCGAGATCGACCTCCAGTTCCCCCTGCCCGTCCGATCCGAGTGCTTAATGGACACCGTGGGTCACTCCGAAGGCTCGCAGCAGCCAAACTCGGACTCTTCAAGCATCAGCGCGAGCACTCCCGCACCCAGCATTCACAAGCAACAGCAACAGCAACCGCAAACCCCTCAACCCAACAACCTCCCCACCCGACGGATCAAGCAGGAGACTCGCCCTAGTACTCCCGTGGATGGACTCCCTGAGCCCATGATCCAGGACGATCTGACATCCGGACCTCACCCTGGTACTCCCTTCCCCATCCCCGACGAGACGGTATGGCCCGTGGGTGCGCCCAAGTTCGCGCCCGACCAGATGAACACCTTTGCCGATGCCACCATGACCTACATCCTCCCCGGACAGGAACTTCCCCAACAACAATGGGGCAACATGAGCCCTATACCGCAGTACCACCAGCAAGACGAAATTATGACAAACGTCTACATGACCCCGAACACCTCTTCCGTCCGACCCGCAACTCCGATTCCCTCTAAGCGACCCGGATCCTGGGGGAAGCGTCTCAGCCTTGAGAACCTCCGGCCGAAGAAGAAGAACACCAGCATCTACGGAAGCCCGGCCTCCGACACCGAGGCCGTGCCCCCGGTGCCCGCCATGTACGCCGCCGAGATGATCCCCACCTCCGTGCCTGTGGGTTACGACCTGCCGATGCGGATGGGCCACCCGGCTCACGGCTTCACCTCGAACCCTCAGGGGTACATGCACCACCACCAGGCTCAGATGCAGCATCTTGGTTCACCAACGACCTTTTACCTCGACGACACGGACATTAGACTCTAAGGCAACACCGGAAGAAAAGCGTTTCTTATCATGACATTTTTATACTGGCTTTTATCGGGGCGGGTTTACACGCTGTACTAATACCTTTACCTACCTACCTCGGGGAGGAGGAGGAAAACACCTGATGACGGGATACCCATCCTCTTCTCTCCATTGACGAGACCACTCTACTTTTTCTTTGTCCATCTGTTTTTTCTGCGTCGAGTTTCGCAACGACGTCTACACATCTTTTCTTGGACTTGTCTCTTGCATTTTCCTGATCTTGTTTGTGTGTGTGTATCGGTTGCCCGCATTTTATTTTATTTTTACACATGTTTTGAGATACCACGGTGTTGAAGAAAGTCATGGAGGCGGGGCGGGATTTCCAATTGGGCTCACCTGTTTTGTTTTGCTGCGTCGTGGGGGAAAAGAGCGGGATAAATACCTGGACCTGGCAGATACCCCTGTGTGCCAGTTGGCAAACGAGATGAGAGGAGGGAAGGGAAGGGAAGGGAGGGTGAGGGTGTGTGGGCGCGTTTATATAAGTGCTTGTAGTAGGAAGGTATTAATGAAAGAACTTGGAGATTAAACGTTTGTTCAAAGTGTGATGTGATATGTCAAGGTCTTAAGGAGAGATTTGGCTCTTGAGAGTGGTGTGTATTGAGAAGTTGCGATGTACAGGTCTACTTGTCACTTGTTTTCTCTTCCTCCCGGCGCGACTGAACTTGTAGATGTGTGGACTCTCACTATATGAGCTACTGTAGCTTCTGGTACGGAGTGCAGTGCTAAATGTGTGTTTCTATTGTTTGCAATTACTGTATGTCTTTGATCTATCTAATGATATTGAGTAAAACTTTAATCTAACCCACAACTGAATGTACCGACAGAACATACGCGTACATCACTTGGTACGTATGCACTCGATAATTGGTAACGACAGGTCACGGCCTGATGGGGCTGAACGCGAGGCACAGTGATGGTACATGCATCATGCAGCCCTCAGCCTCATTGGGCGTTTTCCTCTCTCGTGACTGCTGACAACACTTTGCGAGCCATACCTGTGAATCTGGCATCGACACCATCAAAAGCATGAAACAGGAACCTTGAATTTCTTTTGTTCCATTGCACGCACCCTCGAAATGGCCGAGGTTCTCGGAATCGTGTCCAGCGTCATCACCGTCATTGAGACGGCTGGCAAGTTGGGCTCTAGCGCCATCAAGCTCAAGCAGCTATGGGACGAGGTCCAAGATGTCCCCGACAGCATCAAGAGGCAGATGCAGCACCTCGACATGCTGACGCCGGTGCTCGAGGACATGGAATACGAGTTCCAGCAGACGCGGAATATGGTACGGAATGACCGTACAGCGAGACGGAGCTTGGAGAATTGCCGCAAGGTGATTGCGGATCTGGAGGAGTTGGTTGAGGATATGCAGTCACAAGTTACTGGGGCGAAGAAAGGAAGGAGAACGACAGCCAAATTCAAGGTGACGCTTAAGAAAGCCGTTGTTCAAGAATATCACGAGCGTCTCGGGTCTGCACTGCAGCTGCTTGCTATGTCACAGCAGACATACTTATTGTGAGTATGAGGATCTCAAAGCAGTCCGCCCGAGTGTATGGAACCTTGCTAAGAAGTTACAGTGCTTTGACGAGAGCTCAGCCGTCGATGATTGTATCCGAGTTCCAGGCGATACAGGCTCAGTCGCGTGAGGCGAATGCACCCCCAGTGCAGGTTGTCGAAGACGAAGCAGAGGTTGAAGGGGCCCACAGTCCAATTCAAGAAGGTGAATCCTGTGCAGGGCAGCAGGTTAGGAGTCGGGCCTCTCAAACCCGATTCCCGTCGCGCAAGACCAGGAGACTCCCTCACCAGAACCCGGGTTTCCTACCGAGACTTGCTTACGATGTAGCAGAAGCCTGTGATGGGGATTCGGGGTCAGTCACGTCACAAGGTCAGCCACCCACTCGCCAATTTGGTCTTGATGAACCTGCTGACCATTTACTAGTCTATCAAGCGAGACTTCAGCTGCCATGGTGGCTGGCCCAGAAAGCATGGGATTTCCAGGCCTATAGAGCCTATGATGGATGGAAGATTCAGCTCACGCCATGGTGTACTCGTCCATTTGGTAGCATCGTATTTGACTATGCAATAGCTGGAGATACCGACGGACTACTGGCAGCCCTTGCGAAGAAAGAAGGCTCTTTGTACGACTGTACTCCGAATGGATTCACTTTGCTTGATGTAAGCTCCTCCTACCTCAGTATGTTCGACATGTTCATTTATTGACGACATCTCTAGTATGCATTGTGCACTCCGCAAATTGACCTCTGCAAGTGGTTAATTAACAAAGGCCTTAAATTTGAGCAAAGGGAAGAATATTCGATTGCTTTCGTTGAATACACCAGTGGCGATGTCACCATCAGTCTTACGGATGTGCTAGATTTCAACCGGTTTCTCGCGGAGAATGGTGGGTTTGAGGACGAGGTACAGACGCTTTTCTTCGGTGAAGGTGAAAACGCACCCTGGTGGCTCTACTTGCCGAAAACAATTTGGAAGGTCCGTGGCCTCCTGTCTATTGTCCGAGAGACGAGCCTCCCAAATTTTGACCAAATTGCGCCAATATCCGGTTTCAAGATATTTGATTGGGAGTATATTGACCCGGGACTACTTCTGGACATATTGACTAGCCAAGATCTTGTGTCACCAGCACAATTTCGGGCACAGCAGCCCTCAGTCAGAATGCTTAGGTCGCTCGGATGTCAATATTTCTCTAGAGCGATTCATATGACAATGGCTGGTGCTGGTCCAGAATGGTGCGACAATATGAGGGCTCTGACGAGGTGGCTGCTCACTGGAGCTTCCGGGGGGGAAACTGTGCAGATGGTGGCGGGTGGGATGAGTACATACAATTCATGTATGTGGGGAATGTGTGGATGGATTTGGCACGGTCAAATCTATAATATGCACATTACTGGGCGTTGTGTTCGAACTGCGGTACGGATGTGGCTCGAAGACTTAATGGAGGCGGGCGTTGATCTGGAGGCGTATGGAGAATTGGAAGACGATTTTCTGGCTGTGGATGCCATGGAAATAGACTTGGAGTTCCCCGATGGAAGTCTCTATCCCGCATCTATGGGCCCGTACATTGTGTGGGCAGAGTATGGGCCTCACCCAGATGATTGGATATTTGAATATGACCCTTGTGTCGAGGAATATGCTGGGGAGTTTTGGTGGGTGTTGGCGAATGAAGAGAGACTGATGCCAGGCCCGATGCCGGGAGGATGGGAGGATGACGATGAATAGGGGTTGGATAAGGACGAGATATTAGGCTTAATGAATACTGTGAATTTAAGACTCACAGTGTTCAGATGATCAATATGTGAAGCTGGGGAGCTTGCCCGGAGCTAGAAGTGATGCCGAAGACGGAACGCAGGATGTGGTTTATCCTCACATGATTGGGGGCAAAGGACGGAGTCAGATTTAAGATGTGGACTATTGTACTGTATCGTGTTGCTGCTGATAAGATTAGTGATGCAGATTTCTCCATCATTTTATTTCAAGTGGGACAAATCCGGGAGTCATAATTTGATAACTAACTTAGGACATGACTGACTGCACGTGTATGGAGAGTACGGAGCATGGAGCAAGATGATGGTTATGGCCAATCGCATCCCTGGTAATACAGCTGCATTGCATTTACCCAGTGGATAAAGGCTGGTATGTATTATGGGAATTGCTCCGTAGAGAATGCCGATGCCGCCTGCAAATGGCTTTGGCTGTTCCACCGAAATGGAGCCGCTCACCTCAGACAAATAAGCCCAGCTTGGAGGTGCCTTAGGTTTCCCCGCCCGCCCGCCACATCCCGTGTCGCATGTGTCTCAGCGTCCCGCTGCAAAGAGACGGAAAGCTCCAGGGCGCAGAAACGGTGTGCACCCGGGAACGGGGAGTCGGCTCCGGGATACTGGCGGGATTCAATTGCTCCTGCCCAGTGAATGCCCGTTAATCCCGTCAATGTCCCTTCGCTTGGTGGTTCCCTCGGCCAGAGCGACACACGCAACACACAATGGACAGCCTCCAGCCAATCCAGGCGTTCGTGCTAGTGGCGATATCGGCCATACGCAAGCGCGCTGATTGGTCTGACTCCACCAATTGCTCCTGTTTGGGTTGGTCCCTGTTTGGCATGGCCCGTGCAGCGCCTCAGAGAGTCGCAGACAGCGCCCAGAACGACCCTGAGAAGCCCTGGGAAGGAGTCACCCAGCTTCGCTCTCGTGGTCTTACCCCACACGAGCGCCGGTTCCACCCCGGCCACCGGCCGCCCGACCGCTTGTGATATTGTTTTTCCCCCGGCACGCCCTTTAGGCCAGCGACTGGCTTTTGACTATTTTTTGCCTCCGTCACCATCTCCAGATCGCCCATTTACTGTGCTTCGACTCCAATTGAGTGCTCCCGCGAGGCCTCACTTCCCACCGTTCCTCCCTCGCCGCCTTCCTCAGAGCCCCTGGCTCTCTGGTTCGACTGCCCGCTGATCGTCACCGCCCACCTCCCACCACGCCCCCAGCTCCTCCACCTCCGCGATGCTCCGAACTCGCCAGGCCACTCGCGCCATCAGGGCTGTCGCCCAGGCCCGCGCCTTCACCACCACCACTGCCGTCGCCGCTGTCCAGGCGCCCAAGAAGATCACCGCCGCCAAGCGGAATCAGACGACCACTGCTGCTTCGTAAGTCGCACCATTTCCCCAATCCCAAAACCTTCCACTGGCTGGCCACTACCCCTCGGGTTCCACCTCAAACCACCAGTCTCGAATTTACAGGCTTGACTGCCCGAATGCAACCGCAAAACCAAAAACACACAAGAATACAATCAAACTGACACTCTGTCTAGTAGCAGCCCAGCACGCGATATCCCCAGCCCTGCTTTCAACGCCGACAAGAACCAGAGCCATGTCCAGCCCCTCGTTAACCCCCGGAGGAGTGACATGGATGAGTCGTATGCATCCCATCGCAAGACTACTAGGACCAACTCTGACCACGGTGACACAGATTCATTGGCAAGACCGGTGGTGAAATCTTCCACGAGATGATGCTCCGACAGGGCGTAAAACACGTTTGTACGTTCAATTGCCATTGACTACTTGTGGTAGTCACTAACATGAGTCACAGTCGGATACCCCGGCGGTGCCATTCTCCCCGTCTTCGATGCCATCTACAACTCAAAACACTTCGACTTCATCCTCCCTCGCCATGAGCAGGGTGCCGGTCACATGGCTGAGGGCTATGCCCGCGCTTCCGGCAAGCCTGGCGTCGTCCTCGTCACGTCCGGCCCCGGTGCTACCAACGTCATCACGCCTCTGCAGGATGCCCTCTCCGACGGAACCCCTATGGTTGTCTTCTGCGGTCAGGTCGTCACCTCCGCTATTGGTAGCGACGCGTTCCAGGAGGCCGATGTCATTGGAATCTCCCGTGCTTGCACTAAGTGGAATGTCATGGTTAGGAACGTGGCCGAGCTCCCCCAGCGTATTAACGAGGCTTTCGAGATCGCCACCAGCGGACGACCCGGCCCTGTCCTTGTTGATCTTCCTAAGGATGTTACTGCTGGTATTCTGCGACGAGCCATTCCTACCGAGACTGCCCTACCTTCTCTCCCAAGTGCCGCTTCCCGCGCCGCCATGGAGATTACCAAGAAGCAGCTTACTTCTTCTATCAAGCGTGTGGCCCAGCTCGTCAATATTGCTAAGAAGCCCGTCATCTATGCCGGCCAGGGTGTGATCCTCTCCGAGGGCGGCACCCAGCTCCTCAAGGAGCTTGCCGACAAGTGCTCCATTCCCGTCACCACTACCCTCCAGGGCCTCGGCGGCTTTGACGAGCTTGACGAGAAGTCCCTGCACATGCTCGGCATGCACGGCGCTGCCTATGCCAATATGGCGATGCAGGAGGCTGATCTTATTATTGCTCTGGGTGCTCGTTTCGATGATCGTGTCACTGGGGCCATTGCCAAGTTCGCTCCTGCCGCTAAGGCTGCTGCTGCTGAGGGCCGTGGTGGTATCGTCCACTTCGAGATTATGCCCAAGAACATCAACAAGGTTGTACAGGCCACCGAGGCTATTGAGGGCGATGTTGCGGCCAACATAAAGCACCTCTTGCCTTACCTCGAGCCCCGCTCTATGGACAGCCGAAAGGAGTGGTTCGGCAAGATCAAGGAGTGGAAGGCCAAGTGGCCCCTGTCCGACTACGAGCACGCTGATCCTGAGCGCCCCGGCCTCATCAAGCCCCAGACCCTGATCGAGGAGCTGAGCAACCTGACCGCTGACCGCAAGAGCGAGACCTACATCGCCACCGGTGTCGGCCAGCACCAAATGTGGACTGCTCAGCACTTCCGATGGAGGCACCCCCGATCCATGATCACCTCTGGTGGTCTGGGTACTATGGGCTTCGGTCTGCCCGCCGCCATTGGCGCCAAGGTCGCCCAGCCTGATGCCCTCGTTATCGATATTGATGGTGATGCCTCCTTCAACATGACCCTGACTGAGCTCTCCGCCGCAGCCCAGTTCAACATTGGTGTCAAGGTGATTGTCCTCAACAACGAGGAGCAGGGTATGGTGACCCAGTGGCAAAACCTCTTCTACGAGGACCGATATGCCCACACCCACCAAGCCAACCCCGACTTCATGAAGCTCGCCGATGCCATGCACGTGCAGTGCCGCCGCATTTCCAAGCCCGAGGAGGTTGTTGACGCTCTGAAGTGGCTGATCAACACTGACGGCCCTGCCCTCCTTGAGGTTATGACCGACAAGAAGGTTCCCGTGCTGCCCATGGTGCCCGCCGGATCCGCCCTGCACGAGTTCCTCGTCTATGATGGAGGTACGTAATGATATTGCAACAAGAATATAATGTGTATGAATGCTAACTCCTCTCACAGTCAAGGATAAGAAGCGACGCGCGCTGATGCGTGAGCGTACTGGCGGTCTCCACGGCTAAATTTCACCTGTGACTCAAGTTCCAGGCACTTTTTTGTCTGATAAGTCATTTCTGGATTTCCGTGTTTTTTTTGTACCTCTTCATTCATCACCATGCGGAGTTTAGGTGCTTGCCGGGGGGAGCGGATTTGGGCATAAAAATCGAGATGCACAAAAATTGGAGACTGGATCGCATTAACTTGGTTAATCCGTGCGGAGGACAACGGGTTCGAGGCTTGCTGTGATGTTTCGTCCCATATCTGCAGGAAGAGGTGGAACAAAAGCCCCAACCACGAGACAGAGGATGGGCCATCACATTTCCGGGTATCAATGAACCCGTGTTGTATATAGCACGCAATGAATGCAGCGCATGATTCTAGGATCAAAATGAATGTCCTTGTGCATAAATCCACGACACTGTCGTTTATTCTCAGGTGAATCTGTGATGAAGAGGTGTGGACGAAGGTCATGAATCGTGTTGATGAAAAGGAACTTCACACACCGTCACGGAGGCTTCTGCTACCCCTTGCATTCCCCTGCGTCTAAGAGCCTCGTTACGCTTCTACAGAGGTTGGACCATGTAGGGATGGATTGGGGGCGGAAAAGAAGAGGGGCGAGCGCGATCTCAAATTTCCGAGCAGTGAACCATGTGGACTCGTGGCTGAGGCTTTCAGCTGGTGTTGCTGCCCATGTGAGTACAATGCCAAAAACTGGTGACTTAATTATTGACTCTAGATCAATGACGTATTTTTCTTGTCTTTTTTGATACACTAAGCGGGTTGCCGTCGTGCAAATGCCTTGCAATGACAAGCCAAGCTTTTGTCAGGCAATATATCCTCCGCATCACGGATATTTTCCACCGTTTTTAGCCCCTGGCAATCCCCAGAAACGGACAAGCTGCTGTCAGCTAATTCCCAAATCCGGGCATATCTTAGCCCTGGAAGCAGGCAGAGCGACGGGAGCCCTGGTTAGCGCTTAGATCATCAATCAATATCGTTCGGTCGCCTTATTGTCCTGGGGTTGGGGAGCGCTGTGCTAAGACATCAGTCTCATTTACGCGATTAGCCGACATCATGCTTTGCTTTAGGGATGGCTGGGCCCATTCTGCATTCTTCTGTAGTCCCTCATTCTCAATGCTCTGGGCTACGTTTTCTGGACGTCGCAGAATGTGGGCTGGCGACGCACTTCGGCCGCATCACCATCAACAGGCCTCTTCAATATGCTGCACAGCCTGTTGGCCATCGCCAACCTGACTGCCCTGACGACGGCGCGATGCTACTACCCCGACGGAAGCGAGGCGACTGAGCGGGAGTACGAGCCCTGCGGCGGAGTCAACACGACGTTTTCGACGTGCTGCTTGTTCAGTGACGGCGAGGAGTGCCTGCCCAACGGACTGTGCACATACCCGGGACATTACGACTATCGAGGGGCCTGTGACAACGAGAATTGGGAGGGTTGTGCGGAGATTTGTCCTACGAGTGAGTTCTGTCCTTGTTGGGGTTATGGAAGGAGTTCGGGTGGTGGGATATCAGGCGGCCTTGGGAAGACAGGACGGGGACTACGCTGACCAGCTCTTCATAGCATCAAGCGATGGATGGGTCCAAGTTAAACAGTGCACGACCGATGAATATTGTTGCAACGTGGAGCGGGATGGAAACTGTTGTGAAGACGGCACCGATCAATTTAGCCTCGAAGAGCGGCCTGCAACGACGTCCTCTGTGGTCTCCAGCACATCGACGACCGCCACAGCAACCTTCCCGGTTACCGAGACGGCCGACGTACCGGATAGCGAGTCTACGGTTGCAATGGCAATTACCAAACCTACTAAAAGGTCGTCCGGTGACAAGTCGGGTTCCACGCCCGTGGGACTTGTCGCGGTTGGCGTTGTCGGCGGCGTCCTGGGAGTGGTGGGAATCGGACTGTGGGTTTTCCTACGGCAGAGGAGGAAGAAGGCGGCATTGGCTGGTCTTACCGCGTCAGGCTCCAAGTCAGTATCCGGCTCGGAGCAGAGCGAGATCAAGGAGGTAAGGAGGCCGAAGAGGAAAAGGCCCAAGCCGAACCGGCCGGTAGAATTGGACGCTGGGCCGGACCATGTGGTTGCCGAGGCGGAGGGAGATTCGCCACGGCACGCTGAGCGGCGGAGAGAGGCGCGGAGGATGAAGAAGGCGAGGCTGAAATGGATCGCGGAGCTAGATGCCGGGCCGGGCCAGGTGATCGCCGAGGCGGATTCCCGGCCGGTCCATGTTAAACGCAGGGAGGAGGTGCATGAGATGGCGGCATGAGAGCTGTCTTGGCTGCATGACGCTTACTCGCAATAATAGTGAAACAGATAGACAACGACCAGTTACAATAGAGGCGCTGCACGGAAGGCCACTCGCCGGTTCCCCCTTGCGTGGCAATCGGCGATCCTTTGCTCTCTCTTCTCGCACTCACAACCACCATCCGCGACTGAAAAGTGACACGTCTCCCCCAAAGCGCAAACCAACCCTTGGCAAACAGCGGTGGGGGTTTCTAATCCAGCCCTGCGCTCGGGCGGTCTCACATAGCGGACGATCCATTCGCCCAAGGCCAGGCCCAGACCGCGGCTAATGACGCCGACATAGAGACCTGCGGCTGGGCAGGCAACTTAGTTTTGCACAATGCCGAATCACGGACGCGAGAGGATGCTGCTAGCTGAGCCGTGTTCCGCTTCGGGCGGCTTGCTTGGGAGCGTGGCTGGCTGTCGGCGAGATAGAGACGGTGGCGGATGGCGCTCGGCTGTGGGATGTATGACATGTCGCATTCTTGGCCGTCTTTGGCGCGCCGTCATGTTGGCCCGTCGGCTGTGAGGTCCCTCCTCCCGCAATCTTCGTTCACTCTCTCTTTGAAGCTTATGTGTGCTGGGAGTGTTGAGACTTCTCACAGCGTTGATGCCGCATCTATCGTGCCGTTTGATCCGCATCAACTTACACGCCGGCATGGGAATGCAGCAGGAGCAACAGCAGGAGCAACAGCAGGAGCAGCAACAGCAGGAGCAGGAGCAGTAGCAGCAGACGGCCCAGACGCAACAAGTGCACTAGGGATAACAGGGTCACCTCGCTACCAAGCTGCCGGGTCGCATAGTGCTCTTTATGGTGGTGGTGGTGGTGTCCGAGTCTTGGAATATTTGATAGGCGGCCAATATTCGTTGCTTTTTGTAAGTGATTTGTCAGTTCATCTACCTTCCAGTTACCATCCTGCAGCACTGAGGGACATTGACACTCCAGTTTCTTGCCCCGGAGCAACCTGATTGGCGATAAACCTGCATTGTGTTGGCCCTAGTCTCTCGTCTACTTGGCGCTCGGTGAGTTGTCTCGTAGGACAATCCCAATTTGTCAAGTTCCAGGCCTAGACCAGCTCAACGCCACCAACCAAGCCACCGGTATTCAGCTCATTGGGAATGCCCATATCTAGGCCTCTTGTTCTCGCCGTCTCTCGCTTCTTGATAGTTTGTGTCATTCTTCCTTTAAATCTCGTGGTTCTTTATCACTTGTCTGCTTGTTCATTCCTCAGAAACTGCACTACATTTGAATCTGCCGGCCTAGCCCAGAACCAACCTCTCTTCTTCACCTCTCTTGACCAAGACTTCAATCGAGACACTACTCGAAATGATGCGCACCTGGGTCCTCCTTGTGGCGCTCGCCACGTCCGCCTTTGCCTCCAACTGCTACTACCCGGACGGCAACAAGGCGGACGACTACGACTACCAGCCATGCGGCAGCTCGGTCACAACCTATTCGACCTGCTGCTACTTTGGCGAGGGAGACGTCTGCTTGGAGAACGGGCTGTGCAAGGTCCCCAACAAGTATGACTACTACCGTGCTGCCTGCGCGAACAAAGACTGGTCCGGCTGTCCGGAGGTGTGCATGGATGGTAAGTTGTGGCCTCCCGTACAAGTGTTGATACCCGCTGACACTCTCACAGAAGACCCCGACAACTGGCTCGCGGTCGAGAAGTGCGGTGAAAACAAGTACTGCTGCCCCTCGGGCGGCTCCAGTTGCTGCACGAACGGTGCCAAGATCTACAGTCTGAATGCCACGAACCCGCGCGCCAGCGGCTCAAGTGCCACGGCGAGCAGCGGTAGCGATAGTGCCAGCACCGCCTCGAGCTCCAGCCAGACGACAACTTCAGAGGCAAGCTCCGGCCGCCGGCCAGCCCCTGTAGGGGTTATTGTTGGTGCTTTGGTCGGCGGCACGGCACTCATTGTGTGTTGTGCTGTTTTCTATGGCTGCTTTTTCGTACGCCGGAACGGGCAGTTACCACCAGGGGCGACGGCCAGAATACCGGCTGGAATGGTAATCCCCGATAGAAAACCCAGGGACCGTGGCAGCGATGACAGACGGAGCCCCGTGGGCCCCCAAGAGAGCCTGGCAGAAGTGGAAGGCGTAGGAAAGGTCTTGACCTCAATCGAGTCGAAGCCCGTCGCCGGCACTGGCTTCGACGAGAAGAAGCCGTTCTACGTGCAGTCGACTCCAGTCCCGGCCCAGAATTCCCACCAGCAAGGCATCGCAGAGGCTCCGGGAAGCTTGGGAACTACCTTCACCGAGGTCGATTCTACGCCCGTCACTCAGGCTGCCCTTGACGAGAAGAAGCCGTTCCACACGCAGCCGCCTTCCAGTCCCGCGCAGCATGTTCAACAGCCCCCGCCACAGGGTTCCACAGAGGTGGAAGGCGACCCGAAGCCTATACCGCTCCCTCATGTTGAAGAGGGGCTGTACCGTAGGGGGTTGACCCCGGAGCCGGATCAAGGATGGTTCCCTCGCGAGCGCGGGCCTCGTGGGGGATCCGTCGGTACGAGGGTTGAAGGCAGCGTAGGCGAAGCGTTTATGGGAGTCGCTTCCAATCCCGGCACCCATGATGCCCACGCAGTGCACGTTGCGGATCTCGGACAATGGGCTTTATCAGACCCCGGGCGACAGGTTCACCAGTTCCCGCCGCAGGGCGTCGTACAGGCTGGCGGTGGCTTCAGAATCATCACTCCCGCCGTCGAAACCAACCCTGGTGATCCGTTCAACTTCCACGCGAGCAATCCGTTCAACGGAGATATGACCTCCGCCGCGTTTGCCCAGCACGATGCTGGATGTATCGCCCATCACCATGTCCCGCAGCATAATGGGCCCCAGATATTGGTGGCCGTTCCACAGGATCAACTTGAGCAACTCGAGCAATTCTGGCAGTCCAACAGCTACTCCCCGCTGCCACGACATCAGATGACACCAGAGGCAGCCACCCCTGCGGTGAACCTCTATCCTGCAGAGGCACTCGCTGCCCACGCCCAGAGCCTCCAGCAAGGCGCAGCTGAGGTGCACGGCAACCCGGGCATGGTGTTCACTGAGACGGATTCGAGACCCGTCAATCCTGCCAACCCTACTTCTTAGTTGAATGGGTCTCACGTGCAGATGACCTCGAGCTTGGGGCGACAGAAGCCGCAGGTTCATGAGGTGGCGTAGTAGATGGGATGTTGTAGAGCTCACCGGTGGAAGGTGTGGTGTGTCGTTGAGAGAAGGAGATGGGATAAAATTGTGTATGGGAGCTTTGGTGGTCTGTATTGAGCTGCTTGTGCAATTCATCAAATTACTTCTATAGCTTGACTAGTAAGGACTTGATTTCAGGAGCCGTTGCTCATGTCCACGGGCTTCTATTTTGACGAGGATCATTCCCATACACTGACGTCGCAAAGGCCCCTTCTCACCATCTCCATTGTAAATCAGAGCCCACACTCTCCCATTGGATCAAGCTGTAGCTTGTGTCCCCTCGCATCATTCCTCATGTAGCACGCATAATTCGGTTTAGATCGGCCCTCAAGCTGCACCCCGCCTTTGGCGGCACATGGCCGAGAGCGCAATACGTCAGCATGCGTTATCGCAGCTTTGATGGGCGATTTAAGAATGCTTTCGAGGGGTAGTCATTCTTCTCAACCCTTCCGCGTTCATTCTGCTGAAGGCCATTCACTCGGATTCCCTATGGCGTCTCCAGTCGAAATTTCGTTGCCCAACGGGCTCAAGTACAGCCAGCCCACGGGGCTCTTCATCGACAACGAGTTCGTGCCCGCTGCCGGCGAGAAGTTCGTCGTCATCAACCCCGCGTACGTGTGATAGTCATTCTTATCTCCCTTGACAGAGCACTGCTAAGACGGGCTGAAATCACAGGACGAACGAGGAAGTCATCACTCTGCTAGGCGCCTCTGAGAAAGACGTCGATAAGGCTGTGGCAGCTGCTCGTCGGGCTTTCGAGGGAGAATGGTCGGAGCTTGCGGCTGTTGATCGAGGGGCCTTCTTGTACAAGCTTTCGGAGCTGATCGACCGCGATCGGAAGCTTCTCGCCAGCATTGATGCATTCGATAATGGCAAGGTATGTCGAGTTCTCACATGAGTGTTATACAAAGCTGATGATGCTTTCTTGCGTTTTCTAGACATATACCGACGCTCTCGAGGGTGATCTCGACGAGTCCTACAACGTCTTCCGGTACTACGCCGGTGCTGCTGACAAGATCACCGGCCGCACGATTGAGACGTCGCCAGCCAAGTTGGCATATGTGCTGCAGGAGCCTCTCGGAGTCTGCGGTCAGATTATTCCCTGGTACGTCTCGTCGGATAGACTCTTGCGGCGCTGGCGAGATCCGCCGAAGACGACCAAAGTTCTGACATCACAGGAACTTCCCCTTCATGATGCTCGCCTGGAAAGTCGCGCCAGCCCTCGCCTGCGGAAATACAGTCGTCCTCAAGCCCGCTGAGCAGACCCCGCTGTCAGCTCTCTACTTCGGCAAGCTTGTGATCGAGGCTGGGCTGCCACCGGGTGTCGTCAACATCATCCCCGGCATCGGCTCCGTCTCCGGCAAGGCTCTCGCCGGGCATATGGGCGTAGACAAGATTGCCTTTACGGGCAGCACCAATACTGGCAGGGCTATCATGAAGGCCGCGGCCAACAACCTCAAGAACATCACGCTTGAGTGCGGTGGCAAGAGCCCGAGTATCGTGTTTGAGGATGCGGATCTCGACCAGGCCGCCAAGTGGTGCCATTCCGGCATCATGTACAACCAGGGCCAGGTAGGTCTCGAATCCTCTCAATGAGGAACTACGTACTTAGACGAGCCTTCTAGGTCTGCACTTCCACGTCCCGAATCTACGTCCACGAGGCCGTCTACGAGGATTTCCTGAAGCGATTCGTCGAAATCACAAAGGAAAACGCAAAGGTCGGCGACCCGTTCAGCAGCGAGACCTGGCAAGGTCCTCAAATCTCCCAAGTCCAATACGACAAGATTTTGTCGTACATCGACGAGGGAAAGTCTGCTGGAGCGCGCCTCCTGCACGGCGGTTCAAAGCACGGTTCTGAGGGGCTTTTCATTGAGCCGACTGTTTTTGCTGATGTATGTACAACCTGTGTTGGTGTCGGATCAACATCAGCTAACCTGCGACACAGACAACCGAGGAAATGAAGATTGTCCAAGAGGAAATCTTTGGCCCCGTCGTGGCCATTGCCAAATTCAGCACCGAGGCCGAGGCCATCGCCAAGGCCAACGACACGTCGTACGGCCTGGCGGCTGCGCTCTTCACAGAGAAGATCTCCAAGGCGCACAAAGTCGCGCGCAAGCTGCAGGCCGGCATGGTGTGGATCAACTCATCGGGCGACTCGCACTTTGGCATCCCCTTTGGTGGGTACAAGTCCTCGGGTATCGGACGCGAGCTGGGCCAGTATGCACTGGATGCGTACACACAGTCCAAGGCGGTGCATGTGAACTTGGGGACGCAGCTCTAGGGTCAAGGTCAGTTGCAGGGCGTCTGGGTATTTCTTGTCACTTTATGAAGTAGGCGGATCGTCATGCCAGTACGCAAAGCCTCATGAATATTTTTGACCTGACTCTCGGGTCTAGCTTATTATGTCTGGTCCCCTACGCCTGAGTTGAGAGTAGACGAAACATTCACTTGGGCTCTGGATCTTTTGACGCAGACACACCAATGAATCCGTTATAAAAACCTGCTCCGTTATGCTAACTGTCGCAATGAGAAGGAAATTTGTGACAAAAGTGCGGCCAGAAATACATGAATTTAACACCAGAGACCCGTAAAAGCTGCAACATGATCCAAAGAACGACAAGTGAAGGTCGGTCTGAAGATGAGAACAAGGAAATTAATAATATGCTTATAAGTGATGGAAGATGCTCCATGCTGTACCTTATGCTAGAACCCGCAGGGGCAAGATGATTGGCGAATGAAATGTTCATTAACCATCCTACCCAAGTCCATCTCATGACTTGTGCCAGTAGTTCAAGTTGAGGATCCAGGGTGTCGTTCCTTCACCAATCCATAGCTTCTCGCCCCGATTGGACAGCCGAATCCTTACGGCAGCTCAGGCCTGAGCGTATGTGGGTTTGCATGATCGTAGAGCTCGGCAGGCGAAACAATTCCCGGCGAAAGCTCGTCCTTTGGCGGTTCGGGGAGAGGAGTGCGGATTGTCCTTCGTTTCCTGAGAAGAAGGAACACCGCTGCTGCGATGATGGCGACGAAGACAACACCTGCTGCCGCACCGATTCCGGCCTTGGCACCTATCGACAATCCGCCATTTGTGAACGATTCGCCATCCGCGTGCGAAGTGGCAGAAGTGCTAGCTGCAACTGTCTGCGCCGAGAGCCCGCTGGCTGTATCCGAAGTCGGCGTGGATCTCGTGGGGATGTCGGTCGATTGGAAATTGAGCTGGAATAGTGGTGCGAATATTGTTACGGCGCGGAGAGTTGAGGTTGCCACTTCGCTAGATAGTGTCTCCGTATAAGTCATGGGTAATTCGAGATAGCTAAACCCGTTGCTTTTGCCCGCACTGCACTGAACTGTTGCGAATGATCCAGTGGTCGCAACGCTGTAGCAGGTCTGCGCTGGGTCATATCCGGGGTTGTATTTGCATTGGAAACCCCTACACATGAATGAGAAAGGTCCTGGAAATAGCAATCAGTTTGGACTCACGTCGGGCAACATCCAACGACTGTTTCATGCTTTAGCACTGAGAACTGGAATGGAAAGCCCCCCTTGGCACTTCCCGTGGCGACACATCCCGTGGCATAACCCGCGGGACATGAGATTCCCGGCGAGTAGAAGCCCCAACCATACAGCGCCGCTTCTGTATATACTGACGAGTTGGTGCGGTCCGGCCAGCAGTTTGCGTTGTCCTGCACGCCTTGTTCGTTGAGGATATTGTCGCTACACGTCTGAGCCTGCCAGCCAAACCCGCAGTTCTCGCATGCTTGGACGACAACGGTGCAGCTCGCTGGGTATGTAAACTCGGTCGTGAGCGGTCCGAGATTCGTCCGTGGCGAGGTCATTTTGGTAGCAGCCGACGGGTGCGCATTGGTGTGAGTGGTGAGGGAACGAAGAAGGACGCAATTATAATCGAAGCTACTTCTCTCGGAAGAACGAGGGAACAGGCGTTCTTGTGTACGCCGAGAAGGCACAATATGCTCCCGGCAGCCTTCCACGTGATGCTGTACATGTTCGCGCTGTCCGTATTGCTTCTTCCGCGTAGGAGAAATTAGCAGTCTTACTGCGTCTGCAGGCTTGAGACATGCGTAGCCGTAGGAGCCAGGCTCGCTCCTCCCAGATTAGCTACGGATACCCAGTAGGCGCGCGGTTAGTTAGCGAGCTGGTTACAATGTACGCCTTTTGTTTTCCCTTTTTCTTGAGGCCTCGTTCTCTTTCAGCTGCCTTGGCGTTCGGCACGGCGAAAGGGGGCGCCACGTTGGACATTAGATGGCGCTGAGGATCCCTGGCGCAACTTGGGAATGCTGTCACTGCTGACACTCACGACTATCAGATAACTTGGTTCATATATGTCACTCTAGGCATCGGAAAACTTAGCCTGCTAGAATGGCCAAAAAACTGACCAGGTTGTGATGTTTTCCAGTGAGCGGAGTGGACTCTTCTCGTTGCACCATCAGTTCAGCTGTCAGCACGTCTCAGCCACACTCGTAGCTCCGGCGGTTGCACACGCACGTAGCTCTCATCCAGTCACAAACACACACGATCCGTAACCGGCTGCATCAGAGTCGGCCTTCTTCTCAGCCTTCTTCTCGTCCTGGGTCACGCTGTCAGACTTTGGGCAGAGTGAGAGAAGAGAAATCTTGAAAGTGCAGAAGTGCAATGACCTGCTTGGACCGTCACCGCTAATCTCGACCCCGATATTCTGTCACTTTCTCGTGTTGAGGCTGCGAGACTGTCTCTGATTATGTGACGCATTTCGAGGCGGTTGGCGCAGCCTGATGTTACGTAAATTCAGCTGGTGTTGTATCCAATCACCATGCAAAATTATTGTGCGAGGTGTCTGTTCCAGAGATGCATCTTTTTAACCCCCAAACATCGCATTATGAACATTTCGAGTAGACACCGGGACCTTCCTCCATTTAAGTGCCCCATTGTCTTTACTTTTGAACCTGCAATTGCTGGATTTGCACGAGGATCCGAGCGGATTTCTTCAAGTGATTTGATATGCCTTGCCTCGTGGGTAAATTGGGTGCAGTTCTTGCCAAGACCGTCGGCAGGTTGAAATCATTGATGATTATCTCTTTGGAAGCACCATTTCGACAAAAGAATTGCAACGCGTTAGTTTACCGTCGTATCAAGCAATATGAGTGGTGTAAAGCCATAGTGAAGTGAGTTTTGTACTTTGGTCTTGTCTTTGACGACATTTGCTGCCACGGCTGATTCCAGCATTGGAAACAATAACCGCTTCCATCAAACAGTCGAGACTAAATTCAACTAAAACAAGTTCATAGAGATACGCCAACCCTGTATTGATAGGCCGAATCCCAGCATCAGTAGAGCTATAAGTATGCAGGTGTATTTACAAACTGACCCTTATCCCCCTCAAGTGATGCATCCGACTGGGATCGCGAAAATCCTGATCGGTATGTCGTTGGAAGGAAATGCCTTTAGCCACAAGAAAGGTCCATTTGCAGTCTGGTCGGCCTCGGAAAAATACCACGGATGTAGAGTGTTCTCGCGGGACTGGCAGGTTATTTCAAAGGTACCGGGATGGACTTGGCAGTAGACGGTGTTGTAATGAAAGGTAGACTTGACGTCTTCCTCGCTCCGTAGTTCAATAAAAGGTGAAACCACAACTTGGTGCATGACCTTGCCGACAGATCCGCCATCAAGAGGACGGAGTCTGCTGCCCCTGTCAAACTGGAACAGCGTCCTGAGGACACTGCCTATCGGCGCCAGGACGGCCCTATCGCGGTCGATATATACCAAGCGTCCGTCCACATTTCCGCCTTGAGCGATGAGGTTCAGCTTGCAAAACTGGGTAGGCCCAGTAACGAAGGTTGTCGACGTCTCCGTAATAGTGCTCGTCAATGTTGTTGTCGTCATCGCTGTTAAAAGCGGTTCCCGGATCGATGTTATAGTGACATACGATGTGTAGTATGATGTTTTCCTAACCCTGTCTGATCTGGTTCGGGTGGTTCTGGTTGTGATATGTTCGAATTCTCTAGTCGTTTCTATCATGGCGGTCGGCGTGGACTGTATCGTGTAGATTTCCGTTTCGGTTATGAGAGGGGACTCTGTCGCGCCAATGCATGAACATGCTGAGGAGTAGTCAGAAACGACACCTGTAGGATTCCGTATTAGCAAGGTGTCGAAATTTGGAGCTGCCCATCGATCGGCCGCATGTTTTAGCCCAGTACTGACCTGAACAACCAGAGGCATACGTCGGAATCGGGGCTGTGTAGTATAGTTTCCCCTCTGTAGGAGGCGCAACAAAACTGGTTACGATAACCGATGAAACTGATGTCGTTGTGAGAGTTGTAGTAGTGGTTTCCGTAGCCGTGATTGTAGTCGTCAATTGAAGAGGAAGAGTTTTTACGGGCACGGTGGTGGAATGCGTATAGTCGTGTTTGGTGAAGGTTTCCTTTATGATAGAATCCGTAATCGTGTAAACTATTACTTCCGTGACCGGTGTCTCAATTTCCTTCGTTGTTATAATCGTCGTGGTGGTAGTCTCGGCGCCTTGCTGGAAAAAAGAGATGCAGTCTCGGCTTGCTGCACCGCGCGAGTTCACATTTCTCGACATCACTCCGCCCAGGCACTCGTCCAAGACGCATTCCTTGGCAGAGCTCCTGGCGGCGAGGAAAAATGCAGCATGGACAAGTCCTAGCGCAGAAGTTTTGAGGCTGAACATGTTATTTGAGATGGAGCTCCTCTGGCTCGGATCGTGTCGCATGAAAGGATGCAGTTATGTGGTGAGGCCGCTCGGCTTTTTTCATCATCGTGCAGGGCTTGTGGATCATTGTACCTTGCTGGCTGGAACTGGCAAATTCTGCTGGTTCAGCTGCTAGGTAGAATCTTTAGCTGTGATGAAGGTTATCGAGAACCTAAACATGCATGGGAACATACCTTGAGTGGCACATAGCACTTGGCAGTGACACCTTTGTGTACATATTCTCACCGAGGCTGAGATCGGAATATTGCGGCTGTAAGGGTGGTTATTATTAGGAATGAAATTGGCTTCCTCTCTTGCGTACTTCTGAGATTTGGAGCACTATATTTAAAAATGCCGGAAGATAATACGTAAAGGTCGCAGAAAATGGTGACCTTTCCTTGCATCGGGCGTCGGTGCAAGGCCGGGAAAGTAGTGGTGGACTTGAAAGACAAAGAATTCTCCAAAGACTCTTTGGACATAGGACGGCGACCGGTATCGCCGCCGCTGTTGGCAAGTGCATTCACATTCTGGGACACAGCTTCGTTTCTGAACATAGAGAATTGGACCTTCATTTTGGAGACAGACTTTGTTGATACTGCGGTGGATGATGTTGTAACCATCGTCGCATCTCGGCTCCCGTTGACCTCAGGTGTATTAATAGTGGCTCCGCTACTTCACCAATACCCCTCGTTCCTCCTGAGTCTCGTCAACCCTTGTTGCTGCTCCTCCATCGCCAACATGACATTTCTCGAAGACGTGGCCCTGACCGAAACACTCTCCTTCCACAATTCTTTGTCCGCGACCTTGGCTCCTTGCCCCTTCAAGTCGGCCGGCGCAGGCGAGCTCCATGCCAACGCTAACAAGTCCTGCAAGTCACCCCATGCCGCAACAGTGTTCGATCTTCGACACATGACAACAATCCAATACAGGAACAGCATAAAAATGTATGCGAAGATGACGGTGAAAGCAAAAGTCATGGCACCTCCTGGTTGTCCATATCCATACCCAAATCTCTCTGCGTTGAAATCGAGCGTTGCGTACTCTCTCTTAGTCTGCTCGAGATACCTAGATGCCGACATGTTCAATTCGGTTATTTTGCCGTTAGAATTAATTCTAGTGCCATTAGGAAGGACCTCGAAATCGCCTCTGCTTGGACCTTGGCGGGTAGCAAGATCAATCGCAAATATGCTGCCGTTGCCTGAGTCACTAGGTCGCAGCAGTGCCGGCAATGACCCAGCTCCTATCCGAGCAATGGCATCGGTGACAATGGCACCGGTGAATTTCTCCATGACGACTCGCACCGTATCATCCCCATTTGAGCCAAAAGTGTCGTCCCTGGAGCTTCCGGGGCCAAAGAAATACCACTCACCAGTGGCGTTGGTGTATGTCATCAGCATTGCGTAGAAGAGCGAGCCAACGTTGTGGAATACCTCTGCGGTGTCATTGCTAGTTGTTGAGTTGCTAGCTTCGCTGTCATGGTCCCCAAGGCTAAGATATTGTAACCAAGAGTATTTAACGCGAATGACAGGCCCGACAACGGCTTTTCGGTGATCCTTTTTCCAGTCATCTTCATCACCGAAGATTCTCAGATTGGTAATGTTGGTTTCAACGAGATCAGTATTGCCTGGATCGACCACCATGGTGGAGGGCATCCAGTGGGCCATGAAGCTGCACGTAGCGACACGCATACCCAAGGAGTCTTCGGCTCCGTACAAGTATGGCAGCCGCGCCGAGAATACCAAGGACGACAAAGTTGCCTTGTCAGGATCGGGGTCATCCGCTATCACATCAAATCCGTAATAGACACCGGTCTGGTTTTGCCACTGGGTGTCGGTCGCAGCCCAGTTCTGGAGCTGGTTCCTCATACGGGGGCAATAGTCGTCATTGCTGGCAGAGAAACAGTTTAGAGAACTGGATGGATATATCATATCTGGGACGTCGGCGGCGCTTTTGTAGTCTTGAAGGTTCCAGATATTGCACTTGGCGTTGACAAGAGGCTGGTAGTTGGGCGTGTCGGATGAGAGTTCCAGTTTGTATTGTTCCGTGTCAGAGATGGCCCCGACATCTCCAGTTTTGATATAGCTCTTAAACTGGCCCACAGTCGTGGTGGAGAACTCTGTCAAGCTAGTGACCAAGGTGCCCGATGTGGTGTCACTCGTCATGGTCAGGCGTCGCCTCGAAGTTCCCGAAGGGTCCTGAAAGGTGATGTTGTTCGGCATTCCAGTGTACGCCCATCCAGAAGCCCAGGTGTAGATTGTAGCGAACCCGGCTGCAGGACAAAAGGGTAGGAAACTGCCCTTGTCGAGGCACTGTCCGCTTTTGTCCCAAAGACTTTCGTTGAGTATAGTTGGCCATAACCTGTTGGGCGTCTCCAGAATTATGGGCATAATGACATTGGAGAATGGGTTGGGAAGGCGGAACCACCGTAGCTCAGGTAGGATGAGGATAGCAGAAGCCGGTCCAACAAGGATGGAAAGCAGCGTGTTGGAGAGGAGCAAGACCGCTAACCAGCGGGCGTACCCCCAGCCGCTCCAAAACCGTGAGCTGAATATGTACATCACATCTCCCACCCGATAGGGGCCGGAAAGCAGGCCGAATGGGATTCCACTGTCGACAAGACGCCTCTTGTAAGCCTTGAGAGTGATTGCTGCCAAGGATGCGACGACAAAGAGCTCGTACAGCTTTGCTGCCAGCTGGAGCGAATTGATGATGTCGCTTGGTGATACATGGAATAAGCCTCTACCGATCCCGCCAACTCGGAACCAGTAAACACCAGCAAAGTTGAGATAGAGAAGGAGGCCGGTCAAAATCAAGGGTATAATATGCACTATAGAAGTCGACAACCCTCTTAATTTTCCCTGAACAACCTTGGTTGGTTTTACTGGTGGCGAATACTCCGAGGCTGATATGGTGGTGTTGGATTTCCGGCCCAATATGGGCGTCTCCATTTCGAAAGACATGCGAGCTGCGAAGGTTTAATGGCAGAGGGATTTAAATTCAAACGATTAAAATGAAGATAGAATGCTCAAGCTCCGCGTAGCTGGACAGACGTGCTTTAAAGAGTGCTATGCTTGCATTCAAGGTGGTAGGATTCCTTAGCGCATTGGGGGCTAAAACCTGGGCCAAAAACCTCGCCATTATCCCAACCAAATCCCAGAACATCGCCAGCCCTTTGTACTTAGCGGGTCTGCTGCAGGATTTTCCCCTCGAGCTAAGCCTAGAAATGCAACGGATCCTTGCTCGTTTAGAGATAACGGCTTCCCAGCTGACCACAAACTGGGTGTGCTGATGCGCGCAGGAAGAGAAGGCAGCGAATAGAAGTTAACTTTGAGAAGCAGGCTGGCGCCTTGACACTCTGAGGCTGAAACTAAATACGAAAGGAGCGTACCAATAAATGGGTTTAGGCTAGATAATGGTGCCCGTCACCAAACATGAGCGATATTCGGAACCAAGTACAGGGTACAAGGTTGCGGTGGGCTTGAAAATGGTTGCAATGGAACAAAACAAATTAGGCAGCGATGTTATTTTTAGTATTTAAGTCCCTTCCAGTTTGAATACCGAATTTCTGATGGTCATTCTTCTCAGCCGAAAGACCAGATCCAGCCTTACTGGCACAATTATTTCTGGTGTATCGCAAGTTAATCAGCTGGCAGACGTCTACCATGTTCGTTTGGGTGGTCAGCTGGGTTGTTAAATTATCAACTGTATGTGCACTTTAATACATGCATCATACGTCTATTTCTAGAACATGCGAGTGTGACATTTGGGGAGGTCGCAGCTGAACAGCATCATTTCAATCTGTCAGAGGCAGTGCATGGCTGCGAGCATAAGACGAGTAAAGCCCGAAGATAATCACTTGGCGCTCATCACAAACATGTTCTAGGGCTGTTTAACAATGCCAAGAATTGGTACAAATATCAGCCGTGCCTACAATTGAAGCCGTAAAGTAAAACCATAAGCGCAGAGCCTCTTGTTTGTGTTATTCAACAAACTGGTCGTGTTGTATCAAGCGGTGGAAATGATGATCCGAATGGTAAAAAGCCTTTGGACTTTGCATATGTAACGATGGTCTAGGGGTCAGTATTATAGATGAAGACGATGGTGAAAATGAAAGCGGTGCCCGGTAACCTCCGGGTCCCTCCGGCCCTACACGGAGCTGCGGTTCCGGCTCGCTGCGGAGCTGAAGGAAGAAAAAAGCAAATTCTTGGATCTAGTCCTCTGAGGCCGTAGAAAATAAGATTCTAGAACATATCCCCCATGCGCCTCTGACGTCTTTGAGACGAATGAAAATGCGACAAATTGTACGCTTCAATCGACGCACCTCATTTCTAGCTGATGCATGATGACCCTTCTTGCACCAGGGGTACTAATATGATGTGTTACCCTAACAGAGGCTCAGGTGGCCCTTTAGTGTGACGTTGAGGCTTACTACTTTTTCCATATCGCCAGCCTTATTTTATTGTGAAGAAGTATTGGATACTTGAGGCAACACTATCGCCGAGTGATACGGCTCTCTCCGGTTCCCATGACCCCACCCACGTGAAGGGGTGTAAGCCACAGACCGCAGGCCCTGGGCATGGAGAGGTTACATTTCAAAACTGTGCCGGTTGTGGTGCCATTTAATCTTTATTGGCTTCCAGGGAAAATAGTGGCCACCTTAGTATGTACACGTTGATGGCCTGAGAAGCCCCGCATGCAAGAGAACAACTTCGGTAATTGCCGGGACAGATTTGAGAGTATAAGTTTTCTCTATAATATTGCTTATCACACGGGACCCTGCAGTGTGAGGGGAATGACGACTACTGGCTTATGATTTTCGATGATTTCTTGCTTGCATACCCCGCTTAGCTTTCTGGGCAGCGAGATCCAGCCCCTGGAATGGTAGACCTCTTGATACTGGAGAGCACTTTTTGTAGGGGAGGGGGAGGAGTCTAGCCTGAGGACTTACTCGTCATATTAGTGAGAATAAAAGAGATGAAAGAAGAAACAGGACACAAGCGAAGTGAAACGCCTTTGGAGGGATCGCTAGTAATCGACGGCTATGAACCTCGGCCCAAGACTGCTTGGAAACATAGATTCGCCTCTCCTTGACGTTCAGCCGTGTTGCAACTTGAATCGATTGGAGGAAGAATTTCAGTTCAATGTCCTCATCGAGCCCCTCCTTTCGGAGTCACCAATCTATTTCCTTGGTGGGCAAGGAAGCACTTTCTGCCTAGCTGGAGACTCCAACGACTCCTGCGAGGATCAGTAGGTGGTTAATTCCCTTGGCCGCGAGGTCTACCGCCTTGGTCGCGAGACCTAGTTGGCAGTTCTAGTCCCACTCTACTTTAAGCTTGTATGGAAGAAAGTTTAGTGTAAAAGCAACAAATGTGCCGACTGCCGAGGCATCTTTTGCTCCTCGTATCGATGCCATCCCCGCATTTCGGCTTCCGACGTGTGCACTAGTGGTTTTTGTCCACCCTACTTCCATTGTGCATCCGGAGGAGCATTTACCAGTCTTGGCTTGGACAAAGTAAACATTTCACCGGCGACCGGGGAAGCACGAGTAAAGCAAGTACTATTCTCTGGTTACAGCATCCCAAGGGCCAGTACACCACAGCTTGCCTGAAATACGACGTCGTTGTCAACTTACATTGGCTGTTCCTAGTGAAGTTTCACAGGATCCGGCTAGCCGCCCGCTGTCACTAACTAAGCTGCGACACATCACCAAGGAATTGGCAGGGATGCATGAAGGTGGTGCCTTCAAGTTGGGATGATTGAAATGATCCTCCGTAGTTTGAAGAAGTTTAGCGTCATGAATTGAAGAAATAAGCCGAGGCATCTTGGCGAGCCCCTTATGCTAGCTAGCCTCTCTGCCCCGCATTGTACTTCTGAAGTTCGCAACACACGCCTACGGAGGTTTGGAGTAGAATTTCCTATTTCGATATTCTCTTGCGAAAACGATGTGTTGGAGCCACACTCTTGCCAGAGGCCTGCTCACGAGAGCATCATCTCGTCGCAGATGACCTTGACTAAATGAGCACTTAATCTTGGCATAATTCAATACAAGATGCGATTGGCTGGTTATAAGCGCTAGAGTCGTGAATGTAAAGACTTTGCAGGACGGAAAGCAGCGGAGATGCCATCTGAGTAGAATATGAGTGAGTTTTTTCTTGCTTGGGAAGAAACATATATATTAGGGAATCGCTCGTACAGACAAATTCATATTTTCTATCAAATCAAGCATTCTTCCCTCTCTCAGTCTTTGCAGCTTCCGAGCCAATCTCTCCTGTCAATAACTCTTTGTCCAACACAAATTTTCAACATGAAGTTCATTGGTATCGTCGCTATCGCAGCTACTCTTGCAGCTGGTCTGCCTGCTGTCAGAGTGGATGAGAACGCACCAGTTGCCAGAGGCGAAGTACCAGTTTCGATTGAAGCACGTCAGCTAAGCTCCAGAAATGACCTGGAGAGCGGAAGTTCCTCTGCTTGCCCTAAAGCTATCTTGATCTTCGCTCGCGGATCTACTGAGGCAGGAAACATGGTAAGAAGCGGGAGTTTGTCAAGCATGAGATATTTCCACGTATTGACTTACATAGGGAACAAGTGCTGGTCCTGTTCTTGCGAGCGCTCTCGAAGACAAGTATGGCAACGGAATCTGGATCCAGGGTGTCGGTGGCGCATACACTGGTGCATTGAGCCCGAATTTCCTTCCTCACGGAACGAACCAGGCCTCCATTAATGAAGCTAAGAGGCTCTTTACCCTAGCCAACACTAAATGTCCGAATACCCCTGTTGTGACAGGTGGATATAGGTAAGCACCACCTCTGCCATTATATACCACCTAGCTCACACATTTCATAGCCAAGGTACGGCTGTGGTAGGCAACGCTCTTTCGGAGCTCAGCTCCACAATCCAGGCCCAAGTTAAGGGTGCTGTTCTCTTCGGATACACCAAAAACCTTCAAAACCTCGGCCGCATTCCCAACTACCCCACGTCCAGAACCAAGGTCTACTGTGAAGCAGCGGATGCTGTTTGCTATGGTACACTGTTCATCCTGCCTGCCCACTTTCTTTACGTGGATGATGCAGCGGTCGCGGCTCCCAGATTCCTTATCAACCAGATCTCGAGCAGTTAAGAATATGTGGTTTCCGCTTTGTCGCTGGATCGATACAAAATGTCCAATTCAGGGGAGATTGTTCATCAATTGAGATATTGGAACATTTGAAAACCCGGGCTTTTCTCTTCTCTTGGCTTTGCTCTTGGCTCCATTCTGACTTTTCAACAAAGATTCATGCTTGGGGCCCAGGCAATGGACTGTTTCAAATTGTGAAATTTTATCTTGTCCTTCATAGGGAATTCATTCCGTGCACTTGGAGATTATCTATCGCCCCCGTTCAAATTGGTGATATTGGCGAGACGTTCTCCATTCGCCTTGTGGTATTGGGCTTGACCAACCTCGCACTGTCTAGACCACTTTTAGCAACATGTCTAGGCTTTCATCCGGAATGACTCTGGGGAAAATACCAAGGTAACGAGTCAAACGTCAGTTTAGGTGATCGCAGTCGGAAATGGAAACCTTGGGATGGTGACATAACGTCAGATTTGCAACTTGAACACTACTAAGAAATACTTATCCGTACACTATTTTCTCCATGCTAACTCTCCGCTCCATTAATTGACTTATCCAGTCTAGGAAGATGCAATAAAAACCCTACCAGAGGGTTTCTTGTGGTTCAACAGCAAAGTGCCTCTCAAATACCTGTGTTGATGGGCTTTCGAACTTTGACTACTCGACCGGAATTAAGTGAGGCTTCGACTTCTTCGGGGCTCATCCCACGATGTTTGGTACTCTTTTCGAGATGGTTCCTCAACCTATCACGAGAAGAGTAGTGAGTTGCGACCGCGCATTTTCCATCTCGACAGTAGTAGTCCACGTCCACCGCAAATAACTCCCATCGCTCTGTATGTGCCCGGGCCCGCCGGATGTCAACAACTTGACGTGCAATCGAATCAATGTGCCTTATAACAGATTCCTTTTGCAGGTAGGCATCAGTTTGGTTTCTGATATTGTCGAGAGTTGTCTGTCCTGTATTTGCCGGGTGCCAATCATCGAGGGACACCTGGAACAGATCATCTTCGACGTTGAGCCTGAACGTCTCCTTTAGTCCCATAGCCTGGGCGTGTGATCGCCACCCATTCACACCGTTGTCTCCTTCGGTATCAATCAAATTATCCTTTGCATGACGTCCAATCTCGAGATATTTCTTGATGAATTGTTTTCGCCTGACATTGTCGATTGTCTCGGACCTTCCGAATTCTCGAAGTACCTCTCCAATATCGTCTCTTGGTGTATGAACTCTCTTGCAGTTGGCGCGCTTCTTTCCAGTCCCCACACTGAGGAATAAAGCAGGGATACTCTGATGTTGTGACTTGATTTCCCTTAGTGCGGCCAGCGAGGGATTGTTCGCAGACAAGCCGCCGTCCAAGAATTTCTTTTTTCCAATCTTGATACACTCGAAATACCTTGGTGCAGCAGAGGTCGCGCGAGCAACTTGCCAAATCTTTTCCGTATGAGCGGAATCGGGATTCAGGGGGTTCCATTGATTGGAATCTCTTGTCTCTGGGTCGAACTGGTGGTCGTAGCTCCTCCACATATATGGACACGAAATGCCAGCCTCCCGGTCAATACAGAATGACATGACCATGCTATAAGCACCAATTAGTTAGAAAGCCATTGGGATCTTGAGAATAAGGATGGGAAAATGTTCCTTACGTCCGGGTACGATCTTCACGGTATTTGAATGGCTCAGCCGACGCCGCAGCTGAAGCCTCGTAGTCTTGGATGTTATCTCGCTGGCTCACGATGCTTCTATAAACGACGCTCTTGAATGCATCCCGAGTCTTACGGCATGAGAACTTGGCTCTAGGGTACCAGAGGAGAGAGCGCTCATGGAACCATCTTGGCTTTCCGAAGACTTTGTTACCAAACTCCGCATATTGATCTAGTGCCTCATCCACTGTCATGCGTAATCTGCCTAACATAATAGCAGCCAGCCTATATCTGAGTTTTAGCTCCTGTTTTGTTTTAAGATTTCGTTACGTACCCCCCAGTTGAAGTTCCAACCATGTAATCGAAATAATGGCAAGGAAGAAAATCATCCACGCGGTCGGATAGATTTGGCGGCTCGTCAACTCCAGCTGCGTCACGTAGATCACTTCCCATCCATGGATATGAAACACTAGAGTGTACTGGGCCTTCTAGATGGTGTGACTCGATATCTCGGATTCTAGTCATTAATCGCTTGACGATCAATAGACTTGAGAATCCTCGAACGCCCCCACCGTCTGAGGAAATGGCATGAAATTGATTAACAATGGCCGTGAAGAAGTTTCAAGGGACCCTGAACATACCAAAAGAAAGAATAGTTTTTCGCGCCCACACCCCTTCGTCATCGGAATTATCTGCATAGCCCCGAAGTGGAACAGGAAGCGTGAGCTCGCTACCGGAGCCCTGGTTATCAGAATGCTGACTGTGGGACTCTTGGCTACGAGACTCCCCACTGGCAGACCTATTGGCTGACAAGAAGGTGTTCATGGTGCCGATGGATAATGGTGTGCTCCGGAGGTGACGGGAGGTACAATCCCTACTGAGCAAAGATTGCCAATAAGGCCAGATGTGAACAAGCCCCGAGGGAGGATGAGAGTGGAGGCCATTAAAAAGAGATTGCAGGAAATCATGTCCGCTACTGGACGAGACCCTTCTTATGTTCGCAAAAAGAAAAACGAGGCTGGGGCGCGGCCTCCATGCCATGCCCCCTTGACTGCATTTTGGCGCGCACGCCGCAGCCTGATGCTGACAATGAACCAACTTGGATTGACACCTGCCGTAATTCGTCCACTGTAAGATGTGCCGCTGCGGCGCTTGGGGGAGTGGCAACCAGACAGCCTGTTAATCGCCTGCGAGTTTCAGAGGGCGGTAGGCGATGTATGGCGGAGAGAGGAACCATAGTAAAGAAACAACTATTTGAGTTCCCGGGATTCTTTCTATCCCTTTGGCAGAATACACATATTACACGTCCGCGTTATCACAAATAACGGTTCCTGTAATAAAATGACATTGTCGAGCTCACACATCCATTTCGTTCAGTTCAGGTTAGTCAAAAGCCACACGCGTTCTGTTGTGTCAGGTGTCTCATTTCGGCTTTCTGTTATTCTTAGCTGTGATTGGATGCCTTGGGAACAATTATCGTCGTGTGGCACCTCTGTGCCGGTTCCGAAACATGTAGCCCTCCATAAATAACCAGGATGGTGGTCAGCCGCAGGCAGAACGGGCTCCAGGGAAGGGGGCGACTTTTTTGGAATATGTGCCAGCTGAACTCCCACCAGTGTGTGCGTTATTTAGCCTTGATTGGATCTCGGGAAGAAAAAGCGCCCCCATGATATACCGGTGTGGGTGTCTTAAATGGCCCCCAAACACACATGTTGAAAGGTGGGGAGGCAGGGGCAATGTGCAATCGCTTGGAAGTGTAATTACTCAATCCAAAGGCTGTATGATTAGCATGGCTGAGATACCGGAATCGAATATCGCATGGGGGGATTCCGGGGCTGTTTTCCGTCAGTCCACGGCTTGGCAACTAGGCACTGCTACTTTCTCACCGCATGTACAATTAGAGGAAGTAGTTGAACAGTGCTAGATCATGAAGGGGTTCGGCGATCCGATGATGGGAGAATTTGGTCACCCGTGATAAAATAAATTCAATGGTTCAATCTATTGAGACTATAGGAAGCGATTCTAATTCTTTGTAAAGTGCCTAACGCCAATCGCTGCTTGGGCCAACGCAAAGAGAAATTAGGTCCCCATTACTGATCAAGTATAATAATATTCATGCAGTGAGAACGTAGAGCTGCTGGTTGGCTCCAAGGGCTCGCTGGACATTATATCCAAACCCCAAGTGACGGAAATCGACTGTTGCGACGTACTCGTCTTGTTGACTCGCTGGCCCGGGCAAATAGACGGGGACACTGTTCTTCCATCGGGGGATTTTGACCGTTTGGTGTGGCTTGTCTGCGAATATTAGAGGTTAGAGTCTTGCTCCCTCAATAGAACGTGGAAGGGATTCTAACCTTTGATCTTGGTGAAATCCAGTGACGTGAAGGTATGGTGTTTCATGTCAAGAACGACGACAGGGCTGTCCTGAGTACTGAACATTCTCGTTTTGGAAATGAATTGATTGAAAGGCGCTGGATGATAATATCTCGTCTGGCTATTTGGCTACGTGTGAGGTCAGCGCGCACGAGCGACGGTGGTGGGGGATTGTTGTTATCGCGTTCGCAGAGTGGGAGGGAACCGGTCAACAGCGAGCGGGGAAGGGAAATAGAAAAGGAATCGAGGGATTCGAATTGTAATCCCGAAGGTCGCCTCACGTGGACGCCACAATGTCTTGGCCTGAATATCCCAGCCCAGCGTCCACTCACTCCGCCCCGTTGGCGCTTGCAGCGTGATCCCTGGTCCAATAATGCAATTTGATCACTCCATGGGCCATCCCGTTATTCGCCGATCCGGTTTCTGCCTCGTAAGGCGGTCTTGACTCTTTGAGAAACAGGCCCTTATCTGCTGCCCTTAACCACCACAGCGTAAGGCCAGGTTTTGGCCCCCATGTAGGGCTTGAAGTCAGGCTCTGACCCCAGCACCCAGCTGAATCTCCTCACTGGGCGTCTGGCTCTCCAATTTCCGTGGCTTCTTCTAGTACGAGGAATTTGGTCATACAGCATAATGAGGGGATCACACCGACGCGCTAAGCCCGCAGCTGAGGCCGTATGGCATTAGCACATGTGACGTCTGTGGAAGTGACACATCTGTCAGGCAGATTTAGCAGCCAATGAGCCAAAATTAAGACCTATCGTTGTCAGACAGGTGGCCTCCGAACTCGATACACTTTTGTGGATGAGTGCATTGGAATACCAGCTGCCAACACGACCTTGAAGCTCACCCGTTAAACTAGAGAATGAAATGAGCCATCTTGGGACTATTGATGTTTATCATATGACTAATTATAGTCTTAGTCGTGTTAGTTGCACGATATAAGTTACCTGCTAGCACATGATTGACCTTTCCTGAGCTCCAGGTGGGTAGCTCGCTTATGAAACAACTATCTGTGACTGTGCGAGCTGGACACAGAGATCAAGTACAGAATTGTGACTAGGATTTCTGTCGTCTTAATGTACTCTGGTATTCGTACCAGGCCCGCAGCAAACTCCAATTGATGTATTTCGTTCACGTCTAGCGCCATCTCTACCAAACGTGACAAGTATGGGCCCATGACTCCATTGCCCTCGGTTTGACTCAGACAATAGTAATCGTTTTTTCTACTCCCCTCTTTGCGTATGATGCGGGGAGTTTCCATACCGGAGCGAGCCTGACGTATGCTCCCGGAACCGTGGTCGATCTTCCAAGAACCAAGCCAACGACGTCTAACGCCTTGGTGCGTAGAAAACATAGAATCGTTACTTCCATGTCATAGCAAAGATACCCATCCTCTGTGTCTGCATACCGATCATACTCTTCTCTAGACTCAGCCCGCCTGAATGTTTTCACAGTCTCTCCACCTTCGAGCAGGCCATCTGCCTCGTATAGCCTGACATCAGGAAGAAAGAAGTGGCCCGAACCTTCCTTCTCCCAACTGCCGACGATGCGAGCATCTCCACACTCGGCCATCTTCTCGTCCATCGTAACACGGGCCTCGACTGCAAGCCCTCGCACTATCACGAAAGCAGTATCGTCAACGTCTCCGAATGGACTGATTGTAGACTTGGGTGTGGTCTCAGCACGTATCACTGATGCGTAGGTGGCCATAATGTTACTCGGCGCATGTGAATTCCACAATACTGGCCCCCCGATGCTTGCCCATGACCACGAAGGGGCGATGGATCGCTCAGGCACAGGCATATCAGTTCCAGGCCTCGTGTGCCAAAGCAAATCCCAGAACAAAGAAGACTCCCACAGTCCTGCCAGATAGCGATCGCCTGTCTTCTGAGCCCTAGATGTTGCAACCCCAGAAAGGGCAACGAGGCGATCGGTAGCGAAAGTCAGGTTTCGGCGACTGTAATTCGTGACATCGTTGTGCCATTCCTTCGTATGATTAACTTCCGTAGATGCGCGAGATGTGTTTGCTTGCGGACTTGTCGTCGTGTCATCCAACTCTTTCGGTACGGGGTCTTCTGCTTCCACTACTCTGTGTACCTGGCATTCCCAAATTATTGCTCCGGGGGCGAAGTGGATCAGCCTCTTGGCCAACAGTTGTTCCTGAAAGCACCAGGCACGTGTGTAGAGATGACCGTCCCACATATAATTAAGGGCTGAACGAGATGAGCTCTGTGCGGCACGTTCAATCCAGTCGGCAGATGCATAGCTAGCTCGGGTAGCGATCTCGACGACGGGCAAGACCTTGCGACGAATGCGAAATTGATGCGTATTTTCACCAGAGCCAAGGCTCAGGCTCCAACTTTGCCAGGATGCATCTCTTTCATCCAAGAAGGGCGTGCTAGGTCCAGGTGAGGATCCAGACACAATAGTGGCGTAGGCCCGCTCATATATGTGAGCCATCTGCGAGGCTTGCTCGTCCCAATCCTCCCACATGTCCTGAATGATGCACAATGAGTCTATCCAGATGTAGCGGAGACCCAGATTTCTTGTGGTCGTGATAGCATCCTTGAATATGTCGTTTAGATCCTCGAAGTCGATTCCAGATTTCATCTGTTCCAGGTTACTAGTCAAGGTCCGAAGTGGGTTATCTTGACCCCAGCAGTGACTGAGTGCAATATAGACGTCTTTTTGCTCAGTGCTTGTTTCATGTAATCTGGGCGAGTCAGACTCTGATCCAATATCTAATAACCTCTTCGGGAGGGGTCCTGGTGCTTTGGATGCTTGACAAGGGACGTGCTGGTCATTGCACTCCTGTACACATCCATGGATGAATTCCCAAACCTCTTTATCATCAGATCGGGTACTACGGCCTGTGAAACTGCCACAATTTGGCATGAGACGATGTGGGTTCTCTGAATGTCCTACGGAGTCTTAGTTTCTCAGAAATGACCAATACGTTGGCTGTTCGGATATTTTACCTTGTATCTCTTGTATGTCAAAAGAGAAAATGTAAGAACCCATTTGGGAAGACCAAGCATATGTTCGAACTATAATAGGCTGGCCTTGAACGAGAAGCAATGATATTTCGGTCTCTCCGTCGGAGGTTAGGCCACAATCAAACTGGGAGCTGGAGACTTCCTCGTCTTCTTTGGCCACATCATTGGAAAACCTATGAACACGTATGGTTAGTTCCATGTACTAAAATTGTTGATTGCGTTGTGCTAGATTCCTTTACCATTCTGGGAAGTAGTGCTTGAGTGCGTTGAGCAGCAAGATGCAGTATAGGCAAGGTGGAACAGAACGGGCGTATCCCTTTGCCGCTCTCAACACCTTCTGGACCTCTACATCCAGGAACAGCCAGACCGCCCCAGAGTGTACCGCTTGCCGCTGCTCTATAGTTGAGTTATCGAAGAATCCAAGGGACTTATCGGAACTCTCGAAATGGCCATGCGGACTAAGATTGTTGCAAACCGGGCACACGAGACGGAGAGGCCTTGTGGTGTATGTGTCTGCTACTCGGCCAATAGTAGCGGCTGTGTCTATTGCCTTTCGGAGTAATTCCATGGCTAGACAGAGACGCAGATGGAGACTGCAAATTAAATGTAGGGTTTGCTCACCCTCTTCGGCCAATCGCGCGATATGGGTGAACGGGGTGAGCTCCCAGGTAAGCAGGATGTGCTATTAAAGTGTGGTCTGGGAGACAAGCCAGCCCCGCAACTAATAAAGGCAAGTTTATATCCCACTACCTTAGTCACACGTGACACAAGCCACTGGTCTTGACCTCTTAACAGTCCCTAAGCTTCCACAATAGAAACTACCGATTCTTAGAGACTCTGACTTGACGGATGCAGCGGATGCAGCTATAGTTCAACATGTGCCAAGCCCCAACACCCTTCCTCCTCCGCTCTTCCATCGGCTTGCAAAGCTATACGCTGATAACCAGACCACCGCAAATACCATTAGTGAGAACGAGCTGGCATTAAATAACCCCCACACTGACACCATCCCTAAATCAGAGCGAAAAAGGAGCTAGCACTGCGTTAGCCACGAGAAATTATGCCTTTTAGGGCCATTTCTTTCACTTACGACAGCAGTTTTCCCAAAGAGAAGGACTAGCATCATCAACGTGACGGACTTCAGCATCCTTGTTTCTCCAAGATTTTCCCCAATTGATAAGCTCTGTTCTTCAGTCTCAGTTATCAGAGTGGCCATGCGTCTCTCCAAAACGGTTATGCTTTTCGCCCCCTCGTCGATCATTCTTTTTAGGGTTGCAATTTCTTCCCTTGACTGCACAACCGAGTGTTTCAGCTCCGTTATGGTGAGATCCTCCAGATTTCCAACAAGCGTTTCATCGGAATCTTCGGTACCAATAAAAGACCGCCATTCTGAGATATCCCTCTTTTTCCCAGAGCTCATTGAGAGGGACTCGGCCCTTGTGGACGCTGTAGAGGCTATGCGAGGATGGGATTCCTTCCAGACGGAGGCGATCATCAAAAGTGTTTCAACGTCTGGAATACCGCCGATTCGGGACCGGAGCGCCTCCTCCAGCCTTGCAGTACTGGATAACTCGTTTGTGATGTTCTGAAGACTGTCTATTAGGCTGCGGACTTCCTCGATCAAGAGGATGAACTTCTTCCGGTCCCGGACGATCCATCTCGATTTTCGATGTACTGTCGCTCGGCTCTTCTCGAACCTCGAGGATTGTATCTTGAAATTATCAAACACTGCGGCGATACTGCGTGAATACTGAGGTCCTCGTTCGATGAGCAATTCTGTTGACGGTGTCACTTCAACACACCCGTACTTGTCGTGAATGCTCTCGGCATCGGACAGTAAGCGCACAATATGTCGCAAGCAGTCAGTGACAAGATCTTTGTGATGCCAATTGTTCAAAAGATTTGGCCTCGAGTTGTTCGCCAGACCCATTTCCATGCCCCAATTGTAAAGTCGGCATTTTTCCAGCCGGAACTGGAGTTGCAGCTTGTTGAAGTCCACATCTTGTGTCTGGTAGAGATGAATGAGGTCCAAGGCTTCGAATGCGTACTTGAATAACGCGGCGAGAGTCACACCACTGGCCACCGCGCCGAGCAACTCCATCGCAAAGAAAGTCAGGAATGTGATGGTTCACGAGCCGCAAAACTCTGGGCATGAGGAAAATACAAATAACATGCGCAGAGGGGTGACTATGAATGAGTATTGGCAGCGTGGCGCAGTAAGGGCAAGGCGCATCAGGCAGCAAGGCGTAGCTAACTGGGCAAGGCAGCCCAAGCAGCCTACTAAGTGACCTGATGTGATACAAGCAGTGCATGCTTCTACTGGCCTAATCAAGTGATGTAGCACGGTCGCAGGTCATCTGTGCGGCACACAAGGCTTAAAGAATCATTTTTGGCCAGTGATTTGCCACTCGTCTTGATATATAAACAACTCAGGAGAAACTTGCCACTGGATATTTACAATGGACATTTGGCTTATATTCAAGCAGCCTTAATTTCGGGCATTGGATAAACACCTTCTCCGGGGTTCGCGTTTTTCCTACACTTCTTCGGCAACAACCTTGACCTGCGGTCCCTCGATTTTCTTGACCTTCCGTCCCTCCCACCATGACATTATACCCGCAAACATTGCCACGGCACAGCCCAAGGCAATAAATGTACCTGTGGCCCAGGTCTAGTTGATGTAAGTCAGTAAGCGGCCTCTGAATTTGCCATGGGGAGTCTGTCAAGCGACTCTTACTCACAGGCCTGTCGATTCGATTATAAGCCCACATGTAGTAGCACAGAGCAACCTGGATCAGGGTATTCAAAACCATCATCCAAATGGTAAACCCTAGCTTCCAGAGGGGGGTAGGAGGCGCACACTTCCCAGTGAAGGTTGAGGAGCGGACAATGGGCGGTCTTGAGATTTCTGTCCCTTCTGTGGCTTCTTGTGCTGCTTCTTTCCTTGCCCAGGCTGGTGGACGGAACCAGGATTTGTTCTGTTCGGCCAACTCATCCATGCAAGAGCGGTCCTTGAAATGTACGGCACGCACAAATCGATAGAGATCGCGGAAGCGCCAAGGCGCCAGGCCAAATCCCGTGACGCAGAAGAGGGCGTTTAGGATCTGGCTGTCGATTTCTATCCAAATCTTGCGAGGCGAGTTGTCAGCACTCGCGCTTGGGTGGTTCATGGCGGGAGCAGCTTCAAGAAGCAAAAAGAAGAGCATGGCCTGAGGAAGAGAACATTGTTAGACACTGTTTGGATGGATGAGTACTGACATGTTGATGTGGGCGAAAGGCTGTGGCGCGCCTCTGCCCTACGTCACAATGTGCGAGCCCCGATGAGATGAACTTACACCCCATGCCTGAGTTACGTCAGTGATTTATTCGACAAGATACAGCTTGCAGGATACATACAACAATATTCAAGCCATAAAGGGTAATGAGAAAGCCGGATGGAGTGGTGAAGAATTTCCAAAAGGCCTTCAATCCGTTTAAAATGGTCGGTCCCCATTTTTCCTTCGCATCGCCTTTGTGGTGCTCGTAGAGGCTGTGGCGGCGCTGGCGCAGACGCTGATGCTTCTCGCGCAGATTCCAGGGGACGTGGTCCTGATTGTCGCTGGTGGTGGCGATTTCCGGCGCAGACTCGTCGACCTCCTGGATCACGATGGGCTCCTGGGTGGCATCTTTGTCGAAATTGGGCGTGGTAAAGGTCGGGCGGCGCGTGTTTGTCTTGACGAGGGTCAATTCGCCATCTTCGTCGGGAGCGGCGGTGCGCGTGGAATGGCCCTGCGCATCGAAGGTGATGTTATCGCCGCCCGATCCGGCGTCTCGCAGCTCGGTCAAATTGGGTGCTTGGGCGATTGCGGTGCCGGTGGCCTGCCACATGCCCAGCTGCGGATTCGCATTGATGAGCGAGATGGACGCGCCCCGCACGCGGCCGACGATGCCAGGGCCGCTGCTGCTTGGTGGTGGTGATGATGCCTCGGCCATGGCGACGGGTCGGCGAATAAATGATGTAATGTCGATGTTGTCGCCGTGCCGTCGGCCTTGTCGGGAGACGAGAGAAAGACGAGAAATGCGCTTCTGATCGCGGAGGGTCGGGTCCAGTAAAAGTCCGCTCCGGTGGAAGCGAAAGCGATAGCTGCAGCAATACCAGGGCCGAATCCGTCGCCACGACACCGGGTCGGTTCGACCTAATTAAACTCAAATCTCCCCGACGAGAATTCCTCAATCGCAGGTGACAGACGCGCTGATCGCAATACGATCGTATTCAAAAGGCACTCGACTTCTGCTGGCTTGTCTGGCGGTACCTGGCGCGACGACGATTTTGCTGCGAGAGCGGGTGATGCTTCATCAGAGCTGGGCGCCCACCACCGCGACTGCGCTGTGACGTTTTAAACCATCACCTCCGCACTCAATCTCACCACTGCATGGCGCGCTTATCCCCGACTTCCAGTCATTTCTGCCCTTTTGTTTCTCCTCACGTCGCTGATCCCCGGAGTTAACCTTCCCTCGCCGACGTCTGCTGTCGTGGCTCCATCGCGGCCACCTTCATCCTCACATCGATTGATCGTCACACTCATTCGCCATGGACCTCAGTCGCACCAAGTCCAATGGACTGGGCAACCTCACAATCGGCGATTCCGACACCAAGCATGTCACCTCCGGTAATGTCGGCGCCGATGGTCGCGTCAACGTCCAGTTCCACGAAAGCCCAGAATCGCTGGCAGCGTGGTGCAGGCGGGCTCAAGGATCGCTTGCGGTGCCCTTGGAGCGTCCCAAGCCGAGGAGATTCAGCAGCGTCATTGTCCCAGAACCGCCAAAGCCAGCGTTGAGCCCGCGATTGAACATCGCCATCCACATCGTCGGGTCACGAGGCGATGTGCAGCCCTTCATCCCCATCGCGAAGCTGCTCTCCAGCCCGCCATACGGCCATCGGGTGCGCATCTGCACGCACCCCGTCTTCAAGGACTTCGTCGAGTCCCAGGGTCTCGAATTCTTCAGCATCGGCGGCGATCCCGAGGCGCTGATGGCCTACATGGTCAAGAACCCTGGGTTGCTGCCCAACCGCGAAAGCGTCAAGGCCGGCGACGTTGGGAAACGACGCAAAGAGATGTGGGACATCATCTACGGCTGCTGGCGGAGTTGCCTCGAGGCTGGAAACGGCATGGGAGAACGAGTGACGGCCGCTAAAGTAGAGGCGACAGAGGATCTCTTCATAGCCGACGCTATCCTAGCCAATCCGCCGTCGATGGCGCACATCCATTGCGCCGAGAAGTTGGGCATTCCGCTTCACATGGTCTTCACCATGCCCTGGTCGCCGACCGAGAAGTTCTCGCATCCCTTGGCTGCCATGACCTACGGCGACGCAGATGCCGCTGTCGCCAATTATTTGTCCTTCATGATGATGGAGCTGCTGACATGGCAAGGGTCTGTTATCTATCCCCCACATACGTTCAAGTTAGATGCTGACCGGTGATATTCGTACAGGCTGGGTGACATAATTAACAAATTTCGCACCCAAATCTTACATCTCGATCCCATCAGCCCTTTGTGGGGATATCAGCTGCTACCCCGACTTCGTGTCCCGTACAGCTATCTCTGGTCGCAGTCCTTGATACCGAAACCGGCTGACTGGGGGTCTCATATCAACATCACCGGCTTTTCTTTTCTATCTCTGGCCAATTCTTACACTCCACCTCCAGATTTGGTCGAGTTCTTGGAAAGTGGACCTCCTCCGATATACATCGGATTCGGATCCATCGTCGTCGACGACCCAATTGCGCTAACTCAACTCATTCTCGATGCCGTTGAAATGTCTGGCGTACGTGCCATCATCTCCAAGGGCTGGGGTGGCGTTGGCGGCAGCGATGATTATGATATCTCTGATGACGTGTACTTCATTGGCAATTGCCCGCACGACTGGCTCTTCCAACGCGTCTCCGCCGTTGTCCATCATGGCGGCGCCGGTACAACAGCCGCCGGAATTGCAGCTGGCCGGCCCACGGTTGTCGTTCCTTTCTTCGGCGACCAGCCCTTCTGGGGCCAGATGATCGCACGGGCGGGCGGTGGTCCGACCCCGGTCCCCTTCAAGGAGATGACGGCAGAGTCCTTGGCCGACAGCATCACCTTTGCTCTGAAGCCAGAGATTCAGGGCAAGGTGCAGGAGATGGCGGATCGCATTGCCGACGAGGACGGGGCAGGTGAGACAGCCGGCGATTTCCAAGAGCAATTGGGCTTGGATGTATTCCGGTGCGACATGTGCCCCGAGAGGCTCGCTATCTGGCGCCACAGGGCAACTGGGGCGCATCTCAGCGGTTTTGCCCTAGCGTGTCTCGTCACAAAGGGCTTCCTTGAACCGGGAGACGTCAAACCCTTGCGACACAAGCACTGGTATGTCGATGAAGGGGCCGAGCACCCCATCATTGGTGTGGTGGCTGCGGCTTCAAATTTCGTGACGACACTTGGTACGGCGGGTATCACTTACTCGTCCCGGTTGAGGAACAGACCTCGGTCAAAAAAGCCGTCAAAAGAAACAACATCCGCACCGCTCTCGTCAGAGAGGGACGAGGACCAGACCACTATAACTGCGAGCACAGATGTTGACCAGGAAACCATTACCGGTTCGACGAAACCAGCCCAAACCCTGGTTCGCAACCCCACGGATCCCCCTGACCCAAGTCTCCTTACACCGACGGACATGGAAACCTTGGCCCACAAAATGGCCCACAAGTCGTTCCGCCCCGGTGACAGTCCTGCTGAGAGGCTTAAAAGAGCACCCACAAGGCATGAGAAGCGGAAGGCCAGCTGGAAAGCCCAGGAGGAGGGTCGACATGGTCCGGCCTTTTACATCGCACGCGCCACGGGGCGATTCACAGCCGATGTGGCCAAGGCGGGTCTGAAGGCCCCCGTTGCGATGTTCTACAACGTTGCCAACGGCTTCCACAATTACCCCTCTTACACCATGAACGCGAGTGAGGTGCGAAGACGTGATGAGATCACCGGCCTCGGAAGTGGCCTGCGGGCATCAGGAAAGGAGCTCGTCTTTGGGCTCTGGGATGCGTTCAGTGGAATTGTTACCAAACCTTACAAGGGCGCCAAGGCCGAGGGCGCGAAAGGCTTTGGCAAAGGCGTATGGAACGGTGGTGTCGGGCTATTTTACAACGTCGGCGCTGGTAAGTCTGCTCCTTTCCCGTTGTGTTCCCGAGCAGGAATCACATCTGGTATAAGAAACATGGGGACAGACATGATGCTTACATGATTACAGCAATGTTCGGAATGCCGGGCTACACGCTCAAGGGAATCGAGAAGGAAATTACGCGGCGCCACCTTACGAAGCTGAAGGCTGAGATCTTGTTGATCCGGCTGAGACAGGGCATTGCTGACTTCAGAAACGGAACCCCAGAGGAAAAGGAACTTGTAGCTGAGAGGTGGCAGTCGATGCGGCCTGCATGAGTAAAATGACACTCATTGATCTAGTCGAAGGAGAACGCGGCACATAATCTACAGTCTCATTAATTGTCATTGAAACCCTATTTAGCATCATTTAAGAAAATAATTATACCCAAGATGTCTGAGTAAACTGTTGACTTTGAGTGGACTCGGTATGTGGTCTGCATTGTTGATCCTGTTGTTGGTGTTTTTTTTTTTTATTTACCTTGGGCTTCTAGTCCCCTCTGGGTATGTGTGTACTAGGGCCCCCAACCTCTTGGTTATAACCCAGATGCTTCTCTATGGGAGTGAACAAATGCGCTGGGAAGGTCAGAGGACAGAGGATCTACTCAGCGCCCGATATGGGATCCTGAATGCGACGTCCCTCTTCTCGCTGGGCAAAAGATCAACACCGTAGTAAGCCTGTCCCTGCGACGATCGCGACTGCAACCATCAACAGCCGCGCGCGCTGGGCCGTCCCACTTTACAGAGTTACCGCGCGCGACGGCCACTACATCGTCCCAGAGTGCTTCACAAACAGAGCTGTGTAGGGTAACAGCAGAGCCCAAGGTGTAAGGCAACGATGAGGGCAAAGGCATAGTCAACTCGCGAATGCACCTTGAGACGACTATTTTCATTACTCAATACAGCGATCTAAAGTCCCATATGGTGACCCCTCGTGGAGTGGTGACAACTAGACAAACACCGATGAGGCTGAAATGACGTCTTGGCAGGGTAAACTCTTGTGATGCATGGCGTCTTCCCCTAACTGGCCATCACGGGCACAACTGCTACCCCGCCTTGAATCTAGCCAATCTTGTTTGTTCATCCTCGCCGATTGCACCGAGATTGATAATCGCACACGCGGTTGTCCATAGAGGGACACCATGATTCCACACCTTGCACGCGGGTTTGGGATTACAAATCCATTCCAGCCTTACCTTTCAACCTCTGATTATCAACGGTGCAGCAGGTCTGCAGAGTATCCAGAGTATATAGAATAGGAGCAATCTTCAGCCTCGTATATAGGGACAATCCCGTCGCGATCGTGTATAATAACTCTCTTCACTTTCAAACCATAGCATCAACATTACCTACTCAAAATCATCACCATGTCTGCTGTCGCTCCCATCGTTCTCATCCTCGGTGCTGGGCCCAATATCGGCCAGAATGTAGCTCGCGCCTTTGTTGCAAAGGGCTACAAGGCCGCTCTTGTCTCGAGAAAGCTGAAGGAAGCAGACAGCACTCCTGACCAACTCAACATCGCCAGTGACTTGTCGGATCCAAACGCCGTCATCAGTGCCTTTTCGAAGGTCAAGACAGTGCTGGGTGATCACCCGAGCGTTGTTGTCCACAATGGTAAGAGATACTGCATAAAACTCTCGAGAGCAGGTACTAAAATCGGTTGGATAGTCGCCGCCGTGACGCCAAACCCTCCCAATGACCCGCTCGCGCTTGGGCTGGCCGACTTCACTCGGGATCTCAACATCAACACCACCAGCGCCTTCGTCGCGGCGCAGCAGGCCGCCATTGGCTTCGCGAAGCTCCCCAGCTCCGCATCCAAGACCTTCATTTACACCGGCAACATCCTGAACACCACTGTGATGGGCCCGCTCCTCGACTTGGGCGTCGGCAAGTCGGCGACGGCGCACATTATCCAGTCAGCCGCGGCGGCATACAAAGACCGAGGATACAAGTACGTGGCATCGTCCAATTCATTGAATAGCCGAAACTAATTAGTGCAGGTTCTATTATGCGGACGAGCGCAAGCCCGATGGGTCGGCTGCGTTTTCTGTTGATGGAGAAGCCCACGGGAAGTTCTACGTGGAACTTGCCGAGGGAGAGTCGCAGGGACCGTGGCAGCAGGCATTTGTCAAGGGCGTGGGCTATAAGGACTTTTCCTCTGCTTAAAGGTGGTCGATTTGGACACTGGGCGGAGGATTGATTTCATCGAGCACTTCGCATGGAAGAAGTCACTTGGGGCAGTTGGATTACAGTAGTCAAGGAATGGCACAGAACTCAACAAGACCTTGCGTTGTGATTCAATTGCAAATGCCGTATTTCATCTCTCTATTCGCACCCCGTATTATCCCGTCCCAAGTGACGCCACGTCCTTACAGCTCATCCGTTTCGGTGGTAACAAGCTTAATCAGAATTCCCTGGGGAGTGTAGCCCTTGTCGAGGTACTCCTTGGTGTTGTAACCCGCGTCCGATGTGTTCACGATCACGCCTGCACTTCCGCCAGCGCTCAAGCACTGAATAAGGGCGGGACCGACCTGGTCGCGTTCCTGGCCGCCATCAATGGTGTTGGCGATATCCTCGAAGAGGACTGACGAGTCCTTGTCGGACCCGATGTGCTTGGCAAGGGCGACAACCGAGCCCTGGGTGAAGAGCACCCACTCCGCGCAGTTGGGAGCGTGCTGGGCCGTCATGGTGAAGTAGCGACCTCCCTCGATCTCGCGGCCGTAGGCACGGAGAGCATCGCCAATGTAGGTGATGTCCTCGACCGTGAGGTCTTGGTGGGTGTCGTTAGGGCCGTTGTAGCAGTGGAGGGCGGGCTTCTCGTCGTAGCACTCGGCAGCGACTGTGCCGGCTGCCGCGAGGGCTACGAGCAGGTTGAGAACTCCGGTGGCGTACATGATTCTATGAGGTGTATAGGATTGGTCAGGTTGACTGGGTAGACGTCAATTTAGATGTATGATGCAGGAAATGGATGGGAAGCAAAAGTGAGGGTGAGTAGGTGAGCCGGTCGGTCTCTATTTGTACCCAACCTCAGCTCAGCTTTCGCTCCATCCCTCACCTCGCACTTCCCATTCCCCGGACCGAAGTGTCTCTCCCGGAACGCATTCTGACGGTGTGGCGGGAGCTGTGCGACCGAGCACTGCATCTAGTCAATATAATCCGTCAACCCGATACGTTGGCAAGATGGCGATCCCCTGTCAATCCCCACAGCGGCAGAGAATGTCTTGGTTCCCGTGGCCAGTCATCGGCGATCGGCCCGTCTCGATCGAGGGGGCCCAATGCAAGGGCGATCGCGTGAGCATCCACATTGTGGATGTTCGAGCGGATCTTGTATTGATGTGCCGGATGATCTAATTGCCCCTTAAGACAAGTCACTGTGTGATTCGGGTACAATTGAACCCCTCGATCCAATTCCAGTGCAAGACGTGGCACATGTTTCCCTCATGTGCCCTTAAGCTATCTATGTCCCGAGTCATTTTTTGTGCTAGGTAGGCCGGCATATGTGAGAAATACCGTCTTCTACCGGCCTACCATAGGTTTCCGTCTGAGACCGAGCGGCTGGGAGCATACGTATGTAGGCGTAGTGCTCTACTTTGTGTATGTCTCAGCAAAAGCCTCCCTCTAGCAGATGGGTAGACTTAGTCCAATGGGCTGTCAGAGAGCGGCTACAAGCTGTGCTCCATTCATCGTACTGGTCCCGTCTCGATGTACCGTATCGACTCAATAAATTGGCCCTAAATCTTTCTCACACTTATTACCTTCGGGCTTTTTTATACCTAATGATTTAGGAAATCTAAGCCTTATGTAGCTCAGCTTTGGTCCATAAAAACAGAGCCAATTTATCGAGTCGATACGGTAGTATAACGCAAGAGGTAAAGCCTGACGTAGACTCACAAACCAAAGAGTATTATATTTTGACCGATACCATTTTGAATTTGCTCCTTCGCAAATTAATATTCTATTTTACAAATCTGCACATGCTACTGAGCATACAGAGTGTACGCTGCAATAGCCGCCTTTGCTCAAGGGTCTTAGAAACACTCCGAATTCCTTATTTTACCAAAGTGCCAACAGTCCGGCTCCTGCAAGCATACTCGCCAAAACCGTGAGCAGCTGTAGGGTTGCAGGTCCAGCCAAAGTTCTTGGGGCTGCACTGTCGTCATCACTATCGGTACTATTACCGGCGTCACTGGTTTCCGCCGCGGCGACATCAGTGGCTTGGTATACAAGCGGTACCGCAGGAATCATGGTGTGGATTTGCAAGTCGTTATCATAGTAGGTTCCCGTCGTGGTGTCCAATACACCCGTCTCGGTTTTCCAGTCATTTGTTACTGGAGTCAACGAGATCAGTGCAGGTGTCCAGGTAGATCCGTCGAGAGTTTCAATGGTGACGAGAGCTTCCGGTGGATAGTAAATCATGCAGATTGAAGAGTAGCCAAGCTCCTCGCGTGGTCCAACTGATGACCAACAAGCTCCGTTGATAAAGCCGGAGTACCCGCTGGGAATTAGTTAGTTTCGTTTTGCAACACCTGACTGCTTAATAAGGGTCACGTACCTAGGGCAGCAGAATGCAAGAGTTTCGGATTCAACCAACACCTCTGACCAAACCTTTGCCTCGGGTAGTTGTATGGCGGGGAGGTTATCAATCTGATAAGGATATGGATCCTGAGTAAAGACACCAGATCCAGTAACAGGACCGGTTTCGTTTGCATGGGCAAGAGTCCCAGCCGTAGTCCAACCCGAAGGGCAGACTATCCCGGGTGAGTAATAATGGACGAAGGGTTGAGTTGCCGACTTATACATATTTGCGGCAAGCGAGTCATAGGCGGAGCCAGATGGGATGCAATCGCCGTAGTCTTTGAATCCACAGGTCGGCTGTCCGTAGATGATCCCAAGAGAACTATTTTTTCCATAATAAAAATGATCCGTTGCCGTTGCGCATGAGGCCGGAGCTGTGAAGGTCGTCGTCAGGGGACCGAGATTCGTCACCAACTCGCCAAAGTAGGCTGTAGTCGAGGGCATCGTGGACGCTAAGAAAATATATTTCTTAACAATGCAGGGCTAGGGGCGAATTACAGTGTTTCGGCTCAGGCGCAATATGGTCATGGCCTCGTTTTGTATGATTCGCCAAGGATCAGGCTAATCATTTGCCAAGCTTCCTCATCGGCTGAGATGACCGTAACTGGTAACGGTACCGAGCTGGCACATGGGGGACTGACTCTTGGCTGAGAAAAAATACCGCGCTTATGCGCAATTGACCCCAGCCTTACGAGATCAGGTGGTATAATGTTCCACTGACGAGGGGGCGGGAAAATACCGGTGTAGGATGACGTCGCTCAGGCAAGCCTTTGCCAATATGTATTGGAATTAAAGGAGGAATCTCAAAGTAGCGGACCTCGAATTTTCAAGACGGGGAGCCGAACAGGAAGGATTTCGGGTTGGTTACTTGCTCCAGTGACGAACATACGATCATGTCTGGATATTTCACAAAAGGCTCGTATAAAAAGTCGGGGTATTTTCTTATCTAACGATTCCCAAGTGGCACAGGGATGACGTCGGTAAAAACCAGGGGGAGCTCAATCTCGAAATGATCGCCCAGGACCCTTCAAATTAAAACGCTAATTATGACACATGCAGTATGGATGCAACCCTTCGCTCCCCGGACCTTATGCCGCCGCAACGGCAGCATTTTGCCGCGAGACGTGGACGTAAATGCAGACATAACTCATGATGGCCATCAGACTCCAGAGCGTGCCAAGCTCCCCCGTGGCTCCGCTGCCCCGGAACTGGAACTCGCCGATGTTTGTCATGCTTTTGAAGGCCTTGCCGTCGGCCCACACGGCGACAATCTCCTTGCCGTCCTTGGTGAAGCCATCTCCGCGGTCAGAAGCGCCGTCTTCGCCGCCTTCTCCGGCCGTGCCACCGCCCAGTCGCACCAGTTTCCAGCCCCAGCCCGATTGCCCGACGCTCTTGACCTCGCTCCCATGTGAGCGGCGCCACTCAAACTTCTCGAGGTGTCGGCCATTGCCCTCTCCGACTTGCATGCCGAACCAGAATGTTTCCTTCTTCAAGGAACCGTGGTATCGCAGAATTTCTTTTCCGCCCGTAAAGCCTGCGCTCGCCAACGGTGGGAGATGGATGGCAAAGTCCATGCCCATTTTCCCTTCCTGAGTGAGGGCGGCCAGCGGCGGGGCATCGGTGGTGGGGCCGTCGTGCATCAATGCCATTTGCATGAACGAATCTGGTGAGCTGAAGGCAAATAGAGGCTCTGAGTCGGGTTCGCTAAGATGGACTACCATCTTGAGGGAGAGAGCCTTCTTGTATGACAGCCGAAAGCTTTTAGGGAACCCTCGGCTGGCAGTTTCTACCGACATCTGGGGAGGTGTCGTTAATTTCGAATGCGAGCTCCCCATCTTGAATGAGCGTAGGTTTTAGCGGTAAAGCTGCCTGGGTTGTAGATCTTGAGGAAATGCGGAGAAGATTGAGGTGGGTATGGAAGAAGATCGAGGTGGGTATACGAAGATGCACAAAGAGGGGTTTTGTGTTTGGATATGAAACGGGTAGAATATTGTGGTATTTGAAGATGCACAGAGTTCGTGTCCTCTTGGCCAGGGATTATATACAAGCAAACAACGAAGGAATGGCAATTATCGCGATTCACGGTGATGCGACAATCTCAGCATCGCCCTTCTTGGCGCACGTCATTTGCTCAGCCACGGATGAAGACTCGGCCGCTGATTGGTGCCTATCACTAAGCGCTTGTCTGCTTTTGGAGACATGCGGCGCTCTCTCTGCGCTTCGTGGCTGAAACACGCTCAGGTGGGCGCGATCGCTGCAAAGAACGCCTGAGTCTGGTAGGCAGTGAAATCACAACGAGGCTGAGGGCGTTTGGAGTATCCACGTGACTGAACGTGTGGTAAATGGAGGAAGAATAGATCTCGGCTTCCCCGTCTTCCATCGTGAACAAGAGCACGGACGTGGGGTTTTGGCACGCGGAGGTTTTGCGTCCCAACGCTTGCGAATCTAGCGCCAACCTTTTGGAGAAGTAAAAGACGGCATCAGCTGGTCGCATTTGAGAAATAACAGAATATTAAGACGTTCCAATAAACAAATCCATCTTCAACTCCCATGTTTCGGTGCTTTGACAGCTAATGTCGATTCCCAGGGAGATTGTACCCTACATTGAGGTAGCTCTGGGTAGGGTAACTGACTGGTCACCAAGTGCATGATCCATCAAAACGTGCCCATCTCGAAAGAGGTCAGGCAAGGGTTTTCGGGAAATGAATGAATGAGGATCCGATCTTAATAGGATCAAGTTGGGGGGCTAGGAATTATTTATCCTGTTTCTATTAAGGTGTTGGTGAACAGAGAGCGAAACCGAAACCGACCGCGAGACCGACATCGACTTTAAACTTTCTAAGCCTGATGGGCCCGAAATTAGTTGTTTGGACTCCGTCTAGTAGCCTACAACATGCATTTGATGGCTGATGAAAGGACCTATCGTCATTCATTGTTAGCCTTGAGCGCATTGAGTTCCGGTACTGACACGGGTGGCGTAAATTTCTCCGGCTCGGCGATTTTGCATCGCTGGCTAAAGATAGATCTAGATCTTGCATGCATATCCAGATCCCATGCCTGCAATGCCGCTTGCAATGCCGCCGGCAGCTGCGAAGTCGGCCCTCGCCCCCCAGAAACTACTACGTAGTAGGATGGAAAGATGGAGATCTCTTCGAAATGTCTGTGCAATGCGAGACCGAAAGGGAATAGACGCCGGCAGCGAGCTCCGTGCCACGTAGCACTGTGGCAACCATTCTGAGCCACCGAGGTTTTCGTCATAGACTCTTAGACCGCTAGACGTATTTGATAAATTGGGATGGACATGAGAGGTTACATGCTAAGAAACATTCGGCCTTAAAAGACTTGGTGTTTCCCCTTCTTTTGGCGAAAATCACCCTCACTCAACACTGCTTTGGACATTCAGTCAACTACACCATGTTCTCAGCAATCTTTTTGGCCGCCCTCTCAGGCACTGCGCTCGCATCCTATGACCAGATACCTACCGTCAGTTTGGAAACTGGCGCTAGTTGTGCCTGTTCCAAGCTTTCTGCTGAGTATGGCAACTCGGTGCTTGCTTCCAACTCCACCAACTACACCACCGAGGCAACGGCCGTCTGGGATATCCGCTCCTACCTATCTCCGAAATGCATTTTCCTCCCGAAAGACGCCGACCAGGTTGCAGACGCATTGTCGATTTTCAGCTCTTGCGGTTCTCAGTTTGCCGTTAGGGGAGGAGGACACATGAACGTAAGAGTCCGGGAAGTCGAGCGACTTGGACACAATGCTGACACAGATTTCAGTTCCCAGGAGCGAACAACATTGACGGTGGAGTCTTGATGGCTCTGAGCGAGCTTACAGACATCACGGTGGCGGACGATAAAGGAAGTGTTGACGTCGGCCCTGGAACACGGTGGGTTGATGTCTACCAAGCTCTTGCACCACACGGCCTGTATTGCATTGGCGGCCGTCTCAAGACCATTGGTGTTCCTGGACTTAGCCTCATCGGCGGATTCCACTATCTGATCAACAAGTACGGTATGACCATGGACAACATCCTAAGCTACGACGTTGTCCTTGGCAATGGAACCCAGGTCGTGGCCAATTCGACCGAGAACCCCGAACTGTTCTGGGGCTTAAAAGGTGGCGGCAGCAACTTTGGAGTTGTCACCAAGTTCACAATCAAGGCGCTTCCCATCCCTCTCATCAGCACGACCCTCCAGCAGTTCAACGAGTCAACTGTGGAGGACTTCATCAAAGCCACCGCCAACATCGCCAGCCACCAGAGCCCTGATATTGCAGCGGGCTCAGTGATCAGCATCACCTATAACGTCACGGCAGGAGAGATTTCCCCGTCGCTATTGGGTGTTCAAGAAGGAACGGAATCCCCTCCCTCGAGCTTTGCCAACTTCTCTGCCATTCCATCGGTGGCGACGGTGAACAGAGTGGTGCCTCCCATTGAATGGCATGACCAGCTTGAGTCCCCACTGCGAATGTTTCGGTAAGTTAAGCTACATTTAAGAATGTCTCCTACATACTTTGGGCACCCACTAACTGAAGTATAGCGTTCAATTCGCCCACAAGACCATGAAGCCCGATGGGCCCCAGTTGTACCGGATCTATCAGGCATGGAAGAAGGCTGTGGAAGATATCAGTGATGTCGAGGGACTTTATCCTACCTTTGTCATGAACGTTCTCCCCGCCAGCGCTGCATCTGTTGCAAAGAACAACGGGGTTGGAAATACCTGGGGTCTCCCAGATGACCAGCCATACATTCGTGAGTATACACCACGCCCGCATCATTTCGCACCGGGAACAGACACTATGACTCCCCGATTTGATTAGTACAATCCGAAGTGCAAGGCTAACATTTGTGAACAGTGTGGCAACTCTCAACTGGTTGGGGCAGCGCAACCGACGACTTGCGCATGACGAACTGGGCCCGCTCGTTTGTTGACTACTGGCACGCGGAAAACCAAGCCTTGGGTCTTGCATCGGAATTCCTTTACATGGGCGATGCCGGAGAATTCCAAGACCCATTCCCCGGCTTCCCTCTCGAGAATGTCAGAAGGCTTCGGGATGTTCGGGAGGCGTACGACTCCGCTGGAGTGTTCCGCCGCCTTAACTGGGGTGGATTCAAGCTCGGTTCCAACTGAGGCTGTATTAGCTTTCAGTTGAGCTAAGAGAGGAAGTGAAAGTGTGTTCTAGCATATTCCCTTAGAGGCTGTACAGTGGGGTTTTAGGTGGTTGCATTGCATTAGAAGATTGGACAATTGTTTGAGGGCTTTGGGAAGCCCTGGATGTATTAGAGACCGGCATTTTTACCCTTCGCATAGAGCATTGCCATTGTTATTTAAAAAGCAATGCTCAAATTAGATTTATATGAACCGTGCGAAATTTTCCCTTGACTCAAATGTTGCTACCAATTTCCTCCATGCATTTCCATCATAGCTTGAGACACCATCCGCCAGTAATGATGCCGAGAAATATTAGAACAGTCCCATACCAAATGTGGACGTATGCCCACCAAGTTCGATCCTGTGTCTTGCGATATTGGTAACGGTGGATGAGTCCAAGGATGGGCTGGAGAATCATCAGTACCACTGTGATATTGCCCAGAATGGTAAGTGTGTCGTTATGGAGCTGAAAACGTTACTCAGTCGTGTATGAAGCTGGGACAGCAGGAATGCTCACCTGACCGATGATTTTGCCAAGACGAATGCCTGTGGCCAACCCCGGGTCGGGGACGGAGGAACGAAGCCATCAAGAAATCGAGCTGACTTTACTTCTCATTTACACCCAGCATCTACCGATAATATCTTCAAAAGCAACAACAATTCCTTTCTACCCGATGATCGATGGATGCACTGAGACTTAATGCGACAGCGATACACCTTAACCAACCATTCGGGGGCAGTGCATAAGATCTAATACGGGCTACAATCAACTAATGGAAAGGAGTGGTGAGATCGCGAGCCACAGATACTGATTCGGGGGCCGTGAACAGAAGACAGATCTTCGACGGCCTATTCAGTCAGTGACTCACTAGAGTGAACCATCCAACGGACTGGCCCTCACCATGTCAACAGGGCATATTCGGACGACTTATGCGGCTTCATACTACTCACACTCCCAATTGCCTCATCCATATTCAAAATAGAGTACAAGGTTAGTTGCATACCAGCTTCGGTGACAATAACATTTGCGGGGTTTGGGTCAATTCATTGAGGTACCCCAAATGCTGGTGATAGATGTCGTACTCAAGTCCTTCAGTAAGCAATTCATCATTGATGGTACTGTGACTACGCCTGAGATAATCCAGTATGTTGGATGCGGGCGCCGAGAAGGAACTCCCATGGTTTGGGCCTTCGGACGGCAACTTCCGGAAGACATTCCCAGGGGCTCTGATTAAGGCAGACGTGAGCTACTGATAAGAGATCCCACTTGTTGACACTCCGAAAGAGTCGCGCTATACTTTATTGTTGGATATGAGGCGAAATTAGTATCCTGTGAATCCCGACTCAATGCCAGTTTGCCTGGCTAAGCCAGGTCATCCCAGTTTGGAACATTTGGTGGCATGAGGACAGCATCATGCCTAAATACAAGGTTCTATGATGGATAAAATCCCACAAGGGGGGTCACTACCTAGGGAATGTAATGTCGACGAATAATTGTCAACACCGGGTGCCTTGCATATTCCATGGCGGAAGAGTAGCGTTGGATGGTGGCATTGATACGCGTAAACATCCCCTCCTCAGCAGCTGAGTCGTAATTTAGCCCCCAAATCTGACCGACAGATGGCCTTAAGCTTCTCCCCTGTATGCAGGATATGCGGTGGGACATTGGAGGGCTTGAGGGTCTCTCTCCTCGTACCGCTGATTTGACAAGGGGTAGAGCCTTGCGCTGCGGCAGAGACAAGAGGCAAACCGCTCCGGCATCTTATCCCGAGCCTTGAGAACTGAAACAAAGGCCGAAGTCCGGGTTAAATTTAGGACTATTTGCACTTTGGTCGGGCCGGCAGCCCCCTGTACACATGATGTGCAATTCTACGTATCACTAGTCAACTTTTAGCTTAATATGGTAGACTCTAGTATTGACGGGCTGAATGTAGGGTCAACCAGTCCATCCTGGGACCTTCTTTTCAAAATATTAAGCCCTAGAATTGGAACGTGCAAGAGCGACTTTAGGCAGCTTAGGTTGAGGCTCGGACAGAGGATGGAAGCTGGTAATGCTCATTTTCTTCATAGGCTTTCGGGAGATAGCACCTCTGTCGTGGTCGCCATCGCGGAGTCGGAGTGGAGAAAAGTAGAGGATCAGGCTGAGACTATGCACTTTCTCGCTGGTGGTGGATGCAGGGGTTTACAGGTGGCACACGCAGAGTGCCTTGAGGCGGTTGCGTAATTTCGTTACGACTGAGCGTTCTACTCTGAGCCCGCTTTCAGACCGCCCCCAAATCTGTGAAAGCGTGCCAGGGTTCTCAATCTTTTTCCTCGTATTCAAGCCCTGTGGCGCTACATGCAGCGTATGGCGCTCTGGGCTGGAGTGGGTTGCATAGTAGGGACTTCATCATCAGGCTGGCCACAAAAACCAGGCTGGCACCACATGCCTTAGTCCGCGTCATAGATCCGCCTGTGGCTGTTTTAGAGGTTCAAAATAGATATGAAGCTGAACAACTGTGATGGATTTCGGGCACTCCGGGGATTGTCTTGGCTTCCATACAGCCTCGGTCCTGTTATTAAAACAGGCTGCCTGCCCATGTGCGCTGAGTGTTTACGACAACATATTTGCCAGCTCCATACCTGACTACGCCCGAACGTTTCGACGGTCTACAGAAAAAATGGAAATAACCCTCTTTCAAACTAACAGCCCTGCAAGCCATGGCGCGGCAACCAACCCGGCGGCCTCTCTGGCCCGCCCTTCGCCAAATCCCGCCCTCCACGACAGCGATGATACTAGGCGCCCATCTACCACGCATAGTAGGGCAACAAATTCTGCTCCTGAGGAGGAGGATAAGAGTGAGCCGTTATGATTCTAATTATAGTAGTGTTGTTGATTTTGCTAACACACGGCGCAGACAGGTCTCGACTCCTGCAACCAGACATTGGCCCCGACAACCTCCAGTTTAGGCCCATGGTTCTCCGCCTGTGGTTCTTGATTTGCATGTTCTGTTTCAATGGCCTAGTCATTGGCTTGTTGATTATAATATACTTCAAGGAGTCGTTTCATCTCGAAAAAGGATGGGCATACTTCGTCATCCAATTCCTACCTATCATCATAGGAACAGCTACTTCCTCAAGCCTAGAGGCTATTATCACGACCCTCTCCAGGATCACGCCTTTCATGCGCTGTGCGAAACCCGACGGTGATTACGCAAAAGATACAATATTTCGGAGATTTATCCCCTTCCAGGACGTCTGGGATGCTCTGACTACTCGAAACTGGCTGCTGGCCGTCTCCCATTTCTACAGGTTCCTGTCTTACTGCGTTCAAGGGTTAAAGGCCTCTTTGCTCAGCATGGATGATAGCGACACGGCCGAGGTCACCCACTGGGCGCTCTATGCTGTCTCCCTCGTATACATACTTATAGAGGTATACATTTTGGCTGTCATCATATATCTATACTGCCACCAGTCAACTGGGTTGCGCGAGGGATGGGATATTGTAACAATCGCCGATCACCTTGCCTTATTTCGTCATTCCAACTTTCTCAACAAGTTTGAAGGTAGCTGCATTGCCGACAGAAAATCGATGGTCGATGTTCTTGGAACCTTGAAGCTGAGATTGGGATATTGGCGTCTTGATGGAAACACTTTGTGGTACGGATTCGGCGAAGTTCCCACAGGTAAGCTTTTGCTAGAGTCGCAATCAACCCCTCCAACACGCTGACCCGTTTTGTAGATACGCAAAGCTCCATCGAAGAACGAGGAGACAGTTGTCTTCAATGTACGTGACCAAACAATTAAGGTTGAAGAAAGGCTGACCGAATCCAAGTATCAACTGAGAAGCTAGACAAGCTTGGCTACAACTCTGTGCCCAGTATTACACAGAAACCAGCAATCATCTTACATACAGTCGGTGCTATTTTATTCGTGGCTGGCTATATAGCTGTGTTTGTCTTCGGCAGCAAGGACTCGGGGTACGAGATCAACCCTCCTGTCTCAAGCGACATTGCGCAGCTCATTTTCGGCTTCGTCCTGACGACCATTGCGGTTTATTACCTGGAGTTTTGGGAGAATATGAAACTTTTCGCTGCAACTACTGAACCATTTGTCCACCTGCACAACGGCGGGAAAGCAGATGAAACCTTGCTCCTGGACTACACATGTTGTCACCAAATAATAGGCATTTACGAAGCCATGACGAGGGGGCACTGGAAGGTTGCGAGGTCATCTCTGCTGGCGATTATGCATCGTACTCTTCCAATCATCGTCGGCGCAAGCACCACGATTCAGGTTGGTGGCGACGAAACTTCAGTCTTGTTCTCTGTTCCCCTTAGCATTGCTATAATCGCATGGATGGCAATATTGGTACTATTGATACCTTTTGAGGGGTTGGAGTCGGGATATTCTAGGCATCTCCCGCGAGACTATATCTCCATCGCCGATCTCATCTCCTGGGCATGCCAGAGCAACATTCTTCAGGCGGACGACATTAACGAAAACGAAAAGGGATTGCTTCAGGGCAATCCTTTCGATCTCTCCGTCGAAGGTCCCGGCAGTGAGAAATGGCATATGGAGGCTAAACTACGGCTGACAGATCTGACGTATCATTTCGATCTACACAAAATCGATTCTGGGCCGAATGGATTGTCGACAATTGGCCTCAGAAGTTCGAAGGACGGTCCAGGAAAGCCGATGTCACTGCGCCGGAGACTTCGCAGAGAGAAGCCGCACCTATCTTGCGAACAGGAGGAACAAGCTAATGAAGTGAATCACACAATTGCTGGGGCAAAGCGATTCAAAATAGTTGATGGGGTGGAGCATAATACCACCTCTAACTTTCCGAGCACGGGCTATACGACCACAACGCAGGCGGATAATGGTAACGATGAAGAGGCCGCGCAATACCAGGGTTGGAATGAACGACATGAGACTGGGAAACGGGTGGTGAATATTTAGAAGCAGGGTTGGTTTGACGACATTTCTTCGTTTTACCAGACGGAAAACATAATAATCCAATTTTCAGATGCCTTTGTTTCCCTACTTTGAACTACGCGCAAGCATCTAGTATGACGGCTCCTACTAAATGGGTGACACTGACTTGATATCATTGTAGATTTTGGTATTCATAGATTAGCATGACATCCACAAGAAGACAGCAGCCGGGGAATGTTACTCTACCTTTGTAATATCCGGCAGCATGTGTTATTCAGATATGCTTCTCGTCTTAAATCCGGATTGGCCCCGTACGCCAGTCTCGACAGTTGGTGATCTACGTTATGCACGTCTACACCCATGGGAAAAGATTCGATAAAACCATACTCCTCTCATTTTCCGGTCGGAAATAGATGTGGCCACAGAGGGAGGGACCTCGGTGGCTTTTGCGGGAGCAGCGGGGACATGGTTTAGACGGATTCAAACGAAAATAAACCCCCTAGTCTCACATACCAAATGCTAGAGTAGATGAATGACTAGTCGATTGCGGAATTTTAGAAAGAAGATTGTTCGAGCTTCGTATCCCTTCCACTCTTCTTACTGGTCTCCTATATCTCCTATCGCACATCATGGATAAGAAAGTCATTGTCATCACTGGGGTCGCCTCCGGAATGGGTCTCGAGTCAGCCAAGCTGCTCGCCACCAAAGGGGCCAAGCTTTCACTAGCAGACGTCCAAGAGGAAGCGCTAATGCAAGTCGTGCTCGACGTCAATGACAGCGGCGGCACCGCCATCGGAACAGTGGTCGATGTGCGCGAAAGAGCTGAGATCAAGGACTGGATCAAGACAACCGTGGACACATTTGGCAAACTAGATGGCTCTGCCAATCTCGCCGGTGTGATCGGCAAGTACATCAAGAAGACAGCTATTCAAGACATTGATGACGAGGACTGGGACTTCGTCGCTGGGGCGAACCAAAAGGGGCTTCTGACACAGATCCCACACTTTAACAACGTCGAGTCTATCGTCAACGCCTCCGGCGTGGCCGGCTTGATTGGATTCCCCGTAATGCGTCGTATGTGGCTTCAAAGCACGCTGTCATGGGCTTGGCTAAGACCGCAGCAAAGGAATTGGGACCCCGGCAGATTCGCTGCAATGCCTTTTGCCCGTAAGTATATTTCCTTTTGTCCGGTTCGGCTCCGCTATTAATGGGACTTCTTTCTAGTGGGCCAGTAGAGACGCCAATGTTTCGCGCTTCCGATGACATCCGTGGCAAGGAGATGGACCTGACTCATATCGCCCTGGGGAGGAAAGGTCAGCCAAAGGAGGTGGCGAACCTGATCGAATGGTTGCTATCGGATGGTTCAAGTCTTATTACTGGCACTGTGTAGAACATTGACGATGGTTGGGTCTGCTAGACCACTCTGGTGTTACATGCTCTGGCCACAGTACCTGGATTGTATCATGACAGCAGCTAGAAATTATTTTGGACTAGGTTAAGATAAATAATGCAATACTAAATATTCCATGTAAGAGGCAAAGTGACTGTGTGAGCTGAAGTCTTCTGCGTAATTTTATTGATGCAGTGTCGGGTTTTAATAGCTTCGCATTTTAACATGGTCGGGTTTTGACCGTGTCGGATTTTAACAATGGAACAAGCGAAGGAGTGCATAATCACATATACTTGGCATTTTACTACATCTTACTCTTGTGAATGTTGTAAAAAACCTCTTTACTCGACCCTTCCGGTCTATATCTTTCACAGCCTGTCTTAGATCGAGCCGCTGCCATGGCGACATGCCACGTCCCAGTTCTAATCGTTGGAGGAGGTATAGTCGGTCTCTCTGCCTCCCTTTTCCTCTCCAGCCATGGCATCGAATCTGTATTGGTCGAGCGCCATGCGGGTACCTCCATTCACCCACGAGCTCGCGGTGTGAACCGCCGCACGATGGAGCTTTACCGCGAAATCGGAATCGATGAGGCCGTCCGTGCAGCCGGTGCGTCTCTTTCTCCTAGCACCGGCATGTATCAAGGACATTCCCTCGTCGAGGTCATCGAAGGTCATGCCCGCAATGAAACTTCACAACCGAGAAAACTGCCAGGGGCGGCATTTTTCGACGTTGGCCCAGTAGATGGAACACGGGTAACCCAAGACATGATTGAACCGGTCCTCCTCGCAGCTGCTCGGGATGAAGGAGGTGATCTACGATTCAATGTCGAATGCGTCGTTTTTGAGCAAGACAGCAATGGAGTGTCTGCAACACTACGCGACCGCTCAAGCAATGTTGAATCCATCGTTCATGCAGCGTACATGATCGCAGCTGATGGGGCTAGCAGCCCAATTCGGCAAATACTTGGTGTTCAAACCACCGGTGCCGGTCCACTGGGATATCTCTTGAATATCCTATTCGAAGCCGATATGAGCGAGCTGGTACGAGGCCGCGAGTTCAGCTTGTGTTTAATCAATCGACCAGAAGTAAGGGGCTTGTTCGCATCCATCAACAACCATGACCGATGGGCATTCCACCTCTCCTACGATCCCAAGAAAAATGAAGGAATTAAAGATTTCCCACCCGAGCGCTGTCAGGAATTAATCAAGATTGCCATTAGTTTGCCCAATCTTGAGATTGAGATCAAGAGCATTCTCCCTTGGGAACCGACTGTGCGGGTCGCCGAAAAATTCCAACACGGGCGTGTATTCCTTGCTGGGGATGCAGCCCACCAGATGCCACCCTGGGGCGGCCAGGGTGCAAATACTGGCATCGCAGATGTTCATAATCTGGCATGGAAGCTGGCGGCGGTTCTACGTGGACAAGCAACAGCCTCACTGCTGACGACTTACGACGCCGAGCGACTTCCAATCGGGCGTCTTGTTGCGGAGGAATCAGGCGCGGCATCCGATGAGCATGGCCTGCTCTCGCTGAGAAAGAATCCCTCGGCAATCTTGGCTTTGATGTGCAGGATACCGAGGCTCGTTGGATACGGCTATATCTATAGTTCTCAAGCAACGATGACAGAGGATACGACGCCGTGGTTCTGGAGAGCAATGCGGCTGATTCCAACTCCAAACCAGATCCTCGGGCTCTGTGGAAAAGCCGGGACTCGCGTCCCGCATATCTGGGTCCAGCTCGAAGACCGTCGGATCTCCACGGTTGATTTACTAGGCAAAGGCTTCGTGATCATTGCTGGAGCGGGTGGCAACAAGTGGTGCGTAGCTGCCCCGAAGGTGGCCTCTTCCCTGGGTGTCAGCATAGCGGCGTATCGTGCTGGCCCCGCTTGTGAACTCGTAGCACCCAAGGGCTCTTGGGAGTCTACGGCCAGCATCTCGACGACAGGGGCGATACTGGTTCGTCCGGATGGATTTGTTGCATGGCGTGCGTGGAGCGCCACTTCTGGTGTTCCCCAAAAGCTTGAACAGGTTTTGAAACAAGTTCTTTGCCGATAATAGTCAGGGGGTCTCTCCAAATGACTCTCTTCAAGCAATTTTACCTTATGCGGTATAATCTCCTCTCTACGATAGCCAACTCTATTTCGTATTCATCGATCGATACCAGGGAGACAGACACAGACTGGAATTATATCTTCCTCAAACTGCAATATATCTCAGGTTAGGTGTGCACTAGTACTGTTTACAATTCTCTAAATAATATTTCGCAGAGGCCATCGGAATCGATCGAGGAAAAAGCAAATTTGCGGAGCGCGATATGCGGGCCACGGCAATCAGAATGTACCCATGTCCACGGGCATTGCTTCCCCCGCATTGCGTAGAATGGGGCCAGGGCCTCCCTGTGGCGATTACCATCAAGATGATGATTTTCCGGGGAGTTGGACCATACCAGAACCAGACACGCCTCCGTCCTGTACCCCACAAGCTCCAGCACGCCGCCCAGCCATGTGCTTCAACGATAGTGGATAAATTGACGAAGAATTTGTATCAAGTTACACGTTGTGGAAGGAATTGTTGCTTATGCCCTAAGCTAGATGGGGGCGAAGTAGTGAGCGAGCGTTAGTGAGAGTTTTGACAAGATCACTGTTCACCAGCACATTACGGGGAATTTATACGATTGTCTGGCCATATGGTCTTCAGACATAGAGTAAAATATGCGCAATGAAACATATCTAAAGTCGTCTAGCTGAAAAGAACATGCGCATGTTCAAAATTATAAGTACAAATGGTATGCTGCCCCCTCTATCATCCCGACTCTGTCCACACTTAGTAAATCGTAGAGAATGTAGTTTGCGCCCTCTCCCCTCGGGGTATTGAAGACGGCTTACCGACACGTGTGTCCGATGAGGATGTTAAAATGTAATTCGACCCGCTATATATCCCAATGCACCGTCCTGTAATAGAGAGCGAGCATATATCTACAAAGGGTATTTCGTTAAAGGAAAATGCCATGCCCCGAGCCACCACAACGCACTACCTCGCAAAGATGTCCCAGGCTTTCTTTTCTATTCCACTCCATTTTACTTGCAATTGTATAGTTATCGTACGCCGGCCTGTGCCAGTTGGTATTCGGCTTTCGGACTGTTGATGAATTTTGGTACGGAGTCCTGGTACTTGTTAGTAACTGACTAGCATGGCTACTGATATTGTTCAACTCACGCTCGCCATCAGCTTAAACACTGAATTCCGAGCACTCTCGAAGAGAGCCGTCACTTCTTGGAGGGTGTCGACTATCGTAGCATCCCGGGATTGGGCACTGGTCATTTGGTCTGCCAGAGTCTTGCGAAGTTGGTGGTTGAGGTTGAGTTCTCGTGGAGATCCAGGGGCGAGGAAGGTATTGAAGATGATGTACGACTGTGCCAGAAGCTCCTTGGCTACTTCAATCGAAGCTTTGTCCGTCGGGGTCTGCGTGGCGGAGGCCGCCTTGCACTGCCGTACGAATTCCTCGGCTTCTTGGTAAAACGCCAAGTTCTCCTCGCAGTGGGTTTCTTGCAGGCCCTCCCGGAACAGCAGTCGGAGGGTTGGGTCCGCCAAGATCTTCTCAAGCCTCTGGCTGTTGGAGTCTGTCGTGCTGTGTTTGCTGTGTTGAGAATTTCCTTCCGAAGAGGTGCGACCCGAGCTGCTGTTTTCGACCAGATCCTGACCATGCTGAGAGAGCGTGTAGACCGCCTGTTGGGTTGGCTGGAAGAGCTTGTATCTGGGGTCCTGGGACATGCAGACTTGGTCGTGAACAATCGGTTGGATGATGTCGTAGTGGACGAAAAGAGATGCAACATCGACGGCTTCTCGCAAGTCCATAGTCGTCGCGTGATCCAGAAGCCAGTCGGCGATACTTTGGCCAGAGTATGTATCGACATACGTCCGCCCGTTGACCTTGCGCTCAGTACCAGTGATGCTCTTGTAGTCATTCGCACCCGCCTTCATTCCACGTCCACCACCGCCAATCAGTCGACGGAAGATGACCTCGATAGTACCTTGATGGAGAAGGAGCTTGTCTGTCGCCGTGTCTCGTTCTAGAATGATCAAGGGGTTCGAAATGAAGCCAATCAAATCCTGGACCTGTTCATGCTCGATGCCATTCTTTGCGCAAAACCAGTTCAGGATTGTGATGCCTTTTGATGTGAGCTTCCACACCCCCTTCACGCGAAAATCGGGCTCATGCTTGCCATCCGCCGATTCCATGTAGTGAGCATCGACAAAGCGCTGGCACTGGTTACACGCCATGGTCCTGCTCATGGAAAAGATGGTGGTTGAGGTAGAAACAACAGTACGGGATGGGTCTGTAGGATCAGGCATGGTGTTTGACTGTAGCAGTTTCAGATTGCCGAGATTGTGGGTGGCATCTTCAGCGAGGAATGTGTTTTCCACCTTTGAGAACCGGACGCGGCGGGCTTCAAGAGGCAGCAGGCTGACAATAAGGGTAGAAAAGAGATCCGTCAGATCCTGGTGGTGTCGTGTTAGCAATCACAGAATGGGGGCAGAATGCACATCTGGAGACATATTCGCCCGCTCGGTGAGCGGGGAAAAGCCGGCAAGAGTCGGAAATGATGAGCTATAGACTTACCCTTGAGAGTTGCCTGTCATCGTCAGTCGTCTTCAGCAAGCGAGACGATGACTGGTTGATTCTGTTGGCGACCATTGTTGGAGAGGAGGGGGCGGGTTCGGCGAGTCGTACGACGAACTGCGACATTGATCCAGGAGCGGGGAAGAAAGAAGAGAATATCTTGTTCCTTCTGTAGACGGGATCAGTCACAGTCACAAGAGATCAACAGTATGCAACGGGCGCCACAGTGTGCGTTGCTGTCGACGATGGCAACTCGCGGACTATGTAAGAAGGTTCAGGATTGCAAACTGGAAACCGATCTCGCCGTTATCATCAAACGGCTCCGCGTGCTGCGGCTCCGCGTATCCCACGTGTACAAGTCAGCGCTATGCCCGGGCGGCCACGTTCGCCCCTGGTCGAAATGATGGAATTACTCTCGCGTGTTGTCTCCACCAGTCTGGGATCATCATTGGTTGCAGTCGAGGACCGTCTCCAACACCATGAGCCCGGCTGCTTCTTTGGATCTTGCACCCTTGTGCCGGCCACGTTCCGACGCTAATCAGGCCGCCTTATTTCTAGCCTGGTTCTAATTCTACCGTCTCCAAGATAGTTCCCACGTAGTGTGCCACTACGTGATGGTTACCACGCGGATTTCCAGGATCATCACGGACTACGCAGTGCCTCAATCTCGGACTAGCCTGGAATTAGCCCATGCTGATTCTCTAATGACGGGATACGACAATCACTTCTCCATCAAAGTCCATGCTAGACAAGATTTCCCGCTAAAGATTCGGTAGTCACCACGCGAGTAATGCACCCGTTCCCGCCCAGCACGCGGCAACTGACTGCTCCGTGTGAATTACGAGCCTAGCAATCTAAACGTGGCCTAGCCTGCAGGCTAAGAAACGTGTCGCAGATCGGATTGAGCTAAGCGGCCTCACACGTGCGACGGCCGTCAATGCCCCTATATTAACCGACATTCACAACCCCCGACTGCTTTTTCAGCTCAACGTGACTGAATCGCGTCTGTCTGTCGTAATGAAAACGCTCCCAGGATACCCCGTCGATGTCAGACGGTTTCTAAAAGTCTTTTCCATCACGCGATGTGCATCACGGTTTGTTTCATTGGAGTGATGCGAGCCAGGATTCAACCCATATCAAGCAATCCATCACGCTGTGCTCCCGTGTCATGCCTGGATCACCCATCGCGCAGCATTTGCTCCGGAAACCCGGAAGCCGTCTGATAGTCGTATATCGCGACTGCTAGCGCCAACAAGCACCGTGTAATTACCTGGCTGGAGGCTCCATCGCTGAGACACAACGTCCCAGACGCTCAAGTCACGATAAGAGAGCTCAAATTGGACCCTGGCCGACTCTCCCTTTGCCAGCGGTACTTTTTCGAAGCCACGCAGTTGCTTGGGCGCGCTATCAGGGATCCCCACGTAGAGTTGGGCGATTTCTTCTCCAGAGTGGGGGCCGACGTTCTTGATCGTCGCTGTGACAGTCGCAAATGGCCGCCAGAGACTATGACTCTCCTCGACCGAGCCGGGGGCTTTGGCCTTCTTGATTGACATGGCCGAGTACTCGAATGTGGTGTAGCTCAGGCCGAACCCAAACTCAAACCGCGGGGTGAGCCCGTCTGCATCAAAGGCGCGATAGTCAAGGTGCGTTCCTTCGGTAAAGTCGCATTGCGGGTCAAAATCGTCAGCGTCGCGCCTCTTACAAGGCTCATAAACGGAATAATCGCTTTCGTTCTTTGCCAGCGTGTACGGCAGCTTTCCAGAGAACCCAGCCTCTCCATAGAGCAGTTGAACGAGTGCGGTGCCACTATCCTGACCAGGAACATGGGCGATGATCGCTGCGGAGACGTTGGGATGCTCGATCCATTGGTCGACTAAGCGGATACCGGCAGCATGAACAACGACTATGGTGTTAGCGCATTTTGAGGCCACATTGAGAACCAAGCCGTCGGAGTAGTCGTCCCGGAGTCCGTCCCGATCCCAGCCTTCGGTGGCCATGGCATTGATGAATACCAAGCAGGCATCGCTGGCGGCGTTGACGTCCGGGTCAAAGGACGAAAGATCCCAGTTGACCCACGTGTCATCCCTGACAGCTCTCTGCTGAATGGCGCTGAGTGGCTATTTTGTCTTGTATCAGTACGTATCTCAACGATCCAGAACGCTGGAACTAACGTCGGTGATATATGCGGGCGAATTGGCAGCCGCTCGGCCCCCGCTCACTATTGTGCCTCCCCGCGCAGCTTGGTCGAAGTGCTGCTCAGTGCCAAGAGTGGCCTGTCCCATCTCGGGAGATGCCATGTACCCCAGCTGGAACAGCACGTCGGTGTTCTTGGTCTTGGGGACCGTGGCGTCGTACCCGAATACCGAGAGCATCTGCGGCTTGGCTGAGAAAGGCAAGGCCCCGTTCTCATTCTTGACAAGGACATGCCCCGCGATTGCACCTTCGAGTATCACCTGCTTCGACGCAGGGACACGGGCATCAACCTTTTCATGGGGCTGGGTAAGGTTCTGCATGCCCACTCCTGGGACTGGAAAGTCCACATCTTGGCCAACGAGAAACCACGCCGCGAGAATCCTAGCCCGCGTCAGTCACAATGCATCATCGGCATGGACACTTCACCCACCTGCTTGCCATGTCCGTGAGTCTCTCTTCACTGATGGTGTGGTTATGTACCGCCTCCGTCAGGTTATCTCCCCATGAACCCCCACGCGGCATCACCATGTCTAGCCCTGCATTGGCGCTCTGGAGGTTGTGCTGAGCGTTCCAATCAAGGAGCACGAAGCCGGAGAAAGATAGCTCGGTCTTGAGGATTTGGTTCATCAACTTGTCGTTCTCACAGCCGTAGGTGCTATTAATACGGTTGTACGAACACATGACGGAAGCTGCTCCAGCTCTAATACCGTCCACAAAGGGCCAGAGGTAGTACTCATGCAACGTCTTATCGTCGATATTCGATGATATGGCTTCCACACCGAAATAGGGACGCCTGTAGGTTTCCTGTTCGTTTCCGATGAAATGCTAGGTAGAAACACCAGCGGTTAGTCGAGGTGAAAGATAAGAACCAACAACTTGGTCACCCGAGCTGCCCTGGTACACAGAAACTTGCCTATGACTTACCTTGAGGTTCGCGATGACGCCGGCATCTTGGTGGCCTCTCACAGTCTCGGCAGTCAACTGCCCTGAGAGATATGGGTCAACTGAGAATCCCTCCCAATTGCGCCCGGCCAAGGGTGATCTCCCAAGAGGCCCAGCATTAGGCCCAAGCAACACGTTCACTGCGTTACATGTCAGTTACTCAAGCTGATTCACCATCCAGACTAGAGGTTTGAACCCACCTCCCTTGGTCTTGAATTCTTTTCCCATGTAATAGCCCCTCAAGTATGTCAAGTTCTTGTCCCAAGCAGCACCTGCGTGGATTGCCGAAGGGTATGAATTGACAAAGTCGGTCGCTCTTACGCCATTGCCCGCATCATGCAAGCACATCCCAGGCCATCCTAGACGAGGAATGGATCCCGTATTTCCAGCGCAAACATTTTGGTCGCTGGAAAAACCTCGAGTAATGTTTACCTTCTCCTCTAAGGTTAGTTGGCCAACTAGCGTCTGCGCCTTGTCGTAGGCACTTTTCCAGATCCCGTTTCCTTTTCCTAGGGCTGGAAGCACTTAGCAAGGCAAGTTAGGCAGAGAGGAACAAATGCGCTTACGAGACGGATCGATGTCGGTAGAGTAAGGATGGGCTGAGACACCCGGAACGAGCGTGAAAGCCTCGCACGCCAGGAGAACAAGCAGCGACCGCATATTGACGTGGTCAGAGCGCTTCAATCTTGAAACAATTCAGACTGGTCTTGACATGTTCGAAATCAGCTCAGAAGTCTCATTAAGACTGCGTTGAAAGCGTATGAAAGCAGGCTCAGTCGGCCCGCCAGGAAATGGACACGAGGGGGAAGGAACAGGGCTCCCGGTCACGACGATCATAATTTCACGGCGCGGGTTTCACCGCTCGTTTGCCCCGGTCCAATCGGAACTCGCCCAAGAGCAGGTACCCACGGTGGGCCCTGCATGTTCAAGCGGTGCTCCTCCATACGAAGGTCTAGGGTAACCATGATGGAAGAGCAGAACCTGGATGCGACGTGACAACTGGGATTCTAGAGTGATGACTGCAGCTCGTGACTTGATTGTGTTGGCAATGGGGTGGTAGTGTCACTAGGGTTCGCATAGATGGGGTAAACTCGGCATTCCGCTAGCATATTTGTGATGGATAATATGAGGCCATTTAGTGCGACAGTTGGATACGAGAAGTTAAATCTTCTTGTCCATCACACGCGGCATACCGCAATAGGAAATATGAACAGAGATCAAGTTTCAGCTCGCGTGCCTTTAGCCGAAGATTGAAGCCAGTTTAGCGGCAAAATAGGTCGGGCTGACGGGTGAGCAGCTTCCAAGCCCGCCACAAGAGCTAGATCTACTGAGCTACGAAGCACACGATACACAACTTTAGGACCGTAGTGCGACTACTGACGGTCTAGACTCGCATCGCCCTATCTACATGATACAACACTGGCACGTGGGTGGCATCAATGACAGCCGCCTCTGAAGATGCAATCCGACGCCATTCCCCAGATTCCACGCCTCCATTTCCCCACACATCCTCCACGGCTGGACCTGTCTCCACTAATCCCCAGGACATATCAGGAAGTGGACATTAGGAAAGCGATTGTCCGCCTTCACTGGGCCTGGTTTTGGATCCTTGCCTCTCGGCAGACTCGGCTCTGCCAAATAGCTATATTGGTATCACAGTTATCTGGCCGTGTTCTCCCGTAGAAATAAACAATCTCAAGCTGCTTCTTCCACTTTAGCCATCTCTACAAGTCTTGCTCACATTAGTCCACTTGCTCTGATTCATTTCCACCAATTGGGATGAAAGATCCTGCAGACATCTAAGCCAACCATGTGGAAAACTCGGCAGACAATAATCATCAGAGCATTGACCCGGGCTGCTGGCGATCATTCCGGTTTCTGGACACCCTTGCCGCCATTGTTTGGATGGCAAACACCTTCTTCATTGGCTATTCCATGCCCGTAAGTTGATCTAATAATATTCCGCTGTCTTATTGAACTGTGGTAATTCTAATGACAAATAGATCAATGTCCTCTCTGTGATTGATGCTGATATTGGTTCGCCCATTCACTACCTGCACTCTAATGCCCGAACCGCTAACCTAGGGACCAGGTCCTTCACCCGACATTTACCGAGTAACTCTCACATTTACTCTAGTAAGCGGCTATTGCTCTTGACATTGACCGTCTCGGTGACACCATCGGCCGCCGGTACTTCATGATCGGTGCTCAGCTCTGCGCCGTCGTAGGTTCCATCATTTTCGCGAGAGCGAAAAAGGTCAACACTGTGATAGCTGGAGCAGTACTTACTGGCATCGCTGGCGGCGCGCAGAAGCTTTAGACGCTTCTCATCTAGGAGATTTTCCCCAACAAGTACCGTATCTATGGCCAAGCTGCCACTACCCTTGGAATCTTCCCTACTCTCGGCTTCGGCCCTGCCATTGCGCGGGCCCTGGTAGAGTACACGGAGCTCGGTTGGAGGTCAGTGTCCAGCACTTAGTCTCCAAGGAAGTCGCGAGATCAAAGGAGTATAGGTGGTGATACTGGCTAAATGGCATTGTCTCAGGGTTGTCGGTCGTGTTGTACGGGCTTTGCTACTTCCCTCCAAACTTCCACATGATCAGCCCGGAGAAGAACAAGCCGCAGCAGTTAAGGAGCTCGACTACTTTGGGCTTCTACCTTCCTGCCCGGGTCTTATCCTACTTCTCCTTGGATTTAGTAAGGCTTCTCAGCTGCTTTTCCAAGTGAGTATTGTACGATGTGCTCACCCTTGGACCAAGCTTGGGGACAAGGAACATATCCTTGGAAGAGCGCTGAAGTCATCTTAACGATTATGGTCGGAGGAGTCACGCTCATTGATTTTGCCTTATATGGTGGGCTTCGACATCTCCTTTGGCCCTCGTTGTCGCTGACACCAAGCCAGAAATATACATGACTCCTTGTCAGCCTCTCATGCCCACGAAGCTGCTAAATATCCAGAACTTTGTTGCCGTTCTTATTGTCGGCTGTGTGGGCCAAATGGGATTTTACTGTTTAAATGTGCTCTGGCCGATGGCGATTGCCGTGTTATCCACCACTGGCAATGGCATCATTGGTCTGATGTCGGTATGTGAATCATGTTTCCACCTCAAGACTATGCGTTAACTCTACCTCCTCAGAGTACAACCGGTGCCGGCTTGGCCCTCGGTGAGATTATGGTTTCGCCTTTTTTCAAGCCGGTGGGCTGACCCAATTGGCAGTTGGCGACTGCGAGTACCTTCCTCGCAGTCTTTCAGCTCTGATGTCTCTTGTCGACGAAGGCAAGCAGGGCTTAGGTATCGCAATAAGTATCTATAAGGCCCTGATAGACAATCCACTAACGGAAATAAGCTTACTATCCTGGGTGGCCTCGGCGTTGGCTGGGTGGAAGCTGTTGCGATCCTCATTACTGGTTTCGTCGTCCCGCCCGAGGATATTGGTGTTGCACAGGGACTCTTGGCTTCTATGCGAGCTGTAACTGGCACCATCGCCTGCAAGTGGCCCTTCCAGGAAGATGAGGATCACCTGTACTGAGGCTTTAAAATAGTGAGCATTTGCGTCTCCATCTTCACTGACAAGCTGGCGGTCTTCCTGCAACAAGAAATCACCTCCGTTGTCACGAAAGCTGGTCTTCCTGGTAGCAGTCTACCGGATATCTTTATAGCCATTGGCAATAGAACTCCCTCAGCTCTGGGCAGTGTCCCAGGCATCCATGATACAATACTTCCTGAAGTCGGTGAGGGTACGAAAATGGGATACCATTACCCTTTCAGAACCGTCTACTTGGCTAGTCTCGCGTTCCGCATCATCGCAATCCCCTCAACATTTTTCATTCAGGACGTTTCATATCTTCTCACTGGCGTCGTTAACAAGAAGATCCATACTCCAGTCATGAAAAAATCCTACAAGGATGATAAAATGTTCGAGAAGGCATGAAACACTATAGCCACTCTTATATATATTTCTAAATCAGTTATCAAGAGGTTAGGGTGCCCTAGTACACACATACCCAGAGGGGGAACTAGAAGCTCAACAGTAAAAAGAAAATACCAACAATAGTATCAATAACACAGACCATATACCCAGTCCATTCAAAGGTCAACAGTATATTCAGACAGACTAAGGTTTCTAGTCCTAATCAATTATATGCATGGCATGCTTTCTTTCTCCCAATATCTGAATGCTCAGATCGTCATCCTATTTTAGTGAATCTAGCTAGAGATAGCCCAATATTCTATAGATATGCACCTAGGGCAAGGAGAATTATCTGAGACACTAGTACACACAACAATATATATAATAGAGCTATTTATATATAATCAACGCTTAATAGATCTGACGGAATGGCCAGGCGTACTGTCCGCTACTAATAATTAAGGCAGCATCACGGTTGCTAGAAACCTCGTTGATGCTGTGCACCGGGATCGGGATGAACCCTGGGATCTCGGTAACGTTGATGTATTTACTGATGGACACTGTCGGTGGTGCCAACTAACCATGGCTTGTTAGTTTGCTCAACCAGCGAAGCCCAGGCAGAGCCATAGCGCACCAAGCGTCTCCACAATGCTTTTCTATACATCTAGTTTCTGGCCTGCAACACAGGTCCATGATAAGGTTGAGTGAACCGGCATGGCAGGGATGAAAGCGGGAATCTGGGTGGATGGTGTCCTGCGAGTGAAAAAGAGCAAGCAGTCTACCGTATCGACGCCCTGAATCCTTCCCCCACTTATTGCCTTGGAGCTTTTTTATACCTAATGATTCAGGAAATCTAAACCTTATATAGCTTAGCTTTAGTCCATAAAAGCAAGGCCAATTTGGTGAGATGGAAATAATGAACAAATACTAAATGCAATGATACCTATCATTGCTGCTGCTTTCACTGGAGAAAACGAGTCTAAATTCAGAGGTCAATCCAGGGGCCAGGGCAGTTAGATTACGCGGCTTATTTCCGTGACATGTGCAGCTGAGTGGTGAGTCACAACGCCGGATTATCGTCGCGGAGTTATTCGACATGACTGGCGAGCAATGCGAGGGTGTGAACAACCCTGCACTCGGTTATTTCGGGACGCTGCCGATGCGACATCTACACTCTGCATGATGGCCCGCCAACGTCCACTAAACCATCCCTTGAATTGACCCCATCAGATCCCTACAGGGGTCCTTCGGCAAGTAATGATACTAAGTAATGGACTTAGCCCAAACCCTCCGCACCGTCGTATTTTGCTCGGCAGTTGCACGCTGACCGCTGTCCATGAGACTCTCCATTTGCTGTATCTCGTCAACTTGATGCATGCATGCTCATCTCGGAATAGTATTGACAGCGCATAGTATAGATTGAGTGTTGATAGCGATTCTGTTCATTGCTACGTCGCTTTCCCTCTGAAAAGCGTCACACATCATGGTCTCAGCTAAATCCATGATAGGCCACCGCCAGATCTCGATGAGTGGCGGCTCTCATTTCTGAAGCTCGGGCTAAGGTTGTACGCTTACTTTTGGGTAATAGACAGTAGATTCAAAACAAAGCTAGCAGACTGTGTCTTGAATCTTAACTTGCTCATTTTCAGATTGGAGATGTGAATGGCAAAGTTCGGCTTGCAGAGTAAGGATCGAATCCCCCTGATGTTGCTGAAGGGGAAGCACTAGCGCGGAGTCGCGGGCCGAAGATACGGTGACGCTAAAGATGAGGCGCAATCAGACATCTGGACCCCCTTGCGGCATGTCAGCAGGGTGCAGGAGGGATCACCAGAATGGTGGGATTCTACTCGGGTACTTTGTGTCTACTTTGTAATTTCCATCGTTTCAAACCAAGGCTAGAAATGCAATCGCAATTATGATGATCAGACAGACTTGCTGGACCTGGGCTTTATCAATCACATCAAATCAAGCAAGCTCTAGGAGCGGACAAATTTGGAGGAATAATGACCCTAGTAGTCGCCGCCTTGAATCGTTAGTGTGCTCATTAGTGCAAGGCATATTTCGTTTTCGCTTTGCAACCAAAAGAGGAAACTTGTTGCCGATACGAAGTACTGTCAATGAATGAATTGTTGGGACTGAGTGAGGCCTCGAATGCACAGTGCCATCCAATTGCGCGTCTTCAGTCAGGCAACGTGATAGGGGTCGGGTGTGATTGACTGCACAGGAGCCCAACGAGGCTGGTTTAGTCTGGCTCGTGTGCGGAGTATCTCTTTGTGGAAAGTGCAGCCGCACCACAAGAGGCAATCCGAGCTGAATCACGAGCATCGTGAGCTTCTAGTCTGCCGAGAATCTACCGTCCAGATCGCCGAATATAACCCAGTTCGCGTGGACATAGAGACACTTCCAAGGGTTGTTCTCCTTAGTGGCTCCGCCTGCAGTGGTGGCGTTGCGAAAACCCGGACTTAAGCCGTCGTTACGGAGCATAATACAAAATGAGAAAATATTTGCCGAGCCATGTGGATATCTTCGCCGCTTAGATCGGTGAGGAGCCGCGCAATAGTCGGAACATGGATTCCGCACTCAGGGTTTTCTATACGTCAGCAACACTCACAATGCACAATGTGGAGAATGATGCCTCCTTTACCCCATGGAGTTTTCGGGGTTATTCCCGATGTTGTTGGTGGCTGGAATCTCCCCGCTCTGCCTCAACCAGCCCATGCCATGGGATAAGGGACAACCCACAAATTTCCTACTCCGTAGTTCAATGCAGCTTTGAAGAGTGGCTCCTGCGACTCCTCTTGGCTCTTGGCTGTGGAGATTTTCATCTTGAGTTTGTCATCTCAAAATTGTTCTATCAAGACTAAGCACTGCACGCATTTGTAATCTACTTGTTCGTCCTAGATTAGAGCCCTACCACCCAGCCGACCAGGCTCGACGAGACTGGTTCTTTTAACAGCCGCCCGTCAGAACTTTCTGAGGTGAATTTTCACTCGCCAACCGTGACTAGACAGGATTACACCCCCTCGGTTACGGTATCCGCGATGGCAGACTCCGCTGTTCAGCCAGGCCATGGCCTTTGGGGAGAAAATCCTCAAGGCGATGTTGTCGTGTCGGATGCCATTGAGGAATTCCATGAGCTTGGACGACAATTAACGACGAAATCACGCCTCTCGAAAGCAGAAGCCCCCCGAGATGATGCTGCCAGTGGTTCGACACGTTGGTCTAACGACGAGTTTGATCTCCCTGAATTTCTTCGAAAAGGCATCATTGATGCCAGGACCCCCAGCGGAGATCCCGCGAAAAGGCTCGGCGTTTCCTTCAAGAATCTCACCGTTCGGGGTGCCGAGTCTTCTACAGCAGCCGTCAAGACACTCCCCCGAGCTATTCTCAACACCTTCGGGCCGGATCTATGGACTTTCGTCCGCGACAAGATCCCCGGAATGAAGCTCAACAAAGGTCCCACGGTCAATCTTCTCCACGACTTTACCGGCACTGTTAAACACGGCGAGATCATGCTCGTTTTGGGCCGGCCCGGATCTGGATGCTCGACGTTTCTCAAGACAATTGCCAATCATCGTGACGAGTACGTCGCCGTGGAAGGCGAAGTGTACTACGGGGCCATTTCGGCCGACGACCAAAAACGCCACTTCAGAGGCGAAGTTGTCTACTGCGAGGAAGACGATCGGCATTTTCCTTCGCTGACAGTTTGGCAAACGCTCTGGTTCGCGCTGAAAAACAAGACGCGGAAGAAGGATGAGTGGACGATTCCCGTGGTTTTAGATGCCTTTCTGCAAATGTTTGGAATCGAGCACACGAGACAGACGCTTGTGGGCGATGAACACATTCGTGGCGTCTCTGGTGGAGAGAGGAAACGAGTCAGCTTGGCTGAGACTTTGGCTACACGAGCGTCGGTAGTTTGCTGGGACAACTCGACCCGCGGCCTCGATGCAAGCACAGCCCTGAGTTTCGCCAAGGCCCTCCGTGTCTTCACGGATGTCAGCCAAAGGACGACCCTGGTGACTCTGTACCAAGCTGGAGAGTCGATATACGAACTGATGGATAAAGTCCTGGTCATTGACGCTGGACGCATGCTGTTTCAAGGGCCCGCCGACGAGGCGAAGAAGTATTTTGAGGACCTGGGATACCAGTGTCCTCACAGACAGTAAGGACGATTCCCAGTAGATCTGATGAACTGCAACATTGACACTATGGCAGAACTACAGCAGATTTTTTAACTTCCATTTCGGACAAGAACGCGCGCCGCTTTCAACCCGGGCGGGAAGAGTCGACACCAAAGACACCTGAGGAGCTTGCACAAGCATTCCGACAGAGCCCTCACTACCAGAGACTCCTTGCGGACGCCCAAGGATGCGAGGGTGACGGTCGAGGCATCGAAAACGAAAAGCACAGGACGTTCCATGAAACTGTCCAACAATCCAAGTCCAAGCATGTCACGAAATCCTCCTCTTTCACGATTTCCTATCCGCGTCAGGTCCTCGCCTGTCTCCACCGTCAAATCTGGCTATTCTACCACGAGCGCAGCTCATTCTACACCAGACTGTTCATCATCCTCAGCATTTCCATCATCGTCGGATCCCACTTCATCGACATTGATTCGAGCGCTACCTCCTCCGCCTTTTCCAAGTCGAGCATGGCCTTCTTCGCTATTGCGTTTGTCGGCTGGCTCCAGTTCGCCGAGTTGATGCCGGCGATTGTTGGTCGAGTGACATTGCAGAGACAGCGAGAGTTTGCTTTCTGTCGTCCGTCGGCTATTGTCTTGGCTAGAGCGATTCTAGACTTGCCCATCTTGTTTGTCATGGTCGTTTCGTTGGCCATTCCGTTCTATTTCCTGGCTCGGTTTGACGTCGACGTCAGCAAGTTTTTCATCTTCACGCTATTCGTATACGTCGTGTCCTTCTCCCTTACGACCATGTTCCGCATGTTCGCGGCATTCTCGAGCACGGTAGATGATGCAATCCGCTTTGTCGGTGTTTGTGAGTACCCTCAGGCTTCAATAAAAGGAGGCGGAGCTAATATGTTAAATAGTCATGAACATCATGTTCATTTTCACTGGTTACGTTATCCCAAGAAGCACGCTCCTGAGCGATGTTCCATGGTTTGGTTGGTTCACTTACATCAACCCCGTTTCCTATGGATTTGAGGCATTGCAAACAAACGAATTCAATCGTCTCGAAATGTCCTGCAGCGAGACAAACTTGGTTCCCCGCGGTCCGGGTGCGCAGACCGGATATCAAGGTTGCAGTCTGCCAGGAGCCGCTGCTGGCAGCACCCAAGTTGATGGCCTTTCTTACCTCAAGGTCTCATTTAACTTGTAAGCCCAATCCCAATTACCAAAACCTTCTGTAGCTGACTGACAACTCGAAGCCTTCGGTCAAACCTTTGGCGCAATTTCGGCATTGTCATTGCCTTCACCGTGTTCTTCCTCATCCTCAACGTGGTGGCGGTTGAGAAGATCAGACTCGCAGACTCCAGCTCCCAGTCAACCGTCTTCGCCAAACCCCCGAAAACAAACCCAGACGAGCAGACCCAAACCGAGACCGACGATACGTTCGAAGAGATTGGTGATGGAAAGAGCGTCTTCACGTTCAAAAACATCAACTACACAGTCCCCTACGGCTCCGGTCAGCTCCAGCTGCTGGACAATGTTTCCGGGTACGCCAAACCGGGGAAAATGGTGGCTCTGATGGGAACCTCTGGTGCTGGCAAAACCACTCTATTGAATACCCTCGCTCAGAGGCAAACTGTGGGCGTTATATCCGGAGACATGCTCGTGAATGGGCGTCCCCTTGGCGAAGAGTTTCAGCGGGGTACAGGCTTCTGCGAGCAGCGAGACATTCACGAAGGCTCGTCTACAATCCGTGAAGCGTTGGAGTTCTCAGCCCTGTTGCGTCAAGAAAGTCACGTTCCTCGCAGTGAGAAAATCGCCTATGTCGACCGCATTATGCACCTTCTCGAGTTGAACGACCTGGAACACGCTCTCATATCATCCCTAACTGTCGAGCAGCGCAAACGTGTTACGATTGGTGTTGAGCTCGGTATGTTATCACCTTGATGCACGCGAACTAAGAGACTATTGCTAACCTATAGAAGCCGCAAAACCCTCGCTGCTCCTTTTCCTGGATGAACCAACTTCTGGCCTCGACAGTCAATCCGCCTACTCCATTGTCCGATTCCTCCGCAAACTCTGCGACGCAGGACAGGCCATCATTTGCACTATTCATCAACCCTCCTCCGACCTAATTGAGCAGTTCGACATGATTCTCGCCCTCAATCGCGGAGGAAAGACCTTCTACTTCGGCCCAGTTGGGGAAAACGGCTCCGTTGTTATCGACTACTTTGCTGCACGTGGATTTCACTGTTCCCCTAACCAAAATGTGGCCGAGTTCATCCTTGAGACCGCATCGAGACCGGGTGTCAATGACCAGGGAGTTTCGGTTGACTGGAACGAAGAGTGGCGGAAGAGTAATGAGGCCAAGGCGATTGATGACGAAATCGACAGCATCGCGGCTGAAAAGAGAAACATTGTCACATCCGACAAGAAGCCAACCAAATTTGCGGCTTCAACGTGGTATCAATGCGTGTTGCTCACCAAGAGGACTTTTATCAAGCATTGGCGTGAGCCACATTACGTATACGGCCGCCTCTTTATCCATGTAACAATGGGTATCATCAGTGGCTTTGTGAGTTACCAGCACCCTTTGATGGAGGAACTCATTTCTAACAAGAACTAGACCTTTTGGAACCTGGGAAATGATGTCGCCTCTCTACAGAACCGAATGTTTACCGCCATCATCTATCCTTTCTTCGTCCCTCCCTCGGTAGTTAACAGCGTCGTTATCTATTTCTTCCGCAACCGAGATCTCTGGGAGGATCGCGAGCTACCAAGCTGTACCTATGGCTGGGTCGCCTTTTGCACAGCCAATGTTTTGACGGAGATCCCGATGTCCATCGTTTCTGGCACCCTGTACTTTCTACTGTGGTATTTCCCGACTGGCCTTCCCGTGACTGCTTCAGTCTCAGGATATGTGTACTTGATGACCATTCTGTGGTCTCTATTCATGGCTAGTTGGGGTCAGTGGATCGCTTCGTTTGGACCGAAGTACGCGTCAGTTTCGAATGTGAGTTGGCTTTGCGTCCTTGATGGATTCTTTTCTCTTTTAACGCCACATACTGACTGGTATTTCTTAGATTCTACCGTTCTTCTTCTGCATCACTGCCCTTGTCAATGGTGTCTTTGTACCATACTCAGCACTCCCGGGTTTTTGGAGGTATTGGCTGTACTACATCAACCCGGCGACGTGGCTTAGCAGAGGTTTACTCTCTACTATATTGCCTCTTGTATCAGTGAACTGCAGCGAACCCGAGTTTGCGCATTTCGACCCGCCGCCTGGCCTTAATTGCGCAGAGTATGCAGGCTCTTTCGTCGAAAACATCGCCAAGGCAGGATATCTCCAAGACCCTAATGCGACGTCGAACTGCGGATACTGCCCTTACAACGATGGCGCGGAGTACATGAAGACCCTGAACATACATGCCGGAGACAAGTGGCCCTGTCTTGGGTACATGGTTGTGTATGTTGTGTTCAACTGCTTCCTTGTGTACCTCTTCATCTACACAGCCCGTATCAAGAGGTGGACACTTGGATTTGGAACTTTGTCAGGGTGGATGAGGGGTTTGAATAACAAGATCAGGCAGACAAAATCTGATGAGGGAGTTGATGATCGAGTATAGACTGAAGCACTTGAGTGCCTTAATAGAAGGTGCCGTAATAAGTAGACAAATTGATACAAATAGACAAAGTGATACACATAGAAAAATTGATACAAACACAAAACTCACGTCCGTAATTTGACCTTTCATGAAACCTCTCGCTGGGGCTGCCTCCCATGCAATGAATCTCGCGAATCCATCTATAGTCGGAGAACAATCTTCCCAACTTGTTTAGCTTGCCAGATGTACTCGATGGCCTACTCAGCCTGCTCGAGTGGATATACCGAGTCTATAATGTCGCCAAATTTCGCTTGAGTGATGAACAAAAAGGCACAAAGATCGTCCATATCCTGCTTTGACCCAGCGTTGATACCTCTGATAGAAAGTTAGCCGCCTAGTCGTGAGTAATGCAGCATACGCTCACCTCGTGACTAATCTCCTATCGATGATGACAGAAAAAAACTGGCCTAACTCCGCACTATCCCCCTTGTCGATAGCCTACTGGACTGATAGTTTCTCCACGCCTTAAGTGCAGCCCATGCAGTCACCCCGGCACAAGGAATTATGCTTGCGCATAGCCAATCTAGATAACCTAGGAGCTTGCAAACTTTAGTCTCGTCAAAGACCAAGTAATCCACCAGGACTCCATCTTCATCAGCTGCCAACCAGGATCTTGTCGACTTTCGCCAAGTGAGATTTTCCGTGTCAGAGATTGAGGTAACTCGACCTCTGAGCACCAATGTCTTGACCCTATCACCAATGGCTACGCTCTCTCCCGCTGCATCATTTCCAGGAATTCCGTGAGACAAGACCGGCCCATGATTTCCACCATATGCAGTATTTTATCCTGACAGTTGAGACCGACAGCATGGACCTCAATTATGACTGATGTTAGTTGGAGAAGGAGTGGGAAATGCTCGGTGACAAGCTTGAGCTCGGGCGTTCCAGGAGCGAAGTCATCCGTGCCGCGAAATGCCCGGCGTGGTAAAATTTGAGCGTTCGAGGTTTGACTATTAACTTGAGTTTCTTTTCTTGATAAAGGCGAAGGTAAATTGAGAACTGTTGCAACTTTACGGGTCTCATTTATGCGTGAGCAGGAACCTGATGGCTGATTGTATCCCCGCAGTTGTGTTGCTGACAGATCGGAACTCACGATGAATACACGGTACAGTAAACTGACCGGATCATCATGGATTCCTACCGACTTAGGGACAGTACAGGTCTCTTATTCGTTGTGCCTTCATTAATTTATCAATCTATGTTATGGAGTGACTCGAGGCACACCTATCAAGCACCGTACACAATATGGAACCCCCCCCCCCCCCCCCCCTTTCCTGTTCATGCCGTCGTTTCGGGGTCTTATCTTCTTGGGGCTCTGGCAGGCAGACAGGCAGTACTCCCTCCAGTTCGAGTTATCCCCTGTTCTGTCTTGTCGGTTGCGGGGTAGGGGCTGTGCAAAATGTCCCTACAGATGACATTCCCTCATTTTCAGCTGCCAGAATAGGACTTGGGCAATGTATAGCATGCCTCGCTGCGAGCAAACTCATGCTAAGTTGGGGCATGCTGCACTCATGGTCTAGGGTCTCTGGAAACATACCGCCAGGAGGCAGCTTTGGGACTATTTTAGCCCACGGAATCGGAACTCATTCGGCTGTCCTCTGGAGAGTGCCTTTACTTCAGAGGTGTGCCATAGACCCTGGCAGCACGGGAGAAGGAGGGAACCCGATCATTGTAGTCCGAGACTTTCATGACCGATATGCCCCACCTACAGTTATCTCACATCAATAGCGAGTAAATAATAAAAGTTAGAGGTGAATCTAAGGCGATACGTAGCGATGCATGTGCTGTTCGGGCGATTCTGGCACCCGTGAGTATTAGGATCTAGTCTTGAGTGTAGAAAGTGAGGGGAAACACCGTTGGGCAGCGTGTAGTTGAGATAAGTTATATCTCAATTGAATCAGACGTAATGGTGTCACAGGTGATTCGGAATCGGAAATTGTTACCTTGAAGACGGAACTCGGAAACGGTATCTGGCTAGCTGGACCAGCCTGCAAGATAGCGTATCAAGTATCTCCGCGGAGCCAAGAGATGAACCAACGGCGATGGATCTTCTTCGATCTTTAGCAAATCAGGATTTACTTAATTATTTGTCCTCTTGCTTATTTGAGTGCCAGAACTATGAGCTAGCTGGATGTGAGCTCCCATCCCTTCTATGATAGTGATGGCAGTCAACACCTACAACTAGTACGCAATCTGCACCTCCGATAGGTTGACCGTGTAGAGAAGGCCGCATATGTATGTCTGCCATTCAAGTATATAATGCATGTTCACCGTAAGAAAGAACCAACAAGGACATTCAAACTTTACACCATCTTTCCACCACAACGTATTAAAACAACAAAACAATGGTTGACTTCAATCTCTCCCCGGCTCAACAGGCCATCCGTGACGCCGCCGCTCAGTTTGCAGCTCAGCACCTAACCACTGCTCGCGCCGTCTACAGCGACCAATTGACCCCTTCTGCAAAGTTCCGGGCAACACAGCCAATTTACGAAAAGGCCGTCGCCGCTGGGCTCATCAAGTCCCAGATCCCAGCCGCTCAAGGCGGCACAGGCGGTGCACTTATTGATGCCGTTTTGTGTGTCGAGGAGCTGTACGCTGTGGATTGCAGCGTTTCGCTGACCATCTTGGCAACGGGCCTCGGCTTGACGCCGTTGATCTTGGCCGGTACTGAAGCGCAGCGCAAGCAGTTCTTGGCGCCGTTTCTTGGAGAAGGATCACCGTTGGCCAGTTTGGTACATTCTGAACCTGGAGGCACAGCGAACTTTACGGAACGTGGCGGCGATGGGGTTGGTTTACAGACAACGGCGAGGAGGGATGGGGAAACATTGGTAATATCTGGAGACAAGGTTAGTTCTCTGGACTGGTTCTAGTTATTTCTTTCACCTTTTCCACCCCATTCAAATTCACTCATCAATAATTAATTACTGACGACTCAGATGTGGGCAACAAATTGCGCCGGCTGGGATGACCGCGGCGCTGAATTGCAATGCGTCACATGTCGACTCGTAGAGGAGTCCCGAATCGCCATCATCCTCGTTAGTCGTGGAGACATTGCTGCAAACGATGACTCCTGCTACCAGGTCATCTCGCATCCATCCACAGTCGGACATCAGGCCGTATCCGGCCCATACGTACGCTTCCAGGGCCTTCGCGTACCAATGGGAAATATGCTTATAGGGTACGGGGTGGAAATTGCGGAGGCGGCCTTCACCATGTCCGCCGTCATCGTTGGGGCCATGTCCGTTGGCGTTATGCGGCGGTGCTTCGAGCTCACGTTGGCCTTTTGCAGGACAGAGAGGCGCGGCGGCAAGGTGCCCATTCTGGAGAGGCAGAGCGTAGCGGACCTGCTTATATCCATTAAAATGCGACTGGATGCCAGCAGAGCATTGACGTGGAGGGCGAGCTGTGCCCTGGGTCAAACACCCGACGGCGCAGAACTCGCATACGAAGCCAAAGTGTTTTGCTCCGATAATGCAGTCCAGGCTGTCGTGGAAGCGATGAACGCTGTTGGAGTGTGAGTACCATTCCTCCGTGACCTCTGCTGGAAGACGCAATAAGCTAATGGATTTGAATAGGTCATCGTATAATAATGAGCTGGGGTTCGGAGAGTTGATGAACGACGCACTATGCCTCCCTCTCTTCGACGGGGGTAATGTTGGTGTGAGACGGAGGCAGATCCAGCGGGCTTTTAAGTACTCAACTATTAAGAGCAACATGTAACTTAACTAGCCTTTTAAGTAAGGAGTCAAAGTGATTGCGGAAACTATGATGTCCTCTACTCATTTCATTATCTCATGTTGCATTTATTTTACAATTCTTTGCTTCTAATTCACCGTAAGCGTGACGAATATCCCTATTCATTCCATAGCTATCTTATTCCTGATTGTTCTTCACGTCCGGGCTGTTTCATGGTCTCTCCGTCACTCTGACTGAGGCTGAAATTTGCGACGAAACAGTCGGTTTCAGAAATATCGAGATACTACGTAAGTTACAGGACGCAAGGGCTGACGCAAAGTGCGAAAGCGAGGGATTTTATATCCTATATCCCAGTAAATGTCTAAATTGTTTAACGAGAACCTTGTTTGGACGCAGGGAATAAATGGCACATGCTTCTCCTCCTGCTTGAGCTCATCCAACATAGCCGTCATGTCCGTTATTAAATCCTTCTACAGCACCATTTCCAACGCAGCCAACACCAGGGGGACGACTGCCGCGAAAGCCAAGCCAGGCGCCAGCGCAGAAGCGGCGTTGCCTTGGCCACTGGGAGCCGACGTGGTTGCGGCGGAGGAGGAGGTCGCGGAGGATGCGGAGGACGCGGAGGTTGCGGATGACGCGGATGTAGCGGTGGACGAGGCCGGGGTCGCGGTGCCGGTACTGGTCGCAGAGCTCTTATCTAACTTGTCATAGTTATCGACGACAAAGTTGACGACGTCCTTGGCGTACGTGGCAAAGTACGAGCCGTGTACGTCCGAGTCGCTACCCGCGTCACAGTAGACGTCACCGGTGTCACAGAAGGACCGGAGAATAGAGCCGTAGTGCTCCTCGCAGAACGTCACGTTATCGCGGGCGAAAACCTGGGCATTTGATTAGCCTCTGGACAGTCACACAGTCGGGAGCACAACATACACCGTCCTTGATGCTCGTTCCCCGGTCGAACGTAGTGTTGGCCACGTGGCTGGGGTCTCCGAAGAGGACAATGGCAGCGACTGCGCGGTTCCAATCAGCGACTCAATTCGGCATCCTCGGGATGAGCTTCTGGTGTTGCGACTCACAGAATTCCGTGACAAAGTCGGACGGCAGCGCAGCGAGCTCCGAGAAGCCGCCACCCGCTCCACCGCAGAACGCATCGCTGGCAACCTGGCCGCCCTGGGAGTAGCCGAGGACGGCAAACTTGGCCTTGGGGCAGGCCTCGTGGTAGTTGAGGATGACGTCCTGCATCTCCTGCACGCCGTCCTTCTCCGACTCGGTGTAGAGGGGATCCGTAAACGTGGCCGGGTAGTCCAGCGCCTCGATGAAGGAGTCGTCGACCTTTTCGGCGATGTCGTCGGCGATGGTGCCGAAGGCGCCGGTACCGTTGCGCTCGCCGGTGCCACGCGCGACGACGATGTACAGGCCGCTGGTGCAGTTCGAGCTGGAGGTTTCAGCGGCGACGGCGCCCGCGGCGAGCAGCGCGATGGGGAGCGCAGAGGGACGCATCTTGACGTGAGGCCGAACTGTGACTTGGCGAGGAACTGCAATCAAGGCTGGAGAGACGATGCGACGAGCGATGGGAAAGGCGGGCGACCCATTAATTAAAAGTGATCGCTGCTGCTCGGCCGCGGGGCGCCCGGAGCTTTTACGAGGTTTGCTCTTGGCGACATGACGACGCGGAGCACATGGGAATTGACATGGGCGCTACGGACCAACGAAGCAACAAATCTCGGACGACATGATGGGATGAGCGACCGTCTCCATCATGTCCGGGGCACCCATGGCCGGCGCATTGCCCGCGACGGTCTAGTTGCATCACCGAAGGCGTTCCCCGCAAACGCGAAGCAGATGGGCCGTCCGGGGCGAGCAGGGCTATTGGAGTAGGCGAGGATGCGCTGGTCCCCGCTTGGCAAGGTCGTGGTGTTTCTGTAGCTTTCAGCGCCTTGTTCCCCCAGATGTGAGGCTACCGACCTGTCGTCCCGATCGTGGCTTCAGGTGGCTGGCTTTCTCACACTCACTCACATGCACTAACGGCGACTTCGTACAGGCCGCAGTGGACACGGCCGAGAGATCAGGATCAGGGGGAGAGGGGAACCCTGCCGCCTTCAATCGGGCGTCCATCCTCCAAGATGAATGGCGCATCCAAGATCGACTTGGCCGGCCGAGGCCCCTGTTAACCACCGCCTTTGCAGGTCCGAAGAGGCAGCTCTTCCGGCCCCGTCAATTCCATAACCGCGTCGTCAGCCCTCAGATATCATGCGGTGCAGCGCGGGGAGCTGAGCGCGGCTACGAGATCTCTGTTGTGTTGTCGTTCCCCTGTCGTTCCCCTGCCGTCCGTCCCGGCGCAATTCCACTGTGCCGCTGTCCATTCCCCAGCTGCCCAGACCGGAAATCCAAGCGAGGATCCATCTTTCAATAGATACGGGGATCTAGTTTCTTGGTCTGCATCCTATAGGGCGTGTGCTCATTAGAAGCATTTACAGAAGGTGGGTGGGTTGGAGCAACAACACGACGCGCGCAGCTCGTCTTCAGCACACATCCTCGCCATCGACGCTGGAACAATTGCGCCCCCAAGGCCTAACATGCCAATAAGCTGCATTGCAATATAATCAGATAAGGGTCCCAAGAGCCCATACCACACGCGAGAGTCACGCACTCGAAGCCATCGGCCCAAAGATTCCCGTCCTGGATCAAGTCCCAAACGACCCATGCCTAGCGCACCGCTGGCCAAAGTCTCGACTCCAACTTGATTCACTTGCCGAGGTTCATCAGTGAAAATAGTTCTACACTCAACACTGTTCGTTTGACCACGCGCACTTCTTCCTTCTCGTAATGGTCTTCAGAATTCACTACAGCATCGTCTGCAGGTCAGCTTTTGCTCCTTAACCGGCATCCAAACAAACACAAACGTGCATGAATTTGATACTCAATTGATCGTATATGGCAGTTTCTTCAGAGAGCGCGGATGCATCTTATTATTTTCTCTCCATTCCTGTTTCAGCTTCAGTGATATACCAGGTGTTCAATATTATCGCGACAGCTTGTCCACTAGGCAAACGATATTTATTTTTTTAAATCACAAAAATCGAATTCAATACCTGTTGGCGATCATATTTCTGGTTCATGGCAAGCAGCTGACCTACCTAACTGACTTTATTTGCTGGACACATTCGAGCTCTAGCCACGGAACCGTGTACTAAGACTGAGAATATGACCTTGGTCGAATGAAGGAAGCTTGGGTAGATGGCGGCAGTGAACGGTAAGTTGTGGTGGCCTAAGAAAACCGGCGTAACCGGCCTTCCTGATATTGCTCGAGCGGGAAGCCACCAGGCTACGCTGTCGCCAGTTTGAGTGTTAAAGCCCAAACATTATACCATCCCTAATGATATTCACCTTGTCGACTATTCTTATGTGCAAAAACAGATGCAAGCGTATACATGCACCATAGATGTTCATTCTCTTAAATTGTTTTTTTCTTGACACATTCGAGTCCACTCCCGCCCTCTCGCAAATCTATCCTCCCCGGGTGCACTGCGCGTCTGAGCCTTGATTTGCAAAATTGTATCTCTATAGCGTACAAGATCATTGAAATATTGCGGATATCAATATAATGGAAGAACACCTTGCGAAACTTTGGCTTGAATAGTGGATGCAATAATTATCACAATCTCTCCTGTATCCCATGTTTACTTGACTAATACTTCTACCCTTCAGAGTCAATTTCCTCCAGCCGATCATTTCTAGACACTGTGAGAATTGCGTATCCACAGGCGAATATGATTCGCCCTCATTGTTCACGAATCAGACATTTTGGCCATGGAGGTATGCGCAGAGATTACGGAAGTGCTTCGAACGCCTACAACCAATACAAGATCTAAAATCATGGAGCATACAGGATTTAGCGTGGGGTATTATCATTCCTCCTATCTTTTCCCGGATTCAGTTGAAGGAAGATCATCTCAAGAAACAATTCCGCCTCCTCTTAGTTCTCCACAGAAAATACCACTTACTTCGAACACTTCGTCTCGCAACATCGAAATCTTCACTCCGGTTCAATAGCTAATTGCAAGTTATTGAAGACTTTACAACCTATCCTCGGGCTCGCCTTTCTTCTCCAGCGTCGTCAATTTCCACTTAGATATTCCAGCAAGTCAAACAAAAAGACGATCCTTATCAAGGCTTAGGTGGCAGCGTGGCACTAAAACAAAGGTCTGGCACATCTCCCTTGCCTCTGTCTTTGAAGCTTATGATAACTGCAGGCCTGGACAGGCAGTAACTGTCGAGCGATTGGTGCTTGTACTCAAAGTAGCCTAGAGATTTCCAGTCACTAGCGAGGGTGTGAAGGCGGTGTTTCCCACTTGAGGAGACGATTTACTGGAAGAGAGAAATCGAATTGTTTTGACAGGACGCGCCCTTGTTGTTTATGCCAAGGGACGTGGCCGCAATATGCAAGGAATATGGCTGCGCCTTGGTATTCGCTTGAAACGCCTCAGTTGGGGGCTGTGCATTTCAGCTCCTGCAGGCGCTTACGACAGGATTCAGCCAGTTTGACTTTGGGTTTGAGCCAAGTTCTTTTGAGAGCCTGACATTCGCGATATCCAATTGCGAGAATGTGCTCATCCCTTACTGTAGGGGAAATCTGCCCCAGCCGAAAAATCCAAGTGATTTTTTATTGCTCCAACAAACCAATTCGCTGGTGTATTTAAAAACCTGGAAAATCGGGCTCATCCACGGGAGAATCGCATGTCGACTTGAGCGCCAACACCACCATCTCCAACACATACGACCATAGCTCTTAGAAAATACGGGATCCCGTCCGCTCTCCCTTAGTCAAGCTGAGAAGCGGCGAATTAGTACTCGGGTCGGTGACGACCGGGGAATCCTCGCTGTTGTATGTTTTTTTTGTCACTATCTTCTCCTATCACATCAAGATTTCCTGCATACTCAAACTTGGTAAGGTCTGTGATTCTTATTGCTGCAGCTAGTCGAAGAGATTAACACACAACTAGACAAGCTAAATTTGTAAGGATATTAGTACGCACTTCGACTATAATTCACCTTCAGCTTGAGGGGGGTGATATAAGTTAGCTACCACAAGTGAACTAGCCACTCCTTTTATCCCTTTAGTTTAGATACCTCAAACTACAACCGATAGTCTCGCACTACAAGAAATCCAGTCACCATTCAAGTAAGACACATATACTCGGCAAAAATCCTGTGCCAATAGTTATCAGCAATAGATCCGGATAGCTTGATGCCCTCTGGGGTAATCCTGCACACCGCTAGTTGCAAACAATTTGCGACATCGCTCCTGTTTACACACCCCGATGTCCCGGTTCAAGGAGACAGATTACAGAACATCTAAGCATAGTTTTAAACTGAAATCGGCTAGCTTGGTCGTTAGTTTCCCTATCCCACAGCCTCAATCACCCAAAGACAACGCATTTTCATCTGGTGCATGATGTAAATCTACCGTCGGCCGATCGACACCTTGTCCCTCCTATAGGCTAATAATAACAAACAGGAAGCTCCTAGGATATAACCAGAGGTTGAATAACTGTCTCACATCTTCAAGTATTCCGAACCACACTTGAGCAAAGTTCAGGTTTTACAAGACCTAGCTCCTGGTCTCTGGAGTCCAGGCTAAGGGGGCATCATCCACTTTAAAAAATCGGAGCCACGACCAAAAAAAACATACAACAGTGAGGATTCCCCGGTCGTCACCGACCCGAGTACTAATTCACCGCTTCTCAGCTTGACTAAGGGAGAGCGGACGGGATCCCGTATTTTCTAAGAGCTATGGTCGTATGTATCAGCAGGTGTCCGGAACTGGGACTATGACAGCAACGGGGTTGTGCCGGAATGCCGGTGCAGTTGGAAGATGGGAGAGTAGTGCTGACGTATTTTCGGTCTTATTAGTATGATACAATGCAGTTTAGAAGTCGAATCATCTAGTCAGATTGACCCTCCGTCGTCATTCCTGCTTGGGCGGCCGACGTCAGAACCTTGTGATGCTTATCACCCCTGCATTTTGGACCACCATCTTCTCCCCTTTTCCGAGCGAGCCACACTACTTGAATTCCGAACACACAGGGAGAGAAAATCTCTTATCCATGTTTGAGGTGTGTCTATGGTTGTCCTTAATCAGAGGCTCGCGGCACGGAACCAGTCAGCTTCTCCAACTCCCTCCTTCGTTTCAACAGGCCTTTGCGCATTAGAAGCCTCATTGTCCTCCACTGCAGCTGAAAAGTCGTGCATAGAAATTGCTCTACTCTTACACTGTATTCCTCACGCCTTCTAGCCCCCACGTAGTACTGGAAGTGGCTGACATGCTGCGGTACCGTCACCATTTGGGGGCCTAAACAGTGTCATCTATTACAACTGACGATGCCTTCCTTGGCGGAGTATTCCCATGCTTCAATACGTATCCCCTCGGGGACTAATGAAACTTCATAAAAACAACTATTCTAAATATGCAAGCCCTCAGTAACTCCGTAGTAGTCCCTTAAAGTCCCGGATCAACCATCCCACTCATTGCAACTCAACAGGCATGCCAGGACGCCTAGCATTACCGTCGGGCAACTCAGAAGGAGGGCGCGGCGAAATTTCGGGCTTAGCTGGCGAATATTGAGCTACGATCGTCCCATCTTGGTAGATGCGATGGTCGCCGCCCGGTGGAGGACTTCCCTGTGCCACTGGGTAATAGCCTGGTGGCGAAAACTGAGGCTGACCATGGTATTGCACCGGGTTGTGGCTCGCCTGCACTGTCTGTGCTATTTGTGCTATTTGTGCTGCCTCTCGCTCGGCACTAGCAGCGGCATTTCGCTTCTGGAAACGAACGAACCAAAAGCCAAATCCCAAGAAGGCGATTAATGCTAGTCCGGCAATGACGCCGCCGACGATGGCTCCGACTGGAGTATGGGAGCCAGAATCGGAATCCGACTCTTCGGTCTGAAAGGATCCTCCACCGGTCCCGCTTGGGTGGGTAGATAGAGTCGTCTCCCACTCGACTGTCGTCGTGATCCCGCTTTTCGTCATTATGTTCGTGTGCGTCTCGACCGGCGTGTCGTAGACAATCAACTCTCCTGTAGAAAAGCCCCTTCCACAGAGGTAGGCTGTCAGGTCATCTTCGTTACCCTCAGTCTTGATGCCGGTTATACACTCTGGAAATTCGTCACCAATACTGTGTAGTTGGTAGGTTATGTTAGCTACTACTCCAAAGAGTTGAAGGAATAAGGTCGCATACCAACACATAATCCGAGGATCTAGCGCAGAGCCCGACGTACAAGCCGCGTGAGTCTTCTCGTAACATGTGGTGTATATGGTCTGTAGGCATCCGAAGTGTGTACCAATTGTTCTACAACTGTCTCCAGCACCACAGACCCAAGGATCCCAGCCATCTAAAAGTTGGGTGATTCCCGTCAGCCAGCCATTCCTCTGGCCGCATTTCAAGGCGAAGCGCGTAGAAGAAAGCAAGGTGATTACCTGTTCCCGGTAGTGTGTAGTAACCGCATGTTTCGTTCGAGTTTTGGCGAACGGCAAGCCCGTTATGTGGTCCGTCTTCGAAATACGGGGCAATCGGTGGTGCGGTCGTGAGCACAGCTTTCGGTTCCTCGTGCGCTGACCTTGCCACGGCTGTTTGTCGGGGGATTTGATTCATGACGATGTGCGGTGATGTAACAAATTTGAAAGAAGATCGAGGATTCGATGAGGTGGTCGTAGCTGGGGAGAAGATGTTAGGATCGGAGCCTCACTGACGGCGAGCGCACGTACCGAATGTCCAAGGGAAATGCAAAAGATGGATTCAGCGGGTCTTTGCCTTTGTAAGAAAACATGTGTCGTAGGTAAATCAAACGAAATTCCTGAGAGGGTGCCTTTTGATGCCAGCTGAGCCACAGAGATTGGGGCTGCACAGGATTGGAACTGCGTAAGATTGGGCAGAGGCGGACTGGATCACCATCCATGCAGATCATGCTCCTGATACCAAGCTCAGTAGCCTATTACCAGCGCCAAATGGCAACTTCCGTTTCCGAAAGGAGGCGATTTGCCAAATCAAGGACCCTATACCTGTACGAATGTCTCTGTCAAAGGATGCAACAAGCATTCGGATGATCAATGCTGAGCTTACTGGTCTGTCCTGACGTTGGCGGCCATGAGTGGTAATACACGGGCGCTATTCCTCCCAGCCTCGGAACCGTTACTTCCGAACTGCATAATCTGACACTGGTCTGCTCTGTCTCTGGCTGTGGCGTCTGACACTGCATCTGACCGGATAATTCCGTCGTCAGCTTTGCAAGTTAGTCCAGTGAGAATGGGCCAAGACCACACTATTCTACCTCGCCATCTTCTTTAGCCTGTTCTATTTCGGCCAACCCAAAATCTCAGCAATTACTTTACACCAGGATTCGACTCTTACCCGACCCAAATTGTGGCTGTATTCAGCAAGCGCCAGCTTCACCCAAGCCACGGTTGTGTTGGCGAATGTCTAGGCGAGCACCGCCTCGTCTTTCGTCATCCTCTGCTTTTGAACTTTAAGTATAATGGCGCGATGGCAGTGCGGTTATGGGGGCTCTCCAACTCCATTGTGGTCTTGACTGTGCTAGACGAAGAGCTGGAGGGTGTTGGTCTTATGGGCGAAAGGTTGTCCTCGGGGTCGATGTGCCATCAGTTTTTAAACTCGGCAAGGACTCGTGTGTATTCATTCATCGAATTCTTCGACACCAATTCGCCCAGGGAGGGATGGGTCATGATGGGTGTCGAATTCGATTCCCGGAGCGACAATTTGACCTTGTTTGGCACTGTTCAACATAATCATTAGTTCTTCGGCAGGCTTGATCCGGGACGCGGGGGCAATTGGGGCCGACAAACGCTTCAGCATGACTGAAAAAGCTATTCTTAGGAGTTCCGATCGCTTTCCACTTGCGCAGAAAAGCCACGGACGGTCCCTCGCTCCCATCGTCGTTGTAGAGACTGTAACAAGTCAGCTTCCATAGTTCGGCGGCCGCCGTTCAGGGCATCCTTGCCATGTGCCAGAACAATCAGGGAGACAGAAACATACCCACCTCTCGCTGAGAAGGACTCCGGGGTAATCCCTGGGTATGTGACCCTGAGCAGTTCGTTGGTCATTCATCACAGCGCCTGTCAGATCGCTCATCTTGTACGAGATCGGGGGTGGCATTTCTTGCCGAACTCGGATTATTTCCAAGTCTTTCGGGGTGAATTCCTCGGCCTAAGAATAAATCAGCTCTTCGTGAGAGGGGGGTCGACATCCATTCGAGGGTCTAGAGTGGTTCGCTGGTAGAATGCGTGTATATTTCTAGCTCCTTCAGCTCGCTTCGGGATGGATTTCTGGACTTGCCCGAACTGCTAGATGCTAGACGCAATGGGAGGAGTCCCTAGGAGGAGCCCCAGGGAGGGTGGCCTGTTCTCGACTTACCATCACAGCTCTTTTCTCTCAATCTAGTTGGAGAGAGAAAATTCCATCCTGATGAAGAAAACGCTTCGGGACCTCTCTGTCGCTATCGCGGAGAAGGCTTTGCTGACACACCTGTCGATTCGATGGGAGAGTAGATGCAAGGATGTGGTTGGGCGCTGGGATCCGTGGGCCTCCGAATCTGCCCTGCGGAAGTAATTAGGCCTCCCAGCCGCTACAAACCGTGCGCTCTCCCTAGCCTCCCACTTGACTCACCATCCTCGACAGCAAAGCCTCAGTCACAGTCACGCCGAGAGAAACGTCGAGCAACGGTTTGCCGTTATTATGTGCCATTGGTACTTATTTTCTCTTCCCTAAGGCTCTCTCTCCAAGAACCAAGCTGCCGGATTGCTCTCGTGTCAAAGAAACCTCGCATCTACAATCACACGACGCAAATCACCTTCGGGTTCCTGCATCAATCCACCTGGTACAACAAGGCCCCCTGCATCAGTCCCGCAATCACGCGTCTCGTTCCGTCGGTACATTGCTTTAATATTGTTTCACCATCTATCCGTCGCCGTCATGGGCGGGTCTGCGTTTGCCACCGGCCGGAGCAATCCGCTGTACACCCCTCGGATGCCCAAGCACGTTTACACAGCCGTCAAAGATCGCTGCCATGCAATCCTGAGAGAACATTACCTCTGCGTTGCCTCCCCCATCGATGGGCCTGGAAAGAAGGACTTCGGCGACGTCGACATCCTCCTGGCGTGGCCATTGAACCCATCGGCAGGCAAACAGGAGGCTTTCAACGCAATCGCCGACGCCCTCAAAGCGACTGAGACGATTGTAGACAAGGGAAATGATGTCTCTGGGCATCTCGCTTTACCTTGGCCGTCCGACGTGTCTCTTGAAAATCAAACAGACGCAGTAAGTCATCCTCGACATCTCCTGTCAAACTCAAAGCTAACTCGCTTCCTACAGGTAACCCAGGCCGACCAGCAACAAGAGGACCAAGACGAAGACCAAGAACGATTCATTCAAGTAGACGTCCGGGTTTGCGACACCTTGGAATACTTCCAGTGGATGCTCTTCAAGCACGCTCACGGCGACGTTTGGAACCTTCTCGGAACGACGATTCGCCCCTACGGTTTGAGCGTCGACGAGTGCTCTCTCTGGCTTCGGATTCCCGAGATCGAAGCCTTCAACCGCAGACGAGCCAAAGTCTTTCTGTCCAGCGACCCGGCCGAAATCCTTCAGTTCCTTGGCCTCCCGATCGAAGAGTTCTGGTCTGAGCCATTTGACGACCTCGACGGCATGTACGAGTACGTCGCTCGCTGCAGGTTGTTCTGGGTCAGTCCCCTGGACTCAGAGAAGAAAATTGCAGGCACGGAGCTCGAGCAGGACCGAAAGAAGCTCAAGGCCAACGATCGGAAACGAATGAACCAGCGACCAGGCTTTCGGAAGTGGGTTGAGGACTTCAAACCTCGGTGTCGCCAAGAGGGCCGCTTCCTTGTCAACCCGACGACGCGAGAGCAGGTCACACAGGAAGCCTTTGATTGGTTCCACGTCGAGGATGAGTTCAAGGCTCGCCGTCAGGAATTCCTGCTGGAGAGGCAAAGAGAAGTGATTTGGACCCAGGTCATCAAGGGCTCGATTCCTGAAGCCGATCCCGCTGACGAGCGCGCGATTCTCTACCGGTCCTGCCTCGTCAAGGCCCTCAAACGAGTCATTCTGGAAGATGACGGCCGGTACGGCGTATTGCCTGAGCGCAGTTTGAAAGACCAGGATGGCTTTTACATCTCGGAGGACGTTGTCGATTTCATCACGAGGTATCAAGATGCGATCGGCAGGGCCGCCATGGAGATCAGCCACGCTGGCTACGTGGAGCAGAAGAAAAAGAAGGCAGCCAAGGCAGCTGAGAAGGAGAAGAGTCTCTGAGCTCCAAATCAAGACGGTACAGTGGTTTCTTTCGATGCTTGCTTCTGGAACTCGTTTGCTAACTGGCCAAACATCGTAGGGCTTAAATACCTTACGTTTCTACTGCAGCCGAAGCAGCATTCCTTGACGAATACGCACGATAACATCCCCCGACCTCCCCGAGAGTAGAACAATAGGAGACTCGATCGCACGGATACGACGAGATGAGAAATGGATAAGATGGGTGGAGGGGGTCAAGGAGAGAATGCTAGACGGCTGACTAGAGCTTCCTTGGACGGGATATCGGAGTTACGGGGATATAATCAACGAGATATGACACTCGGTCATCCTAGAATATGGAAGGAGTTCCTGGGGAGTACAAGGCTGGGGATCGCTGGAGTGGCACAAGAATCACAGGCTGGGAGAGATCAATAGAGCGCAGTAAGTAAACACGTCTAATAACTTCAGACTTGAACAGAAGCACTAGGGCTCAAAACATCAACATGCTTAGGCCCCTCCCAGCTCAAGAATCCCATCAGTCCCTTGTTTTCTCCCCTCCCCTCCGTTCACCTCGCTCCCAACGCCCGAGTCCTCACATGACCCTCCCAACCAGTCCCCCCAACACTCCGGCCCCCTCTTGTTCCGGCCCCAACTGACGCTTGGCAGCTGTCACCGCGTTGATCAGAGCCGGATGATTCACTGACATGGCGAAAAGCCCTCACATTCGCTTGTTTAAAAAGCAAAATCCCCCATTCCCACCTTTTCTTTTCTGTTCTCTTCTCCTCACTCTCTCGTCCGGTGTGAGAACCTCGGTTCTTCTGCCTTGATTAAGGGTCACTGCGATATCAACGCAACCATAGAGAGCTTTCATCTCTTGTTTGTTTTGGCCTCTTCACCTTTTCTCTTTTGTATCTTCTGTTTACACTCACGGAAATCGTCGTTGCCCTTCCTTCGGTTTGACCTGCGTACACTACGTTGTGCTGGGAGCCTCTTCTCAAGGTATTTAATCTTCCATTTCCTCTCCTCGAACAGAACATCCATCATCTCTAGCATTCTCTGTCTTGATCACTCGCCTTTCTGCTCTCTTCATCCGCTTTGCTCCTTCGTCTCAACTCGGCTTCAGCACGAGAACCCAGCACCCTTCGGCCTTACCCTCTCTCACCCTCTCTCACCCACTCTCTCACTCTCACTCTTCCACATTTTCTCTCCTATAACTAACACCTCTTCTCTAGATGGGGCATTCTCCAGATTCTCCTGGACCATTAACTCGGCTCATGGAGCACATGGGCATCTCTCGCAACAGAGGTGCCCATGTCGAGCCTCAGCTCGGCCGTGGGAAGCTCCCCCTAGTCAATCTCGAGGACGTATCCCCTCGAAGCAGGCCTGCTGTTCCTGAACCTGCTGTTCCTGAGCCCGCTGCTCAACGCCACCGTTCTGGAGGCTCCCCTAACCAAGGACGGAGCCGTCATGGAGTCAACGGCCCCCGTGAGGCCCCGTCGAGCCCCGTTGACATCCCCCAAAGACCACGTCGGCGAGGATCCCTGGATTCCCCCAACTTCGGGCGGACCACGGAAGAGGGCGAGTTCAGGCCTGGAGCTCCTCCTCGAGGCCCGCGTGGCCCTCGCCCTCCTCTGGATATTCCTCGTCGACGGCGCGAGTCCTCCTCTCACGCTGCGCCGCCCGGTTCCTCTCGTCCTGACGCGGTTCCTCCGGTGCCTCCTATCCCCAACTTCAACTCTCCCGGCAACCAGCCACGCGTTCCTCGCTCTTTTGACCTCCCTGGCGCTGTAGGTGGTTTCAATTGTTGAGTGGTCGCGAAGTCGACATTACTAACTTTGATTCACTAGGATTCATTCCCCCATGGAAACCGCCGTGTCATCAACGGTAACTGGACCCAAAGGTAAGTTCAGGACTCTGTTGCTCTCGTTAATTTGTCTACTCTCTAACCCATATTCACAGCTCGAACAACGTCCAGGTTGTCACAATCGGAGGACGTCAATTCCATATCCCACTTGCGTTGATGGCCCCCTACCCCAACTGGCAACTCCTCACCACCTCCTTTGAATTCCGAAGTCGGCTATCGACACTCGATCCCGATGTCTTTGCTGTCTTACTTGAGTCAGTCGTCAACGTCGGTGGGTTTTCAGGGTTCGAGAGTGGCCTCAACCTTCCACTCCTGATCCAGACGCTTGTCATGGCGGTGGACTTTGATATGAAGCAAGAGATAGCCAGTCTCTCGCTCTCCATCGCCCGGTACATCTGCCAGAGAATCATGTTCCACAATCCTTGGGCTACGGGAGTGGCTGCTAGATTTGGACAAGAGTACTTCAAGTTCCGGTCCGCGGAGATCTACCAGTCCTGGAAACTCCTGGACGAAAGTCCTCGATTGGCCAGGCACATCAACATCAACACTGGCGATCTCATCATCCTATACGTCCACACAGTCCATCACAACTACTGGCCCGCTCTCACCCAGAACGTCCGGCCGAGCTTCAAATCGGCCATCGAGAACCGCTAGGAGCGTGCTCCCGCGCCATCCCACACCTTCAGCAGCTGCTGGAGAGGCTTCTTCCGCCGTACAGGATACCTGGACATGCCGTGGATTGCCAAGGACAGGTACTTTCTCGATTTCATGTACCCACAAGCGAACGTTGCAAACGGTCCTGAACGGCCCGCCACCGAAGCCGCCCGCAATGTCCCACCTCCCACTATCATTGTACAGCCACCTGTCGAAGAGACCAATGTCACCGAGGAGGATCTCGACGGCGATGATGACACTGCTGTAGAGGACCCTCCTGGCCCGCCTAACTTCATCTAACCGGCGCGTCTCACGTCAACGTGACACAAACTCTCCACTCAAGGTATGTTACTTACGACCTAAGGCTTAAAACTAAACTAAGACTAAGCTGACGAGAGTAGTGCTTTATTGTTGTTGTTGTTGTTTTTTGCACTAATTCTCGTCAACGAGGCCACCGCCTCAAGCAACGAGACCTCTCAGATTGGGTATGTCGGTTTCCCGCCAACGCAATAGGACACCATCTGATCAACGCAAACAGACCTTTCTTGGCCCTCTGCTCTCTGTGCAACGCACCAAGTGAGCTTCATCGCCACGAACACCGAAAACACAAACGAACGCACGACCACGGCGATCAAAAAAAAAAGGTTGAAAACGAAAACGTCATAAAAAAAAGGTAACCCTTATCCACCACAATCCCTTCAAATAGGCCAAGTTAACTAACACTAACCCAGATGAAATTTGCATTTCTGTCCCCTCGTCATGGATCGACTTAGACGCCAAGATGGGCCATGTACTCATGTTGGACTGCTTGTCGGGTTCTGGAGTGTCGCTCATGGTTTTGGTCGGCTTGCACAAGCCTCGGACTTGGGTACGGTCGATAACTGCTGGTCTATGGTAGTTTTGTTTTGTGACTGGGCACAAGGAGAAGCCGAAGTGGTTTGGGTGGGATTAATTGGGCGGGATGGCGGGATCTTCTGTATGAACTTGACCCTTGCCCTCACTGCTATACCTGTGTTGGGCACAAAAACAAAAAAAAAAAAAAGACTCCCTCCCTTTTAGGGAGGTCGGAAATGTGGTATTGCCTCATGATTGTGACGATTGCGGATTTTGCAACCCGGCCTGTTGTTGTTTTGCCTGAAAGTTTGATGCCACGAAATTTTACGTTAAAAATACCACAAACAAAACACGCCGGTTCTTTTCTTTTGTCGCTGGATCTACTCAATCTTTGGAGTAGACATGTCTTACAGCATGGAACATAAGTTGGCTCAGGCTCAGCTGCTAGAGACCGATTGTCCACCGTCAATTCAATCCAATCGAGTTCGATCTGAATTGGACATTTTCAGCAAGGGAATGTGCCCCAGATATCAGGTTCCAATGCGAATTTGCATTTTGCTACGTTACATAAATAGCAAGTGCCAACATCTTCGAGCTGTCTCCCACGAGAAGATTTTGATGGCTAGTTCTGCACCATGGATTGGGCACAACTTGTACGCGAGCAAGTCAAGGACGACTAGAGAAAAAGCAGTTCTTCTCTCAAAAATCCATCCCCGATACTACGGCATGTGGCGGTTTTACCTGTGCGGACATCGAGAAAACCCACACGGGGCGGTGGCTTTTCTGAGAAAGGACACCAGAATGATCAAGAACTCACCCATCGCCGAAACATTTGAGGACAGATGAATCAATTGAGGACTAGGCGTGTAAGAGTCGTGCATTGTATACTAAATAATTAGGGACTTTTACGTTGAGGATTAGGTCTTTGTCGCCATACCTCTGCGGCGAATACTTATAACACGGGGACCTGGTGGAGGATCACGCTTCGAAGGGACGTGGTAACACGCGTTGGGTTCGCTCAGTTTTCCCGAGACCTGGAAGTTTCATTCCCCATTGACGAGGATCTACTTCATATTCTGCTTTCTTCAGTTACTCGAACTGATTGAGTACTACTCTTGCGGAATACAGCTTCCATTCCCCTGCTTGGGTCTTGACAGTCTTAGCTCGCATAACCAGGGTTGGGTCTAAGGAACGAGCACGGTCAGCAATGGCAATAATACGTGAAAATACTATTAGCAGACGAAGTGATTATATAGATATTTCTCTCCCTTTTACGGAGGTCGAAAAACTGCCATTGCCTCATGATCGTGACGATTGTGTATTTGGTATCAAGACATCTATCCCCTCCCACCCAACATATACAAATGCGAGCCTATTCCCATGACCCTTTCTAATCGGTGTTCAGATTCCACATGCCGTCGCCCAAAAAGTGCGCCTCCTCAATCACGGGGCCCTTGCCCTTCGCCTTGACCTCGTCGGTGCCCGCGACCAGCAGCCCCACGGCGCAGGCCTCCTCCTTGCCCTCGGCCATGACGACGACGGGCTCGCCCTTGAGCAGCTCGCGGCTCCAGCGGCCCTCGGCGTCGACGTGCTGGTCCATCTCCTTGCCCTCCTCGAGGGTCTTGGCGGCGCCCTCGGCCGGCAGGCGGCCGCCCTTGCTCGTCAGGCCCGGGGCCATGAGCGTGGCGCCCGACAGCACGAAGCGGATGGCGCCGCGGTCGATGCGGATGGTGGGGAAGGCCTGCGGGAAGCGGTGCACCAGGCGCAGGTGCGGGATGATGTCGGTGGTGTCGTGCTGGAAGAACAGCGGCACCGTGTCGAGCACGTACAGCGTGTTGCGGTCGGGCAGCTTCATGCTGGCGAGCGACGCCTTCTTGGGCAGGATCTCGTCGATGTGCGGCGTCAGGAGCGGGTACGTGGCGAGCAGCGCCGAGCGCAGGGAGCGCTGCACCGACGACTTGAGCTTCTGCTTCGGGGAGCTCTGCATCCTGTCGGTTGCGCAAGCGGAGCGGGTTAGCTGGGGGGGGCGAGAACGGGGTGAGGGTTAATTGCAGGAGCGGGAGGCAAAGACGGACTCTTTCTTGAACATGATGGCGGTTGGACTGGGCTGCAGCGGACGGTGGTCAAACGAATGGCGGCCGTAAAGCAGGAGTCGAGCTGTGGAAAGTGTGAAGCTCGAGCGAAGAATTCGTGATGGTCGTCGCCGTGGTTGTCCGGCTCGTGGTGGGGTGGACTGTTTTGCTGGTCCACGGTCGGGCAAAAGTCGACGACTGCCCCGCGGTCGGCCGTGGCGGGGTAAGTCGCGAGATGCAATACGGCGGGGTCTTGGTGGGCATCACGAATTGGCATGTTCAAGAGCTGAGCAAAAAGACGAGAGAGAAATCAATCCTGGAAATCATACATCATTCATTCTTTTCCCTACGCCATATATCTCTTAATCCCATCAATCGTACAGTCCACCCCGGCGGTGGCTCTTCTCTTGGGGAGCACTCACGCCGTGGTGACACGCAACCCGCTCTAGCCGTGGACGACGTGCGACACGGTGCCATCTTCCGTCAGATGCACATTGAGCCTGTTCTCGTTGAAGTCCTTGGTGACCATCATCCCCGGCTCGATGATACGCGTCTCCTTGGGAAGATCCCTTTTGCAGAAGACCTAAGTTGGTGCTTGTTAGCTCCCGTCCCATCACGTCATGCTACCCTGAAGCGATCTGGTCGTGTCTCATGGTCGTCGTCTCAGCGATTCATCGCAGTGATGGACCGCACAAGACTCCCAGCTCTCGTAGTAATCACCGCTGGAGAAAAGGAAAGTGACATACCGTCTCGGTGGAAGCATCGTCGCCCAACTTCTTGCCAACGAGCTTATTCTGCCACTCCTCGGTCTTATTACCGGACGTCGAGTTTATTCCAGGGACGACGAGAGGCATGGCGGCGACGACGGGAGCGTTGATTGTTTCTGGGAACAAAATTAAAGACAAGGTTCTGTTCTTGCAGTTGTTTCGTGAGTGATGTGCTTGGTTGAGAATGCAGCTCGAACGATGGATCGATGGTTGCGTTGCAAGATTTCGTCGGGTGCTTTTATACGACTGAGGCTTGGGCGACAGGCGGCGATGACGTCGACACACATGGATTCCCCAGATCCGGCTGTGGCCGTCATGGACTCACGGCATCGAAACCGGTGGAACAAGGTTTCGCAACGACACGACGACGACGACAAAGAGATGGGATTGCCGATTTGGTCAAGATCGCACAATCACGCAACGCAACGCAACTGTTCGTGCACTTATTCGTCGGCATGGATACATCCGCTGCCAGCTGGCGGTTCGTCCACCACCAAGGCAGCTCGCACTGGCCAAGCCCACTCCCACTGCACGACCCCTGAACTTGTTTCCATGCGCGGGGACAGGAGGCCCTCCCGGATGAAATCGGCTCGCTCCGAGGTGTGAACTCTGTTTTTTTATGAATGCGTGCAGGAAACCGACCGGGCTTTTCCACATGCCTTCGTGGGCAGACAGAACCCTGAAAAAGGACGCCGCCAATGCTTATTTTGGGTGGACGGTAGGGGACGTGGTGCTGCAATTGACGGCTGCTGCACGGCCGATGACACAGCCACCATGCATGCCAATATGGCGGCCAGATTAAAGGGATCTTGCTTGGCCCAGCCTCTCTGGCCCCCGTTGACGATGCCGCATGCCCGTCTGTTCCATCTGTGGAGGACAGGACAGGACAATGCTGAGCGACTCGGACCAACCCAATTCAGGCCGATGCTGGTACAATGACGGCAAGACGGCGATTATGATGCACATGGTTACCTACCACCTACAATCACAGTCTGCAGACCCTCCTCCACTCGGGGACCAACGCCATCATCACCACGGGAGGAGGAGCCTCACGTCCAACTCCGGCGTCTCCATCTCATGTCAGCGCCAGTCTATTTCCACGCTGGCTGCTTCCGCCTTTTCGGCATCTCGTCCCCTCCGCGCCAGAAAAGCTGCCGTCAGCAAGCATCCCCGCAGGTACACAGTACATGCCACAGCACAGGAGCACAGCAGGAGCACAAAGCAGGTGGGCCAGTGCGATGTGCAACGTGCCAACTCCCTCTCCTCATTAGAGCGTCTGCAGCTGAAGTGCGGCCTCAGCCACTTGGGGTGGGCTTGGGCTTATGTGTGTGGGCTGCATATGGATTAACGTCGATGGTCTCGAAACATGCCGCACACAGTGTTCCATTCACAGCTCAGCGGCCATGGTATTGCTTGCCGTCCCCTTTTCGTTGTGGCCCCCCGTCTCCGTTCACGTATCCGTAGATTCACTCAAGTTGGCTGGCTGAGTGGCGGGTTGCTTGCTCGCGGTGCCACACTCACTCCCTCTGCAGAAGCTCAAGGTTCAACAGCCAAATGCCACCATCAGCATCAGCACCTGCAGCCGCACCACGCCAATGCCCAGCAGAGCAAATCAGCATCGCCGCCCGTCATGCGCACCCAGAGCTGGAACAAGTACCCGGTACCTCGCACTCTACGTGCCGTCGCCGTAGTGCTCTCTCTTAGCTCTTAGGGATCGCCCCTGTCATCAGCCCGGCCCAGCCCCAGCCGCCACCGCACTCCCTGGAGCCCTGGAGACTCGCTGTTAGCCCAATGTCGCCCGCCGCAACTGGAGCAGTACTAACAGTACTAACTGCTCGCAGCGCGCCGGCACCGCCAGCACAGCCAGCACAGCCTTACCAAGTCGCCGCCATACTCCGTACTTCGTACATAATTAGCAGCTCCCATAAGAATCCAAACACCCTTGCTGCGGACCCCCATGTATCCGTACCCGCCCAGGCTGACTTGTGACTGGAGGCTGGACGCTCGACTGGAGACGTGTAGAGAGGTGCAGACTGGCTGGTCAGACTAGTTCAGGGTGCCGAAAAATAGCGACCATCCGTCTCCTTTTTTTTTAATCACCGTGGCTCCCACATTTCTCCCGAGCGCCGCCTCACTCCCCCTGCCACCCCAGTCTTCCCAGTCTTCGTCCTTCGTATCCCGCCTCCTTCTCGCAATCCTCCTCTCCTCTCCCCTAGCCCTCGCCCATCCTTCCTCATCCGCCAATTTCTTCTCTTTTCCTTCGTCTCGTCGTGTCGCCGAATACCCTCCCGTCGACTCCCTCAACTCTCGTGCCTGCTGGAAGGGAATGAGCCTGTAATCCATCCAGTCAGCCAGCTAATCGACTTCGAAACCGGGACTTTTGCGGGGCGTCGCTGGACAACGGAGCCACTCACCCTCGATACTCTCGTCCATCATCCTCGAGTCTGCCATCCGATACGAAACGCCGTACATCCTCCCACCTCCTCTCCAGATCCAACCCATCACAAACCCGCCATCATGCGCGTCTCATCGGTCGTCCTCTTCGCCGGCAGTGCCCTGGCCACCGCCAAGCACGAGTGCCTCGTCAACAACCACGAGGACCTGGCCAGCTTCGCCGACTGCGGCCATCAGGGAGCCCTCGCCTACTGCCTGTCGCAGCTCCAGACCTTCGAGGAGAGCGACATCCGAACCTGCTACACCAACGTCGGCTGCTCGCCCGCCGACGCCGCCATTGAGGCGAAAGCCACCCTAGAGCGTTGCGAGGAGATGGCCCAGTCCGGCGATCTGAAGAAGCGCTTCCGTGCCGCCGCCTACCCCCGTGCTGACGCCTTCATTCGCGCTGACACCACCGCCGACGCCACGGCCACCGGCAAGTCCTCCAAGACCGGAAAGATCTACTCCGGCACCGACTGCTTCAGCACCGGCAAGTCATCGACCAGCTCGTGCCCCTTGACCACCAGCGGCGACCACACCATGACCGTGACTTGCTTCCCGACCGAGATCACCACCAGCACCTGCGACCCCACGCTCATCTGCACCGTCGATTCCCAGAACAACGACATCTGCATGGACCTCCACAAGATGGACGTCGGCGGCATCGTCGTCGCCCTTGTCTTCGCCGGAGCCCTCGTCATCGGCGCCGCCGGCCTGACCTTTGCCTGCTGCAAGGACCGCAAGGAGCAGAAGCGCCTCGCCGCCAAGGCCGAGGCCACCGCTCTGGCCCGCGCCGCCACCAAGAAGCAGCGCGCCGCCCAGCGAACTCCCCTCCTCCGCAAAGCCTCCGGTGGCTCCGCTGCCGGCGGCGCAAACCCCTTCCAGGACCAGGGCCGTGCTTAGGACGACCGGTCCGGTCATGGAAGACGCACCGGGGGGCGTCTGGAACGCGTGAGGGAGTAGCCTCTTGGGCGCCACCCCAAGCCCTCCTCGGAGGAGAGCCGGATTGGGGCCACGGAGTGATGAGCAACTTGTTTTTGATACCTTATTGTCAGGGCCAGGGACATGTGTTTGAGTACTCGGAGCAAATGGAAATAAATATGACTAGAAGTCTGCAAAATAGTGAATTCATCGCGAAGACGGTCGAATAAAGGCCGAGGTTGTACTTGCATCTTAGATCAGAGGTCGCAGGTCTCGAGTTATAGATATCACGTGTATGTGTCTGTGTTGCACCTTCTCCATGTGTTTCTATGCTCGTGCGCTGCTCCGTCTTTGCCTTCCTGGATTTCCCGGTTGGCATCTTTAGAGACTCGATTTGGTCTTTCCTGAAAGGTTGGGTGGGCGTTTGTATGGTGGTGGTACAGCAAGCTGAGGGACCTGAGGGCGTCCACCATGTATGCCTGTGTTTGTGTCTATTCGCACAGTGTTGAGACATACAAGGTCACGGCAAAAGCTGCTCTGCATTGAAGATATATCTACTTTGATGGGCTACGCAACTGACCCGAGTCTAGGTGACCTACTTGGACTCTCAGAGCAAGATACAAAAAGAATACAATGTTACCCTCTACATTTAGGGAGTATGTCTCTGTTGTAGTTGAAGTGCAGCGATATGCCAACTACAATAACGAAGAACAAAGTCAGCAAAGGATGACCAAGAACACATATATCGTCATTGTGACCTGCGCACCAGACCTGAACTTGTGGATTTCGCATTTCACCAGTTCTACACAAGACCATCTCAACCTCGATCAGTTCCTGTCACGACACACACTACATACACAACACATCACAGACAGCAAACATGACACGGCAATTGCTTCGTCCCACAGAAGTGCACTTTCACATTCCACAGGCCTTTAAAGACCATTTCATGCTTATTATCCGATACTCGAACATAATTCCTTCAGTGACGACCGCGGTAATGCACACGCTGGTTCGCTTTCGCTTCTCTCATCCCGTCGCTCGTAGACTTCGCCAACCATGATTGCCGTGAGGCACACCGTGTCCCATTAGAGTACACAGCCCTGACCTATTCCTACCTCCGCCCATCCTGACCACCCATCTTCCCTTTGCAACTGTCGAAGAAACCCTCCCATGTGTCCACCTTGGACAGGTTCTTGGGCCCACGCCCTTGAGAGGCAGCCGCGTAAAGGGAAAATTTGTCCCTGGGTGTGCCGATGTATTGGTCGCTAAGCGCCATCGATCGGCGGGTGGGTGTGGTGCTGCCGAAATTACCCATATGGTCAAACATCGACCTCCGCTCAGAAGGGCTGTTGCTACTGGTTCGATCACTCCCCTGGCTAGGAACTCCCTAGATTCCTCGCAAGGATGCGTGTCCTGACAATGGGCTGCCGATCTCGCCAGGAGCCCCAACGGCTCGATAATGAGGGTATATGTCGCTAAGATCCGGCGCCCATCGCACAGTATGCTTTCCAGGGCCACCAGCATCCCGCCTGACTTCAAAGGTGCCGCCTCCATTGGAAAGGCTCCCTTCGGTGTCGCACAAATTCAGCAGGTCTTGTTCTGTAAGGCCCTGATCGCCAGTAAGAGCATCAATATGAGACTTGACAGCTGCGAGTCCAATGAATCCCTCAGGGTCGCCCGAGTTGGCAAGTTCCTTGCAGGCCTGACACAACATGAGGCGAACAGTTACATGGCGTGGTTGCGCGGGTGGGCGAATAGAGCTCAGCGCGGGGATAGGAGATCCCATACCGAATCCAGGAGGCACGCTGGGCGCGCCCCATCCAGGATTGCTAAAGCCTGGGGGAGGAAACGGGTGTGCAGTTACAGCTGGAGGTCCCCACGGATTGTGTGCAATGGAAAAACCGGCATCCATAAAGGGACTCGCCGGAAAGCCAGCTCGTGGTCCTGGTGGTTGGTTGCGCAGGCTTCCCATGTTGATCTCGGCACCCAATGGCTCGTCGTCTTCGAGGAGCGCTCTACTTCCCAGGTGCGTCGTTTCGTCGTCCTCGTCATACGATCGTCCATGGTTAACACTTCCGGGGCGCCCGATAGGCGCAGGTCGTCCTATGGGTTGCGTCGAGGTTCCAGACAGACCGTCGAAAGCTCCAGAGCTCTGGCGCGTATGGGTGGGTGGGGGTCCGTCCTTGGGTAACGGGAATCCACTGGCCATTCCAAACTGATCACCAACAGGTTGCGAGAATCCGGGTGGCGGTAAGGGTCCGGGGGGGAACCCCCGGGCTGTGGGACCATTGATACCGGGAGGGGGCATCATCATACTCGGGCCAGGTCTGAAACCGGGAGGGAAGATGGGTTCGTGGGGTATGCGGCTCGGGAAACCTGGCGGAGGGTGGTGGGCGAGCCCTGGAGGTGGCTGCATTACCAACGGGGGTATCTGGAAAGGCGGTGTCTGACCGGGCAGCAGCTTCAATTTTCTCATCGGTGGAGAGGCTGAATGCGAATGCTGAGAGGTAGTTGCCGTCGTGCTAGTACTTCCCTTCCTCTGCTGGCCAATAGGCCCTGGGCTCATGTGAGCTGGTGTTACGGAATGCGGTGATGGGTTCTGACTCGTAGCCGAAGCTGACTGCGACGCCGAAGAACTCGATTGTCCAGCTTCCTGTTGCTGAGACGTCGTTCGCGGTCGGATAGGCGTCGGTGCCTTGGGGATCACGGGTGTTGCCACGGGTATCTTGGGCGAGGCGAAGTTGACGGGGTTCGATGGATGTTGAGGCAGAATGGTCGGGATCGAGACGGGGTGCTGTTGACCACGCTTGGACAGTTGCAGAGGTTGGCCTTGAGGTGTCTGGCTCGCCGCCTTCAGGGCAGCAACCTTCTCCTCTCTTGCTCTCTCCTTGGCCTCCTTGGCGGCCTGGACCTCCTTCTGGGCCTTGGCAGCTCTGGCTTCCTTGTCCCGCTTGTCCCGATCTTGCTTATCCTTTCGCTCTTGAGCCTCACGCTCCTTTTGCTCACGAGCGTCTTTGTCCTTCTGTCGTTGTTCCTCCTTGAACTTCTTCTCCCGCTCCTTGGCTTCGCGAGCTTTGCGCTCTTGGTCCGCCTGCTTGTCTCTCTGCTCCTGAAGTCGCCGTTGCCGTTCAGCTTCTTTCCGGAGTCGAGCGTCCTCCTCGGCCTTCTTCTGGGCATCTTTCTGCTTCCGCTTCTCCTCAGCTTTCTGTCTCTGTTCAGCGGCCCGTTGCTTCTCAGCGTCCAGTCGAGCGGCGTCTTGAGCAGCCTTTTCGGCTTCCTTGCGCGCCTTCTCCTCGGCCAAGGCCTGCTTCTTCTGAGCTGCCTTGTCCTTCTTCTTCTGGGCGTTCTTAGCTTTTTTCGCCTTCTGTTGGTCGACTTGTCGGCTCTCCTCTTCCAACTCTTCCAGCAGTTTCTGCTGGCGTTCCTTGGCTACCTTTTCTTTGTATGCTGAGAGAACGCGTTGCTCAAACATTCGTGCAGCAAATATCTGAAACATGCGGCGGCCTTCTTCCATTCGTTGCTCCTCCGTCATTTGGTCCTGGCAGCAACACTCAGTATGTGACTGGGACGGCATTATAGAGGGGTTTGAGTATACCTCTTCATCCTCATACTCCTCATCTTGACTGTCGTCATAATCTTCCTCCTCATCCTCGTCGTCGTCATATTCATCGTCTTCAGGAGGAGGGTGATTATGAGGATTGGAGTATGAGCCGTTAGGATGACCATAGGCGCCGCGAGAAAAGTGCTCGCGAGCGTCCTCTTCCCGGGCCATGCGACGTTCCGCTAGCTGCTCCATCATTTCGATGAATCGCTTGCCGTCATTCTTGAGTAGGTCATCCGCCACGGTGAGAATGCCGCCTAGTTCCATGTTACCATATCTGCGGAGTAGTGATTCAAGAAGCTGCGTACCCTTGACCTGCAGACTGTTGCCAAACGTCAAGAAATCAGCCACGTCACGATCGTGAGAGTTGTGGAATTCCTCGGGAGGCTCGTCGTCGCTATAATCGTCGTCGTCCACTTCGTCATCGCTGTAGCCATCCTCCAAATCGTCCTCGTCTTCGTCGTCGCCGACATGTTCCACTATTCGGCCGCGGGATGGGGGTTGGTTGGTATAGCTCGAAGGTAGCCCTCGGGGCGGTCGTAGGGAGAAATCGCGGGGTGGGGGGAGCATGGGCGGGCCCTCGCCTTGGTTGGCGAATTGCTCCAGCTCGAGGTAGTAGGCGTCGTAGAGACCTTCCAGCTCCTCCTCTATCGCGGTTCGCTTCCGGCCACAGACCGTACAGCTGCAGGTGTGCTTTTGCTGCTCCTTCATCTTCTTTAACACAGCATCCTTCTCCACCTTGACCAACGACTTCCGTTCGTCCTCACCCAGACCAAGCCAGAACTCCTTGATACGTTCACGCTCCTCCTGATTACTCGTGCTCCAGATCTTGTCGCGAGACATGCCAGAGCCACGACCCACCGTCGAAGATTGCGATTCAAGATGTGAATGTGCAGGGGTTGGCGACGCAGTGTCACTGTCTCCCGCAGCGTTCTTTTTCTTCTTCTTCCGATTCTTCTTGGATTTGGCGTCTATTGGCAGGTGACCGTTCGACATGGACCCCGAGTGATGAGCCCCTAAGCCGTAGTCGGCGTCGTCATCGTCACTGGCGACAATCTCGTGGTCGGCACGGTGGTGACCCGAAGTCATCCCGGAGCCGGATATGTGGTCGGCATGGCCATTCGCAGCCTGCTCGGCGGCGGCCTTAGCAGCTGCCTTTTGCCGGCGCTTCTGCTTCTTACGGTTCACAGTCGGAGCAGTGTCGTTGCTGGCGTTGGGCTCTGGTGGGGGTGCGCTGTGTTTGGTGGTTGTGGGGGTGGAGGGTTGGGACGACTCGGAGGGGGTGCCTTTGGGGACGGTGATGAACTTAGAGCCATCCTTGTTGGTGTATTTGGCGAGGTTTCGGGGTGATGCCGGCGTTTGCGTAGCCGGTTTCTGGTTGGTGGCCGGCATCGTGGGTTACGGAGCGAGGGCAGTCGAAAGCATGAAGAGGCCGCGCGCAACACGTGTCTGCCGCTCGGAGGGGGGAGAGGAGAGGGAAGGGGCGTCTAGAAGTAGCTGCCACGGGTCAGCACGGTGCCGGCAGAGGTGCGCAGCGCAGGGCGAGGCGAGTCGGGTCCAAGGGCGGCGGCGGACGGGTGCGAGATGCGAGTTGCCGATGATGGTGGAGGGTCTGGGGCGGCTCAAAATGAGGCACTCACTCAGTCCCCAGGTCAGGGTTAGGTCAGCGATGACGCCTGCGGGGAGGTGGGCCAGGCCCGGGTCGATAAGATGCTCCGGCGGCGAACGTGTGCGCGGTTCGGGGCCTGTAGAGATGTTGCGGGAGGGATACTAAGCCTGGACGTCTTTGTTGGAGGTTTAGATGCTGTTCGAGGCTCAACGCAAGAGATGGAAGTCACTCTCCAGTGGAGTTACATGGCACCTGTACTTTCGCATGCAGCCGAACGAGGGCGTGCACTGTGAAGCCAGGAAAAACTGGGTCCGCCTCCGTCAATCAGATTTCGTGCCTGAGTGTGGTAGGGGTCGTGTGACTTTACACGTGACCTTGGCCACCAACGGTTTCCACGTTTGTGCCTTAGGCAAGTGGGGTTGGCGGGAGCAACGACCTTGATGTCAGCGCTCCGTAGCTCAATTGGGCTTACCCTAGACTATCTCCACGAATTCTGGAAGCTGCGTTTGGTGAGTTGAACTCTCCTCAGCTGATGCTTCGGGATAGATATCTAAAGGCAGTTGCCATAGAGCCGCCAAGGACATAGCGATCCACATACGACATCAACGGCTCCCTTCTCGTCCCCCACCCAACCGATTTGTTTTTAAAGTATCAAGTGTTGTGATTTGGCGTGCCGCCCGTTGCTTCTGTTGACATCTCTGGCTTTCCTTGGACGTTATGAGCGGGAAAGCGTGCATGAACAGAACGGCCGGGTGAGTCAGTTGCGAGGGAGAGCAAACTAATCAAAACGTCAAGCGAGATACAGGTGGACATTTCTGCCAACAACCCTATTCATTTCAGTCTGCTGTTCTCTTTTATGGCTCTTCATAGCACAAAATATGATCTGCCACTAAATTCCCAATCCTGTATCCGTAAATCTTCCGCAGCAGCCTTGCTGTTTGACATTTGGGCTGAAACCGCTATAGTGGGTGCAGGGCCGTAACCGAAGGGTGTAGTGGATTGGGATCTTCATGACTGAAGTCGATGAGCGGGAGCAATCTCTTTGCCGGACGTAACCCCTAGGGTATGGTGACACAGCGGGATCGCGACTGGGTAGGCGGGGGATCTTCATGAGCCCTCACTCGTTAATCGGTAAGCACCGCAGACGCTGTAGGCCTGGAAATGACGGGCGGACAAGTGGCACAACGACATCGCATCCCGCAAGCAATCTCATGCATAAGCACCTATCCGTGTGACACAGGGCGACCACACAACGAGACGGGCTCACCCCCCTTTCTGACGTTGGACACGAGAGTGGAGGAACGTGGCAGTGTGTAACCGCGGCGTTGGATGCTTCGGCTGATTGACCGTAGAGGGAAAAACGTCGCCAAGGATGAGATGCGCGCGAAAGCTGGTTTGTAGCACTACTGCAACCACCTCCCAGTTGGAGTAAACGAGATGCAAAGATAACGAACGGATGGGTCCAGATCGGGCAATAGAGTCGCTGGATGATGCCTACTAGAGGTTGCCATGCTTCCCTTAGTGTCGCCATTGCCTTGTTTGGTTGGAGGCAGAACTATTGAGTGTGGTTGACAAACCCGTTGTGAGAGCATGACTTGACAATGGTCATGGTGGTGGATTGCGCCGCGGCCAACGCGCGACGGATATTTGCTTATCACAGCAGCACAACGACGGACGATGCGAGTGCTTGTTGCATGGCCTGAGCTAGCATTATAGATGAACAAGGGGAGTGCCTGTCAGCCCCATTTCTCGGTGGTCTGGTGAGAGTGTACGAAGGAAGTACAAGAACAGCTGTAGGACAATAAGCGGGAACCAGTTTTTGGGGTTGATGCGAAGCCCTGGAGCCTCGCTCAGCAGCAACCTAGTCTACCGCCTGCCATTGGATGCAGTGGGAAATGTCCCTGGATGGGTCCCCTGGTTGTGGAGGATACTTGCTCTGTTTGCATCGTACCAACCGCACGGCAAATTGTGCTGGTGCTGATCGATCGGAGGTAGCCGTCGGATCGCACAGAGAAGTATGACACGACGGACGGGATCCGGATGGATGGCATTCACACGAGAAGCACGCGAGCCAAGAGTCCCACTGAAAAAAAAAACGAGTATGGCTCGATCGTGTCTTCCAAGACGTCGACCAACCTTGAAGGACTGGTTCTGGTCCTACTACGCAGCCCGACGTGGTAGTTCATCCTGACCTATCCTGGTCCCTGAACGGAGGGTGCTTATTTTAGCCTCTGCTGGCTTGGTGGGTTTGTTTTCGGATGCACAGCCTCACAGCGGGTGTCGTCTGCACTAAATAGTGACATGGCATGACGGACGGCGCGCCAGAAGCAAGCCGGCTGGGAACGTTTGGGTGGTCGAGGGAAAAAGAAAGGGGAACCGATGCATTGGGCATTCAAGCCTGCTACATGACTTCTGAGGCCAGTCGCTTCGCGTGGTCATCGGCAACGTTGTCATCATTCTGTTTGTTGATTCACTGCCCCGTTGGCCCAACCCAGCGAGTGCTGAGAGGGATGAAGACGTGGTGGCATGTTTCTCGCTCGCAAGCCCACTATTTGCCATTGACGTGTGAGAGAAGAGCATCCATTTCCCCGTGATTGGCCTCCGTCGTCCCGACTTTTTAGACGGTCATATAATATCACGTTCTGGCGCTGCAGTGAGCTGGCCGATGACGAAAGAATTCTCCCTCATGCGACCGAGCGTTGTCAATGCAATGACCGGAAGCAATGGCCGGAAGTAATGGAGCCTATAACCCAGCTGGACGGAGAGAAAAGCATGTGCTTTTACGTAGCAGGTAGTGGATCAAGTCGGTAGCAAAATAGAAACGGAGAGCACGGCAAAACGGCAACGCGTTAATGCAATGGTGCGCTCTCGACGTGATGGAGGTCGCTGTTACGTTACCCCGTGTCCGTCTCGCGGGTATTCGCGACGAATGTTTCTTCTGCCTCGAGGCACAGAGTCATGTAGTATCAACTATGGATAGGTACTGTAGGCGATCCGAAACCTAAGTTATTGGCGCAATGACAAGATCTGTGCAGGCAGTGCCCAGTCAACAAAGCACATGCCAGGTCTGTTTTTGGAACCCGATCCATGCGCTTTAGCAAGGACCCCTTTGCCGAACTGGTGAACTCTACGCGGCGACAATGGGACGGAGTGGTACCTGGGAGGACCCTGGGCGCCTGTCTGGCTGCTCCGTGAGTTCAGACTATGCACGGAGTAGGTAATTGCGTGGAGTACAGTCCGTGGATCTGTTTCTTTTTCTGGACCTCTTCCCCTGCTGATCGCGAGTTGTTCCCGGCCGGGTTGAGGATGGAGCATCATGGAGCTTGGATTCCTCAATTATTTTGACAGGTCCCTTGTGAGCCTGTCCCTGCAGAAGCCATCTTCCCTGCGCGGCGTCTGTATATTTTACGTTAAGGCTGGCTGCTTGGGTCATGACGGGCTTGGCTTCATCTCCATCTCCATCTCCATCATCGTCATCGTCATCGTCAGCCTCCACCACCGGCCAGCGCTATTCCTCTGTGCCGCCGCCACTGGCAGGTACGCTTCTGTACAGCCTCTAGCGGGCTCTGACATAGCCCTGAAGGCGTCGACGGCGTCCATCCCATCCCACTGTAACAACCACTGCGCTGTAACAACCGCTGCGCTGCAACAACCACTGCAACAACCACTGCCCCCACGGGTGAAAAGTGCAGCGACCAATGCCTGCGAACCGAAGTTGCAAAGGACTTCTCGCATAGGCGGTACCCGCAGTACACAAGAGGTACTCCGGGGGTTGCTAAAAAAGTCCTGCTGCTCCACCACACACTTGTTCCCCCCTCCCTCCACCTCCCCACTATAACGACCACCACAACGACCACCACGCCCACCGGCCGCTCGCGCCGTTCCCCGGGCGGGTGGCCTGTAGCCTGTAGCCTGTAAGCCTGTACGGAGTAGCTTGGTGGCCCGTAACAAAACAACCCAAGCCCAGCAACCACCCCCAAACAGGCACCGAAACGGGCACCCACCTGCTGGAACCACCTAGCACTCGCGCCGCGCTGAACTCGCACCAAAGCACCCACCACCACATCCACCACATCCACATCACGTCCAATCCACCACAACCAAAAGCACCAGCATTCGACGATTCAGCCCAGCCCCAAAAGCCCAGCTTGCGCACTTGCTCAACCCAGACCCAGACCCAGTCAGTTCCAGTCCGCCAGAGCAGAAAACGCCATCGCCTTCCCCGACTGTCCGACCGGTCTCTCCTCGTCCCTCCCCCGTCCTGCCCGTCCTCTCCAAGTCCTACGCTTCCTCAGCTCGTATTCCCATTCCATTAAAAAGCCCATTCTCTCCTCTCCTCCAACCACTCCGTCTCTCCGTCCCACCGCCCCGGCTAGATCGTATTCGCTACGCGCGCGGTCCGACGTCCCTGCTTCCCATCCCATCCATCGCCGTCTCCATCCTCATCGTGCTCGGCCCGCGTACACCTTCAAACAAACCTCGGATCAGCGAAATAGGGGCCACTCGACGACTTCCTCCCACGACCGGCCGACTCGCCAGCTGATTTACGCCCTTTACGACGCGACCGTTCCGTTTACGATTCACCCTCGGTCGTCTTTGCTGCCGCTGCGAGGTCCGACGCCAATCGACGCCGAGCGAGAGTTAGGGGGATCTGCCTCTTCTTGGAACTCGGGGGTCATTTTCGCTGGTAGACGACCAAACAAAACACAACCACCACCACCACCCATCACCTCCGATTGCCCTCGACCGATACCGCTCGCATTCGGAGCACACGATTCACAATGAGCGCAAATCCTCAGAATGTCATTCGCAGGTACGGCCCCTCCGTCATCGCCCATGACTCCTAGAGACTGCCCGTCATGTCTTGCCCACGCCCACTTCCCACTCAGCTTTCTCCTTCCATCGCCACCTCGCTCCCGTGTTCCTTCGGTCGCCTGCCCTCGACTACAACCTCGGCGTGACGCACTAGATCGCTAACACCTATACCAGGAAGCTGGTTATTATTGGCGACGGTGCCTGCGGAAAGACCAGTTTGCTGAGCGTCTTCACCCTAGGATACTTTCCGACAGTATGTCCACCCCTCCCCTCTTCACCGTCACTCTCTTATCGGGCTTTGCTAACTGAATTGATTTAGCATTACGTGAGTTTGATAGATATCCTGCACTACCGACTGCCGACATATTGACCTCATCTAGATCCCCACCGTCTTCGAGAACTACGTGACCGATTGCAGAGTGGACGGCAAGTCTGTCCAGCTCGCACTATGGGATACGGCTGGCCAGGAAGACTACGAGCGGTTACGTCCCCTCGCCTACTCTAAAGCACACGTCATCCTGGTTGGATTTTCCATTGACACCCCGGATTCCCTGGATAACGTCAAACATAAGGTGCGGCTCGCCCGGCCTGGCTGTGCTCTGACAAATCCCCAAAAGCTGACGCGTTATTCTATAGTGGATCGAGGAGGCCACCCGACTGTGCGCCGGCGTTCCCATCATCCTCGTCGGCTTGAAGAAGGACCTTCGAGAAGACCCGGTCGCCATCGAGGATATGCGAAAGAAATCGATGAGATTCGTCACCGAACACGAAGGCGAGGCTATTGCACGAGACATCGGCGCCAAGCGGTATTTAGAGTGCTCTAGCCTGAGCGGCGAGGGCGTCGACGATGTGTTCGAGGCTGCCACTCGTGCCGCTCTCTTGACCTTTGAGAAGGGAGAGGGAGGTGGCTGCTGCGTTGTGCTGTGAAGCCACCACCGCCACCCTATCATGGGCGATGCGATGCTAGGCGAGCTTCCACGATACGGAAGTTGACCTGATAGCAGACTGCAACATGCTGCAGTATTGGATGTCTTCTTAGCAAGGAATGACACCTCCTTGCATTGCCTACTAACTATGCGCCGCCGTCACTATATAGCGCTCACACATCATCTTGAAAATCTCGACTGCACTTTTAGCTCATCAGGGAAACGGAATTGGAAACGGATATATAGAGGATTGTTGCTCGGCGCTTACGGGAGGAAAAACATGCTTTGCACCACTCCCAGGCTGACTGACGCTGAGACTCAGTCAGGACTGGCAATGCCAGTCTCAGCCGACCCTCTCATCACCAAAGGACCACTTCCCTCGCACTACCAACTACGTTTGGCGGCTTGATTGACAGACATTCACTCTTTGGAAAGGCATTCTGCAAAGAGAGGGACCATCGCCATTTACATGCCACACCACACATCGATTTTTATTACTCAATTACTCATCTTGGCTCCATGTTTTATTTATTTATTTGGTTATTATTATTAATCTGGCAAGCGATATTTTCTGCAGCGGACAAAAGAAAAGCACGATGAGCAGAAGCATCTTCACTCTCGATTGTATTAATACCGTGGAATTCGCATAGAGCAGCCCGACTCGGAACGTCGTTCAGAGAGGGTTCATTTCGACGGGGCAAGAAAAGAGGAATCAGGGGTAGTGCAGAGAGGTCGAAAAGAAGGACGACTGGGAGATTGGTTAGTCGTCATCGTTGTCGAGGTGATACTTAATGAGAGTGATGATTTCATGTTCAGAGTGGCCGAGGGGTGAATGTGTCATGGGTCAGTTTCTGATTGAGCTTGTACATGATTATGCATTGGTGAACCTCTGGGCTTTGGATTCGTCTTTTGCGTTGCGTCCGCGTGCTTCCAGCCATCGTTACAGAGTCTTTTCGCCGCCTATAATACAATTGATGAATTCCAACGCTTCACCATTCTAGCCTTCTTGTGTACACCTGCTTTCTCCACGGCTCTACCTCTTCCACTCATGGTTCCACGCCTCGGCGCCGGGGAACTCGGTCTGAAACCGGGCGTACTCAATGGGCACGGCCTCGGTTCCCCACACGCCCTTCTTTTCCATGGCGACACGGTACAGGTAGCCCTCGTCGCGGAGGCCGGGGCCGACCGTCTTGCGCAGCTCCTCGCAGGCGTTGTACATGCCGCTGTGCATGCGGTGGCGCTCGCGCTCCATGTCCTGGTGCTGCTGGCGGCGGAACAGCTGCCAGGCGCGGTGGATGGTCCAGTGGCGGAGGTACCGCAGGCGGGCCATGCGCAGCGGCGGCGGCGCGGGCGAGAACATGTTCTGCTTGAGCGTGCGGATGCGGTAGAAGTTCTCCGACTTGGTGACCTGGTGCTTGCGGCGGGGGGTTGTCTTGCCGGCTGCGGGCTTCTTGGGCGGGGGCTTGGGCGGCGTGCGGGCGAGCGCCGTTGAAGTGGTCGAGAACAGGCGGGTCGTGGGGAGGGCTGTGGGGGCCGAGCGGGTGAAGAGCCCGCGGAGTGAGAAGAAGGACGCCATTTTGAGGGGAATTGATTCGTTTGGTGTTGCGAGAGTCGTGGGCGGATTATATTTCCGTCGTCTGCGGGGGAGCTCTCTCGGCACCTCGTGGGGTTCGGCTGAGAGAGTGTCTGTTTCTGGGAGACAGAAATGACGCTCTGATCGGCCGTAGTCTACTGCTTCCCTCCAGAAGGCCTCGATTGCCCAGTCTCGTCGTCGTCGTCTTCGTCTAATTGGGAGAGTAGAAATTGGAACTCGAATTCTGAAGCGTTCCAGCGGACCTCCTGAAATGGCGCTATGTCGTCGTCTTCGAAAACGTTGTTCCAATCAAGGAACCTGAATGTCGGAGTAGCCGGGAGAGCGTTGGCGGCGAAGAATTGGTGGTAGCGGGAGGGGTGCAAGGGATCGGTTTGGTATCTTGGCTGCTCATAAAATGCGTGGACGTCCTGATGCAAAATGTTAGCTTTGGGTCGCGCGACTCCGGAATAAGGTATATCCGGTGCGGCCGTGACCACACCGAATTGGACTGAGATGACTTACCATGACCTTATCATCCTGGAAAACGAGCAAGTTGTGGGAATATTCACCAGAAAATAGCTGCTTAAAAGCTTCTTTTTGCAATCTGGCGTAATGGCTCTTTGCAATTGCCCTAAGAGGTAGTTGTGTGCTCCCCTCTACCATGCGAACCAGTGGCTCGAGGTCCCTGAACACGGCCGGCCTTCCCTTAGCCAGTATCCGGACGAGGTGTGCAAACTCCGCAATCGCGGGATTAAGCCGCGTTGCCCCTCGGATCTTAGCTGGGATCCTGGTGCCCTTTGGAAATGCGACATCCCACTTGATGCCAAGATCCTCGACGTCGTCTTGTGGCAATTCGCCTCCCAGCTCACAGGCACTCCGGAGGCAGCCGGGAAGACGGCTGTGATCATGGGTGCGGAGATGTCCAAGGATGCTCGCAAACATTCGGACGACCTTGGACTTCACGACACTGAACCTTTCCGAATACTCTGGCCGTGGTCGAGGAACCTGGCCGCAAAACTGGAAGTTCTCCTGGGTCGTGGCGCCAGTGGAGCCCAGGAATGCATGCGGGCCTGACTGGCGGGATGGCCAGTATCGGAAGACGAACTCGCCACCGCAATGTCCCAGGTAATACCTTGTGCCCTGTAACGTCTTGGTGACTAGGATTTGCTTGAACGCCGGGTCCCTGCAATCCACGTATGGGACTTGATTGTACAAGTATTGGCACTGCCCAGACTTGTCGTCCACTGTCAATGTGCCAGGCGTATTCCCAGCAACCTTCCGGGTTCTGGGCCCGTATCTGTCCGTTTCCGATTCTGGTTGCGTTTTCCAGACATCGGAGAGTCCATATCGCTCGATATAGAGGGCCCATGACAACCTGGTGATATCCCGATACTGGGAATGGTTCCCGTGCGGTTGACGGTGGTGGTGCTGATGCTGATGCTGAAGGGCGGGTGACGGCAGACTCGGCGACACGGGTAACAGAGCCGCTACTCTTGGATGAAGAGGTTGTCCCAGCTGCTGTGACCCTGTAGCTGGGTTTTGGACATTGGGGGTGGCGTTTGACGAGGAAGGCGCTGCCTGAACTTGCTGGTGGGAAGTCATATTCACTGTGACTTGGTTCCGCGAGGTAGACGTTTGAACTGTTGTAGAAAACGATGGGTTCTTAATAGAACGCTCTTAAATCGGTGTGCTGTTTTAATGTTGGTTTAAGTCGTTTGATGTAATGGATGGCTTTTAACTCGGTCACTTCAACCGGAGGCTACGAGCAGAGGAAATGAGAGTTCCAAACGGAGTAGTAGAGCTTTCCTGTTTGAGAGTATGAATAAGGAGATAAAAAGGCAAGATGAATTCTGCTTTCTATTGGGATTGCTGCTGGTTTATATAGACTGGGCTATCACGGTAGAATTCGACGAGGCCATTCAGGTAATGGCACCTACCAACCCAAATTCCTTTCTCCGAAACAAATTTGACAACCCGGAAGGTCCTGTTCAAGCCTCTATCAAGGTTTGAGCGCATATTTTGAGTCACGGTTTGCATGGAAGAACTTGTTTTGTGGAAATCGGCGTTGCAAAGGTTCGCATGACTTGCTCAAGCCCCGTTGCCGCGACCTTGTGGCCGGAAAATGGGCGTGAATCACGGCACCCTGAAGAACAATAATGACCTTTGTGTATTTGGTCTCTATTCTTTCGCTGTATTTAATCCTGTTTTCTATTCTTCTATGATCCTGAGGCCCAACTCTTTCCCATACCTACACTCTTTACCTTGGCAGGAGCAACCACTGCAAAACAATCTTTCGTCCAAACACATTTCGACCATAAAGACTTATTCCCTGTTCAAGTCAAAGACATGGATAACTCAAACATTTGGGAATCGGACCGAAACTTGGGCCCTGTGTTTGCCATGCCGCCTGGTAGCACATCATACCTTAAACACGGACTCGGCGATCTTAGCAGTGGGGATGAGTATGACTCTGACTCCTCTGTTGAAGACGAACTCGAAGATGTTTCACTGAGTGAAAACGGCGAAGCCACCGGCTGTGGAGATGAAGCCTGGGATGTCAACCTGCTTCCCCCTAACGAGGGCGTGGTTCGGCCCTCAATACCCAAGGACAAGGAGGCAAACACTCTGCCATCCGCCCTCAACGGCATGCACGACAAGCTCCCCAACTCGACCAGGAGGGAGTGCGTTTTCGACGACCGGGAAATGGTTGTCATTCCGTATGCCTCGGACGAAGAGGACTTCCGGGACTGCGAAGAAGACACGACCCATACCTTCGTAGTCCCATTCCACGAACGTGTCCAGGTCAACTACGAAGACTACACCGAGGAGCAGCTTCGCCCACGCACCGCAAAGGCCAAGGCCCTCGTCCGCAGTCTTCCAGGAGCCCGCCAGGTCGAGGACGCCACGGCAGCCGTGGCCACCGGCGCCAAAGCCCTACAAGCCGGCGTCACAGGGACATATACCACTGTTTCCGAGCAGGTCGGCACCGCCGTCCGCTTCGGATGCGAGGCGGCTGTCTTCACGGGCCAAGTTAGGAGCTACCTGTTCGGCGGGGCGTGGAACACGGGCATGAACATGTCGGTGGCGATCCAGGAGAGCTTCCCGGCCGTGGTGCGGCCGCTGCGCGACGGGTGGGATGTCGTGGGCGGGATCTTGACGGAGGGGGTGATGGCGCTGCCTCCTCATGACGGGATTGTTGGTCGGCGTCGACGCAGGATATGAAGAGATGACGAGAGAGAGATTTCACGGCCATGGACGTGGTCAATGATGTTATGAGTTGTACTAGTATGCATGCAACCCGCTGAGTTTGGGAGATGTTAGTTGCAGTAGACAACTGCGAGCAAACCTTGTAAGATAGACCAATCACACCAAGCGCTTTGCACCAAGCGCAATAGACCTTTGAGGTAAATTGAACGTCAGATCAATGTCGGGTGCATGCATAGAAACTTCAAAGCAACACAAAGACCCAGCACAGAAACATGGAGTTGTTGACGATAGTATATATATTTATCCTATTTAACCGTTTATCATGTCATCTCAGTCGTATTACATCCGCAGGGTGTCCCGTCTATATATTTTATAATCCCCAGTCTTAGTGCTCGTGCTTGGCGGCAGGGTTGAGATCCCTGAACTCGCCACGGAGGGACTCGATGCCCTCCTTCTTAACCTCCTCCACCAGCTTGGCAACCTCCGGGGCGATGACGCTCTCGTCGAAGCCGAAGAACTTGTAGGCGTCCTTGCCGGGCAGGGACTTGCCGAAGCTGGCCATGGAGAAGCCGGCGTCGGCATATCGCTCCCAGCCGTTGACGGCGTAGGCCTCGATGACGACGCGGGGGGCGCTGCTGCGGTACTGCAACACCTCGCGCTTGTACTCGATTGACTGGGCGTTGAAGATACGCTGACAGGGGAAGGATACGACACGGGCCTTGATACCGTACTTCTCCTTGAGAACCTCGCGGGTCTTGACGGCGAAGACCATCTCGGCACCAACGCCAATGAGGGTCACGTCGGCTTTCTCTTCCTCGATGAAAACGTAGGCACCCTTCTGGGCGCCGTCTCGGCTCGAGTACTGGGGGTATTGCTCGAGGTTTTGGCGGGAGAGGGAGATGATGGTGGGGGTGTTCTTGGCCTCGAGGGCGGTGATGAAGGCACCGGCCGTCTCCTCGGTGTCGGCGGGGCGGATATAGAGAATGTTGGGCATGGCACGGTAGAGGGCGGGGAGAGCGATGGGCTGGTGGGTAGGGCCGTCCTCGCCAGTGCCGATGGAGTCGTGGGTGGCGATGTGGATGGACTGGAGACCCTGAAGGGCGCCCATGCGGACACCAGGAGCGGCGTACTAGAGTTGTGTTAGCTGGTGGACTCACGACCAAGGTGCTGTGTCTTACAATGTAGAACATGAAGAAGCTGGAAGTGATGGGGAGGATGGTGCCCTTGCTGTAGGCGGCGAGACCGTTGGAGATGGAGGCCATGGCGTGCTCACGGATACCCCAGTGGATGTATCGGCCGCTGTAGTCGCCATTGATACCGCAGGTGGTCTTCAGCCCGGGCTGTTTTGTGTTAGAAACGACGTCGTATATGTTCAGTATGGAAGACTTACGTTTTGGAAATCGACCTTGTCCTTCCAGATCATGTTGACCGAGGGAGACAGATCGGCAGTTCCGACCATGAAGTTCTTCAACTTGGCGGCTAGAGGGTTGCAGATGATACCGGCAGACTTTCGGGAAGCGGTGGGAGCAGTGGGGAAGGTCTCTTTGGCGGGAATGATGCTGCGCCAGTCATCGGTGAAGCGGCCCTCGATACGCTTCTGGAACTCCTCGTGGAGCTCGGGGTACTCCTTGGCGTAGGAGCTGACCAGGTTGCCCCAGTCCTCCTCGATGCGCTGGCCACGAGTGGTCAGGGGGCGGAAGTAGTTGTAGACCTCGTCGGTGACGACGAACTTTTCCTCGGTGTTGCGGCCGAAGAACTCCTTGACGCCCTTGACACCCTCGGCGCCGAAAGCCGCACCGTGAGCCTTGGCATCGCCGGCGACGTTGCTGCCGACACCGATGACGGTGTGGACGTTGATGAAGGTGGGCTTCTCGGTGCTGGCCTTGGCCTGGAGGAGAGCCTTGACGATACCCTCGACATCGTAGCAGCCGTCCTCGATCTCGATAACGTCCCAGCCACAAGCGCGCATCTTGGCGTTGACGTCCTCGGTGTTGCAGAGATCGACGCTGCCGTCGCAGGTGATCTGGTTGTTGTCGTACATGACGACGAGGTTGTTGAGCTTCCAGTGGCCGGCCAGCTGGATAGCCTCCATGGAGACACCCTCCTGAAGGCAGGCGTCGCCAATCATGCACCAGGTGGTGTTGTTGACGAGCTCGTAGTTGGGCTTGTTGTAGGTGGCGGCCAGGTGCTTGGTGGCCATGGCGAGACCGACGGCGTTGGCAATGCCCTGGCCCAGCGGCCCGGTGGTGACCTCGATGCCCTCATGCTCAATCTCGGGGTGGCCGGGGGCGAAGGAGTCGTAGCGGGCAGAGTGGTAAGACTTGAGCTGGTCGAAGGTCATCTGCTTGTAGCCCGTCAAGTGCAGGAACGTGTACTGGAAGAGACAGGTGTGGCCGTTGGAGAGGACGAAGCGGTCTCGGTTGAAGTAGTCGGGGTTGCTGGGAGAGTACTTCATCACGTATTTCCAGAGCGCAAGGCCAATTGCAGCCATGCCCATGGCACCACTGTGGTTTCAGTCAGTCAATTGGCGATTCTGGCGATGATTGTCAATATTGGCGAGTGAGGCGTACCCAGGGTGGCCGCCATTGAACTGCTGGCACAAGTCCGCAATCAAGCAGCGGAACTGGCGCAGGACCAGGTCAATGGTCTCAGCATCCTCAGTCTGGATGCGCTTGATCTCGGCGGAGACGGCGACGGGCGTCTCGGTGGCCTCGGGGGTGATTGCAATGGGCGCCATCGTGGAGTCGAAGTGTCTTTAGCAGAAACCAAAGCGAGAGATGAAGAGCAAAAGAGCAGAACCAGAGACAAACATGGCCGGGCGATCCACGGCCGCCCGCTTGAAATATATCACCGCCATGGACGCTCGCTAAGCCAGCGGCAAAAGATTGGACTGCGCGTGTGATGTGCGCCAGCCGTAGTGTCGTCGTGGGAGAGCCGTCACGGCTTTCCCGATTCCGAAAGGGGAAGCCGGGAGCGCCGTGGGGTTGAGGGGGTCGAAGAAGTCGTGGGGTTTTAGCCGTCAGATTTCCCGAAGTTTTGGCTCAACTTCTCCATCGCGGGCGGAGCTGTCGCATCACGAGGCGTGTTTTAGGGCCTCGCCGAATGCGGAAGTGAGAGGCACTCGGTCGCCTCCGCTCGGAACTGTACACGTGCGGGCTTAAATATGGATTCTCGCGGGCGCTTGCACTTGCGGTTGGGGCGTGGAATAAGCAACGCCGTCGTAGCAACCCTTCTCACGCCTCCGGCTGCAATCACCGCAACTGCGGACGTGGAACCCCAGGATCGCCGTCTCACTCGGCCGAGCGCATCGGACGCATGCAACTGCCGTTGAGGCGACTCGGCAAGTGAATAGACTTCTCCATCTGACCCCCTTGCACCCCTGGCGGCTACAATACCCCCGGAGAAGACGGATCTCACTAAAAGTCTCTCCCGAAGTTCCTCGCCGCATACACCTGCCATGGAACATCGCATCGTGACCATGTGCATCTGCAAATCTCACTGGATGGGGTCGTGAGGGCGATATCGTGGAGCTCCTAGGCCCGAGTCGGTATCCCGGATTGTCAGCCCTGGATCGTCTATATCCTCTGGGCAGCCCTCGAAGCTAGAATCCCTCTTATAACCTCCGTAGCCCGTACCTTTCCGGATCCGACCTTATTCTGCCTTAGATACCCAGCATTGCTTTCTACCAGTCTTTACTATGGCTCCCGCTATTGTCAGTGACGTTGAGCTCCCGGCCCGCGCCGTGCCTGAGACGGCGGCTACCCCGGCCTCAAAAGTCTCGACCACCAAACTCTTTTCCCTCGAAGGCAAGACCATCGCCATCACAGGCGGTGCTCGTGGCCTTGGCATCACCCTCGCCATTGCCGTCGTGGAGGCCGGCGGCAGCGTTGCCTGTCTCGACATTCTCGAGCAGCCCTCTGCGGAGGAGTGGGCCCTGCTGAACAAGATTGCCACGGCCAACGGCTCGTCCGCGTCGTATCAGAAGTGCGATGTCACCAACGAGGAGTCTGTGGAGGCGGTCATCAAATCGGTTGCGGCCGAGGCGGACAAGAACGGCGCTCCGTTCTGGGGCTGCATCGCCTGTGCCGGCATCCAGCAGCAGCTCTCTGCCTTTGACTACCCCGCCGCCGACTTCGACCGGATCCTGAAGGTCAACGTCACCGGCGTCTTCAACACCTGCAAGTACACGGCGAGGGTGCTGCGGGATAACAAGACATCCGGTAGCATTGTCATGATCTCCAGCATGTCTGGCAACATTGCCAACCGAGTAAGCCAATCGCACCCTGCGCTAACGCACCAAAATACTGACCGTCTTTTACTAGGGCCTCTCCTGCACTGCGTACAACACTAGCAAGGCAGCTGTCCAGCAGATGTGTCGCTCGGTTGCACAAGAATGGGGCAAATTTGGCATCCGCGTCAACACGCTGTCTCCCGGTGTAAGAAGCCCCTCTGCCAGCAAATCGCAAAAAAGGCAAACTGACAGTGACCTAGTACATCCGAACCGCCATGACCGACCAGCTCCTCATCGAGAACCCCGAGGTTGAGAAGACGTGGATGGCCGGCGCCCTGTTGGGTCGCCTTGGCGCGCCCGAGGATTTCAAGGCCCCCGCCGTCTTCCTCTTGTCTGAGGGAGCTTCGTTTGTTCACGGCTCTGACCTGAGGGTGGATGGAGGACACTGTGCCTCTGCTTAAAAGAAACGATAGACTTGGTAAAATATTAGACTAATGACGACAATGATAAACATAGAATGGTCCATGAAGCAATTGAGCCGTCACAAATACCGGATCGACTCAGTAAATTGGCCCTGAATCCTCCCCCACCTATTGCCTTCTGGCTTTTTTATGCCTAATGATAAGAAATGATTTAGGAAATCTAAACCTTATATTGCTTAGCTTTAGTCCATAAAAACAGGACCAATTTATCGAGTCGGTAGTGCTGAGATTGACGGATCGTGGAGTGAGGGGAATCATCGCCCAACCTAAATATAGCAGCAGCACTACAGAAGCACTCATTATTTCTAGGTACCCGTCAATGCCGCTATTTGATCAACACACGATAATTGAACCAGTGACCTACTGCTAAATTCGTGCACTGGCGAGTCATCTCTTAGCTCGACAGACACCATTCCCCAGGCAGCGAGATTCCAGATTCAGCCTTACCTTTGGTGGTTCGTGGCGCTCCACTGCCACCACAGCGCCATCTTAGCGCGACATCAGCCTCAATTGGGAGGGAGCTGGATTGACGGGTGCCTTGAGACTCGTCGATTCCGAAACGCTTAAAGATGTAACCTTGACCTACGAGAACATTGTCATTTTCTCAGCATATTATTCTCAGCGTCTTATTCTCAGATTTTTCACTACCAAGACACAAACACCCGTTGGGATACTCGCACAACATGACCGCCCTACCACTATCTCAAGACGCCGCAATGGCCCTGGCGCAGGCGTCTCTCCATGATCGCGTCGTTGGATGCTTGTTCGGATCCGCCCTTGGAGATGCCATCGGCCTATACACCGAGTTTCTTACTGCCGACCTCTCCGCCAAGGCATATCCGACCCGATCCTTCACTCTGCTGCCCTCGGAAAAGGCGACGCCATTTCGGCGCGATCGCCATCGAGACTTCCATCGTCCAGGCGAGTGGACCGACGACACAGACCATGCCATGTTGATCTTGCTCTCGTTTCTCCACAGCGACGGCAAGCAGATGGACACGAATGACTTTGCCTCCCGCTTGTCAATCTGGGTGCGGATGGGCCTTCGCGCTCTCGACACTTTGCCGCTTGGCCTGGGACGAACAGTTGGTGCCATCGTGCGGAGCAAAGCCTTTCTGGACAACCCCGAGGCCCAGGCTCGGGCGCACTGGACCAAGGCCAACTATATTGCCGCGCCAAACGGGAGTCTTATGCGGACGCATCCTATTGGACTCATGTGTCTAAACAAGTCGGTGGAGGAGACTTTTGAAGCCGCAACCAAGTATTCAGTCGTCACCCACGTCGACCCAAGATGCATCATCTCATGCGTGATTGGCACAGCCCTCGTCCGTGGCCTCGTGCGCGGCGAGGTTCGCACCGAGAGCCATGTCGACGAGATGATCGAGAGCGCTGTCACCTGGTACACGGCCCGCCAAGACAAGGAACTGCAAAACCCCGAGCGAAAAGACGAGCCCCGGCTGGACCTGGAGGAGCTCAAGACCCACGCGACAGCCAAGACGTTGGCGGATCTCAAGCTGGACGAGACTTACAAGATCGGATACGTCTACAAGACTTTCGGCTCCGGTATTCTGCTTCTGCGCCTCGCTATGCGCCAGCTGGAATCGGCACACAGCCTTCGGTCGCAACTCACCAGTTTCGAGCCTCTCATCACCGATCTTATAATGGAGGGCGGCGACGCCGACACCAACGCCTGCTTTGCCGGCGCCCTGCTCGGCTCCTTTCTCGGCTTCAAGGCCCTGCCTCCACACTGGCGCGACGGTCTCCGTTACGGACCGTGGCTAATGGACAAGGCCGAAGGACTCAGCACCGTTCTTGGCGTCACCGAGGGGTCGTACAGCGGGTCGGGCGACAAGGACACGGCGCAGGACGGGGGACGGGGTTTCCTGACGGATGACCAGATGGAGAGGAAGTGCATGGAGATGCAAGCGTGGATGGCGGAGCAGGAAACGGAGTGGAAGAAGAAGCAAGAGGGGGATAAGAAAAAGTGGTATGCATGGAAATGAGAACTGAGGGCCAGTTCTGGAGCCTTATAGGGCCTTGGGATCGTTGGGCCTTGAATCGGAACCATTAAGTTCTTAGGCCTTACTTTAGTCCTTGAAAGACACTATAGCAGCTGGAAGGTTGTTGTGGTTTTTAGTCTTTTGTGATTTGGAGTTATCTGAAAAAGGGTGTTGCAGTAGGATTGATGTCGATGCAGAGTCAAGTGGCATTCTGATAGCAGAGTGTAAACTCGGTATGGCTTGAAATATAGTGGCTGAACTTCAGATGTGTCTTCTTAAAGAAGTAAAGCTAGAAGGTGCTACAATTATATTCTTGTACTGTTCTATTATCTTTGCTGAATTATCCCTTCTTGTAACTTCCTGCACCTCTAGCTCACATACTTACACTGTGATATCTCCAGTCTTAAAGAATTGAAAGGTATCATCACACTGAAATCTGTATGCAAAGATACATCTGTACTCTCCAGCGAATGAGAGAGTCAGGTGCAGGTCTGTGTGGGCTTGTGAAAGCATTGCTGGACTGCCACGACCATTCCATTATTGTTGGTTCTTAGTTCGTACACAATGATTGCATTTAGTTCAGCCGTAGTCTAAAACAATTCTCGTTTCGAAACGGCGCTGATTCACTGCAAACTCCGAGGTATATTCCTTCTTTTCTTGACTACCTCAGATTGATGAGTCTCTCTCCTGCAACTCACTTCATGACAACTGGGGCGCTCGCCAGAGCATCACCAGCACCTCAACTCACAAGAGCTGAGTTGATCCAGATTCTGCAACCTCTGAGGATCATTTCCCCCTCGATTTTGTTTTATTCGCCTGCCGGCGGTTCCGCCTCGCCACCCCAGGTCTGCGGCTTCGGAGAAGACTTGGAGATCGCCCTCGCTTCGAAAGAACCACGACACCATCAGCGAGCAACCTGGAAGCGCTCCCAGCATCGTTTCGGTAAGCTCTTGGACCTATCACCACCTGTATTACTTGCATCTAACTCTACATCTTCAAGCCCTTTGCCGCGATGGCTGACGGAGAGCCTCTGTCCCGATGGGCGGGATTTCGCGTCATCCAGAACGTGGCCGACAACTCGGCGGAGCTCGTCGCCAGCGACGACGAGGTTCTCAACAAGACAGTTGGAAACCTCCATGGGACCGGGTTTTTCGAGAGAGCCCTGCCGGGAGCGTCTGAACGCCAGCTCAGCGGCGACTGGGTTGTTACGGAGGTCTTAGCTCGTGGGACCAACCTCTGGGAACGCGAGCTCTACAATCCCGCCGGTGGCTTCGGTGAAAAAATTCAGGCCACCATGAACAACGACGTTACGACCTTCGGTTTCTTTGTTGGATATTCGCCGTACACCTGGGAGTTTGTCTTTGGGGGGCGACCCCGGTCCAACACAGCCGTCACCAATGCTGCACTCAACGACGACAGACTTACGCTTTTGCAGTTCAGAAAGCACCCTGGAGAGAAAATCGTCGGATCAAACACAATCCTCCACTACGACTTGGCGATCCCGGGTAACATGGCCGCCCTCAAAAAAATCATCATCCGCACAAACTGGGAACAGACACTCGATGGCGGTGATGTCGACGCCGACACAGCAAAGGGCATAACCACCACGTCTTGCCAATCACTCTATGAAGGACATGTCCCTGTGGTGGTGACACGCATTCGACCATGTCTCGCCTCGCAAGTGCCGAACAATGGACTTCCCGACCTCGATGAACTCGAACACCCGACCCGAGAGCAAGGCCCAACGAACCGCTCCTAGAGAGAGCGGTTGCCCCGAGTAGAGCCACACATTTTGCGGGGTGATGTGCCCAAATTCTTCGTCTACCAGATTCCTTACATGTCGAACATGGATTATCCTGCCGAACTGTATGAAAAGCTGGCCCATTTCGCCCGAGAGCACCATCGAGACAAGTTCAACGCTACCGCGATGCTATTCGCAGTTCAACTCTGGGTAGACATTGTTGAACACCCAGACCGGATGGTCGAGCCCTTTTCTGTGCGCAATCCAGAGGCCCCTGAACTCCCGCATGTCTCACTTGCGGTCTTTCTTGTCTATTTTGAGACGTGGCTCAAGTTCCACGAGCACTTGAGGTGCATTCAGTATATCCACCCATTCCGGGTGATGAATACCATGTATCTTCGCGATATTGCCGTTGACACGCGCGCTTTCGAAGTCGGACAGTACACTCTGGACGAAGAAGCCATACGATCATTGGTCCTACAAGGGGTATCCCGGCGCGCAGGATTTCCGGTTATAACGCGAGTTGGCTACTTCCCATATTTAATGAATGGTACTTCTATGGCTGCGCCTCAGGACCTTCTGTATCCACCATTTTCGCCAACTGAGCAGGCATTAATTGGCATGCCCAGCATTTCAATCTTGGGCCTTCCTTCTCTTCATCGACAGGAGGGACAGAAGCGGCTCATCGCTATGCCGGCATCCATCGCTCGCCTCAGCTTCCATGGACTTACAACGCCCGTCATGGAACGTTCCCCAGCCAATTTCCAACATGTGGATGTAGTCGGAATGACCTCTCAATTCGGCCAACTCTCTACTTCCGGGACCATTTGGGCGCATGATTTCATGCCAGACGGCGACGTCACTACCATCCGCGAGAGAATCTGGGCCACCGACTCGGCCATGAATCCAAGTTTGCCCCTAAGCTATTTCCTCAATCGGAATATGGAAGGCCCTTGGATGCGCAGGCAGAGACGAAGAAGAGAATGGCTTATACACCTTGGGGCTACAGACATTCGAGAACTGACTGTCGGCGTTGATGGTATGTTGGGCTTCCGTGGAATGCCCTTGGAAGACGAGGCCCATCACATCCCGCCGTCCGCTCTCCCGAATATTATGGCTCTCGCTTCAATGGACCCTTGCAATCGTGCGGCACTCCCCGAGCCCCTGGTAGTTCCTGGAACCCTTCGTGGCATCATCAGTACCATAGCGGGTAGGCCCAATCTTGCGCATGTGGCATGGTCAAGAGCCGCCCCCCAGCTTCAAGAGATGGCGACTGACCTAGAAGACACACTGCCCACTGTCCGTAAGGTCTTAAAGGTTTTGAAGTCAGCCAAGTCGAGATACTGGTTGGACTGGGAGTTGTTGAACGACCTAGTTAAGCAGACCGAGACAGACATCGGCGTTCTGTTGGGACGTGATTCTTCACCCAGATCCTGGATAGGCCAGGCAATGGATCGAATGGTTGGGGAGCACGCTGATCCTGAGCCCAGTCGAAATTGGTGGCCGAATCATGAGGAGACCGGAAACAGAATTGAGGAAAACAGCCCCGACGCTTTTGCTTCTATTGACTTGGTCATTGATCAGCTGATTAGAGTCGAGAGACTTCGGGATTCAGGAAATGTGGAGGGGGCAAAGTCGGTCGCACGAGGTGTCCTGTTGTTTGTGAAAACCTTTTTAGGGTTGCAGCAAAATGGGCCTTTCATGGTATTGATTGAGGAGCACATCAAGGACCTTGAAGATTACGCTCGGAGTAAGGGATATGAGGTTTAGCTGGGAATCGCAAGAACACAAGAGTGGTCAAAGCTTATCGAGGTTTCCGGGGCAAGGACATGGGAGTTTCGAAGGAGTTTACTGCTCTATTTCTGCGCGAAGGTCATAAGAAATACAAAATAAGCTAAAGACAAAAGAGTTTTGAAGACGTTATTCTTTGCAATTGCTTTCTTTCTGCAACAATGCGATGGAGACATCGTCATTGTCAGAGCCGACTTGTCGATGGCTCTTAGGACAAAGGGCTGGATTAGCCGGGAACTCTGGGAAGAAAGGCTGGATTAGCCGGTTCATCTGAAAAGTTTTACTTAGCTATCACTGGGACACTGAATAGAACATGCGAAGATCGAAAATAACCAAGACTCAATCTCGGTGCATGGTAAACACTAAAGGCGACGAAGCCGCTTCCACGTCCGACACTAAGTTATCATAAACATCCCTCCATTAACCCCCTGCATTAATGCTCATACTTGATTCGGAATGTCAGACGGAGATATGGACTGCAATAATGATACCGGCAAGAGGAGTGATCATTCCCGTTTGCCGTAGCGGCACTGCGACACAGAGTTCCTAAGGGTTATGGTGAAGGAATTATTTTTATTTTATTTTCATTTTATTTTCATTAGCAAAAATAATACATTATCATAAATCACCAAGAGGCACCAGCCCATTATACTTAGCCTAGGGTGTCAAGCTCTCTCGGTACAACCATTCGGGTGCAAAATTTCTGTGTCCCACTGCACCTTGCAAGTGTGATAATTTCGCTTCCCACTCGGACTGGGACGTCAAGGTTGGTCAGGCGATGTAGAAGGCCATTTGGAACCTGTGCGAGGTCCAAGAAATGGATAAGCTTTAAGTCCCTCCTCCCTAAGACTTTCTGTGACTTCTTTGGCATATGGTTCAAAATGTTGTCAGCCAAATCTTCGTGGTTGGTGTTGATCAAAGCGCTCCTGAAACCACGAGTCACGGCCCTTTCCAATCGATGCATCTTCATCCAGTCTTTGATGGGCCCATCAATGTCAGATCTTGCCCAGTTGCATAAGCTTTGGATCAAAAGTTTGAGGTGATCTCGGAAACGCTGCATTTCATCGTCGCTTTCCGGCACAGGGTTTGTCTGGTTGCAGTCGATCCATTGTTCTGCGCTTTCGTCCGTCACGACACGAGCTCGTTTTCTCGGGCAATCTTACTCCCCAGCTTCGCCTTCATCCTCGCTCTGAGATTCATCGACGAAAATTGGGACGTCATCATCAACAAGGTCCTAGAAGCCGTCGATCAATGAATCATCGTCAGACTTAGAGTAATCTTCCGCGTCTTGTCGGAAGTTGAGGCTCTTAAGGTCCGCTGAGCCCAGCACTCGGCCCTCGGTGTCATTTTGGAAGCCATATCCGGCGTCTTTTGAAGAATCAACTGCGAAATAATCGCCCTCGGCGTCGTCTCTGAGCCGGTTGGTTTCGGGAGGTGCCTCCACTGTCTCGAGGTCTTGAAACAAACTCGTGATTTTCTGGGCGGACCTTGCCGCCGCATGTCGCCAACTCTGACATCTTGACCCTTTGGTATCCGTAGCACATGTGTCATTGCATAGGTATTGTCAATTGACTGCAGCCATTTGGGTATCATTACGCATTAGTGAACCCACCGATCTTCTTGCCAGACACTGGAGTCGGCAAACTCGAAGTTTCGTTCTCACTCCCTGGCGCGTTTCTTTCCAGGCATCGTATTGTCGTGATGGGAAGAACTTGGTAATGGGATGGACTTGGTAATGGGGAGGACTTGGTAATGGTCTTGTCTCACTGTAACGATCAATTGATTGTGTTCACTGTTCTGTGAATGAAGATGAAGATTGATGAATTTTTTGCTCTGTTTGTATCCTTCCCTCTGGTGTGCGCGCTCCTTCACCCACCCACACCAACTCCTTCCCACTTCACGAGTACCTAAGGCATCCATGCCATACCCTTACTTCTCAGGTACCAAACCGCCAAACGGCTGAGATAATCCTGGATGAAGACTGCTTGCGTGGTGAAATGGGTGCTCGGCCTCGCGCTGGGGGAGCGAATGCAGCTGCGCATCTTCGATCCGCTCGGCATCACTGAGGCCCAGTTCCGTCCCATTATACGCAAGGACCTCTTTCGACGCAACTCAAAAACACCAGAATAATGTGTGCAAACTTTACTTTGACATTAACTATCATGCGCAAATGCGCAAATGTTAGAAAGAGAAGGAAAGACAAAAAAGTTCAATGGCGGCTCCTGTCTATGAGTTGAAGAATGATCAATCCTCTTCGGTAGCGTTATTGTAGTCCATGTCTCCGTCTGACAGCTATGAATTTCATCCATCTGCACCTTCGGAATTTTCTTCTTCAACCACGACGTCCCCCGAGAGTGTTCTCAAAAAGACCATCAGCCTTAGGATAACCTAGGGGGTCGCCTCTTGTCTCGTAGCTCAAGCCTTGTTGAGCGAGGCTTTGACATTGGGCTGTCTCAGTTCTCCATTGCGCTTCCGCGACAGTTTGTCGTCCTGGAAGTGATCAAGGTCCTAAACAGTGTTAATCGCTGTGATTAAAGGCAAAGTAATGAATACTCACAACAATCCATTCAGGGTCGATCGCAGTCACTATCTGCATGTACTGCCTGCCTGTGTAGATGAACGTGTCGTAGATGACCCACCCATGGTTGATTCCAACAAGAGTGTCGTATTCGCGCTGCGGCAAAAGGGAATGATCACTCCTGTCGTCGGGATACCAGCCGGATGGTTGCCCTGCACGGTCGTGTAGATATCATCGCCTCTCTTCTCGCATGGAGCACCGAGTGATAGAAGAAGCTCCGTGCTAGAGCCTTGCGAATGTTAATGTCGGAGTTCTCGTTACCGAAATCCGACCGGAGCCATAAGGATGTCCGTAGATATAGTTCGTTCGTGGGCCTCGTCGATGATAACGCAGCTCTATTATGATAATCAGCACTTCTCGGGTTAAATTTAGAAAAGAGTACATACGTATGAGGAGAAAGTACCGTCTTCCATAGCCTCTCGCAGAAGCAGGCCGTCGGTCATGTACTTGAGCCGGGTTTTATCGCTGGTGGCATTATCGAACCGGACGCTGTAACCCACCTCTTGGCCCAAAGGTACATCCATCTCGGTAGCAACACGTCGCGCCACCACGGTCGCTGCTAGTCTTCGTGACTAGGTACATGCGATGACCTTTCCGCTGGCGTATGCATTGAGGAAAATGAGCTGTGGGATTTGGGTAGTCTTTCGTCCCAATTCCGCTGCGGCAAAAGGGAATAATCACTCCTCTTGCCGGGACCGTATTGTAGTCCATATCTCCGTCTGACATCTTCCCCGAACCGGTGTCGCTAGACAACACAATTACCTGTCAAGTTTCAGTGCGCTTGCGCCAAAAGATGGGGGGGGAAGGGGAGGAAAATAGCTACTTGATTTTGGTGATAGGCGTCCAGAAAGGACTGACGCGTCCCAGAAACTGGAAGCTGGCGACGCACTTTCAGAATCTCAAAATACCTGCTCGCGTGCAGTCCAGCTCGAAAGGGATGGGCGTTTCCATCCTCAAGGGTCACAGCCTGTTCGGCCGTCGTCTTGTTACGTACGAGTGCCTGCATGCTCAATGCACGCCGTCGTGGCAACCGTGGCGGCGGTGGTGGTCACATTAACCGCTACGGCAAAAGGGAATGATCACTCCTCAGTCTCCTCTTGCCGGTAGTGCTATTGTGGTCCATATCTCCGTCTGACAGTGGTGGTGGTGGTGTTGGTGGATAATGTTAGTGGCGGTGGTGAGGGAGATGATTTCGTAAAATTGGGTGTTCACACGTGACACATTGTTGAATAAGGTAAATGCCTATGGTTGGTTGGTTTGGCCAAACATAACAATGAGATGAAAACCACCTACAGTCACTCGTAGGCATTGTAATCACGCGCAATGCGGCTGTGTCTTCGTGGTGGCTGACCTCCTCGTGCCACCTGGTAGTCAAGCTAAAGTGTTTGTCAAACTCACAAATAGTTGCGTCATTTTCGATTCCATCTCCAAGCCAGGTAGGTCCAAACTGGGATCACCAATCCCAACCAATCCCTCTCCTCACAAGGTCCGACGTCTCAGCACAGATTGCCGAGAAGAATTAACAACTTTGCTTCAATCACTAAGACAAAACAGCATTGACATTATTGATGGTGAGATGAATTTGTCAACGAGAATCCAATTTCTAACAGGTTTGTTATTCACAATGACTCAGATTTTCTGTATCCTTAATGGTTGCGTTGAGCTGAGCTAACCAGAAATGAACACTGATCGGTGTTGTGTATTGCCATGTGTGTGTTTTCTCTCCACTAAACTTGATCTAGCGAGATGGACTACAGATCCTATTGTTTAGAGCGTCTCCCTGGAGGTTGCGCTCATCCTCTGGCCTTAGCAGTGAGGGATGTGAGGGGGCACGAGATCCCTGGTTCACCATGCCAATCAATGGAGTCTCTTTCAACAGCACAGGGACCTGATGCACCTCCACGAATTAGCAATGCCTCTTTTGGAGCCAGTCATAGCGCCCTAAATCCAGGAGTATTGCTATTTGCACACATTCAGAATGCTACTCGCTCGTTAAGTACGTAGGCAAATTTCACCATAAAGTCTCAACAGTATATCTAAACTAAGAAATTAAATAAGCTTAACTCTAAGTACTTATTCTCTAAGCTTTACTATTTAAATTTTATCTTCTTATTTATTTTAGGGTAGAAATTAAAACCTTTTTAGAATAAGATACTTAGAGTAGACATAGCGGTCAGATATATTACCTCGTACCAAACTTAGGTGTAGAAGCTTGTACTTGTATATCATTAGCATTTTGAACGTGTGCAAATAGCAATACTCAAATTCAGACACGAAGCATTAGCAGGCAGCAGCACACTCAAAGAAGGCAAATAGATTCTCCGCTCTTAAGAGTTCCTCGCCCAGTAGCCACCAATCTGCCATCCGCGACCTCGTGTGGTCACCTGCCCAAGTTTCCACGTCCAGCACAAGTGAGCGCCGGTTGGGGTGATTTTAACATCTTCCACGAATGGCAGCTTCATGGAAGAGAGGTTGAAAGAATGCTAGTCAAGGAAAAGGAATGGAGATTGGCCGATGGACCTGCCTCCGACTGGCTCCCTGGATCTCAGAGAGTGGTGGTTACGGTAGATCCGGAGATCTTCAAACAAACGCTACTATTCAGCCCGACACTCTGTTTCAGAAGCTGAACCCACAAGTCCATGCATCTCAGGAGGTCAACCAGTAAGGGATATTCCAGCGAGGAGGATACCGGGGAAGGGGACAACGGGCGGTGAACAACGGCTTGAACAGATGCGACGTGTCTCTGGTTGGTAGATTTCTCTGGCATGGGCGTTCTTTTTCTTCCTCTTGTCTTGGTGTGCGAGTATCCCAACGAGTTGTCTCAGGCCCAAGAATCAGCCGCTGCTATAAACGCTGAAGATAGCGACCACTGAATCGAGGATTGCATGCGCCATTGGCGAACTGGAGTGTAGTTCTGGGGCATTTGACAAATATATTGAGACTAGTTTTGCCCAACTCGCCCACTGCAAGTTTAGACTAATAGCTAATTAACGGGTATCCATTCAACATCATGTCTTCCCTCCACAAGCGCACTCAAGAGCGCTGTCTTTTTGAGTGCAGATACATCGCATTTACAAAGAGTCCGACTTGCGCATGCCCATCGTCTTCTCCTCATGCTCCGCACCAGCAGTCTCGGCGTCTGACTCCTTAGCGGGAGCCTCTCCAGGAATTCCCATGCTGTTGTCCCAGTGGAGCTTAATCTTGTCGCCGGTGAACAGCTTGTCAATTTGCTCCAGGGACAGGAAGCGAGTCTCAGGATAGAGGAAGTAGATCATGGGGATGAAGCAAAAGTTGAAGACACCGAAATATACGTATGTCTTCCAGCCAATGCTATCAATAGAGACAGGAGTTATCTCTACAACCAAGAAAGTAAAAATCCAGTTGGAAGCGGTTGCAAGTGCGGCGGCGCGGGTGCGGATGGCCAAGGGGGCATACTCGGCGGGTACTGTGTTAGGTGTTAGACGGGACGTTGATTTAGATGGAGACCAACAGGGCGACTTACAAAGCCAGGGAATAGCCAAAAGACCAACAGCAAAGAAGAAGTTGAAGAGGAAGAGCATAACAATGGCGACAATACCGGCTGCGGTGCCTCCATCTGAGACGGTGCCAGCGAGGATGGCCATGCAAGCACATTGGCCCGCGGCAGCGAACAGCATCAGCTTTCGGCGTCCGAGGCGGTCAATGATCCAGATGGGAATTAGAGACGAGAAGAAGTAGGCAACGCCATTGAATCCGGCTAGGAGGAGAGACATGCGTTGCGTCATGCCGACAGATTTCTGGAAAATGACGGGGGCGTACTAAACGCAACATGTTAGACGGCCAAAAACCAGGGAAAATGGGAATACATACGTAAGTGATCAAGTTGATACCCGAAAGCTGCTGCATAAATTGTCCTCCAATACCGAGGAGAGTTCGGTAAAGGAACTTCTGGTCACCGTTCTTGAACATGGCTTTGAAGCTGCTGGTTTGAGCGGCCTCGCGCTCCTCTCGGATGGCATGCTGAATCTCAGCCAAGTTGCGGCTGATGGCAGGGTCGTCCTTGTTGATCTGCTTGGCATTTTTGTTAACAGCCCATAGGATTTCTCGGGCCTCGTCGTGGCGGTCGTGGGCGACGAGCCATCGAGGGGACTCTGGGAGGAAAATGACGCCCGCGAGGGTCACGACGGCGAAGAGGATTTGTAGCGCAAGGGGGAACCTGAACTGAGACTCGTTGCGTACGAATGACATTCCGTAGTCCGTCCAGTATGCCAACATTACTCCGAAGATATTTATCGCCAGCTCGATAGCAAGGCCACGGCCGCGGTCTTTGGCGTTCATGAGTTCGGAGTGCCACACAGCTATAGACGTGTTAGTGATTCCTCGGCGTACGGACACTGCATGGCTTTGATCCATCCATTGATATTAAGTAAAGCTAAAAAGAAATCGAATACTTACGAATAGTACTCGTGTTCATTCCGTTCCCTAGGCCAGCCACGATACGGCCGACAATCATTTGGGGGATGCCGTACGCAGAGGCTTGGAGGGCGGCGCCGATGCTCAACACCACACAACCAAGCATGATGCACTTTCGACGGCCGAGATACTCGCCCCACAGCAGACAGAAAATGGCACCAAAAAAGCAACCGATCTCATAAATGGCAACGACGGTGCCCTGCAGTGAGGAGCTGCCACCGCCGCCGTTGGTGGTGTCGATCTCGGGGAACATGTTGGTGAAGGCATCGCCGGTCAACAGACCCGACATGACGCCCTGGTCATAGCCGAACAGGAGGAAGCCAGAGCCGGCTGTAGCAGTAATTGCCCAGTCAAGGGGCTTTCCAACGAGGTAAGTCATGGTGGGCTGATGACGAACAAAGTAGAGCAGCAGAATGAGAGTTGCTCCCTGGAAGCCTGAGATGGTCTGGAGAATTGAAGGTATTCGCGGGGGGACATGGCCATGTTCATATACTATGCGACTGCACCCCGGCTGAAGTTTCCCCAGTCAACCCCAGAGACGTTGAAAAAATCAGAGCCTGGCTGTCCTCGTGGTGGCAGAAACTGGGGCACCCGCAAAACCGGTTCCCCAGAGGCCAAAGCCCCATGGGCGGACCCGTGTAGACGGGAATTACATCACGCAACTTCGGAGGGAATTTTCTGGGGTCGCGCTAGGGGTCATTAGCCCGCGATGGGGCGCGATAGAGGCACCTGGGCGATCCTTACGGTTTCGGGCGCTGTGAAGGCATTCCCAAGCGGAGGCCCGCGCGACGAGGGGGACCATGTGGTCCGAGAGTCGGGTGAAGATGGAACCTTGGACCTCCTTTGGGATCGCGACTACGACGTTGGTGAGCAGGCAGCAGGATTCCGTCTGGATGCTCAAATCACCAAATGTCCCTATCCCCGGCCGATGGGCATTTTATGCTGGTTAAACCCGCACCAACGGGGCCCAGAGGTGGGCTGCATGCTACAGCGTGGTGCGGCGGCAATCCACTTTGGGCGCCGGCACAGGGCAATGATGGTGTGGGTTTCTAGGGCCAGGCTTGGAGCACACAGTGAATGACTCGGCCAAAAGTCTGTGTCGGAGCCCTGAAACATCTACTATGTACGTCTGATACTACGAAGACTGGTGCAGGGAATTTGACAACTTCCTGAGGTAGAGGTACCTACATACCGGCTGTACAGTGGAGTATTTGGGCAATGTCTTTCAGTACTTACCTAATAAACTCCTTAGATCTTTATTATTTAGTATTCAGCTAATAACTAAAGTTGAGGTTTTACTTCTAAAAGTATTCGTACGGCCGGTGCCAGTCCGGGTGGAGCCCGTCGTCAGAGCGGAGGGTGGTTAGGGTGGTATGCAGGAACTGGACTGTCGATCAGGCAATTGCATGCGCCGTCGGCGAACTGGAATGTCCAGGCGAAGGCCGCTTCCAGATGCCCCCTGCGATGCAAACCACGACCGAAATGGACAACGCCGACAGCCGGTCAATCGAGGCCAAAGAGGGGTGGCTCTCGACGCCGCGGGGGGTGTGGTTCCTGGCCGTCCCGCGGGACCGCGGACTTGGAAAGACAAGCCACGCGCGTGGAAAAAGCCAGCCCCGTTGCCAGTCGAAAAGGGCATGTGGGAACGCCCACGGCGAGGCATAAGGTGTTGAGGATGCCGCAATGCTATGTGGTTGAGGTGTGATGCCCGGAGACTCTGTGATTTTACGAATTGACCGCCATCTGTGAAGTCTTTCGCCCCAGCAAAAACACCCAAGCACAGCAATCATGACTCTAGGTAGGCGCGAACATCGAGCGATCGTCTGGGATGATCGGCAGAGCTGAGACGGTAAACAGGGAAGAGCTTCATCAGTGGGGTCGACAACCCCGTCCAGCGGACCTTGCGAAGTTGTATACTCAACGACCCATCTTTAAGCCTCATCGCCGCACAGAAGAGTGAGTGAGCACGGCTGAGAATACTAAACGTCAAACATGGGCTGACTTGCGTCGCTGAAACAAAGTCCTCTATCGCCGACGCGCCTCAAAAGATGCCGACAAGGTCGTGCTGCTGTCCGGCGGCGGCTCCGGCCACGAGCCCGCCCACGCAGGGTACTTGGGCGAGGGAGCGCTCGACGCCGTAGTTGCGGGCGAGATCTTTGCGTCGCCGTCGGCTTCGCAGATCCTGACGGGATTGAAGACTGTGAAATCGTCCAAGGGGTAGGCGACCGAGTGAAGCGTGCGCGGTCGAAGGGCTGACGTGTAGGACAGGTCCTTGATGATTGTGAAGAACTACACCGGCGACAAGCTCAACTTCGGATTGGCGGCTGAGAAGGCCAAGGCCGATGGACAGAATGTCAACATGGTAATTGTCGGCGACGACGTATCGGTAGAGGGTAACGCATTGGTCGGACAGCGAGGACTTGCTGGTGTTGTGTTTGTGCACAAGATTGCCGGCGCAAAGGCAGCCGAGGGGTACTCTAAGTCCTGTCAAACACAATGGTTGCGATGCACTTGCTAACATGAGCTTCTGTCCAGGGCCGACCTCACCGAAGTCACAGCCGTCGCGAAGAAGGCGGCGTCGCAGATGGCAACCGTTGCCGCGAGCCTCGACCGATGCAGCGTCCCCGGGCGGGCGCATCAAGAGTCGCTCCCCAGTGACCAGCTCGAGTACGGCATGGGCATCCACAACGAGCCCGGCGTCAAGCGCGAGGCGGTGCTGAGCCTGGAGACGACGGTGCAGAAGGCGCTGGACATGATGTTCACGCCCAAGGCCAACATGTGGCAGCCGCAGGCCGGCCAGCGCGCGGCGCTGATGGTGAACAACCTCGGCGGGCTGAGCGTGCTGGAGCTGGGCGTCATCGCGGACGAGGTTGTGCAGCAGCTGGTGGCGCGCGACATGACCATCGACCGCAGCCTGGTCGGCACGTTTGTCACGTCGCTTGACGGCCCTGGGTTCTCGACGACGCTGCTGCAGCTCGACGACGAGCTGGTGGAACTGCTCGATGCGCCTACAACGGCGCCCGCGTGGCCCCGATCCATCCACGGCTGGGCAATGGATGCGGAGGCGGTGGCGAGCCGAGAGACGACGGTTGCCGCTGAGGAGCCAAACAAGCGGGAGACGGGCGTCACGGGTCCGTCCACTGTTCCAACTACGCGGGTTGCATGCTGATCGGGTGTATAGTTCCGACTTCGCTGGTCAAGGCCATCATTGAGTCAGTGGCCAAGACCACCGCTGAGGACGAGCCGAAGATCACCGAGTACGACACATTGGCGGGAGACGGTGACTGTGGAGAGACGCTACTCAACGGCGTCAATGGTAAGGCGCTTTCACCTGCCCCCGGGACCGAACAGTGCATGGATGAACGACCAGCTGACCCTGTGTGACTAGGGCTCGTAAAGGAATTCCAGAAGGACGATGCGGACGCCCTCGACATTGGCCAGATCTTTCGCCGGACTGCCACGACGGCCGAGCGCAGCATGGGCGGCACGTCGGGCGCCATCTACGCCATCTTCCTCAACGCCGTCGCCAACAGCCTGACAGACCTCGCCTCGTCACCGGACCACGGCGGCGCATCGGCCCTGATCCGCACCGCGCTGAAGGGCGGCCTGGACGAGCTGTGCCGCTACACGCCGGCGCGCATCGGCCACCGCACGCTGATGGACGCCCTGATGCCCTTCGTGAGCGCCTTCCAGCAGGCCGGCGCGCCGCTGCACAGCGCCATCGCCGATGCCCGAGCCGGCGCCGAGGCCACGCGGAAGATGGCGGCGGCGCTGGGGCGGGCGAGCTACGTCGGCCAGGACCGCTTCGACGACGAGGGGGGCATCCCGGATCCGGGGGCGCTGGGGGTTGTGAGCATCCTGCGGGGTGTGGAGATGGCGCTGAAGCAGGTGTAGCGTGCTACTACATAATTGCGACGCTGCAAAGCCCTGAGTAATGAAAATAGCCATAGCAAGAGAAAGAAAAAAACGTCCAAATCACAAGGTGTCGTCCCCATCTGGATTGCCGACGGCATCTGCAAGCGGTCTTCATCCTGGCAATCCCCCAGGTTCGATCCCGCACACTAACCAGGGAGCTCGACGATGGCCTCCACCAGCAGTCTGGCAGCTCTAGCATCTTGACGATTCGATAAATGAAGCTGTGCATAAACGTTTGTCTATTTCTGCCCATTGGGACCCGTTACTTGTCTTGCTCCACCGCCATGTGCCGTGGACGCTAATCCGGGCGTCTAGAGTTGCCCCTCCCAACCCAGAAGAGCCACAACTTCGACTTTGTCTCTCCACAACCCACCATCCCGACGACTCCCCAGCATCCGTCCGCGGTCCTATGTAGCGACCCATCGCCATCGCTTCGGCTGCGCCTAACGAATATGGACAGAGCCCTGGGCCGCAGCAACGCCGACCCCGGCATGGAGCCTGCGCCGAGGAAGCGCACGCGCACCAGGACCGGCTGCCTCAACTGTCGACGCAAGAAGCGCAAGTGCGACGAGGGCCGCCCGGCCTGCGGGACATGCTACCGCCGGAACGAACACTGCGAATGGGGCCTCAAGATTACGTTCCGGGCTGAGAATGCCCAGGGGCTAGACGGCCGCCATCCGTCGATGCGCAAGATGGCCAGGAAGCGGCCGCCTCGCGAGTTTGAGATTCTCGACATCACATCCGAAGTTATCCGCGACTACAACGCGCCCTCACCCCTCCTCGAGTCCGACGAAGATGAAGGCGAGGGCAAGGAGCGCACGAATGGTGAGTGACGCTGTTCCAATATGGCTGTCGGCGGACGCGGACGCGGACGCTGATATTTCAAATGATGCAGGCCACAATCAAGGCACGACCGCCCGAACGAACGGACCCTCTCGCATCGCACACCATCCAGATGGCTTCCTCGCCAACCAGACGCCCTCTACCACGGGCAACCGGTCGCCAGCATCTCAGCGCCAGACCGAAAGCGCCGTCGCGAACCTTCTCTACCTCCGCCAGGGCGGCCAGATGCAGTCGCCCGTGGAAGTCGACCCCGCGCTGCAGGTGGCGATGGATCCCATTGCAATGGACATGATTACCGACTATTCGTACATGGAGCAGATGCAGGCCTTCACCCCGGAAGGGACATCCGAAGACGGCATCTTCCTCCCCGGCTCGGCATACCACGAGCTTCACTCGACGCTGCGGAACCGCCTCATCCAGGAAACGAGATCGAATGCTCCGACGAGGTCGACGACACCCAGATTTGAGGCTGACAGCCTACACGACACATCAACAACGATCGATGACGATGCGGATGAAACAATTCCACTTCCAGACTATCAAACCTCAGCCCACACCCAGTTGCCCTTGTTGTCAGAAGGTGAAGAATACGCCTTGTGGAAGAATTACTTTGATGAGATTGCTCCCTGGTTGGACAAGTTCGACAAAGATCGACAATTCCAACATATCCTTCCCACAATGACCAAAAACCACGACTATCTCCGCTACTCGATGCTTGCGCTCTCCGCGCGGCAGCTGGAGCTAAAAGAGACGACCCCGACCGATCGAAGCCTCGCTCTATATCAAGAGGCGATCCACCTACTTCTCCCGGACCTCCCTACCCGCAGCACTGCTGTCATCGCTACGTGTGTCATCCTCTGCGTGCTGGAAATGCTGAGCTGCTCGCCCAAGGCGTGGCAACGACATCTAGACGGCTGCGCAAGCCTGATGGAGGCCGTGGGAATTAATGGGTTCGTTGGAGGCATCGAGGGAGCGTTGTTCTGGTGCTTCGCGCGGATGGATGTCTGCGGTGGACTTATATCCTCGGTCAAGACGCTCATTCCCATTTCTCACTGGGCTTCCAAGAGGACTATCGAGGCCGACGTCGAGCTCTTCCGGTCCACCAAGGAGTTTGAGCAATGGGCCAACTACGCCGTCTACTTGATTGCCCACGTGCTCGACCTACTCGCCATGCCCTCGGAAATGATCCAGGCTCCGACGCGCAACGATCCCAAGTTCCGGGCGCGCTGGCTCAAGCTATGGAAGTACATTTGTGACTGGCATCATCGCCGACCGGCGCCGTTTATCCCCACCATGACGATTCCCTCGAGCGACTCCTCCCCCTTTCCAACCATCCTCTTCTCCAACCCCGCTGCCATTTCGGGCAATCAGCTGCACCACACGGCATCCATCCTGATGCTGCAAAATCAACCGCCTGCGGTGCGCCTGGCCTCGAAGCCTCGGAGCATCCTCTGGCACGCCAGGCAGGTGTGCGGGATCAGCATTTCAAATGACCATCACGGGGCTTGGACGAATGGGATACAGCCGCTGTGGATCGCGGGACGGTGCATGAGCCATCCCAGCGAGCACAAGGCCATCCTGGAGCTTCTGGGCAGGATTGAGAGGGAGAGCGGGTGGTCGACGCGGTGGCGAGCGGATGATTTGAAAGAATTTTGGGGAGATTTGGGAGATTGATACCGGGAAATATGCGTGAGTAGTGTACCAAACTTGGGTCGGTACTTGAGTGGTCTTGAAAATGGCGTTCTGGTAACACAACCTGGCGGAGCAACTCTTGCAGGCACGAGTGGTAACTGTTAAAAGCGAAGGCCAAGGTCGGATGGAATTCGGAAAAGTTGAGTAGTTGAGTGCATCACTACATACTCAAAATCACACTGACAATGAGTGTAACGTATTGCGTGTTGAATCGAGACATGTTCTCAAGTGGTGCCTGTTGGAGTGAGAATGAGTATTCTTGCATTAGAGTCCTGACGATGATGTTCCGAGCATCAAAACAGCTTGCTCAGCGACTCATGCTCCGTTACATCAAATCCTGACCTACATGGTGCTCCAAGGCGGTGATTTAAGATGTCATCACAGCGAACACTTTGTAATTGCCCTTTGTATCGCAGTGAACATGTCAAAAAAAGGAGAGTACTTGATCGTGAAGCACAAACACGGGAGAAGATAAAGGTAGGCATTAGCCACCCGACCACCCAGCTGCCACAACACCAACTTCCACGATCCCTCACTATACCTCACAACTTTTCCAATCACCATTCAAAATGTCAGACTCGGGCTCTGATTCAGCACGTGAATTAGATCTTTGGACGGATCCAATCACCAGCTGGCATAGGGATGTCGTGCGCGAGGTTTGGCGCCTGGAGTCCCTTCGCTGCACACCAGAACAGATTAACGCCATATTCGACATCCTGGTCATCGCCACTATCACTTTGGATCTGGAACTTAAAGAATACGACGATTGGATCCAGGAAGGCTTAGTCGCCGACGCCAAACGGCTTCAACGCAGACAACGCGTCCTGGGTATGGTGCCCGGCTATGCAGACACGAAGAAGCTTGTCGAGGTGGAACTCGCCTGTACGAGCTTCCTGGAGAAGCTGTACCCAGATTTCAAGCGCTGTCTCCGCGAGGACCGGTACGGTTTTCTTAGCTTCTTCGAACGTACTTTTCGCCTGCCCTACAGAACGAAACATACTGTGCTGGCAGCCAAGAGAGAGCAGATTGCGGCCAACCCGATCCCGTGGGCTTGGTAGCGCGCTGGGTTTCACGAGAGATGCCCGGTCTGGGCGGGTACACAGACGGCGCTGCAGTGTAAGGTAGCTTGAAGCTGGGGGGACTTGGTATTTTCCGCCGTTCTCCGAGAGTGTAGCCCCCTTGCTCCGAGATTCATGGCGCAACACCACACGCGGTTCGCCGTGATTGCCCGAGACATAGCTGGCCTGCTAAATAGTGAGCTTCTCCGGTAAAGAAATGACTCTGTTACACACAGCTGCCGCCGTATGAAATTGTGGACGGTAAAATTAGTAGTGATCCGTGACCGTCGCGGATCGTTCGTACCGTACCCGGCCCCGAGCCGCCATTACATTGCCGCGTCTCGTTTCAGTCGCCGGCGCAATTTCACTCCCCGTGGGACGCGCCTTGCAGTTCCGACCGCTCGATGCTCAGTGCGTCCAGCTCGTCCGACTCGAAATTTCCATGCCAAGCCAAAGCGTTCCCGTGGCGATTCACGCGGGATGTCTGTACACAAGGGCGCCGTCGCAGCCATGACTGCGATGGGCGAGTGCTTGGAAGGCAGGTTCATGGTTCAGCGTGAGGAGAGAAGGATTATTTCTAGGAAAAACTAGATCGTGTTCAAATTGTCGGTGAAATACAAGACATTACTACCAAATACTAGGACAAAACAGTCGATGCAAACTCGGAGGCAATGGCCATGCACCAAGAACCATGATCTGCTATGCCTCCTCCTTCTCCTCCTCCTCCTCCTCCTCCTCCTCTTCCTCTTCCTCTTCCTCTTCCTCTTCCTCTTCCTCTTCCTCCTCTTCCTCCTCCTCCTCCTCACGCTTCCCTTCCTCTTTCTTCTTCCCATCGTCCTTCTCCTTCTCCTCCGCATCAAAGTCGGCCACCCAACCCACGCAGACTGCCATCGGTTCGTAGATGATCTGGTCCTGATACAATGCCCTCAAATGGCGGCCCAACAGCATGGGGGCCACGACAAAGTCGACAGGGCGACCAGGTTGACCCTTTTCATACTGCACAGCAAGCTCCCGGGCTCTCCCGTTAGGACTTTGCTCACGCATGGAAAAATAATCCACATTGGACATAGCATGGCCATCACAGCCGTCGATTTCTGGTTGGAATTCGAACCCAGAGATCTCACCCAAGGTGGGGTGATAAAAAATAAGTTGCAGATCAACCAAACTTCTAGCGAAGATCATCTCCATCTGAACAACTGCGTACCCTAACTGCATTAAATGGGACTCTTCAAACTCGCGAGGGAAATATGAACCAAGTCCATCAGCGATAATTGTACGAATGCAACTCTCGTCGATGCGGTACAAGATGCGATCCCTGAAAGGTAATGTTGTGCTTGCGGACTCGAACAAATGCACCGTTTCCATTCTCCAACGGTTCCAGTGAAATGAGAGGGTCGATGCCACGTCTGGCTTCAGCTCTATCTTTAAAGTTAGTTATGCATAATATAAGAAGAATGGAGTCATACCTCGCAGGTGGTTCAGCATATCATTTTGAGCCTTGAAGTAAGGTGATACCCATTTGATCTTATCAGACTTCTGGTTGAATACCGAATTGGCTAAGATGCGCCAAATCCAGGAGGTAAAGAAACAAGTCGAGCCTCCCGTCATTTCGAAGACCTTACGAGCATTTCGAGTCCACGTGGTGAATTTCTCTTTGGTGCATTCATCCAGTTGGTCCCACCGAAGGTCCTTGAAGTGACGGTGCGCAAAAGCCCGGATCCCAGCTTTTATTTCAGGCCAACCCTTACCGGTGTAGACCCCATCATGGACCCGTAGGTTATCTACCATTTCGATTCTAAGTTGTTCGGAGATTCGGTCAACTGTTGGTTTCTCTTCTGGGTCGACTGAGGGCATGTCTAGATTCAACTGCGGTGAATCAACGAAGGGTTCGACGGTCGGCAGCAGTTGTTCGGTCTAGAGGTATATTTGTCAGTTTTTTATCCCTTCCATCACTGTGCTAAGATGACTTACGGATCCAGACTTCTTCTTCTTGGAGTGTTGGGGGAGGGTTTCATCTGAATGCGGCTCCGGAATCTTCGAGCTTGACTCCATCGTTGAAGCGGTAGGAGGACTGGCGTTGGAGTTTTCCTGCGAAGGTGAAGATTTCCGCAGACGCTTCGAGGTACGACATTCCACTCCTTTCTTGTCGTCGTGGGATTCAGCGGGCTGGGGATGGTCGCGGGTGCATTGGCGTGTCCGAGGCATGGTGGCGGGGGTCGAGACGTGCGAGTAAGGAAGTGGAGCGCAGATCAAGATAACTTCCAAAGGGGCTGGTGAGATACTATCCCGACTTGCTGAGGTGTGCTTGAGAGAAACTGCAGGCCAAAGATGGCAACTTTCTCAGGCCTAAGAGCTATGACGAGTCGGAAGCCAAGGATTGCTTCAAGATGGCGGAGATCGTTGTCAACTTTCAACTTCCTGGGGGTTGGCCAGGCTCCGGAGGGTAGACGTGTTATGTCGCACAAAGACTTCGCTACAAAGGAAGTGGCTGGAAGGATCCAAGCGGGTGCACCATCCATCAGAGGCTCCGGAGAGTAGACGTGTTATGTTACACAAAGACTTTGCTGGAAGATGAAGTGGCTGGAAGGATCCAAGCGGGTGCACCATCCATCAGAAGCTCCGTGGCATGGGTAAACACGAAAGTACCATGGCATCCTCCAAGGACAATAGCTTCAATAGCCGCCACCATCGGTAACACAGGCTGGAGCGCGCACTCCGCTTCTGGTATAGGACCCGGTTGTGAGACAACAGGCATGGCTACGTGTCACGTTGGACGCACTATCACAGCCAAATGAGTAGCCCAATGCACCCTGCCTACTTTGAATGTGGATTCAGCAGACGGCCCTCTTCCGCAAGTTTTGAATCCCACAGAAGACGTGTGAGCAAACCCCGCTCAGTCATTTCAAGAATGGCAGGATGCTGTACACAAGAACACAGAACCCCCCCCTTGCACCAATAGTTCCAAGCCACAACCAACCCAAATTAACCTCACATTCAGCTCTTCAGCTCCACTTGTGCCAGTTGCTGCGTGCCGTCTTCAAACTGCACGCTTAAGGCACCCTCCGGCGGGTGGTGGCAGCCACACCGTCGGGAAAATGAAACTATCTTCAGCCGGGTTCCGTTGACCGCCAAACGAAGCTGATACACCATTTCCCGGGCACGAGATTCTTGGCAAAAAGCTACCGGCTATTAATGTCGCACAGTTTCATTTGACATGACTGCCAATTGTGAGCAGCCTGAGATCTGGCCAAGGAACGGCGGCCTGCCCTTGGGTCGGCGGGAATCAACTGGCCCGGGGGAATTAGCTAACAGACTAAATATCCATAAACCCAGGAACCCGCCGCTATTAAGTATGTGAGGTGGGGGCAGCTTCCGGTGGCGTGCCACATCCAACATCGTGATTGCCTCTGCCCCCTGATCAGTCTACATTCTAGCCCGCATCACCTTCAGGGCTTTTGATTATGTGACACATCATTGAATACGCGTGGCTCAGCGGCTGAGTACACTGCCATCATGCAGAGAGCCTGAGAGAAATGTCCGCAGCTAATCAGCTCTCTGGGGCTTCCAGCATGCCTATGTTACATGCGGCTAGCGGGGCATACTGAGAATCATGTTGACAGCCAGAGAGAGGTGGCCCCTATCAGCCATCAGCTTTGAAGGCTTCCACCTCACCGACTCCGTCCAAACAGAGTTTCGTTGAGCATGTGATAGATCATTGGTTGAGAGCAGCTTTCAGAGGCGAGCTGCACTAACATGTGCCGACCGCTTCAGGGGGATTGCTTGAGAGGTATGGCCTGACAGAGATGTCTCCGACTGATCATATCCCTAAAAGTTCAAGCGTGCCTGTCTACTGCCGATGCTCTCAGTGTTACTCCAGGGAGGTTGGGCAGTTGTTGTGGCCCAGCCTTGGGGTATATAAACAGCCCATGGCCTCGGTAGATCTTCTCTTCCCACCAACTTTTTTCTTCATCTTCTTTTCCCTCTGGATCCCATCTCTACTTCCATTTTTTTGACCTTTTTCCTTCCTTCACACTCTTACCCCAGTCACCAGCATCATGGCTTCAGCCCAGCCTGATGCCCAGATCAACGTGTACGTTGGAATCGATTTCGGAACGACGTAAGCCTCCCTTCTTCCCTCTTCCCCCGCGATCTGAATCTCGGGCTCAATGCAGATATGAACTAACCTCTGAGTTACCAGCCATTCTTGTCTCGCATATTCACTCGACTTCCCAATTCAGTCGAGTAACATCGTCCGGTACGCACCTCGGTTCGCACGAGGTGCGAACTCCACCCCGTCGATTGGAGTTTGTCCGGAAAAGATCCCCAGTCACTTGTGGCTGCACCAAGATGGGAGTTTTGCTTCATGGGGCTCCCATCAGCTCTCCTCTGAGCTTTCTCTTGTAGAATTGGCCAAGCTCATGCTACTTCATGATGTCGATGCTGCAGAGTTTTTGGATTCAGACTGGTTTGTCGAAGCCAAAAGGAACGTTCATCGTCTTGGTCAAAACGCGGTCAAGGTGACGACTATGTATCTCCAAAACCTCTGGAATTCTTTTCTCCAGGACCTTTCTTCCCTTTGCACTGAAGAGTGCAAAATGCATATCACATTCACAGTTCCGGCCGACTGGCCGGATGACGCAAGAACTCGTATGATCACAGCTATTGACGCTGCTGGCATCCGCAACTCAACCTCAACCCCTGTCAACTTCATTTCCGAACCGGAGGCTGTGGGCATCGCTCTCCTGCCTCGAGAGCTCCACAGAATCAATCCTAAGGTGCGACATGGCCTTGTCCTCCCATCTGCCAACACTGTTCGCTTTCTTCTCCAACCTTTCTCAGCTTTCCATAAACTGTTGAGTACCTTGGCTGACTTATGATAGGAAAATGACGCCCTCATTATCTGCGATTGTGGCGGAGGCACGATTGTAAGCTTCCCAACCTCCCTCGACTTTCTTATCTTGCGCGCTGACTCGTGCCTCAAAAGGATTGCATCGGTCTCCAGATTTCTAGAATATCGCCTCTAGAGACTCGTGAATGCACTCTCGGTAAGTCCATTTTGGCCGGCGCAGCCATTTTCGTCAATGCGTTCAGAGAACGTTTCATTGCCAAGTTCCGTGCATCTTGCCCTGGGGCACAGATCAATGAGTCGGTAATGCATGAGATCGAACGCCTCATCGCAGACAACTTAAAGCCGATCATCGAAAAGTATAATGGAAATGATGAAAAGCGTGAAATTTCGCTACCCGCATGGATCATTGGTTCTCAAGCAAGACGATCCCGAGCCGGATCGAGCCAGCAAGTCATGGCATTTACCAAGTATTTGAACACCATGTTTCAACGTTTGTTGCTTGTGCTGACTGTTAAAAAGGGAAGACATGGACCTGATCTTCAAGCCCGTGGAACGCATCACAGCACTCGTCAGATCGCAGATTGAGGCAGCCAAAACGAAAACCGGGCAATGTCCCAAGGTATGCTCCAATCTATGCTTCGAGGGTTTTGTTTTCATGCGCTAACGCGGACGAAACTCGCAGGCTGTGATTATCGCTGGAGGTTTCGGCAAAAACATCTTCATCCAGACTGCGATCAATCAAATGGTCAAGGATAACTTTGGTGGTTCTGTCAACGTCATCCAATACCATGACAACATCGGGTGAGTACATCCCTCTTTCCCCCTATGACAATCATAACTCACAATCTATCAGATGGCTCTCCGTGGCAAATGGCGCCTTGGCCCACGCCATCGAAGCGGGGCGGAAGATCCGAGCACCAGCGATGGTCGCCAGCCGTATATCGCGACATCGATATGGCTTTCGTCGGGCCGACCAGGGCCTTAAATGGTTTCTGGAAAAGGTAAAGAATGAAGCGAGCACCAAACCGTTTGTCATAAGCTCACGAATGTTATTTTTCAGGGAGCGAGTCTTTCTACCGACGAAGCAAATGCTTTCCAGGTTCAGCCGAAGGATTTCCAAGTCTTGCTGTCCATGGGCCGTAAGTACCTGACCCTGGAAGTCTACACCCAGTCGGGTAAAACTTCCGTCATTCAGCGCACTTGTGTGGTCAAGTGGTTGCAAGAGCAGGAGCCCCGTTCTCACGACTCTTTCCACTTGGGCTTAGTCCACGACGGTATGAGTGTGACCTTCACCCTGTACGTGGACGGAATTCTTCAAGGCCCTGAGCAGGTGAACTTTGAGTACGGCTACTAGGCCACACTCAACGACATCGAGTGGGCGATAGGTTGGGGGAGTACGGCTTTGGCTGGTGTTTGGATATGGTGTTCTCTTTTGCTTGTTTCTTCCCAGATACAGGTTGGACTTTGGTCTCAAGCTGTCAATTAAATTGTCAGTCCCACACGCATTGCGATGGTGCAGGCATCAGGGAGTAGCTTTAGTCAAGAAATTGGATCTTTGCTTTGCTGAAGTCTTAGAGGGGGTCCCTTTTGTCCCTTTTCCCCCCCATCTTGCTTGGAAGGGCTTTTGTCTTGCTTTATCTCTCTAGCCCAGTCTGTGCCAGCAGCTCTTCTCTCCGCTCTCCTTTCTGCTCCGTAAATCTATCGGGAAGCGGTAGATTTAGTAGTCGCAAACGTTAAATCAGTCATTCTTCCCTCTGACCCAATCTGACCTCGTCTTTTTTTCTCGGCGTCACAGTTACATCTGACGATGCCCTCGTCTGTCACTTACCGTATCATGCACAAGAGTGCATGACCGACCAATACAGAATTAACAATTTAATTTGGGTGATTATTGCTTTTCAGCACCCATGAGCCGAGACTTTTCCTGTTTCTCTCCTACAGGCTCCGGAGGTTAGGCATGTTATGTCACACAAAGACTTCGCAGCAAATGGAAGTGGGTGGGAGGATCCAGTCAAGACAAGCGGGCTCGTCATCCATCAGAGGCTCCGTGACATAAATACACACAAAAGTGTCATCACATGCCTTACGTACAATAGTGTCAATACGCGCCACCATCAGTACCACAGCTGGAGCCGCCTTTGGTATAGTGACCGGCTGTGAGACGACGGGCATGGCTACGTGTCGCGCTTGACGCCCCGATGCTGCGAACTCATAAACACAAGGACAAAGAAACTCCCCCTTGCACAAATAGTTCCAAGCCACAACCAAGCTAAAACGAATCCTCCAATAAGCTCCTCAGCTTGAATTGGGTCAGCTGCAAACTACCGTCTTTAAACCTCACGATTGAGGCACTCCTTGCATGCTCCTGACCACCCCAGGGACTAGAGGGGCGCTGTCTGAGGGAGATGACCCTACTAATCACACCACTCAAAGTCTAAGCTTCTTGACCTATCGCCGATGTTAGCTTAGTTTCACACCAGAGATATTACGCAGTTGTTCTAACCGAGTTGAGTGTTATATCAATAGTCCTCGCGCTCATAAATATTTTCTTCTCGTCAACTTTATCTTTTCCTCTAGGTACCCCCCTTCCTTCCATACCTTCGATCTATCTCTTTCGTTCAATCACCCCTTCTTCAAACGTTGTCATCATGGCTTTAGCCAAGCCTGACCCCCAGGCCGTGATTTATATGGGGATCGATTTTGGAACCACGTAGGTCTCCTCCCCTTTCCCTCACCTTCCCCTTTGCGTTCAATCTGGTGGTCGACACTGGGTTATGAATTAACCACTGGGCTACCAGTTATTCCTGTCTCGCGTATCAGGTCGAAGTTTCAGGTCACCTAAGGCCAGAAGTCAACTACGCCCTTGACGCATCATCCAGTTTCAGCGTTTGTCCAGAGAAAATCCCCACTCAGTTGCCACTGTTTCAGGATGGCAGTTCAGCTTCATCAAGTTCTGAGCATTCCGTTCTTCAATGGTTCAAACTCATGATTCTCTGGCGAGACGATCTTAGTCATTTTAGACGTTCATCCAAGTTTGCGGAGGCCGAAAAGAAATTCGATGAGGTTGGTCAAGGCGTGTTGGAAGTGACCACGATTTACTTCCAAAGACTCTGGGCGTCTTTTGTAAAGGGCCTTCCCTTTTCCGTTGAACAGTGCAAGGTACACGTTACTTTAACAACCCCGGCAAACTGGCCCCACGACGCAAAACAGCGTATGCGTAAGGCTATCGATGCTACGGGAATCTTCAACCGATTGCAATGTTATCCCAGCCTCATCTGTGAGCCAGAGGCCGCAGCGGTCTTCCTCATTACCTACGAGCTCCAAAGGATCAATCCCAAGGTGCGGCACAATGGCCAAATTCTGCATTCAATTGCCACATCTTCCAGATTTATTCTCTTTCTTTCTCAACTTTATTCACTTGATCATCAAGCGCTCTGCAAATCCAAGCACCTTAGCTAACATATAACAGGAAAACGATACTATCGTTGTCTGCGATTGTGGCGGAGGCACCGCCGTAAGCCTTTTAAACCCCCTCTAATTTCTCATGCGGTTCGCTGATTTATGCCTCAAAGGATTGTGTCAGTTTCCAGGTTTCTGGACTATCACCCCTTTCCCTTGCAGAATGCGTTCCCAGCGAGTACACTCTTTCCGGCGCTGTGATACTGAACGACCTCTTCAGAGAGAAAGTAATTGCTAAGGTCCGCGCATGTTCCCCCCAGGGGGCCCAGCTCAGTGCGTCGGCCATGGAAGAAATTATCTCACTCAACTGGAAACGGATTATTGAATGTTGCGATGGAAGTGATACAAATCGCCAAATCGTAATACCCCCGGACATTATTAGATTTCAGGCAAGACAAGTTCAAACCGGATCGCTGGAACAAATCTTGACATTCACGAGGTATTTTACTCTACTCTACTGTTTTTACTACTCTAATTGCTGGAAAGGGAGGATCTGGAGGAAATCTTCCAACCCGTGGATCGAATTATCCAGCTCGTCAAATCGCATATTATAGCAGTCAAAGTAAAGACAGGCCAACTCCCAAAGGTGATTATATTCCAGTATATATTATAGCTTGTTTATTCCCCAAAGCTAATGTAGTTGAAACTCACAGGCTCTTATTATTGCTGGAGGTTTCGGCAAAAACCTGTTTCTACAGAATGAGGTCAACAAAATGATCGAGGGCGATTTCGGTAGTTCTGTCGGAGTCATCGTATATCATGACAATATTGGGTAAGTATAATCCTCCCTTTTTAATCCATATAAAACTATATCTTATATCTATCAGATGGAAATCGGAGGCACATGGCGCTCTGTATCACGCCATCAACACAGAGCGAAGAGACGGGCAGACGATAGTCGCCTGCCGTCTGTCGCCAAATAAATATGGCTTTCGACCGCCTAATCAGGGCGTAAAATGGTTTTTGGAAAAGGTAAGGAATAAATCAAGCCCCAGAATTCTTGCTCTAAGCTGACATATATTTGTTTGTCAGGGCGCGAATCTCTCAACCAGGCGACCGAACATGTTCAGAATCCGCCTCGAAAACTTTGAGACAGTGTCGCGCAATTCTGCTAAATACCTGACGCTCGATTTGTACTCTATTCAAAGTGGAATTGGTTCCGGTTACAGCCGCCAGGTTTGCAAGGTCACATGGTTATGGCTACAAGAGCTGGACCGCCCGTCCGACGATTCCTTCGACTTGGGGGTGGTTTACGATGGAATTATTGTATCATTCACCCTCTACTATAAGGGCAAACTCCAAGGCCCTGATCAGGTTACATTTAAGTACGAGTATTAGGCCAAACTTGATCATATTTAAGTAGGTAGGGTTGGGAGTGCGGCCTAGTCTGTTTTTATGTGTACCGTGGTCTTTTGCTTATTTCTTTTTTGTGTAATTTGGACTTTTATTCGAAGCTGGAAATCAGATTGTGAATCCTACATATATGAGACGCTTCAAGTATCTTTTGTTTTGCCCTATTCCCTAACCTAAGCCATGACAGCATCTGTTTTTCTGGTCTCCTTCTTCCTTGCTGAATACGCAAGATTCGGTTCTCCCAGGTGCCAGATTTATCATTCCTCCCTTTGACCCAATCTGACCTTGTCTTTTTTTCTCGGCGTTACATCTGACGATGCCCTCGTCAGTCACCTAGCGTGGTCTGCACAAGAGTGCATGAGCGACTAATGCCGTATCAACAACTCAATTTGGGTGATTATTCCCTTTCAGCATCTATGAGCCGAGACTTTTCCTATTTCCATCCTATCAAAGCGTATTTTGATGAACCGTTATTGAGATTTAATCGCATCAATCAGACGCTGACGCAATGATGTGTAAGGCTTGTAAGGGAATTTGCTGTGCTTGATGGTTAAAGAAGACGAGAGGGGTGGCGACTGAGGCACTTGCAAATGCTCGGGGTAACCGAATTTCCCGAGAAAACTCGCGTTGATGTTGGCTGAATAGAAATTCATGTGTTCGGTATTCGTTTCATCAATAAATATGGCACAGACCTATGGACAATTAGGGTTCGCATCGGACAGTTTCTTCGGAAATAAAAAACTGACTCTGTATTCATGCCTTGTCCGGTCAGTTTTGGAGCTACTGCTGCTGACCGCCACCGTCTCAGCTTGAGCCTGTGCAAGACCAAGAAGCACAACAAGAATGTACGGGTCACGGCATGGATCTGCAGGCTCTAGATGCTTCAACTGAAGCTGGCGGGCAGCTGCGACAGGTACATTCGGCAGTTGTTGGCGGCGCCGAGGACGAGGCATCGGGAATGCGGCCTCTCTTTGTATTTTAACCATACTGCGCTGCATGAAGGCGAAGACTGGAGGCGGTTGGTCTTGGCCAGGACCCTGACGTTGACTGCAGGGAGCAAAGACTAGACCGTGGAGGCGAAACTTGTGGTCGGCACCATAATGAAAGAAGCCAAACGGCCTGTGATGGGAAAACGTCAGCAATTAAGCGGACTCTACTTGTCGTTCTCATCTGATCTGTCAGCCTTACCGAATGCATTTGAAGGGCCCGTTTCGGTCTGTGAGAATGCGTCGAATGACGGCGTTCTTGGTGTCCGAGTTTGCCAAGACCTCGGCTTCGTGGGTCCAGTAGCTAAACGGCCGGCGATCCATCAGATCGGCATCGTGAACCGCCTCATCGACCGTTTTCCCGCGCGGAACCTCGTCGTCTTGCAGCTCAAAGGAACACCGCAGAAGCTCGACATGTCGCGCTGTCCATTCCAGGGGTTGCACAAAAAGCCGCTCCCGGGGGTGCCGGCGGATGAGTTCGTCTATGGAGATGGGCATGCCGAGGTGCCGCGGGTGCTGGAACGGGCAAAAGGAAGCTGTCAGGCTTCGACCACTGGTATCACGGTGTCTCGCGGGTTGAGTTGAGTTGTCAAAAGGAGACGTGGTTAACGAAATGAGTCCTTTCCTGAGTGTCCAAGTTGAGACTTGGAGCTGAATGGGCTGGGGTCACGGCGCCACATGACCCCACCCATGCAACCCACATGAGTGACGAGAATGTTCGCCATGCATAAATAAATAGGCCAGAATATTTTTTTATTTGCATTGAAGCTGGACAAATAAACTCGGGAGTCTTGCAGAATTCTTTAGGCATTTTTCGGCTGTGGTCTCATTCAGAGGAAGTAAGTTTATCGGCCACCAGTTGAGGTATACGCGGAGCATGTCATGGGAAACCTCCTTTCAACAGTTGATAATACAAAGGATTGACTGAATATGTGTTTGACTTAGGCTACCAGTGACGTGGCGTTTCGGATACTTTCCATCCGTTGAGTTGCATCTCGGAGCCTCAGCCTCTGTCATCACATCCACTCAATCCACATTGGGAATACCAGCTTTGGAGTAGAGTTTCTTCCAGTCTCGACTTCTATGAAAAAGAAGCCCCATTCGGGGATCCTAAATACTCTCTAGTTCTAAGAGCGAGCCATCTTTCGCGCAATCCACATTCCCTCGCATTCTCTACCATGTCGGCAGCAATGCCTATGAAAACATGTCCAACTCACAAACTTCTGAATAGTGTTACACGTCTCGTACATTCCGTTGTTTCGCTCTCATTCTCCCAGCACGCTTCAGCGGCCCTGAATTCTGGTACCCGCCACTCCGTACGAAGACATGGTCTCGCCAACCTCGCAAGGGTCCTCTCCATACTCCACCTTCTCCAGACCCTCGGGCCTGTCCTTCTCCAGAGCCATCTTGCCCATGTGCGCCTGGCATCGGAAACTGCCAAACTTGTACTCAATAACCGTGCGCTGCTCAGTATAGATGAGGGTGAGGACTTCGTCAACCTCGAAAACAAACCGCTGTCGAAAGAACTCGGTCAGGGTCGTCTCATTGACGAAGTTTGAGCTTCCAGTGATGATGAGAACCCGAGACTCGCTGCCTGTCATAGGCTCTTCCTTGTACTTGACACGGTTCTCAGTGACCTTGATTCTGTGGTTACGAATGGTCACTCCGCGGAACAAAGAAGTGCCCAGGAACGTCTGGGCCGGGCGGGGGTTGAAGAAAACGATCTTGGCTGCAGCGGTGACGTGTCTCACATAGTCGGGCTTGTTGATGACGGCGCACCAAATTCGACCGCAGTTTCGAATCGTACCGAGAAGCTCATGGTAGGTGCAATCAGGCGGGAGGTTCGTCAGCCAAAGAGCGCAGTTTTCCCCGGGCTTGAGGTTCCGGACGCTTGCATTCCGAGCGCTGTGTTCGCCGCGATAGTTGCTGGAGAAGGCACCGTAGTCAAAAATGGCAACAGCTTGGCTAGTGCCGTTTCGAGTAGCTCGTTTGTTGCAAGACACAGCAGCCATGGGTCGGAATCCGTTTCGCGAAACTGGAGATGCAGGCTGAGAAGGCCGCTTGGTGGCGGGGACCAGAGTGAGGGCCGCGGGGATTTCTGGTGTCGTCACAGTCCACTGGGGCATTTTGCTTGGGTCTTGGAATGCGTTCCACATGGGGGCTTCCGCCGGTGTATATATCTCCGGGCTGTGTGTTGCCTGAGAAGGGTACCGGATGAGCGAAGACTGAGAGTCCGATCTCTGCGGCGGAGGAGTCGACACTCCAACCGATGAGAGGCGATCCGTCGAATAGGTCATGGGCAGTCTGCCAGAAGCGACGGGGGATGGATACGAGGTAGCGGAAGCTCGAACATTGTTCCACGCGTTTCTGAGAATGTCGAAATCGGGACCATTTGCACCCCGAGTCGAGATATCTGGCTGAAAAGCCCCAGTGAGGGGAGAAGCAACATGGCCAGGCATACCATTCGAGATGTCTGGCTGAAAAGCCCCAGTGAAGGCAGAAGCAACATGGGCAGGCATACCATTCGAAGCATCGTAGATGGTCGGCTGGGGATTCGCTGGACGTATGATCTCATGAGGCCACATAGGCGAGTACTGGGTGTCGCTCTGGTGATGAAAGGCCGCTGGCTCTGGTGTGAGCGGAGTATGGGCTTGGCCAACCCGGAGCGGGTTAGTGAGCCAGGAAGGAAATTCGCTTCCAAAGACTCCCCCAGAACGAAATGGGACTGGAACTTGGCGAAAGGCTTGCTCCGTAGCTGCTCCAGTGCCGTTACCGATAGCCTGGTTTACAGCGGGACCAGGGTAAGGAGGAAGAGTAGCAGGGGCGTAAGCGGAGAGCCGCTGGCTCTCTGGGGTAACTTGTTGAGGCATGTTGCCAACTTGTGGCCGCGCCAACAGATCAGAGTTGATGGTGTGTCAAGTAGGCTCTGGGTTGGTTGGAGATGGGAGTGGTTGAGAAAGAGTTGTGTTGAAAGGGAGTTGCTGTGGGAGTAAGAGATGAACAGAACTGAGAGGTGAAAGAGGGGACAGTTTTTATAGAGCTCTCTGCTTGGTGGCAACACTGCGTGAACAATGGTCAATCAGCTTTGCCAAACAGCCAGGACGTGTCAGCCTTGTTGAAAAGGTCCCGTCGGCTAACACTGCAGTCCGCTCCCCTCGGCTCACACCGACGCGAGCTGGGGGGATTGCACAACATCGGATTCAAAACACGCCCTTCTAGAAGAGATGAAAGAACTCACGGTCTTCTAGAAGCCATGCAGTGCAAAGGTCATGGCGAGCGGGCTGCTGCTGCTGCCAAACATGTCACAACAGTGACGATGGAAGTGTGTGTTTGCTGGATCATTCCCTTAATGAATTGGTTGGAGGGAAGCCTGCATGGCCTGACTGTTTTCACCAGTCTAGAATCATTTGTATTAAAGAGTACTCTGTGTATCTAGAATGCAGTTTGATGGGATGTGGGTTGACGGGTTATGGCTGTCGTGGTGAAGGCAACAGGGAGCATCAAAGGCAGTATCACGGCATCCGCCGACGGAAACAACGTTTCCAAGCATCTCGATTGACTTAAGGTCCTTCTAGAAAGAGTCTCCCACATCAAACAAACATGTTCATCAAACCGCTGCCTGGTCTACATGGTCGTCACCCGCCTCTGGAATCGCGGAACCGTCCTGGTGAACTTGGCCGGGTCCTCCCTGGCGCCGTCTTCCCAGTACTCGTACTCAATCCACGCATTCTCGGGCATCTGCTCCTCCATGGCGGCCATCCAGTGCCCCAGCTCGGGGCTCAACGCTACGACGCCCGTCTCCAGCACGTACTGGTCCCACAGCTTGACGAGCTCCCTCAGCCGCGCGGGCTCCTGCTCGGCGAGGTCGTGGACCTCGCCGGGGTCCTGGGCCAGGTTGTACAGCTGCCAGCGCTCGGGGCCCTTGGGCTTGGGGATGAAGACAATCTTCCAGTCGCCCTTGCGACAGGCCGCGCGCCCGCATGTCTCCCAGCCGTTGATGAAGTCCTCCGCGTGGATCCGCGGCTGCGCGCCTTGGAGGTACGGCACCATGGACTTGCCACGCATCTCGACGACTTCACGGCCTTGGTAGGTCGGGGCTGGGTGCTTGACTCCGGCCATGTCCAGGATGGTAGGGGCCAGATCCATAACTGTGGAAAATTGGTGCGTGATGCCGTTGCGGTCGATGGTTTGGTCAAATGAAGATGGCGGCTTCATCAAAAAGGGAACCCGAACACCGCCTTCAGTTGTGTACGCCTTGTACAGTCTGCTCGGCGCCGTCGCGGCCTGCGCCCACCGCGGGCCGTACCAGATGAAAGAGTCCCCGTTGCCAAGGTTGTCGAGGCTGTTGTTGTAGTACTTCTTGAGATGCTGCATCATGGAGCCCTGGACGATGGGGTAGGCTTCGTAGGCAGCTCCCTCAGCGCCGTTGTCTGAGAGGAAGCACACAAAGGTGTTGTCCAACTCACCCTCTTTCTCTAGGTAGTCGACCACTTTGCCTACATTTGTGTCGATGCACTCGACCATGGCGGCGAAGACCTCCATCGCACGGCACGAGTTCGCCCGCTCCTCTTCGCTCATGTCTTTCCATTCCTTGACTTCATCCGCCACGACGGGATGGGGCTCGACGTCCTTGGAGATGAGGCCCAGGTCTTTCAGTCGCTGGAGACGCTTCAATCGGAGAGCATCAGGGCCGTCATCGTAGACACCCTTGTACTTCTTGATGTACTCCTGAGGCGCCTGGAGCGGCCAGTGAGGCGCTGTGAAGGGGAGGTATGCGAAGAACGGCCTCTCATCGCCGTCTTCCTTCCAATCCTTGAGGTACTGCAACATTTTGTCTCCATAGCCGTCCGACGAGTACCACCCGTCCGGCAGCTCCTTGATGTACTCGCCGTCCTCGCTGTGCAGCGCAATGACGCTCATGGTCAGGAACTCCGGGGACTTCTCTCCCGTCGCCAGCTGCGGCTCGTAGGCGTAGTGGTTACTGCACGCCGGGAGGTGGGCGAAGCTGCGTTCGAAGCCTCTCGCCTTGGGGCTTCGCTCTGGCGTCAGCCCGAGATGCCACTTGCCCGACATGAGGGTCTGGTATCCGGCGTCGCGGAGGATCTCGGGGAGTGCCACGACGCGCTCGTTGAGGTAGCCCTCGTACCCAGGCATGCCTCGCTGGACATTGGTAGACATCTTGCCCGTCGGGTCGTTCTGGCCCGCGACGTTGGTCCATTCAATGAGGTTTCCCAGGCCGGCGATGTGATGGTCCGTCCCCGTCATTATCATGGCTCTGGATGGCGAACAAGCCGCCGCCGCGTGGAAGTCGGTGAACCGGAGACCATTTTTGGCCAGTTTGTCGAGGTTGGGCGTGTTGATCTCGCTACCAAAGGAGGCGATGTCAGAGAAGCCAAGGTCATCAGCCACAATGACAAGGAAGTTGGGTCGCTTTGAAGCTGCCATTTTGCCAAGACTGGAAGAATCTCAAGTTATTTAGTGGCAAGCAAGATTTCATCGAGCCGTCTGGACACGCTCTTGTTATACGTGAGCAACGATGGAGGGCCTCAATCGCAAGGTGGGGGGGCCTCGCATCAAGGCCTCGGGTTTGCTGTCCAGACCGACAACCGACTTTTGATCCCGCGGACGATCGCCTCCAGCCAACGGGCCTATCATCTCGCGAAGGCATCTGCAAGTGTAATCATTCCTCACGCCACACGGATTCATCGGGTACTTGAGAGCGTCAAGTCCGGTCGCAGAGAGCATCGCATTGGCGCGGCTTTGACGGGGCGGGGGTTGAGGTTATGTCGGTAGTTTGGACGTCATCCACGGCTCATGTTGGAGGAGGCGTATTATCCGATACTTGCTGCTTCTGGTGTTAGACAAACGCCTCGCATCGGCTCGTCGGGGTCCCTGTCTTTGATGCTGTCGAGAAAGTCGCCAAAGCCGTCAGTAAGCACGCAAGCGAGGACGCCATGGCCTTTCTAGCATCTTATACTCCGTACCAATCTCATAGACACATGTCCTAAAGAGTCTCCAGTTTACCCCAGAAAGACTCCATCACAATCCCACTTGTCGGTCTTACAAGAATAGCAGGGCCTGCCGATCCTTTCCCAACGCCCACATGCTAACCACTAGCGCTGGTCCGTTGACGATAAACCGAAGAGGTCGAGAGGGTTGGCTACCAAGATTGAGCGTTTGTTCCCTCCTCACACGAGTCCATGTTTGAGGTTGAGAATCGTGGCTCGAGATATTGATGCGTATCCTGTCGCACGAGCCATGGCCAACAGCACCACGCCCCGTCTCGGGGTTCCAACCCAACATGCTCCAGAGAGACTCTATTCGTTCGATCGGGCGCTGGATAATGGCACGTCTCGAGGGCTAATACGCGCCTATTGGCTCGGGTCTGTCGTATGTATGGGGGCGTTCTTGTTCGGATATGACAGCGGCATGTAAGTCAGCCAAGCAAAGCGACATGGAGCCATTCTCACAAGACTGCAGTGTTGGGGGAGTCCTAACTCTGGCATTTTTCCAGCGAGACTTTGGTTACGGAAAGCAAGACCAGACACGGACAAGCGCTCTCTCGGTCGGGTTGCAGCAACTTGGAGCGTTTTGGGGTGCTTTCTGGTTTGGCCCATTGCTGAACAGTATGGTCGCAAGAAGCCTTTGGTTCTGTTCTCAGTCATATTCTGTATCAGAGGCGATGAGCTGACACTTGCAGGGGATTTTCACCTCCTATTGGATTGACTACGGGGCCTCGTTCATGAAAGATGAGCCTACCAGCCAGTGGCAGGCCCCCATCGGTCTTCAACTCGTTCCGGCGGCGTTGCTCGGAGGCGGCGTGCTCACTCTCAAGGAGAGTGCTCGATGGCTTACCGGGAAAGGACAGCATCAGGAGACCTTTGATGGTCTGTCATGGATCCGCGGAGATGCGTCGCAGTCAGCGATTGACGAAATGAATGAGATCCGGTTGGGGGTAGGCCCCGAGGCTGAAGAGACAAAAGGCTTCGAGTTCAAAGGTGACCAGGAGCAAACTATTCCTACATACAATACGAGGGCTAACCAACTTGCAGAGCTCCTCCGGGGTGACTACTTCAGACGGGTATTTGCAGCATTCTGCATCATGGCCGCCCAGCAGGCCACGGGTGCCACGGCGTTTGCGTACTTTGGCCCGCAATACTTCACGCTGCTCGTCGGCGCCGGCCGAAGAGCTCTAATGCTGACGACCATCTTTGGGACGGTCAAGGTATCAGCGTGCGGTGCATTTGTGCTATTTCTCGCAAACAGATTCTCGCGTCGACAGGTCTTGGTCGGCGGCCATGGCAGTGTGTCAGATTGCGACGGCGGTTGTTGTCAGGGCAAGGCCGGCGCCTGATGACGGTGCGGTGACGTCCTCTGGGATCATGACGGTAGCTCTCATCTACATCTTCGTCATCATCTACAACATCAGCTGGGGTCCGATGCTGTGGCCGTACATGTCGGAGTAAATCACGGGGTTGTCATTTCTGAGTGCGCCGAGAGGCCTCGCTAACAACGAGCGATGAGGATCTTCCCAGCCAGAATTCGAGAACCTGGTATAGCAATTGGAACAGCCTCGCAGTGGCTCTTCAATCTACTCTCGCTCACGACGCCGTATATGATGGAGAGGCTGGGATGGGGCACATTTCTGGTAGGGGGGGTGTTTGATGTCGCCATTTGTGCGCTTGCGTTTTTGTTTCTCCAGCAGACCAAGCATCTCTCGCTTGAGGCCATTGCCAGCCAGCGGTTTGACAAGATGGTGTGAGAATACTAGAAAGGACATGAGCAATCGAATCGATTGATTAGAATTGTCGGAAATATGGGTAATAATAGACGACACGAGCACGTTGTCACGAGGCCATCTCATCCCACAAAAGGAAGACCACCAGTGTGCCACTTCAGACACTGAAACGGCAAAAAAGAATCGTATGCGGTTTATGTGGATCGAACACATGACCTTCAGATCTTCAGTCTGACGCTCTCTATGAGATTGTTAGACATGATGTGCTGGAGTTTTAGAAGTTTTGCAACTTACCCCAACTGAGCTAAACCCGCGCTGTTGAGAGAGGGTCTCGTGTGTTAGGTTATGTGCCCTCGTCGACTGCAGGAAATGGAGATGTGTGGGGCATTTTTGGTGGTGGGCCGCCTGTGTGCGCGTATCGCTTACCCTACACCATTCTGACAGCTGGTGTGTTGTGATGTGAAAATGCAAAGTTTAAATCCTGTCCAATGAGGGGGCTTTAGAGTGTTTTTGCGGGTTTCTATTTTCATCATGATCTAATTCTCGTGTCCTGTACGGAGTAGGTCGTGGATATATCTGGACACGAGAAACAGATGGTTGGGAGTGGGAGAGCCTCAACTCAATACGGGGGCACATACACTACGTAGGTATCGTCCCCTGAGAAAGACAATGCGGACTGCCGATCACAAGGCAATCTTGGTCGCATCGTCTGAAAACTGGAAGCCTGATTCAGCAGGAATCCGCCAATCGTTCCCCCCCTGTCAGAGAGATCGAGCCATGTCATGCCCCCAAATCTTTCGTATCCAAGGCACATCGTCCAAAGCTCCGAGTCGCCTTGCCGGCGCTAGATGCCCACTAGCGGGAGGCATCCACCACCCCGCGAGGGGCGCAGCCCTGAAAACGCCCTGGCGACTCGCTACTGGCCCCCTGTAGCTATGTAGCTAGCCCTGGAGAGGTTCCGGCGATGCAGTGGAGCGCCGGCGGAGACAACCTTAGTCCTCCAGGACGTCTGAGGAGTGGGATTTCCCAAAGGGGACATGCGGTCACCCACGCTTCGGTGCAAGGGGGACCTCGGTGCAAGGGGGCAGTAATACCACAACCACAACGACCACTGATGAGCCTGGTTCGTCTTTACTTTTTCTGCAAGACACTGAAAAGGAATATCTGTCACAAATCACAGCTCTCGTGCTCCAGTTGAGAGAACGCCCGCGAATCAGCCTGCCCCGTATCCTGCTCCGTCGCAAACGATAGCGCGCCACCTCGAGTATCAAAGCCAGGCGGCCTGAGCGAGATTGACGAGATCAACCCCCCGCCAGCCTGATGCGATGGCTTGTTTTGAGTCATTGCCGGGTCCGAAGCTGGGCTGGACCAACGCCTCGCCAACAGCCAACAGCAGCTCGCGATTCAACTTCGGCACTTGCTCCTTGGCGACACAATGCCACAATGCCACTATGCCACAATACAACCATGACGCTTGCTCCCTAGGCAACACCGAGTCCTAAGTCGCCCGTCAGCTCCCCCCCACTGCGCCTTCAGGCTGCCACGACGTCGTGCAGGACGAGGAAACAGGCTGTTGGGTCGTGGTCGAGGCTTTGCAGTGTGAGGCTTGACCGTTGAGGCGTGAGGCTTGAGCTCTCCAGGTACATGATACGCGAGGATATTTATTCGCCTGACTCCCGGCACCTCCGCCCTGTTTCAACCCTCTCTCTCTCTGCTCTCTGCTGCCAACCGTCATTACCCATTGCTTCTCCCACTGCGCCTCGTCAGTCACCATGGGCCTCAGCGACATTCGCGACATTGACCGCGAAGACGTCTCCGACTTCGTCTGGAAATGGAAGTGCAAGATCCTCCACCGCCAGGACTCTCCCCTCAACAAGCCGCTCGACCTCGAGTCGTCCACCTCTGAGGACGACCCCAAGACGCCCGCACCCTCCAAGGACCCCACGTTTGGCTCCGACACCACCATCAAGACGCTGTACGAGGGCCGCAACTCCAATGCGACTCACTTCGAATGGGTCGACTACCCGCCCAAGCAGCTCTCCAAGTCGGCCGCCCGCGCCCAGGACCGCGTTGCCATCAAGGTCTACAAGGTCAAGGACCGCGAGAAGCCGTGTGTTGGCGGCCGCTTCCCCCTCAAGTACCACCAGATCGAGGTCCAGAACCCCATGCTGGTGGCCGCCCTCGAGCCCATTCTGAAGAAGGAAAATGTCTACCTCGACGTCCACGACACGGCCGAGTTTTCGGAGCCGTTCCGTGGCCTGTGGTTTTGCCAGGACGAGATCAAGGAGCTGTACCGCCAGACCCCCGTCGACAACGCCCTCAAGGGCTACCTGCAGCTGTTCCTCAGGATCCTCGACGACATGTTTGGCGAGATGAGGACCAAGCGACGCCATCTCCTCGACGGTGGCTTGATTGACTTCAAGACGGCGTGGACTCTTTTCCCCCGCGGCTCCACCGTCTATAGCTACGGCCTCAACTCCGAGTTCCTCTGCAAGGTCGAGGACACCGAGTATGTCAAGAAGAACGAGGGGACCTTCCTCCTGGTCAAGGGCAAGATCATGACGTTCAATGGTGAGGAGTTCGTCTGGCAGGACAAGACGCTCCCGATCCCCGCATTCACTGGCAACAACCCTATTCGCGAGCTCCGCCACTACCCCTTCGAGTTCCACTCAGACCAGGACGCCATCATGAAGCACCTCGTCACCCGAGGCAGGAAAGTCCTCGATCTCCAGGGACTCAAGTATAGCTGCTACACCGGAATCGCGCTGCACGACGGCGAGAAGCAGTGCATCGAGAAGCACAACGTCGAAGGCCGTGTCCTCATCGACGTCGTGGGATACAACAAGTACCACCTCGCACTGGGCAAGCGAGAAAACAAGGACCCGGAGACGGCGCGGAACCAGGTTCGCCGTGCTCGCCGACGGCTGCCGCAAGACGAGGAGGAAGAGGAGAGGGAGGTCAAATCCCCAAGTACCCAAAAGAAGCGATTGAGCGAGAAGAAGCAACTGAGGAATAAGAATGAGATGCTCGAGAAGCCCGAGGAACTCGCCTTCATGTCTGAGATGATTGGGGGGTACGCACTCAAGAACAAGCTTTGGGGTGAGTATATGCTACAGACTAGATGGCAAGCGACTGACTGACGATCCTAGTGCAATTCTATATCGAGGACATTGAGCCCATGGTTTGGAACGACCAAGCCTTCTCCCACCTCGTCTACGACGACCAGCAAAAGGACCTCGTCCTCTCCTTTGTAGAGAACCACAACCTCACCAACGGCTCCTCGGCCGTCATGGAGGACGTCATCGTCGGCAAGGGCCAGGGCCTCATCATCCTGCTGTCGGGCCCGCCCGGCACCGGCAAGACGCTCACGGCCGAGGCCGTCGCGGACCGCACGCACCGGCCGCTCTTCTACCTGCAGGCCGAGGACCTGGGCATCAACGCGGCGACGCTGGGGGCCAACATCAAGCGCGTCTTCGAGATGGCGACGGAGTGGAACGCCGTCATCCTGCTCGACGAGGCCGACGTCTTCATGGCCGAGCGCAACCCCAACGACATCCACCGCAACGAGCTCGTCAGCATCTTCCTGCGCGAGCTCGAGTACTTCCGCGGCATCATCTTCCTCACCACCAACCTCTACCACACCATCGACTCCGCCTTCCGCAGCCGCGTCAGCCTGCACCTGCTCTTCCAGGCCCTCAGCCGGGACGCCCGCGAGAGCATCTGGCGCAAGTTCCTGCAGCGGCTGCCCGAGCAGGCGGCGCGCGTCAAGGACGTCACCGACGGGGGGGAGGAGGAGGAGCACGCGAAGCCGGCCGACAAGGCGCTCGACGACGAGGACATTGCCGAGCTCTCGCTGTGGCAGCTCAACGGCCGCGAGATCAAGAACGCCGTCAAGATGGTGCGCAACTGGTGCGACCACAAGGGCTACGTCATGACGCTCTCGCGGCTGGAGAATGGCATCAAGGTGACGAGTCCCCATGCGTCCAAGGATGGCGACGTCGACAAGGAGCTGTATGAGTGATGCGTGCCATTTGTTGATGGATTAATCGCTTGGAGATGGAAGAAAAAGAGATGAACTCTGCGAGACTACAGCATTTGGTGTCTGAAGTCTGATATAATAAGTCCAAAGTTAGTGTAGGTTTTAGTAGCGTCTAGGATACCCTCAATAAGGTGATTCCATTCTTGGTTTCCTTTGTATTTCACGTCCGAACTACGCTACCAGATAGAAGTCTCCGTCAATCAGTGTTTGCACGATCGTGGTTGAAAGGTAGGTAGCAAGAGGCGAAAAACCTCATCTCATGCATTTCTTTTAATCGAGATTTACTTGTAATACAGTAGTGCCGTGTTTCGTAAAAGGGCACCGATGCCGAACCACTCCTGATCAATCATCAAAACTCCCGAGCCGTTGTGCATTTTTAATATACCACACCCATTCCCAGTACCATTCCATGACCACTCTATCCTCTGGACCTCAAAGCCCGTCGTGGCGCAGCCTTTTCCGCGGTCTTCTTCACCACGCCTGTAGGAGCAGCACCGCGACCACTCGCTCGCTTTGGCTTCTCTTCCGCGGCGGCCTTGGAGCTGGGGAGTTCGCCCTTTCCGGACTTGGCGGCAACACCGCGGGTTTTCGGTGCTGGCTTGTCCGCGGCCAACTTTGCAGCGCCGCGGCCACGAGTCGCAGTCTTGGGTGGCTCGGCCGCAGCTGGAGCGGCCTTAGGCTTGGAGCGCGTTGTCTTTGCGCGAGTGGATGATGCCGTATCCTTTACTACGGCTTCCTTTTCCACGGCTTCTTTGGCTGCGCTGCGTCCTGTTCGTCGTGCTGGAGCGGTTGGCTCCTCCGCGCCTCGCGTAGTTCGCTGTTTCTTTGCGGGGGGTTCAGGCGCATCGGCCTCCGGCTGAGTGCGCTTTGGACGGCCTCGTGGCTTGGCTGCCGCTGGTGCAGCATCATCGGTTTTCGTCTGGGCAGCTCTGCCGCGTTTTTTTGGGGCTGGGGCGGAAGCGGTCTCTGGAACAGCTGCAGCACGCCCGCGTTTCTTCGTCTCAGGCTTCGCCGTTGGCTCCTCTGCCTTGGATGTAGTCGCGTTCCTCGGGGGACGTCCGCGTCTCTTGGGCGGGTCGATAGGAGCTGCAGAAACTGCAGTGTCCTTGTTGTCAGCCTTGACGGCAGCTCGGCGGCCTCGTGTAGCAGCAGGCTTGTCCACCGTAGGTTTTGAAGCTGGTGCTGCGGCCTTCCTAGCAGGTCGTCCTCGCTTCGCAGGAGATGGCACAGCACGAGGCTTAACAGCGCGCTTAGCAGGCAGGGACTCATCTGTTGATCTGAGTCCACGACCGGAGCTTCTAGAGGCGACGGGCTTCACTGATGAAGGCTGAGGAGTATTCTTGGGAGGTCGACCACGTCGCTTGGGGGTTTCTGTTGTTGCGGCAGGTGTGTCTTTAGCTGGCGTCTTGCGGGGACGGCCAACCTTGTTTGGAGTCGCCGCGGAGGAGTTAGTCTGAACCGCTTTGAGGGGAGACTTTCCCGGAGTCTGGGCGATGCTCGTGGTGCGGCGGGGAGTTGGACCTGCCTGTCTCTTCGTGGCACTGGGCGTGATCGCTGCTGGCGCATCAGACTTCCTGGGTCGTCCTCTTTTGGCCGGGCTTTTGGTAGTTGTAGCCGGGGTGGCGACAGGCTCGCTCTTTCTTGGACGGCCTCGCTTTTTGGGAGTCTCAGCATCGATTCTAGCTGGCATCGACTTGCGCCCACGCTTCGCCAAAGGAGTTGGTTTGACAACTGGGGACCAAGGGACAAACGAAAGGCGCTTGCGGGGTCCATCAATGTTCTTGACGATCGATTTCGCGGCCGCGTTCAGCATCTCGCTAGCATTGCGTCTGCCTCGCCTTGCTGTAGACGGGGGTGGGATGCCGGATTCGTCAGCATCCTCTTCTCCGCTGGGAGAGTGCTGAGTCTCTTCAGGAGCAGGAGGCTCGGAGTCGACAACCATTTCTTCGGTTTCAGGCTGGTTCATCTCATTGGAGATTGTCGAGACAGGCGATTGTGACCCCAGATGCACTGTGGTTGCTGCCTGATCCTCAGTACCCTGCACATCGTTCGCGTTCTTTCCAGCTGCCTCTTCGGAAACATGGTTGGTTGCTGCAATGGTCTCCTCTGTAGTCTCGGCACCAAGTCCCTGATCCTGTGCCTCAACATTGTCCGATCCTCCAAAGTTCATCGCATTTTGCTTTGCTTTCTCGGCATCTGCGGATTGCGCAGCCGATTCTTGAAGAGGCGAAGATCCGCGATGCGACGCATCGACTGGCTCCTGAGCATCGGTCTTCTCCAGAAGCGCCTGGCCCTCAATTTCTGTAGATAGATCGAGACTTTGAGCACGCGCGCCACGAGCCAAGGGGGACGATTGATAGTTGCCAGACTCGACGGGCGCCGAATCGCGCTGCCAGTCACAGCCTGGGGCATTGGTGGAGGTCAAGGCCGACGGTGAGGTGGCGTCGGAACGAGGTAGGAACATGGGATTGAACAACGGCGAAGTCTCGGGGCGATACGATTCGGCGAACGAGGTCTCGTCAGGGTTGAGAAGGTTGGGGCTTGATGCGACACCGCCGGCTCCAATGCTAGAAGCAGCGCCAACTCCAGGTGATGTTGCGCTCGCATTGCGCTGAGTGCGGCCGAAGCCTAACCAATTCGACGAGCCAGAGGCATCGTCTGAAAAGCCGAAATTCATGGCGCGGGATCGGGGTAGCCTGTGCGATCAATAAAGTCGCGACTGGTGATGTGTGATGTGAAGGTGACGGTTGAGCTGTGTTGCCAACGCGTCGGCGCAAGCACGTACCTTCTTTGCGACCGCGTTTGGCGGGCGCGAACAATAAAGCTATGAGTCATGTGACACGACACGTGTTGAGGACTCGTGTCTGATTTCGTGACACCGGAGGAGGAGGGGTCTGACAGCCTGAGTTGGGTGCCTTTCACACAGCGAAATATACAATAAAACAATCCCAATTTAGGCTAATTGAATTAACAATAATTACAACCTGTTGGATTGAGACCTCGTGTGGCGGCATAACATGCCTGATCCGGACTGCCTGATCCGGAACACCGGATGCGGAACGCCGGATCAGGTAATAAGCCGGATCCGGCATCATAACAACGCCGGATCCGTCTCCCTTTGGCACCCTGATCTAGATCCCTTTGAGTATAAAGGAGGGCCCCTGTGACCCTCAATCAATGCAGGACAATCACATCAATTTACATCATTTGATCAATCATCTCTACTATTGCATATAGCAAATTGCGTATCCAACAATTAAGAGTCTCATTTGCTTTAAGAGCAACCACGCAAGATACAGCTATTTGCTATCCCTATTACTTCAATTGTCATTTTCCTCAACCAACTGAAAATGCCTACTCAACGGAACCTCTCTACTAAGAAGGTCTATCTCGAGACCTTCGAAGACTGGAGCAGCTGGGACAGGCCGTTCCAGATGAAGGCAAATTCTGCCCAAATCTGGAATCTAGTCAATCCTGATACAACAGACCAACCAAGACAACGCCCTATCCTGCCGACCATCAGTTCCTATTATCGACGGATTCCTCATCGTCACACTCGCGGGTCCCTGTCTAGTCAGACTGATAGTCAGACCCCTGAATTAACCAACCCGAACCAACCGGCCCAGCATCGCAATGACTTAACTGCGGAAGATAAAGCCTCCTACAACCAAGACCAAAAGGACTATGACCGCGATCTCCGGGCATATCAGCATGAGCAAGCCCTAATCAAAGAGATCAAAGATTGGATCATGGAAACAGTCTCTCAAGGACTGATGGAGACCTGCGAAGCCCATCAGGACCTAAGGACCTGGTATACCAACTTCCGAGATAGCGTTGGAGCTACAACAACAGAACAGCAAAACGAAGCCCGAGCCAAATATCAGACTATCCTAGCCCAGGCTCCTAAGGCAGCTAAGGATTTCCCTCACTGGATTACAGACTGGGAGCAAGCAACTCACAAGGCCCAGAAGAGAGGGATCGGAGGCCTAGACAACCCTAACGTGTGGTTCAACGACCTAAGCAACACTATCCAACCAGCCCTAAAGACCTGGTACTCAACCTATTACGGCACCTATAAGGATAAGCTGAGATTACAGACCCTAGCTATCCGGGAAGTTGCCAAGGACCTAAGGGAAGAAGTCAGCAGACAGAACTTTCTGCAGCTTGCAGCCAAGAAGCCTGAGTCATCTACGCCAAAAACCGGAGGGGTCTTTGGACCGACCTTTGGAAATGACACGGATCCAGCTGATCAACCTGACCCTGATCAGGATGATCTACAGCAAGCTAAATCGTCATCAAAGCAATCCTCAAAGAAACGACAGTCTGATCAGACAGAATCCAAGTCAAAGAAAAAGAAGTTAGGACCTAAGGCCACTCAAGATAAAGACCAAGACAACTGCGAAGCCTGTGGCGGCAAACATAAGCTATCTGGATGCTTTTACGCCAATCCCTCAAAAGCCCCTGCTCGATTCAAAGGGAATCCAGTAATCCGAGATGCAGTCGCTTACAGACTATCCAAAGATCGGAAGCTACTCGACAAGCTTGCCTCCCTCAAGGATAAAGACGAACCTTCTGAGTCAGATTGACTAGGAAGGAGCATTGGGAAATGTCGAGATATAATTACAATAGCTAAGGCTGTGTTCTCTATCTCCTCGTATCCCCTGCGAAGGTCATCTATCCTAGACTCAGGAGCGACGATTGATGTGTTCAATAAGATTGAACGCTTTTATAGATACCGACCAGCTAAGGCAGATGACTTCCTTATTGCAGGGGAAAATCGAGTCCAAATACAGGGCTACGGTCAGGTTGATATTGAGACCAAAGGACTTAACGGTCCTAGGACTATCGGTCTAGATGATGTTGCCTATTGCCCTGACTTCCCTTGCAACCTAGTATCCCTACGGAAGCTGTTACGGAAGGGCTATTGGTGGGACACACGCCCAGCCTTTAACTGTCTCCGAACAGCCAACGGAAATATCCTTTGCTATCTATCTGATCAATATGACCAATTTGTCATTGAAAGCAAAGCATCTGATCAGATGATTGATGCAGAGACTGCCTTTCTATCTCGGCACAAGCACAACTCATCGACCTGGCCGAGGGCTGAAAAACAAGATGCCCGGAGATGGCACCTACGCCTTGGTCATCCAGGTCCTGATACCTTGGAACGGCTAGTCAGGAAGGTAACAGGGGCCCGGATCAAAGGGATCCCGACAGCTAAATGCGATGACTGCGGCGTATCAAAGATGAAACGTCAGATCAGCCGGAGACCTAGGGACCTAGAAAACGGACCTGGCCTGAGACTGGCAATTGACTTCCACGACTTCGATACGGATCCGGGAGGGAGAGATCCGAATGGGTATGTCAGTCTGTTATTAATAACGGACCGCTATTCAGGTTATATCTGGGATTATTACCTAAAAAGCCGACAACACAAGGATCTTATCCCTATCTTCAAAGACTTCCTAGGCTACCTATTGCGGCACTACCAAATCAAGCCAAAGGTTATCGAATGCGACAGGGAAATCCTAGGAAAGTCAGAAGACCGGCCTCGTCTAGTCTATAGATTCTTCAAAGGGATGTACATCATCGTGGAGTCAACAGCTGCAGACACAGCTGCCCAGAATGGGGGCGCCGAAGCTTCCGGGAAAACCATCAAAAATAAGGCTAGGGCTATGAGGGCTGGAGCCCGACTTCCGTCACATCTGTGGCTTGAGATCTATCGGGCTGCTATCTATCTGAACAACCGGACCCCCAAATGCATCAACAACTGGGAAACCCCTTACAGCCGATTCCACACAGCTATTGCCCAGCGCGATGGTCACGGCGAGGAACACAAGGTCCCCTATCTAGGCCACCTACGGGTCTATGGATCCAAGGCATTTGCGATGACTCAAGATGCCCTGAAGGGGCGGAAGAAGAAGCAAAGATTGAACCCTCGAGCCTGGATCGGCTACCTTGTGGGATACCAGTCATCCAATATCTATAGGATCTGGAACCCAGCTACTGGAAAGATAATATCAATCCGGGACGTTATCTTCAATGAAGACGACCAATTTGACGGAGACATCAACAAGCTAAGAGATGATCTTCTCCGAGTCGGAAGGGATGAGCTAAATCAGCTACTAAACCAAGTAGAAGAAGCTTATCAAGAACAGTCAATGGACAAATCTATCCCAGAAGACAACAACCAAGCTGCTGCCAGCGGTTATTCAGAAGGCTTCCACTACGAGGACGAGGATGAGGATACCTACAATCCGAACCCGTATGAGGAAGATCGAGATACAAGGATGACTTCAACGGCGGAACAGTCTGATCAACTGTCCGGATCTATTGAGCGTCCTAGGACTCCTAGGGTCAACGAGTTCAATCTAGGAAAGCAAGGGGAACAAGACGTCTCAGACGAATCCCCTAGCGCCGAAGAGAGACCGTATCCGACCCCTGTATCTCTCCCACCAGCAGGACTTTTAGCAATGACGATCCAAGCTGAGTCCGATTCACAAGACAAGCTAGATCAAGGTCAGGCTTCAAGACCCGAAGTGTGGAAGGCAGCGTTCAGTGCCGGAAGACTAGCTAGCCCGATTGGAACCCTCAATGGAGTAGTCATCGATAAAGCTAAGCTGCAACGGCTACTGAAGAAGCCTAGGAACGTACACCGAAGTCAGCTACCAAAGCTGCCACGGCACCATCGAGATCTTCTAGATCATCTGATGAGACCTCAATTTGAGCAAGCTGAAAAGGACCACTTGCAAAGTCATAAGGTTATGAAGTCCTGGATAGAGGTTGATCTAGATGACCCTCGAACCCTTGACAAACAGACCCTAGATTGCATGTGGGTTTACGTCTATAAGTTCGATAAGCATGGTCGATTTATCAAGTGCAAAGCCCGGCTAGTTGTTCGAGGAGACCAACAGCCGAAAGGGCTAGATGAAGAGACCTATGCCTCGACATTAGCCGGAAGGTCATTCCGATCCCTGATAGCAATAGCTGCCCGATTTGACCTCGAGCTATTGCAATACGACGCAGTCAACGCCTTTGTCAACGCTAGGCTAGACCGTCAGGTCCTAATGCGGATGCCCCCTGGATACAGAAAGGAAGGAAAGATCCTACTGATCCAGAAAGCCCTATACGGTCTACGAGAATCACCCCTCCTTTGGCAGAAAGAGCTTACAGCAACTCTTCAAGAGCTAGGCTTTGAGCCAGTTCAACACGAGCCCTGCTGTATGACTAAAAACGGGATCATCGTCTTCTTCTATGTTGATAATATTGTCTTCGCATTTAAGAAAGATAGGACCCGGGAAGTCAAGGAGACCGTTGCCGAGCTAAAGGAACACTATGACCTAACTGGAGGGCAAGAACTACAGTGGTTCCTAGGGATTGAAATCATCCGAGACCGCAAGCTAGGACTTATCTGGTTATCCCAATCCGATTACCTTGACAAGATAGCTAACCTAGCTGAAGACCTAGATCAACGTCACAACAGCCCGATGAAAAGAGAAAGACTAAGACAGTCAACAACTCGAGCCTCAATTGCATCAATTCGAAGATATCAACGGAAGGTCGGATCGCTCCTTTATGCAGCTGTGATGACCCGACCAGATATAGCATTTGCGGTATCCTTGATAGCGAGGTTCAACATGAACCCAAGCTCCGAGCATCACCAAGCTGCAGACCGAATCCTCCTGTATCTTAAGAAGACCAAGGCTCTAGCTCTTCAATTTGGTCAAGACGATCGATTCTTTGTGGCCAGCGATGCATCCTTTGCAGACAACCCAGACCGGAAAAGCTCCCAAGCCTATATCATGAGGCTATTTGGAGGGACTATTGGATGGAGGGCCAACAAGCAAGCAACAGTTACGACGTCAACAACCGAGGCCGAGCTACTAGCCCTATCACAAGCAGCCAAGGAAGCTATGTTCATTTCCCGGCTAGTCAAAGAGCTAGGGATCAAGCTGGAAGAGGAACGCATTCACATTCAATGTGACAACCAGCAGACTATCAAGCTAGTCACCAAGGATGTCAATAAGCTGCAGACGAAACTACGGCATGTTGATATTCACAATCATTGGCTGAGGCAGGAAGCCCAGAGGGATAGAATCCGGATCGATTACACCCCAACAAAGGATATGATTGCAGACGGGCTTACAAAGGCCCTCAGCAACACGAGCCTTCAGAAGTGTGTGGATCAGCTAGGCCTGGTAGATATCTCAGGGTATCTAGACCAAAGGAAGCTTAAGGAACTGAAGGAAGAAGATCTAGGGACTTGAAGGCAGCTGTATCCTGGCCGGCTTCAGCTGGGGGGGTATGTTGGATTGAGACCTCGTGTGGCGGCATAACATGCCTGATCCGGACTGCCTGATCCGGAACACCGGATGCGGAACGCCGGATCAGGTAATAAGCCGGATCCGGCATCATAACAACGCCGGATCCGTCTCCCTTTGGCACCCTGATCTAGATCCCTTTGAGTATAAAGGAGGGCCCCTGTGACCCTCAATCAATGCAGGACAATCACATCAATTTACATCATTTGATCAATCATCTCTACTATTGCATATAGCAAATTGCGTATCCAACACAACCTTAATAATATCTTTTTTTTCTAGATCAACTTCAGCGACTCTCCTCCATTGTGTCATGCTCGCAAGCAGTGTGACGGACTTTGAAAAAGAATTAGAGAAACGCAGAAACCCTAAACTCATGCCAAGTTTCTGAGGCCCGATTCTTTGATCTCGTATGGAAGTACGGATACGGATAGGACTAAATCAGATGAAAGCGGGGGTCGCCACCAAATGTGGAACACTGCTCAAGCTCCCTCCATAGCTTCAGGTTCATGAAATCGCTAATCGCCAACACAATCATTCCAAGGACCGATACGACGGAGAATAAAGTTAATTTTACGGTTACGAAGGATGCTTAACCCTTTGTCCGGACCACGCCTCGGCATTGGTGCCCTCACGACCCCAATCGTCATATCTCCGGTGCATCCAGCACAGCCACCGCAAGTGATAGCCATCTAATCTACAGGTGCTTTGCAACGATCCCATTGATCCGGCGTTTCGACCAGTGTCGTCATCTCACATGGCGTCAGTAGCCCCTCGACCGGTCATTTCTCAGATTGCCAAAACCGGCATGGCGAGGCCTCCTGTTTTACTCGTCCACCGCCATTCCGGCTTACAATCAATCGGCATCCGAGTCTCCAAGGGACGGCTGTTCTCGGCCATGAGACGTCAGATGCCGATCTGACCAGGGTCTCGGCACATTGGGCACATGGATTCGACCAAGTCATCTCTTAACGCGGCAATGACAAACCCCGGTTCCCTTGTCAGAATGCGGCAGTGTTGCGGTACCGTACGTGTGGTAGATGGCCCGCTTCTTTAGATGATGCACCACCTTTGTCGCCGCAATCATGGCTGCGGACAGCGCTTGATGGCTTGGCATTAATTCGCTCATCGCATGCACTATCCCTCCTATCTTCCGTATCTAACCTACTGCCCTTAGATATAGACTGAGGCTCGGGACACGGCACCACAAGCGTCCATTTCCTCGTCCCAGCGTCGTCACGAACCTGTTACAGGCAATCCAGGGTGACTACTCTGCGCTACCTGCCAGAGCACCGAACCATGTGGCGCCCCTCACCCAACTTTGTGACCCTGCATTGTAAGTGCAGCGTCCAAACGCGATGCTCCTCAGTGTGGTGATGTGGCTGAGAATAACCCTGGCTTGCAGATGTGTACATCGTTGTTATGGGCCTCCTGGGCCTGGCCATCCTCTACCCATACGGCAACATCAGTGCCGTTGACAGTTACTTCTTTGGAGTCAGCGCCTCGACCGAGTCGGGCCTGAATACGTGAGTGGCATGTACCCGCCAGGGTCAACATTGGCAACTAACCGTTCCCGACGGCCAATAGGGTCGATCTGAAGCTTCTCAAGACGTACCAGCAGCTTTTTCTATACTTTGTGCCCATGTTCACCAACCTCGGCTTCGTCAACATCCTCGTTGTTGTAGTGCGGCTCTGGTGGTTTCGGAACCACCTTATACAAGCCGGTTCGCCCCCACTCTTGCACCCCAATATCCGTTAGAAGTACTGATGTTTTTGCGCCTCAAGAACCTCATTTGCGACGAGCGTCACGTCGTGGCCAGGACGATGATCTCGAGGAGGGCATCAAGTCTTCCCCCTCCGACACTCCAGACGACCGTGCTAGCTCGCCCATCGCGAGCGGTATTGATGGTGTTCTCGCAGGACACAGGGAATCAGTAGATGATCAAACACAAACGCGACGAGTGACAATTCCCAAAGACTCGACAGAGAAGCAAACATCCCTTCCCGGCGACGAAAAGAATGAAGCGTTTGAGCCCGAGCCACGCATTACATTTGATCCTTCGACCAATATCCATCCAAGAAGGGATGCAGCGCTGTATATTCCCGGCCCGCGTGATCGCGATCAGGGTAATACAATCCACAACGGACTAAACTGCCAAAAACTAACCCAAAACCAGGACAACCGATTGTCGAGCTCACCGACGGCCGTGTAAGCCGAGACGGTACACACACACCTGCAACGGCCGTAACTCATGCTAACCAATATAGACCTTCGCATCGAAGAAATCCCGAGCCCAGGCACTTCTACTCATCCAAACCTCCGCCGCCGCCGCCTCGACGGGCCGCTCCTGTCCGAGGCTCGCTCCATGGATCGAGTTGCCGGCGTGGCTTCGTCCATGTTCATCCTCGGCAACACTGACTCTCGCAAGGAGCGGCGTCCGTCCCTAGTTTCCCAGCCGACACTGGCGGTGGGCGATTTCCCTCAGCTGTCGCGCGAGGTTACCGTGGGACGGAACTCGCTGTTTCATAACATGACATCGGAGGATCGCGAGGAGCTGGGCGGAATTGAGTACAGGAGCTTGAAGCTGTTGCTCAAGATTGTTCTCTGTGAGTTCTGGCTGTAGTCTATGTACGAACCTTCCTTGCTAATGAGTTAGCGTACTTCTTTGGACTACATCTATTTGGATTTATCCTCCTCCTTGGCTGGATCCAGTACGCCGATCCCAAATATCCCGATTACATCGAGGAATGTGGCCAGAACAAACACTGGTGGTAAGCGAATCCTTTGTATCGGCCACTAGTTCATCATCTCACTCTATCAGGGCATTCTACACGGCACAGACAATGACTAGCAACCTGGGCTTCACACTGACCCCTGACTCCATGATCTCCTTCAACGACGCGCCAGCGCCGATGCTCATGATGAGTTTCAGCGCCCTCGCCGGCCACACGTTCTATCCTATCTTCCTCCGCCTCCTCATCTGGACCATGTCGAAGCTCTCGCCCAGGCGCTCTTCCATCCAGGAGCCCCTTTCGTTCCTGCTCAACCACCCGCGCCGCTGCTACACGCTGCTCTTCCCCAGCGGGCCAACGTGGGCGCTCGTAGGCCTCCTGCTTCTGCTCAACATTGTCGACATCGTGCTCATCATCGTGCTGGACCTTGACAATTCCGCCGTGGCGAATCTGCCAGCGGGGCCACGCGTTGCCGCCGCCATCTTTCAGTCCGTCAGCTCGCGGCACACTGGCACTGCAAGCTTCAACCTTGCGGCCGTGAATCCCGCCGTGCAGCTGAGCTTGCTGGTGATGATGTACATTTCTGCGTACCCAATTGCCATTGCCATCCGTTCGTCCAACACGTACGAGGAGCGGTCGCTGGGACTTTACCAGCCGAGTCGGCCGGTTGAGGAGGATAACAAGGGCACATCGTATCTCATGACCCATTTACGAAACCAGCTGAGTTTCGATTTGTGGTACATTTTTGTGGGCATTTTTGCAATCTGCATCGCCGAGTCCTCTCGCATTATGGATAACGATGACCCCGTATGTCGCCTCGCTGCCTGGGTCTACTCTATCTCTAACAATTCCCAGGCGTTTACTGTTTTTCCTATTTTATTCGAAGTCGTATCAGCATAGTAAGTCCATCCGCCTCGTTCTCCTTCCTTTTCTCGCCTAACTGATCTTTCCCAGTGGAAATGTCGGCCTCAGTCTCGGGTATCCCACTGTCTCAACCTCTTTTTGCAGTCAGTTCTCGACATTTGCCAAGCTCGTTCTCTGCGCGATGATGCTGCGAGGCCGTCACCGCGGCCTACCCTATGCGCTTGATCGAGCCATTGTGCTGCCCAACGAAAACTCTGTGTGGGATGATCGCGATACCCTGGAGCTGGAGAGACCACGGTCTAGAGTCTCTGCGATTGGTAACCGATAGGTTGGTGTGGCTTGTACGATGAGGGCCTATTGTCTGCTATTGATTCAGAAAGAAGGCGGCTCTTTCCACTAGGATGGTTGACTTTTAAACCACCTTTGAAAGCATTTCGTCGTCATATTACGGTTGTTGAGTTTGGATGATAGAAGAAACCTACATGGAGTAGGAGCCCCCCACAGTTGATGCGTTTCGGGCTTGATGGATTTCCTTTACGGCATCATGATAGACGTTCTACATCACCAGCATGGTTATTTTTATTTTAACATTCAGGTTATACCTAGCCAATTTGACTTTGATAGCACTTTCAAGACACATGGAAATGAACAAAAAAGAATTTCTATTGATGTATCGTATCATGCGTGGGTATTCTGCGCCCTACTCAAGGAAATATGATTTAGTCGTGTTATTGATCATCCATCTCTTCCCGCTCTCCCTCGAGGTAAATCTCATGTCCCGTACCCTCGTGCATCAGCAAGGCCGTACCGCATCCCAGCACTGCAACAACAGCAACTCCCCACCATCCCCAGGCCACCATTCCAATGTCAAGGCCGTATCCGTACCACCAGCCGCCCACGACGGGACCGACGGTTCGGAACGCGGCCGACACGCTCTGGCCCAGGCCGTGGATCGTGCCGAGCACACTTGGGTGCGGGCTGCAGTTGTTGAGCAGGATAATGGTGGCTGGTAGGGTAAAGGTACGTGCCATGACCTGTAGTAGTAGGATGAGGATGATGCCGGCCCAGATCCAGGGTCCGGATGCCGCTTCTGGGGCCTGTGTGGAGGAGGGCAGGATGGAGAGATAAGGACCGATGAAGTACGCAACGGGGAATAGGATGAGGAACCATCGGAAAGAGCGCATTGTGCCGAGACGGGCCTGGACCGGGGGATAGAGGGTAAACTGGAGGATCATGCCCAGGAGACCAAGAAACGAGCTCGCCACGCCAACAGTCGAGGCCGGCATACCCAGACCTCCGGTAAAGAGTAAGGGAAGGCATCGGGAATACACCTTTTCAGTTCCCCCAGTGGTGCTGGGCGTTCCGTAACGCGGCGTGGAGAGGAAGAGCGACCAAATGTTGGTAAAGGCACCGAGCTGGAAATCGTAAAAGGCGCTGTTGATGAGCGTGAAGATGACGTTGCGGGTCCAGATGCGGGAGAAGGGGAGACGGCCGATCTTCTTGGCCGACTTTGATGCTGCTGCGGCGGCCGCGGCCTTTTCGGTGGCGGTTTCGCCCTGCTCCCAGAGAGGGACTTGGGCGTAGCCGCCCATGAACTTGGGGCCCATGAGACCAGCGACGCTGCGCCTCAGGCGGTAGCCGAGATGGAGGCCGGGATCGTATTTGTTTCGTCGATCCTTGGAAGTCTAGACAAAATGTTAGTTTGCGACACTCGCTAGGCCGGGGCATGAGAGAGCATACCTCTTCAAGGAATAGGAAGGTGATGAGGGTAGAGAAGCCGAGGAAGACGGCGTTGAGGATGCTGGGCAGGGCAAAGGGATAGTCACGGATCCACTGGAACCCGAAGATGGCGTCCTCGCTGAAGTAGTTGGGGAGAGTTGTAGTAGGATCAGCCAGGAGACCGCCCATGACTGTAGTCCAAAGGTTAACAATCTGAATGCGAGAGGTGATGAGAGGATAACGAACTTGGGCCGAGCATGCTGGCAGCGTTGAAGCTCAGGGGCAGAAGCAAGAAGGCGCGAGATTGAAACCGCTTCTCGACAGTGATTTCTGAAATCATAGTTCGACTGGTTCCTTGTTAGTACCGTGGACAACGTGCAAAAATATTTCATAACATCCTCCAACTCTCCTCCTCATTCAAACAATTCGTCCGCCACTTCACATCCGTCGTCAATCAAAGAAATATTCATCACTTACATAATACCAACAGTGCCGTTGATGGCACCTCCAAACACTCTCCAAAACGCGGCCCAGAAGAAAGTGGTCGAGAACCCATATCCTACACAAGAGAGCGCCGTGCCTCCGAGACCAATAATCAACGCCCACTTGCGACCACACCAGCTGGCATCGGCAATGTTGCCCCACAGGATAGCAGTGCATACTTGGGCACCGGTGAAGCAACCTTGCAAGAGGCCAGCACGTTCTGAGATGCGGGAATCAGACAGGTCACTGTCCATATGCTTGAGCTGGTAGAAAACGTAGGCCTGTAATGAAGCGACCTGGAGGAAGTCGGCGAGACGTCCGATGAATAACACGAGCAGCTGGTCTTTCCGGGGCAGCGACATCCAGCTGACAGGGCCCTTTTGCACGGGGGCGGTTTGGGGCTCGTCAATGAAGCCATCGCGAATCCTAGACTCGACGTCCAAATCCTTTTCCTCCAAGTTTTCCATGGCGATGCTGTTGGTGGCGTCTGCGGGATAGCCTTCGGAGATGCTCAAAACATTCCGGGATTTTCGGCGCCGGTGACCTCGGGGGTCCAGGGGTACTGATACGGCTTCGCTGTTGGAAGGCCGGACAGGCATGGTGGATCAAGGAAGCGAGAGACAGAGCGAGATAATAAATAACACACCCGAGAAGGGAAGGACGGAAGGGATGACGAACGGCGGGATGTGCACACTGGCTGAGCCGGCAGCGCCTACGTACGCGTACTCAACCACCGAAGCCGGATGGGTCCAATCCAAGGAGGGGAACGAGCAAGAGTGGGATGGATATCTTGCGGCAAAAGACTGGGGACGGCCAGGAAGGGAATGGAGGTGCCGGGGACAAGGTAGGAAACCGACAAGCAGCGTTGGCGAGAGATGATGCGACAGCAGAGAAGCGAATGACTGGGGATCGGAATGGGAATGATACGGCCGCGCAACCCAACGTAAGGCAGGCAAAACGAGTGAGCCGCTGGGAGGTATGTACGACGTGCGTTGGCGGACCTGGGGAAAGCGATCCGCGGATCTTAGGATAACAGATAATAGACGGCGCAGGAATGCGAGCAGCAGAAGGTGAAGGTGAAGGAGAGTGAAACCGCCAGTGGCCAAAAAAAGAATTAGCCGCGTGGGAGCGAGTGGAATCGTGCGTGTGGTATACGCGGACAGTCTCCACGAAGCCGGCGACAGCGGAAAAGACACAAGGGGAACGCGCGGTGGAAGGAGGAGAAGTACCTAGAGGGATGACGACGACGAACAAGTTTCCGGTGGACAGAAAGAGAGGGCCGGCGAGCGAAAGCCGGAGCGCGTCAGAGCAGTTTCATGCAGCTGGACGATGGGAGGAACCCTGGCGTGCGTCTCCATCCGCCTGAAGATAGACCATGCACGACGTCTAGCGGATAGGACAACACTTGACCTTGAAATGGCATGGGGGACATGGGGGCATGGCGTGGATTGATGGACGGGGGCCCAGTTGAAGCTCACATGGGTGTGGATGCGTGTGGGATGTGGATTGCGAATGTGGGTTTTGGAGTCGACGTGGATGTGGATGTGCAGGTTCACAGCAAACTCGCCTCAGTCCACGCAAGCTAAACAACAGCAGAGAAATAGGGATTCCCTAGCTTGCCCACCACTCAGCTCAGCACAAGTGACATTTGGCCCCTTTGGCCATTCCCAAAAGACACATAAAATAAGAAAAAACACAGTCCGGCACACTACACAAGCCCACTTTTCAAGCCTAGGTCGTCCAGGAGTACGCGTGAGACCAGACCAAGAGAAAAAGACAGACTCGCAAAATGGACAGGGGGATCGCCTTGGCACACAGCCAGTAGCCGCCCAAAATGGCCAACCCGGCGTGTACCATCGTCGCGGATTGGGGGATGGCTTTCCGGCGGCTCGCTTGGCTGCATGCCACTGACAGCAGTTCCTGGCTTCGGTGGATTGAGGCACACCCCCTGAGAGCAGGAAGTGAATTGTTGACGAGAACGTCGAGCGTCGACCAGAGACATTTTACTTTGGGTTGCTCGAGGAAGAGGCCAATGATGCAGTACAGTATCCGCTCCTCACTGGGATGATCTGTTCCTGGCGCAATGTCTTGGAGACACGCCCCCTTTTAGAACCCCCGGTTTTCTGCTCCACTGCGAGATTCAAAGTCGGATGCTGGGACTGAAGAGTGAGCGACGGCCCATGTAATACAAACAAGCCCCGATGGCCCGTTGCGACGTCACAGGAGTACATCACAGCACAACGTATTTTCTTCTTCTTTCGTTCATCTCGAATTTGTGTATACTTGGGTGGAGATGAGTTCGGAATGGCACGCTTCCTACTCCAGGGCTCTGCTCCACGAGAGGTCGTTTCACGCGTCGATCTAAGCTCCCCCTGCATCTGAAGCATCTCAAGGACCGAAATCATGGAAAACTGCCGTGCTTCGCCCTCGGGACAGCCAGCTTCCAGAAGGAGGCAAGCCCTGATCCGGAGCTTGACCACCCCAGGAGCCGATTTAATCAAGGCCCTGCACACCCGCTGAGGAATTGGCGCTGGGGGCGTGCACAGGGGGCTGACATGCGCCGTGTGCAGCAGTGGAGGGCCCTAGCGTCGGTGTGCGCCCTGGAGCACAGGCGTTACTGGCCCACTAAGCCGCCCCCGGGCCACGCCACCCAGGCACCGCTCGCCAAGCCGCAGGGCGGACGAAGCGAGTGCCGCCACAATATCAGCGACTTCCAGAAGACGCCTCAGGGCAAGCCACGCATCTTAGAGGAGCACGGCTGGGCACTAGCAGTGAGAAAGGGAATTGCACGCTACATAGACTGCAGTAAGCTTGAATTTTCAGTTATTCCCCAGGACTTGGACTTTGAGCAGAGCATCGGGACTTTGGTTCGACAGGCACACTGTCAGCGACGTTTGAAGGACCCGACTTGCTACGCAGTCCGGCACCGGCCGCTTCCGTGGCATGGCTTCGGCAAGGCGTGCAACAAAGAAAAGCCACGCAACAATGCAATCCAATACAATCCAATACAGTACAGAGGCACAGCCGTACTAAGAGAACCATGGCGTCGCGCCTCCGTCTCCTTGCAACTCTATAATCCATGCCAACGGCTGGCTGACACACTGACATCCGTGACATCTGGGCTTTCCGTCCCGCGACATTCAATACACGGCGCAAAGAACTGGAATGAATTGGATGTTAAGCGTCTGACGCGCAAAAGACTACAGCCGCCAATGCGAATTGAGGGTCCATTGGTTGTGCGTGTTTCCCGTCCAGGGCGGTCGGCGTCGTCATTAACGGCTGTTGACGCAAAACCACTTCCCCCACCGCCGACATCCGCCACGACGAGATGGGATATCCACAGTCGTCGCGTTTGGTGTGGCATTCGAGAAAATCACGGCTGCTCCTTTGGGCTATGGTTATCCGCCCCCAAACGCTAGATCCCTTCCCCTGTCCATCGTTGCGGCGCAGGATGGAACGCGGCACCACCTTCAATTGTCGGAACGATGAACGCCGACCACCGACCTCGGTGTGGTGTGCAGCCAATATCAATTCCTGCATGTACTGCATCATCACTCATTTTATCTTGATCATCTAACCCTATCCTGTTCGGGCGACCGCCCGAACTGTCTCGTGGGCAACCAGCCGGGACATCAGGTGCAGATGAGTTCACCGACGAGCCAAACCTCCCGCTGTCACGAGGAAGTCCGTATGTAGCATCGGGCAGCATTGTAATTAGCGAGTAGTACGGACTCGTCTCGAGATGATCAGCCACGCGACATCTCCAACGCCCTTCCGCTTCTGCGTTCAACCCCGTCTCACCATTCCCAAGTGCCGAATCGTTCATCGTCCTGCCACTTTCGATCCATCCATCTGCCCTATGGAGTAGAGAGACGTCAGATCCTCCTCAGCCACCGCTCGTTCCATTGATTGCACGGAGCCGCCATCTAAGTTATGTACTGCGCCTCGTGTCCCTTGCGAGCCTGCCACACCCCAACATCGCGGACGCATAACTAGCCACTGTTGGGTCGGAAACAGGACGTGCGTAAGGCTGAGCTGACGCACGCTTAAGCCGTACGCGTACGCACCCAGTTGCGTATTCCCGGGCAGCGTCCAGCGCAATCTCAATTTCGGAAGTCGTTGAGAATGTGACCGTCGCTATGCTGGGATCAACTGCACACATCGGCCCGTCGGAGGCCTATCATTGAACGCCAACGTCAACCGTGGCGGAAGGTCAGCCGCAAGATTCTATCAGTCCTCTAGTTCCCTGATGCTGATTGTTGTCCGAGCATTGTTGTGACCCTCGGCCATTCACGCGGCGAATGATCGACTACTGCGTACCTAGTGTTACATGTCATTCATCCTTCGGCGCCTCTTCAGTCGGATTGGTTAATGTTAACGCCCAATGCACACCACGACTCCTGAAGATCAAAAGCCCATTGACCAGCGAGATATTCGCACTAATAACGCATTGGACGGGTGATGAAAGGCACTGGGATTACTCAGGGGGGGCCACCTCAACGCCCATCAGCATCACAAATGATGGGGCGTGATCTGCAGGTCCAGTGGCGGAGAGAGCCCTGGTCATGATGTCCAGGTACTGTACTCTCCTGTAACATTGAAAAAGGGCAAGGTGAGCGAAAACTCGGCTTGTCAGACGCGGGACATTGTCTCCGACTCCGATTGTCCAGTGTTAACACGCACGAAAAACCGCAGGAAAGTGTAGGACAACTGGGAGATGGATGCTGTGCAATGTTCCTCTAAGACAATCACTATGCAGAAGCAAACAAGTGAAGCTCGGCCCTGGATAGACTTGGTCTACGGCTCATCTGGACCAAAGTCCCAATTCGCGCATGTGTACGTAAGTCAAGGCTAGAGGCGCTCCATCTGGCCTGACTTCCAATGAGCGAGTTGTCGGGCTGTCGTAAGTTGATTTAGATGGGCATCTCGGCTGTATTCACCAAGGATCAGGACGATTGTTATTTCCCCTGAATTGTAGATGAATACTGTCTGGCCATTCATCAAACGTACACACGGATGATCAGAGGATTCCATCTCGATCGGGAGCGAAGGAAGGCCAAACGTGGTTGATACATGTGCAGTACGACCCTGGCGGCGGAGAGATGAACCAGGGACCAAGAGGAGGAATCGGGAGTTGGAGAGGCTAGGATTCGTGCATGGCCTAGCCTGCCCCGGCAAGATGCACCCTGGGATCCTTGGATCCTTGGAGCATGGCGGCGGGTTGTGGATGGATTAATATGGGGAAGTGACAGGATCGCCGGCCTTGGCTCTGGAATGTGTGGAGTCAGGGGCCGATGGTCCGGGAGACCGACATCCGCATGGATATCGGTGCCGGATGACGTTTGCGAGATGGGGAGGTGGTGGTGGCTGAGAGACGTTGGACGTGTTCTTATTATTATTATTAGGGGCTGTTATGGTTGTTGATTTGGTTATTTTCTAGCACGTCTCAGATAAGGCGTTGCTGACTGACATGCCAACCCCAAATGGAGGGTGCGTACGTATATGATGCAACGTATAATTTAAACCCATTCAACGACATGACGACGATGCGTGGACGAAAGCCAGACACTCATCCACACACCGAGAAGAAGTAAAGAAAAAGCACAGACGGAACGAGAACCGCGCCGCATCGATCAACGCAGTGCGGCTGGGCCACCACGCAGGCTAAAAAGGAGTCCGACCACGATATCCGTGACGGTTGACGGCGATCTCGTGCCGGGGCCACGTCAGCCTGCGGGCGGAGATTTGGACGGACCCAACGGGGCAGGCACTTCGCGCGCTGCATGGAACATGAATAGAAGGTTGGTGCGAGTGGATGCGGATGTGCTTTTACTGTACTGTAAATGTAGAGTTGGGTAGTTTATCTGTGATTGTGATGTGAGAAAGGGGACCGAGGCCGGTGGGGAGCCATGGTGTGTTTTTCGGCTGATTATCTTTGAGACCAGCTGTACCCATTCTCGAGAGGATGGGTCCCCCTTGTCGGGACATTCACAGACGGAGCATCCATGGGAAGCTCGAGACCAGCAGGCGGCTTGGGGAAGATGACAGGCCTGGTGGGACTCGGAGAGAATTCAACATCCTCAACCAAGTCCAGCCAAGCTTGCCAAGGCGAGGGCTCTTGGGGCCAACGTCGATCATGTTGGATGGCGTGGCTACGGCGGTTTGGGGTTGGGCGGACACTACAGGAACAACGGACGGCAAGAATAGCACGACCCTCTAGTTCATACGCGGGGGGAGAAAGCGCCGCATGTCAAACTGGAACCCGAGTTACAGCTCTAGAGAATCCTACCTCATGCAGGTCCGGATTTTCTTTTGGGTTCGCCTTGTTGCCTCGGCTGGGCAGCCGTCGAGGCCTCCTACTCAAGCGTCCCAACCGCATCGCTTGCAGATGTATCAAAGCCAAGATGGAGCTGAAAGGTTAGACATTTGCCATGACGCCGCGGCGCAAAGTGGCCTGCGTATGTCGTCTGCGCGCGCAGTACGTATCACGGCCGAGCGCTGGGGCCAGGCGTGACGACTGGACCGGCCGGGGCGTTACAGCGCGGCGCCACCCACTAACAGGCCGTCGACCAGTGGGAAGCCAGATACCCGGCTGCTGGGATGGCCAGGGTCCAGGGGGCACGGGGCGTGGCTCTAGCGCTGCGCGGTGGGGGGAACAAGTCTGACCCCTGGCGCGAACGCCCTTCGTCCTGCGCACATCGCCAGAAGCCATTACGCTGTGCACGCTGGGAGGGAAAAAAGCCAAGAGAAAAGCTTGGCCCAGGGGAACGGAGCCGGGGTGCACGCTGAGCGGGAGAGACCAGGTAAAGTGCTGCAATGTAAATTATGGGCACTAGACTCTGACGACGTCTGGATCGCTGACGAGGCTCCCTCTGTCCTCTGTCGCCGGGGGGGTTGCTGGAGACTGGGACTGGGACGCGTACAGTACTCTGGTACGTACGGCGCTGAGCAGACTAGCATGACGACTGTCTCGACCCTTTTTATTCATATACCTGCCTCTACATCTCCCTCGATTCCCTCTTCTGGCCTCCCTCTCTATCAGCTTCTCGCGTCTGTCTCTCGCTCCACATCCTCATCGTCTTACCCTTTTCCTGCGTGCTTCCTGCTTGCTCTTGATACCCCTCCAGTCCCTCTTCGCACCAACACCACCGCCGTCGTCCTTCGCACGTCGATACCCTCACAATGGCCTACTCCGCCACCTACAAGCCCCGGCCCAAGACCGATGTCTTCACGGCCGACACCGACATCAACCGCCGCAACTGCACCCGCTCCGTGCCCATGAAGGTCCTCATCCTGGGCGTGGGCCGAACCGGCACTGCTTGTACGTGCTCCATTGCGAATAGCGCCCTCTGGGAGCCCCGACTGACCTCAATTCTCTAGCCATGCGTGCCGCCATGAAGCAGCTCGGCTACGTCGACACCTACCACATGATGAACTGCTCCATCGAGAACCCTCCTGATGCCCTCATGTGGATGGACGCCCTGACGGCCAAGTACGACAAGAAGGGCAAGCCCTTTACCCGCGAGGACTGGGACCAGCTCCTCGGAGGCTCCCAGGCCGTCTGTGACTGGCCCGCCATTGCCTTCGCCAAGGAGCTCATCGAGGCCTACCCCGAAGCCAAGGTCGTCCTCACCAACCGCGACGTCGACTCGTGGCACGCCTCGACCATGAAGACCGTCTACTGGCGCGTCACCGACCACGAGCTGCGCTGGCTCTCCAACTTCGACTGGGCCGCTGGCATGTACTACCCCATGCTCAAGAAGTTCTTCGACACCTTCTTCGAGGGCGACTTCCCTAACCGCGGCAAGGACGTCTTCAAGCGCCACTACGCCGAGATCCGCGCCCTCGTCCCCAAGGACAACCTGCTCGAGTACCGCGTCCAGGACGGCTGGGAGCCCCTGTGCAACTTCCTTGGCGACGCCGTCCCCAAGGGCTGCTCGTTCCCCAACGTCAACGACAACTCCGACTTCGTGAGCCGCTCGCGCCGCCGCAACCGCAACCAGATGTACAACGTCGCTCTCCGCTACGTCCTCACCTTGATCATCACCATCCTGTCGGCCTACGCTGTTTCCAGCCTGTTTGGCTTCATTTAATTTCGTCGCGGGGCAGCCTGTGACGTCTCCACACCATGACACGCGCGTTTTCCTGGGAAACATGACAAGGGTGTGGATCGTCGACTGGCGCGATGGCCAGTGGAGAAAAAATCCAAGACACGCAATGGGATCCAGCTGGTGGGAAATCCCCGCTTAGGGGGTGGTCAAAGCTAATCGACCCTGGAGTGGTATGATGCATCGTGTGTCGCTCTAACATTCAGGGAGGACGTGAGCGATTATCGGAGGAGTTCTCGCCGGAGGCTGTGGAAGCAAGCGTCATGGTGCCCTCGAATCAGTCGGCCTGTCGCTTGGCATTGGACATTCGTTTCGAGGGTAACATAAGAACCACGCGATTATAACTAGATATCATGTTCTTGTTTTCTGATTTTCTCAGCAATGCAGATCGGCAGGGAAACGACCAGTCGGGCTTCTGCCAAGGAAAAGGGGTTTTGTACTATAAAGTGCCAGTCGATTTGGCTATGCGCACGAGGTGTTGTGGGCGTTGGCAACTTTGTTTTCTGAATACATAAGATTCCTCAATTCCAAGTTTCTTGGCTCGACTGCGTGTGTGAACCAGATGTGATTCGCTATTCTCTGATGTCTGAGACAATTGCGCTTGGATCGCTGACTTAACGAGGAATGGGACGCTTCCAGATTTCTAAGGCCCGGCCTCAATTTCCTTGGAAGTATGGCCTGAGCCATGTCCATCGGCGCTGTACAATGCCTTTTCACGTTATTTGGCTGAGGAACAAATCATTTTTTAGTAGTTGCCGGGACATTCGTTTCGGCTCGACAGTCTTGCGAAGCGGTGATGGATTAGGCTCATTTCGAACTGTGCGCGGCTTCTCCTAAGACCAGAATGGATGATGGCTTGGTGGTGGCGTCAACCCGGGCAACAGACCATAGAGATCAAATTAAATTAAAAGAAATCAGCCTGAAAATCACAGTTAGCGTCCGCAGTATTAGCATTAGCAGTCAAAACACCGTCGGGCAGCATCGCAGGTCGTCTCAATAACCTCAAACCCCACCACCAATCCCATGCCGCAGCTTCTGCACACCCCCCCTTGCCCGTCAGCCCTAAGGCCATGCGGCAGCGGCTGTGCCTTGCATCCCCGCGCGCGACAGGCAGCAGCATTTGCTGGGAAACCTTTTTGGGGCCGGAATCCGGGGAAGACGCGGCAGGAAAAGCTTCTTTCGCTCACTGGTGCTTCGCTCCGAGATTGGGGGTTCCAGGGGTTGGTGCGGCGAATCCTCGTCACGTCATCGAGCTGTGGTTGACGTGCGCGGGCGTCATGGTGATGTGGTGGGGTGGGCGGGCTGGTATTAAAGAGGCTGCTGCAGTGTGACAGTTCCCGTGAGTTCTGGATTTACTCGTACTGAGCGGAGATCTTGTTTTTGTGAGGTTTCTCCTCGTCTACGAACAGCCTGGAAGCTCGAGGTTTACGTCTCGATATTAGAACATCGCTGAATGCTCCCAAATTGCCACCTCGGCCCAGATGGAGCTGGCGGATTTCTGGGTATTCAGCACGGCACATGCAAATACTACGATCGTCGACACCTGAATGGCCATCTTCTGAGGCGCCAGAAAGTAGAACGATGCCATCTTCGATGTATACGATTCCGACCGAGAAACATGGCCGTTGAGACCAAAATATTAGCGGGCTCACGGTCACAGGAACCACTTCTAGGGACACCCAAGGTTGAGGAGTCCGTTGAGGAGTCCCTGTCCTCAATACCGTAAACCGTATACAAGATGAAGGGAATCCTAGTTCGTCTTTCAAAAGAGCCCCTCCTCCGGTCTGTTCCTGGATCTTGTCGCTCGCGCTCATCCATTGATATGGTAGAAAATCGTAATTCTGTCGCTTCGGGCCTCTTTTGTCGTCGGACGTGTTGGTCACTTCGACAATGGCGCTGGGAACTCACTCTCCTCTCGTACAAGTCGGGTCCGGGCACCTTCACTAAGCTGTCGGCTGGCACGCTGAAAGCTGCAACTTCGGTGGCCAAGGCACATGGGCGTCGCTTCGCCGCCAAGAGATCTAGATCCAATAGTTGCGTTGCCAGAATTGTCGTCATTGCCGTTGTCGTAGCATGCTGGTTCGTCGTCCTCTCAGATCAAGGACTGTATCTCCATTAACTCGTTCTGAAAAGTTCGCTGCTCGCCATCACCCGGTGTTGGATGGCCCTCTCGTGACATGACTTGTTAGTTTTCATCCCATCACTCGTCATCGCAACGCATCACAGGATTGGCGGTCTTGCAGCATGTCTCTTCCCTTGGGTGGTCGCTTGGTATTGGACCACACATCGAATGCGTAGCCACAACTGCCAGCGACAAGCCGTCACTCCCTCAAAGGCCCAAACCCCAATAAGCTCAAATAAAAGACAAGAGGGAATTCTCAAATACGATGCATGAGGAACTCGTCCCTTTTAATGCGTCGCTCACGGGGGCGGGGGGCTGCAGGGGTCCAGCCAGCTGATAGGATGGCCCGCACTGCCGAGCCGATCTGCCGAGTTCCGGAATGCAAGGTTTAGAATACGGGATTCAGAATACGAGATGTCCAATGGAAGGGTAGAATGCGGTCTAGCCTAGATAAGAGAGGGTGTGAAGCGAAATGCTCAAGCTTTGGTGTCTTCGGCCTCGAGTTTGGTCTTATAGGTGACATCGTAAGGAGTGAGTGTTTCATGACCCTGGCCGTACCATTCGTTGGTCCCCACCAATGAATCCTAGGGAAGCACACGTCTAGAGTCTATTTTTATAGATTCATTGACCTTGAGACGTGGAAGGCATGTGACCAGCCAAGTACTAAGCCTCCGAGCCTATGAACAATTGCCGACGATTAGCATTGGGTCAGACGGTATGGCTTGGTCTATGGCTGCTCTATAACACATGTTCTATCCGTACACGGCTTCATGACCAAAGTCGAGGGATTGGGGTAAAATGCAGACTAGTATAGGCAGGAAGGTGGCAGAAAATTGGCATTGCGGGTGGTAGTAAATGTACACAATTGCATTTCTGCGAACTGCGCAATGTAACTATCCTTGAGAATACTACTACCGACAGTCATTCATGTTCAAATAAGCATTGCAGAACCCGATCCGATCATTCTCGCCAAGCAGCCCATACCTCCACTGTCGTTCGTCATAATTAGTTATACAGCACAATGACTTGAGTTCCTGTATTTTTACAGCAACTTAGCTTGAATGATCTTTCTTTTTTTTTTTTTACAAGGCCCTTAAGACTTTCAACCCTGTCAAAATATTGCGCCATGTTACTCTATGTTTCCGATTGCTAGCCATGCGCTATGACTCGCGGTCAAACTCAGGCTTGGCTTTCTTATTGCCATGTCCTAGCACCCAACATCGTATTATCACAATATCCCTAGTGCTAGAAGTACGTCAAGACGTCTAACTCGTCACGCGTTAGGATAAACGAATTGGGTTGCGAGTGGGACCAGGCACAGATCTTGGTCCTCGCGCCATCAAAGATCTTGCTAACGGTTGTGTCAGAAGCGTCAACCTCGCTCTCGCGCGCGATCTTGAGCGTCTGCGTTGTTATAGTACCATGCGCCGTTCTCGCAGCGGCAACAGTAGCAATAACAACAGTTAGTGTTGAAGGGCCAGTCGCCCATGCGCGAAATAATGTCCAACTTCAAACCAACTTGTTTTCTATTTCCGCTTGCTTGCCAGAGCCCCCCTGAGCTAACTATTCAACCCTTTTCTCGTTTCTTTGCTCGTCGCTCAGTTGGTTCAATCCACTTTCCGGAGATTCTTCATCGCTTCTGGCCTTCACAATCCGTTTCCTGTCTCTTTTCTCTCGGCAGTTTCTGTCGATTCCTCATTATCGAAAGACCTGTGCGAAGCACCAGGCTGGACGCTTTCATGTACATCTTGCTGCGCCGTCTCGATTCCAAGAGTCTTTATGCCCCCTTCTTTGTTGTCTTTAGCCTCTTTCGCACTCTTAAAGAGAACCTCTTCGTCAGACTGAGACGAGGATTTCGATCTTGATACTTCTTCTTGCAATGAAATGGGTAGCCCTCTGTATCCCACAACCGCCTCCGTGGCATCTAGACATGTCTCTCTCATGTGTAGTTCAAGGTGTTGGAAAATTGAAGACCTTCCACTCTTTGTTTCTTCACCGCAGAAAGTGCAAGTAATTGACGGCCATTCTGTGCCATACGCGTGTTCAGTTTCCAGATGCGCTGCCCACTCCACTGTTGTTGCGAAAGAAGATGAACCACGGCTACAACCCTCCTCATGGCAAATCCAAACTTTCATGTCATTGAAAGCATGAGCCCTGATCATCTAATTAGCAGATTCCTGGGTCATCATCGGTAATAAACCTACTCCCAAACAGAGCTTGTGGTCAAGGGGGCAACTTTGTTGCATATCGTGCACAGAGCTCTTGTATGAGGTTTGGTACGAAAAAAGATTGGAATGCGCGGGCTTCCATCGTTATCACAATGGAGTTTGACAGACACAAACATGCCCTCATCAGTTTCACCCAGCATCTGTTCCCTGCTCAGGGACTTCCCACGGCTGAACCGAAGATGTTTGCTCAGACGGCTAGTATAGGCAGTTGCCAAGCAGTCGACAATGTACCTAGGGGCTTTGGGGAAGCGGCGCTGAATTAAGTCAACGAAGATCGGGGGGTACACGCCAGATGGATCTTCTAAGCTTTCAAACTTCAGCGGCAGAGATTCCTCTACAGTCGTCGTCCTTAGCTCGAGTCTTGGTGTCCGGATCAAGGTTTGAAGATCTAGGAGACATTCAATGTCTGCCTCTATCTCACTAACATAGCCATCCATATCAGTTTCTAAATTTGAACACTTGTCGTCGTCGCTTTCGTCGTCGCTTTCGTCGTCGCTATCTCCATCGTCCTCACCATCGCTGTCGGTAAGCTGGTCAATGGGTTGGTAGGCCACTACCTTAGCTTCTTCAGCCAGGGCCCGAAGAAGTCTGCCTTGACCCGTGTAGTCTTGCCAAAGCGCCGGTAGTATTTCTGCAACGAATTAGTGATTCTGCTAATACTCCATCCCCGTGATAGGTCAATACTTGTAGACAAGGTAGTTCCGATGCTAATCAAGAACTCGTACAATTTCCGGCGCAGAAGTGGAAATTTGGCAATCATGTCATTCAAGTTACCCTCCACGAAACCATGTCCATCCGACCAGAGGGTTAATATGCTTCGACTCTTATGAAGTCTCATCCTGATAGTTTCTGATAATTCTGTACGCCACGATAGTTTATACACCACTTCCTTCATTGTTGAGGTACATACCCAACAGAGTCGGCTCAATAAACTGTACTGCGAAGCCTGGAGCATAGCCATGCTCAGTGTCATGGCCTTCGATTTGTATACTGCCGCCGACCTCAGGGTGGGGGGAGAATAATTCACAACTTTGCCAGGGTTGTAACGAGTCGAAAAATTGCTCGGAGAGTCCAGTAGATCGTCAGGGCTAGAGAGCCGGTCTCTGTCGCTAGGGTTGAGCGAGAAGTTTGGGTGCTTGATGTGGACGTGAAGGTCTCTGTCCATTTCGGTGCCCCAGCTCTCCCCTTTGGTTGTGCACTTCGCGACGGGACACTTCCAACGACGTGCGCGAAGCTCCTGGGAAGTGCCGGGCTCTCCTGGCGGAGTTTTGCCGTGGTGGGTTGGTTCGTTTGGCTCCATTCTCAGCTTGGCAAAGATGAGTGATCGTGTGGTTATGGGTATGCAGCGTGACTTTGAGAAGATCCTTGAGGAGGTTAAGCAAGTAAAGACTCTCAAGAATTTGCGAAAACCAAGACGAGGTTCAATCAGGCTACAAGTCGACTAAGCCTCCCCTCCGCCCCGGTTCCATGCCGCCAAGAGACATTTGTTGACTTAAGCGCCGAGCCCAGGTTGACAAACAAGGCTGTGCAGCAGAGACCAATCAATGCCCCCACGTCAGGCTCCCTGAAGGAGGTCAATCTATTTTCAATTCCAGCGTCGCTCCGTCGTCTTCAACCTTTGCAAGTTTCAATTCTTCCGCCATGGCCGAACTTGCGCTGGGAGTCGCGGGCGTAGTCCCCTTGATAGGGCTGGCTGTCAAGTCCTACCGACAAGTCCACTCGAAACTCAAGACTTTTGTTCACTATTCAAAAGCCTTGAAACAGATGCGAAAGAGGCTCAATCTGAATAGGTCGATGTTCGAGTTAGAGTGCCACTACCTCCTGCGCTTCGCCTTCGACGACGAAATAATCCTGCTGATGAAAGCTGATGGGCATCGGAAGGAGTGGGAAGACCCCGTGTTCGAAGACCAAGTGCAACGTGGGTTGGGAGCCAACTATGAGGGCTACATGGGCCTTGTGGAAGATGTAGGCGAGCTCTTAGAGGTTCTAAGCAAAGCAATTGATCGTTGCACCGAAACAAACGAGGTACGAGTTATACCCAAGCGAATGAGAAGCACTATCAACTAACCGCTTCAGGGCGAGCGACTCAAAGACGCCATGCGCAGGCTCAAGAGACGGGGAAAGTTGACGCTTATCGAGACCGAGTGGGAAGATACGCACAAGAAGCTTCGAGGACTCATCCAAGACCTCACATCTCTCCGCGAAAAGATCCAAGGGCTCGACAAGCCAGCTTCGCTCAGAGATGAAGCGATCGATAGGGTCAAAGTGCAGGAGCTTTTGACCAAGATACCAACAATCAGATCTGCATCCAGTGATCTGTATCACGGCATTTGCGGGGCTTGGCAATGCCGCCAGCAAGACCACATCCAGCACGTTGCACACCTCTTCATGGGCTCCCTGGACGTGCCCAGCCTAGCACGATTGGCGGCTTTACGTCTTCCAAAACTCCCAAGATTCCCAAGGCAAAAAGGCTCAATGCTCCCAGGACCGATGGAAATCCCCGGTGCAAGTTGCACACGACTTCAATTAGCCATGCTCTGCAAAACCAACGTTGACATGTCTTTAGAGAGTCTTGAAGTGGAATCTCAACGAGAGTATCAAGAGGAGGATTCCTACCTAACACCATCAGAAGCTCCAGAGGATGGTGAGGAATCAATACAGCCTCCGATGAAGCGTGCCAAGCATGGCCACTCAACATCAAACACATTGTCGTCCGTCACGTCTAGAGACATTCCATTGACTCCAGATAATCGTGAGGACTGCACCAGGATCTGTCTCGACCTAAAACCCTCTTTCAAAGGCCGATACTCCGACTGCATAGGATACTTGGATACGAATTCAACATGGCGGCATACATTCATTAAGTCCTGGAGAAACCGTGAGCTTGAGCGCTCAAAGAGCTCTCTCTCTCTAAAGGACTTATTCGACAATTCACACGGGTTTCATTTCTCTGTGATAGAGCGCCTCAGCTTAGCTCTTAGTGTAGCAGAAGCAGCCTTTATATTTCAATGCACGCCTTGGCTGAAGAAGTGTTGGCGGATTGACGATTTCGCGGTCCTGTCACCTTCGAAAAATCCAGCCGGTTGGCTTAGAACTCTGCATCTACAAGCCAAATTCAAGCGGAGCAAGGTGCAACACCGGGCAATGGAGCCTGTTCCTAAGGTTGACCACCCGAAATTACTTGCGGCAAGCGAAGACGAGTTGTTATACCACGGGGTTGGAGACGTGGGGTTGTACAGTCTCGGCGTTTTCCTCGTCTCCATCGATCACTGGACGAGGTTTGAGCCGGATGACTTGTTAGGGGTTCGAAAAGCTGCACAGAGATCCATGCTTGGGCCAAGGTATCGGGATGCGGTCAACAGGTGTTTAGGATATCTTGGTCAGGACGATACTACATCCCATGAAGAAGTCACGAGCGGGCAAGTGGAAGTGTTTCTGTCTGTTATGCAGCACTTGGGGAATATGGTAACAAGTCTTGCATAGGGCCAGTTATAATGACTACAGTTGGTGTTTGAGTTGGGTTTAGTCAGTCCAAACATCCACGATTCTCAAGGTCACTGCGACCTTCTTTTATCATGGATAACGGCCTGGTCATATTCCTGCTCGGGATTTGTTCACAGAGCCACCGGCAAGTATCGCTGACGCGGAGATCTCGAAGAACTGATGTGACAGGCGGTCAGGGACTCTCGGGCTACCTGGTCGCTATCAGAGAGGTCTCTGGGGTTAAAAGGGCAAGTCAGAGCAGACAGAGGAGAGGATTATCGCGCTTTTCTTCTATCAAGATTCTTCCTAAAAGTCAGAGAGGCCAAGAGGACTTAGAGCTTCTACGGGAGTCTATTAATTTGTTTCTTTTATTTTTAAGTGATTTATTTGAGTGTATTTGAACAGACGTCACGATCCTTGTCCAACCTCCGTCTTCCACCCCATTAGATATCGGGCTACCGCGGCCCTTCTTGAAGCCTTACCAGCGGAATTTCCTGCGATCAACTTGATATCCTATCTCACGAGATTCTTTCCTACTAGGAGATATAATCCTCAGATCTACCTGACCTTATATGCGTAGTCTGGTGCGGCTTCGGTCTGGCCGTTCAAGACGTCTGTGCGACGATCATCTGTGTATCCCCCTTGGGATAAGATAATGAGTTGCGTGTTGGTTTCCGTCCCTTTCTGCTGCTAAACTGGACTCGCACATAAGTCACGAAAACTAGGTGTCATATCGAGAGTCCCTCTTGTAGCAATATGTCCCCTTAACGGAACTCTCATACCAGATGCACCTCTAGAACTCGACTTAGATCAAACTCGCGGGTGCACCATATTAGCTTACGGTTACTCTTCATCGTCTAAACATATAGTTGGGTCACCAAGTCTTTGGACCTCAGTTACACCGGCGTCTCTCTGCGAGGGTGCCGCCACTAACTGTTGCTGCATTCTGTATTCCAATGCTAGCTCAAATTACTTTGCAAAACACCAAGTAGCTCACGGTGTACTAGTACTGACATGACATGACAAAAAGTATATCACGCCAACCCAGATCCCCGAACCCAGTGACGTGATTTTCGCCGAGGTCAGCTTAGAGTTTCCGCGATACCGAGAAGCGCGTTCTGCATGTTACACGGCTCGTGGGCCGAGACAAGGTTGACATGGCGTCTGCCTCCATCGCGAATACCTGAGATTGCGTTTTACTAACAGCATATCTCATTCTGCTGCGCAGACGCCCCCAAGAGAAAGAATGGAAAACCTTTGCCGACTCGATAGTCTCGTCCTGATGCATCTCGAAACTTCTAAATTTTAGTGCGTGTCGATGGTATCCGCCCATGTCTCAATAGGCGATGCCCGACGATCCAATCAGCCCAAGATGAGAAGTCTCAGCTATCGCGTCCTCGGACCCATTCGCAACCCCACCAGCTAAACTATCGACTTTCATCTACGTATTGTGTCTCGCGTGTGCAAAAACTCTCCTAGTGCCAACGACGTCATGGCCAGCGACGTCAGCCAAGGCGTGTGGCAGTCTGAGATGCGAACAATGCATCAGCATATCTGGCCGGATGCAAGGCTTGTTTCAGAGGCAGAGAGTTCCGTCACCCACCGAAACTCACGCATCCCACGCCGTTTCTAGAAACAAGCGACAGATGAATGGGAATGGCAAGGTTTCGCTTCCAAGTGACAGCGCGTGGTGGCTTCAGCATTCGCGGCGCCATCCGATGAACTCACTTCTGCCCACGAACTATTGCTCGGACCGAGTCTGAGAGCCTGGGCAGAAAGTCTAACCTACCTGGGTTTCTCAGAGCTACTGTAATGACTGATAACTGACTTGTCGATATGTGGCTGCTGACGGCATTGGCTTTGGCAACAGGCTCCAGCTCCAGCTCAGGCTTCAGGGAATAAGATTGGGGTCCCATGTTGCCATGAATCCCATGCGGTTGGCTGATGATGTGACAGCTCAAGTTCCAACTCTATCGTGGGATATTGTCCAATCTTGGGATCACAATCTGGGCCGCCACGCGTCAAGCTGGAAGCGAGAGAGCATGTGTGAGAAGAGAAGCCATGCCTATTGATAGCCATCTCAACCCAGCCAACATTCAGCCAGCATTCCAGCTTGGCCCATTCTTCGTTCGTCCTCCTCCCCTCTCCCCTACTCCCCCAACCCACCTCCGTCGTCCGTCGGATCACGCCCCATCATGGCCGCCATCCGGGCCACGCTGTGCCGCAAGCCCACATGCCCTCGCCCCGAACTGTGATCGGCAGCCTGGCGTCTCTAGGCGGCACGCACAGACACAGCGCCCAGCTCTGGGCCGCGATCCAGACTCCTCGATGGAGTGGAGCTGTCAAAACGGATGGGATGGGATGGTTAGAGACGAAGCCCAGTTGGTCGGCCCCCATTCTTCCCGCATAGCCCGCGGGCGCAAGCGGGGTCCCAAGCCACGGTGGTGACTAAGGACCTGAGGAATCAGAAGACTCAGTCGCTGCAGTAGAGACGTACTATGTAGTAGAGGGTTGGTGTGGTGCAGTAGCGGGATGCCTCCGCGGTGGGATGGTGGTGCATGGCGGCCATACGTGGCGACGGCCTGGTGGGCTTGACAGGATTGGGTTGGGTAAGAAGATCAAGGGAAGTCTCTCTCTCTCTCTGTCTCTCTCTCTGGGAGCTCGTGGCTTGCGAGCGTGTAGTGCTCGTGGCCACGGAAAGCCAAAACACTCCAGGAATGCGGAAACGAAGCCCGCTTACGATAGACGATGCTACACTCCGTCCACTCTCTCCACTACGCAATTCTGCCTCCCGGATAACGTCAACCAAGCTTCCCGCACGGCCGCCCAAGCCACTCACTCACTAAGAAGCAAACGAGCCGAAATCACCGCAAGCCATGTGCTCGCCCTGCTTCTGCGAGTTGATTTGCTCCGCCCTCTCTCCCAAATCTCATCTTCAGCCAGCCCCCCGGGCGGCGCTGCGTGACCCGCTTTCAAGCCCAAGATTCTACTTGCCAAGGAGAAACGTGGAAAGGGCTGAGACAGAGGGAACACGCGGTGGGATTGTTGCTTGTTGTTGCGGTGAAGGCCAAGCCAGTTCTTGTTTCTTCCTCCTTCTTCTGCAAGAAAGTGCTTGCATATCACCTGCGGATGATGGGGGCGTCCGCCATGCAGCAGATAGTCGTATCCGAAGTGTGTCTCGCTTCTTGTTTTTGACTCTCTCCCGACAGGCGTCGTCATGTAAGGAGGACCACCAGCCCATCTCACCGGTATCTTTGACCAGTCGGTAGCCAGCCTGGGGGAAGGCAGAATACGCCAGAGATGCATCGCGATGGTGAAATGTGTATCAGCATCAGCCCGTCATGCGGCCGTCCATCCATCTAGCTGCGGGTTCCGCTTTCAACACCATCCGTCATCCGTCATTCAAGACAACCACCAACGAACGGGATCAACAGATCAGCCAAGCCGGCATCAGGCCAAAGATCCTTTTCCCCAAGGCGAGGTCCCATCACGCTACCCTTCCTTCCCTCATTCCCCTCGCCGTGTACCAGTTAATTTGCTCCCACCACCACCACTACACTACCGCTCCCACTATCACCACTACCGCTCCCACCACCACCACAATCACCATCACCGACTCTCTCTCCCACGCACACTCCTCCTCCTCCTCTTCTCTCTTCTCCACCCACCTTCCCAAAGCCCATTCCAGCCCCCGGCCCCAAACGCAGCCCATCGCTCCCCGCTAACGCATGCCGTCCGCCCTGTCCCCGTTCAAGGCCGCGCCCCATTGGCCTCGCGGCGCAGCGCCACTGCTCGCCCTGTTTTTCTTTTTTTTCCCTCTCGCACCCGCAGCGTCGCATTGAGCCGAGTGGAGTCCTGTGGCCAATCTCACCGCGGGAGCCCAGAGTGGGGAGACAGAGAGAGCCAAGAGAAAACTATCGGCGCTATCGGGTGCGCGGGTTGTGCAGTAGTCGTTTCCTTCGTTCTCGGCGCCTCGCTAGGTGAGCTTCGATGGACCATTGAGCTAGCTCAGGAGACGTGCAGCGTTGGACTGCATCCGGGCCTTTTGGGAACGGCTCCATTCCCACGGCCGGCCATTCCGGGGACGTCTGGTCCGTCTCCGACTGGCAGCATAGACTATAGTACCAAGTACCGCTATACTACTGTCACAAATGAGCTAGAGTAGATGCTGCAACCAACAGTCTATGTAACAGCCTAGTACAACACTTGGTACCAAATGGAACAAGTAGCAAGTAGCAGGTAGTCAGTGGAATGAAGCAAGAGAGTAGCATGCACAAGGCAGAAGGCATGTTAAACGGTTGTCGATTCTTGTCATTCATTGATCGGCTAGAGCGGCTCAAAGCCAGCTGCCGTCTTTCCTAAACGTATTTGGGGGGGTGCGCATTCTTCAGCGCGTTGGCTATCGAGCCATCCTCTCGCTCTAATCTTCTCAAACACCAACTATCCAGGTCCATTTTCCCGCAGAGACCATTTCCTGTTCGTCGTAAAAAGGGTAATAAAGAGAGAAAAACGGTAGGTATCTTTGCTCCTGACCAAGCGAACGTCTCGGCCAAATTCCTCCGTCTATTTGAAAGAGGTGTGCCTCCACAAAGGGTGGTTTGATTAAAACATGTTTTGTTTTTTCGTCTCAAGGGTTTCCATCCCAAGCTCATGTGAACCCCAACAAGGGGAGCGAAGAATAGAAGCAGAAAAGCCAGAGGTTTCGAGGGTGTGTTGTGTGGTGTAGAGGGGTAAAATAAAAAATCAACTCCGTCTCCAGAATCTTTGCGAAAAGTCTCCCCAGTTTCAACTGCGCCATACTTCATGCTTCTACAAGAACTGGTTCTTGCCCTTCCTCATAATCCTGGCAAAACTCCACGCTTTTAAAAGAAGTAAAAACAATGACAAAGCAAAATAAAAAATCAGACATCCAATCCAAAAAAGGCAGGTTGGCGTGAATAGATACACAGGGTCGAAGTGAACCTTAGTCCCGGACTTTCATTTCGTGGTTCGTAAAGTGTTTGGCGTGATCCTGGCACGGCCTTTTTTGGGTGAGGTGCAACCAGATGTGTGTGGCATGGTATCCTTGGGTCGGGTAAAATGTGCCCAAGGGTCGAGGTGATTAAAAACGTCGAGTAGTGGTGTCCAAAGAAGTGATAAAGAATCCAAGGGTGGTCCTCGGCTTTTTGGTGTTTGCCTTGGGTAAGGGTAGTTTCATCCAGGTAAGAAAAGATTCCGGGATGCGCCGAGACTCAAGAACAAACAGACGATATCTCCTTCAAGACATGAATGATATTGTAAATGGGGCTCTAATAGCAGCCTTGGAACGTTGGCATGAAGGGAACCTGTTGGTGGAAGGGAACATGGTGCTGAAGCATCGGCACCTGTTGAACGTATTTTACCATATCCCAGATAGGGAAGTAGGATTTGGGGTGGCATGGAGCCTGGACAGGAATGGGCGCCTGAACTTGGATTTGGACCGGTACGGGAACCTGGGAACAGTGCATGGGTTGGGTAGGAACCACCATGGACACGGGGACAGGAACGGGTCCGGAGTATTTCTGCGGCACGAATTCCTGGCTGTGGTAGATGAGCTGTTCCCGGGGTTCCTCTGGGTCGTAAGTGTGCGTGTAGTCCGGCTGCTGGTCCTGGAGGAAATCATCGTCGTCAAGGTCGTCGATGGTAGATCCGCTCGAGGTGAGGGAGCCCTCATCGTCTGACGAGGCAGGAGAGAGAGGGGAGTCGTACTCGTAGTCGTCGAGGATGGCATCCTCGTGGTCAACGTATTGGATAATGTGGTCGGGCGAGGCCGGGGGTGTCGGGGGCGCGATGGTCGACATCGGCGGCACCGTGAATTGAGAGCAGGCCATGATCCTGGTTCGGAGCTCAGGAAGAGTGATCCGCTGCTCGGGGATGGGGTTGAAGATCCGGCCCAGAATGTCGTTCAGTTCTTCCGACAACGGGAGGATGGTCTTGAGGAAATCCTTGGAACCGGCATAGGCCCGGTACGTGGAATCCTGGAAGGAAGCCTGTTTCCATGGGTTGCGTCCACACGTGAGGTTGACGAGGATCACTCCCAGGGACCAGACATCATTGGGGGCGCACATGTAGTATGGCTTCCTGGTGGAGGGGTCCAGACATTCTGAAGGAAAAGGAAAAGGTACCGTTAGTTGTTGTCATGGGCAGGGAGAGAGAATTGATTCAGAGAAAGGGAAGAGTGAAATATACCTGGACTCATGTAGAAGGTTGATCCGCATCCATAATCCTCGGAGCGGTCTTCTGAGGTGGCGAGACCAAAGTCGGCCAGCTTGACGGTGTCTCCATGGTTGGTCACCAAGATGTTCTCCGGCTTGAGATCCCTGTGGTAGATTCCCAGGTTGTGGCAGTGCTCCACGGCATCCAGGATCTGGAGGAAAATGTTCCTGGAGAGCTCATCCTTACCAACGTATTGACCGCGCTCTGTGATGTTCAAGAATAGGTCCCCTTCGGGGCAGTACTCGAGAATAACATAGATGCAGTCGGGATCGCTCACGATCTTTAGCATCTGCACAACATTGGAATGTGTGGACGCCTGGTAGTGAAGACGGATCTCGCGTTGTTGGTAGGCACACTGGCGGGGTTCCAAGGGAGTTCCATCGGGGTTGAACTTGCTGAGGCACTTCACGGCGTACTTTTGTCCGGTCTTGATGTCGACGGCCAGGTAGACGACGCCATATGCACCGGTTCCAAGGATGTCCGTCAACTGGAGCTTGCCCTCAAGCAGGCGGCCTAGTCTCTCCTCTGGGGCGAGGGGAATGCATCGGGTCTGGAAGTGTCGTGGTGCGGCATAGGGTTGTTGGATGGCGCACTTGGGGTTGTCGAAACCAGGGGAGGCCGGAGGGGTTGAGTAACCGAAGGGGGCATGATGCTGCATGTTATGCGGTTGATATCCAAAAGAGGTCCTAACGGGGTGTCTTGGGTTGGTCCGGGCCAGATGATGGGATACCAAACGGATCACAAAGAGAAAAGGAAAGAGGAAAAGAGTATTTTCCACGGGACAAAGGATCCTGATCCAATCCAAGTTTCCAACGGTTCGAAGAAGAAAGAGATCCTGTGGAGCGAGTTGGGTGTTGGTATGGGGTTGAGAGAAGAGGTTGTCGTGTAAGAGGTCCCGAGGGCCGAATCAACGGGTCGAGATAAGCAGCGCGGCCAGGGTTTGGGGGGGAGATTTCTTTTTGGGATTGTCGCCGTCCAGGTCAATTTGTCGCAAAGTCGGGAGTTCCGGCAAAGGACAAACAGGAGATGGGAGGATAGAGTGACGAAGAGGACCTAAGGGTTGACGACTGCGGGTGCAGACCGGCGGATGGAAAAGGAGTTCGGAAGGAGTGTCGTGAAAGCGGTGATGAGGTCCCTCAGAGCGCATCATCCGGAGGGTGGGCGAATGTAAGGTAGATATCAGCCCCCGAACAGGCTGTGATGGGGACAAGGCGAGGCGGGCGAGGACAGGGTGCGTCACGGTACGTACTCGACACGCCTCGGGCTTGGATTGCGTGGAGCAACCCACACCAGGACGGTCAGGACCACACCAGGGATCCACCGGCTTCAGCAGACCCCGGTCCGGTTGGAGAGATTAGTGACATGGGGCCTTGTCTTGGCCAGCGTGTGTTAATGCGCCGGCTATTCTTGTCTGTGCTGTGGGAGCGGAGAGCGGCGCCAGCTTAAGGTTCGCCTTCCTGGGGGCGTCCCAGGACATCCAGGGCGTCCACGCCGACTCCATGAGGGTCCAGGGGGGCGTCAAGGGGCGTCGAGAAGCGTCGAGGGGCGTCGACTAGTCCCGCAGGGATGGCGGCGTGGTGACGCTGAGCAATATACGAGAGGCAAGGATCCGAAGGTAGTCTGACACACCAAATAAAGTGGTTCGCTGTGTCACTGCCTCCAGCAAGTCAGGCCAGGCCCTTCTCCCCTCAGCACTAACGCCATCCATCGGCCCACTCCCAGGCCACAGTGTCTTGTCCACTCGAGAGGACTCACAGCCAGTCATCGCCCAGTGACTGCCCGTGGTGGTGCTGATCCATGGCGATGGGGCGGAGGTCGGTTGCGGGCAGGACACGACGGGACAGCCAGCCAGCCAGCAGCCTCTGTGTGTTCTGCTGACACCCTCCCGCTCCCCAGCCTGTCCAGCCTGTCCAGCCTGTGTCTCCAGTGCGTCCAGTCACCCACTGTGCCCCGTGTGCTGCGTGTCCTTGTGCGCTCCTCCTGGCGGCCCGTCCGGCCTCAGCTCTCCGTTCTGCCTGCTGCCTCTCCCCACCGTCGGGCGAATCGTCATAATCGACAGCCCCCATGACGGTCGCGTTTTTTTTCCTCCGATGTCCGTCTTCTGACTTTTCGCCTCCGCGTCTTGTCTATTCCCGGGCGCCCCAAGAAGGGGTAGCATCGGACCTCTCATCATCGGGAGCCGGCGCAAGACGAGACGAGACATGATGGACAACGACAGAGTTTGGTGTGGAGGCAGTCCGGCCGTACCTTCGTACACATGCTTTGGCCGGCCACTGCCCCCAAAGCCAAACCTTGCTCGCTGGAATTCCTCGACGAACAAAAGGAAACCGGCAGTGCACCACTCATTCATTGGGTGGTGAACTGACGGCCGTCCGTGGCGCTTGGCGACGTGTTGTGTGCGGACCGGCCGGAATGCATGAAGTCATTGAGTTGGGTCCCTTTGAGACCCTCTATTCTGTGTCTCTCTGGACGTATCAGCCAAAGCCTGTGGCTCTTGGCCGCTGCATTGTTAGGTTGGACTGCCCAGCCATCCTGCCTGCTGCAGAAGCTACTCGACTCAAGTCTTTGGCCCAGCAAGGGCTGAAGTGAACTGGCACCACTACTGCAGGCGGTTGGGGTTGTCGATCAGCGATAGCACTGGCCGCCCGCCCAGTTAGCATTCAACGACAAGAGACGTGTTGGCAGGATGCATCCCTCTCGGGACTAGAGCGCATGGCCAAGTGGACAGGCACTGGAGCGTACCGATGCCAGACGTGTGTTTATGTCTGACCATCCACACCCAATAAACCGGCATGCCAGGAGTTATGCAAAAGGTCGGGCGGTGGGATCGACATACGGAGGATGGAGTACTATGTATCGAGTTGAGCATTCTGAGGCATCCCAGTGGCCGGGCAATTATGCAGTTCCATTTCTAAATGTGAGGCCCAGTCTAGGCCACGGGTTGCAGATGGGGCGTTGGTTGGTATAAGCCGAGCGATATACCTAGGCTGACGGAAGAAGCGTCTGGGGTTGTTGGTTTGCACAGGCAAGGCGGCTGTCATCTCGCCTCCTAGGCAGAGAGAAAGCAGTTCCCCATATGTTTGGCGTTGTAGGCGGCAAGCGAGGCTGGGATGTCAGATTTCGTGGCCTCACGACAAACAAAACAGCCGCCCGTCTGGGTGCCAACTTGGCCTCGACGATCGAGGCCAGCCATCTGCCAACATGGATTCCACTGATGGCATCAAACGTGGTCCAAGTTGTTGCAGCGGTTGCAGGGCTGGCCGAGGCCAACATACGGCCTGCAGGGATAGCGAGTGTTAGACGCGGTACAAACAGTTGGGAGCATCGCCAGTGCCAGTTCAAGGGTCCAAGTATTGATTCACCACGTAGCGGTGACTACATACCTTGCAGAAAGTAGCGTTGAAAGTCCCCCACTAACCACTCAGTCCCTGTGACTGTGTACTGGGTACGATGCTATATGCATGGAGGGCCGGCACTAGGCGTTGGGTTGCTGAAAAGAGACGGCTGCAGCCCTGGTGTTGTTCTGATTGGGGCCTGATGCCGGGCCGAAGACACTTGTTCCCTGTCGCAGCAGGCGCAGTGCTACCCAGCAGCCTGCTGCTCACAGTGAGGTGCATTTGTGTGTGTGAGAGTGTGACGGTCAGTGTGTGAGCGTGCGTCCATCCCACGTCGCCAGGACAGGCAGGCCCGAGAGCCAGCAGAGTGAGGCTGTCAACGAGCAACCGGCTGCAGAGGAGGCGGCCAATGGACAGGACGGACAGGGCTGTCGGCCAGGGGGGAATGCGCCCGTTATCGTCCACTTTGCTGTCACACTGCCAATCTCTCTGCCCGTTGACGGCGTGTTGGTTCACTCACCTGGCCGCACGCGCACATTCCACCTCAAGTGGCCCGCCTGGGGACAACACCATGGCATACCAGTTGTGGTGTGTAGGTGGGCGTATTAGATGCGTATCCGGTATTCTAGGACGGGCATTGCACATTGAGCGTGATGGGCAAATGGGTATGGCGGGCATGTCTCTCATGTCTCATGTCTCATATGTCTCATCTGTTGTCTCTTCGCTGTCCAACCACGGGGCCCGGTTCATCGCGTGATGCTGTGCTCCCTTGCTTGATGGGCCTTTGCTGGCAACACACACGGCGCTGCAACGGCCTCTGTTTGCGGACTCTCCTCGCCGCAGGATTGTCTCTCGTGCACCGCCTGTTCCGCCGTGAAAGAATCCCACCAACCCAGCGCGGCTCCAGCGACCCGCGGAAGGGAGCGAGCCCCGAGACACGGTTTCATCCGGGCAGAACGCTGTGTGGACAAGCGACGGGCGTTTGGACGGGTCATGATGCGAGAAACGCATATCGCGGACGCCCCAGTCTCAGCGGCGACGCTCTAACATGCAATGTTTGCTGGGCCAGAATGGCGGTCAGCCCGGTATTCCCAGCACCAAAGCACCCACGCACAGCGCCAGGCGCACCCACTGGACGCTGGCTGGACGCTGGCTGGACGGACGCTGGCTGGACGGACGCTGGCTGGACGGAACATGCAACAACAAGCCCTGCATTGACGGTGCGGTGCTGAACGGTGCCAATTTGTGCTGCAGTCAACGGTGCGTGACGGCTGAAGTGGTGATGCATGGGTGGCATGTCAAATCACGGGTGTGGCTAGCCGCTTCGGGGCTGGCGCTTCGATCTCTCCAAAGAGGACAAAGTACCTGCGCCCAACGTCACAGTCACAGACCCAGGCCAACAACAATAACAAGCCGTCGACGTTGAAAGAACTCCACCACCAGGGAAACGAGACCGACGGCCCTGCCTACAGTCGCTACGACCCTGGACCTCCATGCAGACGCCATGCGGCGAGGCCCCATGCCAATACCAATGCCCTGTGCTCCAGTGCTCCAGCGCCCCATCGCTCGCTTCAGGGCTCCCATGCCGCACCCATGGCCGCACCCCGGGGCATATCCTTGGGCGGCCCATCAGCAATCCCCAGGGATTATTGATGGCTCTTGATTGACCTTGATTGATGACCCGCCAGGAACAAGGCCTGCCTTGCTGTTCTTCGCCTTCTGGCGCCTCGCCAGTCGCCAGGGTCGCCTCTGCAAGTCCGCACTGACTCCCCTGCTACCAAAGTGCCTCACACCAGAACCTATCTCAATCTCCCTCCAGTCTGGGGCGTCGATCACACACACTCTAACTGAGGCACGGCGTTCGTTCTGCAGTCTGGGTGGCCTCGACTGCCCGCCTCAGAACTTGAATCCGACTTGGATCCGCGCCATCGCGATCCCCCGCTCGCCCATCCATCCAATCTCTCTACCTCGTACACTTACATCCAGCCAGGACCAGTCATTCCCCGTCCCGTCCACCTGCCGCAGGCCGCTAGCAGATCCCATTCCCACCCTCCAACTGTGACGCCCACTACCTGAAGCAACCCACCAAACAGGAGTTGATTCAGTTCATGCATGGGCTGATAATCACAGGCGCACTCCGTCAGAAATCCTGCTCGCTGTGGCTGACCGGTGACCTTCACCTGCCCTCTCCACACCTGCAAGACGGCAGCCGCCTTCGTCTTCTGATTCGACCGTGGCCTCCACCTCCGTCTTGGCCGGCCCATCCGTCCAGAGCCGGAGGTGGGTGCATCGGCGGGCTCCCATTGGCCACGTCCTGCATCCGTGATAGATGAGGTTGGTGATAATCCGTTCCAGGGCATCTTGCAGATGCGCGCTGAGAGAAACGGTGAAGACGGCCAACTCTCTGGCCCAATAGGGATCAGCTCTAGCTATCTCGCAACTTGCGCAACTTTGGTAAACCCACCTTAAATAGTATAGTCCTTGAGTCATGCTGCGTCCGTGGCCGACTTGCGAACCGTGAAAAGCTGTCAGCCGGCACTGGCTTCGCACAGTCCACCCAGCGGCACACGACCAACGCCAACTGCACTCATCGAGCCCGTAACCTCGATCGGAAGGGGAGCTGAGGCAGAGAAACGGGGTTGAAAGGCCCCGAGCACACCATCAACTCCCCTCCCGCCACCACAATGTCGCAACTGGGCTTGCCTGGGGTTAGCAACAAGTGTCACCGGATCCAATAGAGGCCAGCGCAAGCCTGATACACAGCAAGATCGCCTGCTTTCCCCAACCCATCTGGCGTTCCCCAGCCCAGATCAACCCATCTCCCAAGTGTCCCGCCTGGGATCTGGCAGAGAAACAACCCGTACTCCCCCAAGCTCGGACGTGCCCGTGGTCCGAGACAGTGCGGGAACCCGTGCCCGAGACTCTCTTCAAACCGGCTCACCGTCATTCTTCTCATGTATACTTCATGCGTGATGGATCGATAGAGGAGTCGTCTTCCCACCACGGCCGCCGCCCCCTGGAGTCAAACTTACGGCTTCCAGCTCGCGATTCGCCGATGGCTTCAAGCTCAAACTAGTTCGTCAAGCAAGGATGGCGCACGTTTCGTGATGGGCCGATCAGCATCAACGTCCGTCGGCATCCCATGCCCCCGACGCAAGCTGTAAATGCCTCCTCGCAGATTCACCGCCTGGCAGCATTGCCCATATCGCATGCAGCGTCGACGCAAGGGAGGCCACGAAGACCCGGCATTGGCTCGACGGCTCCTGAGGCCATGGACCAGGAACCGTGGGAACCCCGCCGGCAGGTCAACGTCGACCTCTCGGGGGTCTCGCCCAGCGCTCGACCAGTGCAATAGCGCGTGCCATCGGAGACGCCCAGCGCTGCAAATCCGGGGCCAACAAGACCACATGTTCGTCTCATGGCGTTTTGGCGATGGAGTCTCCCGCGAAACGCTCTCGCCGCGGCCGAAGCCTAACAGACGATCGGGGCCACTAACGGCGCAGGCGCGCAGCGTGCTGGTCGCGGGAATGGCATCCGGGGCGCCTGAGGTGCTTTGGGACTGCTAAAATCAACGCCACTGCGTAGCCAAGCCGACGATTCGTTGGTGGACAGCGCAGCGGGCTGGGGGCGCCTGCGACGTCTGCCGAGGCCGACGAGGCGAGGGGTGGTATCAGTTGCGTGGGACGATCCAACGTCACCTTGGGTGAGGAGTTTCCCGCGTCCAGCCAGTCACGGGCGCCTCCAGAGGCCCTCTACCGACAGTAGCCCGCTGGCCTTGTGTCTGGTGCGTCCCAGCATTGTGGCATGGGCTGTGCGTGAGAAGCAGGGCGCGCGCCGGGCACGAGGACGGCAGAGACCGGACGTCTCCTGATCCGTCACGCCGAGCGCTCCCTGGTGGAGACTCCACTCGGGGCCGTCCCGGCGCTGGCACACGGAGGACGAGCGAAACTACCCTGGACTCTTGCGCCTTGTGGGTTGTCGTTTATTGTATTGAACGCGATCCGTGATGCGCTTGATCTATGTTCTGTGTGAGGTTGGGAGTAGGACAGTCGGCTATCGTAGGCTGCTGTAGAGTTAATGAAAGCCATGGGACCGCTGTGGATAGAGTGCGTGATACTGCGTTTTGAGCCCTCGTGGAAAACTTTGACATCTGTGTAAGTCAACAAGGTCAAGATGGCCACGTTCGAAATGTAATACTATGAACAATTACCCTGTTCCCAAGCACCAGATCCTGTCAATTGCCCCCATTTAATTAATATCCAAAATGAAAGGCCCACGCATTCACGGCGTCGTCGCCATCATCCTCACGACCCTCACTTCGCTATCAACCGCCCAGCGCTACAACTCGACCGTCGTCAAGAACAGCAACTGCCCCTGCGACCGCGCGGCGCACAAATACTGCTACGAATACACGCGCAAGGACGTCGAGGACAAGACCTGCTACACGATTTCGCAGCCCAGCCGGTCGATGCGCGTGTGGGACCCCGACATGGACCACGACAGCCGCGTCGTGTGCACCGTGTGGACGGGCCCGGACTGCGACGGGCGCCACTGGGGCAACTTCACCTTCCAGGACAATACGCAGTGCGTGGAGCCCACGGTGACGGACACGGACGGGGGCGATCGTGTTGCGTGGTGGTACCGGTCGTTCAAGTGCCATCACCCCGGCTGGTGAAATCGAAAAATGGTGACGGGGTATGATGGCATGGAGGCATGGATGGGGGTCGCTGGGGGAGGGGGATCAGCCAGTGAGGCAGGCAAGCTGAGCCAGCGGATGGGCGATTGTCCATGCCATGACAGCATGAGTTACGCAGGGCATAACTTAGCACTCCAGGGGATCCTCTATGATCGACCCAACAAACACAAGACAAGACATCTCTCGCCTCGCACCCATGAGCACTATCAAGGCGAAATACATACTATCCCTGTGAAGCGGTTACGTAGAGTTCGTAACGCCGGGCGTGTGCTCACCTTGGATCGCCCTCAGGCCTCATCAAGGCGAGACACGATGATCCTCCCCTCCTGACAAGGCCCAGCCGCACGCCGCTATTGACCACGACGGCACAGAACGACGGCACCATTCTGTCCAAGACGCCTTTGTCGTCATTTCCTCGTCCCCGAGCGCCTCACTCTACCTCAAACACGCAAACCCCGGCCTCCGAACCGCCCGAAGCGCCGGGGTGGCTTGCAAGCTGCGAGCTGGGCTGCACTGCACGGTCCCTTTCATCAGACATGATTTTCCCGTGTCGGGATATCCTCACACATGCATGTCACGTTCGGCACATGGGAAATTTTTATTACAGCTACTCCAGCTGGACGGGACAATCTCACTCACGGCGTGCGTTCATTTCGCGCCCAGCAAGCAGCCCCCGTTCCGTGCTCGCCCAAGAGAGGAGCCAACCCCATTATTTCGCGCGCCCCATGGCAGCCCAAAGCCGGGCTCCGCAGAGTTGCGTCGCGGACCAGAAAAAAAAAAAAGAAAACTGACAGAGTGGAGGAAGGAAAAAAAAAAAGGAATCAAAAATCGAAATCGGCGCCAAGAGTGAGGCTGTGTAGTTGCTTTTTGCGCGCCCGGACCCTGGACTGGCGAACTGCACTGCGGGCACAAAGCAAGCAACGACAACTCGCTTCCCAGGGTTGTCACGGGCCTACGGAAACGGTGGAGGAAGAGGGCATGGGCATGGGATCCCCGGGAAACGTTTTATTGCTTTCTTTTTTTGTTCTCGGTACGTAGAAACGTAGATAGACGGATGCTAGCACTAGTGTATTTGCTTATTTCGGAGCTGTTTTGGGGTGCTGATCGAGTGGCGACTGATTCAGATTGTGACGGGCGTGGGGCACTCTACGTGCGACACGGACGGGGTTGCAGGATGGTTACGGGCGTGCTCGCAGCCAACAGAGGCCTTTCGTAACGGAGGCTGCGAGTTTCTGAGAATTGAGCCGTCATGTTTCTCTGTGACTCTGCGGCGCCCGCTTTGCCGCTGGGCTGGGCTGCGATGCACCACGCCGGGAGAGGCAACAGGTCGAAACTCGCCGGGGAGCTGCATAGCCAGAGCGAGCTACGGGCATTTCTCTTACGAAATCCGCCCTGAGCCTATCGACCCATCCTGCTGCTGCTGTGTTTTTCCCTTTTTCCCGCCTCTCGTGTGCATCTGCATCTGCATCTACGATTGACAGCTCCGAAGCGGGGGCGTGTCTGTGGTGCCAGCTCGGTTCTGCTGGTTGTCGTTGTGCCAGCGCATTGTCTCGGTGGATATAGTCTTTGCTTCTTGTTTCTGCTGCCGCCTTACCCTGCAGGCTCCCTACATATCAGCCTAGTTTGACAGCGAACAGTCTACTATGCGCGGCGTTGTTTCTGATGCAACGTATTTTCTTTTTTTCATCCTTGGTTGAGAAGAGGGAGGGGGGAGTGAAGAGCCGTGGATTGATAGTCACATCCTCGTCAAGTTAGAACGCAAGCGTGTGAATGCGCTTCCAGCGTAGTGCTGTATGCGAAGCAAGCCTCCAGCAAGCCAACAAGTCGGTGTGATGGATGGCGTTTCTCACAAAAGAAGCAACGAACAGAATCCCGCATCACAAGATGGCTGGTAAACTCGCCCAGCACACTGCAGCACACTAGACTAGTCGGACAAGCCTCACATGGGAAAGATAGGCTGGCTTGCTTGTCTCGGCCTATCTTGTCTCGCCTGGCTTTTGTCTCATCCTGCGACCCTCACTCACCACCAAGGCAAGCCACCAAATCTGTCTCAGCCTCCCAATGCCAGGCTTCCCTTTCTCCCCCCAACCACCCTTCGCAACACGGGGCGTTCCTCCGACGGACCGCCGCCACCGCGCTGAGTCTGACCACGGGAGGGAAATAAAAAATCGCTAGCCTTGTTTTTCCCGTTCGTCCCGCGAAAAGAGGCGAGGAACACTTCGGAGTTGTCGCGATTGCCCCGGGCTCGGGGGAGGCGTGTCGTACCGGGTGATACAGAGCACACGGGCACATATTCGTAGATGCACAACCACAGACGGGGCGGGGCTTGCGTGCTTGCTTGTGCTGCGGTTGTGCCACGGCGGGAAGGCTGTTTCGTACTGTGGGCACGATTCACGCCTGATCAGAAACAAAGGCCGTGATGGCATCATGTCTTGCGAGGCGCTGCAGCCCAGTACCGACTTACACGGCGTTTGCCATCCAACCCCCCCAACCGTCGTGCTCTCCCTCACGCCCTCAACAAACCGCATTTGTCTATCCTCGCGCCTCACCATCAACCCAGCCATAGTCTCCCGCCCCACGGCTCCTCAATGCGTCTCCATCCCTTCCACAAAGCAACGTACGTCTACCCGACAAACAAGCAAGCAGACGTGCAACTGGAACCTTTGATGCCCGCCCTGCCACGCGCCCACTGCCCCAGCATGCGCCGGCCCTTGTTGACACATCCCCTCGCCACTGGATGACTCCCTTCTCGCCCGGCGTATTGAAATGCGGCTGTGCGGCCTATTGTTGCCTCTTCGGGGTCCACTTTACGGATACCTACGACAAAGGCAACCAGCTCGCTCGGGACAACGAGGCTGGCCTCGGCTTCATTATCTGCCTCGTCATCACAACAATGTTAGTCGTAAACCAACAAGCACTGACACGCGCTGGTAGTCATCCGTCGGGGCCGAGGCCAGAGAGTCAGTCGCATGGTTGAATCCTCCCAACAACATCGCCTCCGGGCTGGAGCCTGCCGTTGCGGCGCAGCCGGGCGGATCCAACGGGTATGAAGATGACATGGGATGAACTATTCCTGTCACGGCTGACTGGGGAACGAACCCAAGGTAATGATGCTTTTCACGACCAACAAGGCGTGCTGGATGTACACTGGCCTATGCGGACTCACCACATCGCTGGTTCAACCAAGACTTGCAATGGGGCATGACCTGGCATGACAGTGTCAGATTCAATACACCATGTACACGCATGGATCAAATACATGTGTCTGTGACATCGTCATTACGGCATAGGTGCCTAAGGTTCTAGGCCAAGTGCTAACGGAAAATGCACCAATATCGCCGTCCGAATGTTTAGAGTTCGCCTAAGTATTATGGCAGCCTCGGGAAATCGAACCCGATGCTCCTGAACGTACCAATGTAGACCAATGACTCCTGTTTCTAATATGTTCTACCCAAGGTCTAGAGCTCTTCCAACCTGGTCTCAAGCGATCCACCAACTAGGCATGCGTTGTTTCAAGGGCCAAGTCAGACACCTTTGATCCAGCTATCCTCACACCAGTCCTAACCCTTCCCCCTTGCAGCTTGTTACCGCCGTGATGTCCCCGCCCGTGACGTGAAGAAGGGATGTCGCAGCGCATCTGCTGGCTTGATGCGCTTGTCTGGGTTGAGCGTCAGGCAGTGCTCCAAAAGGTCGATGAAGTGGTTCAAATCCCTGGTTTCGGCATCATTCATCCCCCCTGACGCAGCCATGAGTCGAGTCCGTAGATCGCGTGTGGGTTTGATCATGGAAAGGGTCCTAACAGCAGTCTGTAAGTGAACATGGGTTAGCAATTGATCCAACATGCTTCTAAATCAAGCAAACACCGGGGGGGATGTAAGAACGATGGACTGGGGCTGGGCGCTTGGTCCCCGTCTGGTCTAAGCAAGGGTTTGGATGAATGAGCTGCAGGTGTCGTCGCATCAACAACAAGGACAACAACAAGGACAACAACAACATGCAAGGGATGTTGGCATGCCGGGTAGGAGCCGAGATGCGGAGTTGGGAGGTTGGCAGTGGATCCGGCCGGATGGGCGACCACCCGACGGGCGTGAAGTCCGAGGGGTCATCTCATCTGTATTGCCTAGGTGGCTGGCCCCCAGAAGAGGTCCAGATCCAGAATCCCCAGAATGGTGTTGACTGGATGACGTTGGCTGAACCTGACACTCCCCACAAAGGTCTGGGCGCTTCTGCTGTAAGGGATGCAACCCAAGCGCTTACGCTCGCAGAGCCCCAATCCTAAGCCAACGGCCCCCATACACCCTCGTCCGTTGTCTCAAAAATAGAAAAATAGAAGAGACCATGCACAGAAGGTCCGGGAAACGTGGATGGCGCTTGGATATTGTGATAAGGGAAGGGAGATGGTAGAGAAACAACAACGTAAACAGAAATAAGCCGGAACATACCTTGTTGAGAACCTTGTCGCGCTCGACGCTGACGAATTGACCCATGTCGTCGAAGTGAACGCCGGCCAGCTGACCACGCTTGAATAACTTTGGCGTTAGTCTGCCACGGATCTCCATGATCGCCTTGAGCATCTGGTTGTTGCTGTCACCTGTAAACAGGATCTTGCCCGTGTACAGCTCATACAGCGTGCAGCCGATGGACCACATGTCAACGGCATAGTCGTATGGCATACCGAGGATGATTTCCGGCGCGCGGTAGAATCGGCTGACCAAGTACGGCGTGATTTCCGTATGTGCTGTTGCAGCATCAGACCTATCAATGGCTGTGCCCAAATCGCAAATCTTGAGCACGTTACGGCTCTCGTTAACCTATTCCAAGTTAGCAGTCCATTTCCACACGGCAAGAGCAGCGAGAGCTTACCAAGATGTTGTCGGGCTTCAGATCAGCATGGATGATGCTGCACTTGCGCATATGGGCGAGGGCCACGAAGATCTGGTAGGCGTACGTTCGGGTTGCGCCCAAGTTGATACCCACGTTGTTGCCGAACTTGCGCAAGACCTCACGCAGGTTCAGGCTCAAGCTCTCAAAGGCCATGCAGAGATGGCCATTGAAGTCGAAGGACCGCTCGAATTTTACAATGTGCTTTCGGTTCTCGGGATCCGCATCGTTGAGCTTCTGTAGGATGGCAATCTCAGTGTAACCTCCCTTGCGGAGGGCGTCGTTGTTGCGCATCATCTTGATCGCGACCATCTGCTTCGTCGTAATGTCGAGAGCGCTAGCCACGCCCGAGAACATACCCTTTCCCAGCGTTGCCTGGATCTGATATCGTCCGTTAAGCACCTCACCGATTCGGATCTTGTAGTATCCGTCCTTGTCGTCGCCCTCGAGAATTCCACCCTTGGCGACGGCTTGTGCATCGGGTGCCGAGCCGTTGGCGTCGAGAGCGTCCGGAGCAGCTGTCGGTTTGGTTGCATACTTGTCCTCATCAAAATCCTCAGCGAACATGTCAAAGTCTTCGTCGTCGTCATCGCCAGAAGACTTCTGCGGCTTCTCTTGGACTTTTTCGTGCTGCTCTTCCTGAGGCTGCTGTTCCGTGGTTGTGACAACATGCTCACCGTGAAGTACAACATGTCCATGACGGAGCTCACCCCTTTTCTCATCTTCCTGCATGTCAACCGTGGGGTCGTAGTCGGCGGCAGAGGGGCCATCCTCATCATCACCCTTGACCTTTCCATGGGAGTTCATCAGCGCCGTGTCGTCGAGGAGGTTGATTCCGCCAGGGGATGGCTCATCGTGTGATCCGGGTGAGCGAGGTGAAGCTAGATCTAATGTCGGTTAGTGTCTCTCTTTCATAGTAAGGGGAGGAAAATTTACCAGATCGAGGGGTCCGGGGGGTTTGTGGTGTCGCCATCTCGGACTGCGACTTCATCGAGCTATCGAGTTGAATGGACGCAGGTGATGCTGCGCGAGCCTTGCTAGCCGCTCCAACAGCGTGAAGAAGGAGTGGTGTCGCAGAACTAGACTTGGCGAGAATTTCCTGACGCCGTTTGCGCCGTCTTTCGATCTCAGCCTCTTCGTCGACAGGCTCAGGCTCCTTAAAGTCCTCCTCAGGTTCTGGTTGGGCGAAAGACTCACTGCTTTTTAGTTAGTTTAGTCCATAATTCCACAATCAAATCGGGTAACATACCTCTGGGAAGTCTTGGAAGAATAATGTCCATTTGCATTCCCTTTGTTCGGTTTAGCATCATGTTCTTTGGCGCGTGAAGCCTCTCCTACTGTGGTCCCTCTGGACGCAGAACCGGCATCTCGAGAGCTGCGGTCGTCGTCGTACTTTAACCCTCTGGAGTCCTCGCCCCGGTCGTATTGGCCTTCTCTGACGAAGCGATCGAACCTGCCCTTTTCGGCGCGCCTGGGTCGCTGGGGAGACCTGCTACGATTCCGGGGCCGCTTGTTGGAATGCCAATCCCGTTCCCTATCACGGTGGCCATCTCTATCGCGGCTCCTCTCGCGGTTACGGTTATCGCGGGACGCAGGACGGTCTAGGTCGTCGTAGGAGACACGGGGTCTCCGGACATCATCGTAATGGGAGCGGGGGTTTCTCGAGTCATGATCGCGGGGCCTACCGGCGTAATAATCTCTGTCCCTGTCCCTTTCCCTGTCTTTGTCGTCGCGTTGGCGCTTGTAGCCGCGAGGCGATGGGCTTCGTCGCGAGGCGTTGCTATGCCTGGAGGCTGAGTCGTGGTCTGGAGTCGAGAGTCTACTTCGATGTCTGTCTTGACGGTCAACACCGCTTCCTCTAGGGTGCTGAAGTGAAGTTGCCTTCAAGTCCTCAACGCAATTCTCGACGATCTCGCCCTCGTCCGAACTGGACGCCATGCTCACTGACGTGCGACGGATCGAAATCCTTTGGGGTTATGTAGGCCTTGAGGGAGAGAAGGGGGCAAGACGAGTCAGCAAAGCGAACTGGGAAGACAGAGCGCAATGGGAGAAGAGCCCAACCGGATGCGTGGTGACTCCTACTAGGCTCAAGGTCGAAGTTGAGGAGGGGGTTGGCAGGGGGTGACTGAAGTTGGAGGCGGATTGAAACGACGTCGTTGAGGAGAAGACCAGATAGAGGGACAATGTACGATTTGGCGATGGTGGAAATGCCTAAATGGCTGTCCCGTCCTCCGTCTGTGCGTGTGTCTGCTTGGAAACGTTGGTGACTTCAAGAGTTGATGTCGTCGGTAGTCTCCAGACTTTGACGTAACCATCAGATGGAGTCGCGTGGCCGCGCTTCGGAGGTTGTCAACCTTGACGGCGCAGGAAAATTCTGGACCCATACTCGATTAGGTAAGCTTAGAGGGTCCTTATCGGCCATACCAGTGCCCCTTATCGTACAGCGAGTCAACAGCGCCTTGTTAGTGGATTCACCGCCTGGGCTGCCTCCTGCAGTTGGTTCTAGGCGCCGTGGTCAGTGGTCCGTGGGACGGAAGGGTCTTCCACTCCGCTGCTGACTGACTTTGCTGCGACGACTCCTTCGCCACAGCGCTTCTTCATTCTCTGTTTATCTCGCCTCGCTCTTGCTTTCTTCTTCACTTCGCACGAACAACACCAGACAAACAATCATCATGGGTGGCAACAACCGAGAAGGCAAGTCCCTACCTCTCCGTCCTCTGTCCTCAATCATTCTCCCACTGCATCACCCCGCCATCGCCAGAGACTAACCCCTCCAACCACAACAGGCGGCAAGGCCAAGCCCCTCAAGGCGGCCAAGAAGGCCAACAAGGAGCTCGACGAAGATGACCTGGCCTTCCTCGAGAAGAAGCGTGCCGGTACGAAATCACCCCCCTCCCCGATGCCATCGAGCCGTCGCGGGTAGGCCGTCGCAGGTCGCGCCCGCGCAGCGAGGCGAAACAGGATCAACTTTAGGCTGACACGACGATTGCTACCCCACAGAGGAGAAGGCTCGCAAGGAGATGGCGTCCAAGGCTGGCGGCAAGGGCCCCCTCAACACGGGTGCTCAGGGCATCAAGAAGAGCGGGAAGAAGTAAATGCGCATTTGGATATTGGGGTGCGTGATTGCGAGCGGTGTCAAAGGATGTTGCGATGGCGTGAGCCGAGGCCCTAGGCGCCGTAGAAGCCAGGCCGGCTGTGGTGTTCTGGAAGCTGGGACATGCACTCTCTGATGGTTGACGAGATATGAAATCCATGCCGTGACTCAAAAAGCTGACCTATTAGCCGCGCTCTGCATGTGACGTCGTATCTGCTTTGGATGTTATCTTTTGTTGCTGATGCTCTTCCCATGACCGCCCATACAACCCTTGTATATCCCGCTCCGAGGCTTCAGCGGCGATCCTTCAGCGGCGATGGGGAGCAGAGATGCATCCCCAACGACCAACTCGACCCTTTCTTTACAACAAAAGCTCTCGCAACAGCTCATGGTAGTCGTCGGAACCGTCCGTCCGCATCATGTCAAAGACTTTCCTCGAAGGAGGATCATCCATTTACTTTTTAGTGGGCCGACTATCCCAAGGCGTTCTTTAGCCTCGGGAGCGTTGCGGTTCTGCGCTGCGCGTCTTTTCCATGTGCCTGTCCCAACAAAAGCACCCTGGCCAACAACGGCAACACGGGGCTCCAGCTTCTCAACTCATTGCATCAGATCAGAGGACCCATCTAATAACTTTTATATAAATCAGGGGATCGCGACTATTCATAATTGCTTTTGCATCTAGGAATCGCAACTGCCGCAACGTAGCTTCATCAAGTGTTAGCCCGTTCTAGTCTGAAACTCATCCAGTCATATCATCATGGCCAGCCAACATCAGCAACCAGTCGGCGTGCGCCAACGCCGGCCCTCCACCACGGAAACCATTCTCAGCGCTACCAAGTCGTTCGAGAAAAAGGTCGAGCAATCTCTGCTGATCCTCTGGGACGACCTCCCCGCCTGGCGTCGCGACAATTCCTACATCCTCACCGGCTACCGCCAGTCGCGCTCCTCATACGCGCACTCCCTGGGCTCACTTTTCTACCTGCACAACGAGTCCGTCAACATCTGGACGCATCTCCTCGGGGCCATTGTCTTCATTGGCACTGCTGCATACGTCTACCATGTTGTCCAGCCGCGCTACGAGACGGCCACGGTTGCGGACGTGCTTGTCTTTGCCTGCTTCTTTGGCGGCGCTGTGCTGTGCCTGGGCATGAGCGCTACGTTCCATACACTGTCGAACCATAGTGAGATGGTGGCCAAGTGGGGAAACAAGCTCGATTACACTGGCATTGTGGCATTGATTGTCGGGAGCTATTTCCCGGCGTTGTACTACGGCTTCTTCTGTAGGCCGCAGTTAATGACTATCTATCTAAACGCGGTGAGTGACCGGACAGCTCGGATTTGAAGTGAAGCACTCACTAACACGATCCAGATTTGTTCCCTCGGCCTAGGATGCGGGCTGGTTTCATGGATCGAACGCTTCCGCACTCCGACCTGGAGACCTTACCGCACCATGATGTTCGTTGCTCTCGGCCTCTCAGGCGTGGTCCCAGTTATCCACGGCTGCATGGTCTACGGCATTCAGGGCATGGAGGAGCGGATGAGCCTCAGTTTGGTCGTCCTCCACGGTGCCATGTACATCTTTGGCGCCTTCCTCTACGCTGTATGCTTCGTCACCCCGATAGTCTTCTCGAGTCTTGCTAATGGTAACTAGGTCCGATGGCCTGAGCGGAGCGTACCCGTTGTGTTTGACATCTGGGGTAGCTCTCACCAGATCTTCCACATGTTCGTCATCATGGCTGCCGTCACACATTTCTACGGCATGGCCAAGGCATTCGACCACCTTCACACCGTCATGGGCTCTGAGTGCCTCGAGGGTTAATACGCCTAGGCCGTGGAGCGATTGTTCATGTATCAATTCTTCAATCGCCTACGTGGTATCATCGCTTCTGTCCAGCCCGAGATCCATGACTCTTACCAACCCTGATCCCATTGCCGCCGCCGCCCAACACCCAAATTCTTCGTTCGGGTTCCATTCCACTGCCGTAATTCTCGTCGATGGCTCATAGACAACCGCTCGGGTGGGATCTGATGGACCGGCCCCATCCTCTTCGTCATCAGCGCGGACAGCTTCGGCGTCCTTCTTTTTCACCTTCTTGCCCTTCTTGACTGGAGGCTTGAAGTCTGTCTTTGGGTTGACATTCCGTTCTAGAATAAAGCCCTGCAGCACTCGCGACACGCCTCGAGCTCCGGCTGGCGAATCTTCTGGGAAGAACTTTGCTGGTCGGTGTTCGTGCTGGAAAACCCTGATGCGGTCCGAGGGCTCGCGCCTGGTGGTGAAAATCTCGACCTGTGGGTTCAGCGCCCATAGGGAGCCGTCTACTGAGCCTATGAGTAGATACGGATGAGTGCGCCCAACAGACAAACAGGAGGGGAAGCTTTGCCCTGTGAAGACGCGGCGGGCGATTGGGAATTGGGCGTGGTACATGAACCCAATCTGTGTGTTGAGCACGCCGGCAGAGGGATATGTGGAGAAGAAGCCAAGGAGGTGATCGCTGTACCCAAGAAGGTTGGGCTGCGATGCGACAGTGAGGGCCTGGACCTCGGTTGACTCGACGCTTGGAGCTCGCAGATCGATGAGCCTCACGGTTCCTCCGACGGGGTAAGAGGCGATAATGTACGGCATGGATGGATAGCCTGAGACGAGGTCAAGGACAATGTTGTGATGGACAGGGTGTCGCGAGAGGAGAAGACTAGGACGGATGGACCAGAGAGCGATAGAGCCGTCCGAATAGCCTACTACAAGACGGTTGAAGTTGATCCATGTGAGGGCGGTTGGCTCAATGTTCTCTTCTTCTAAAAGTCCAAATGTGGCAACGGGTTGCTGTAGTTTGTCTAGAAGCAGTTAGAAACGCTGTTTTAATAGAGGAGGTCATCTTACCATATCTCCCGTCTTCATCGTCACCCGCCTCGATGACATAGACATTCCCATCTCCGCAGATGACTGCCAGGAGCCCACACGCAGGACTCCATTTCACCCTCCGCGCTCGGCCATGCTCGAGACATATCGTCTTTTGAAGCCTTGGCCGCTTGGAAGACGGTCGCACGAACCCGTCCTCCCCGCGCGCTCCCTCAAACTCCCACAGCTGAACGACGCCGTGCTTCTGGAAGTCGGGTTTCACAGACTCCTTTTCGAAATCGTAGTGCTCTTGGTCGGAATGTGGGATGACGCACATGGCCAGGAGCTGAGGGGCGTTGCGGGTTTGTCGAGGTGCCCAGTCCATGCTGGTGACGATGCCTCCAGCGTCGAACATCCACCCTGCGACCGTCTTGGCGTCGGACTCGTCTTGATCGAATGGTAATCCGGATAGCGAGAGGGCGTATGCGTCGCCAACTTCAAACATGATTTCCAGCTGAGAGTCGTGTGGCCCCATCAACACTGGCATCGCTCCTCGATGGAGTCGGTAGGGCTGAGCTTCCTCCTCCGACAATCCTAGAAAAGATTCGTCCTGCGGCATGCTGTCCCTTACCCGCTCGTACCAATGCTCAGCATTGTAAGCTTCCCTCTCGAAAAAGTTTGGTGACCAGACGCCTCTGTCCCTCTCCGCGGGCTCATCCAGCTTCGACCGGGGCGGCAACACAGACCAGTCCATCCATCGGTCCAGCATACCATGCGCCATCTTGATCCCTCCTTGATGTCGCCCGTACCACATCTCTACGAGCGGATGCCCTCGAAGGCCGCGGTCGTACGGCCCGCAGTACGCCCTCACGATGCGCCCGTCGGCTGCGACGGGCTCGACATCGAGATAGCCAGTGACGCCGACGGCGCGCACGTTGAACGGCCGGATGAGCTTAATGCGCTGTCGGGAGAACCTGTCGGGAATGCCCTCGGGATCGCTCACTGAAGCGTCCGACTCCATGGCTTCGCGCTCGAAGGCGATGTCATCTTCGGCGGCGCTCTCTTCAGCAGCCGCTGCTGCAGCGGCCTCAAAATTGTCGTCATCAGCGTCGGCTTTCTTGTCGCGCTTGTGGACGATATCTTCTTCGGAGCTTCCGTCGAAGTCGTATTTTTCGACGGCGAAGCTCTTTGTGCGGTTTGACTTGCGCGTCCTCATGGCTGGGTGGGTATGAGTTTGCGGGTGAGAAATCGGTTTAGAAAATTGAGGCGAGCTGCGAGTTCTTGGTGGGGCTTCGGTGAGCAACTTCACCTGTGGGTGCTGTTTGAGTTCAAGCAACACAACAACTGGTTCACTAAATGAAGAGAAGATGATTTCGGATTCCCATGCTTTACTGACTGCCTAAGCCCATCAAACCACCTCTTTGTGGGTGCAATCGCATTCGGAGGGTTTCGTAGATATTGCCTTGGCATGGCAGTAGAGTAACAAACTTGCAACACGATGACAAAGATGCAGAAATCAAAAGACGTTTGAGTGACGCATATCTATATCTAGCGATGAAATTATGAAATGAGCATTTCAGAGTCATGGATCCCCAATTCTTCCGTCAAGAAGAAGTCACATCGTGATTGCCATCACATTCAACAAGGCCTTTCCGAACGAAAATCAGGCAAAGACCCGCCACGACTTCCTCTATCTCTTCGACTTCGGTCTTTAGGTGGTTTAGAATGTTACCTCGACATGTATCATTCATTCCTGGGAAGTTGCTGGGTCGGAAATTCGCGAGGCAAATTAAAACCTTATGAAGTGACGAAAATCCTACTGTGTCCGAGCCTTTCAATATGGCCCAATTACCGGCATGGTAGTCATCCAACAGGTCGAAGTATTGGCACACGTGTCGTGGTTCAATATTGACTTCATATGTTAGGTAATTGAACATGTCCATCTGGAGAGAATTCGAAATCTTCGCAAGCAAATGGGCTCGTTTCGTTTGCAGGGCGCCTGCAATGGACATCATTAGTACGCACATATAAGAATAAAAGAGAAATTCCCTTCAACCTGTCACTAACCTGCGAGCAAGTAGAGGGTTTCAGTATTGACCAATCGTCGAGTTATGGGCTCAGTTTTGATGGCGAGAGTGATGAACGAGCCAATGTGCTCCCGCATGATGCGTTGACTGATGACTAGGAAATGATCCTGGGCCCCGAACTCATGACACAGGAGTAAGAGAAGAAAGGCATCACAAATTTCCAGGTTGTAACCCTCCTTTTCATCTGACACTGTTTGTGCCTTGATCACATCCTCTGCGATCTGATAGTGCTCCGAATGTACATCCGTATGAACTGTGTCCTGTACACTAGACACGTGCTTCATGATCCATGATTCGACGCAGAGGGATATGGGATCCAGCAGGTCGTATTTTTCTGCCACCAGCCGGACACGAAGTAAGTCCGTCAAAGTCGGAAGCTGCTCTCTCAACCCCCGTTGAAAGTGGAGGATGCGACAGATGAGAATGAAGCCCTTTGGATCATCGTCTGGTAGCGGTATCTCGATTGGTTGCGCGTGGGGGGTGGCTAAAGCGTGGCCTTCCTTGAAATTCGGTCCAAGCATGGCGGCGAAGACTGGAGAGGCGGATTTCATAACGCCTGAGCTTACTTGAACACATGTCGCACCGTTTTCTAGACTGAAAACCACATCTCCATCAGGAGCGATTTTTTCGACGACCTTAGCCTCTGAATCCGCTGTCATGGTGGATGAAATGGCGTCGTGTTTGCGCTTTGCCATACTCAGGTGGGTGTGATGCCGTAGTAGAAGAAAGTATGGAGGAATAGGAAGATCTCTGTGTGGGATGGGAGGAGGAGCGGAGATGGCGAGGGATTGTGAGAAAAGGTGAGAGGATAAGAAAAGAACAGTGAGCGGAAAACGAATCACTCGTGGCTCACGGTAAGGTGATTCACGGCAAGTGGCAGAACAGTGTTTGCCCAAAAGGAAGTGCGCAGAAAATAGAGGCTCTTGCCAGCTGGGCCCTCAATGTCAGCCCCATTCTTCTTCAACCATACGTCACGTTGACAACTGTTGGCAACTGCCTACCTAGAGGGGAATCTTGACCACCGCGAGGGACAATGCCCTGCTTGGCTTTATCGTTCGTCCACCAATGCTAGTGCTATTCTCATCATGCGTGGATGCCGGAAACTGTCACGATGTCAGATAAATGAGTTGGGTGGCCATATCAAATGCCTGCTTTCGTTTACGTGATTGTGAATGCCCAAATTTATTCTTACACCCGAAGCCTTCAAAACCCAGCGTTGTGAACTTGCAGCAGACAGTGACATATAACGCATCTCTTAACCATCCATGAATCAACTTAGTTCTTATGGCATAATGATGACCTAAACATTTAACAATACCCTTATGGATAGAAGGAATTAGGATTAGGAGTTCAGATCCATCAAGGTTGTGTCAAACACTACCAAGGTAGTTCTTGCCTTTCGCGAGAACCGTCCTTTAAAACCCTGTCAACCTCAGTATTTAGGCCCTTCATTCTCGTAGTCTGCGAATTTCTCGACGGTCAACTGCATCATCCTCCCATTCCCCCTTTCAGCTATTGTCGGAGAACAACCACAGCAATGGCGTCGACCGATCTCGTCCGATCCATCCAAGCCCGATCTTTCGGGGCAACCACCCCTTTTCGCATTATGATGGATGATGCATATGACTACAACGTCCTCGACGATGACGTCGATCCGGATGACCTTTACGAGGAGCTCAAGTCGCAAATTACAACCGTATATTGTCCTCCTCCGCTACGAATGGGGTCCTTCGAACGGTATCTAGAAAATGCCCTCGGGCGCATGGTTTTCGGCTCCAACATGATCGAAGGCGCTGGAGGCGGGCGCGAAATCACCCATGCGCTATGCCGACCGATATTCCGAGGGGACCAAATTCCCGAAGTAGAGGAAGGCGACTCATATTTCAGGGCCCTGGAACGCGATCTGGCGCGGAATCCCCCCGATTATGACGCCGTTCTTCGAAGCTATCACGAGATCACTCAGCACGCCAAAGCCGCCAGCTACATTTTCACCACAGTCTGCATCAACAACGAGGCCCTTTCCGAAGACATCATCCTCCAAACGCATCGTATTTTGACCCATAAAGTCGATACCGAACAAGGCATGTCATGGACAGAGTACAGCGGCGTCTACCGGGAATGCGACGTGAGCGCCGGTCTCAACCAATTCATGAATCCCCGCCTAGTTCCCGGCGCAATGCGGGCCATGATCCGATCACTTGATGACGATATCCAGCGGGCTGTTGATTCAGGGGAGATCGACCCTGTTTCCCTCGCGGCCAAGTACAGCCACACCTTTGTCAACATCCACCCCTTTGTTGACGGCAATGGACGTATGTGCCGCCTTATTTTGAACGCCCTCTTGCTCAAGTATAGCGGCGTTCTCGTTTGCATCGGCGTGCAGGGGCACGACCGGGACAGATATTTGGAGATTGCCGCGACTGGGTCAATGGCAGAAGCGACAGCTCAGGACGACACGGATGGGCTAGACGAACACCACAAGCCCAAGCACTACATGGGCCTTGCGTCGTTCATTCTGGAGCATGCTCGGGATAACATGCGCAAGCTAATTAAAAAGCGAGGCTAAAATGGGAGGTTATGGAACTATGGTTTGGGGGGTTTTTAAAAAACATGCAATGGTTACTGGCTTGGTGGTGAAATGCAGACATAGAACACAAACGAAAAGCAGAATTGGCAAACTTACAGTTCGGCATCCAGGTTTCTTATTCCCGTTGTAGCATGACTTCATCGTCTTCAATTTTCGCCGTGATCTGTTATTGTAAACACTAAATCTTGGACGTCCACTCTGCTAGCTTCCTCGAGATTCGCCGACACAGGTCAGCCCTGGATAAGGCCCTGAAGACGTTGAGGTTTTCCCGACTTCATCACGACGCTGGGGGTTTCCGATCCGACGGTAAATCGTGACAGAGGCAGCGTTCGCGGGAGTCGCCACGTTTCATCCTTCCACAGCCCATGAGTCCCTTGCTCCCGCCAGATCGGCGACGAAGAGCATCTCCCAGTCAGCCACGCCGTCGATTTACCACGGATCCTCGACACAGATGGTGTCAGCTTCACCCCAGCGAGACGCACCAGTGCATGAGCTATCTGGGCCAGTTCATGGCATGGAAACTGACTATGTAACACGTAGCGGAGAGCAGCCGAGGAGAGATCAGCTTGCGATTTCCCAATACCAAAGGTCTCAACAGCATAGCATGCGACTAACAGGATGGCCTTGACGTGCGGTCAGATGGAGCATGAAGCCATTCAGATTGACAATAGAGGCCCTGCCTGCATCATTGGATTTAGGCGGACTCCTCCCGAGGAACGACCTTAAAGCATGAATTATGGAATCAAAGTAAAAGCACCCTGTTCTCACTGTGTTTCCTCAATTTTGTGGTGAGTAATTAGAATAAGCTCGACACTGTGATATCTAGCTGCATTTTGGCCATAGCCCATTCCAAACGTACAGAGATATTAGCTTCCCAATGAGAAAACAAGGACAATTACATCTGATCATGCTCGTTTTACGCCATGGGCCTCTGCTCCCAATCTTCCATCACCCCTAGGTATTCCGTTTCTGAATCAGAGGTAGACAGCACTGTTTTATTCTGTTTTCTCATGCAGGCGGTACACCCGTTCTCCTCGTAAGGTCCTTTCGAATCTTTGAAACAATCCAGGCATAACCCTGGGGGTGGTCCAAATGAAACACGGGCATGCCAATGTCGGCATTCCTCAATGGCCACTATCCATATGTCAGACCTAGTTCAGGGAAAGCCAACTTCATGCCAGAAATACTCACAAGCTAGTCGTAAATCCAGCAGAGTCCCGGGTGTTTCAGTCGCAGGTTTGAGGAGAGATGGATTCCTCCGAGGATACCATTTGATCAGCTTGTTGCTGAGCCTGGCGAAAGGCTCATGAAGTTGAAAATGATAAGCTGCAGTCAAAAGGCACCAGTGGTCGTCAGAATCTTCGAGCTTACGATCCCGAAGCCAGTAGGAGCCCACGAAGACCAGCCGAGGGGCCATGTCGTACTTCTCCACCAACGCGCCAATGTTTTTGATCTCTCTTGGCTTTGGCTCGTCCGTGCCAGTATTCATTCCGGATAGGGCACGAAGAAGCTGCGTCATGGCAAGAGCATCGTCGTCCGGAAGCACCTCCACACGCGAGAACCTGGAGTCATCTCCATCGTTGTAACCCGGGCCGGGATATCCTTGCAGCATCTCCTTGAAGCGGGGAGAGATCGCGCGAAGGAAGTTTGAATAGACCCATATCTTTTTCCTCTCCTCGCCAACAACGAGGATGACGTCGCCGTTGGGGTCAAGAACCTCACAGTCCTCGGGGCATGAAGGGTCGTCGGTGTCCGGGGGCTTGGTGACTTCTGAAGGCGCCGTTAGCAATGGAGATCACCTAAGGGTATCACTATCCATACCAGAGTTCTTCCACCAGGCGCCTGGATCAGGGCGCACAGGTACAGAGATCTTGCCTCCTCGGCGGCGCGGCATGGTAGAAGTGGAATCAAGTGATAGTGAAGATGAGAGGAAGAAAGGAAGAAGGAAGTCTGAAAATTTGTGAGAGAAGGCGAGTGATTAGGCACCACTAGTGATAGGGGAATGATTCACTGCTTTCCTTCACCACCTGCATGATTGCCCACTGTAACCAGCCGTCAAGTGGACAAACACACACTGCGCGGTTGCGCTATTCCGGGCCGCCAATAGAGCTGGGTAAATTCCGACCATGACCATAGCAACGATGTCAACTTCAACCGCAAACCAGAGGCGAGGCGATTCTCTTGGAACCAAAATACCATATGTGGCTTTGCCTGCGTTCAGCCGCAGAAGTATAACCAGAGACCATCCTCCTATGGAATGTCCATCAAAGATCACAAGAAATATTTGTGAGAGTACCCGGTTTTGAGAGAGTTATGAGTTAGTGATTAAAGACCAACACAATGAGCCCAGAATTGTGGTAGCTAGCTAAAAAAAACCTGCCAGAACACACCTTGGACGTAGAGAGACAGCAGTGTTGAAGCAATAACGCCACAAAATCCACGAAATAATTATCCTCAACTTTCATTGTAGACTTGTGCCCTCCAACCCAACTTTCGCTGAGCTCTTGTCTTCAGCTTCCCTTGCCATGCTAAGGGGAATGATGACGGACAACAAGTCCTATGCGGCCTTGTGAAGCTTAGAAGCCGGGCACTGCGCCCCGCGCTGCAAAAACTGTGTTGTTGCGGTTTTGAAACAATGGAGACAGAGCCCTCTCCCCTTATATTTCTGTAGTTCCTCCAGGGCCACTGGTCCATTGTAAGTCCTCTCCAGTGAGGTGGGCGGTGTTGTGGGAGGTACTTACAAGCCAGCCGAAAGCCCAGTAAAACATCTGTTGTCCCGTTTGCCATTTTGAGAAGCGAAATGGTCTGAAATCTGACAACTTCCTTGCTTATCTGGTGGAATTCCACAGACAGTCCAAGCCAAAAGGATGCATTCAGGAGGCACCAGAATTCTTCGGAAGTATACATCTCGGTGGTTTGAAGCCACACAATCCCCTGGCTGGAGATCCGAGGGGTTATAGCGTACTTGTGCGCCAAGATGGAAATCTGCAGGATGTTTCTTGGCTTCAGACCGTCCACCTCGGGATCCCCTCCGTAGAGAATGCGAAGGAGCTGCGACATGGTCTGGCCATCATCGTCGGGAAGCTCCATCTCATACAACTCGCGAGAGTCATAGGGCATGCTGATCTGGCTTGGGAGCATAACATCGAAGTTGGGAGAGACTAGGCGAAGGAAGTCTGAATGGATCTGGATCCTCTTCTTTTCCGTGCCAACAACGAGGATGACATCGCCGTTGGGGGCGATCTTCTCAACGGTGGATTCTTCGGGTTCTGGTGGCGCTATTAGCGATGCAAAAACTTCTGGTCATATCACCATTCATACCAAGACTGGTGAGCTTGACGCGTTTAGCCTAAGGCTTCGGTAGTGGCATCTTGACATCTGAATGTCCCAGGGAAAGTCTGGAATGGGGAGGAACCAAAATAAAAAACTCGGTGTGAGGGAGGTGATGTGAGAAAGTCAAAAAGATGAGAGCCATTTGAATAAGTACTTTTATAATGATTCACGGCTTGCTTCTAATCGCCTTCATGCATGCTATTGCAGAGGTGCAGTGGACAGTGGACACTGGCAGTGCATCGGGCCGTCAAACTGGCAGGCAAAGACCTGGTGAGATGTTTTTGGTGTCTCTCAGAGAGGCGGCATATCTTGAACGTCACTACAAATGACTCACCAGAAACGCTACAGAGTACCAAGAGAAATATGACTACCTAGGTATGCTTCAATTTCATTTCATCAATCATCAGCGTTGTTGTTGGCGCATTTAGCATCACGGCTAGAAGCTAAAGCTATGGGTTGTCGAGCACTGAGTAGATGTTTGCCGATAATTATCCGCCAGGTACAACACCACGCCAGCTCACCAACTCAAACACAACAACGATCTCATCGCCAACCATAGACCAGAAATCATGAGTGACCCACCAGGGACGCCAGGCAAAGGGCATTCAAGAAATAAGTCAGTCACCAAGGGTATGTGAACATCCAGCTTGGAGATCCGATGGCCCATGGGAGACTGGAGCAACTTGCCCCTCTGCAACGTCATCTCAGCAGAAGTACCATGCCCGTCATGACAGAGACATGGCCGTCGCCAAACCTCTAAACCTCGCTCAGACCGACTGACACTCCCTTAGCTAGACCCAGGTCCTCTACTAAAGGGCCTCTCGATGCCGACGAGTACGCCATCATCCCTCATCCACTCTGAATCTCACCTCCATCTCACACATCCCAGTGACCCACTAATAGCAGCTCTCCAAAGCGCCGCGCAACCCGTTCAACGGACACCACCACATCGGTCCAGGATCTCATCACCGCCTGCTCGCTCATCCGTGGCATCGCCGGTCCCCCAGCTCGGCGAGGCCCGCGCTAAGAACTTCGCATTCCTGCTCCGTCCAGAGATCTACCACCCCCTCACTCCCCTAAATGTGCCTGTCGCATTCCGAAACTCGCCAAAGCAGCCCGGTCCGGAGGCGCCTTTGGAGGAACTGTTGGCAAACGGGCATTTTCGAGCAGCGGCTATTGCTGCAGTCCAGGAGTTGACGGGATCTGGCGCTAGCGGGGGCATCAACCCTACGGATTCTAAGAAGATCTTCGGACTGTTGTACACCCGCCTGGCATGCCTGACGTTGATTGATTCCACCCCTTTAGCCGCGCAGGAAGTCAAGGCCCTGGAGGATCTCAACGACATCCGAACGTACGTCGATGAAACGACCGGCGAGCACCTGGTCCCTTGGGAGCTCCGGGTTCTCAACGTCCGCCTCCAAGCTCTTGGCTTTGGCGACCCCCGACGAGCTGTCATGAGCTACCACGATCTCGCGCGGGAAGCCCGAGACAACATCGCCAAAGCCTCGGCCCAGCACGACAACTCGGCAAGGGAACTCTGGAAAGCCCGCCTCCACGACCTCGGGATCCAGGTCGCCGGTGCCCTCATCGAGATGGACGACCTCACCGGCGCCGCGCACCACCTCAGTACCCTCCGGGACCGGGGCGATGGTAAGATGGCGCTGGCCAAGGCCCTGCTGTGGCTGCACCTGGGCAACGCGGAGAGCGCAAGGGAATGTGCGCAGCGCGGCGCCGGCGACGGTCAGGATGCGGAGATGATCATCCTAGCGCTATGCGACATGGCAGACGCAGAGTACGAGTCTGCACTGGAGAGATGGAAGGACTTGAAGGAGACAACGGACGACGAGATGGTCGGCGTCAACATGGGCGTTTGCCTGCTGTACCTAGGGCGGATACACGAGGTACGTGTGAGCGCCTATTGACTAGAACTCAACGCTAACAAATCTAGGGACGGGAAATCCTCGAAGGACTAGTTGATTCGGGTCTGTCCTCTCATACGCTCCTATTCAATCTGTCGACTATGTACGAGTTGTGCACGGAGAAGAACCGCAACATGAAGCTGAAGCTGACGGAGCGGGCTGCGAGGATGGAGCCTTCTGCGGCGGGATGGGAGAAGACGAACACAGACTTTAAGCTTTAGATTTATGAATGATGCATTAATGCCATTTCTGCTATTATGTTGTGTCTGGGTTTTGGACATATGTATCCAACGTCGTGAAGAACAGCAACGCTAAGCTCACCTCAAGTGATCGTCCTTGGTAATAGCAAATGGAGACATAATCCCAAGGCAAGAAGTCCGGGCCATTGGTATCTTTTTACCTTGGGAATTACTCCATCGGCACCTGGTGCGCCTCTCCCAATGGGAATTCAGCTCATGGCCGGCGCCGAGCTCAATCTCCCCCCGCCACTTCTACCCCACACGGCCCGAAGACGGTAAACCCGAAGCCGCGGGGAACCTCGGCAGCTCAGACGACCTCGTCTCTACCGCAAGCTCATAAATCCGGGTTTATAATCGAGTAGCGCAAATAGCTTGTCGTACTCTAGAATCGCATCTCTTGCATTTTTCTAGATCTTCAGGCCCGGAATAATCACTAATCACAGCTCGCCCAGCATGTCGGACCGTGTTAGCCAGATCACCAGTCACCTCAACTACCCCAAGGGTATGTTGGCCGGTCAAGTTGCCATCATCACCGGTAGCGGACAGGGCATAGGCGCCGAGGCTGCGCGGTTGTTTGCGAATGAGGGTGCCAAGGTTGTCGTGGCGGATATTGACGAGAGTGAGTGGCCTTGTGTGATGCGTGTGTGGATGCGCCTGACTTACAACCAACAGAGAAGGCCGCTGCTGTGGCTGAGGGCATCAACAAGAGCGGCGGCCAGGCCATTGCCGTAGCAGGCGACGTCCTCGATGCCGAATATATCAAGTCGCTGGTCAAGAAGGCGGCCGACTTTGGCAACGGCAAGATCAACATCATTGTCAACAACGCCGGCTACACGTGGGACGGCGTCATCCACAAGATGACGGACAAGCAGTGGGAGACCATCATCGCCCTGCACTGCACCGCGCCCTTCACCCTGGTGCGCGCCGCCGCACCTTACTTTCGCGTCAAGGACGGCGCGCCGCGATGCATCATCAACATCTCGTCCACGTCGGGCGTCCACGGCAACGCCGGCCAGCTCAACTACGCGCTGGCCAAGGCGGGCGTCACGGGCTTCACCAAGACCATCGCCAAGGAGTGGGGGCCCGCGTTCGGCGTGCGCTCCAACACCATCGCCTTCGGGCACATCCTCACGCGACTGACGGCGGCCAAGGAGAACGGCGCCTTCATCGCGGGTCCCGAGGGCGAGAAGATTGCCCTCGGTATCCCCTCAGCAGCGGCGGCCGCGGCGGGAGATGCCATGTATGCGGATATTGCGCTGCGGAGGCCTGGCACCCCGGCCGAGGCTGCGAGCAGTGTCCTGGCTGTAGCAAGCCCGCTGTTCTCCTATGTGACGGGACAGACTATCATGGTGACGGGAGGACGAAACATGTAAGACCTGCAGGGTGGCGCTAGATATGTAAGATCAAATCCAAGACATGGCAATATAAATGGAGAAATTGGTATCAAGATTGAGGAACGAGGAGGGGCCGAAGAAACGTGGTATTAGATTAAACGGTACTATACTTCCCGCCGAAACGCCCCAATCCAACAAGATATGTCCCTTTTGTTCATACATCTCCTTCATCTGTTTCTGTTTATACCTTGAGCCACAGCGAAAAGACACCCTGAGCATACTGGACAATCTCGTCACCGCCCAGCTTGCTCTCACCGTACACTCGGTCGACAAAGGAGATGGGCACCTCGGCAACAGTGGCGCCCATGGACTTGGCGCGGACCATAAGCTCCATCTGGAAGCTGTAGCCCTTGCTCTCGGTGGTGGCGATGGCCTTCTCGAGAACGGCCTTGCGGTAGAGGCGGAAGCTGCCCGTCAGGTCGCTGACGCCGGGGCGCAGGACGGTATCGGCGAAGAGGTTGGCGCCGCGGCTGACGAACTTGCGCTTGAGGTCCCAGCCGTAGACACCGCCGTTGCCAGCGTAGCGGGTTCCGGTGACAATGTCGTAGTTGCCCTTGGCCTGGAGGGCAATCATCTCGGGGATGAACTTGGGGTGGTGGCTGAAGTCGGCGTCCATGATGATGACGAAGTTGCCAGTCACGAACTGCAGGCCGTGGACGTAGGCCGTGCCGAGACCGAGCTTGCCAGCGCGGGGCTTGAGGACGACGTGCGGCGAGTAGGCCTTGATAAGCTGCTGAGCGACCTCCTGAGTGCCATCGGGGGAGCCGTCGTCGACGATGATGAGTTCCCAGTCGAGGTTCCTAGAAAACGGGTCAGCAACTGTGCGCTGGATATTGGTGGTTCTCCAAGATCCAGAGGGGAGCTTACTGCTCGGTGAAGGTGCGGTTCAGCAACCACGCCACGATAGGGAGGTTCTTGCGCTCATTGTACGTCGGCAGGATAACCGAGTACTTGTTCTGGGAGGATTTGGCCATTGTAACGGTTGTAGGAAGTAGCAGCGGGAGGGAAAACGGGACGGCCGATTCGAGGAAGCAGTTTCGGAGAGACCTGGAGGTGGGATCGGAGGTCGGGATCGCGGGGGACAAAAAGAACGTGGAGAGTCGGTTGATCGCGTAGGTTGGCCTTCCCACCGCGTCGAGCCACTCTAAAAGGAGGACACTTGGGCTTGAAGCTGAAGATGGATGACTAAGCCTATTGACGATGGGAGCCAGATTGCAGATTGCAACCCCTGAAAATGGGGATGTGGCTGGTGCAGCATGTGGGGAGCGTGGCTTGCCTGTGGCGGGTGAGACACGGAACTGGAGACGGGACGGACAACAGTCCACGGTGGACAAGCCGGGCAGCATTTCCCAGTTTGGAGGTGACCCAAATCGATAACTTAGAGCTGCTGGCCCTGTTAGCTCACCATTCCCTTCAGCCGATGGCTATCGTTTCCCAGGCAGATCCTGCTGAGGGACAGTGGCAACAGTGGTTCGTTCGCCTGGTTTCCATCATCTGCAACGGATCCGCGGTCTTCCCCTCCCCGAGTCTCCGTGGGCAGCGTCGGAGGTGTCCAATCGGCCATAAATGTCCGCAATTGACCAAGCAAAGGGCAGCAAACGAAGCAAAGAAGCATGACCACGAGCTGCAGCACTCCAGCACTGCAGCAGCACATCATCGTCGACTACCGAGCCCCCGTCGCCTCTTGTCCAACCACTGCAGCCGGCTTCGCTGCCTCTGACTGGCTCCGGCGCCTGGCCCCTCCCAGATCGGTGGCTATTGGCGCTCTGCTCGGCCTGCCGGCTCCATCGCCGAGACCAAGCTTCCCCGCAACTGCAACTCGATCCATCCTCAGCTGCTCTCCTGTCGACCCTCTCCGTCTCGATGCTCAGAGTTCACACCGTCACACCCGCCTTCAAACTGCGCCAGTCTCACAGTCCGCAACGTCGCCGTGCCCAGCTGCCGCCAGGCCCGCGACACTGTGCTCCAGCGCCCTCGGACGGCTCGCCCGCTGATGGGGCCGCGTGCTTTAGCCCGATGCAGCAATGGAGACAGCCCTCGCCCCCCGAGCCGGAGAGCTCCATGCTGACCACGGCTCCTGGCTGGTCGCGCTCGTGGCTCTTCCCGCGGGCTCTGGCGCAGGCGCAAGTTCTTCCCAGGTTCTTCCCAGGTTCTCCCAGGTTCCTCCGCGCAGCAGTCTCGCCGATGAGCGACTTGTGTGTCTCCGGGCCAAACCCTTGTGCCACCCGCCAGCTTGGAGCTGCTCTTGACTGTCTCTGGCGAGGTACAGCACAGTAGGTATGAGTAGCTTGCTACCCTGTGGCACCGTCGTGACCTCGTGCTCTGCCGGCCAACCTCACTCCGTCCTCCGTAGCCATCCCCCAACCTCACTTCCTCCCTCCATCTTCACAATTCGTCCTCATCTCGGCCCCTACGACCCCGAGACCGTGTCGCATCGCTCCCCCGTGTCCCTACAAACCGCGTAGACGCCCTCCGTGCCATATTCAAGCTTGCGCCCAGCAATATCGCCACCTGCGACAGCTGCTCTTACGTCATCGTCATGTCCGACGGAATCGCTCCCGCCATCGACAAAGGTATACACACCATGCGAGCCATCATCATGACCCTTGTTCTGTCCAGTCTAGCCCAATTGGCCGGTTATTGATGCAAAGAAACCGTCCCACCATGGCCCGCTGCGCAATGCCGGCTTGTAAGACACTTCGCTGACATGTTGCTCCCCTTCCAGTTGGTGAGCCTGCGCCCACAGCGCCAGAGGCCGAGGCTGCGGTGCCTACTTCGGAGGACTCCAAGCCCGATGAGAAGAAGGCCGATGAGAAGAAACCCGAGGATGGCGCAAAGCCTATTCTGAAGGTGCCCAAGCCCGTTGAGGTCATGTCGGTGCCACAGACCCCCCTCAACAACAGCACTCCGGCCGGGGGCACACCGCGACCTGAGCTGAGGATTGACGACGAGCCCAAGGAGAAACCCCAGGAAGATCCCCCCTTCATCCTCGGGCTCAAGGAACCCGAGTCCACCCCGGCGGAGTCTACAAAGGATAGCGAGTCCATCACCGACAAGCCAGCTGAAGCGGCAACCAACGGTACCAGTGATGACGTTGAGATGACAGGTGCTCTCCCGTCCTCCAACTCCAGTGAGTCAGCTTCACGAGAGAAGCGCAAGCTCGAAGAAGAGCCATCTTCCACCACAACCAACGGTGACTCCTCCTCTGAGGACAAGTCCGGCTCGGATGCGCGCTCCGACAAGAAAGCCCGTGTCGATGATGCCCCGGCTCCAGCGGTCCCCAACGGCAAGGGCACCAAGGCGAAGCGCGAGAAGAAGACGGCTCCGGTGGTTGGCAGGACGGCACGGAAGACTCGCAGCCAGGGACCGGTGGAGGTCTAGATGGCCATCATGCAACGAAGCAGCCCGATGGGCTGTCTATCAACTTGCTACGTGTGAGTGACAACTTAAGTGACCTGGTATGAATTTGTGCGGGTGCAGGCGAAAATGGCAGGTTTGTGTCATGGAAACAGAGTGGCTTTCCTGAGCTCTATCTGGGATTTGGGTTGTATATTCGTGTTTTTTGGGAGTAGCAAAATCGGTTATTTCATCTGTCTTTCCTACGGGAGTTAAGCGTGTAGTCGGATGGGTTTGTGAGGGATCGATGTCAATGCCTGGTGAACAAGCAAAAACGAATAGTGAATTTCGGAACCGATCTCATAAGTCCCAAATAGAGTTGACGACATCAACAACCGATGGGAGGCCTATTGGTAGCGAACTAGTCACCTATATCAGACCAGAGAGGGTATGGCAGATGTTGAGAACCTTTGCTAGCTCCTCGTATAAAAGGTCTAGGGTAGGCAGAATCTTGCCAAGACTCTTCCTCATGGGTGTCTTGGCTAGTTAGACTGCGCCAATCTACATACACGGTATATATTTGGCACATATTATTGCGTTCGATCTAGGACAACCTGTGTTGGAAACGGGTTCTCGAATAGGCACGGTCCGGCTGTTCAATCTAGCTGGGACGTTTCGCCACGGCCAAGGTCCAAAGCTGGCGGTCCCGCAGGGAGACGCATCGGTCAAAGCCGCCATCTTGGGCAACCCAGGTGGAGCGAAGAAGGGTGTCGTCATGCGAAGACCGTCCCTCCGCGCGTGTTAGGCGAAGCAGCGAACTGGATTGCGCCGTTGCAGATGCGTACGCCAGGAACGTACGTGGACTCAGCCACGCAGTCCCCGTCGTGGGGCGCGATCGGGCGTCTCAGAGGGTTTCTTCGGGGCTGGGATGCGTTCATCGCATGTCTGCTGGCGCTTGATTTGGCCTGCCCCCGAGCCAGAGAGAGAGAGATGCAGTGCTTGCCCCTTTGCTGATCCTTGACGTCAACTGGAGACCCTGCGGTTTCGGCCACGGGTGGCTTCTGGCGCGTGCCTGTGCCTGGCATGATGGCGTCTCGCGGGCCAAGCTGGTGGATATGTCGGCCCTGCAGAGTCCTAGGCGCCCGGACACCGGGGAATCGATCCCATCCCACGGAAAACCCGCGAAACGCCAAACGGGCTACTGCGCGACTGCCAGGGGGCCCATCGTCACCCGTTTCCTCGTCTCGGTGGCATGGAAGAGCCGGGGCCCCGAGAGCTTTCGTCAATTTTTCTTTCCCCCTGCGATCTGTGTGTCCATACGGGCCAGAGCGCTGACGTTTCGAGCTCCACCCGATGCAATGCAGGCCCCGGGAAGGGTGCTGCCCGCCAAGTCTGAAACGGATGGGCTGGAGACGCGCGAGAAAGGCTTACTCGACTGGACTGAGTCGCTTTTCCCCTTGCCAAGTTTGGAGCCGAGATCCACGCGTCGCTTGGTGGTTCGTCCAGCTTGGCCTGGCCGGGCGAGCCCTTGTTTGGTTTCTTTACCGGGAGTTTGCCTCGCCTGGGAGATCAGCAGGCGGATAGATGGGAAGAGGGTGGACATTCCAGAAGCCCCTGTAGTTCTCTAGTCCTTTGGCCCTTGAAGTCTCTATCCTTAAGTCTCAGAGGATATATCCTTTCAGCCATATGAGATGAGCACGTGAGCAGCCTCAAGGTAGAGCCCGTGGTTCGGCGACGAAGCCGTCCTCATAGGGAGGTATACTATAGGACCGATGTAAACCCATGAGACTTCATACTGTGGAGTCAGTCCTGAGGCAAAAAAAAAATTAAGGAAAAAAAAGCCCCAGATGTTTAGGCAGTTCTTTGGTGTGTCGTGTCGCAATGGAGCAGTAATCGATTGCGAGTGCTTTTTTCTTCCCGCCTAGATTGACTTTCAGGTACCTGAACCTTGGCGGGTTCAAGTGGGGGTGGTGGCAAAAGACCAACCAGCCAGTCAGAACTTGATTGATTCCCGTCTCAGCAATCCGGACGCATACACGAAGACACAAAGTTAAGGTGCTGTGCTTTGTTGAATACGAACATCAAAGTCTTAATTAAGCTCATTAGAGAGTAGAGTGATAACGTGAGACGCGAGCTAGCCGATGCAGCTGGTCGCTTGTTGTGTTATTGGAAACTTTTATTGGGTATTTTATTTAGCATTGCTGTCATCAGCAGCCATGGAATTGTCGTTCAATGCGGCTTGGATGAGCCCGTCAGCCGTTGGATCCTTCAGGTCACTACCCTGGCTGTCGGCTACAGTTCTTGCCGTAGCGTGCTGCTACGTTGTATTATTGGTACTACTGCAGAGGTACATCACGAACCCCTGGCGTTTCGTCCTTGACCGAACGACGAGGAGGGACGAAGAAGAAGACTGACTCCCGTATCTTGGAACATGTCGTGCGAGCCAGCTAAAAGGGAGGGTCAAAGACTGGGCCACACACGAGACCCCACGCCGCCACATCCCACATTCTGTACGACATCGCACACACCTAAGACTCTGGCCAAAAGTGCGCATCACTGCTGGATCAAGAAAAGCTTTCCGTTCCTTGGGAATCCTAGCACGCCCATCCCGTCCTCAATCAGGAATGACAAGTCCTTGGCCACCAAAAAAAGACACCGGCTTGATCCGGGCAAGCCGCCTTTACCCCCCCATGCTCTTGCATTGGCACCTGGACGAAAAAGTCCTTCGTATTCAAATCCGCGATTCCCTCCATCCCAGCCCACCCCAGCTTTAGGCCCGCCACATTATCCCATCAGCAGGCTTCCTACTGGCGGGCGAGCAGATGCAGGGGTTGGTGGTCCTGCTGCCAGCAGATAGGGGACGATGCGGACTCTCAGCGCCGTCTCCCATTGTGACCAGCCGCAACGCTGACTGGCGCCACAAGACCGCTGGAGTCCTCTGGAGCGGGTCCCCCGTGAGCCCGTCAAAAATAGCACCGGTCCCCAGTGGTCGCTGCCAGGGCGGCCAGCTAGCAGCCATCCGGGCCCAGCGCCGAACCAGGGGTCGGGGTGCAGCTGTGTGTCCGGAGGCCAACCAGCGCCCGGCGTGGCGAGCGTTCGGGCTTTACTAGCGGAGCGGGCAACGCCAGCAGCCAGCAGCCAGCGCGCTCCCTACACCCATGGCCGGCCCCTTCACCACCGTGACCCGGTCGCTTGGGGCAAAGTGTCACCGGACGGCGAGGAGTGGCGGGCTGGCGGGCTGCTGGAGTTCCAGATGGGGAGAGGCCTGGCTTACAGCGCAGTGAGCTTATGCCCGGCCCGCAGGCTTATAGCGGCTTCAGCGCCCGTAGCGGGCTCGCCCACCGTGCTGGAGGTTTGAGGTGCAGCGCTGCAGACACGGTAGTGCCGGCAGAGTGCGGCACGGGTAAGGGTACGTACCACCCGCCGGCTGCCCGCCTGCTGCCCGCCTGGCGTTTTGTTGGCGCGGGTCGCCCCCTGCGTATCCCGCACTGTCTTGTTGAGGGAGACCCGGCCCGAAATACAGTGCGATCAGCACATACCGTCGCAGTTCCATCCCATCCCCATGAATGGATCTCTCTTCACACCCCCAATCCCCATGATGATGGATGGATCCATCCCAACCCATCCCCATCCCATCCCATGTCATGGCGCCTTGAATTCCCCAGCCCTACACCATCGAACCTGTTCCCTCGTTCTTCTTCCTCTCTTCCCTACGCCCTCCCTCTGCTCAATCCCTCCGCCTCTCGCTATATCCTCGAGCCCCTTTCGAGACCCATAGACCTCGGGCCGTTGGCTAGGCCGATCTGGAACATCACCAGCGTCCTTCTTTTTTCTGTGCTTTGTCTGCATTTTTCCTCCAGGGTCACCTGGCGGACTGTGGCGCCCTCCTGACCCCCGACGCGCTCGCCTCTTGCATCAGCGGTTCACCCTCGTTTCGACGTATTCTTTGTTAGACGACATCTAATTCGCCTCGCCTCGACTCTCGGTAACAGCACCGAGGACGCTGCTCTCATACGACGCGACCCGAGCCCCTCGTCACTCGTTCTCCCTACACGATCTAATCCGATACGATACGATACGATCGTTTCTGGTCCACGCCTGTTGGCCAAGAGGGCTTCGATATATCCGAACCGATTGATATCATCCCGACCCTTAACTGAGCATACATCGAGCTCTTCTTCGCCTCTGGCGGAGCAATCGCCGCCATGTCTCTCAACAATATGGCCGGCCTCCTGGCTGGCCGCGACGAGGAGAAGAACGGAGCTGCCAAGCTGCTGGACCTGCTGAAAAATCCTTGGTCCGATTCGGTATGCCGCCATGACGTCGATGGATATCCTGAACATAATCGCTAATTAGACAAATTAGCTTCAAGCTGCCTCCATGTATTCCGCCTTGGGCATCTCACTGGGATTCACCGTCTTTACCGCCATCATCTTCTCTCTCCTTCGCCCCTACAACCAGGCCGTCTATGCGCCCAAACTCAAGCACGCCGATGAGAAGCATGCCCCTCCTCCGCTCGGAAAGGCCCCCTGGTCGTGGATCGCAACTGTCTGGGGAACAAAGGAGGAGCAGCTCATGCACTCGATTGGCATGGATGCTACCGTCTTCCTCCGCTTCGTTCGAATGTGCCGCAACATGTTCTTGACTCTGTCAGTCACCGGCGTCGGAATCCTCCTGCCCATTCACATGTCCAACTTCTCATCCACCGGACAATATACCGACACTCAATGGGTGACCAAGATCACCCCCCTCGATGTCAAGGAGTCCGCTGTCTGGGCCCAGGTTGTGATTGCTTGGGTGTTCAACATTATCGTCGCCAGTTACCTCTGGTGGAACTATAGGAAGATTCTCCAACTGCGAAGAAAGTATTTCGAAACTGAGGAATACCAGACTAGTCTCCATTCCCGGACCCTGATGGTAGGTCGAGTCCACTATCCCAACTGCCCTTTGCGCTGGCTCACCCATTCCCTTCTAGTTGTTCGATATCCCCAAGAAGGGCCGCAGTGACGAAGGAATCGCAAGACTCATCGACGAGGTCGCACCCAACGCCTCATTCGCCCGAACCGCCGTCGCGCGCAACGTCAAGGACCTGCCAAACCTCATTGCGCAACACGACCATGCAGTCCGCAAACTCGAGGCAATCCTCGCCAAGTACCTCAAGAACCCAGACAATATCCCCCCGGCCCGGCCCATGTGCAGACCCTCCAAGAAGGACCGATCCTATGGCACCTATCCTAAGAATCAGAAGGTCGACGCCATCGAGTACCACACCCAACGTATTCGCGACCTCGAAATAGAGATCAAGGAGGTCCGCTCCGGCGTGGACAAACGTGGCTCCATGCCCTACGGTTTCGCCAGTTACTCGGACATTATCGAGACTCACAATATTGCCTATGCCTGCCGCAAGAAGAAGCCCGTCGGCACGACCATTATGCTGGCGCCCCGGCCCAACGACATCATTTGGGATAACATGGTTCTTTCTAGTTCCACCCGAAGTCGCAAGCGATGGTTCAACGGCCTGTGGGTCGTCATCCTCACTCTCCTCTGGATTGTTCCCAACGCCATGATTGCCATTTTCTTGGTCAACTTGTCCAACCTGGCATACGTGTGGGACGCATTTAATAAGTCGCTTTCGGCCAATACCACGTTCTGGGGTGTGGTCCAAGGTATTCTCTCACCCGCGCTCATGTCAGGTGTTTACCTAGTTCTCCCCATGATCTTCCGTCGTCTCTCGATCAAGTCTGGTGACCAAACTAAGACTGGACGAGAGAGGCACGTCTTGGCCAAGCTATATGCCTTCTTCGTCTTCAACAACCTGATTGTCTTTTCCATCTACAGTCCTGCCTGGACCTATGTTGTTGGTGTCATTGAGAAGGTCCAGAACGGCAATGACGCATGGCAGGCTGTCGTCGATGAGAATTACGCCAACTTGCTATTCATCGCGCTTTGCAACAACAGTGTTTTCTGGGTGACATATCTGTTACAGCGACAACTCGGTGCAGCCATCGATCTTGCCCAATTGTGGCCCTTGGTCCAGGCCTTTTTCCTCAAGAAATTTGCGAGCCCTACCCCCAGAGAGCTGATCGAATTGACGGCGCCGCCTCCCTTCCAATACGCCGAGTACTACAACTACTTCCTCTACTACGCCACCGTCACGATGTGCTTCGCCGGAATCCAGCCCCTTGTCCTCATCGCCACAGCCCTTTACTTCACCATCGACTCATACCTCAAGAAGTACCTCATATTGTACCGCTTTGTGACCAAGACTGAGTCCGGCGGCATGTTTTGGCGTGTCGTCTTCAACCGATTCATCTTTGCCACAATGCTTGCCAACCTCGTGATCATGCTTACTTGCTGGGTCAAGGGCGATAACCAGCATGTCATGTTCTTCTCAGTGGTCCCATTGCCCTTCCTCATGTTGGGTTTCAAGATCTATTGCTCCAAGGCCTTCGATGAGAAGATGCGCTATTACAGCACCCACGACGCCGTTAGACACAGCGAGACTGGCCCTCAGAAGGAGAGCCGAAACCGCAGCGACCGACTGGCCAGCCGCTTTGGCCACCCAGCCTTGTACAAGCCTCTTATCACTCCCATGGTGCACTCTAAGGCTCAGAACCTTCTCCCCGCCATTTACAAAGGAAGGCTGTCTGATGGCCGGGAGGCGAACGCAGGCGATATGATGAGCGTCAGCGGTTATTCGGATATGTATGCGCTCGACCCCATGCAGGGTGGACGACCTGGAAAGACTGCCAACAACAATATGCCTGGATTCGAAATCGTCTCGGAGAATCAGATGGACTTTGGATATTACAAGAACAGGGCAGAATTCGCGGAGGATCACGGTGGAGGTGAGATCTACGGACGCCAGGGCGAGATTATGCGACCAGGTACCCCTGGTTCCATGGGCGACGGTAGCGACCACGGTTCGAGACCTGGCACACCTCTATCCGGCCGGTCAACTCCCTTCGCTGGTGCCAAGAACCGCAACCCCAGCGACACGAGCTACCAGGGATTCCGAGGCCCTCCAGGTGGCGGGTTTGCTCAACAGCCGATGATGGGGTCGGATGTACCCAGCCGGTCTCGCACCCCGATGTACTCGCAAGATAACGGGAGTTCGTCAGGGCTTGGGCTCATCAATAACGCTGCGGCCCCTGGATCTGGACGCATGACTCCGGTTATTCCTCATCCTTCTCACAGCCCCGGACCATCCACGGGCGCCTTGGGTGGCGGGCCACAAGGCTACAGCAACTTGGCACAAAACGAGGACACCGATCCGGCACAATACGACTACTTCCGTGGCAGTGCCAGGGCAAGACGAAACCCTGGTGAGGGTTGGTAATACCCTTCGCCCACCAACAAAGGGTGACGACTTTGGGAAGGGAATGGCCTTTTTCATTGTGTTGAATTTGCAAGGCGTTTGGATAGATTGGGCTTCTATAATGATGAGAGGCGGATGCATGGAACCAGCCCCGAAAGCTGCGCGGGACGATATTGGAGATGAGGAGGATGACATTGTCAATACAAGGTTTTTAATCCGTACATAAGATCTCTTCGTTTCTCGATGTGAAACTGGGTATAACCGACTCTCCTGGCGACTGGCGGGAACTCTTTAGTCTTGGGTACAAAGATAAGTTGAAATCGATTGTCTTGTACATGCGTGACTTTTAATAAGATGCTTCGATGTGAATGCCAGTTCGTGGAGACTAGTTAAAACGACATGGGATTTCACAGATGTTAACAACTGGATGCCGATTTATCTTCGACGTCAACGCTAAAGCGGTTGGTGTTGCCTCTGTGCTCGTCTTCTTCTCGGCCTGCTTTTTGAAGATGGATGACTGTCACAAACCTAGCCAATGCATAGCGAACCGCAATACTCCTCCTTGGCAGGGCATACTTTTAGGATGTCAGCTCGATGACGTGATGCGCAGGAACCCGGCCAAGCCCCCAGCGGGATCAGATGTGGCTGTGGGGGATTGTCCTGTCGCCTTGCGCTAATGATATTTGACTTTGTTTAAGAAATGTTACACATTACGTCCTTGGAATTCCTATAACTCTATTATTATGTCGCTCCTCTGGATCCTAGGGCCTCCTCATTATGTTGACGTCAGGTGGCCTTCCGTATATGCTTGTATTAGGCCCACCAGCCTTTGCAGCTTATTTTATCCGAGATTCAATTAGCATAGTGAGTGAGGGAGTGAGTAGAAGACACTAAGAACACAAAACCCACCCAGAGGCAGAGCTGTGATGACCGCAATAGTGTTGTGACGGAAAGGTGGGATAGAGTCAGGTTCAGAGTCCGGATAAATGACTTGACTGGGTAAAATAGATGACTTTCTCAGCTGATACCATTTGATCAAATAGATCTCTGAGAGGTCTCAAAAGAATAGGTCAAAAGACTGTTAATTAAATGAGATGCCAGAAGGGGATGATAGCTGCTAACAGATTCTGTCTGAGATCTTCCCAATTTATGGTCCCAATAGGTCAGGCTACTGGTCCCTACCCGGTATGGCATTTCCTGTTGAAGGAACCCAACAATCCTAGCCCTAGTGGCTGCAAGCATCCGATCAGATGACCTTTATCCCCAAAGACCGGAAAACCACGACTCAATGGTAACGATATCCTAGGCTGTGAACTTGCCTGTGTCATGTAACCGGGTTGTATAAGCAAGGAGATCCTCAGCCAGTCCCTCAGCCACCTTATCATCCACCACACCCGCGTTCCACGAGACGCCAGCTGTCAAAGAGCCACCTGGAGGGCTTGCCACGCTGACGCTTAGTGGAAGGCTTGCGACCATGACGCCAATGGTAAAGAAGATTCTCGAGACCCGGCGTTGGCTCGGGCTGCTTCCTGAAGTTTCGACTCGCATTGCACCCAGGCTGCTTACCTCCCACGACCCATCGCGCGTCTGGCCGTTCTTTTTTTGCCAGTATGACGGCCAGTCGGTGATGAACTTCATCAAGCTGATGGGGTCGTCGGCAGGCAGGGTGGCGGCGCGCGTGCGGATCTGGTCTTTGATGAGCTTCGCGTGGTGCCAGATGAGTGCGTCGAGGTCGGCGTCCGGCTTGCGGAGGGCATCCACCGCAGCGGCAGGGAACTCGTGCGTCGAGACTGAGATACCGACGCGGAACGAATCTTTCAGCGCTGGGTTGGCCGTCGCGGCCATGTATGGGCGCGCGTTCATGGGCGTGCTCGCAATGAAGGCTGGGGCGTCCTCGGCTGGGACACGGTGTGCCATGGACGCCAGGCACAGGGCGTGAATGAGCGAGGTGATGGAGGCGGAGTGGCTGCGGGACTCAGCGAGCATGCTAGAGACGACCGGGGCGGGAATGTCAACGGCGATGATGCGGGTTTGGTGAGGCCGGTCGAAATCGATGGGCTTGCCGCTCCAGATGGGCGGCCTGGCGGGTTTGAGGAACGACGGCGCGAACTCGTCCCAGATGACACGGCCCATGAAGAGCTTCCCGCTGGTGTAAGGGATAACGTCTTCTTGGGCTTCTGGGAGAACGGGAGGGTCAGGGAATTTGAGGATGTAACTCGGGTCTGAGCCGTTGGAGGTCTCGTTGAGAGCCTCGACGAGTTGTTCGTGGAAGTTCTTGCCGCCGGTGCCATCCATGAGGGAATGATGATACGCAAAAATGATGTCCTCGAAGGGCTCTTCTCCAGGACCGATCGTCTCGGGCCTCACGATAATGACCCTCCACGGCGGCAGGGTCTCAACGTCTTGAAACAACTGATCATGACACCAAGCGTGGACGGCCGTCAGCGCGGCGTCATACCCGTCGCCGCCCGGGAGTGTCCGAATTCCGACGTGTTTCCACAGGTCGATCTCGGGGATGTGCGAGAACTGAGCCGTGTTTGTGTCGTGCTGCCCGAGGATACCCACGCGGAGCATTGGCTGCTTGACGACCAGACGGCCTAATGCGGCAAAGATGGCGCCATCGGCGTTGGTTGCTGGGGGGTTGAGGTAGCGAGCCGAGAGAACAACACATCGGTATATACCTAGCGCGTGACGGCTGGAGGAGAAGAGTTCCCTAATGAGTTGCGTTGGTGATGGTGTTTGGTGAGTGAGAGTTGGCACCGAAAAGGGGCTGCTTACATGTGGCCGAGGGGCCGAACGGCCTGGGGAGCAGGCGTATCCGCCATTGTCAAATGAATTTGAGAAAGGACAAAATTGATATGGACTGTATAATACTTGTTTACTGAATGCTTTATTTGTTCCTGTTGATGGCTGCCTTCGGGATTTTCGGCATGTACTAGCTTTCAGCTGGCTCAGCTTACCAGGGTTTCAGGATGTAATGATATCCTCACGAACTTAGAGATATGTAAGGAGTCAATTGATCCCCAGGACTCAATTGGATAGAGAACGAGTTATTTACCGCCTCGTACTGCGACCAGATGCAGTCCTCAATTGAGTCCTTGTCGATAAAGGGCGTCGTTGACAAGTGGGGCGATTTGTGGAGACCGAGAAGCCGCCAGATTGGGTTGGCACTGCTGATTAAGAGGGACCAGATGCTGGCCGTCGATCACAGATGTCTGGATGAAGATCTGTAGATCTGCTTGTCAACTAGGCCTCATAATGGAGGAATAGATATAATGCAATTCTTCAAGGCGGTTGCGATAATTTGAGTGGTTGATGCTGATTTCTGCATTTGGCTGAGTCTGACACTGCTTGAGACGTCGAGCGGGTGAAGCTTGGATGCGGGTGGCGCTTGTGCGCCCCAGTTGAGATGCGATATGTGAAAGTGACTGGAGTTATAACATTAACTCAGGAGTCTTTCCTCTGTTGGTTTCAGTATTGTACTGGGAGTTTCGTGGTACAACGGACCTGTTTGGAGTGTCCTCCACGTTATCCTACCTGCTCGATGGCCTAATAATCTTGGTATTATAGAGGGCGGATGTGTTTCATTTCTCCTCGAGACAAACTAGAGGAAATGGGGAACAGCATTGTTTACAATGGCTTTTTAACCCATTTAACTGGGCTACTATACTGTATATTCTTTCTCCGACCAGAGAGCGAAGTCTTAACTGGAAGGCTAGGGGTATCAGGCATAAGTAGGCCCCGCCCCTCGGACGAAGATCCGCTTTTTGGTACCTCGACAATGCCAACGCAATTCGCACTATTGGGAGGAGGGTATTTATGGCATCGGAAGAGAGCAAGTGCAAGAGTAAAGAGAGCCCACATGGGAATTATGATGAAGCTGGTGTAGTTGCCGACCTAGCCGTGATAGGCGGAATATTAATTTGGAGAGCGGGAGTCTTGTCATTTTAAATTGCCGGGGTCTATGCATTCTATCATGAGCGCAACCCCTGGCAGCTTTATCTCTGACCGAGAAGGTAAAGAGGCGCGTTCTACGTCCAGTCTCGGTAAATAGGACATGTGTCATATAGCTCTTTAACAACCTCGAAAACCAAGCCTTGCCAAGTCACATTGGACGCGCTACCTACTCGGAGGCCAAATCTCGAGCCATTCTGTTCTCAAACTAGCGATACTTCCTATACGGCATCTCCACATACTCCTAAATTTTGTCAAAGACAGGGCGCCTGAGGGTATACGGATATTCGGGAGGGTTTCAGGTGCTTGAATGCCGGTGCACCGATGACGTGGCTAGACATAATTGCTGGAACACGAAGGGAAGTCTTGTTGACGGGGGCTAAGATGAACCATGCATGGTTGGCATCCATGGAGTTTCGGAAAATTCCCATCTTTTCTAGACCCTGGACCTCACGCTAGGTGGTAAAATATTGACAAAAAATGACGAAATCATGACTGGATGAATTTACCCAGACATTCCGGCTTGTATTATCGCCTTTGTTGACGAGGTTTGTTGACAAATGGGTTCGTGCAGAGTGATTGGAGACCGGATAAACAAATCTCCCGGTTCCGGGCAGGGAAGGCAGGGCGCCCAAAGCAGGAGCGACGAACGGCAGGAGTGGAGGACACAATGCAGCCTTGGCAGTCGCGGACGGACGCCAAGACGGCCCCATGCTCGGCCGCCTCCAACGCGACTAGCACGACTCCGCCAAAACATTTGTCTATCTGTCCATGCGATGTCCTATTTTTGCTGTATTTCCTCACTGAACTGAAGCTGAAGACGCTCATTGTACTTCCGAGAAGCTATTAAAACCGAAAGAACCGTCTGTCCCGTCGCGCAATTGCTCTCGCCATGCTCTGAACGCGCTTCCGACCCAAGCTTGACCTTTACGACGACGATGCATCCACCCACCTCCTGATTCCCCTTAACCACCTCGAAAATTGTCGCCGACCGCGGCGATGGAACGCGACAAAGATACTCTGGCCACGCGGCCAAATGGAAGACCCACGAGCCTGCTCGTTGTGAGGGAACAGGGCAGGAAGCCGCTCTTCACGAGGCCCGCCTCGCGAGCAGAAGAGACCAACAACGCCAGACTAAAAGATAAAGAAAACGATCGCTCGCAGCTCCACATGACCAGGCATCGGATGAGCGATTTTGGCCATGGAATACCACGACGCATAAGCTCTGAGCCCCTGGCGCCGCTGGCGCAGACATTGGGAAGGAGAAGCAGTAGTAGCAGCCTGGCATCACCCGGAGGCACGCGCATACCAAAACCCTCGGGCGTCACATTCTCGAGCCGGAAACAACTGTCCTTAAGCGATGCGTTCAACCGGGCTGCCATGGAATACGAGGAGGAGAGCGACCAGAGCCAAGTTATGGATGCGTCGCCTAGCCCGGCGCCCCGGGTGGCCCGCGCGAAGCGTGAGGAGGAAGATAAACGGATGAGGAAGATATTGGGACAAGATCACCTGGATACCAAGGCGCCAAACCGGCCGTTTTCGCGAGCATCATTAGCGACCTCAACACTGGGGGAGGGGAGGGTCTCGCCTGAGAAGTACGACTCCCCGAGACGAAGGTCACTGTATGGAAAGTCGAGGATAGGGCTTGGGTCGAGAGAACCTGTGCAGGATCCTATCAGCCCGAGGGTCAATGTGACCAAGCCTAACGAGCAAGCAGAGGACCCTCCCCGGGATCCGATCAGCAGGCTTCGACCCGAGCCCCGGTTGTTGAAGCACTTACCGTCCAAGGACGACCTCACGAACCAAGGTCGCATTCCCGCACTGGTCCCAGGGATAGAAGACCTGCCGTGGCCATCAATTGAGAATCGACAGCACCAACAAGACCCAGCTCCTCCGACGCCTCTCAACACGGAGAATGCATCGCCCGAGAAGAGCTTCGCATGGGAAGTTGACCAGGACTTTACAGCTGGAGACCTGCAGATCTCGGATAGTCCCAGGATCAAAATGGGCGCCCGACCATTCGCAGACCGGATCAAGTTTGACGAAGGGAGTGAGATTGACATCAATTCGCGGACAAGAGTAGCCAACCCGGGCTCGCGCAACACCAAGTTGGATGAGATCCGGTCAAGGGAGGTCAAGGTAGGGAGCAATATTCCACTTGAGTCTCCGCAAAAGCGGCAGCCCAACACGAAAATAGAGGAAATACGACAGCGCGAGGCCCAGGCTGAGCATCAGATACCGATCCCGGATCGCAGCCTACCGAGACCGAGCAACACCAAGCTGAATGACATACGGCAACGCGAGATTAATGGCATCCCGAACCGAGCACTGGCAAAGGCGAGGTTGGACGAAATCCGGGAGCAAAACTCAAACTCACGCTCACTGTCGCCAGAGGAATATCGACCGTTGTCGGCCCGGACTGCGCGGGAAACGACATCTGCCGCGGACCGGGAGACGAAAGTACCGATTCGACCAATGTCTGCCTTTGAGATTGGGGGACAACGCATACCCGATACGCCTGTTACCATCTTCAAGGCGCGAGAGACAAAGTACCAGGCTCCAGTGGAGGAACGGGGCGAATCAAGCAAAGCAAACGATGCTGCGGATGTTGCACGACCGGAGCTGTCAAACTTGCACAAACGCGGTGACTCACGAGACTTGTTGCGACGGCTGGCAAGAGCTGCCAGCTCAAGCCCTGCACCGGAGACGGAAGCTCGACGGCCGGCCAGCCCGTTGCCTAGCGACAAACCCGTCACCCAGGACTCAGATTTCACGTCCGGCCGCCCACGACGCACCTCCGAAAATGCTCCGAGACACATACAACACCAAAGAAAGGACAACGAAACCTCAAAGCCCACGGTTGGATTCACCGGCATACCTCGCACGCGTTCTACGGACTCTGTCAAGAGCAAGAGATCTAGCATGCAGTCGGAACTGGACCCTACGGACAGGATCGAGGGGGAGATGAAGCTCTTCGCGCTGGGCGATAACCAGTCGGAGAAGGGCTCCATTCGAGCCCCGTCACCGTTGCCGGACTCCGAAGACGAGAAGGAGGACGTCGAGGCGACACCGCGGGCTCCGAAACCAGACCCGCTGACGATGCCGACGCCGAAAATCACGGGTGCATACGTGGAGACGCCGGCGACGGTCAAGGTGGAGAAGATTGAAGTTAAGGACGAGAAGCCACGAGAGGAGACGAGAGTATCGCGGCCAAAGTCTTCGGCATCGACACGGGAGGAAAAGTCGCTCGAGGATGCACCGCGACCGAGATCTTTATCGTTACGGGAGGAGAAACCACTTGGCGATGCACCACGACCAAGATCCTCATCGCTACGGGAAGAGAAGCCACTTGATGACGAACCACGACCGAAATCCTCGGCACCAATCCGGGAGGAGATCCGGGAGGAGAAGGCTTCTATCCGAGATGCACCGCGGCCAAGATCCTCGGCATCGTTCCGGGAGGAAAAGGCACTTGAAAAGGTACCGGAGGAAGTCAAATTACCACGAGCGAGGTCTTCTTCATGGGCCCGAGATAAGAAAACGGACCATGCATGGGAAAGTCGTGATCAAGACACGACTTCTGACCCGGGAACGGACGAGAAATCTGCGCCCACGGCGATGTCGTCGGGGATGAGAAGGCGGCGCACACGTTCACTGCCCCGGCGCAGAGGACCCCTAAGAAACTCAGCAAAGCCGCCAACAGTCAAGGATGATTTAATGCAACTTCAACGCTCGCATCAAATCGAGGATTCAACTCTGGACGACCTGGAAGAGATCTTGCTAGGCCGCAAAGCCCCCACGCCCAAAATGGAAGCTCTCCTCAACGACCTCTCGGATCAACCGTCGCTCGACGACGACTTTGACTTTAACTTGGAGCTTGACACCAAACTCAATACCAACAGCAACAAGATCAACCCCCGGGACCCTGATCACTCTGACGGTGATCTAGCCACTTTTACACGAATGAGCAAGTCCCTCCAAACCGGCCTCATGGGTATCCGGAGTGCCAAGAAGGGCATCGAGCGCCTTGAAGGTCAGGTCCTGCACGAGACGAAGTCGGCCGAGAAGTTGGACACGCACACCCACGACCACGAGCGTGACACTGGCTGCACAACTCACATCGCCCCAACGACAGTATCCTATGTTCCCCTAGCTCTGCCTCTACCAAACCTCTACCGTCGCAAACCATCATTCCGGCTTACCTTTGTGGGTATCATCGCCTTGCTCTTCTCACTCTGGTACGCCGCCGAGTCGGCCATGTGCGCCGCATACTGTCGTCCCACATCATGCGGCAACGCTCCTTGCGTGTGGTCTTTCGATGATCCTACCTTTGGCAAAGCGCTGCCAGTCAAGCTGGACCAGTGGGCTACAGGTGGCCACGGTCGCGTCCTTATGGGTACACTCAAAGAGGAGGTGGCGGACTGGTCTGCCGACCTTGTGGATATGTACTATGGCCGCGAAATGACAGAAATTGACGTCGACTTGCTCTCGTTCGAGCAGAAGCGCCAGCACCGCCGCCGCCTACTCAAGAAAGGCTTGCTGAAGCGGCGCTCGGAGCAACCAGAGCAACAAGCTAAGTGGGATGCTTGGCGACAGACACGAATGGCCAAGGAGCGGGTACGGGAGGCACGGGAGGCGGGCTACAATGTCGCCGATGATGGAGACGAGGCTGTTGGGGGAGATCAGCGGGTATGGTAATGTTGAGGTTCGTTAGCTCAGGGAGATGGACATACTCGCCCTTGAAGCCTCTGGGGTCATAGGTCAAGGAGCTGAGAGCATGGACGGTGGGGAGTACATACGATACGACATAATAGCACCCTCGCTGGAAAAGGGGCAGACGACGTTGCTGACGAAATGGAAATGGATATCTCAGTCACGAGAAAGTAGTGACATAGTTTTGATTTGTCTTTTTGAGAGCCAGTGAAACATTGGAGTGTCTGATTTACTCTGCGACTTGTCGATGGTGTCTAGGTGCCCAGTGTTCCAGGTGGTATCAACCTCTAAGTCCTCCATGTATACACAACAGAGGTGGCAAATAATATAAAGCATTGCCTTGCCAATTCTTTTTCCCATGTCATATCCCAACGCCGTACGCCATCTGATGTTGTTCTTCTGCACACACCCGTACTCCTCAGTCCTGAATGCCACCCCACTCGTCGCCATTCTCCTCCTCGGCCTCCTCCTCGGCCGCGGGCTTGCCCCAGGGCAGCCTCTCGTCGTCGTAGCTCTCCCGGCAGCGGTCCCGCACCTGCTTCACGGGGCACTGGCGCAGCGGGATCAGCAGGTCGCCCAGGCTCTTGACGAAAGGCGCGGCGGCGGCGTCGGCCAGCGCGCCCTCGCGCTCCAGCTCGTCCACCCACATGTCGAGCGCGTGCAGGCGGATGCCCACGGGGACCTTGCGCAGGTCGCCCTCGGCCTCGAAGGGGTAGTCGGCCAGCACGGCGACGACGGCGTCGACCTCGTCGCCGGCGTAGGCGTGCTCCTTGGCCAGGCGCACGTGGGCGGCGAAGACGCGGCGCACGAGCAGCAGGAACTTCTCGAGGCGCAGCACGTCAATGCCGGTCCACTGGGCGCCGACGACGGCCCAGAAGCCGCGCAGCCAGGGCGCGGCGCAGGCCGGCTGCAGGCGGAACAGCAGGCCGGCGAGGTCGGCGGCGAGGCGCTGCTGCGGCACGGGGCGGTCGGTCATCCACAGCGCGTAGAACAGGCCCTTCCAGAGCTTCTGGGCGTCGGCTTCGGCGAGGGAGGAGCGGGAGGCGAGGAAGGTCTGGAGGGATTCGAGGGCGGCGACGCGGAGCTTGCGGTCTTGCGGGCACGAGTTAGCAGGTGGGAAATGCTGGCCGGGCGTGTGACGAGGAGGACGAACCGCTGGACGCAAGGTTGCGGATAAAGGGCATTTGGGACTCGTGGGCAGCCATGGTGGAGGAGCAATTGGGGCTGCTTTCCGGGAGGGCGAGGTGGGTGTGAGGGAGAGTTGGTGATGGTTGGGTTATGGTGTTGAGCAGCAGGGCAACTTTTTTTTTTGTCACGGTGAGGGATGCCGGTGAGAGGTGGGATGGGAAAATGTGGGGTGCTCACCGAGGCTCACCTGGCTGCCGGATGCATCTTGAGGTGCATGGTGGTGTGTGCCAGGTCATGTAGACCACGTCAACCCCTCTCGACTCCAATTTCTACAGCGCTGCGGAAGTAAATATTGGAGTTGGGATAGCCAGTCTATTGACGACTTACCCGGCAGACGCCTTGGAATACTTGATACTTCCAGTGACTCTGCCATGCACGAGGCACTCTCTTCTCCTCTCCATCGCGGTACGTAATACCTGCACCAACCAAGCCCCCACCCACCGCAAGGCACCCAACTGTAAGCACCCCCTAAGCATCCCCTAAGCCGCCCCGAATTCCAGCGCGTTCGCAGCGGGGGCCACCAGCCTATAGGGTGTTTTCTCGCTCTCCCCCCGGGCGCCAACTCCACCCCCTACCGCCTGCGTTCTGCCTGCTGGCCCCTCCGTGTGACTGACTCCGGGTGCTGCGACATGCAATTAACCCCACCATCCATCCCACCATCCCTCCATCCATTCGGCCCATCGTCATACTTCTTTTTTTCCTTTCCCTCCAACTTTGCACCGTTTGAGCGAACGACGTTGCATCTGAGAAAGGACTGCGAGTTTTGTGGGCGTTGGACGACGAGAGACACGACTGAGAAGACTTGTACTTGTGCCGGATAAACGGATCTCCTTACGACAAAGAGCTCCGTCCAAGCTTGTTCCTCCAACCAAGCTCTCTCCCAAGAACAACCACATCACCACTTCTACTTCACCAACCCATCAACCGCAAACATGGCCTCCAAGCGCATCACAAAGGTACCTCCACTCCCATCCTCTCCCCCTCTTCTCCCACTCTGACAACCTCCCCTCGCGCAGGAATTCGCCGAAGTCTCCCAAGACCCCCCGGAGGGCTTCACCGTGTCCCTGCCGCCCAACGACTCCATCCACACCTGGCACGTCACGCTGCGGCCGCCGGCGCCGTCGGCCTACCACCCGGGCGTGTTCGGGCTCGTGCTCTCCCTGCCGGCCGACTACCCGTTCAAGGCGCCCGTCGTCAAGTTCGTCACGCGCATCTACCACCCCAACGTCACCAACGACTCGCTGGGCAACATCTGCCTGGGCCTGCTCAAGCCCGACGCCTGGAAGCCCAGCACCAAGCTGCGCGCCGTGCTCGAGGCCGTCCGCAACCTGCTCGTCGAGCCGCAGCCCGACGACCCGCTCGAGGACCGCATCGCCGACGAGTTCCGCAACAACCGCCCCGAGTGGGAGAAGAATGTCAAGATCCACGTCGACAGGTACGCCAAGGCCGAGCCGACTTTCCCCCCTGTAGCCTCATGAACAGGACCGCCTGCGGAGACGGGATGATATAATACGATGAAATGAAACGGGACATTGCGAGACAACAGACATACGCAGAGCGTAGTCGGGGGACGCTGCAACAGGAGGCGAACGTACATGTATCCGAAACACTGACAAACCAAACTCAATACACCAGTCAAGCCAAAAGCATATGACATATAAAACATCTATTACGGTACTGAAAAGCCATTTAGTTTGAGAATTTCATCTTCATTCCATTGGGATATCACTTCGTCGGGTTCATCTACAGATGCTCATACCCTCTTCTATCCAATCCGTACCTGGTTCCTCTATGGATATAAAAGCCCTGCGCAACACGTCTCCAGACGGTGCCCTCCTATCTCAGGGCACCCTCTCTGCCTCGAACCGCTTCCCTCACGCGGGAGGTTCTTTTGTCGTTGCGTAGGCGTAATGTCCCTCCTGTGATTGTGGTATTGTACTTTTGTTAAGCCGTTAACCGTCGTCGTTATGATAAACAAGTTTTCTTTTCCTCAACGCATGCGTCCATCCCATCCGTCCGACCGTCCGTCATTGCCTCCCCCTCTTTTTGTGACATGAAACAAGGAAAAATATGGTATGCTGTTAAGAAGGGCAGAATTTGCCGTAAAGAAAATAAGATAAAAATGCAGACACGGGGCCGCTTAGTCGAATGAAGAGGCGAACCGTGCCTGCCGCTGAAACGCCATGCCATGTGTAGAGGCCATGTGTGGAGCAAGTGGCTCCGCCGCCTTGGTCCTGGTATGCTGTGGGTGTCTAGGCTCGAAGTCAAAGTTGAAGTGAAATTCGATGTGTTGTTGTAAGTGTATGAGGAAGTGTGCGGGTGTGAGTGAGTGCACAGATGTGCTCGCTGGGGGGTGTATTATATGCCAGTTGGGGTCCGCTTCTTCCCAAACAGGCCCTTGTCCTTCTCCTTCGCTGGATCTGATTGTGTCACGTTCCAGGTTTTGGTGACCTTGTTTTGCTGAGCCCGGTCGAACTGTGCCTTGGCCCGGCGCTCTTGGCGACGTACGTCGATTTGGTCTTGGCTTAGGTGTCCGAAGCCATTTCGTCGTTTGAAGCACGCGTCCATCAGCCCGTTGGCGTCAATCAGCTTTCGGGGAAACCCTTGGACGACACCAAACATTTCCATTGGGTCGCTAACTGACTTGATCTCACTCTCTCCGAGCTTGAAGATGGCAAGCGAGATACGGAAGAGCGTCTTCGATCCTTCGTAAAAGAATACATCCCAAACGCGGAGCGTCGACTCAATGGGCAGCGTTCCGATGAAGCAGCTCATGAACCACGCGGTCATGCAGAGCGTGATAGGAGGCAGACGGTCGGTCGATAGTCGGTTGAGATCCTTGCGCCGGGACCGAGGCAGACGGATTGACTTGCTCGTTTGCGGGCGAGAGTTTGGATCAGCCTCGAGGTCTCCTCCGACCTTGTCCCAGATACCCGGCATGGTGTCCCGCAACTCTGTCATCAACACTCCAAGGTCCACTTTCGAACCCTCCAGGCTCGTCTCATGGGTCCCTGGAAGGTAAATACGGGTGATGACGTTGAGCAACCAGAAGCACTGCTCCTCCGTCTCGACAAAGAGAAGCAGGAGGCCAGCCAGGAAGTTCAAGCTTTGGCAGTAGCCGATCCGGGGGTTGTATACGGAGAACGCATGCAAGACCCGTCGAAGCGAGGTGATGATCGGCGGCTCGTCCTCGGACCCAGGCGGCGGTACTGGGCTGTGGCCACGAACCGAATCGTCCGTCATAGTCGATTGACTCTCCCTAGCGCTGGGCGATGCGGCCTGGAATCCACCCGGGGGCTTGAATTTGACATTGTCAGGGAATGTGCGGTGGAGATCACGCTCAATTGCTTCAGCATCCACCTCGGTTGCCTTCTTAGTCGTCAGCTTGTCGTAGAGACCCGAATGCTGGGCCAAGATGGCTGGGCCACCCGCGTAGTAGAACCAGGCGGCACCTCGCCAGTCTGGAGGAATGCCTTTGCGCACAAATCGCTTCGTTTTGGCGTTAGGTGCAGGAAATCGGTTGGGATGGTCTGTCATCAGTGCGCTGTCTTTGAGGTAGCCGACCCACTTCTTCCGTCGTCGAGCCAGGTATTCGGTATAGCCGGAGTTCCAGGTGTCGTATTGCTGTCGGCTCACGTACTGGCTCTCTTTTTTGAAGCCATACCTGTCTCGGCAGCTGGGGTCTTCCGGCGGTGCCGGGGCAATGGGCGGTGCCATGTTTGAAGGGACCGGCGGCGGTGGTGAGACAGGAGGCGAGATGGGAGAGGAAGGAGCGGCTTTCGCCGTAAAGGGAAGCGAGAGGGAGAGGTTGATGTCGTCGTTGGGGGGCGAGATGGGAGGAGAAATGGGAGAGAAGATTTCATTGATTGAGGGAGAGAATGGAGGAGCTGTTTCATGCAATGGAGTTCGTGAAGAGACGACGGAGGGTTCCGAATCCAGCGACTTGGCCGAGTCGCGCTTGTCCATGCTCCTGCGGGCCAGGTTCTCGGCGATGTGTGGTACGGAAGCGATGTAGGCTGGGCTGGTGAAGATCATCTTGGACATGCGAATCTCCCGGTCCAAGGTCGACGTCTTTTCCTTGTCGCCGCGTTGAGGGAAATCTTCATCGTCTTCGTCTTCGTCAATCTGGATTTGGATGGAGCCGTGGCGTGGCTCCATGTCCAACGCCGAGGTCGTAGGACGGGCACCCATGTTGGAGAAACGGTCAGAGTTCGAGGAGCCGGGGCGTGCACCAACGTTGTAATCCTGACTGGAGGTCGAGGACCCAGGACGAGCGCCAATATTGTAATCCACGTCCGAAGCGGCTGTCTCGGGGCGTGCAGCGATGTTATAGTCGATGTGGGAAGCGGACGCGTTGGGCCGGCTGTCCACCTTATGATCAATGGAAGCAGATGTTTCGGGTCGTGCACTAATGCTATAGTCGCGGTCCGAGGTCGAAGTGGCAGGTCTAGAACCGATGTTGTATGAAGCAGCAGTCTCGGGTCGTGCGCCAGCGTGGTAGTCAATTTGCGAGGCAGAGGTGTCAGGGCGATCTTCTACGCTGTAGTGATTGTCCAAATCTTCGTCGTCGTCGAATCCCTGCTCGTACATGCCCATAAGATCATCGAGGCTCAATTCGTCGTCGTCGTCGACATCAGCCTCCCCCTGCCCGTCGTCTTCCACGTCGGCTTCGGCTGGGGGGTAGAGCGAGGTGACGGAGCTGTCCTTAGTCAAGACGCTGCTCCGCTCGGTGGCGGTGGTGCCCGGGGCCGTAGACTCGGTAAACTGGGATCGGAAACTGGAACGAAGCTCCTCTCCACCCATCCACGGCGCGGCCACAGCGCTCGGAGACGCTGATCCGCCTGTGTTGTTGTAGGTCAGCGGCGGTCGTTGTAATGGCGCGGTACCATTGGTCGTGGGACGAGAACGTGGTGGTCGAGGTTCGTTGAATTCCGAGGCGGGAGGAGAGAGGACAGAATGATAAGTCGATGCGGACTGGAACGATGAAACAGAAGGACCACGGGGCCGTGTTGGCGGCCAAAGGGGGTTTTGGGTTGGGGAGCTGACGAGTTCCAGGTACTGATCGGCTGGGTTGAAGCTCCCAGTGGGTCGTGGCTTGGCCGGGTCCGTGATTGGCTGGCGGATGCTCAACTTCCTGGGCCGCGAGAAGTTCTCGATCGGAGAGGAGGCGGAAGGGTTGTCAGAGGCGTGCAGATCCCCCAGCGACGAGTGCGTTGCGAGGGCGAATGTCGGGGATGCGTTTCGGGAGTCGGAAGGGATGCTGTAGGCGTCGTAGGCGAAGGGAGAGGGAGGATGGGGCGGGGCGTCCATCAGGGAGGCCGGGTTGGGGTTCTCGGGCGTTGGCTGCAGGGCAAATTTAGAGCTATGCGACAGCGAATCCCACCGCGGCGACAAGGGCAGCATAGGTGACATGGGAAGAGGTGGCAGCTGTGACAACGACAGTGACTCGGATGATTCACTTTCAACATTCCGGTACGCGGCGCCAAAGGGCACAATGCGGACGCTCGGGGATGGGGGCAGTGAAATCGTCTGCTGCACGATGGACGGTGAAGGAAGAGGCGATCCATATGGGTCGGCAGGCACCGGGCTGCCGCTGCCGTGCAGGCGGGAAGCGTAGAATGAGAATTTGCGGTTGGGAGATTTGGGAGATGTGGGAGACCGAAGCGAGGGAGACGGCTCTCCCGAGCCGCCAGGAATGGTGATCGCCGCGGGAATCATGATGGTGCCAGCCCAGGAGCAGGAGGCTGCTGCTGCTGTCGGGCAAAGGGCGAGACGATGCCTTCAGCGGCCCTCGAGTGGGCGGTAGCTGCAGGCACGGACGAGTTCGTATCGCGGGCGAGTCGTGATCGTCGTGTTGGCCGTGGCCGTTTGTCGTCGGGTTCGTCGGTTGGCGATGGCCTAATTAGTGGTTTCACTGCCGCCTGAGGCTGTGGGCACAGGCTGTGGCGGTGGCCGCCGTGCAGAAATGAGTGTGGTGAATTAAAGAGGCCTGGCAGCAGGAACTCTGTGCCATTGCTACCAGTGCATAGCCGGCGACGAAAAAGAAAAAGAAGGGACGCAGTCGGTTGGAGAATCGGAGAGCTGAAAGAGTGAGTTTTTTCCGTCGGTGACACGCTCCGGCGTCAGTCGAGTTCTGGACTTGGGCCTCCGAGGCAGAGTGGCGCGTGACGAGGTCCTCGTAGCTCTCTGGTTCCCTGCCAGACAGCGTAAAGCAAAAACCGGAAAAAAGGCGCTACTCTTGAGCAAACGCAGTCTCGTCGAGCCACCTTTTGGTGTTAGTGCTGGACCGAGGGGGTGAAAAAAGAAAAGTCGCAACGAGAGTTCGGGCTCGTTGGACTGGTCGCGCTGCGTTGGGGGAGCTGGAAGGAAATGACCCCAGGGAGCGGAGGGTCAGCGTTATGACGTTCGTCGAACCTCCGGGCGTTAGGACTCCAGACTTGTGGCCCCGTCTGAAAATGAAGCCCAGGCGGGTTCAGGTCCAACCTCAGCCGAAGCAAGTGTAATGATGAATCACCGCACTACAGGCAGCGCAGCCCCGGAGCTGGAAATCGCACGTACACGGGCACGCACCCTGCACGGATGGTCGACGGGGAAGCCGGGATGAGCGTAGCGGGTAGGGTTGGTTTTTGGGGACCAGGGATCGGGTCCGGGTTCACGAGGAGCAAGGGTTTTGACAGCAAGACTGCAGGGAGGCCAGGCGTGCAATATAGCCCAGGAGCCAGGTTACTGGCGGGGGTGCGAGAAAGGAAGGGGAGCGGCGCCGCGCAGAAAGGAAGAAAGGAAGCCTAGGCTTTGTGCAGCGGGCAGCAGTTCGCAGTATATGTCAGTCGATGAGGAGTCAACGAGAGACGGACGACAAGAGGCCACCACGCGGGAAGAAGGTGGGCAGGTGACACGGCACAGGGGGGAAGAAGGACACGCCGAGCTCCAGAGGAAAGAGCGCGCGCGTGTGAGGACGCAACGGTGAGTGTCCCAACGGCGTTTGTTCCGTTTGGTCGGGAGTCTCTTTTTTTCTTCCTGCCCTCTGTTCGGTTGAATACCTCCTCGAATGGGACGAGACGAGGGGGCGAGGATGGGCAGGGAAAACGCCCAAGCAAAAAAGTGTGCCGTTATTGGCCAAAGGGGAAAGGTCAACCCCAAGTCTAATGTAGCGTACCCGGCGCGGGCGAGCGAAATTCACGTCGTTCGTTTAGGGGTCCCGGATTTTGAGTCTTCGAGTCAGGTCAGTCGCCCGAAGCAAGGTGTGGCGGGGGGGCAGCCAACGACCGATGGGGAAGGGGTGGGAGGGGCCGAGTTTGTATAAGGTAGCCCAAGAAATGATGAGCATCAGACGGGCCAACTGGAGGAGCCGAGTGGTTGGGAATGTGACGATGGTGACTATTGCGCACAAATGTCGTCAGGTTGCCTTTGGCGACGTCCGTGAGTGTTGAGTGGAGGCTCCTGCAGCAGTATGCACTGTTGCTGTCAGGGGGACGACGAGGGGAATTGTCCGATCTGATCTGGCTGAGGGCCGGGAATGCGTGTTTGCGCGTATGCGTGTCTCTAGACGAAGAAGAAAGGCCCCAGAAAAGTGACGTCGAGCCAGCAGCAAATGTCAAGGAGAGACAAGAAGCCAAGAAAGCCAAGAGAAAGCCCTGCGTGTGCGTATCAGGTAGGCGTGGGTTGAGCAACCTGCGAAGAAAAAGGTGAATCCAACCCACAGGCGGAGGGAGCAAAAGAGAGAATCAACAGAGACAAAAGGGAACAGAAGCGGAGAGAGTAGAAAAAAACTCTTCAACGCCCCCATCTCCTCTTCATTCTCTCTCAACGCCATCAACATTGAATTATTACTCACTCACCGTTTTCTCCATTCCCCAACTACCAACTCTAATAAACTGCCTTACAAAAGCACGCTTGTTTTTCAGCTACGGGTACCTTGCAGATGCCCTGAAATTGGGCCCGCCCTGCGCGCATACAACACTACGGCACTGCAACAGTCACCTCGCTCACATGCGAAAGAAAAGATTCAAGCGCCTGCCTGTGACATAACAATTACATAGTATGGGGTGGTGCACTTCTCGCTGTCCAGCCGCCCAGCCCTGGCAGATGCGCTTGCATGTGCATGAGCGTGCATGTGTTAGTCCCGGAATCGAAACAGGCATGGCACGGCATGGCATGTGTCTTGGGCTGTGCCTTGGCTGAGGGAGACGCGGAGCAAGGACCGGATGACAGAAGTCGTGTAGGTGTGATGATAAATAACCATTGCATAAACACCCCACTCTAACTGCAGACGTACCTATAACAGGCGGAGTCAATGAAAAGACTAAACAAATCCAAAGAGTATAATGTCATTACACAGCCGCTCTAAACCAAGAACTGCAGTAGCCGACGAGTGGCATCCTCTCCGTAAGGCAAGGTTACAGGGCTCAGCGCAAATGTTTCCCCCTGTACCCACTGAAGACCACTGGGAACCCACCAGAGCTTGACTTTCCCCTCCCCTACCGTTCCGTCCGCCCAGGCACAGGCCCCGGTCCCCACCAGCGGCGCCGCGGGTCTGGTGCCTGAGTCCATGGCCCCATCGAGTTAGCCGTCTTAGCTGCTTTGGCGCTGGTAGCGGGCCAAGCGAGAGGGAGAGGTACAGAGTAGCGAGAGGAGAGCAGAAGCGGAAAATGGCGATGGGCGAGAAGCGAAAGCGACTGCAGGCGGCCTGCCTACAGCCCTTCTAAACCACCAATTGCAACACTTCGGGTAGTTGGGCCATTTCTCCTGCACGGTTTTATTGTTCCAGCAGCTAAAGTGTGGCTGACGGGGCGGCAATGAAGACTCTCAACCCGCTGGGGATTGGGTGACATCTCAACTGTGCGATGCTCCCCTCTCGCCATGCAAGGTACATCGACTATACGACGCCAGGCCAGCATCCATGCCCGCGCGTATGTACCTTGCCGAGGAGAAAGATGCACAATGCAGGTACGCGGCACTGCGGCACAAAAGTGCGACGCACACGCACGCAGGGCACATCATAGCACACATCATAGCACAGCAAGAAGCCCAGAGAAATTCTTTGCTGGCCCTGTCCGGCTAAAATCCCGACAAACGACGCCAGACAAATGAGGGCTCGTTGGCCGACCCGACCCGGATGACCGTTGGGACTAAAAGCTTAGGAATGCGGCATGTACCTACCATTTCAGTAATACTGTAAATTTTAGTTGGCATTTTTCGTCATCGCCTCGTCTTCCCCGGTTTTTTCGTTTGTTTCTTGGTTCTTATTGCGGCCGGCTGCTCCGGGGTGCACGGGGCCGTCCAGTCGCATTGCGCGGCGCCGTCGAGGAAAACATAAGAGGATCAACCTGGCTATATCTCGATCAGGTTCCCAGTTCCCGGTTCTCATTTCATCGGCTCTCTTATTATTATTCTTTTGTGGAGGATTGATCAGCAAGAGGATCCCTGGCCCGGACCTCTCCCTGACCTGTGAGCCTTCTTTTTCCCTTCCACTTTGAGCGTCAAACAGGGATCATGGCTGTCATCGAGAAGGCGGCCGCGAGCAGCTTCCATATTCGGGGCATGATAGTTCGAGCGCCCATAATCTGCCACAAGCCGTAAGTTGCTCGTATATGGGTGCCAATACGGCCATTGATGCATGATTCTGCACCGTCTGCACCGTCGACGCCCTCTCCACCTGGTCAGCAGAGACTCAATCACCAGCGGGAAGGGAAGCCATTCAGGGTGCAAACAAAATGAGACCCCCCAGCGGTCCAAGCCTAAAAAAGACGTCGCCCGCCGAAAGAAGAGGCCCTCGTGGAATTCCAGGTTCCGGGTGACTGTGAGGTGTCGAATGGAGCCAAGCCAGACCAGGCCCAGAACGTCCAAGACTCCCGTCAAGGCTCCATCCCGCATTTCTTCCAACATCCCAGCCCGGTAGCACGCGCAGCACATCCCTGCTGCCGCGGCCCCATGGCCTCACTCAAATGGGCCAGATGCTGGCATCAAATTTCGTCCTCCCCCAGAGCAAGCGAGGAAACAAGGCCTGCGAATATTGCTTCTGGAATCCGGCCTCATTTTCCACAACCCATGCGCTCTGTCCCGTAGGTAGACCCAGGGCGCTGGGCGCCGGGCACTGGACCGTCTAAAGCGCCCACTCGCATGTCCGAAGCCGGTCCCTGGGTCAGGGGAGACTGAAATGCTGGCTGACATGGCTGCCATGCATCCGACGGCCGGGACTTGCAGGCTGGCGGTCCATGACATCAAAGTTCAAAGCCCTGGGCGTGCTGGACGCGGGGACAGCTTTCCGCCTCCTGGTTGGGCCATCTTGTGATTGATAGACACAACAAACCCCACGAAATGCCTGTCCTGGATCAAAGCGCGGCCACATTCCCCTCCGACGAGACAGACCCGGCTGGCCACGAGAAATGGCTGAGTGAGACAGATCGCCGTCCCCAGAGTATTGTCTTAAAGTCTGGACAGGCCTGAGGCTGGACGCCTCTGTCATTGCCTCGCTGACTCTGGGCCTCCCATCTCCACCCCTGTCCAGCTGGGCCCCGTCGCTCCATCGCTCTGGGGTCGATGGGGAGTCCAATCTCGGTAGCGGAGCCGCTATGAATTGTGCTGACTGCGATGCTCTTGACATAGACGATGCCCTCATTCGCTAATACACACCCGTATTCGTCGAGTTCGTCATCGACTGTCGCCATGGCGGGGTGACTTTGTTTAAACACACAAACACAACAAACGCGTCGCGACCGCGCCATCCCCTCGCTAGATGCCGACTTACAAAAAAAACAGACGGCGTCGGCGGATTTCTTGGGGCTATCGGCGCTGGTGTTACTGTAGCTTCAGCTGGTCCCTCACGCCGGCTGTCCCAGCCCTCAGCCCAACCCTTCGCTCCGCCCAGGGCGAATTTTCTTGCCCCCTGGCGCTGGCCTTGGCACTTCGCCATCTGGCTCGGGTCCCTCTTCCCGTCCCGGCCGTGCGGCGGGTGGGTAGGCGATCACAGCTGGATGGGACGAGGAGGGCTGGGCGACCAGTGAGGGAGCGACTTGGTGATGAAGCTGCCAGCGAATGTCACTGCCGGGCTCCCAACCGCAGAGCACAGGCTGCACGGTCGAGTGTTAGTTGGCTAGTAAGCTGCCGCCTCCAAGGCTAACAGCACCCGTCAGATGGAGAGGAATTCGCCCGGTCGAGACGTTTCAGCCCATTGCGCAGTTGAGGCGCCAACCGGAGGCGCCTGCGGTGATGAGAAGGGACAAGCTGTTGGCAGCCGGTGGTATCACCATCGCAAGCCCGAAAGGCATCACCGAGGGCGACGGCGACGCCTTGGTTCAGCCGCTGTGGCATGGCCATTTGGTGTCCAAGGCGACGAACGGAGCCCTTGCAAGGCAGTTTCACTGGATGATAATTACAGAGAGCGCCAGAGGCAAACCTGGCGGTGGTGGCACTCGAGGGAGAATGAGACAGCGAATCACGCGATCGCATCGACCGTCGTGGTGGCTTTTCTTTTGCTCCGTTGATCTTTCGCCTCCGCCCTCGCTTACCCAGTCCCGAATCGTAGGCTTGGATAGGTAGCGAGGGGCGGAACATGGAGGCGAGGGAGGCCGATTCGTCATAAAGTCGTAGATCAGCTTTTCCAGTGGCAGGCAGTGAGGCGTCCCTCGATCAATATGAGCCAGTCAGTGCGTAGTCTCGATGCACGATCTGTGGCTTGGCCCGGAGAGATTAGGACTCAGTGACATCCTGAGTGCGGTGAGACTATCCATGGTCGGCCTACCAAATGGTCTCGTCCTTCAAGGATGAAGAAAGACCGAAAGAACTTGGGGAGCTGTGGTTAGTCAGATCTATCTATCAATTATCACCTAGATAGTAGATTGATAACACGACGTGACGTGATAGCTGTTCCGTGTCACCTGGCAGCCATCCCTGATCACCCTTCCCTTGCATCAAGCATGTATCAAATCGGGTCCTATTCCAGGGAATGCGCTGAAGTTATTCCGCCGCCTCCATATCCATCCATCACACCCATACCACCCCGATGCGCCCATGACGGCAGTGTTGCGTAGCCAACACTCGGAGGCATCTTCGGTGCTTTGTCCATTTCCTGTGATTGATCCTCCACATTTCAGCTTCAGGATGCTTCAGGAGCTGTAGGGCTCCCCTTGTTGGAACTGGGGTTTCGCCCCTTGCCTTCTTGTCTTCGGCTCCATCCCCTTACTTTCGGCTCAGGGCCATCGCATCTCCCACAGCGGCCCAAGCTCCGACTCCGCTGTCCAAGCTCCTTGATTGCAATGGAATAATTTCCTCCCTCTCCTATGTTGGTGATCATCGTCTTTGGTGAGATCTCATGCCAACTACGAAATGTATTCTCTCGGATGCGGAAAATCACAAGAAATCATGTTTCATAATACAATTTTAGTGTAAACATTATTCAAACCCTGATTACTCTTATAATTGTTTCGCGTCGAGCTGAAAAATAATTGAACGAGGGATCCTGGGTGTCGGTGGTATAGGGTATGTATCTACCCAATGTTGACTTACCTTACACAAAATGAGTCGAGGCACTCTGGACGTAGTTAAGAGGCATATATGACTTAAGCGTTGTGTTTTCAAGCTTGAATTAACTAGGCATCCGGCACGATGTTGAGAACACTCCCTTTAATTGTACGTGGTTGATTGGCACCGTGCATCTAGATACTGCATCATATTTCACGGCTACGCAAACAATATTCAGTGATCTTCACAACAGTACCGACGGACACTTGTATCAAACGCCCCCCATTTGAGGCTTATCATCATTTATTATCGTGGTGAAGAGTAGTGTAGACGACATTAAAGGTCAATAAAATACACATTAAGCGCTTAGCTAGCTAACTTAACTCTACTGTACAGACTAGATCGCTGCCTTGGCGATCAGCAGCTATTTTCAGCACGCTACTGCTGGTTAGGTATATGATGAACACTAAGAGACTCCCCTGTACACCACTTATGAAACTATAATACAAGTACTGATTGAATTGAGAGCTCAAGATTTGGCGGCCGAGGCCAGCTCGAGTCATCACTCTGACTTCCTCCGGCACCTCAAAAGAACAAACGAATGAAGCCTGACACTTGACTGGACACCCGACTCACAAGAGTTGTCTGTGACGTACCCGTGAAATTACTCCGCCCCGTCTCACTTGAGCGTCTTCGTTGTTGCATCTCCCTCACGAACTTCGGCCATGTGTTTGTCAAGACTAAGTACTTGATATGGGACAGTGCACTGTCAAAAACAGCCAAGTCGAAGTCTTCAGGGATGTCGCCCGTGTAGTTTACTCGGGCAGCAGTGTGTTCCGACCTCGTTGAGCCTTGTCCAAAGATTGACTGGTCGACATCAAAGGGTGCGACCGGATTGACCCGTGCTTCTCCGCACACAATTCGGGCGGGCTTCTCGAAAATATCTTCGAGCTGCTTCAAGTTTTGTGAAGACAAGTTTAAGGGAAACTCGGCGTCTCGTGGACTGATGAAGTCGGTGTAGATGTCCAGTGCGCGGTTGTACGCATCAAGTCTCTGCTTCTCATCGGGTCCCTCTGGCCAGGTTGACTTCCACATTGCGGTGAGGGTCAAGAAGGCAATGTTTTCCCCGGAGAAATCGCTCAGCGCCGAGAATTCTTGCAGCGGGCCTGGGTTGTCATTGAGCACATGCTCAAGGGCAGTCATGGTCAACAAGCGATCGCCCATCGTGTCGTCTAGATAATCCAGTGTTTGGCCCTTCTCGGCAACGGTGAGCGAAGAAGAAAATTGCCATTCTGCCGAGGCCGATGCTATGAGTGTAGTTGATTGCGATGCTGTTTCCCATTTGGCGTTTGAGGCCGCAGCCTTTTTGTTCAGGATCCAGAGCATCAAGACCTGACAAACCGGAACAAATACGGCAAAGATTTCGAACATCATCACGGAGAGGTGGATCCTACGTTCGTTAGCAATCTGTCTCGTTCTCGGCCGGCGAGTTTAACCTCATCTAAGATACTCACCATTGACTTGGGGCAAAATATGCATTGGCTGGAGCAAATGCGGGTACGTATGTCGAGATCATGAACATCGGCGTCGCATGGAGGCTGGAAATTGCTACGTTAGTTGTATGCACACGTACGTCGGTGGGAAAACGAACTTGGAGAGACAGCAGCCGATGGTTTGCGTACGCCATCCCATCGTATCACGAATCCCCCAGGCTCGCCAGATCAAGATGGGTGCGACCTGTGGCAGAGATGAGCTGTGAGCATTCCCGTTGGTATCTTGTTTGAGATACGTACGATCCAAGTCCAAATCACTTGCCATAGCACTGAAGGCCACCATTCCCACCCTCGACCTAGGTCCACTAGTTGCTCTGGGAGTGTTGCGCCGCGAAGTTCCGTACCGGGGATACCGAATGTCGGATGGTACTTTCGACAAGCCAGCCACATACCGACAGTGAGGAGGGCCTAAGTAAAAAAGTCAGCGGCGTTGGTGCGTCAAGATTCAGTCTGGAGGTACCTGGAGAATCATGCCAATGCCGATCAACACCATGATAATTGTTGCGTAGCTCATGTTTCTCAGGCAGCAAAGCCATGAAGTCTGAGCGCCATTGCAGCCCGTATGGCTACGAAGCTCGGGATGTGTAAACTGCTTCTGCAGCTTGGCGACGTAAAGGAAGCGACTGTTGGATGCGTGGAACAGGGCGATGCCTAGGGGAAACCATATTCCCATGAAGAAATACTGAATATCATATGCGAGAACGAGTGGCATGGTTGCTCCGACCGGGTACGTGATTTGACCGAGGATCCAGTATGCATGTAGAAAAGTAATGGAAGCGAACGACAGTGGCAGACCACGGATCTTGAGGATAGGATTGCGACGGTTGAACCAACAAAATGCCATGCCAGAGAACACGAGAGTGGTCCAGATGGTACAAAAGGAAACGTAAAACACACCCACCCTATCCCACTTGGGAGGGCTCGGCGGGAACGTGTACACCGAAACATCTGCCATGGCGGACATGGTGAGGCTCGGTGAGAGCAGTGCTTTTGGAATGAGAGAAGAAGATTTGGGATCTTTATCGACGAGAAGTGGACAGCAGAAGTTATTTACTTTATGAGGGAGGAGTATGACACACGAGTGTCCCTCATTGTTTTCCCTTTGCTTTTCGTTCCGTCGATCTTTAATACTCTTCTCTCTACACTATTCCTGATTCTGGGTTCCTTGTAGCTGGGGATCATCCCGCTAGTGCCGATGGCTGAATAAAGATTGTCATGAAGTCTGAGACTTTTGCCACTCATTAGACGACCCCCTCACGGACAGGAAAAAGCACTAAGCGTGAATGATGCTGAACCTGCCTCTATCAACCGCTGTCGAAGCCTGGAATTTTCGTCAAGAACTATTTGGGTGTCTGCCTCTGGTTACGCATTCGACTTTGCGCACACAGACCGTCTAGAGATCGAGACGTATATAAAGGGCACCGGATCTATTGTACTCACTGCTGTGCGCCCTTGGTCAACTAGCCGCAAGAGATCAATCACGGATATGCACGCCTCCGAAATGGCTGAAACGTGTATACTTTAACTACTCTTTGCTTTTGAAGCCGATCTTGAAAATGCCATATTTAGCGCCGTTTCTTGCCCTCTTAAACAAGTGGTGCACCTCCCTGAACTACCGAAGTGTCTTATTGTCTTGACTCATTAAAATTAACTGTCGCATGCGAGAGGATATAGATACCTTGGACTCGGGGTTGTTCGTACGCTCGTATTTTATTTCTTGTCCCTCATAGCAAGACAATTAGTTTCTTGGCTCTCACAAGGGCCGATATCCTGGGGCTAGTGGACGAACGAGGCGCTGTCGATAAGCCAACAACACGCCGGCTCCAAGCTGAGAGAAGGCAAAATAAGCAAGTGCAAAGAAGCCACAACACGTCACAATGTATGCTAAAAGTAAGAATGTGTCCGATGACCGAATGTGACCATTTCAGGAGTATCTGATTTGCTATCAACTCTTGCTAGTGACGTCTGAGCCCCTTTGCTAGACCCTAATAGCTATACAGATGTAAGACATAAGTTACGGCTTGGCTGAAGCATTAGTTTATGCAACGCACAGGCATTATAATAGTCCAAGGCATGCAAGATGATCACGGGTATTGGCAGGAGAGGAGAAGTCACCCTCGCCTTCACACTAAATGTCGAATTGCTCCATCTTTCACGCTCGTGGGTGACTAGGTATGAACAGGTCCGATAAATAGGCAAAAGTTCGCCCGGAATTGGAAGGATTAAAAAAAAAAGGCGCTTGCGCTTCAAGGCAATGCAACTGATTCGGAGGTTTCGATACTCTCTGGGTCTGATGCCAGTTAGTAAATGGTCTCGCATTATCAATGGAAGGGGATGGGTCAAGAGCAGAGGTCTAATAGGCAAGGTACGGATTCGTGTACCGGTTTAGTTTAGCTTGCCTAGACTTTTAATTGCGAGCGGAATGAATGAGACATGGTTCCTGTGTGCTTTGTCTGCATTTTTACCATCTAGTAGAAGGAACGAATAAAAAAGAAAGGAGGAGCCATACACGCGATTGTTGACGAGCTTTCACTCTGGACAGTAAATCTTTCAACCAACATAGTTTAGCAGTTTGGACAGCCTATGTAACTAGAACAATGCACAGGTGAGTACTTTGCGTGACAGGGCTTAGAGGAATTCGCATCCTGCACCCTCACCAAAGTCGGCCACACCACCAGGGTTGGAATTGAGATAGATCGGATGACTGAGGGTAATCATGGTGAATTTGAAGTTTGAGCGTATTGCGTTTACTCGATAAAACGTTACAATCATCGTCGGTAGTAAATACATTGCGAACTCCGCAAGGCCGATTGTGCAATCAAGACATCGACATTCAGCCTGGCAACGAGTTGGTTACCTTTTAAATCTGAGATTAAATATTGACTATCTAACCCAAAATTAGATCTTAGCAAGAGGACAAAGCTCCCAGCTGTTCCAAATATCCCAAAGACAAGCGACATCTTGGACACCCTAAGTCTAGCAATCTATATCGTTCTCGCCGCCAGACATTCACAGCTGTCGAGCGTCGGCATCTACAATATGATAAATAACTATAAACGGTTCTCTGAAGAGCCGGAATTTGTAAATGGAAATCAGTGCCTTGCAGGAGTTGAAACCGTGCCCGCATTCGTTTGTGTCGTGGTCTCGTCTGGGGCGTTTATAACCCTGCCGCCCGCACACCACTCCTGCCCAGATAACACTTTTGTTCACATCATCCAAATAATCTCCTTCAAGAAGTACGTATCGTGCGAAAATATTTTATGATCTGCATCCTGAACTTCTCCCTCGCCGTCATTGCTTGTCAACAAAGGCGCTACCATCATGACCGGCGCGGCAGAAAGAAATGCCGAGCAATCAGCACCAGATCCGCCACTAATTCCACTTGCTGCAAATGGAACTTGAACAACGAATGATACCATGGAGAGCCGACAGGTCCTCGATTCATGATTATTTTCTTGGCATTGGGTATCGCATGAATGGCCATATCTGCGACTTGACCTTGAAGCTCTTATATACGCCTGCGCTTCACAGAGTCGTCATGTCGGTGCCATCCCGTGGACAGTATAGCAGTGGACCTGCGACGAACCATCTACCGCCCATTGAGATTGGATCGTTTGTCGCCCTGCCATCCAGCGACAGCGAGTTTATAGGGAGCGCCAGCGGCGTCTTCTTCGCGGACACCGTCTTCCGTGCCTTCGCTAGGGCAGCGTCAGCCGCCGCAGTGGACGCGTCTGAGCCGCGACGTAATGGTGGCACTGCTGGTGATCCTAGTGCGAATCCCGGTGCTGATGCTGATGGGCCTGACCCAGGCTCAGCTCACACCTATCTGGTTGCGCCTGAAACACACGATGTGTCTCAATCGGTAGGCGATGAGCGTGGGGAAAATCCAGCCGAGTCGACTTCAACTACAAGCCCTGGAACCCCGTCGTATGACATCGACACTACTGCCCTGGGCATCCCTCCTACATCGGACACAGCCCAGAAGCTCCTGATGGCCTTCTTTCGCCATTGGCATTCGTTCTTCCCCTTCTTGCATGGGCCGACCTTTGTGGAACAAGTCAATCGCTTCTATGAGGAGGATCCTGGCCTAGACTCGCCCGCCAACCCGCAGCCCAACTGGAAGTTGTGTCGAGCAGTCACCTTCCAGTGCATGTTCAATATTGTCGCCTCGACATCATCCGGCGAGGCTTTGCCTCCAGCATGTCGCATCCAGTCAATCCCGGCCTTTATATCCGCAATAGGGACTCTTTTTTCTTGCCACGACGTCGCTTCCCTCCAAGCTCTTTTGGCTGCCGAATTATATTTGATCACTACCACGTCATTGCGGGCAGCATCAACAATTCAAGGCGTCCTGGCGCGATCCATGTACAACTCTGGCTTTCACCGATGCCCTTCGCGCTACCGCCAGCTCCCCCCCGGCACAGGTGGTATCCGGAAACGCATATTTTGGTGTGCTTACGTCCTAGACCGCTACATTGGTCAGGCGCTGGGCCATCCTTTTAGCATCCAGGACGCTGATGTGGATGTTTGCATCCCTGGGATGGTGGAACTGCACCGGCCAGTCAAGTCGAGAGAGAACGCCGCTGCGTCGCAGGCAGTTCTGAACGAGCAAGTTCTTGACCACTTACCAATGCGCCAAACAGAACCTGCTCATTTGGCTGGGGGTTCCTCTGCTCGATCACAGTCAAGTGGTCAGCCGAGAGACGTTCTGACCACCCATGACATCCTTGCAGCCCAAAGTCCGGCACAGCACTACACCGCTGCTGGCAAAGAAGCAAGGGAGTTTATCTTGAGTCATCTCGCAACTTACTCACAGTTGCTAGGCGACGTTGTCCATCTGTTCCACAGATCAATACATACGAGAAACATCAACGCCCAAAGCATTCCAGATATAACCTATCGAGTCCATTGCTGGTGGAACGGTCTTCCGCCTGCGTTCCAGGATGAGGTCCAGGATGGGTCCTCTAACCACCAGCCCTCCCACTCCATCTTCTTCAACATGCTGCACAATTATCTCATTTTGTTAATCCACCGCCCTTTCCTCTCACTCCCGCCCGACAATCAAGACTTCCAATCCAGTGTGCAGACGGCCTTGAGTGCAAGTCGCAACATCATTGTAAAACTAAAATGGCACACTGACAATCCCTTCCTGATGGCCTGGCCAGCAACTCTGTCTGCTGTTTGGATGGCAGGTTTGGTTATTGCATTTGCCACCCTTTTGGAGTTGTATCCAAACGCAAAGGCGAATTCGTAAGTGTTTTCTCTTCTTGATCGGCCATTTTCTCGCCTTGTTCTGGCACTACTCTCCTGCACGCAGCTAATTCCAGTTTCACAGAGACCTGGGCCATTGCCTCAAAATCCTAGAGGCTATGGCATCTCGGTGGACAAGCGCGCGCCACTGTCGAGAAGCTGTAAACGTGCTTCTTCAACGCTTGAATGCTCGTTTCGGGCCCGACCCAGTCGATTTAATCTCGACAATGTTTCCTTCGAAGCCACAATACCGTGTTACGACCCAACCAATAGACATGGACCCAGCATTCGCTGCCAACCCGGAAGGCCGGGGCGCCAAGCGACAAAGATTGTACAACGACGTACTGGCGTGGCACCAGGGATCCTTCCAATACACAGCTTCAAACAGCGCGATCGACGACAATACTTTCGAGGCCGAGGACTGGATACCTGTTATGGAATATACGGGTCCCGATTTTGGTTTCGACACGGCTCACATTGGCGGCCAAGACCTTTTTAGTGGTGCTGCGGATACTGAAATGGGAGGCCTGTTTAGCAGTATTGGTTGGGATGCCAATATTCAGGGGTCTGGGGGCCGTTTTGGGGGCTAGTGCTTGATCAATATTGAACGCGAATGGATTCAGGCATGTTGGAGAGTGTTACCTTAGACTTGATCCGTCGTTAGTGACATCGATCTGGACGCCTCGCAAGACTACGAGACATATGATTGGGCGCTTCAACGGTGACAGCAGTTGAATCGAGACCTGGCTGATATCTCACGACTGAACATTGTATAGAGAAACACGAATAGCATGTGCATTTTAATGTCATTTATGATAAAATAAAAAGGGTTAGTACCTAAGAGCCTGTTGGGTCTTATATTTCAACAATTTATTCATGCAGTAGACGCTCGAAATTTGGACCTGTCCTAATACATACTCTGGATTTCTCATCCAGGACTTAACAATTTAGTGAATAACTTATCCCAAGCATTGTGGTGCTGGTACCATCGCAGCCTAGAGACCAGCATGGGGAAGGAGACGATGTGAGCTCTCTACCACAGATACTGGTCTGTGAATTCTTGAGATAATTGGATCTTGGCTTTTGAACTTGGAGATGGACTGCTTGGGCGTAATGCGTTATCTGCTTCTCGGTGGCGAGTGCGAAATCGCGACACATGGTTGATGGGTGTACTTGTTGACGCATGGCCTTCTTGAGTGGACTGCGTCTCGGAGGTCAATACCGTATCTAGATTTGGAAACGTCGTTATCGGTGTCGGAGGCGTTAATGAAGTTGCGCTATCAAGCGTCGTGTTTTGGAGAACGTGAGCGTCCCCAGGCGGGCATGGCTGCTGTGGCGGGCAGTCCAATAATGCCCCGTCGTTAATCGCCATTTGGGTTTCGGATGCTTTGGTAGCCCCTTTAGCCTCTTTGGCCCACCTGGCAACATCAAGTGCAGTTTGTAGGGGATAATTCTCCCACTGCGTGACCGCGGACGACTTGTCGGATGCGGGACGTGGAGAGACTTGGCGGCCCTCATTGGGCGAACGGGAGCATGCTTCTGGCAAAGAGACGCTTTCTTCGAATGCCTGCTCAACTGAAACTTCAGTTGTAGCCATCCAAAGACGCAATAGAGCGTTCTCGGTCTCTCGCAGTCGGTGTTCCAGGGCCTCGGTATATCCTTTGGCGGGGCCACTAGAATGAGACGATATTCTGTTAGAAGGCGATATAATACAGTACGCCTCGTAAAGGAATAATGTAAAAAAACATAGTTATAGAGGTTGATCTTACCGTTTTCGTGATGCTGGCCAGATACAAGGCCGGTTGAGAGTACGGCATCTTGTGCAGACTGGTCTTTAAACGAAGCCGTCAGCGAAGGTGACGACATAGACGAACATAGGCTTCGGGAATGCAGTACCTAGCTTCATCGCACTGTCGAATTCAAGTCAGTCGTAGTAGTCAAGAAGCCATCATATACTAAAGATGCTGGGTATAGGCTACTTGCCTTTTGTTTGCGTGCACGGCATCCGTTGCAGGCCGCGCGACCACGGACCGACGCCATGCGGCCACGGAGGAATAGAACAAATTCTAACAGTTGGCGAGACACAAGTGGCTCGTCTTCTCTATCGGGCTCTAATCATGTGCATGTGTGGAGGGGGCGAGGGAGCGAGGGAGCGATTGAGCAAGCCTGCATTGGGGCGAGATTAGAAAAAGGCGTGCATTTTGCTCTGGCGCTCTGGCCAATCGCGCGACTCGGGGGAGCCGGGTGAGCTTCGCCGGCATCGGCTCCGCTTCGAATGAGCTACTCCGAGTAGGTAGGCGTCCATCCAGAACCTGACGGCGGCAGAGTAGCTGCTGTAATTATTTCCTATTAGCTAGTCGTGTTATATAGGATTTTTGAATGCTACCTTAATCGCAGTCGCTACATTGCTGCAATCCTGAGAGACAGTTGCTATGCCTCGCATTTACGCGCAATTACATCTACAGACAAGCTTCTCCCAACCGACGCCTCTTGCACGAAGTCGAAATCTACGAAACTCTACAAGAACCTCCTCACCCCAATCTGGGCCGATCCCTGGGCTGTGTTGTTAGTAGAGATGACCGCACCACAGGCCTCGTGCTCCTCAAGTACAAGGCTACTCTCTTCGAGCGTGCTCACGATGCTTCATCCTTCGGGTTGGATGAGCGCAGCTAGTGCGTTTCCGCCATCGAGTCTGCTCTGGATCACCTCCATAGCCTGGGACTCGCGCACAACGGCCTCAGTCCTGAACGTCATGTTCACGGACAAGGTAGAGCCTGTTCTGCTGGATTTCGATACCTGTTATCCTGTTGGGACGAAGTTGGAGAAAGGTGGAATGTGGGAGAGTGGGAGGATATTCCGGCTGCTGTCTTCAAGGAGTCGTCGATCGAATGCGATGAGAAGGCGTTGGAGTATTTGAGCGTGTGGCTGAGATCAAGTATGAAGAGATGAAGAAACTTGTAAGCAGTATGTGAGTAGTAAAAAACAGCGGACCTTGTAATAGGAAGGGTATAATACTAGAGTAGGACTAAATGGTCTTGTTTTGCCCTCTGAGCTTGAATAACCGCCCACCCACAATAATGTGCATCAATCTAAGGGCGACGCCAGTCATCGTGTCTGTATTTTGATTCATAAATTGCAATTGTTAGTTTCGAGATGCGGCTAAATCCGCATTCTGCCCGTATTAGTATGGCGGGATTTTGTCGCTTCAACCTTGGCCCGACGAAGTTCTCCGCATCTCGCTAGTGTGCGCTTAATCATTAAGCCGAACGACCGTCTATCCTCGGCGCCTTTGCTCGGCTATCACTTCATTCACAAGCCGGAGAGGGGCCGCCGCCATCATAATATAATCGGCATGATTTATTAATGCGCCGAACCTGGGCGTCCATTTGTAATCGTCCCAAACATAAACTCATGAGCCCTTGAGACAAGAGAATAAGCCACAAACGCACAACGCCCAACATGTTTGAAGGATTCCAGCCGTTCGCCATCAAGACGCAATCTGACCCAGATGTCACGATCCATGGATTGAAGAGCGGCGATTCCTCTTCAACTGCTCCGCCATTGCTATTGCTGCACGGCTTTCCTCAGACCCTGCACATCTGGCATCGAGTTGCTCCCCAGCTGCTTGACAAGTACACCGTCGTCCTCATCGACCTGCGTGGCTACGGGGAGTCTTCCAAGCCAGATGAGCTATCAGCGTACGCAAAGAGCGCCATGGCTCGCGACTGCGTGTCTGTGATGGACGCGCTCGGCTTCAAGGATTCCTTCTACGTCTGCGCCCATGACCGTGGTGCAAGGGTGGCGCATAAACTGTGCGTCGACTATCCCGACCGGATCCGCAAAACCATTCTTCTGGACATTTGCCCCACGCTCGCCATGTACACGAAGACGGACTTTGAGTTCGCCAAGGCGTATTTCCACTGGTTCTTCCTGATACAAGACGAACCACTTCCCGAGATGCTGATTTCGGCACGCCCCCGAGAGACTGCCGAGAAGTTCATGGGGGCGCGGCAGGCGGATGGGTTGGAGATATTCGACCCGGCCTGCTTCGAAGCCTATGTCAAGAACATGGAGGACCCGGCTACAGTTCATGCCATGTGTCAGGACTACCGTGCTGGTGCGACATTGGATCTGGAGGAGGCGAAAGAGGACTTGAAGAATGGACGGTTGGTGCGCTGCCCCTTGCTTGTTCTATGGGGCAAGTACGGCGTCATCGAAAAATGCTTCGATGCAGTTACAGAGTGGCAAGCCGTCACAGAGCCAGGAATTACCGTCGAGGGCAAAAGTGTGGAATCAGGCCACTATATCCCAGAACATGCTCCGCAAGAAGTAGTTTCGGCTATCGTCAACTTTCTGAAGTGAACAGGAGAGGCATCTTTATGATGGGTTGTACATGAGAAGGATGGTTCCATATCCGAGGGTAGTAAATGTATCTAGTTGTCTTAAACGCCTTGAATATATGAGTCTTGCAAAGAAAATTTGTTGAAAAAAACATCACCTTTTCCGAGAGCTCAACGTAGACATTGGCTTCTAACATGCGGTTGCCAGACATATGTCGTGTTGCGTAGCATCGCCCTGAACTCCGCAAGTAAGAAGAGTGACATGGCACGACGGTTAGAGCCTCACGAATGAGAATCTCACATCTATGCATCAAGATGGAGTGCTGCACCTGCAACGAACGTACGACGCTGTCTCGGCTATTCTTTCTACCGATACGATCCCCAAGTAGAAAAGGCGTCTCGGTCCCCAACAGCGACCTCGGAGCTCATCATTCTCTCTTCCAAGTTCATAAAATTCACCACCTCTCCAAGTTCTTTCCGAATATTCGTTGCAGTCGTTTACATAATGCCTTCCAAGACGTTCAAGATCGCCGTGGTGCCGGGCGATGGCATCGGCGTGGAAGTCATGCCCTACGGAGTCCGGTGCCTTCAAGCCGCCGCTCAGAGGTTCGATCTGTCCCTGGAATTCGAACACTTCGACTTTGCCAGCTGCGACCACTACGCAAAACATGGCACTATGATGCCGGACGATTGGAAAGAAACCCTCTCCAAGTTTGATGCCATCTACTTTGGCGCCGTTGGCATGCCCGACCAGGTCCCGGACGACGTCTCACTCTGGGGCAGCCTGCTCAAATTCCGGCGCGAGTTTGACCAGTACATCAACCTCCGTCCCTGCAGGCTGATGCCCGGCGTCAAGTCTCCACTGGCGGGACGGAAGCCGGGTGACATTGACTTCTGGATCGTGCGGGAGAACACGGAGGGCGAGTATAGCAGCGTCGGAGGTATCATGTTTGAGGGCACTGAGCGGGAGACGGTCATCCAGGAAACCATCATGACCCGCGTGGGAGTGGATAGGGTGCTTCGTTACGCCTTTGACCTGGCTGCGAGCAGGCCACGCAAGAAGTTGACGAGCGCGACTAAGAGTAATGGCATCAGCATCACGATGCCATACTGGGACGCCCGAGTGCGCGAGATGCACAAGCAATTCCCAGACGTGGCTGTCGAAAAGTACCACATCGACATCCTGACAGCCCATTTCGTGCAAAGGCCAGATTCCTTCGACGTCGTTGTTGGAAGCAACCTGTTCGGCGACATCTTGTCAGACTTGGGTCCAGCTTGCACCGGCACAATCGGCATTGCGCCCTCGGGCAACATCAACCCAACGGGCGAATTCCCCAGTCTCTTCGAGCCGGTGCATGGCAGTGCGCCCGACATTTACGGCAAGGGAATTGCTAACCCTGTCGGCATGATCTGGGCCGGCCAGATGATGTTGCATCACTTTGGATTTACCGAGGCGGCGGCATTTATGCTTGCAGCGATTGAGAATGTCTTGGTTAGAGCTGACATGGACATCATGACAGCGGACATGGGTGGTCGAGGAAATACACAAAGCCTGGGAGAGGCTGTGGAGAAGGAAATCTTGACTATGAAGACGCAGTGAGACAGTGCAAGTTAGATTAATACATCCTAAATATTTCTTTGCACTGGCTCTTGTACCGTCATTGGGAAAGTGGCCTGACCCAGGACGCGACCTATTTTCCGTGTGGGATGTCTACGCTGCTGCGAGGTAAAAATGGGAAAATATATGAAGAATCTCACTGTGACGATTTCTGAATACAAGTCCGCTTGAATGCCAATATTTGACGTTCTTGCTCCTGCACAAGCTATTTCTTCTGGCCATAATCTTCCCGAACCAAATCCTCCATTGCAAAACCCAGTTTAGTGTGGTGAACCGCCCGTCGTCTGTTCTTAAACAAATTACAAAAGAACGCCACATACCGCACTGTCATCTTATTACTCCGACGACTGCGTTATCTCAACAGTTTTAGATTGCTGTTGCGGTGCATTGGTCTTTGGAGGACCCCAGTTGAAGCTCAGCTCAACTGAGAATCGGCCAACTGGGAGTGACCACAGAGTGCCCGAGCCTTCCGAAGTGCCATTCTGAGTGTTATCGAAAACATCAACGATGACGGCGATAAAAAGCGCCATCTGCACAATGCTGCGAGGGGTTAGTGGTGGAGTACTTGGAACTATATATTCCTGGGCCAAGCGAGACTCACCCATACAAGGCCAGCAACACCACAAAGATGCAGATTGATGCTTGATACTTCACTACCCATTCTTTGCATTCCTCCACTCGTGCGGCGCTCCATGGCGGAACACTGGAGAAGTAGGGCTCAACTTGGTCACAACGTCTTGGTTGAAAGAAGATGGAGCCAAGGCTGTAGCCAAGGCTGGTGAAGCAGGCCAAGAAACCAGAAACTCCAAAATAGACCATGTTGAGAATTACAGGCAAGGGTTTCCCACGGCGTTCGAGGAGGATAAGATTTATAATGTGCAGCGGGATGACGACGAGGCCCTGGAAGGATGTATCATTAGGATTGCTGATTCTTGAACAGAAGCTGAATCATTAACTTACCACAAATGCAGCTCCCTCTCGCATATTATCGATCTCAGATTCTCTGTATCGGAATTCATATTGGATTCCATATATGGCTAGGGACTCAGAGGCTGCCATGGAGAGTAAGGTGCCAACGCCGAGGCAGAGAGACGCGGCAAGACCGTTGAAGATATATCTGTGGTCCCGAGACAACGTCAATTCTTGGGAAGCAACAGTGTCTTTAGCCTTGTTGGACCCCAGCAGTGTAACTTTTTCGAGAGGCTCACGCTTTTCGGCTTTGGAGGACGTAGATGCCATGCTGAACGGCTGTCGCAATGTTTTGTTGATAATTCTTTTTCGGAAATGAGTTTTCGGCAAGTAATTGGATAGTAGCTGAAGAGTGATGATGCCGATTGAGATGCTAATTAAGTTCATGGTCGTTTGAGTGATGGTATTTATTATTGTCGGTCGTTAGGCACCCGCGCCGCAAAGGATCAGCTTCGTGTCCTCAAATACGAGGAGTGAAGCAAGGTCCAATAAGAGGCTTAGCAATTCATCCAGCACTCTGGCAAAAAGCCTCTTCTGGGATATTACACCTGTCCGCAGTCAATATGACCTCATTATGCGAGAAAATGAAATCTGGCATCTGCATTCAAATCCAGAGGATATCGTGGCCACTTGGTTACCTCCGGGCCACTCAGATTTAGCCTGCTGGTATGCAACTGAAACACTGGCATTGTGTCATCTTCTACTTAAGCTAATTGGGCATATTTTTAGCCTTAAAATGCTCTATTATTTTGTGCATGACATCATGCAGGATTTGGGGGCGACAGAGTGCATTATCGCACTCTTATACGAAGGCTTCGCATCGTCTTTTTATGGGCAGTGAGCACATCAACCGCACCTCGCTGGACAAAACTACGCACACGATAAATCTGACATATCAACTTATTTCCCTTTTAGTGAAAAGCCTTGCGAGATCGAATCATATCGCGTTGTGGATCAGTAACTAGATCATCCTCTTCCGCCTCCTCCCCCCTTCCTTTTTGCTTTCCTCTCCTTGGGAATCTCCTGTCTTTCTACCAATATACAGGACTAAACGAGACTGTTACATCCTCATGTATCTCAGATAACCGACAGAAATAAATGGATATGGCGTTACTGGTGCTTGGATAAGACCTTTGAAAGAACCCTCCGGAGAGGAAGAAGTAGTTCTTTAGCAAAAAGCCGACCAAGGCATGTAATAAGGTGTTTTTTGACAAGGGCATGATAGGATACCGTATCTTCTCAGAGATATGGCCTCGTGTAGGAGGATGCCAAGCATGCTATGTTATCGTTGCGCGACGTTCATACTCGAGGCCTTGTCCTATAATACAGTCCCACAGAATACTGGGGTCGGCTAGCTCGAAGATTACTGGCCATCCTTGAATTAGTGGTGATAATGTTTGAGTGATTTAACTGGCGGTTACATGGCTGCTACCCTCAAGGCTCCACTAGAACGCTATAGGTGATGATAACTCGAAAGATGCCGACCTTATCCTGGGACTCCCCTGAGCGAAACCGGACACGGAAGAAAACAATCAACGTAACATTCGGGGTAGTTTCTCAGCTGACTATCTAAAAACCACTAAAAGTCAACCATTCAAACCATAGTTTGGTCTCCGCTGTCCGGAACTGATAAATGCCCCGGAACTTTATTATAAAGGAAGCGGGTTTGCGACGGAGGTCTATGATAACGAATTTGCGTCTTGGCAAGACAAATATGGATAAGCAATGTCGAATGGAGCTCAGCCTCGAGAAACGTGACGCGTTAGTGGCCGAAAATACACACCGAGAGAGCCAGTGCGTTGGGAGCACGATATATCGACGGAGTTAAACCCGACCCGACGTGGCTCTCACGATCTGGATTGGTGGATTGCATGAAGCTCTTTAATGATTCCCATGTGCCTCGGCGGGATTCCCGGTATAATGGGGGCGTTATGTCTTGCGATGACAGGGTTTTATCTAAGAGTTCCGGTGAGTCGACTGAAGTGGGCTTAACGCCCGGTGAGGCTGCTCACGATTACCGAATCGGGCCACAGCACCGGAATGCGCGACACATCTGCTCGGACAACCCAAAGCAGTTAAGATTCCATTACTCCTGTCCTCTCAAATAGGAGAATAATGGCACAACCGCGTGAACGCGTACGCGCTCGGTTTTCGCCTGTCGGAATAAGGGTCCAACAGAGTGGGCCAGCCCTGCCTTGCCGCTCGTAATGGAACGCTGACGGCCAGATCTCGGCCTGGCGCACCGCAGTAAGCGGAATTGCGATTTGAAAGCGCATGATATCTATTTCGCGTTGCGATGATAAATAACCCGCATCCCACTTCGTATAGTGAAGCATCCAAATCTAGCACCGGAGTCTGTTAACCACGTTCATTTTGTCATCGCGATCATGGTGATGCTCTCCTCCGCCGTGTTCCTGGCCACCATGGCCGGGTTGGTTTCCAGCCACTCACACCACCACTCTGAGAGAGCCGCCCACCCTCACTTCGCCAGGTCTACGAACAGCTCTAGAGTCGGACAAGAATCAACCCTCAGCCCGATTACCAACCCTGACGTTGATCCCACAAAGCTCAGCAACATCGTCCCGTCTAAAAATGTCGCTCTGAACTGGGGAGCCGAGGGAAATAGCTTTGTCAACGTTTCGCTTGAGATGACCCACCCAACTGTGGTGCTTGAAGACATTGGTGGTATTGAGGCAGTTGACTGCGAGCCTGGCTCTGTCTCCATCACTTTCAGCGACAAGGCCGCCTTCAATGAAGCACTAGAGGACTGGTCGAATGACGACCGCTTTGTTTTGGTGACCAACCATCTCGGTGACTGCGACGCGGAGAATGAGCGTGGCATGTTTCTTGCTAAGAGCATCACCTCCGATAGCAACACTTTGACGGTTGTCGCGAGCGGCGAGATGTCGGATTTGGCCAACACTGCTGGTTTGTTGTCCCCACTTCACTCTACGCGCACAGTTCCAACTCTAATGGTCACTAGCATTCACCGAGATTACATTCTCATCTATCCCAGCTGTGGAGTCAAAGCGTGCCATCACCGTTGGCACCAAGGGTCTGACTCTTTCTAACACCTTGGCACTCACGCCTGCCACTACGTTGTACTCATATGCTCCGTATCTGAGCGTCGTTGCCGATAATGCCAACCTTACCACTTCGGTCACCTTCTCCGGCAAGCTCAAATACTCGATTCTTCTGGCAAAGGTGTACGAGTTGTCGTTCGACGTCGACACATATGCCTCTGCCGATTTGGGTCTCACCGTCGATATCACCGCACCATACACCCAGAATGTGGTTTATGACCCAGCGCCGCTCACGTACAGCATTGTCAACGTACCAGGCATCGTGTCGCTTGGACCTGCCCTGGACTTTGCCATTGGAGTTAACGTCTCTACTGACGCGGCCGTGACCTTGTCAACCGACCTTGGGGTCAAAATCGCGGATGGAAACTTCCACCTTGATTTCCTTGACAGCTCTAGCTCGTCAGCAACGGGCTGGACTCCCATCTTTACTGCCAACGCCAACATTAGCGAGAAAGCGGTCGCATCGGTTGACCCATACGTCGACATCACTGTCATGCTCCAGTTCGAACTTCTTGGTGGTCTGGTGGATCTCAGCGGAGGCGTGACGGCCTCGCCCAAATTCTACAACGATTTCACTCTCAGCGCAAGCCAGCAACTGAATGGAACTTCAGATGGTACTACTATCGGTGGCACCGTAACGCAACCTAGCACCGGAGCCTGTTCCCAGGGACTTGCGGTCAAGTCTGACTTTGAGTTCAGCGTCGTCGCCTTTGTGACCCAATGGTGGCGACAGACAGTCTACACTGTCCTCGTCCCCGTTGCGAATGAGTGTTACACCTGGGTCTAAAAGCAGACCGGATTATCTTGCCAACAAGATTCAGACTGTAATTTCTAGGAGATTTTGTATCGTTGCTTCAAAGTATATACTTAACAATGGCTGAAGGCCTGGTCATGAACATTTCCTGAGATGCCATCCAAACACATATTTTGTTACATATTTAGTGACGAGACAAGAGAGAAGCGTTGAAAACTTGAAAACATCCAATTCATCGTGATGTTTATTCGGTTTATGCACAACACGAAGTCGTGACCTGTCTTCAGTGATGAATTGTAGGCAGTGTCGTCGCCGACCACGCAAGTGCTAACTTGATGTACCCCCACGTCGTGTTAGACCCATCCCCTCGTTGTACCACCTTCTAAATCAATAAAAATAGCCTTATCTTATTCTCAATGAGGACACTCTTGCCCTTGGAATCGGCCGAGATGAGTTCTAAGTCATGGAGTTTCGCGATAGTGTCCCAAATGCGGGGTATCCACTCCCATCTCAACAATGCAGGTGTGTCCACATTCATCCCAAACCTAGCCTGCCATTCCTCCCAGTATCGATCGATTCATAGAGCAACACTTGGTTCACGGTTTCAGCGATGACGAAGAAACAATCGAGCTATTGATGTTACGGAAGCCAAATGAGACTTGGTCACTGACTACCTCCATACTTAAAAATGATTCAGAAATGAAATTACTCCAAGTTTAGGATGAGGGCAGTGATGTCGATGCTCCCAAGTTGAAGCGAAATTTTATTTATTTGAACGAGTATGAGGTTTATAGCCAACGCAACACCTCGTAGACCAAGAGTAAACACATGAGTTTTCATTCTTAAAACATTCCAAAGCCCAAATAGTACGTAAAAATGTATATCCTGCAATTTGTGACTTCTGGGTCGCCGTAAACCTTTCCCCACCAATTACTCTTCATCACTACTCTCGATATTAAATGGCAGATCGAAGGACGGGCCGAAATGGCAAGCTGTATTCGCCCTTTCTTGATCCCGTCTTTGCCTCGTGGTGACCCGCTTGAGGACGCCGGCTAGTTCTTCTTCGTCTCTGTCTTCGACAACATTTGCTTCCGACGATGGTTCTTCGGGCTCTTCTTTAGCCTCCGGCGTCGTAGGCTCTGGACGCGAGGGCCGTCTCTCCTTGAGCCTTTCCTTCTCAAATGCCGTGGCAACGTCAAGGCGTTCCTTGAACTCCTTTGCCTGCAGCTCTTCTCCGAGCACTGCGAAGTGACATCTGCGAAAGACCCCTAGAGCACTCAAGAGGAAGCTTATCACCTCCCAGGCAAATAAAATCGGTAACGCATAGTGTAGTTGCGGATTGCACCCGCCCGACCATATGTCTGTCAGAATTTGATAGACCTCGTGAGCCGGGAACATGTACCCAATGCGATAGAATGCCGGGCTTAGATCAAACGGCAACAAAATAGACGTGACGTTTAAGATGATCCAGGATATAAGAGCCATGGGGACAAACGGAGGTGGTAGCCATACTGTAAAGACGTCCAGAGTGAGAAAGTTGGCGTGAGCGAAAAGCCAGAATGTGACCCAGGACAAGACGAATTGATTTCCATTGATGTTCCAGCCTGACTTAAAAGCCCATATGGTGCCGATAACGCAGAGTGACCCAATAAAGGTGTAAGTGACGGAAATCAGATTGCGTACGAGGATGATGCGGTATGGATCGACGCGGGTATAGATCTTAAACTGAGCATAGAGGCCGTTGATAGTACCGAGGTAGAAGAATTCCTGAATGAGAACCATGATGATCACCACAGTATTATATATTGCCCTGGACCCTTGCGTCGTTGGCTGGATATTGATGGATTGAAGTTGCCACGGTTCTGCGAGGACCGACAGCGCAGCTGGACCAGAGACGGACCGAATATTGCCTGTTCCATCTCCAGTAGCGTATGCCACTCTGGCAGTGGCAGACAGAAGCTGAAGGTTTGCGGATACTGCGGAATCGACGACAGGTGCATACAAAGCCTCGTTCCAAACGTATGTCATCACGTCCTTGCTGTTATATGCCGACGCTGCCGTACTATTCGTCAACGCTTCCTGCAGCTTATTTGATGCGCCCCGAGTCACATATAGAGCTCCCCAGAATCTCGCCCGGCAGACTGATTCTCGCACATCGGCTGGCGTCTGAAGGTCGAGTGGCGATCGTTCAACCAAAGAGAGAAAGCCGTCCCTTTGGAGCGACGCATATGCATTTCGTACAGCGTTACCGATAGCCCCTCCATCGTAGTCAACAAAGACGACGTGGATATTGTGAGTATGGCTGGTCTGTCGGAACAGGGCGCCGAAGATGTAGCAGAAGAGACCAAGGAACAGAAGTTGGAGGAGGAGGAAGTTAGTGCCGACCGCCTTGCAAAAGGCTAGACGGGTCTTCTTTGGCACCGACTGGCTTTTTTGAAGGCGGTTGTCACACGCCCTGGGATAGAGAGTCTTGATCGACGGCATTCTCAGCAAATATTGGCCCAATTGGTCATATTCGGTCTTGGCATTGTACAAGCAAAGAAGCGTCAAGATTCCGTCATCGAGATGGTCGGGTCCAAAACTTGGTTAACTTATAAATGAATAACCCCGATAGTGTATCTGAGTCACGGATTATGTCACTACCATCATTCTTTGTCACGGTTGTGTCAGCGCTAAGTTATCAACGTGTTTACACGGAGAGCAATTTAACGTTTGCGAACATACGGTGCGTTCTAATGCCTGGCTAGACTTACATCTTTTAGCTAGACTGAATAATAACTTAGTTTATTAAGTAATGAATAATATTGATTGATTAAAAAGCCCTAATCAGGGAAAAACCTCGGCTCTCTATAACCTCGTTCGCGATTCTCGCAGCTTCCTTTCTCTTCGTATTGGGCTCGTCTGTCGACTTCGCCCGTTTGGTCTAAGGCTGACTATACTGTTGGTCTAGTGCCCAAGGGGCCCTCTGCTGGGGTTGCTAAGGTCGCGCATGAGGCGCTCGATTATCGGTACGTTTGCGCATTGTTGAATCCGCAGGTGGCCAGTGTAATTATTAATATTATTATCACTTTAAACACTATTACTCCAATTAAATTTTTAGCTGCAACAGCTTAGAGGCCTTTTATCCCATAGTATATAGGTCCTGCTCTGCGACTTCCGGCTGAGGCTGTCTTCAGCAAGATTGAGGTTAAAAATCCAGAGGTAGCGCTATCAAGAGTCGCATTTCTGAGTACGCAAGACTTTTAACTCAAATAGCGCAGGAGCCCCTTTTTAGGCTGCAGAAGGGGAACTTACGTTTTGCCAATGCAGCCCCGATTTCCGAAGGAGGAAGGATGATAGGAATATCTCTTAAGAATTAGCTGTAAAGTGTGGATCTAGTTTAACCAACACTCAGGGTGAAATTCATCAGGACACGTGAAGTTTTGGGGCTGTGGAACATGGCCCACTGGAAAATGTCGAGAACAGTCTGCAGGAAGGCCGAGATGTTGGTGTTTGTTGCTGCCAGGCAGGATCGTCTTGAATGCCACCTCCGTCCAACATGGATGCAGATTATGCCTCCATGTCCGAGATACTGCGGCGGCAAACTAGGGGAACCCAGCCACCTATCTGCCGGCAGCTAGGTGAACCACCCCCCGATAGTTCTTCAGATTTCACAGCTGGATCAGGTAAGCTACCTGTTCATGCAGCACACTAGTTGGGTCTGGTGGCAAAGTGCTATAAGCATGAGCGTCGATTTCGGAGGGAGGGTGGCTTAAGATGTTCCGTTCGCCCGAAATGGCAAGCCAACCTGTGACCTGTGGCTACAGCTATCATTTCCGTCCCTGTTAGCAATGCTGGCGAGTGTACGTAATTCCTACTTAAGGCTATTGCGTTTGATCCTATCAAGCAATACTGATGTGAAAAAGATAATTAAGCAATGATATTGATGTTTACTCTTTATTTTTTATTTCATTTTTTGATGAGAATACTGTTCGCCGAGAAAGTTGTACTTGCGGAGCTGCTAATTCTTGAGACTTATCATGGCAACCTAACGGAGATGTAGTTATCCTTATCTTTTTGCTGCATGTTGGTCGGCGCAACCTTGCAAAAGACGAGCGTGCATAAACTTTGTGATCAAGTTGGCTCAATATGTAGGGACTAGGCCGGAATGGAAGGGCAGTGCGTTGCATGCTGCGGGCATACGGCACAAAGGGGAGGTAGATCCTGGCAGAACGAATGAGATGCATATACTCCACAAAGAGCCAACACCGTACATGGATGCCTGCAAATGGTACGATCTCAAAATGGCGTGATTCTCCTATCATTTGGTTAGGGGCGATTGTTCCGGCATAACCCTTGCCACGGCACCAACCAGTTGCTAGAGATGTATTCGGCCTCTGCCAGGTTTTACGGCAACACAGCCAACATCCCTCAGTGCTCTAGATCCCAGAATGATGTGGCAGCAGCCAACCGCATTTTGCTAGCTACAGCACTACAGCCTAAGTAGTATCAATCTCCGACAATCACACACCCAAAGCGGCCGGGGCCGCCCAAATGCGTTGTTTTAGGTGATACAAATGAAGGTATTTGTGAAGATTTGTAATTGCGATTTGCCTATAATTACTGCTATAGCCTGACCCCGTATCAAACCGTGGATCTGAGTCCTTCAGTTGAGAGGCACAAAAAAGACCATCAGCAACACTCGTGGAAGTCTCGATACAATGACATCTTTCGAGAGCATCCAAAGGTTTGAAGACAAGCAAGATGATATGACTGAGGTTTTGCTCCCGGATATGTTCAAGTCCTTCCTGAAAGATTATCCAAAGCTCAACCCACACTATGCAGCCGTTAAAGCCGCCTCAGAGAAGTGGCTGATTGAGTAAGTAGTTACAAACCCAACCCTCGAATGGCTGCATCCCAAGAAAGAAAATAAACTAATAGGCTCTAAATTATAGGACTTGTTCCTTATCTCCCGCCGCTACCAAATGCGTCCGGGAGTGTGACTTCACATACTTCTGTGCCATTGTATATGCCGACGCGCCTCTGGAAGAGTTTCAGGTAGTTAGTGACTGGGGAAACTGGGTGTTCCCCTTCGACGATAGTGAGTCGTTCTACGAATTTTCAGACTGGTGCAAATCGTTAGATCTAACGGTGCTGTAGTGTTCGATGAAGGCGAACTACGAGACGACCCCCAGGCTGCTCAAGACATGATGGATAGTCTGATGAGCAAGATGCTCGGATTGCCTTACCACGGGGAAAAGTCGAAGTTGGTCCAAGCTCACGACATCATCTTTGAACGGCTATGCCAGGTGGGATACACCGAGAACAAATCACCTTACGAGCACAAAGCAAGCTAATTCTATGCAGAAGTCATCTCCGGAAACAACACGGCGATATATCAAAGCCATGGCCGATTACCGTGACAGTGTCATGAGCCAAGTCTGCAACGCGTCGGCAGGCACGCTACCCGAGGTTAAGGATATGCTCAAGACACGCAGCCGCTCGATTGCAGCATGGGCAATGTACGTTATGATTGAGTATGCTCATGGTCTGGATATCCCATCGGAAATACTAGAGCACTCAGCTATCAAGTCGCTCGAGATGACCGGTCTCAAGATCATAGCCATGTGAGTCAACCCTGAAGTCATAGGAAGAATGGCCTGACTAATTGGTGCTAATCATAGTGCCAATGATATCGTCTCCTACCGCAAAGAGGAGGTGGACAGTGTCCCCCACAACATGGTAGCTGTGTGCCGGATGCGTGGTCTTTCGGCACAGCAAGCTTTTGGCACCGTGGGGGCCCTGCTAGACTCTCAACTGGCGGCATGGGACGACCACCTTGGCCGGGTTCCGTCATGGGGCGGCAAGGTCGATGTCGAGGTAGAGAAATACATTGAGGGGATACGCAATATGGCGCGGGCCAATCTACGATCGAGGTAGGCGTGGAATGTTCGATACCCATTAACAAAGCGCTAACCTAGTGGTAGCTTCAGATCACAACGCTACTTCGGACAGGATGCGAGCAAGGTGGAACAAACTCGGAAGCTAAATGTCCTTTCCAACCCACCTTGGGGTATCTCAGTCAGAGGAGCTTGAGGGCGTGAGGGTCCTCAGGTTGTTAACGTCATTGAAGGATTTCACTGTCCCCGTCCCTACAACTTGTATGCATTTGATTTGCGCGAGAACAACTCCGGTCATTGTCCATAGGTAATTGAATCCTCATTGAGACTGGTCACTCTTTTGCAGTTCTTGTTATTGTTATGCTCCAAGCTCATGCGGCTGTGTATCTGTCGAATTGAATCACCTGGGCCTTGCCCATCCGGAAGAACAATACATACTGATTTGACCGAGTGCTCGCTGCGGCTTGGTACAACGATCCCCGTGCCGCTAACGTTACAAGACAGTAACCGCCAACCACTTACACCCTGCGCCCTGATCTAATCACCCGGCTTCGGCTTCGGGGTCGGGGTCGGCTAATGTTACATTAATTACTGGGTTGCCGAAGCGCTAATCTTCGCCCGCTGGTTGCAGGATGATGGTGCAAGCCGGTCCCGGTTAGTATCGGCGATCCTAACTTAGTCACAACGGTACGTTGATCTCGCCTCTCGGCATCGGACTTTGCGGCATCGACGGGGTCCCATAGCATTGCAGTGAATTGTGATGATGTCGTCAAAATTGGCGACACACCGAGAATTGACGTGTTGCTCTTTACCATGCTAGTAATCCAAGATACCTCGTTCCCTTTGAAGCTTAATACTCCTATCATTTCACTAAAACAATTCGTCCAGGGTTTCTCATTTTGACTTTGGTATTCATCTTTCACATTTCAATCCCAACGGCTCCTGGAAAATGGAACTAAACTTCAGGGCAACAGCGACCTCCAAGTTGGATCATTCAAGACCCAAAAAGCGTTCGACAAATGCCTGTCTTGGATGCCGTGCACGTAAGGTGAGATGTGATGTCTCTCACCGGGGCCGACCCTGCATGAACTGCCATCTTGACGAGAAGGATTGCATTGTGAAAAGTTCAAGGAGAGGGTGGCAATTGTGAGTTAAGCCTCTTTCAAGTCGGTTATTCTTCTACTGATAGTCTCGTAGGAAGAAGTTCGATGGAAATGCTGAAAGTAGCAAAACTAGTGACGAGCATCAGCCAACTACCTTCCGAAAAAAGCATGATTCCGACACAGCGGCCATGAAATCACAATTGAAGGATGTGAGAGAGCCTCCAGTGCACACAAATCTGAATACTCAGCTCCAGACAACCGTTGAAACCATTGGTGCAGTGGACGGCTTGCTTCCCTTGGCTTTGGCTAATAACCCGGCAAGAATCCCGGAGTTAGACGGAGATGCTATCTTTCACGGTAATTTTGTCGTTGGAAAAAACACACTGAAATATACTGAAATGACTGCAGATACGGTCCAACCTCCACTGGTCAAGTTGCCGTTGGCAGGCACTCAAACCTTTGCAGGTCGTTCTCAAAATCCGTACTACATTACCGCCTCGTATTATCCTTTCATCTCAATGGGTGCAATCTCTTCCATTTTGCCTCAAGACCTTCAGTTTCTCGAATCACAATGTTGCATTCACGTGCCGACCCGCCCCATCATGGATGAGTTGATGCGCCAATATTTTCTTCATTTGCATCCAATGCTCCCAATCATCAACGAGGCTTCATTCTGGAATATCTATTCCAGTGACACTGGAGAGTACGCATTAGACGATCGAATTCAGTTAATCGTTTTACAAGCAATGCTTTTCGCTTGCTGTAATGTGAGTCAACCATCTATTGCATTTGGGCTGGTTGTCTAGTCTTGTCGGAATACTGAGGTGCCTTAGTTTGTCCCATTGCCTTGTCTTAGAAATCTCGGGTTCAGTACCGCCCGAATTGCTCGTGCTGCTCTCTACCGCCGCACAAAGCTTCTATTCGACCTCAATGCAGAATCCTGCCCGATAGCTCTCTCGCAGGCCGCACTACTTCTTTCCTCGTGGTCGTTATTCTCAGCCGATACCCAGCGGAATCCCAGCTTCCCCTGGCTCGACATTGCTATTCAGCAGGCTAAAAATGCCGAAGCTCACAACTACAAAGTCATTAGAACGTCGCCTAAAAGGCGCGTGGTCTTGAAACGACTTTGGTGGTGCTGCGTCATCCGTGATCGTATCTTTGGCATGGGAATGCGTAATGGCATTAAAATCACGCGCAGTGACTTTGATTTTCAAAGTCAGAACGCCCTTGGGTTCAATGATCTTGACGATGAGATTGAACACAGCAAAGTGCACGACCCTGGCACAAAAAGACGGCTGGTTGAAATACTCGAGCTGCTGATTGAACTTTGCATCATACTCACAGACATTCTGGCTCTCGCATTTCCTCTTGAGACTAGTTCTGGATGGCGTGAGGTCTGTTTAGATGAGGAAGAAAGAGCTACAGGCTACAAGCTGGGATTAGAAAGGTGGCACAGGAGAGTGATATTGAAGTTCCCTGAGCTACCCTCGCAAACCAGATCTTGCGAGCAAGAGGTCCAGCACGGCACTGTAACACTCTACCTTAAATTGATATTTATGTACCACTAGTAAGTCCTTCCTTCCATTGACTGGCACTCGACGTTATCTAAGAGAAACAAGCTCTGCGAAAGTCGTCCTCTCCCACCACGAAATACTACAACTCGCTATGGCACCAATATCAAATTCTGCCAACTTCTCGCGGGGTCTCATTCTTGAAGACAATCTGCATGAGCTTCAAGATGCCACGTCAGGTATTACAGATTGCCTTGCAGATTTGATACATCTTGAGCTTGCCCAGTGGCTTCCGATCAGCGCTGTCGCATGTACAGCTTTGCCTCTTTTTCTCTACATCCTCGACGTCAAAGTACTGTCTTCGCCGCGAAATTTCGTTTACTTGCAGCCAGAGGATAAAGAAAGGCGTTTGATGTTACTTGTCGAGGCTATGGAAACTTATCACCTACAGTATGATGGTGTCGATTGGGTCAGCGAAACAATCAGGCATGCCATCTGCCTTGCACGATGGGATCATGCAACGCCAAAACAAGAGCTGGAAAAAAACACGCGAAAAGGTATTGACATGGCTGGTTGGACCGAAATGTTATCTTCACGTCCAGGATGGTATCTCCGTCTCGCGCTGACGATAGACTTATCTTTGAGTAAAGGCCGTTTCCCAGAAGACCGAGACTTTCCTGTTGGCCTTCGAGGCCTGCTGGTCGACATTGGCCAGAGGAGGTCACTGCTGAAGCAAATTGAGCAAAAGGTAGTTGCGAGGAGCGATTCATTCGCGTGTGTTGTGGAACCGCTGATAGAGTTCGAGGATTCAATTTCTCAACAGAGCCTCAAAGATGTGCAAGACCCCGGAATTCATGCCAACTTGGAGAAAGAAATTGGTGTGTCTGAAAAAGACTTGAAGCAGAGTCACGGGGATGGCTTTGGGGAGCCCTTTTCATCAGACACGATCGTTTTCAGATCTAAAGAGGACTTTGGCCCGGGAGACTTCGTTTCCATGGACGAACCGGTGGAAGGATTTGACATGCTTGCCGATGAGGTTTTCGGTATATTGAGCACGGAAAATAATGTATCTATGTAATCCACCTGAGAAATTGTGGACTAAAGCTGGCACATTCCTCACGCGCGAGCTCATCTCATGGAGCAGACTGTGAGGATGTGGTAGGCCAGTACCATCACATTGCAATATCCCAGAAGCTTACTCGATCTTCTCACGATATATTAAGTATGCTCTACCATTAATTGTGCAAAAATATTTTTCTAACGTGTAAGAGATGATTGAATTCTCGTAATTTAGCCAACGAATACCATAGAAGCTCAATTATCTCGCCCAAGTAGCGGCCCCCATTAAAACAAAGGTCAGCCAATAAAATTAGGTAATTACAAATACTTCTGCGGTTAACAGTGGAAATATGGAGATGATCTGGAGGCGTTATTTGGGAGAGTTGACTGGATTTCTGCGGTAATTGGCAAGATGACCAACCTGCTAACTGAGTGTTGATAAAGGCTGCCACAGCATCTTCCTGGGATTGCGGTTAGCTTCGCTTTACGTATCCACTTCCCCAACCCCGCATTTTGATCCTCCTCTTATTGGCTACACTGCCGGTGTAGCACACTTGGCTAAGATGTCCTAGCCGAAGCTTTCGGTCAGATCCTCCACAGTCCGGGGTAACAACACCCCTCTCTTCCACTTTTTGGACCTCGTCATAATAACATTCAGCGAATATTTCGTTGGCTGCTTGAAAAGGAGCCACGGGATGCCCCTAGATGGCACCTATGCCTTAGATATGGCATGCGCAACTTGCCGAGCACGCAAAATCAAGTGCGATCGAACCCTCCCAATCTGCCAGAACTGCAAACTTCGATCGAGTCATTGTACATACGCCGGCGAACGGCGGAAGCGGCGGTGGACGAACAGCGGAATAGAGGATGCACGGATCTTCGTTTCATACGATGGCAATCGTGTTGTACGCCACAGAGATACGCGACCTGAAGGGACCGACATCCAAGAGATGCCAGCTCTCCTGGAGTCGATCGACAACGGCCCGAATCACACTGAAGAAAACGAACAGACCATTATTGTGGCCCAAGCCGACGGAACCAGCGATGGATCCCACTGTGCTCCTCATGCCGAAGGGGCAAGTGTAGATCAGCGTTTCCAATCGCCGTTCAGCATCAATGTTGATTCGAATAGGCAACCTTTGAAGGCCGACGACGCAGGAGGCCTCTTGGACGACATACTCAGCGGAAACTCCACCGACAGCGTCCAGAATCGGCACCCGGCTGTCTGGATGAGAACCGATGAAGGAGACGAGTATACCGGACCCTCGTCCGGCATAGCAACTATCTCCGACCTCGGATTGAATTGGATACGAGACCACATCCCAGGCTCACACACACTCTGCAGCACTATTCTGGATATTCGAAATAGTGTCTTGAGTCACCTAAGGCAGCCAAAGTGTGTGCGCTTCGGACCGTGCTCCTCACCAGGTGCACCACTCTCGTTGAAAGCCATTTCACCACCGGACATTAGGAAATATGTTGAAGCCTACTTCTCGACTGTACAAATCATCTTCCCAATATTGGACCGAGCCGATTTCGAAACCCAACTTGCGACATATGGTACGGAGCCTGGTGAAGGGAGCTTTTCTTGGAAGGCGTTGTTGAATGCGGTGCTGGCCTCCGGCTGTCGAGCTGCCCTCTCTGATGAAACCGCCGAGGCATTTCAGGTATCTGGTCGTGAGGCTTGGGACTATTTTCAAAACGCCTTGTACTATGAGTCGAAGATGATTCATGCCGAAACAGACCTGCTGGCGGTGAAAGCACTGGCGGTGATGACGGTCTTTGCTCAAGGAATGTCGAGTCCCCAACGGCTTGAGTACACGCTGTCTTCGGCGGCCTCGCGACTGGCCCAAAGTCTCGCACTGAATCATCGTCCGCCGCCAGAATGGGCGTTGACGGAGAGCGAGCAACGAGAACGAAACCGAATATTTTGGGTGGTGTACTGCCTCGACAAAACAATTGCTCTCCGCTGTGGCCGCCCGCCTGTCATTCACGATGACGAAATCAGCTGCTCCTTCCCTCATGGCCTACAGGTGGTCCAAGGAGGAGATTTAGGCACAGAGACAACAGCGCAGGGCCAGTCCTTTGACTTTTTCCTATGTCTTACGAAACTTGCTCGAATATGTGGCACAATCACACATGAGCTTTACTCGGCTTCAGCGTTGCATTCGCCGTCATCTCAACTTCACGCAAAATCAACCAAAATACTAAGAAACGTGGAATCATGGAGACACAGCCTTCCAACTGAGATACAACCCGGGAAACCATTTGGTAGGGTTTGTGGCATTGCTGGCCCGTCACGTACACAACTTCTTGTTCTACATTATTCCTATTATTATGTCCTATGCGCTATTTACCGGCGATTTACACCCATGTTCACACAGGGCGAGAAAGAAGCATGGAACCCTGTTTCTGAATCGGCAAACATAAGCCACATAGAAGCAGCAAGGTCGATGGTGCTTCTCACAAGGTACCTGGATATTGAAAGCTTTACTCCGGGATGGTAAGTTAAGATAGGCTCTGATATCAGAGCCTGCGTCTTGAATCTTTTTCACCCAGCATACCTTGAAGATACGTTCGGCTAACATTCTCACTCAATCGAAGGTTGATGTTTTATTACCCATTCACCGCTCTTACTACAATTTTCATGCATGTCGTATGCAGCCCGCCAGATGACTCTATTCAAAACGACATTGCCCTCATGGAAGTCATAGTTGGGTTCTTCGGTCGCTTGGAGTACATCACGTCAGGGGAGGCTGCTTTCACCAAAACGACTGAATTTGTCCGCCAAGCACGAAGCGTTCTGAGGACGTCTTCAACACCCACAGGCCCTCACTCACAAAGTTCCGGCCCAGATAATAACCATCGCAGGCAATGTCGCGCCCTATCTTTGGAGCGCCAGACGAATACCGACGAGTCCATGGGTGTTCCAACTAATTACAATGACGAAGCGGGAGGATCTCACCAAATTTTGCCGAGGCCTACTATGGAAGTTTCCGCTCCTGCGATATCTGAGGCTGTCACCGCGAATCTTGAGTTGCAGGGGGACCATCGATCTAGTTCGCCTGATTCATACTTCACAAATATAGCAGGCATATTAGCATTGCCTTCGGGAGAGATATCTGATGAGCATTGGCTCGGAGATTGGATATCGGCTAGTCAAAATGCCCATCCAGTCTCATGAGAGGAGATTTATGCCGAGGAGAATACTGTACTATGCAAGCACAAAGCAAACGAGATCAAACCCAGTGTATCGTAGAGTATCAAAGATTGGCTCCGGTTCCAAATATCATGTGCCGACGCCAACGGATCGAATGAAAAACCACTGTTCCAAAATTACCGACTTGAGACTAAAGTGAGAACGAACATACATGAGCCCTGCACCAAATGTCGATATCTTCCTCCAGCTGACACAAGCCGGAGCCCGAACCCGAACCCGAAGCCGAGGTTGAATTTGAAGCCGAGCCTCGCCGCTAATCCACCCACAGAAACGGCACCAAGCCCGAGCCCGAGCCTTAGCTTGAACAGTCGAGTCGACCAATAGTAGCCGGGCGAGAAATAATCTGGGACTGATCCATCACACTCAAGCACTCTATCGACAGCCGCTGGCATAGCTCTGTTTCTCTCACCACATCGAATTAAACTACAAGCTACCGAACGATTCATACAGCGAGAGGATAACCAACAGCGTAGGTACAACTGAGTTACATGCCACTGAGGTCTGGCATCCCTCGCGGCCCGATCTCCTTGCGTTTCTTGAGAATACCCTGGTCCTCGCCTCTTCGGAGAGCAGCAATCAGATCTTCCGCATCGAAGTCCGTGCCGATAGGATTCTCGGAGAACTTCTCGCTTGACATGAAGGCTGTGGCTTCCTCAACTGTATCAAAGTTGTCCACCTGCGTTTCTAGCATATTCCCGTCTGTGTCCTTGTAGTAGATGCTCGTCGTTGGGCCGTGGTTTACGCACCACACAGGATCTATGCCCACAGCCTTACGCTGGCGATAGGCAAGTAAAAGATCGGCCAGGTTGGAGAACGTGAAAGCGATATGCTCTAACCCGCAGGAGAGGGGCATCTTTGGCGTCGTATCTGGAATGCCAATAAGGGCGATTCGATGGTGTTCTTCGTCAAAAGTAATGAATGAAATCATGTTGTTGCTGTAAACCACATCTCCGCCCAGGAAATTGACATAAAACTCGGACATTTTGTCAAGGTTCGCAGTGCGTAGCACCACATGAGCCAGTGATGTAGGCCTCAGCACGGATTTGCTAGGAGCATCGAAATCTGGAATGAGAGTAGCTGACATGACTTGTGATACGAGAAGGGCAATATTATGTGGAGATTGTAACACTGTAAGTTAATTTTGGTCTAACAAGACAGAAGCTGGTAAATATACTTCCGCATGACCGGGGAGGGATGGAGTTGTGCGATCCCGTGGCCCCCGAGGCCGAAGCCGCCCAGGGCCGAGATGCAATAGCGTATTTCTTCGGTCTTCACATCGGTATTTCTTGGATTACTTTTGCTTCCCCTGACCTACGCCATCAATTAGCACGTGCACACCTATCTTTTACTACTCTTCACCCATTTGTGTCCCTATTGATCTTGGATATTGACCAAGATGAATCACGCGATCGACAAGACAGTTTGGCCTGCCACCACCTTGGATAATGGTGCGAAGGACTTAATTACAAATTTCTACCAGCTCGCGGATTCCAAAAAACCTGATGCCGGTGCGAGAATGGCGTCCGAGGTGTTTTCCAAGAACGCAACTTTGCTCTCACCTAACGGGACTTTCCAAGGATCTTCCGGTATTTCATTACTTCCGTGCCAGTTTCTTGCGTACCTATAGTCAACTAAGTCTAAATCAGAGATTGAAAAGAGTCGAGATAATGCGTGGACAGTAGTGAATTCAAGAGAACATCGAGTTCTTCAGGTATTTACGAGTCACGACAATAGTTCGGAGCTTGTGGTACTAGGTACTCTCAAAACGGGCTTCAAAAATGGCAATTTCCTAGACTCTCCATTTGCTTCTCATATGATTATTGAAGAATCCAGCATCGAATCAGGAGATCCTCGGCTTCGGAGAATGCAGGTTTTTGCTGTAAGCCACATCACTTTTACTTGTAGCCCGATGCTTCATGATACTAATCCGCATGTTATTGATAGGATACTGCTCCCATGGCTGCTATGTTCACGAAATGATAGAAATGGAATAAAAATTTAGATTAGAATTCTGAATTGATTCGTCTTCTATTGCTTCAGTCCGATCGTCGAAATAACATTAAGAGCTATGACCCCTCAGATTGTCGTCTTGACCTACCTCTTGATATGCCATCGCAGGCGTAGACCTGAGCATATATGCATTCTAGGCAATGATTTCAATCTTATTTCGGGCATGTAATTGAAGCCATCGATGATCTGCATCCTGTCGCCGACCGCAGCCCACAATGGAGCTTCGACATTCGGGATATTCAAGCTCTGATAGTGCACCCTCCTGTCATAACCCGGGTACCTTAAGAGGGTTAATATTACTTATTTAACACACTTAGATTCTAGTGCTCACTGCGGTTGTTTTAATTACTCAACAATTCTCGCGGAGCTGACCCTAACTCCGTAGTGGAGCGATGTGAGGAGTGAACGGACTTAGCGGAGAATTATGCTAAATCCATTTATGATACCACTATGTACGCGTGAGCTGAGCTTCTATTTAATGATAAAACAAAGATGTTTTCTTTTTTATACGCTTCCATTTCTCCACAAGTCTTGTTAAGGTTTTAAAAATACGGCTCAGCATGGACTCCTCAGCCTTGTTTAGAGTTGATGGCATTGTTGCAGTCATCAGTGGTGGTGGTACTGGTAAGTTCTCACGGCACCTATGTATTCTGACATCTGACAGAATCCAGGACTTGGTCTGATGATGGCGAGGGCTCTTGCTGGAGCCGGCGCGAAAAGAGTCTATATTCTTGGTCGACGGCAAGCCAACTTAGAAGCAGCAGCCACTGCACACCCAAGCATCTGTCCTTTGGTGTGCGACGTCACCTCAAAGAACTCGCTTCAGGCTGCCGCGGACACAATCTCAAACAACTTCGGCTACATAAACCTAATTATTGCGAACTCGGGAGTGCTAGGCCCTCTAAAGTCTTTCGATCCTGAGATGACCATCCAGGAACTCCGCAGAAACCTGTTCGACGAAGTAACTATAGAGAGCTTCACGGATGTACTCCATGTCAACGTAACTGGGGCTTACTTTACCATACTTGCGTTTTTGGAACTTCTCGATGCGGGCAACAAGAACGCCGTGAAAGGTGGGTATGGAGTGCCACTGAACTCTGGAAGCAGAGTCCCCTCGATTCAAAGCCAGGTTATTATTACAGGAAGCGTTGGATCATTCAGCCGAGAGAGGGCATCCCCTCCAGCATATGTTGCAAGTAAATCTGCAATCACACAATTAGCCAGTCACGCCTCAACCAATCTGGCACCGTATCAAATCAGGGTCAACACCCTTGCGCCTGGATGTTAGTTTTCCTTATCTTTCTGAGGAAGATATACTGAAGAAAAGAACAGTTTTCCCCTCAGAAATGGCTGATTCTATCATCTCTTCTCGTGATCCTGAGACAGAAACACTGGATCATCAAGATTTCATGCCAGCAAGACGATTCGGGACAGAAGAGGAGATGGGCGGCTCGATCTTGTATCTCGCGAGCAGGGCTGGGGCTTACTGTAATGGCTTAATCCTTGCAAACGATGGAGGTCGACTGTCTGTGATTCCGTCCACATACTAAGCAGATATTGTCTACTTGTATATTAATGAGAGCACATCACGCCGAGGTCGACTGCTTTATAATTCCAGGCAAAGAAAGATGTAGTAAAACACGGTGGCTAGCTGCCATGGGAGAGTTCAGGAGTGAAAAGGACTTCTATCTGTAAATAGGTGCATAAAATAGTTCATAGTACATGTATTTGTGAAAAACCAAGTAAATCTTGTTCTTAGGGGAGGGGAGAGCTTCAAACCCAAGCCTAACTGGCCATGACTGCATACATAACAACCGGGATTATTGGATTGCCACAGATTCATGGAGGACTAATGTTAAATTACAAAATGTGGCTCTGGTGATGAATCCGATGCCTCGTTCACTGAGAGGATGCGTACGTGTATTTTTATGAGGAGGGCAGCGATACTACGGGAGAGTTTTTCCGGATCTCGTTAGTTCTGATGGAGGGATACGCGCTAATAAGTTCTGAGACCCAGAGCCCCTCCATAATATTTGGGGAAATCTGCAAAATATTTTGATCTGTAGCCTGAAATGTCTAAATAGTTCCCTGGAGGATAGTTTCCATGATAACGTGGGCTTCCATTATCCGTCAGTAAGTCCACAAATGCCTCTGGAACGGTTTAGCCTAAATCACAGAGTTCATTTTAGCAGGAGGTGCGGCAATGCTTCCATCACACTTTCAATAGATACAGGCCTGTCATCACTTGACTCATTTACCGTTTGGAACATGTAAAAAATAAAGACCGCACCGTAAGCATGGCAAGGTTTGTACTGCCAGAATAGATAATCTTGCGGGAGAGACAAGGGGTGCGGAAGAATTCCTGGCCGAAAATGAGTCAGAGATGAGTAACCGGCGGAATGAGTGAGTCACGGATCTTCCAAAACAGGAAAACCTCCTGATTATCCGGAACACCCATGAGAAAGGATTGATGATCTGGTGAGGGGGAGAGTAAATCAGAATCAGCTTTGAGATATATAGCAGCATGTATTCAGAATATGTAGAGAACGAATTCGTCTGTTTAAACATCCAATCTTACCGATAACCATTTTTCCTGGTATTTTATCTCTAGGAGACTTCCATATGTACACGATGACGAATGATTTAGCAAGGTAAGCTCATTGGACGCCACCACACACTCTCTAGCCATCCCATTTAAGAGATTTTATGATGAAATGAACATTCACTCGCCGTACCGAAACACAAAGTGTGGATATCTGTGTAGGCATTGGTTTCGCCGTATTCTGAATCACATACTCTTCCTTTTTTTAAAAGAGCTCTCACACTCAAATTTACTATGACCAGTATTGCTAACACCTTATTTATCTTGAGAGTAGTTATTATGCCAATGCACGCAACGCTGCTCAGTCATTCAAATAAACCTCGGAAGAGTATTTATGCTGAACTATCCGGTGGCAGGCCTTTTACCTCGGCCACGTTGTATTGCCATACATGAACAGATTTTAGCCCTGTATAGGATCACCCGAGCTGATTCCAACAATAGACTGTCCCGGTAGCTAGCGATCTGTTCAATACGACAAGGGACTTTGATAGGACGGCGGTGAAGGACAAAAGCAACGTCGTGGAGGCAATAAAACTGAAGCAACAAACAGAGGATAACGTCACTAGGACATGGGGTTTGTGAAAAGATAATGGCAACTAGTTCCAACCTGCACTCTATGGTCTATTTGAACATGTACAAATCCAACATCAACCTAGCTCTCTCTCTCTAAACCATCCACAGCAAAAAGTAGTATATGACCGCCGCACACTACATGCTTGAGGAGCTGGCTATGTAGACACAGTCCACTCTTACTGGCCAAAAGGCAATTCTCTCTTGACGCGGTATAGAGTACTACAATGAGTAGAGAATGAAGAGAACCCAGGCAATGACAACCAAGCAACAGAGCAGGGAGAGTCCTGCTATGGTGAACACTTTCCCAGGCTTGTGTCCAATAGTTTCGTTAATTTTGCCATCCTGTTCCAGTTCTTTGCGCTTCTTCTCACTGATGGAGAGAATGCTTCCGAGGTATCTAGCATCGGATCGTTAGGACATACGGACGTTTCTTTATGGTGAGGCAGATTTTAACGTACTTTCTGTCAAGTACACCATAAAACAGGCCTAGGCAGAATTCCAAAGTCTTGCAGGCCACGAAGAATGCAACGACTCGTTCATATGTTCCTCCAGGTGTGACGTCTTGCAGCCTGCCGGCAATCATGTCAACAACGACGCTTCCGCTGTTGTTAAAGGCCTTCCATATGCCGAAGACAAGCCCCAGTTCGGTTTGGTTAGGTACCATTAGGGGGATGGAGGCTAGGAAGGGCAGGGCATTCATGGCCGAGGCCAGAGATGCGATGACCATGACGCCTAGGGCGTTGACATGGCTGAACCCGATGAGGCAGTACACCAAGATCCAAATAGCCGATGTCACACTCACAAACAGCATCCTGTAACCGAAGAAATCGAAGAAAGAACCGAGCAAGGGTGCGCAGATGACGGGGATGACCTGCTGCACGGCTGATGTATAACCTGCGATCTGGTCGGTGGAACCCCGAGTTAAACGGATGATGTCGGCGTTGAGACCGTTGAAGCCGCCGACGACGCCGGCTTGTAGAATCTGGGTGCACACAACCAGCCAAAAGAAACGTGGCACATGCATGAGGATCTTCCAGTTGGTGAGGGGAGTGTACCAGCGGAGACCTGTATTCTTGGGAGCAACAGCTTCCTCGCCTTCAGCCCGCGAACACTCACGCTGGCTAGCTTCCATGGCTACTTGTTGGCCGGTGGGAATTTGGGCCCATTCTGGTCGTGAACGGGCCCACCAGAAGTAAAAAGCGTTCTGCAGAAGGTTGACGAAGCATACGATGGCTGGAATCCACAGCGCCCAGCCCCAGAACGAGCTAGCATCTCGCATCGGGACCGCAGTGGCCTTGGCAATAAGCACAATCAGTTTTCCTAGAGCCCGAAAACGAGTATTAGCGAATGTAGAGTGTATGTGGCTCCTCATTTGTCGCTCAAGGCCTACCAATTGACAAATCCAGTCCATACACTAGACCAAGCCCTCGGTGCTGAAACCAATGTGCTAGGATCTACACGAGGGGTGTTAGCTTGATGACGAGGCATGTTAGTTTTGCTAGCTAGAACTGACTTTGGATGTACAAGACTCGATGACAGTGCTGCCGAAGCCCATGATGATTCGGCCACTTAAGACAAGGCTGAAGGAGTCTTGGTTAGACCCAGCCGCCGAGACTACAGCGCCGATGAAGATGGCGATAGAACAGGCCATTGAGCCCCTGTTCACGGTTGGATAAATTAGCGCAATACGTGAAAGTTTGGGACAGCCCCATTCTCGTTTATCCCTTTCGTTTATAAGAGTGCAGTGAAAGAAAAAGCTTACCATTCAACGCCATAATAGTCGAGCCCATATCCACCTATAATAGGGAGGATTGTATTCACGAGCGAAGTAGCCGAGGAGATAGCTCCGTACTATACAGAAAAGATTTCAGCCTCGCATCCTCATCACATAAACCTCATGTCATATTGGGAGCTTACCCGAGCATTGTCGATTTCAAGTTCCTTTCTTAACGTGGACTTGAGCGGCCCCAGGATGTTCTCCGCGAACGACGATCCGAAGGAGAGGGCGACACCACAAGCGAGAGCGGTAAGTTTCCAAGATAATGGAAAATCCTTAGGTTTGTCAGACTCCTTAGTAGGGTGACTACCGATGTTTGCAACTTTCTTCTCGTCGGGTTCAGAGGGGATACGTGTGACGACGGCACCCTCTGTAACCAGTTTGGGCCCAGTACCAGTCATGTCGGAAGCCATAACGATGAGTCCCATCCCAACAACTCGAATAGCTTAGAAGATGGTAAATGCGAGAGAGTCGAATGGAGAGGGGAAGAGGAGGACGAAGGGTGCGTCTTTGCGACGGATTTTATCTCATCTTATCTCTCGATCTGATAAAACTGGCAGGGCCGAGCTCGGCAGCTATACACTCCGTACACACCCTTCGATCCACATTTATTCCCAGCTTTTGCCAAGTCTCCAGCGAGTTGTGGGTGGTATGTTGTCACAGCCAACAGCCACTTGTGAAGATCTACATGCGCCTAATACAAACTCGTACGCAAAAGTGTCGTCCGTTGGGGTACCCTTGCTAGGGCCTTGTTAGGCAACCCCCACCTCTCGGGGCCATGCTCGAACCCTTGAATGTTACATAGTATTGTTACCATCATGATGGAGCTTCTACTCTAGACCGCGTGGGACCAAATCAAGGCCCCCGGCTACGATTGGCTCACCGCCACATCAGGCCAACCTACTACGTAGTATGCCGGGTCAGTTTAAAGCAGCGAGGCTTTAGTTCTACCAAGCGAAGGGAAATTATCAGTGTCAATTTGAGGTCGAACATTTGAGGTTACTCAAATTCATCAACTGCTAAAATCCTCACAGTGGACGTCCACCCAATGACCAAGTTTGCTCCGACAGCTGTCCCCCGAATCTCTCACGGCATCCATAAGCGATTTCGGCCCGCAAGCCGCTATAAGTGCTCGCTGGTGACTCCCAACCTCCTGCATCCCTTCACGGATTACGGTTTCCGTTCTCATTTTCTTGTATCTGACGTTTGCAACACGCTCGACGACCTTGCAAGCAGCTTCACTTAGTAGCCCCTGGACGTTGCCAGTCTCCGAGATTTCTTCATAATTCGAGATGCTTCTCGTTGAGAGTGCAGTTTCCATTTCTCCGTGAATCTCTTCGGAACCAGTCAATGATTGCTCGGCACTAGTCGCACTTGAAAGTAGATCCTCGCTAGTGACGTATAGCGTCACATTCACATTCGACCCGAGCCTCGTAAGATTGTGTAAGTGTTCAGAATACCAGCTCAATTGCTCTGATGCATTGTTACCACAGCTTTCTTCGAACCCTTAGAGGGTCAGTGAACGTACCTGTATATTTCACAGCCCACACAAAGTCGATGGACTGGATCGTGATTCGTTCGGAATGATTCAAGATACGATTCATCAGACCAAAAGTGAACGCAGCTCCGCTCCCTCCAGCAACTAGGATCAACTTATCATAAACAGCCGTCTCAGGTAAACAGCCATATGGCCCATCAAAGGAAACCCGAGTAGTACGACCAGGGTGCTGGGTCGCAAACTCACTGACAGCCTTGGTAAAGCCCTCACGAGACTGGATGACAAGCTCCAAACCAGAGTGGTCGTTGTTAACGATAGTGAATGGATGGGTCTGGTAGAAGTTAATATGTGGAATCCACAAAAAGCAGTGGGATCCTGGTAGGGCGGCTTTAATGAATGTCTTCTTCAAAAGCAACCTTGTTCCACCGCCTGGAAGTGGGTGAAATGTAACCTCGTTATTGAAAAGGTTGTAAGACATTCTCGCCACTCTGATCATACGATCCAAAGCCCATATGCAGGCAGTGAATAGCATCACAACTGGAAGCTTTTTTGCCCAGTCCGGTCTGTGGAGTCCCGTCAAGACAGCTGCGAACAGAAAGCCCGCGATATGGCTCAGGTAAAACATCTCATAGCCCCGATCTCGGAAGATACCCATTAGCAGGATGATCATACCAACACCAGAGCCGACACCTGCTATGTTGTCTGCTTCAATCAGAGTTGCCCAGCGGCCCGCGCGACCGAAGTGGATTGTGTAAAAGATGGCATGGAGAAGCACTAAGAATGCCGCTGTATAACCCACTACTCTATGAAGAGTATTGATTTGAGTGTGTGAAGTGGCTGTTACAAGAGCCAGTGGTGTGTTCTTCAATCCAAAGAAGACACACAAAGCCATGTTTGCAGCCGCCATCCTATGCAGAGATATCAGCCACATCAAAAATAACAGAGGATATAATGTTGCTTACCATCCGAACCTGGAGGCCAGATGATTTACTCGATAGGTGGCAAGAATGGTTGAGGATAAAGCGACATTACTGGTAAGGAAGATGCCAACTAATAGAATGAGTCCGAAGGAGGGTTTGCCGAACCATTTCCAAGTTGCACGCTTCTGCAGATTACTTTAATTCTGTCAGTAAAATTTTGCCCTTGGATTGGTAGCTTCTGCACGTACCAAAAGACAGAAAGAAATGCTTTACAGCCAGAATGCCGAGGCCCGTGAGTTGGTGATGTACGTGGAATCCTGTTGCAAAAGGTGTACAACCAGCGAGCCACAACAACAAAGAAGATGAAGCAACACAGAAACGCGGCGTATATTTTCAAAGTCTTCTCATTCTTGAGTTGTTTTACGGTTGGCCTCTGGAACACATGCATCATGTTCATCACGCGCATGTTGAAGGCGTCGTGATCTAGCCAAAGCAAAATGACAGATTGAACAGGGGATGCCTTGATTGATAAGATTATCAATCTCCCAATTTAAGAGCCTGCAGGGACCCGCTTCTAAACTTCACTAGATGGCAACGAAGCTCGCATCGGAATAACCTGTCCAGGTAGGTGAGCCGACCTTACAAGGGTCCCCAAGTATGATGATTGAGTGACTTAATCGACTACAGGCTAGGTCTTGCTTCGTACAAGGTCACAGGCCCCCGTGGGGCACAGCGTATAATCAGGCCATGGCGTCCACCTTGAAGTGGTAGGTCTATGAACACACAGAGTGGGGATCCATCCTAGCAGGGATTTTGAAGCTGCAGCCTTTTCACCGTGAGAAAACGTCTTTGCGACAACCCTGGGCGACAGGGGTGAAGCCCCACCCAGATTCTCGCAGTGAGGATCTACTCCTGGTGGTGATTGCAGCAGTCAGGGGTATTATCCTCACGGTGAGGAAAGCAACGGAAAATGAGAGGTCCTGGTGAGTAAAGCGGCACCATGTAGGTGGCGGGTTGACTCGGGTAGCCGAGGCCAGTACTGTAACAATGTGTATCAGAATACTCCGGGAAATAAAGAATTATTCCGGGTTTTTGGGGCTTTCAGCCGCGAAGAGCTGTGAGGCATTACTGACAGATTTAGTGGCGATAATTGCGGCGTGGAGCCAGGCAACATGGAAAACCAGGTTGGATCTTGGCTTGAAAATGAGGACCAAGGTTAGTATCTGAAAATTATCTCACCACCAACAACGCTCAGTTACTTTTCGGCCGTCTCTGGCCAGCTGACGACTCTTTCGTGTTTTCATAACAAGCATTTGTTCCCTCCCTTCGCGATTGAGACTACTCATTATAATTTTCATGAATTGTGACTTCATTCTTTTTCTCGGAAAATTTAGGATAGTTTTAAGGCGGCTCACTGGGGTTGATGATCTGGCCGGAAACAATCTACTTATACTCGCAATCTGACCTTCCTGAGGTCTCCTCGTGTATGCTAAGGCAACGTGAATACAATATATTAATCGGTGATTAAATACTTACCGGTACTTCAAAGACGTACCTTGGTGCGTGTATCTTAGTGAGTTCCGTTTCAATCGCATTCTTAATACGCTACACAGAAAAGCCTCCTCATGTCACTATTTGCCAATTTGAGCATCTATCTCGGGCTCTTACCTTTTGGTGGGGCATTACCGCAAGTTTAACATCATGTTTTGGACTAATGAAACTATAAACTTGTGCGTTTCTAGGTACTATTATAGGTCATTGTGCTCTGTAAAGCTTTTAAAGAGCAAGGGTTTGATCCCTGTTTTGTGTTGGAGTCGATGGCACACCCAAAGCGGACAGACAAGGAGACCACGAAGCAGGAGAGCGACTTCTTGTGGCTGACTATGAAAGCGGCATGACTTCGGCTAAGAACAATGGAATTTCTTTAACGTGCCCTAAGCACTATCTTCTTCCTATCTTCGGGGTCGCTTGCCAACCTATTGCCGATACAGGTGCTTCGGAAGGGCAGGTGGATCTCGGCTTCGGCCCCGAGATTCAACCCATCTTCAACCCGAACCCGACCGACCCCAGTTGCGTATTGACGGCGCTCTAAAAGTTATAAAGTCTGTATATGAATCAACGGCCAACCTTTTAGGCTAACTCCTTTCATATTCCTAGCAGTATACCTTGTACATCTACAACAATTCTCTCTTTCATTCCAGAACCACAGCATCACTAAGTTACCAATGAACGGACATACTGCAGAAATCATCGATGTGCCGGTGGTCATCGTTGGTGGAGGAGGCTGCGGCCTATGTATGTCTATTTTCTTGTCGGACTACGGCATTGAGCATTATGTTTTCGAAAAGCACCCGGGAACAGCAATTCTCCCTCGGGCTCATTACATCAACCAACGTTCCATGGAAATCCTTCGTCAGCATAATATCTCCGAGGCTTTGAAATCTGTCGGGTGTCCTATTCGAAATATGAGCCAGACAGACTGGCGCACCTCGCTCGGGGGTGATGGCCCATATGATGGACGGGTCATCTGTTCGGTCCCCGCATTTGGCGGATCTCTTGGGTCACCGGATTACGAGATTTACAGAAGTCATGGCCCTGAACTATCTTCGAACTTGCCTTTGGTGAGGGCTGAACCCATCTTTCGAAAGATTGCAGAGGAGCGAAACCCAGGCCGAGTTCGTTTTAGTCATCAAGTCGTTGACTTTGTCGAGGACAAGGACCATGTTCTGGTGACTGTTGAGGGCCCAGACGGCGAAGTGGAGGTCTTCCGTACCTTGTACCTCGTGGGAGCAGATGGTGGGAAGTTCGTGGGCCCTAAAATTGGAGCTCAGATGGAGGGACCGAGAAATCTCGTCGAGTTCCTCAGCATTTACTTTCGCGCCGACTTGTCCCAGTACTGCGATGGTGAGTCTTGGTCAAGGTTTGAGGGATCTTCAATGACTGACAATCAAAATACAGACCGTACACTCATCACCCATTTCATTAACCCCGAAGGAGAAAAAATGGAGAGGTTCGATTGTGGAGCGTTGGTCAAGATGGGCCCTACCTGGGATCGCCGTTGTGAGGAGTGGATCCTGCATTTCGGGGTTCCTGTTGACGAAAACCTACCACTGGAGGCAGAGACACTAGCCTCTCGTGGTCGACAGCTCTTGAAGATCCCAGATCTCGCAATGGATGTCATCAAGGTCTCCCGGTGGGTTCTGGAGCGGACCCTCGTTTCAAAGTATCAAGATGGGCGGATATTCCTCGCTGGAGACGCCGCGCATAAACGCCCGCCAACTACCGGACTTGGCCTTAATACAGCCATCGAAGACTCTCTGAATCTGGCATGGAAACTCTCGTTTGTTTTAAGTGGCAAGGCTGACGCCTCCCTTCTTAATACATATGAAGCCGAGCGCCGGCCAGTGGGGAAACGGAATTGCGATTGGGGTCTCTTCGCCTTCTCCAACTACCCCGTACTCCAAGCAAGCGTCGGGTTTCTTCCTGGAGAGAATAAATACAACCAAGAACGTTTAGCCCGTTTCTTTGAAGATTCCCCATCCGGAGAGACAGCTCGACACCATCTTTCGCGAATCTTTGAAACCCAAGACATTGAATTCTCTGCACACAACATTGAGCTCGGATTCTCGTATGAGAGTAAATCTGTGGCCCAAGACGGATCAGCTAAGCCAAGGGAAGACCCGGGTGGAAGAATATACGTGCCCATAACGCGCCCTGGCCATCGCTTGCCGCATGCTTGGGTTGAACGCGACCATCAAACAGTATCAACACACGACCTCATTGGCAACGGTGGAGAATATGACCTGCTCTTGATTACTGATGAATTTGGTGACCACTGGTCAAACGCGGCCCGAAACATCACAGCGAAGTCTGCAATCCGCATTGCCGTGGCAGGTATCAAAGCTCATCGTCATTGCCAGAAGCCTGGACTGTACCGGGATTGTGATGACAATTGGATCAAAGTTCGGGGCTTTGCGGATGGTGGTGCGATTCTCGTGCGCCCAGATAACTTCATCATGTGGAGGAGCATGGGTCCTTCCACACAGAACGGAGAGGAACTGGTTGAAATCTTGCGGAAAGTATTGAAGTACTCCGACATACAGGAATCTGTGTCAGCGATGAAAGGTGTCAGGCTTGGGGAACCAGGTGACTGCGATGACTTGGATGTGAGGTCAAATATTAACGGGGCTTTACACACATAGGGGGGATATTTTGTTGCAAGGCATGAATGTTGCCCACTTCATGGGAAGCTCAATCGTTGCGGTTCATACTAGTCAGTTAGTCTCATCAACAGTCAAGTTCATCTTATTGATCAAGTATTTGTTCTATGAACAATTCATAACTACTTTATGCTCTTGGTTACTTGAGATATACGTAGTTGAATAAATGTCCATTGTTGTGTGACCGGAATATCGGGCATGGAATACGTTAATTTTGTCCGCATCTCTAACCACTCAACTCCGTCCAGTTTTAAAGCGTATTGCACCAGCTTCATTATTTCATTTTCCACCCTCATCAGTCACGTTCATTGCATCAATTTGCCAGGTTCCGTTGGAAGATCTAAAATACGGATATGCACCGGTAATCTCTTTCTCTCGGGCATCAGTGGTTGTGCATCATGCCGCGCCGACACCGACCGGGATATGTTCACCCCGAGATTCTTTCTGCGGCAATCTATTATACTGCACATGCCCAAATGTACTCTCGAAATCCGTGAATCAGCTTAGACCTATTTCGAACCCGAACCCGAATCACTTGCGTAGGGGTTGCCGATTTCGAGCTCCCGGCCGCACCAAACCAAGTCCGGATTCCCCGCACTTTGACGCCCTGAATGATGCATGATGAGCGAGCCCGAACAACAACCAATAATATCGTTACTATTTGATGCCGAACCCGATAATGACTGTCACGTGGGGTGTACTGATTGCGGTGAGGTTCTGGGTCAATGATACTGCATCAAGCAAACATATTAAAGCATGAGCTTGGTATACACCGTCTGTTTTCATCAGCAGCCATCGTTGATCTCGCAATACAGCACCCCTATAAGTAACCTCTATTGCCCGCTGCTAGCTCTGGATGAATTACAAATATTAAACGAGGAGAACAAGAAATCATATCCTTCAACTTTTGTCGGAACATCCATTCGAGATGTCGGACCTACCCCTCTTCTCTATTGCACTAGCTTTGACATTGTCAGCTCTCTTGCTCATTGTCAAAGTCAGCAAGATTGGCAGCAGACCACCTAACTTGCCTCCCGGACCTCCGACGTTACCCTTATTGGGAAATTTGCATCTTGTACGCTTACCAAGGCGCCCTTATAGGAGATACTAACGTGTAAATAGATGCCCACCAAAAAACCACACATCCAGTTTCAGAAATGGGCAAAGGAATATGGGTATGAAATAGCAGTGGATTTTGTGGAAATCGGGCCTGCTCACACGCATTCATAGACCGATATATTCACTAGTTGTCGGAACGAAAACAATGATCGTTCTGTCATCGGACGTCGTTGTCAAAGACCTACTGGACAAGAAGGGCGGTATCTATTCGGATCGACCAGACATGTTTATCGGGCAAAAGATTGCCAGTGGCGATCTCAGACTCGTGGTCATGGTAAGCAATCACGGAGCAGTCGTCTTTCTTCTACACCTTATGGAGCTGCGAGCTAATCATCAACCAGAGATACGGCGAAAATTGGCGAATGATTCATCGCATGGTTCACAATATCTTGAATATCAAGGCCGCGATAACGTACGTCCCGTATCAGGACCTGGAAAACAAGATATTCCTCGCCAATTTGTTAGACACCCCAAACGACCTGCTATACCATCTGCGACGGTTTACCTACTCCCTGTCGACCCAAATGATATTTGGGTATCGCTGCACAGACAACAAAGACCCGAATCTCCTACAACTTTTCGAGGTACGTGACAGCCATCAGTATTATGACCCGAATTAACCGTTGGCGTAATCAAGTCCTTCGATAAATGGGGGCAACTCGCAGGAAGTTCCAGTGCACAGCTTGCCGATCTCTACCCAATCATGCAGAAACTTCCAGAGTTCATGGCACCGAACGTTCGCTACGCGAGAAATTTACACAAAATCGAAAAGAAGAATTACGTACATCATTGGATGAAGGCAAAGAAGGCACTTGATGCCGGGACTGGCCTGGTACGTCCCAATTCCGTCTTCGATCCATCAGATTGCACTAACATGTTCTTCCCCAGCCATGCTTCTGCAATGACATTTACAGGGCCCAAACAGTTGAAAAGTTCTCCGATGACGCTGCAGCATACATCAGCGGCTCACTTCTTGAAGCAGGATCCGATACCACATCAGGGACTCTCTACGGCTATATCTTAGCGCTTCTTGTTTGGCCAGATGTGCAAACGAGGGTCCAGGAGGAAATCGATCGTGTCGTGGGCCCTGATCGGCTGCCTACAATTGACGACTACGAAAATCTCCCATTTGTCCGTTGCTGCATCAAGGAGAGTCTACGGTGGATGCCAACAGTATTCCTTGGTGTGCCGCACTCAGTGATCAAAGACGACACCTACAAAGGCTACACTATCCCCAAGGGCGCTTCTGTGATTAACAATGTCTGGTAAGTTCCATTCTTCAGTCACACGTCTTGTTGAGAGTGTGGGGCTTGTATTGATTGACTCAGGGCGATTCACATGGACCCAGAACGGCATCCAGACCCACGAGTCTTCAATCCAGACAGATACAAAGATGACCACACTACTCTATATCAATCAGCTGTTGGTGACACAAAGAAACGCGACAACTTCGTTTTTGGGGCTGGGCGTCGTCTCTGTCAAGGTATCCATATCGCTGAAAGATCCCTTTTCTTGGGAGTCTCTCGACTCGCGTGGGGCTTTACCTTCACTCCCGCGAAAGACAGCGAAGGAAACCCCGCTCAGTACGACATCGAGGACTTGGTTGGTGGGATCACTGTAACACCTGCTGAGTATCCGGTGATCGTCACTCCTAGAAGCAAGGCAAAGGCAGTGATCATGCGCCAGGAGGCAGAGGACTGTGAAAAAGTCCTAGATCCTGTAACCAAGCAGTGGAAAGAGATTCCCAAAGGCATGGCATTTAGCACTTGGATGCCAGAGAAGATTGACGTTTGAAGTCCGAAGATATTAAAGAGTTAGTTGAAGGAATGGAATGTGAATCGAGCATAGTATGTGAATGGACTTTTTTGCCTCGAATATTAGTTCAACAACTCTCGCTGCTTGACGTGATTGACGTGAGTTTATTAGAACAAGAACCGATTCATCATGATAAATACAAGTGACGATGTGTTTTCTACCCCATTATAGCAATCTCGGTGCATTAAACATAACCTCTCGCAGACTTTTGCTCTGGAGCTGTTGCCAAAGTGAACTGATCCTATCTCAGCTTGAAAGGGCTAAATTTCACGCCGCTCTGATAGTAATAAAGCTATTTAATGTTCGCTCACAGAGACACGTTGGTGACGAGGCGCTTGAACAGGCAAAGGTTGTGACATAAATCGCGCGGTCATCACAGTTCCTTTAGATTCTTATTGTGTGCCGAAAGGTTTCGGCCTCTTGTCACAAGTCGAAAACCAGGTGATGCGACATGGTCTTGATATGTTATGCGAAAAACTGAAGCCTTGTTCAGACTCAGTCTTTGAATCACTTTAAGAACTCTCTCTATATATAACAGCACAGCCTCCCCTTCTCCGTTAACTCAAGCTAGGCTCAAACAAGCAGAACACAACCCAAGTTCACTCGCACACCAATAGCCAGACTCCTTCATCCTCGACCATATTTACATCCCGATCTTTCTCGTCGACAAAAGCAACCAAAATGTGCTACAAGGTCAAACTCTATACGAAGTGCTCGGATTGCTGGAAGCTAGTCGATCTGACATTTCACTTGCGAAAGTGCTCAAAAGCAGAGGAGAGTGGCAAGTACTGCGCGGCCACGCTTTCTATGGACGACTCAGACTATGTGACCAAAGAGGAGTGCCGCTATTGCAAAGAGGCAGCAGAGAAGAAAAACGAAACCTAGACTCAGAGTTCATCATTGTGGATTCGATCTAGGCAAAGGGTTTATCTGGATGGCTGTTAAAGGGCATGATATGTTGTCCGTAACTCACTGCATCGTCACGATTTCAGGAAAGTGACTTGCCTTAGGACAAATTCTACGTGGGCACTTCCAAGATCTTTATGATCACCTACAACTTCCAGGAATAACTACAACTTAAATACCTTATATTCCAATTCGTTTTCTCCTCTGGTGTAGTGAGAATACAGGTGACTGCCAAGAGGAGGCTTCGTGGTAAACAATACGAAGAGGCGTATTTCTGGTTTTGTTTTTACTCAATTTCGTTAGATACATCAAAATCGTACGGTACTCTCGAGCGTAGAAATAAAGAGTAAATGCTACACCCAGCACCAGAAGAAACAGTAGCTGAACAATGAGGCTGTTGCACACTGCTATTTGCCTGAAGCTTCAATTCAACTCTTCTGACTTCAACCCTGCTGTTTGTAGTCAACGATCTTGCTGTTTACGCAAAGAGGCGTGTATTTTTGAAACTGCACATAATTATATGTAGCTGTGCAAATAGACCGGTATAATGGGTAGTACGAACTCAAGTCAATACCGTTTCTGTGCTCCTAATAAAGCTAGTCCAAGCTAACAGCCTTCACTTGGCTACTAGGAACAGCCTTGCTATCAGTCTCCTTCTCGTCCAATTCCGAACCTCCAGCCGAGACTGACACGGATTCAACGTCAACTCTTGCTGCTATCTTCTTATCGCGCCACAGGAGGAGCTGAATGGTAGCGGTCACAATAACTAGGCGGATGGTCAGTGTTCAAGCCCTTCGAAGCTCCGGAAATGACTTACTGAGCAAGACTTGGAGGATGATCGACCAGGTGTAGCCCTTTCTAGCTGCAGGGAAGTCGGTAGTTTTCCATACGAAATTGGGTGCCTGGATCATGGTCAGTCTATGCCTTACGCCTTAGTGTAGCAGGAATCGGATTACTTACCACAGCCTGCACAACATAAGCAAAGTCATTGGCCATGGCAACAAGCAACGCTCGCTTTTCGGTATCATCAGAGCAGATCTCGTTGATCCAGCTTAGGATAAGAGGACCTGCGCCAAGCTAGGGATAAAGTCAGTAGCTGTAGCTAGAACTTTGAGCCGTCACAACGTACACCAATGTTACTCAGCCAATAAACAATCTTGCGGCCGTGAACGTCCGAGTAGAGATCCATCTGTCGTAGGACAACCGTGAAGATGATCTGTGAAAGGATGACTCGTCAGCGACACTTTCGACACTTTTGAACAAATTTGAATCATCCACGTACCGTAATGATAGAACCTGCATAGATGAAAGGCCAGCGGGCGCCGCGGAAGGGGCCATCAGAAAGCCAAGCCCAAACCAAAGCCATGCCGACGAAAATAGCCGTTGTGGGAATTGGCACTATGAGATGCCATTAGCTACCATCCAAATCGACGAGGGGCAGGATTCTGAGAGCTTACAGTTATTAATATCCTGGATGGAGAAGGATGTTCCCGGAACTGGGGCTGGTTCGACGTTGAAGCTCTTCAACCAATAGCCCATACCGGCCTGGGGCCAACCATTGTTCCAGACGACATATGCCATCGCTGAATTTCAAGATTAGCTTGAGCTCAGATATCTGTGAGGGGGAGACTTACGAAGAACATAAATGTGCCAATTGAACAGAATCTTTCGAACCTTTGCCTTCGTCCAAGGCTGTTTGCCGACGCGTCCGATAGCGCCCATTCTCTTCACTGCGAGAATGTGCTCCTTCTCTGTGGTCCACCATGTCCTCTGACCATCCTGGGGCAGGTTGGGGAAGAAGATATAGCCTGCCAAGGCGAGGGGTAGAGTGATAATTCCGTCGATGATGAATAACCATCGCCCTACATGAGTCTGTCAGCCCTCTCCTTCCTTCTTCTAGTTCCGACCCCTTTGAATATTGTGGTCTCATGAGAATTTCGGGCATCAATTAGCAATGAAATATGAAACTCACATCCTGCGCGACCGTGGACTCCGTGCAAGTTCGTATACGCGGCCGCCTGTAGGAAACCGCTAAACATGGTGCCGATAGAACCAGCCAGCCAGAAAATCATGGCTCGCTTGCCGATTTCTCTGGGGGTGTACCACGATCCCAGCATATAGTGGATACCCGGGTAGAAGCCAGATCTGTAGAACAAGTCAGTGACTGCGGAATGATGATGCTATCCCCGAGATTGAAGAGATAGTCCTCGGGAGAATATCGAAGAGTCACATACTCGAATAATCCCACGAGAAAGCGCAGACCGTAAAGAGCTTTATACGACTTGACCGACGAAGTACAAATAGTAGCAATACCCCATCCGACCTCTAGCGAGGGGATGACCCATCGCGGCGAGACTCGGGTGAGAAGCAGATTAGACGGGATCTGACCGATCACGTAGCCCACGGTCCAGATAGATGTGCCTATGATAAGTTAGCAATTGTACAAAAGTGACCCCAGTGTAACAAATTAACAACTGATAGTCTAGAATCACGTACTCGTCACAAGCTCGTTGCCGAGCATGTTGAGATCCTCCTTCATGCCGCTAAGGAACGCATTGTTGACGTTGGTCTGATCGATGTTCTTGAGGAAGTAGCCGATGGAAGCAAAGGTGAGCACGAAAGCGTCCACCTTGAAGAGCAACCAACGCTGCTCTGGTGGAAGCTCCCATGTATCCCAGACGTAACCCTTCCACGTCTTGATGGGCGCAACAACGATTTCCTCTTGGGAGGCGTTGGGCGTGGTTTCGGTATCCACGCTGTGGATGTCCGATTCGGGGAGTCGCCCAGTTTCCTTTTTGTCTGCCATGGCGATTGAGTGTCTGTGGTGACAACCAATTCGATACTGAGACCTGGTGATGTAGAAGAACTGGCTATCTATCGCTGGTTTGATCGGAGACAGCTGGGACATTTATGTAAATGGAAGCACCTATGCTCTTATTATCCCCAGTAATTGCGTCACTCAGCTAGTTCTACATAGTTAACCACCCCCCTTGTCGCCTCGCCCCATTATCCCACATGCTATCCCACACTCAATTCTCTTAGTAGATTGGGGCTAATGCCTGCACCAGATATTTCTCAAGCAGCCCCATATTTCTCGACTCGCGAAACTCCAAGACCCTCTTGCGTGATCTCCATTGGATATTGCACCTTTCTCAACGCCCGATAAATAATCACGTCTTTCGCACATTTGTGGTTAACTCTCCTGTTTTGGTCTCTCGCGTCGCTATCCCACTTCGCATCCAGGTCGGCTTCCCCGTTGTTGGCTTCCGCCACCGTCTGACACTGATTCGACCAGCAGTCCTTATTAGCTAGTATCATGCCGACGGCGATAGAGGCGTCCACTAGATTGGTCATATCCACATTTCTGTTGAAGCTCGCTGATATGCAATCGATTGCGTCGGTCCCAGGTTCGACGTCTTCTTTTGAACAACGCAAACTCCGCAAATGCCCGGTTCCCGACCCTACAAACAGATGGTGCACTTGGTTCTCACTCGTACACATGTTTGAAGTTATTTCGGGACTATATACGTCATGAAGTTCGTGTTGATGCTGTGCGACCGGTTGTGATCGGTTTCGGGTGCGGTGAAGCTCAAGTTCCTCATGAAACGAAGCCAGGCTCGTGGGGATGTGGACATGTCCATCCTCTCGGCATGGTTGATTCCATCGGCAGGTCGTTGCCGCTTATATACCGTAGTCTTGCGCGACGTAGACACTGCTGAGGGTCTTTGGGTGCTACCCAGGTTGACGCAAAACTCGAGCGGAACACGGTGACGGAACTTTTCTGCGCCGAAATTCGTGTCATGGACTGGGTTGAGGGCGGTCTCAGCTCACAATCCCGATGCAATGCATCGCCGTCCCAGTATTCCAGGGGTCCCTGGCTCCGATGTTGACTGCCCGATGTTTCATGGGCTGACCGAGTGACCTGCAGTATGTATTCCTTCGCTGCCAAGCTGCGTGAAGCTGACTCTTCCCACCCTGCACCACATTTACGAGCGAGGGCGCAAAACAGAGCTATGATCTGCATCTGAGGTAGTATGGGCTCCTCCGTAGTCATGGATCCAACTGCCGAAAAATAACTCTGCATCGAATATTTGTTTCCAGCCGGGTTCTACTTGCTCATGACATGAGGTAAGCGAGTCTGCGGTCATCTGCAAGGGAATACTTCTACCAACCACTGTCTCACTTTGACTGCGTGGTAGATTGCTACCGTCGCATTCTCAGCTTGGCGACTGAGCGTTCACCTTCCATCGCGGGCCGGGAATAATGTGCAACCCAAAACGCCCCCGAAAATAAAAGCAACAGTGGCTGCATCCCGTCCTCAGCTGAACCAGTTGTGGACGAGATAACCAGGAACGGTTCCTTGTTGCCTCACCATCAGTCCATGCCAGCACATGGCTGTAAGAATCTTGTCCGGGTGGCTTCCGCCTCTCCCGAGCAGCATGAATAAAAATGATATCATCGCACATCGGGAAGTGACATTCCACTGATAGCAGTCAGCATGCCGTCAAATTAAAGGCCGGTGTGATGGCCGTGATGCTGGTCAGAATGTACGCACAGCTCAGCCTGACTTGCAAAAAGCAACCTCAAAAAGCAACCTCGTTGCGCCGGTTCCGCCTTCGGGACATGCCTCGGCCAATCAAGCGTGCTCCTCGTTAGCTTACATGCTTAAATTGCTTATCGCCATACATGTGCGGACGTCATGCTTGGATCAACCACACCACTGCACGACGTACGCCTGTTGTCAACGCAACGCGGTTGGCCAGTCGCAAGAAGAACTGCATGTGGCTGTCATCCGCTCTGACTTCACCCGCTTGTTACGAAGCTTGGCATATCTTGGCACGCGATGGAGTGGACGAGGTGGAAGCTAGGAGAAGATCTCAATGTTGTTGGCCGCGATTGAGACGCCGAAATCTCTGCCGCGAGAGAGACTACTGTGGCCAAGATGCATGAAACATATTCTACTCATTCGCACGGCTCCTGAGTCTTCCTGGCCCAGCGCGAATGCCTCAAAGCGGGGAATGAAGCATACATGATATGCATGCTGCATTACTAAAATCAACTCCACAGTGATGACCCAAGAAGGGTGTGATTGCGTGGCTTGTGGCTTTCCGACATGCATCTGAGGTGCTTCCCGACACATCCAACAGTCCCCGTAGGTGGGCCAACGCACCAACGCGCTCGGGATTGAGGAGAAGATATTTGTTGATAAATCCATAAATACCTCCCACGCCTGCCATGTTGGAAGGAACCAGTTAATTACATCCGTACTGTATAGATTGTACATACTGAGTCGCCATGTTCACTCGTTACCTCCTCAATGCTCTCATCGTGGGTACTGCAGCATCGCCTGTTGTGGATTCCCATCAGCGACGACAGGCGATCCCTGTTGGGAGCACTATCTTCAGCTGCACCACGGAGAACACAATCGCCTTGACCTTTGATGATGGCCCCTTTGCTTACACTAGTCAGCTACTAGACACGCTCGCTGAGGCTGGCATCAAGGCTACGTTCTTTATCAATGGAGACAATTGGGCCTCCATCTACTCATACACGTCAACTGTCCAGCGTATGATTGCTGATGGACATCAAATCGGCTCACACACGTAAGTCAAACTGTGATCCCCGCCGTGGCATCTTTCTCTGGTGCTCACATGAATCGCAACCTGTTCAGCTGGGATCATCCAGCCCTTACGAACTTGGGCTCCTCGGAAGTAGAGTCGCAGATGACCCGGCTCGAGTCGGCGTTACTCGACATCTTGGGCTATTTCCCAACCTACATGCGACCTCCATTCTTCAGCTACAACGACCAGGTCGTGCAGACCGTCGGATCTTTGGGCTACCACGTCATCATCGCGGATATTGATACACTCGACTGGGAGAACGACTCACCCGATGCCATCAGTGAGAGTATTCGGCTCTTCAATGCTGACATTGACGCGGGTGGTTCCATCGCGCTTGCTCACGATGTGCACGAGCAGACTGTTGTCTCTTTGGCACCGGCAATGATTGCCTCCGTTCGAGAACGTGGATTGCGAGGTAAGTTTTACTGACATGCATTTAATCGCTACCCGAAATCAACATGTCGTGAAAAATGCTGATGAGTGAATAGCTGTTACCGTGGGAGAGTGCCTTGGCGACCCTCAAGACAATTGGTATCGGACATCTCGTTAAATTTTTGATGGAAAGGAGAGGTATTTTAGTTTCTTTGTTCGGAATTGCTTGCTTTCATTGTTCTCCGTCTAGGATGAGGTAGGATTTATCTTGGGAAACCGATTCTTGCGGAGCACGCATTATCGTGTTAGTAGTGCCAAAGGTCTTCACAAAGCAGGATGTAATGACGGCGGAGAAGCATCTATCAGTCCAATAATAAATCGCTGCGATTCATGTAACGTCTAAGCACAACAAGTCGTTGAAAATATGAGGATTACTCTCACCTGATTTGTCTTGTCTCTTTGTCATCTCATGTATGATTCAAGCCCAAATTGTCCTGACGGGGATTTAGTGGCCGTGCCGTTATCCTGCCCTGACGTTTTATCATGAACCCGGTGTGTCCTTGGAACCCATTCAAAAGCAATTACGCTTGATTTCAGTCACATCATGCAACCGACATCCTCATTACTGTAGAATAAAACACTTTTCAGCAATGAATGAGTAGGAGCGGTTCCTAAACTCTAAAGTAAGAAATATGTCATGTGACTCGCTCCCATTGAAGCACAACACTCACTCTTCGAACACAAAAACAGCCACCGACTGTTCTTTTCCCCTCAAACATTTTCCAGAGAAGTTTTGGTTCTGCCTGCTTTCCCTGCGCATCCTGTGACGCGAATGGTCTATACTCTCATTAGCTCGCATGTTCCATTCGCAAAGGCGAGCCTAGCATCGAACTTTACCTTTCATTCGATTCAGCTGTGGCCCTCAGGGTAGGACGCCACGATGAAATCACTCATTCATTTACCAGAGGATGTTATACGCTGTGTCTTTGAGTTTCTCTCACATCCCGATTTGAAAGTGTGGTGCCTCGTCAGCAAACGCTTTCGTCGTCTTGCAGAGCCATGGCTCTACAATAGGATTGAGTGGCACTGGAAAGCGTTGTTGGCAGGCCGTGGGCCTCCTATTGTCCCACTCCTGCGGAATATTCTCTCCAGACCCGAGTTATCCACATACATCCGAAGCATTTCGATCCACGGATATGACGAGTTTCATCCTCTCAACGAAGCTCCATTTGAAGCTCCTATCAGCGAAGGCGGACTGGGCGAAATCATCGAGTATATCAAAGGAACCGGAGTGCCTTATGAGGACCTATGGATCCATAGTCTCTTGTCTGACAAGTTAGACGCCTATCTCGCTGTCCTCGTATCGCGCCTGTCAAATTTGACATCTCTACGCATCGATACAATTTGGGCTCGGGAAAGTCGCCTTCTTGGCATGGTGGTTAGGAGCGCTCTCTTTCAATCTTCGAGCCATGGCTTTTCGACACTTCGGCATCTTCAAGAGCTATCGTTTTTTTGCGAATGGGGCACAGCACACAGGAGAGATCCTGGACAAGAAAACACGGCAGATATCTTGCCCTTTTTCTATCTGCCAGGAATCCGACGACTCACGGCCACAATCGACAATCCGATCGCGTTCACATGGCCAATCAAGAAGCCTGATGCCTCGAGCCTGACATTTCTCAGTTTGAATCATATCCGAGAAGTTCATCTTGTTAAACTGCTATCGGTCACGAAAAACCTTAAAACCCTCGAGTGGCAGTGGTATTACCACCCCAATGCAACGGGCGAGACCAGGTGGCCTATTGTTGACCTTGAACAAATCGGCTTTGCGCTATTTCATGTCCGAGACACCCTGACGAGCCTATGCATTTCGACCCGGAAAGGCGAATGGGGCGCGGCTCCTCTTGAACTACATGGCTCGTTGAAAACGCTTGTTGGCTGCTCCAAGCTGCAACGACTTGAAATCCCATTGACACTTCTCCTGGGATTTTCACCTCCATACAATCGACTGGAAGATATCCTTCCAAATAGTCTTGAATATCTCACCATTACCGATGGCCTACGGAATGACCCAGGAAATAAGGGAACAGAATATGACTATTTATGTGCCATTCGGCGCTGGCTACGGAATATCAGCAAGTCAACGCCCAACTTTTGCGAATTGATTTGGCCAACGGGATATGGGTGGAAGAAGGGACAAAGTGGGCTTTGGGGCCAAGTCGGCGCGGAGGATGACGGCTCCGATATGACTTTTTCGGCTATTGAAGTCATTGTTGCCTTCGACGACTAGGTTCAATTCTGGATTTCGGACAAGGCACAATCTACAGGCTCGCTTGCCTTTAGCTAGACCAATGAGAAATCAACCAGTGCTAGATGGCAGCCTTAAAAGTCGGCATGTAGATTAGATCAAGACAAACCACTCATCATCTGCCGCCGATCTAGAATTCCAAAACTCCCCATTCATTATTCCGTGGACATGAGCTGGACTGATGTACTTGAATCCGCCCGCCCATGGTCGAAGAATAGCCGCGGTGGAGCAACCATGCAAGACTACCACTACGTCGCTAACCTTTGCGCTATGTGTGCCCGTGCCTAGGAAGTTGTGGGCAGTTCGAAAGACGTTTTTCCAGACGAGGTCATAGATGTGCAAGATGGACCGTTGCATCTCGGCGCTGATGGTGAAATTTCCCAACTGCAAGAAGCCTCCAGGGTTGTCCTGCGGGTCAGCGAGCATTGTGGAAAGGCTCTGGTCGCTTGATCCGGAGATGCTGACCAGCACAGATAGGTGTTGAACTATGCTGTCCAACGACTCCGTTGCATAAGGAGTTGCAGACTCCTGTGCCAACACCCTTACCATAATTTCCAGAGCCACGCCATCGTGCAAACAGTCAGGGTGGCCCCGGACGACGTCGAACCAGCTCTTGATACAGTCGATAAGGCCGGCGGCGTACTGCCCCGTCTGCGCCCGCGCGTCTCCCAGAACATTTGTCGACGAGTCCACTATCCAGGGTTGTCCAACGGCGCATATCGGACTCAATCTGCGGCCTTTTACTCTCAAGCCCCGGCCGTCTGGCTCGAAGTGGTATTGTGATTGAGTTCGACCCGACACCTGGGGGTTCTGACGTTTGGATATATACGTGTGCGGCAGGGTTGACGGCGACCATTTGCGCGTGGACCCTGAAAAGTCCGGCACCCATGATGGGAGGCCATGGGCCCAGCCAGGAGATTCCAGTACCGTGGATAGCAGGTCTAGGTTTTGGTCTCCTTGAAGCATGATCCGGGTTACTTCAGTGTAAACGACGGCGAGTGGCTTCCGATAATCCGGCGCCGGGATCTCGAACCCAAGCCGCTTGCATATTCCGTACATGCCGAAAATCTTGTCTTCTGGCCTGGTTGCTTCCAGACTTAGAGCGGGGAACATGAGGATATCGCTGAGCTTGATGCCAAAGTTGGAGGTTGGCTCGCCCTGCTCCTTTCTGCGGATGAATTCCTGCATAGTGTCGTGGTATTCGAGGTGTATCCGCCAGTAGCGACCAGACGTATCGGAATCAAGGTTCGAGTACGGAAGCCGTGTGAAGTCGGCTCCAACTACCATGGTTGAAAGATGCATCAAGAACTTTCCGCAGTAGAACATGACGTTTTTTGCCAGAGCAACCTCTTGGACCACCTAAGCAGTCAATATTAGCTGATGAGGCAAGGCTTTTGATAGGATAAGTAAACTCGCCCAAGTCCGTCTAAACCAGGGAAGGCGAAAAACACCATGAAGCTTCCCGTATGGATATTCCGGGGTCACCCCTAACTGTTGATAAGCCACTGGAGTGAGCATACTACTGGGCACTTACTTAACGCATCATCGGCAAGTCGATCATATTCTTTCTGACAGCGCTCTTGTAATGGCGGAGGAGCCATTTTGGCCGCCACATATGCAGTAGACAAACTTTTTAGTGCTTCGCAGGCGACATCCGATGCCTTGTCACCATCCCCCAAATGAACATTGACCTGGACCGCGTGCCTATAAATCTCATCCATCATGGCAACCTGAATGTTTCGCTCGTTCAGCGCTTGCGGGGTATTCGCCTGGTTGATGCAGATCGAGTCCACCCATATAGTCCTTGTGATCTTTCCGCGCAACATGCGGCGCAGAGCAGAGGCGCAGTTGGCTGTGATCTTGAGCGTCTTTCCATCAATGCTGATTTCCTCACAAAGGTCTGCATCGCCCCAAGTGTACGACAATGCGAAATACTCCGGGTGGTTGTCTAGCGAGGCGACAAGGAGAGACCCGCCCAAGGGCAGCTCTTCACTCAGCGTCCTGGTCTCGCTCAATTTCCTCTGGATACGAAGGATTCTAAAGTCCGAGACAGCCTGCAATGGTGTGTACTGGAAAACCCCGTTGCTGGATTGAGCCTGATGGGTGGGTTGACCTGATAGCGGGGCATGGTTGGAGTCTGCACCCGACGGTTGTGTGCTGGGTTGTTGCTCTGTAGAGGCCTCCTCGTCTCGCTTCTTACGACTGGAGAACAAACGACTGATTCTCTTCATGTCGGTGTCTAAGGCCTTGGAAGCACGTGAGAATTTGCTGGTAGAAGAGACGCGACGTCCGCGAAATGATGCACGGTTTCAGCGCGTCCGAGGTAGCTGATGATAGCGCGGTCTGGTTGACGCTTACATTTTGGAGGTTTCATCCTGATTGGTAGGTATCAAAGCGAGTTGCCTTCAAGGTCGTATCCCCAAAGTATGGCAGGGTGAAGTCTTCACGACTATGCAACACAGCTTCGTAATGTTGTTGATACGGGATGAGGTTGACTAGATGGAATCTGGCTCCCACCACCCTCCAATAAAAGCTGCCTCTTCCATCATACATCTATGAATATTATGGCAGTTCCTAACACACTTTACCACAATTTCTGCTGTCTTTGAGAACCTTGCGGAAAACATGTTTCAAAGTGTAAATTGGAACATGCACCTTAAAGACAGCCGAGACAGTTTCCATTCCTAAGTATCGGTTAGAAATTGGGATGGCCTGAGTCAAGCCACAACGACGCCGCAGCAGTAGGCGTTGGACCAACTCATTTTCCCCTGATCAGAATTGGGAGCTGACTCAGCATCATCGTCAGGTCAATTGCCGTAAGGCCTTGGATGCCTCAGGATGCAACTAAGATCTTCTCCGTTCAGGATGTCCCTTGTTGTCACTAGTTTCCCCCTCACCTCGTCCGTCTCCCCATCGATTCTCGTCCTGGACTCGGGATCGATCGATTTCCCGGGAAAATCCACGCCGTGCTGCCATGTCTCACCAGAGGCGGCCCAAGCTCCCAGCTGGCCCATTGTGCAGTCTCTCGGCCTCATTGTTCGCTTCCGCTGCCTCCCTCACACGGCCTTGACCGGACGCATGCGGACTACCCAACTAACTACCAGGATCGCCTCCCTTTTTATCGTCAGTAGCTACGATGTCGGCTCAATTCAGCATGATGGCCCGCCCTGGGGAGGATTGCGACGGGCAATCTGACCATCGCTGGCTAGGGAGGTGAACAGAGCCCAACGGGACACGACGAGTGGGCAGGCAATTGGAAACGTGCCCCCCTGGACCGGCTGGGCGACAATGGCGAGCAAGACGTACCATCTCCATACTTGCGTCACGATTGTGTGCTCTGTCCCCCCAGCTCGAGCGCCAGCGCCAGCGAAGGAGCGAGGGTGTGGTAGTGGACTCGGCGCTGGACAGAGGCGGCTGCGCTGGGCTGCTCCCCAGCCACCGGGAATGTCTTGTTCGCCCACTCCTCCGGCGTCCCGTCTGGTGAAGCCCGCCCTAAAAAGGTAGAGGCAAAAGCAAAAGCAAGGGCAAAGGCAAAAAGGCAAACGCCGGTGTCTTGTTTCGGGAGCACAGAAGGCTGGCCGATTGGCTGGGCTGATTGGTCGCGCGTCCATCCGACCATTGACGCGTCTAGCGGCGTCGGTCAACCAAGAGCTGGGACGGACGGTGGACCAGGAGGGAGGCTGCTTACCTGACCAAGGTCGTGCGGACGAACCTGGCAACTGGGAAGAGGAGTGAGGAGACGAGGGAGGCGACCCAGCAAAGGCGAGCAGACGCAGGAGATGCAGCAGACCCAGAGAGGAGGTGCCCACTCGGAACCTTTTACCCACACCTCCCACCCACCCTCTTGGAACCCGGCCGCCCGCCAACCTGGGGTACCTGGGATTCTGGTGATGGCGGCGCGCAGCTCGAGGTATCCGCCCACGGCAACCGGTCCCTACGGATACCCTACGGACCACCAAGCTCCAGCACCCATTTTCCTTTTTTAAACCTCCGGCCCTGGGTGCTGGGTGCTGGGAGTGTACCCAGTGAGCCAGCCGTCCGCCGGATGATGGAATCGATGACTGTGACTGTGACTGTGACGGCCCCAGTGCTCCATTCTCCATTCTCCATTGTGCCGTCGCCCTTTTTGCCCCAAGCTGCACAGCTGCCAGCTCCAGCTCCCAGCTCCCACCACCAAGCTCCCCCAGCTCTCCCCAGCGCGCCTTCACGCCCTCCCGCTCCCCTGACTCTCCTCCTACGCTCCTCTCTCTCCTCTCCCTCCCGTCTCCCTCCCGTCTCACACCAACCTCTCTCTCCTCCATCTTCTCCTCCATCTCACTGTTCCTCAAATCATCTCCCTTCCATACGCCGAGTTCTCTTTGTAACCGTCGCGCCTCCATCGCAATCGCAAACACTAACCCACACTTCACAACCCACTACACATATCCCACATAGCCACCATGGTTCGCAGCCGACGAGGTCAGCCCGAGGAGGAGGAGGAGCTCGTCTCCCTCCCCGAGGACTCCGATGCTGAGGAGGAAGAGGAGTAAGTTTGCTCTTGTTGCTGCTCGTTTTCTGCCTGTGCCGGTCGTTTGGCCGCCATCGCAATCGTGTCGTAATTGTGCTGCGCTCGCTTTGCGATGCCGTTGCCCGTGGCCCATGCGCAATGCGCGATGCGATGCGATGCGATGCGCCTCGGTGACGTCGCATGCGCGCGCCGTTGACTGCCTATCGCCGTCGATTCCGCGCCTGCAACCCGCGACAGCTCCCATTGTTCCGATGCATCGATCTGCGACTCGCGATCGTGCATCTAACCGTTGCAAGGGATCGCCATCAATCGCTTTTGACTCTTCTGATGGCGGTTCCAACCATGACATGACCTCTCGCTGACCAGGCTCTGCCGATAGGTACATCTCCACTGGAGACGAGGCTGGCGGCGCCGAAGAAGAGGAAGAGAGCGAGGAGGATGCCGATGAAGAAGAGGATGAGGAAGCCGAAGAGGGCGATAAGCCCAACGGCAAGGCCGAGGCCAAGGCCAAGCCTACTAACGGCGCCAAGGTCAAGGCCGATGACGACGAAGAGGAAGACGACGAAGAAGACGCTGAGGGCGCCGACGACGACGAGGCTCCCAAGGCCAATGGCGAGGCCAAGGAGACCAACGGCAAGCGTGACACGGCCGCTGCCAACGAGGACGCCCCAGCTGGTAAGTCCATCCCCAACCCTCTGACTTCGTCGCCGTAACACCTTGCTGACACGCCTTCCCCACAGAGGACGCACCCCCCGCCAAGAAGCGCAAGGTCGTCGAGGGTGCTACCGCAGAGGACGCGCCCGAGGAGGTGGCCGCTTAAGAGCAGCACGATAGATCGGATGTCTCTGAGCCTCGGGGAACTCGCGTTTTCTCTCGCCGGAGCAATCCTCTGCTATCTGCTCTCCCCATTCCCTTGCAGGTCGGGCTTGTAATTTGGTGTTTAGATGGTGCTCGGTTCGCTCCAGCCAGCGGCGGAATGCACACGGGCGTCGATGTGTCTTGGGCGATGGGCTCGGGTTGGGGGTCGGGTCTCGATTCATGGGCATCTCTCTCTCATATCGACTGTAAATGCCGTCCATCAGACTAGGTTCCAAGAAAGCATCCCCGCAGGGGCCCTCTCTTAGTACACTGCCGTCAACACCATCGCCTGAACAAATCACAGGTCGCCCACTCTGATCTCGATCTCTGATCTGAATGCCGCATCGGCATCGAAGCCGCATCTCACGCAAACACCTGACGAGCCCACTTCCCCACGAGTGCCTTACCTCACCTCCGTAACCCCCCCTCGGCCAAGCCAGATGCCCATCATCCAAAAGCGCCGGGATCTATAAAAAAAAGCCGCAATCAGACTTCATGATAACCCCTGCATTCCACGTTGAGACCCCGTCATCCAGCGCGGGCCTCATGTGTCGCTATTGGCCCGCGCGTCGGGGTTTTGGGGGGCTGACGTTCCCCCGGTGCCTCCGCAACGGCCTGCGTACTTACCATGGCGGCGGGTAGGGCTGATGGATCATGGGGAAGCGCACGCGGTTGTGGGTTGAGGATTTCTCGCTGTGTCAAGGACGGCGGAGGATCTTGGAGGTGGATGATGGTACCGACGGTATGGTTCATCGCGCCCTCGTCTTTCGCCAGCCTCAGGTCCGGGATAGTTCCCTCGGCAACTGGCGCCGGCCAAGCCCTGCGTGTCCCATTCCGTCACCTTGCACTTCAGCCATGGCCCAGAAAACATTCAGTTGTAGTCTCTTCTCTCCACGAAACGGGCGTCCGCTGCAGGCGATGCCAATTGCGACGAAAATGTCACCTTCTCGCCCGCCGACCTCGAAAAAAGGTGAGATGATGGCGCCCCGCGGATGGGCCCACACAACTGGCGTTTTGTTGGTGGCCGGCCGCTCCGTATCCAGGATGCCGAGACAAGGGCCGGTGTGTGGTTTTTGGCACGTTGGATGTGAGCTGTCGGTCGGCATTGGAGACTCGGCTGCGCCAGCGGACGGATGGAGAGACGCCTGCATGTGGTGATGTTGGTTGCTACGGCGGCTTGCCATGGCTTGAAGTCGCATGTGGATGGGAGGGGAGGCTAGAAGTAGATGGGACTTTGCAGTCTACACCGTACATGACGTCGTGCTGTAGGACCTGCTCTTTGGAGCCTGTCGTCTGTTTCCAGTTGATTCCTTATCCCTGAGTCTCTGGAATGAATCAGAAGTCATAGCAGATCATAGGGCAAAGTCAATAGTGAAAATGTATGAGTATTTTAGATGCATCTCTTATGTTGTATGTATGCACGCACGCAAAAGTCCAACACATCACATACCAACCAACACAACACCCCAGGCCCCCCCCCCAAAAAAAAGGCCCCAGAAATCTCCCCCCCTCCGCCCATCGCCGATCTTCTCCATGCACTTACAAACGAGAACCCTCTTTGAGGGGAACCCCAGAGAACCCCGAAGAGCCCATTAGTCAAGATTGCTGCAGGCCAAGACCCTTTGCCACCCCTTGGGTTTTGGCAGTTGGGGACGGGGCTCGCTCACGCCACATGTGCACAACCAGATGTTCTCCTGGACTCAGTAGCTTGGCGTCCTATGCTGTGGTGATGTAAAAGGCCGAAGTGTTGTATACTTTGAACGTGCCCAGCAACAAGCCACACCGCTCTCCTGTCAAACCTGCACCGCACACGTCTTTCCCCCGTTTTCACCAGCCTCTATTTCTTTTTTCCATCCACGAGGACAAGAGGAAAATTAACACCCAAGAGGGGGAAGCTCTTACGTGGCTATTAGGTACCCGCGGGGCCGGATTTACTAATTGAATGGCCACGCCTGCCGCCAAGAAAGCTTGGCCATGGGCCCTGGGCGTCAGGATGCCGTGGTATCGGCGTTTGGATTGGTCCCCCAGAGACATTCGGGGTGCTACGAGTTCGTAACCTTGGGGATGGCTTGGACTTGGGCCTTTGCGATGAATCACACCGGCTACGGCTCCGGCTCGGCTACGGGGGCGCCATGGCTGCATTGCGAAATGCGACTCTGACCATGCCATGGCCATTCGCCGTTCCTGTTGCCCGTCCCACACCCAAGTCCAAGTTGTCCAGTTGTTTTGTCCCATCTGGCCACGGCAATGCCTTTTATGCTGGCCCCCTCCCGCTCGTGCTGGTTCCCCAGTTTGAACCTTGGCAATTGTGGACAGAAACTAAAAATTCCCGTAGGGTATATAAAGGGGACCTGGCCTGCCGGGGGTTGGTCTGATCAGAGGACAAGTCTTCTTCTCTCGTTACCCGTCCGTGTTCCCTCCCACGCTTAGCACTATAGGAGCACGACAACGTCAACCGTCATACGAAAGCACCGCTCCGTGATGGCTTTCGGCTTCTCGACCCGCAGAGAGGACCGCCCTGTTTCAAGACTACAGCACTGCCGACTGCTGAACTGCGTTTGAGCTGGAAGAGGATAGGGAGCGGAGTAACAACTATCGAGGGCTTTGATGCGTGATGAGTGCGTCCAACGACGGACCTCCGATGCTTGATGGCTTTCTTGCATAACACTTGATGATTAACATGATGGACTCGACCTACCTTGAGGCGACGGCCGAGGCGGCGCCGCTGAGTGAAGCCGGAGAAGGACAGGTCCAGGGGGACTACCCCTGGCTTGGAGGCATCGAACCAACCGCCATGTCGTACCCCGGACTGGCCGTGAGCCCGTATGTTGCGGCTTCGCCGGTAAGTGTCCCTCGAGTTGTCGATGATGAATCAGCCGCTAACCTGCTCTGTCAACAGACACCACTGCACTCTCCCGAGACGCCACTTCTTGACCAGCCTCTCTTCCCGTCCCCGATGGGAGACTTTGCCTACCTTGACCAGCCGTACGGAGACTTCCTCCCCGTGAGCTATCCCATCGGGGGCGTCTCCCAGGGCCTGTTCCCCTTCCGACTTGGACATGGAGGGTCAACCGCCCTCTCAGATCGATACGACTTCACCAGCGCCACCAGCGCCGGTCTGTACAGCTCCGTCGGCGCATGGCCCACTCAGGCCTCGCCGACGAGCTTCCTGCCGACTCCTCCCACGGCAGACGACCTCTCCCAGGACTCGGCCCCGGAGGACGACGACGGGTCCTCGGACGAAGAGCCGCGAAAGCGCAGGCGCTCGGCCTCGGCCGCCAAGTCCAAGAAGCGCCCACGCACGCAGCTCCGCACCGCCTCGCGCGCGCCCAAGAAGCGCCCCAACATCCTCCCGCAGCGGCCCACGGAGACGGTCGAGGACGTCAAGGCGCGGGCGGCGCACAACCAGGTCGAGCAGCAGTACCGCAAGCGGCTGAACCTGCACTTCGAGCGGCTGCTGTCGGTGCTGCCGGCGCCCGGGTCGTCAGTCATCGGCGGCGGGCGGCGCGACGGCATCGGCGAGCGGCGCGTGAGCAAGGCCGAGGTGCTGGACCTGGCCACGGAGCGCATCCAGGTTCTGGAGCGGGACATGGCGCGGCTGGAGAGGGAGAGGAGGGAGTTGAGGGTGCGGTTGGGAGGGTGTGTGATGTGAGGGAGGGAGAAGGGAGGTGGAGGGGTCAGTATGATGGAAGTGGGCGGGGAGGGAGGTTGTCATGAGCGTGACCGTGTAGATGGAAGATGGACAAGGAAAACAGAAACAAATAGACGGTTCTTGGTTCTTGGGTAGTCTGAGATGAGGGGGAATTGGGTAATACGATCAAGAAGAATGAGGTGTTTTAGTCAACTGTCGATTCATTCCCAACTTTCTCAAGTCTAAAATCCAGCTCCTCTGACGGCTTCCCATCTCCAACAAGACACATGATACGCAAGCCTCACACGCGCCGTACCTCGCCAATCATGACTGGTGCGGCTTAAAGAACCACAGTCTTCGGCCCCAGCCAAGAGCTCCATTCCCAAGGCTAGATACGCCGGTTAACCCAGCTTGGTAGGTTGTCTCGCGCAGTGGATATCCAAACGTGTAGGTTGATTCGAGCGGCTATAGCAGCTTCGCCCACATTAATAACGGAACCCAGACTTGGGCCCTTCTGCGGCTGCGATGCGAAGGCTGTGTTGATGCGCTACGTCAGTCCGGCCAAGTGTACAGCGCATCGTGATGTTTTTTACTGCCTAGAAGATCTCTTTTTTACTGATTTTTTGCTTGGCCTGGCCTGATTGCGATAAAGAGCTGGCACACGCCGCGTTGCAAACAAGGGAAACTTGAGACAAACCATTGCACCAAGAACTCCCACGGCCGTCGCGACGGTAAAATAACCTCACCAACGCCAGATGCGATCTAGAACAAACCCCGCCGCGCCGGTGGGCGCTTGAAAGCGTCGCGAGCGAACAAGTTCTGGGGGCCTGCTTGCCGGTGGGGGAATTGAGGATGCGCACCAATCTGAGGCTTCCATCGCCGAACGCGCCGATGGTGATGTCGGTGTGCTGGTGGTGGGGGTGGCCGCGTTCAGGGCTACGGGGAAGCGGGGGATGGATCTTTCTTGAGAAAGTAGAAATACGAGGGCGAGGGATGGGGATTCTACATTTCTATCTGTTCTGTCTTCCTCTCTCTTCTACTTGACATAGCCGAGACTCCTCTAACACGCCCTTCAACCGACACCTCCCAGTGTAATCGCACACAGATACAATCATGGCTACCAACTGGACCGGGTATGAGCTCTCGGCCTCCCCCCTCTATTCATGAGCCAATGCTGACAGTCCACCCAGCCGCAACTTCACCCTCAACACGGGCGCCAAGATCCCCGCCGTGGGTCTTGGAACATGGCAGTCTTCGCCCGAGGAGGTCTCCGGGGCCGTCGAGGCCGCCCTTCGCGCCGGATACCCTCACATCGATACCGCCTTTGCCTACCAGAATGAGAAGGACGTCGGCAAGGGTATCAAGGCCTCCGGTGTCCCCCGCGAGAAGATCTGGCTCACGACCAAGCTCGACAACCCCTGGCACAAGCGTGTGCCCGAGGCTATTGACCTGAGTCTCAAGAACCTCGACACTGACTATGTCGACCTGTACCTCATGCACTGGCCCAGCTCGACCGACCCTGATGACCTCACCAAGCACTATGAGGACTGGAACTACATCAAGACCTGGCACGAGCTGCAGAAGCTGGTCGCCACCGGCAAGGTCAAGAACATTGGTGTGTCAAACTTTGGCATCACCCACCTCGAGGAGCTTCTCAACCACCCCGACACCACGGTAAGTAGCCCACAAGCAGCCCCGTTGCTTCACTCGAGGCGAAATTGACTGACTTTTTTTCACCAGATCGTCCCTGCGGTCAACCAGATCGAGCTGCACCCCTGCAGACCCTCTCCCAAGCTTGTCGCGTACAACACCTCTAAGGGTATCCACAGCACCGGTTACTCATGCCTCGGCTCGACCGACTCGCCCCTGTATAAGAACGAGACTCTGCTCAAGATTGCCGAGAGCAAGGGCAAGTCGCCTCAGCAGGTGCTGCTCATGTGGGGTCTGCAGAAGGGCTGGAGTGTCATCCCCAAGAGTGTCACTCCCTCCCGCATTGAGGCCAACCGACAGCTTGACGGCTGGGAGCTGACCGAGGAGGAGGTCGCTGGCCTGGACGGCATCAAGGATCGGTTCAAGGTGTGCGACGGCACATTCTTGCCCACTGGTGTCGAGGTCTTTTTCGGAGACGATGAGTAACTGATTCCATAGAAGGCAGGGAATTGGGTGGAGGATGAAGACTTACAGAAACGTGTTAGACGGCCACATTGCACGTGTCTAAATTATAAATAAATATTATCAAAAAGCCAAGCCTCCTCAAGCTGCACCCAGATTCGGTAGTGAGATTATTGGTGAGCGACCATCGAGGACAAGCCGCCTCCTGTTATAGCTTGGCCTTGAGCTCAATGTCTTCCTCCTCCTCTTCCCTCAATACGGTGGCAAGACTCTGTCGTACATCCTCCGCGATATGCACAGCCTCATCATCGTCCAATTCCTCGCGCCTGCCGCGCCCAAACATGGTAAAGCTCTCGCTGTAGCGGCCGCTGGCCCTTATCTCCGGCCGAGGAATGATGTGGAAATGCATGTGAGGGACGACCTGGGCGGCGGCAGCGCCATTGTTCTGGACGACGTTCCAATCTTCGACGCCGGTGGCCCTCGTCATGGCCTTGGACAGTATGCGGAGGTAGCGGCCCAAGTGCGCGGCCTCGTCGGTGGTTACGTCGGTGAGCTTCTCGCGATGTTCGCGTGGGCACAGCAACAGGTGGCCGTGGCTAAGGGGGAGGATATCGAGGAAGGCGACGAGGTCGGGCGTCGACAGGACGACATACGCCGTAGGAGACAACAGCCCGGGATCGATGGCCGCCGACGATTGATCAGGGGGGTTGTGAGGGTCGTAAGGCTTGTAGGTGTCGGCGATGGCGCAAAACGGACAGGAGCAGGACGGCGGAGAGCGCGAGGCGTCGAACATGTTGGCGGCCATGGTAGGGGACGAGAGAATGCGAGGCGATGGAAATGGAAGAAGGAGGAGGAAGCAGGCGGGGGAGAGAGCCTGGGGGAAGGGGAGCTTGGCTGAAGCAGAAGCCGGAGTTGACGATGCCGAACTGAGAAATTTCTTTGGAGTTGAGTGCAGACCTCGGCGTCGCGCTTGTCATCGCGATTCGGTATTGCGATATGGGGGAGGTGCAGCGCAGGGATACCGAGGTTCCCTCCCATGCACGCGGTAGGCCGCAAGAGGAATGCCCCAGCGCCCTGTGCATCGCTGGACGTGCGCCTACGCAGTGGAGGTCTCACTGTAAATGGGGCGTCGGTTAGTGGTCAGCCGCTCCGAGCTCTCTCCAGCGAATGCCGTTGTGGGGTAATTTCAATGCGATAACGGCATGCCCTTCCCAGGTGCCCCCCCAGTCCCCTGTACCGAATAACGCTCAGTCAGGCAATTTGCTTAAGAGCCCTTCTCCGGCATAGCTCACGATACGACACATGATTTAATCTGCCCGGTTCACCAACAGCTTCGATTTTGGGTTGCACTGCCAATTCTGACGTACACGATGTAACCAGCCCGGGTACCTGCTAGCCACCGGGGAAGGTGTTGCAGCATAAGACTGCACACTGGGATCCCTGAAACCCAGACGACCCTCAGAACTCCACGGCGAACCGGGGGTGGCTGATGAGGTGAGCATGCGGCCAGGAGGTGCTCCGTAAGCTCAAGCTACTAGCTCCACGAGCTCGTGAGCTTTGCGCCGCTTGTATCTGGTGGTGTACAATTGTTCTATTGGGAATTGAATGGTTCGAAAAAAGAGTCCTCTCCACGAGCCAATGGACGAAAAGAAACCCAACCTCATTACCATATACATCGTCATCGGCCACTGCTCACCGTCTGAGAAATCCTTAGCTCCCACCACGGCCGCTACATAAGCATCGCATCGTTTAGGGCGTCGTCTATCCGAAGGATCCCAATATGGCTCACCACCCTTGTCATGCCACGACCCCCCCAGTCCAACGAGGCCTCTCACGCGTGGTTCCTCAGCTAAAGACGCCTCGCGTTGCCTCTCGTTGAAGCCTCAGGAACCCTTTCCTGTTCTCCGCTCTTGGCTTCAACCTCGTCCGACCGTCAGAGTCAAGCGATGGACCGGCTTCCGTCGCCTTTTCCATTTCTCGAGGCTATTGAGAGTCTCAGGGCTCTCAAGAATTCAAGATGGGCCCTGTACTCCAGCCCCGAGTCCGACAGCCTTTACGAACAGATGTACCAGATGGCGCTGGTCTGCCTGGCGCATCCCGATGTGAGCTGACCAGGTTGGACTCAAAAGCTGATGCTCATCGGCTCAATAGCTCAGTGGCGAAGAGGAGGCGAACGCTGTTGTGATGTGTATGGTTCATGACGTGGGGCACATCGCAGCTGGCGAAGTGACTCTCGTCGACGATGATAAGTACCCCAGCAAGTCAACGAATCTCCCCCACGCAGCGCGCTCTGCCGTCTAACGTAGGTAGCTAACGTGGGGTAGAGGGCGCCGTCGAGGAAGAAATCGGACTCAAACATCTCTCCTATCTCCTCAAGGAGAGCAGCCCGGCCTTGGCAGAGCGACTCCCAGAAGCCTTGGTCGAGTACCAGAACGGTGAAACTCGTGTTGCTAGGCTCATCCGCCAGGTTGGCAAGTTCGAATCACTACACCAAGCCGTTATCCGACGGAAGAGAGGGCTGGGCGTTCGTGGTACAGATGACCTCGATGCTATGCGGGAGAGCATCACAGATCCCTGGTTGGCCAAACAAGCGGACGAGATTACTGCCGACGACTGGGATGCCCTCGACGAGACGGTCGGTTCCAAGGCGCCCACCATTTTCGTGATTGGTTAATGCATATGCTGCCCTTACTTGGACTATGTTTAACCTGTAGTAGGTGAATCGGCACCGGTCGAGATAATGCAACGCGTCGCCAAAGAATTCGACATGGAGTACGTTTCCGTCGACGAGTTATTGCGAGAGGAACAGAACCGGCCAGGATCCATCTTCGGCAGGTTCATCAAGGAAACCATCGACAGCTTTACCAACATTCCCCCGTCGCTAGCCGTGATGCTGATCAAGAGCAAGGTCAAAGGGGCTCAGTCCATGGGGAAGGGCATCCTGGTCAGGGGATTCCCGCAGTGCGTTCGACAAGTTGTAGCTTTTGAGCTTGAGGTATGTGTGTATACCCGACCATGTCGGGTCCAGCCTAACACGGTAGATCTCGAATGTCTATTCGACAATATATCTTGAATACCCCGTCGAGAAGATGATGGAGCGAGCCAGGATGGATGAAGATGCCTTGAAACGGGGAGGTGACGTCAGTACCGGAGAGAGGAAGAACCTGGAGGCGACCGAGAACTCAAGACAAGCGTTGGTGGACCACGTTTCGAAGAACTTCTTCCACAAAGTAAGCATCAAGTACGGAAACTGGAGGATGATACTTATCGAATCGTAGGTCGATGCGACAGGATCAACCGACGAAGTCTACGCAGCGATTCGCGATATCATCAAGAAGATAACGGAACAATGAGGAGTGTCGGGGGGAGGCGCGAGGATTAATAAATACCCTGTTGAATTGATGCTTTAATTTTACCATGATTGGAACTATAAAGACGATAAATTACGAAATCATTCTGCTGTTAGTTGTTGACAGTCCCTAAAAAGAATGGCTCAGCTTTCCAAGAGTTCGGGTGGTATGATGCTGAGTTGACCCCAGCTCAACCATGCTACCTGCCAGGGTGGCCATCAGCCAATAGTAGGCAGCATGTCTTTGCCAACCAATGCAGGACACTGTACTGTCCCGAAAGCCACGGCGTTCGCTACTCGATAGCCTGAATTAGTTTGATGTGGCTTTATGTATTGGCCTGGCCAATTGCGCCGCCGCTTGCCAGCCCTCCAGTGACACCAACACTGAGCTGAGACGGCCGCCACGATTGAGCCCGCCATCCCGGCGTACTAGTCACGATAGGGGCGGCGCCACGAGCAAGAGACAAATATGCTCCCGTGAGACGATGATGTCTAATGTGATTTGCTTGCCTCTGCCCTAATGGCGGCATACTGGTCTGCCGTAGTGTCGAGGGAGATGGGACTTTGCTGGTGCAACATGGGGATCTGGCAGCAATTCGTCTTGCAGATGTATGCTACCTCAATCGAGATGATTTAGATTTGATGTAATAGGTCTATCCCGAATACGTGCATCTCAATTACACATCTTCGCACTCCAGTACTACTGCACTAGTCTGAGCTGGACAGCGTCCCTTGCAGACTTAGCAGAGAAGCTGTCTTAACAGCGGCTAGGTAAGTGCCCAAAGGCGACGACGGCGTTGCGATAGTCCGTCTAGCGGGCACTTTTCTCAGCTCGCTCATCGGCCTGGGGTCATTGTTTACCATGCCATCTGGATAAAAGACTCCGGCGTCACCGCAGGCCAGCGGCCCCATTCGACTGTTTTTCAGCCTTGCTTTACTAGTCAGGGGTAGCCACTCGCTTGTAGTAGCAAGAGACTCTTCCAGACCACTGTTGGTGCTGCGAAAAAGAAGACGGCGTTCAATAGTCTCAACTAGCTTGTTGCTTGATTTGGCTCGCGCATTGGCCTAGGGCTATTGTTGATGATTTCAGCCAGCCATAAAGGAGGCCAAGAGAGCACTCTGAGTTTCTTTTCACTCTTCTTTCTCTATTGGTCTTTATTGTTTCCACATCACAGTCGTTTCCAAGAACAACATCAATCTCAAGATGCTTTCCACCAACCTTCTCACTCTCCTCGCCACTGCCGCGCTGGCCATCTCGGGCGTCGCATCTAGCCCTTGCAGGTCACTCCCCATCTTGGAATCCACCTGCTCCGAGGTGCAGATAAAGAAGCGAATGACTTTGCAACGGGATCAAGTGTGCAGCGGAACCTACCGCCTGACGAACCCGGCCTTCCGCATCGACCGCCAGAAAGGCCTCTCCTGGAACGAGTGCGGTGCCTGGTGCAACGACACCAATGGCTGTACCATGATCACATTCGACCACGACAATTACTGCGCCATCTGGCGGGGATCCCACGCTGAGGCGGGCATGTCGGCCGCGAGTCTCGACGGGGAGTACCTCTCTGATCTCAGCTGCTTTACCTGCAGGACCATCCGCAATACCGAGGAGATCCGACGGACTTTCTAGAGTTGACGAGGTGGATAAATTCAGGGCACGAGGGCGCCGGCTGGTGCAAGCAGACTATGGATCGAACTATGCTCACCATCGATGCCGACAATTCTCATAAGATTTACCGGGGACGCCACTCTACGAGGATCTGTTGCCGTATAGCCTTAACCAAGAGCGACTGTACGACATCGGTTGCTTCAACTGCGGGGCCGTTCCCCAGCTCCGTGGAGTAATGTAGGCAATGGAGATGGGATGTCAGGGTCTTAAATACATGGAGGGATCCTTCAATTTACTTGTAATAATTCTAGCAGATCACTTTGTGTATACATATTATTCGTTTTACCCAAGCCTCAGCTGAATTAACACATGTATTTAAGTGATGTGTACCGTGTACGATGCAATCAGAGGGATATTGTTAAGCTAAAGGCCTGCCTCTTTAGACGGAGTAATACGACAATTAAAAAGAAAGGCCGTCGAGCACCAGGAATTACTCTCATGCAAATTTCTTTGCTAAGATACTATATTGATTAGGTGCGGTATTGATGGGCGTCTTGAGGATGGGAGCATGCACCTCGCTGTTGGGTGCAGCAGGGCTAGTGCAAATTTGTTAGTGGCGCCTCGACCAAGCAGCCAGCGTTCGGCACTTTCGATTAGAAATGGCGCGCAATTATAAGGATCAATTCCTTCTGCCTCCTTGTATATAAGCTAAATAGGTCACATAATAAACTCGAATCGAAACGGATCATCCCCAATACCACGCGAGATGGGCTTCTCAAGTTCGCCCGCCGCTCGATGAGTGCAAGTGCTGTGCCACTCACACGCCGGCTTATACCTCGCCCCTCACCGCCTTTAAAATTCTGCCGGAAATATTTCCCCCCACCGCCATCCATGACCAAGCATTCTTTTCCACCCTCCGCAACCCGCCAACATCGCCAGCCTAAAACCGTTCTTCCACCCCAACGCCCTTCCCTCGCAATCCCGCAAACCCAGCCATGCCTCGCGAAGAGTACCAGGTCCCTACCGGCGCGTCCGGAGCCCAGCGCGGCGGCACGCGCGACGCCCACGAGTCCCGCGCCGTCATGAGCTACCTGTGCGGCGACTGCGGCGGCAGCGTCACCCTCGGCAAGGACGCCCTTGTCGCGTGCCCGCACTGCGCTGGCCGTGTGCTGTACAAGGAGCGCACGAAGCGGTGAGTTTTTCTGGCTCTGGCGCGCCTTCGCAGAGGCGCGCCCTAGGTTTGGATCGCGTTGCTGACTAGTCTCGGTTTCTAGCATGGTCCAGTTCGAGGCGCGATAGGCGATAGGCAACCGACGAGGGAATCATCAACGGAGGAATCGAGGTCTGGGGCGAGGCCCAGATGGGATTTTGGTTTGGCGGCTTTAGGGAGTTTCGGGGTCTGGGATACAGCATGAAAACACGGCGAAAGACAAAGAAACGACATCAACGACAAGCACAAGAGATATCCACGCCGTCCGATTACTCTTTCTTTCTTCACAAAGTTGCCTTCGGTATCTAAATTACAAATAAACTAACCATCCGTTCATCCACTTGATGCAAATATTCCTTCGTGCCCGGAAACGCCGCTTGTGCTGCCATGTGATATTGCCTTTATTTTTGCGAGTGGAGGTACTTTGCGAAACTCGCATCCGCCATGATAGAGTCGTCGTTGTCTCCTAGGGCGGTCTGGTATCTCGACTGGAGGCTCTCCTTGATGGCTTCCTCATCCGAGTCCTCATCGTCATCGTCGCTTACAACATCGACGTCGTCGTCGTCGTCCACCTTGGGTGGTGCTTGTGGCCCGGCGACTGACATGCCCTTCATCATCTTGTCCAACTCTTTTTCTCGGGACTCCTTCTTCGACTTCTCTCGCTCCGCTCTCCTCCTCTCGAGTTCGGGTTGATAGTCTCGTAGAAACTCCTGCTTCTTCTCCTCCACGGCCTCGAAGAACTCGTCCACGCCGGTGCCGAGCCGTGAGCTCACACCGACGACACTGAGGTGCGCATAGAACTCCTCCAGCATCAGACTCATCGAGTTGAGCAAGCTGCCCATGTATCCGCTGCCGCCATGGCCACCGCCCTCCACACCGCCTCCATCACCGGCATCCTCGTCTCGCTGCAGGGCCGCCTGGAAAGCCTCAAAGTCGGTCATCCACTCCTTGGCGAATGCGGCATCCTTGACATCGGTCTTGTTGAAGACAAGGATCATGGGCAGCTTGGTCTTGTACAGGATGGAGCAGGCGTAGAGCATGTTGGACATGAAGGTCGACGTCGACGAGGTACGGGGGGTATCGATGATGTAGGCGATGACAGTAGGGAAGGAGGACGCGAGAGACTCGAGCAAGATGGTTCCGGAAGCAGACCACACGAAAACCTCAATCTGGCCGGGCGTGTCCACCAAGATGCGGTCGATGGGCGCACGGTCGGGCTTCTCGGGGTCGGGCTTGGCGCGCTTCTCCAGCAGGCCGACGATCTGGTCGACCTTTGTGGCGAAGAGGTTGAGCGACGTCAGGATGCCGCCGTTGGGGCCGAGGTTGTACTGCTTCATGACCTCCTCGTAGTTGACGGAATCGCGGATGTCGATGTTGGACTCGAAGGGGACGGAGATGACGGCGGGGTCGAGGTTAATGACGTACGGAGGAGTCTGCTTCTCGTGGAGATGGGCGTTGATTCGGCGCATAAAGGTCGTCTTGCCGGATCCTGAACGAACGGGTTAGAATCGCGAGAGCTGGACGCGGTGCAAGGGAAGCTTGCCTGCCATGCCAACGCAGACAATGGCGACGGGCGGCGACGAGGCATCGCCAGCGACGGGGGCTTCGGCGGTCGAAGAAGAAGCCATCGCGAATCTATGGCCTGCGTTGAGCAGCAACGGAGATTCTAGTTTGATTCAACAGACCGGTGGCGGGCCAAGACAAGAAATCCTGGTTTGGCGAGTGCTGTTGGAATGAAAATGTGCTGGAATTGGCCATGCCAAAAATTTGGTCAAGAGGTCCCAGTTGTCGATGCCCCGCGCGGGGTCTTCCGCAGCCCGTTAGTGGCCGCTGGTAGTGCGTCAGTGATGATGGGAGAGTTGCTGAATAAGCCAGCTCGATTCTGACTTATCACCATCAACTCTGCCATCACAACTTCAAATCCGGCATTCAAGTGCTCTCCTTTCCATTCAAAGATGAGGGTGTATTAGTCTTAAATTCGAGTATGTTTGCTCCCGGAAGACAAAGCCAGTTGCCGGGCCTGCTACACCACGTATTTCCCTAGTATTTCCCTTACACCTCGCTCATACATCTATCCACTTACTTGTAAGCCAGCACTTCTTCATTCTCCAACCCCCTAGATCTGTTCGATCCCGACGTCGCCTTTCCGTCGCCATTTTCGACCTAACCGTCAGTTCCGCTGCTTCGGAATGTCGCGCACAACGCCGCATAATGATGCGTCAAGTCCAACACGTTCTGCGGCAGGCTTGTCGCCTGGATGATGCTTCGGACCTTGACCGCTCCCTCGTCCTCAATAAGGGTGCGGATGGTGTGTAGCAGCTCGGGGCTGAACTCGCTGTACCATCTGTACTGCCATGTTACAAGACGGATGACAGATGCCACCGTCTCCCGAGTGCTCTTAGTCGTCTCGAACACGCGCAGAATACCCGCCAGAGCCTTGGGGCTAAAGCGCAGCGATAGGCACGCACGGTAGGCCTCGATAGCCTCGTCAGTGTGCTGGAGGCGCTCAGCGAGAGCACCTAGGATTTCCCACTCCTCAGCCGACTTCTTATACTGCATCTGCTGGGCGCGATACTGGGCCATCTGAGTTCGCCAAATAGTGTAAACTCGGAGGTCCTCATAAAGAACCATGAATAAGCTGTCCAGCCAGCGCTCGCAGAGTCGCTTGGTGTTGAGCTTCGACAAGTGATCGTCGTTCTTGGTTGCCTGCAACTCAGTTAATTCATGAGTCAACGTGTCCATCATTTAACTTACACTCTCAGGATCAGCCTTGATCTCGCCTGGGTCGATTGTGTTCGAGGGCTTCTCGACGCCGTTCTCCTGACCATCGATTGGCAGGGTCTCGGCAGGGGCATCAGTCTTGACAACTGGCTCGGTTTCGGCAGGCGACTCGGCCTCGGCAGGTGATTTTGCCTCATCCGGCTTCTCTGGTGTCTTGGGCTTCTCTTCGTTCTCCGATGATTCCTCGCCGTTGATAGGCTTGTCGGGCGAACCGTGAAGGGCGTCGGTGCTGGGGTTTCGGTTTGCGGAAGCTGGCTGGGTGGCTTCCTGCTTCTCTGTTCGGTATTCATCCTCCATGACGAACACATTGCTGCGGATCTTTAGGAGCTGGTCCCAGCCAATCTTGGCGGTCATCTCTGTCAAAATATCATACGCCTTCTTGAAGGTGCCGCGGTACGCTGCTGCACGCAGGTTCAACAGGCTGGGGTCGACGTGCTCTGAGTATCGAGACTCAGGCTCACTATCAATCTCATCCAGCCGGGTTTCGGGCAACGTCGGTAAGTGGACTTCCTTCGGTTCTGGCATCAGAGGGGTGTCCTTGTCCTGGTAGGTGAACATGGGGCAAGAGTTGAGAATGGTAAGAGCGTTGTCCCAATCCTCCATTGCAACATAGACTTGGGCCAAACGAGCCCAGGTGCCGAATTCAGTCGGGGCGGCGACAGTGCCTCGGTCAGCACAGCCAAGAGCCAGCTTCAATCTCTCTTCCCTGCCTTCGGGAGTAGGTGCACCATTGGCCTTCTTGAGCAAGAACTCGGCTTGTGTGTCAAGCATGACATAGTCCATGGGTGTTTCCTTCAGAGCCTGGTACAGAGTTCGGACACCTGAAACCTCTTCATTCCCCATGAACATGACCTTTGCTAGCAAAGACGACACCTCGACGCTCTGGGTTCGGAGCTTCTCAAACAGGTTGATGCCGGAAGCATAACGGCCGGTCGTCTCGAGGTACTTGAGGAGGCCAGTGGTCAAATGGTTGGACACGTTGGTAGGCACTTGAACCACCGAATCGGATCCCAACTGCCATCCTGGGTCGAGTTAGTACATGTAAGCGCTGTTGCTGACAGGTGGCATACCCTTAAAGAACAGTTGCTCAGCAGCATGGAGGAACCGATGTTCAGTCTCAGTGTTAGTGACAGGATTGAATCTTCGAACGCCCATGATCTTTCGGATGGTATCGCCACTGCCGTCATCAGCGTAGGAGTATGCCCGCAAAACACTGCAGAGATAGGTCTCCAGCCAGAGATCCTCTGAAGCCTTTCTCTTTTCGCCTCGCTCGTCGACGCAGTAGCTCTCGACGGTTCCTGGGATCGAAACGTGGACGCGCATATCCAGGCGTGAGAATGCATTGTAACAGCTTCATTCGAGTTAGCCCATCTTGTCCGCAACATGAGCATGGGGACGGCGGGGTAGCTACCAGTACAGCCCTTCGTCGATCTTGTTGGTCGCGTTGGGGCCATGCTCCTTGTAGGTCAAGGTGTTGATGTAGGCAGCCAAACTCGCCGAGGACGAGGCATCGACTCCGGTGACATGGTGGTAGACGCCGAGCTGACAGTTGTTAGTATTCCGCCTCGATTGCTCATCGGTGTAGGTACCTGTCTCGTCGGGTTTCGGATCTGGTGCTTCAGGAGGTGGACAAGATCGGGGGGGCCGAGTTCTCGGAGGGCGTTGAGCGATTCGGTTCGGGCGTCAATTGATTCGTGGAGAATCTCCTCGGTGATCCTAGACCGGGTTAATCCATCGTCCTCACGGGTGCGTCTCATGTTGCGCTCACTCAGGCACCGCTGGCGCGACCATGGCGGCGGTAGGCTGCCTCGTCGGGGCCGGTGTGCAGGAGCAGGGGACCGCTGTAGACGAAGAGCCACCGAGAAAGCTGCGGAGAGTGAATCGAGCGCCGCGGCGACAGAAGTCGACAGTTGCGGATTCGCCGGCGTTGGTGGTGGAGCTGGAATTGGATGGTCGTGCCGGCGGAAGCTTCCCCTAAGATCTGGCTTGATAGCTGGAGCTAAAGGTCAAGGGCCGCGCGACGATACGTGCAGCCTTATGCTGCGCCACACCCCACGTGCCCCTTTTGCGCCGTGGCTTGACGAGGCTGACGGCCAAACCGCGTCCAGAACGCGGTTCCAAGCTTAATGGGTGCCAACGAAACGTAGCAGCTCTAAACACCAACGCCGAGTGGAAGTTACAATTCATCGCAGGTCCGAATGTCGGCCCCTGTACCGGCCATACTATAGCTGCAACGATGGTAATGTCTTTGCGATTGTCACAGCGGTGCTTGTACTGATGCCAGGATGCAGCCGGCTTTCCAAGCCATCAACCTCGAGCCGGAGGAGAACATCGACGAGCAGATTGACACCAGCAGGGAGCTTCATGTTCGTCTCCCGCGCCAGGATTCTCTGCGCGCCAGAAAACTGACTTTGTTCTAGGTCGATGAAGCCCTCAAACGGTTCCAAAATGCCCTGAAGCTCCATGCGCAGGGCGCTCGATCGCGCGACGCCGCTGGTGCCGCCTACGACGAACTGTTCGAATCCGAAATCTTTAAGTACCGCGAAGCGAAAACCGACTACGAGCGAGCAGAGCGACAAGCCGATGGCCAGCCCGAGGTCTCCGTCCTAGACTCCTTCGCCGGGGAGCTCGACGCTGATGCTGGAGATGCGGATGGTGTGGCAGCGAGCCTTTCCCAAGCATTGTACCTCTCCTACAAGAATTACGGCCAGTTCTTTGTCGACAAGTTTAAGGATAAGCTCAACTCAGACCCAGCTTGGAGGACGAAATCCCGAATCGACTACAAGAACGACAATGGTCGCAAGGTCCTAGACAGTTGGGCGGCTGCCCTAGACCAAGATCCTTCCGACCCAGAGCTCTGGAGACGAGCCGCCCGTTTCGCTGCATCGATGAACAGCGGAAGAATCAAGCGATACTGTTTAGAGTCCGCGGTGGAGCTGGATGACGACCCGGCTGTCGTGGAGGTTGGCCCTCCCTCTTTGGCTGAAGGGCTGGCAGGCGAGCAGCTGAAGGACCAGCTCCGTCTTCTTGACGATGAGGTTGCCATGTCACACCCCATGATGGTGCCGTGGATGTCGAAGAAGATGCCAGCCCTGCTCAAGCGCCATCTCGACCCGATTCCGTTCCTTCCCGATCCTACAAAGTCCTTGGAGCCTCCTGCAGTCAGCCCTGCTCCTAGTGAGATTTTTGAGGATGCTGAAGAAGTCCCTGCGGAGGCCTCGGGCCGCAAGAATTCCGTTAGATCCGTGTTATCCTGGCCCGGACTTGGGGCGGAGCTGATAAATTGTCTCGAGAATGCGGCTGGGGCCTTTGATGCTTGTGACAACATTGTCCGAAGCTCTCTGGAGGATGTGGAAATGGGATCACCCTCAACTGAACCCGAGACTGCAAGCCCTGAGGCTCAAACCAACAGCGAGAAACCTACCGAGGAAGACTCCGCAGCGGGCGAGGGAGAGGGCAACGAGACGACGGTCCCTTTGAACGAGGCAACGAAAGTCCCTTCAAACGAGGAAACACAAGACCCATCGAATGAAGAAGCGAAGGACACCCCAAATGACAAGGAGGCATCTGATAGCCCCGTGGAAGGCCAGAAAGTATCTGAAGGTCCATCAAAGGACCGCAGCATATCCCTGCCCACTAGAAAACGATCGCAATCGACAGCGGGACTACCAGAAGGAGCCGAGGAAGAGAATACAGCCGAGAAGCGAAGCAAACGTGTTCGACGAAGAGAAACTCTCCAGGCCGAGGAGGTGGCTGACCAAAGCACGCTGGTTGCGACTCAATTGCAGCCGTACCAGGGTGCCGACCAGAATCTGTTCCAGATGACAAAGAGCATCCTCGAAAATCTCGGCGTGGAAAACAAGACAACGTTGGAGCATATCAACGAAATCTTGGACTCGTGCGCGACGGAAGATCGACCAGGAAAAGTTACTCCCCTCGCAGCAAAGGATCTTCGAAGCGTCCTCGTTGAGTTCAAGGAGGGAGTGGCCAGGGCTTTACTCAGTAAGAATGAGCAGGCCAGTCTTGGTCTGTCTTCCTTCCTAGAGCACGCCAAAACAGGTTCGCAAGACCAGACATCCACCGTGCCCTTCAATGAGGCCCAGGGTCTCAAGGCCTTTGCGAAGAAGATCCATCGATACCGTTCTTGGATGACTGGCGAGGATATCGCTTTCGAATGGGTCCGAGCCATTAGCGAGAGCTACGCGACAGCGAAATGGTCCGACAATATGAAAACATCCGTGGTTCAAATGCTCAATCGTGTGGACTCGGCGTTGTATCAACGGGTCACGGATGAATTGGAACTCGCAGTTGGCTCTACTGAGAGGCTTCTTGAGCTCGAGAATATTGTCCCCATGATGTTCGAGTTGCATCTTGACATTTACGAACGAATCACCAACCCTAACAGCGTAGTGAACTACGCAACGCGGACTTCTACCAAGGATCGACTTGAGAGATGGCTAGATGTCGCCTCAGCATATGTACGTTACCTGGACCGTCCTTCAGATGATCCCCTCACGGCTCGATTTCTATGGGCATCTGTGCTTGCTTCGTCGCTCTCCGCAAACCCCGTGCGGGAGCATATCCTACTCATGTGGACATCTGTTCGGGACTTCTTGTCCGACGAAAAGGTTCCTACCATTACTCTACCCAACAACGTGGTCATGCCAACGATCTCCTCTGCTGCTGCCGATCGAGAAATCTCCAAGTTGACGACGATGGACTTCTTTCTTGGCCTCTTCCAGGACGATATGGAGAATCCAGTCCACGTCATTGAGACCCTTGAACCTGTCCTCAACCCAACTTCTGTCTACGCCCGCGCCCAGGATTCGGAAGCTGCGGCAACTGGTGAAGATGACTCTGAGTCAACAACAGACCAGAACAACCAACCAGTGTCTGACTGCGCAAGCCAGGGGTTACAGGATCTGTGGAAATTCCTCCTCAACAGCAGCACAGAACTGCGACTCTTCCTGTGGTCGCGACTGGGAGACGCGTACGATGCGATTGGGTACTCAACCAAGAAATTCTCATGCCAACTTAAAAGCATCGAGATGATTGTCTCCGATCTCGAAAGTGAGACGTATTCCAAGACACTGGCGGATTCCCGAAAGCTTCTCTTTATGAGAACACTCAAGTCCTTGGATGAGCTACTGATTCAGGCCCTATCACTGGCTTTGAATGAGCACACTTCTTTCGACATCATCGATGATGACCACATCAAGTCCTCATCTGCGGCAATTGCAAAGATCAGTTGTTTACTCCACGTTGCAGCACTGTGCGAGGACGAGATTCGGATCGGAATCAGACCCGCACCATCCGGAAATGCAGCAAGCAATGCCGCCTTCCAGTCCCTGCGAAACAAGCTACGAGAAATGCAAGTTCGAGCATGGTCCCTCCAGTACACGATCTTCAAGGTGGCCATCACGGAACAAAACTCAATCATCTCGCGGGAGAATGACTTGGCAGACTATCTCGCAGCGGTGCACCAAGTCATTGGCATCCGCAAGTTCTGCAAAGCATCGAACAAGATTTTCCTCAAGATGATGCGTGTTGAGCTTCTAAAGCTGAAGAACATCGAGAACTGGGAAGATTATCTAGCACAGGTGCTCTATGATCTCCACGGTTTGAAGCTTGGTGCTGGAGTTTGGGAAATCCAGGACCACGCTTGCCCGGCTGAGAAGCTGGAGAAGCGCCAGACTATGCAGCTGGTCGAGAGAGTCACCATCCTCGCCAATCGCATGCCGATGAAGGATCTCCTCAAATCGGATCTCAAGACGACAATCGACCACATGCAGCAAACTGTTGGACAAACGAAGTCGACTCCGCAAATGACCCACAACTTGCGCAACTTTACCGAGTTTCTCAAGAGGCCGATTCATCCGCTCCGACTGTACCAGGCTCTTGTTGGAGGTGTGTCTGTTGATGCAGTATCCGTCAATACACCAGAAACTACGCTTGCCAGGCATGGCTGGTTCTTTTTACTGGGTATGATGGCCTTGACGAAGTTCAAAGGAGTCGACTTGAACCGTCGACAGACCCCTGGTGCCACGGATGACTTGCGAATTGGCGCGACCTTCTTGAGGCTCCAGTTGCAGTTTACCGCGGACAAGTGGGATGCCTGGTTCCGCTTGGCCGAGTGCTTCGACTACGAACTTGACGAGGCTGTTCTGTGGACTGCGGACAAGATGAACAAGGATCGTGGGGAGCTTGTTAAGTTCCAGCGCAACGCCATTCACTGCTACACGCTCGCCCTCTCCCACTCGCGAAACATGGACGTCGATACTCATGACGGAGACCCCCTGCATGATCTCTATCACAAGTTTGCCATGCGACTATATGCGTCAAGTCGAGAGCCCTTTGCCATGGAGCCTTTTATCCATGCCGAGCAAGAAAGGTTCTTTATTGAGAGTATGGGAGCCGGCACCTTCAAGCGAATCCTGCACGACCAAATGACGGAATACAAGGTTTGGAAGTTTGCAGCCAAGTTGTTCAGGATGGCCATGGAGCGAAAGCCTGACAACTGGAAGTGAGTATTCACCTGAAACTAACAGATGACGGGACTAACAACGTTAGGAACCCCTACATGCTTGCCAAGTGCTACTGGAAAATGTACCAAACTCCTGAAGAGAAGCTCGATCATAAAGATATGCGAACCAAGGTCAGCATGGGACTGCTCTTGAGTACCCTGAAGAAGGCTGTGGAAGTCGCCTACAGCGCTCGAAAGTCCAGGAGCAGTGAGCCAATCTTTGAGCCGCACTACAAGATTGTTTCTATCCTGCACAAGCTGGTCATGCGAAAAGAGTTGACATCTGTTGACGCAGCTGCGATTCTCTCGGACCAACCATTTGGTCTTATTGTCCACCCAGATGATCACTTTGCTTCCTTTACCGAGCCAGAGGATTGGGAAGAGTACATCATCCGCAACCTGTCGAAACTGAGAGACAAGGACAAGTCCAATTGGCAGCACCGAATCATCATGCGGCACGCGAAGATCCTGTTTGATGAGGGGACTTCGCTGCAAGGCTCCGATAGCAACGTTGAAGCCAGGGCAGCCTTTGCCATTCTCCGGGAAAGCATGGTGACCAAGACCATGGTGATGAATGTCTGGAAATGCGACGCCGAGCGACCGGGTCGTCATCATGTCTACACCGAACAATACGTCCGCTTCATGACCAGGCTGCTCGTCATCATGTCTGACCTCAGCAACATGGAACAGCTCCTGAGGCGACTGCGTAAAAAGGGTGCCGACTTTTACCACTTTGTCGATTTGTGGCAGTCATGCTGTGTGGCATATCTGAAGCTCCTTCGACAAGGCTACCATGTGGCTCCGGTACTAGATGACACGTTCAAGACGATGTCGAGCGAGGAGTTTGACATTGTCAGCGAAAGGATCTCGGAATGGGCAGCCACCGATGGCATCGAGGTCCCAGTGTTCAACTGTATGAAGGATGCTATCGAGCTGAAGAAGCTCAACGCCAACCTTATGAAGGTCACACCAATTGATGACCTTCTCAACGACTGCTACTCGAAGATTTATCTCGAGGTAGCCAAGACCCTGCCTGGTCCCGAGCCTAGTAAGATCATCGAGGAGCGCAACAACGCTAAGGAAGCTGCCGCTCAGCTCGAAGCCGCCGCACAGGCAGAGGCTGCCGCACAGGCGGAGGCGAAGGCAGCCAGCTCGCTCAGTAACCTTCTCAATCCATCCAATGGACAAGAAAGCGTCACCGGCACCGCAACACCTATGGAAGTTGAGAAGCAAGAAGCAGCGCCTCGTCCAAGAAAGGCCGGTGTCCGAAGGCCTGATATCCTACGAAAAGCAGAGCAAGCTGTGGTTCGGGCCTTGGAGGCTCCCAAGGCGAACAAGAGCCGGGTCGGCAGCGTGTCGAGTAGCAAGCATGGAAGCCACACACCCAACCCGCCCGTTAGTGAAGCCGGTAGCGATGATGATGGACCTGATGCACAAGTTAGACGAGAAGCTGGGGAGGATGTCGACATGAAGGATGCTGAAGAGCGTGAAGAAGGTGCTGAGGAGGAGGGTGCTGAGGATGAGGGCGCCGATGAAGAGGGTGCTGAGGAAGAAGGTGCTGAGGAAGAAGCTGGCGATGAGAAAGCCACCGAGAAAGAGGAAGCCGAGAGTGAACGGGCCAGTATTCACGACTTCGCAGACGACGAGAGCGATTTGAGCGATTTGAGCGATGCACCAGAGGGATACGATGAGGAAATGCCTCCAGGACTCATGTTCCCCAACCTCGGTCGCTCTCCCGAAAGTGGAGACTCCAGCGGTGAAGATGCCGACAGCGAGAGCGAGGGTGACGATGAGGCGGAGGAGAGTGACGGGGAAGAGGACGGCGACGAAGCCGAAGAAGCTGAAGAGGGCGAGGAGGATGATGAAGAAGAAATAGACCTCGGCCACGAAGACACTGAGATGGCGGATGCAGACGACGAGGCGACAGCGCTCGCGACCCCGGAGGGATCACCAGGGCCAGAAGCGTAGGGCGCCTGGAGTTCGAGGCCAAGGTCGGGGGCTCGCAGATGGGTATGATTGTACAATAATGAGGCTAGCTATATCTAGGGTGGGAGTTTTAGAAGGTTGACGGGATATTTTATTGATGGTCAGCACGGTCACAGGATGTTCCTATATTGGTCTTTCTTAAATTATATTATGGGCTACCCTGTTGTATTAACTCGTCAGTAACAACGAATCCAGTAGCGAATGTTTTGTCCATATGAGTACCGCGGTGGATTTGCCGACAGAGTCAGACATTAGACCAATGTGTAAGCATGGGCCAAGCTGGTGAGGTGTCTTAGATGGGTGTCTCACACACCCGATCAAACCCGCGATGCACATTTTGGGGAGTCAATTCTCTTTGCAAGCTGCCTGGATGTTATGGAACCCAGCCTCCGATTATAGCGCAAGGCTTGCCGTGTATCAGATTTAGTTCCTTTAGCATATTTACGACCTACGGCCAGATGGTCATCATTAACTAGGAATAGTAAAAGAAAATAAATCCCAGACGAGCAAAAAGAATAGGAACAAGGTATTCCTGGGAAAGGCAAAAAGAATAAACAATCCCCGAGACCTGGCTCGAACAGGTGACCTTTCGGTAACGAAGGTGGCAGTTACAGCCGAACGCTCTTCCAGCTGAGCTACTCGGGGAGTATCTCTGATTGATGAGTTTCGGCGATTCTTTTGTGGATCATCAATGGATAGCAGGGCAAGACCAGAAAGAATAAGATGACAAGTTGACCAGAACGCAATTTCCCATCCCTTCCCAACATCGATATCAATAAAGCGCTTGTATAATAAGTTAAGGAGCTTATTGACTATTAAAGGCGTAATAAATATTATAAAATATTCTGTATAGATATAAAAGGAGTCTCGTAGACATTTACAAAATAATACAACCCTACAGTTAGATAGATAGATAGCATCTTAAGAACATTAGCTACATCTTTGATACCAACTAGCCGTGGGGGAAACCCTTGTATATTTATGTCCAGTGTGTATTGAATGAATGCTTTCTCCTCTATTTCTGCCAACAAAAGCAATACATTGCATATTTTGGCTTTACAGCGTATTCCTTTCATTCTAGGGTGGAGCGTTTATTCACCGTTATTATATATCTCAGCAGCTGTGCAACCGATGTTGATCTAATAGGACTCGCGGCTCAGTGGAGGTGGGTATTATCTGGCTGGGTAGAGCCGAGAGCGAGCCGACCTCTGCTAGAGCTACACAGTTCCTACCCTGAATACTGTGAATACTCTAGATAGTAGTACTGCTTAAGAAGAGTAAGAGTAACAAATATCAGCTTAGCAGCTTTCCGGCAGGGAACCTTTTTTAGAAGAACGGATAGTCTCGGTGGCAAGGCGGTTCTACCCGTTTAAGTTTAAATAGACCTTATATTATTTGTTGTAGAATTGTAGATTCAATATGAACTCAGAATGTCAAGAATAAGTGCAGAGGTTGCTTGCAGTAATAATTGCTCAATTTAGGGGCTAGTGGCAAGTGATGTGAGTGAATACCCGATGTTACCCATAAGCGAGTTGTGCTAAGAGTTCGCAGTCCGCCAGTGGCCGTAACTGGCTTCTTGGTACGTTTCTTCTCTAGTCTAACGGAGAGAATTTGAGGAGCACCAAAATGTAGTCAAGACGCTAGGACAACTAAAAATCTTGAAATTTATAACCTCTATTGCTTGAGTAGACCTCAGGAAAAGAAGGAGCTGTCTAATACAGCGAAGAATGGGAAAAATGGGAAAAAGTCTCCCCTAGCATATTCGAGGAAATTTCGAGTGCCTCTTTGGCTGGACTGTACCCTCCCGAGCCCAATGACCTGTAACCAACGCTGCTCATCTGGCCACACAATTCGAAGCTCATACAAACTCTAGTGTGCTACCAGTATTACAAGGAGCACAAATGGTGGCTGGACCGCTTGTCAAAGTTCTCCGAAGGACAATCCGGCAGCGGGGGATATGTTGTGTTATCAGCCTGCCAGCCGCGGAGACGAGAAATCCGGGTCCACCAGTAGCGAATCATCCAACCTTCCATCTCGGTGACGGTAGGAGGAGTAAGGGATCCTCCGTTTCCAGGCTTCATGACGAAGTTCTCGGGGTGGTTCGGAGGAAGGAAAAGGGTACTGCAGACTGACAAAGGGTTGGTTCCGTTCGGGGGAGCGTTGCCTTCGAGGTCGAGGTAGTCCAAGAAGCCGATTGTGTGACCCTAAAGTAAGTCTTAGCAAAGCACTCTACCTGACATCGTTTACTCTCATGGGGCGAGTGTCACTAACCATTTCATGCAGTAGCAAGGGCCAGTATCCCATCTTGCTACCGACGGTTTCCCAGCCGTACATACTGACGTCGATGCCGTACCCAATGGCCGCGCCCATGTTCATATCACCCCAGGCGGAGTTCAAGAGGAAGAATTGGTGGTAGCGGTGGTCGCGCCCACCGGGACAGGCAGTAAAGTTTCCGTCCAGGTGGTCGTCGACCCAGCAGGCAGGGTTGCAATCAGGGAGGCCTTGATCATCCTTGAACTCCGTGTAGACATCGAGGCCGTCGAGGGAGCCCTGCAACTGGTTGCGGTCCCTCACAGCCCACCCGACGAAGTTGATCTTGATCTCGTCGAAGGGGAAGTTATCGTACCCAGGAAGCCACTCCCACCAGAAGTTGTACAACTTCCTGTACTGAGACTCGACCTGTTGGCGTGTAGTCTCGGTCACGGTCGTGTTAGAGTTCCATCGTACGCAGACGTTAATAGCCCTAATGACATAGAACCAGAGTCAGTTTTAGGCCACGACAGAAATCTAAGAAAATCGGCATGGCAAACGTACCCGTTCCCACCTATGACCTGGTCGAATGCGGTGTTCTTGTAGATGTCAGGGGAGAATTGGGTCATGTCGCGTCGGAAGCGAATTATCGAATTATCCCAAGCCTGGAGCACCGTGTCTCGGTATAGTTCTGGGATTGGGGCATCTGGTGGGGGAACAGAGCTCGAGGCAAGAGCCCTCGACGCCACTGCCGTCATGGCAGAGAGAAAGACAAAGCTGCTGTACATTATGCAAATAGTTGTCAGAGTAGTCAGGGGGCCCAATCTAGTTCTAGTGAGGCACAAGAGGAATGGATGGTGATGAGGATATGAACTCCCTTTAAATAAGGGATGCCATGTGACGAAAAGGAGGTTTCTTCTAGAGTCGACCGGATGGATATCAAGGCACACCGCCGTCAATTTACTGGGGTGGAGGGTTGAACTCGTATAGAACCTCACGTTACTCGGTGTCCCCGCCTTAGGTTGAACGTGCCAGTGAAAGTCCATGACGAAACTTCGGCAGCATCAACTGCATGATGCTACTGTATTCGTGCGGTGGCGGAGGGCTGGGCATCACCGCCGTTACGTCACTTGGAGCCCGCAGAAACGTAGATGCTTGCTTGGCCCGGGGTCTTTTAGTGCACGATGATCACAATCTTCATGGCCTCATGAGATATCTTGCCGAGAGCCGAATTATTGTCCAGCCTTGGCAGGTGTGAGATAGCTTGAGGGTGGTTGGCAGCCTCTGCGTGGCCAAGCACATGAGGGACAAGACCGTAACAAGCAGGAGCTATAACATGTTACAGTATGTAGGCGGGACAGAGCAACCAGTCAGAGATGTTTACATAGTTACGATTTGACGGGTCCACTCTCAGGGTGCCTCGCTGCATTTGCATTGAAGAACCTAGGTAGTTGGCTTGGCCGAGGAGTCCTAGTTTTGTGATGCAACCGACTCTACTCTAGTTTGCCGGCTTGGCAAGTCCACCGTCATTTTGTTGTCTCTGCCTTGCTTAACAATGCCGTTCCCAGCATATTCTCTGGAGAGTCGAACACCCGCGGAGTCAGAACAGATACATTTGCAGTCCGTGGGTGAACAGCTGATTTCCTTGCCTATTTTCGGAAGGTATTTAAGCAGGCAGGAGTCAACATTCGCGACCAGTTCGGAAGGTTGGCGGTCCAAGAGGAAGGTGGTGTGCTGCTCTGGTATTAGAGCCCAATTATACTCCCTATAGGGAGTGAAGAGGTGGTCACACAGGGTAGTCTTATCAGTCTAGGTGCTGGCTTTGAGGGGTCATGGGGTGACTTCTGGTGATCTCTGACCTCTCAAGCTATCTACGCTCTGTGACTTCCCTTATAGGTAGGCTTAAGCCTCAGTTACGTCGTACGGGCCGACCAGAGGGGACGTGTCAACCGAAGGGTCCACTTCGGCTCGCACCAGTTGACCAAAGAGGAGAAAAGAATTGAGGACTAGCTGGTATAATTCACGTTGAAGAAAAAAACGGTGATAGTCGGCGACTGGTAAGGGCTGGGGCGTAAAAGGTGAGAAGACTTTACAGGAATGACGGATACGAACTGGAGGAATGAAGGATTCAGGACAATTGAGTTCGGTGGTTCCGAAAACCTAGATTTTGGGGCTGATGGCATGAAGATACCGAGACAATGGGGGGATTCACAAGATTCACATACTACGTAGCATCAATGCCGTCAATGCCGTCAATGCCGTCAATGGTGTACCACACACCCATAGTTCAGGGGCAACGGCTCCGGGCTAGGATAGGACACTTCTGTGAAGAGTCTACACAGGGCGGCGGGTCCCCTGTTCACAAGGCCTGGATTTGAGATTCCCGTATAAATTGACACAATCTACCGCCGCATTTAGTACGGCCTTGGCAGCTTGATCAGCTTAACAGTGGGTTTGATCGACCTTCCATCTAATGGGCTCAGGTAGCAGGTAGTTTGAGGCGCCTTGCCCAGCATTCCCGCATCGAGGCGCTGGAGAAAAAAGAAGCTAGGACGGGTGGGGCGTGGTAAAAGAGTCTGACCAATACCGTAAAAAATGTGCAAACTCTCGCAGCTTAGCGTCTCCATATTTCCACTGTTAACCGCGATAGCGTCACAACCAGCCTAACCTATTGGTTATCCCCTTTTTGAGGAGAAACTGTGGAGCATCTAGACTAGCGAGTTGACAGTTTTTACGGTAATGTCAGTGTGGAGCCGCCGGGGTCAATTTCAAGCTCGGGGGCAAGGTCTTGCTTCAGGTCACCCATGCTTGTATGGCCGCCTTGAGCCACACATATTTTGTTGTGGACGACAATGACGTGGCCAAGGAAACCTGAGTCTGTATTTATGGGTTGGTTCAACACGACAAGCACGGACAGAGCTGCTGGGATCCAAGAGCCGTGAGCGGTCATATCGACGCGCATGATATAATGATCATCTCAGGGGCCACGGTGCCACTATCCACTGATCGTGAGGAAAAGGGGCACAAATAACAGGACTACTAACCATCGAGCACTACAAGACGGCGTCGTATATGGGATGTTATCTTATCTAAGGGAGTTCAGAACATTCTATTCAAGCTACCCCCATGGTTATGGATAATCGATAGAGAATGTAGATATCTATTCAAGTCTTCTATGTACACACAATTGAAAGCAAACCAAGTCTATCTTAGAGAGTTCAGCTGTAATTGACAGAGCAATTCGAGCTTAATCTCTAGATCCGTCCCACCACGCGTCCACCACATTAAACCAGTAGCGCCGCAAGCAGTGCAGCCAGAATACCCTCGCTAGGAACTCCCATCATGGCGGCTGGGTTGGAGGTCGTTGTAGCAGTAGCCGGTCCAATAGCCGCGGTAATGATACTGGAGGCCGACTCAACAGCGGCGGAGTCGGGGGAAGAGCTCATGGCATCACAGACAGGTCGAAGGAGATCAGTGCCGTCTATATCGATAACATAAATTGTTAGTCTTAGAACCAGAATGAAAAGATGCTGCGTAATGGGCACAAGTATTACTGACCGCTGACGTCTTTGATACCACACCCGCTACCAGGCACACAGGTTGCCATGTGCGCAACGAGAGCTCCAATGTCGGAGCAGAGGCACTCCAAGTCTGTGCTCTTGCATCCAATTTCTTCTCCCACTTTAGGGAGACAACCGAGGATGCAGTCAGGGACCCGGGAGAGTAGGCCAGGCAAATCTGTCGACGAAGCCGAAGAGGCCGTCGTCGTCTCGGTCTGTGCGATGACACCGCAGACGACAAGAGACGCAAGCTGGATCTGGGAGAACTTCATGGCGAAGAGAATTGATGTGATAATGATGATAGATGAGTGTTCTTAAGGAAAGACGGAAGTTTTTGATGATACAGCTGAAGAGGAAGTAGAAGTTATGATTAGCTCCAGAAGCCAGACGTGCTGCTTGCTCTCCTTTATAGTCAGGCACATTGTTTAGAAACCGGCAACTTTATCTTATCCTCGGGTCTCCTAGGTGCCGAAGAATCCCAGTCAAATGCCTTGAGTGCCTTGCCTCTCCCAAGGTGCCTTGACAAACTCATTTGCCCCACAGCATCACCCATGAGCCTGACTTGTCATGACAGTATAGAACCAGGAGACAGACAGAGGCTTGTCCAAATAAGAATACGACCCACAATTCTCCAAAAGTCTGAAATCGTCGTAAACTTTGTGCTTCGGCCATTGGTGCCCCGGAGTTTCGAAATCACGTCCACCGCTCGATGCCTCGCGCGCTACGCCCTGTGGGAGATGAGCCGATCGGACCGAGAGGGGAGACCCGCCGCCCCGTATCCCAACTCACATGGCACTGCTCATACCTGGGTATTATTACCAATTTCTCTCAGCCAATCGTCGCATTGGATTTATCCTCATCGGGCGTTTGCCTCGTAGTGGCGCAGCGAGTGGATGGTCTCTGCGACATCCGTTCGGCGAGTTTCAAATCCGTTCGGCGAGGCCGATACGTGGTCCACTTCGCTTAACACTCGGTGAGGAGCTTTCTGGACTCTGAGGATTTGGCAGTCTAGTCTTTTCTGCTCGTATCTCTCAAAACAATCTCTCTCTTGCTCTCTTCCCTTCAAGCCCCGTTATGCTAGGCAGATTCTCCAGTCCATGTTCTCAAGGCAGAATTCTGCCAGACCTTTGGCAAAGATGAGCCACCCATTTATTCCATTGAAAGACAGTGAGATCCCTTCCCCTATTATTCTTTATCACTAGCCAGAGTTAATGTGGGCATGTCCAGGTGCAGAAGGCGACTGCAGCGCCACCTTTAAAGACTCGATACCGAAAACACCCACAAATCGCGGACATGAGGGGAACCGCCTTCGTCTCTCAGCGGCCCGCCGGTCTCAAGCCGTTCTTTTCGTCAAAGTACTGCTGGGATGGCTGGTCACGTTGCTCATTTCACTCGCAATATACGCGGCCCTGTATTTTTACTCCGAGATCATGTCTATCATGTCGACTTCGACAAAGCGCCAGTTCAATGCCTTGATCACTGCTCTCTCCCTGGCCCTTGGATTCTCGGTTGCGAAGGGTCTAGGTGAGATCGTGAGCATGCTCCGATGGTGGCTACTAAGTCGCCGTTACTATTCCCGTCGACAGGTGCGCTATGTCTTCTGTTCTCAACCTCCTTTTGTAGGCACAAGTTTCGTTGAAGCTAATTATTGCAGGTCGAGTTAATCCTCCAGGCTGAGAGTGTCTTTCATGTCATAATCCTCTCTATCAAAACGCGTCAGAAAGCGACGCATCTTTTTGCCATATTCTGGCTGTTCCTGATACTCGTACGGAAGATGTCCAATCATTTGATGCCTTATGTGCATCAAACAGCTTGCCTGGTATCTATTTACTGATCGAGCATAGGGATCCCAAATCGGCCTCGCGTTAATGGGCCTCTGCTATTCAGTTGAGCAAGCTGACAGGAACGTCCTCCAAATTACTCCCGGGAGAATCGAAACACCAGACATGAGCACTTTACGGACGGCAACGACGGTCAAATCAAATTCAACGTCTCGAACGGCTCAAGAGTTCACAGCAAACAGGTTAGTAAACAGGATACGTTGCCGCGACACTACATCTCATTGCTAGTTCTGTTCCTACCAAGCTTCATAACGTTAATACGCGTGCATATAGCTTTGGACAAATTTCTTTGGCATACACCACGGAGACTCTGGATCAACAACCCTCCCCAGGGGAGCTTTGGACTGCTCAAGATCCCCTCATGTTCTGCGGCGTACGCGATTGCCGTTACTTCTTTCATGAATGGGCAGCCGCCACCGACAACGATGACGAAGAACAAGAAGATGGCCAACGCCTAGTTGCTACCACGGATCGAATGGCTATCGCCTCTGCCTCTTGCGAAAGCTCGCTCGTATCGGATCTCAATGGCGACCAAGATCATCACATCTCTATTATCTCAAAATCCGGGAAACTTACCAGCGTTTTCTTTCCATTGCCAAACGGCTCCAATCAGACGACCTTCTACACAAACACAAGCAGTACCTGCGGCCCAGGCTGCAGCATCGTCTCAGCTGTAGAAGTATCAGATACTGACAGCTGGTACTATAACTGCACATCAAGGGTGAGCAAAGTCTTCAACAGTACTCTACCGGAGCACAAAATGGGCGAAGGCCTTCGGTCCATGGCTGCAGGTGGAATTGCACTCCAAGGTTACGACGTGACGGAGGTGCACCAAGATTTGAACGTTCAGTTCCAGACATACCCAGCGCAGTCTGTCTTTGGACTCCCAGTGGAAGGCTACGCCAATTCTATGGCTATCAGTATTGCACGCTTTTCGATTGGTGTAGTGGCTGTGACAGCTGAAATCAACCCTACTCAGATTCTCGACGGAACGGTTCCCGCACAAGGGGATATCCTTGTCGTGGAGCACTGGAATTATGTGATCATGATACTGGCCCTCGTCGTGGGGTGGCATCTTGTCTTCGGGCTTGGTTCGGCCTTCCTGGTGATCAAGGTTATTATACCTTCAGGGGGGCCTCTAGCCATAGCCCGGGTCCTCCAACCTATGACGATGGCTGGAAGTAGTGGTGGGCGTTGGACATATAGGTGTGTGTATATGCCAGAAGAGATGTGTTACGACATATCCATGGAGCAGCAGCAGCTTAATCCAGACCCGATGCGATTAGCCGTCCCGGGGTAAGATAAATATGAAAATAAACACTGAAATAATATGCCTTCAATATGGGAGGAATCTACAACGCCACTTGTGACCATTGCTCGGGCTAGTCTGGCATCTCCCGGCTGTATTGTCCGATTGACATAAGTTTTAGGTGGCTCCGTCGCCCTGACTCAAATAACCATGATTTTCGCTATCAGACAACCATGTGCAGGCTATTCCGAATCATGGATCACCGGTTACAAAGCTCATTGATAGCCATGTGGGCTTTTAGCATAGACGATGATGCCAGGAGCATTTTAATAAAAACACATACAACAACCGGCACATGGGTGACCAGCTCAATTGTGGAGGCGGTGTAAACTGCTTCATAACGACAAGAGATCCCCTGAGCGGTGTGATAGGGGATGAGCTCGGCCAGCCTTACGGACTGTAGTCGGTAGGGTTCTTTTGTTCTGGTAAACTGCCAGATAGGACAACTCGTCAAAATCGGTATCCGAGGGCGGTTGCATATGTTCCCATGGCCCTCAACCTTCCACCTGCAAGCTCAAACCAAGTGGCGATGAGGGGGCTATCCACGGTTGGCACATTATCTCGCACGGTGTTTTCTGCGGCAAGGCTCTCTCTCAGTCGGCTGATCTCAATCCAGGCGATGTCTGATGTTAATTCTCAGTCCCACTGGAAGATTAATAGAGCAAGTAATCCTCTTCATTCTTACAGACCAACGTGAATCGCATCATTTCTAACATTAGCAATACCATACTAGCTGGTTAACTACCTTATCGAAGTAGCGGTTTCTAGCTACCATTTTAGGCAACTCACTACGCCTTTTGAGGACATTCTCCAACTTTGCTCCAGCGTGTTGGCTCTCAGATAGAGACACCTCTCGCTGCCTGATCTAGACCGTGGTACGGAGTAAATAAGTTACTGGATGGATCAAGGCAGAAAATTGAAGCGATGGAACTCCCTATCCATCAACATCATCGGCTATCATTCCCTCTCCCCCATTTACTCACCCTAATATCTGCAATCCCCAAAATAGCCAAAAAATTAGCAAAAACGCTGGACTGCAATCACCACGCCGCAATGCCTGCAAGATATTCCTCTGCTGGAGCTTATCTAAACTACGACACATTTTAAATTTGAAGAATTTGATGAGCCGACTAGGGACATTTGCATTTGCTCGGTCGCCTTCCACGAGAGTGCAAAATCGAGAGAGTTGGCTGAAGTTGAGATAGGGTCTATGCTCTTATTCGACGGAGGGAGAAAGTCGTGCCTCAGGGTGTTGTCACTAAAACCATGAGTGGCTCTACCCGAGAAGGCACTGGAAACACCTTCAATCCAAAATGTTCATCGAGTTGCCCCTCATACTAGATCTACTGTTGTTGAGGCGACGGAACGAAATTGACTGGTGGAAAAGACAAGCATTGGTCGATGTCAAATTCTCCTTGTTGTCGGCAGCGGACCGACTATGATGAAGGTAATCATTCATGCACACCGGGTGCCTTTCTCTCTTCTTTGCTTCAAATCATCGCTCTATTGTTTGCAAATATAATTTTGGGCCCAGAATTGTATTTGCTTTTCTTTTGTTTAGCTGCCAAGTCCATCAGTTCCTAAATCGTCATTCCGCTCCCGTCGTGACCAGACCATGAGCGCCTCTAGTCCTGTTCCGCCTCACTTCACGATAGATCGATATGGCATCTCGGGAATGACTTAGAAAAGACCGTTTAACTGTCCCACACCAAGACCTTCTCCTACTCCATGCTTCTTCACACCATTCACATTTAGGCTTACTGGCCCCTCATACCCAACACGCATGACGACTAACTACCGCACAAATGGCCCCTGAGGATGTTGGTTCACGAGGCTATCCTCAGGATCAGGGGGTCACTTGATAAGCACTGTCAAAGATCTGGCATAGTTAATGTTTGTAGGGGCCCGAGGATCAGCTGTAAATTGAAAACCCGACTCGATGCCTAGAAAAGAATGAAGTGATGGCTAATCCTTCCAGAAGGATGCAATACAGTATAGTACAATGTTCCATGTAATGTTCCTTGCAATTTTCTCACGTTGCTTAGGTACGAAAATCAGGGCGTGCTTATCATTCGGAGGCGAAGATATCGTCCTGAGCACCATCCATGAAGCCCATGCGCTGGTTGTAGGTGGGAGATTGGTTGTTGGGGGGGTCGACGTTGTCACCCTCGGCCTCTGCAACCGAAGTCAGTAATCCAATCTAAATAAGACTCAGGGGATATTCAACTTACGGTGCCAGACCATCATCTGCTTGGGGCCGGCGACACACTTGGAAGGATCGTCGCGGCACCAGACGGGGGCCTTGGGCGTGCCGAGCTTCTTGGTGGACGTGCTGCCGGTGACCTTGCAGCGGTGGTTCTGCATGTACATGTTGGGCTGGCCACCTGTGCGGGTGTTAGTATTCGAAGTGGTGGAGGAAGAGGATATCACTGACAGCCATCGGGGATCCAGAGCCACGCGCAGTAGCAGCCCTCCTCGGGGCACTCGGGCATATCGGCGGGGACGTCATACCACGTCTTGCGGAAGAAGGGAGAGCTGAGTTGAGCTGAGTTAGTTGGTCGAATCATAGAGATGCCCGAGTGGAAGAGACGTACTAGTACCGCACGGAGAAGACGACAAGGTTATCCATGGTAACCTTGGAAATGTCGCTCTCGTAGGAAATAGCCCAGGCGGTACCGCCAGTTGACTCGATGCTGCGAGTGTGCAGTTCACCGCCAGAACCATCACCGCCGTCCATGAGGCAGCCGGGGGGGTTGCCGGGACCCCTCCAGGGCATGGAGCGGTTCTTGCCGTCCTGCCAGTCGGTGGCGAGGGAGCCGTCGTAGGACAGGGTCGTGAAGGCGCGGTTGTTGGCCAGCTCGGTCATGAAGGACTTGCCAGCGGGAAGCTCGAGGAACTCGCCGTCGGCAGGGGGGGTGAGGTCGCAGCCGCGGTCGGCCTGCATCCACCACTCGGCCTTGGTGAGGTTGTAGAGGGGGTTGACGGCCTGGTTGGTGTTGGGGGCGTCGACTTCCGTTTGGTTGCCGTTCTAGAACGGAGTTAGATCTGATTCCTAGAGAGTTACGTCCGATGTGTTTACCTTGCAGTACATGCCCGCGTTCCAGGAGGCAATGTGGGCGCTCGCCGCCGTGGCGAGGGTGAGGAGAATAGCGGAAGAGTACATGTTGGAGTTTGAATGATTGACTGGAAAATGAGTGATTGAATTTACTTGACAATGGCAATTTTAATGAAAGTACGGTGCAAACTAGGCACCAGAAGAAGCGAACAAGGAGGGTTGAACTGAAGGCGATGAGGCTGTCTCGGTGTTTCGGTGACTGCAACACCATGACTTATATACACTGCCACCCCGTAAGCCGCCGTACGAGGCCGCATATCTGCCCAGGCGCTAGATTCCTCAGCTGGCAATCGCAACTCAGTGTCTCACACTATTCTACAACCCAGACGGAGCCCAGCTCCTCACAGCGGCCCTTCATCTCCTGCGTCGCCCGCCTCAGCGACTCGGCAGCCCGGGAGCGGCCGCCCTGCACGACAGGGATGCGACGGCCTCTGTGCGCGCGACGCCGACAGCGCGGAGATGAAACAACAGGCGGGGAACAGCGGCCGGCGACGACCATTCACAGGGCGTCCTTAGACGAGAGCTGGCGTACGGGACGACGTTGAAAGACAGCCCTGGCGCAGATGCGGCGATCCTTCGGGGGGCTTGGCGGCGGAACGTTCGGTAGAAGCGCACTGCCACAGCCACTGGGAATGTTTCGAACTGATGAGCCCGCCCCTGGCTTGGTACTGGGCATCGCAACTAGCCAGCTCAGGGCCGCGATTGCTGTCTGCTATTCAATTAACACCACACGGCGATCCTTCATGGCCACTTGCGCTCGCATTGAGACGGGAGAAGCGATGAGGTATAGGGCTGAGTCGCGCCTGAGTAACACGAGTTGCCCATCTCGCTCGGGTCGGTTGTACGGTGGGATACCGCCTGTCGCTTGGGATGAGGCTTGATACCAAGTGGGATGAGCTCAGAGACAGTGGAATTTAGGATTGTGGAATTCCTATTGACAGCCTACTTATTATGCCAAGACAGTCCATTCTCATTAAGATAACTATCACTTTAACTGTCGTGTAGCTCCGTGCCCAACACCATGGGCCACAGCAGTAGGAGTAGTGGGGCCATCTTCGCCAGGGAAAATAAGGGCGATCCTGTTTCCCTGTCACATCAAATTTGGTGGAGTTGAAACACCAGCGCAGCGCATTTGCCCCTCGATATATCCCCAAAGTCGGGAGCGGCCGCCTGCAAAGTGGGCTTGGCCATTGAAACAGTGATGATCATTAAGTTACTAGTGAGTCTGTGATGCCCTAACCCTCCTCCTTGTCCATCTCGTCCCTCCTGCGTTTAGGACCATCCCGCTGTCCTCGCTTTCCGCCCTTGAGCGTGCTGCCCTTTTTGCCCCTCTCCTCTGTCAGATTCTTCATTTGGTTCCTCGCGTAGCGTTGCGCTTCCTCGATTCTGGGCTGGAGCGTCATCACCTCCTCCTTGACAGACGGGTACTCCTTAAGCTTCTTGCCCAAGGCCGCCTCAATTCGCAGGTAGATCTCGACATCGTACTGAGTGACCAGGCTGATGGCCACACCGGACTTTCCGGCACGGGCTGTACGTCCGACACGATGGATATATGTCTTGGAGTCCTGGGGAAGATCGAGATTGAGAACCAGGTCGACCTTGGGGATATCAAGACCACGGGCCGCGACATCGGTGGCGACGAGGATGTCGCGGGTACCACCCTTGAACTTGTTGAGCGCACCCAGACGATTTGACTGGGATAGCTGACCGTGGAGCGGGATTGCGCCAAAGCCCAGCGTTCGCAGCAGGATGGCAATTCGCTGCGTCTCCCAGACAGTGCGAGTGAAGATGATGCAAGACTGGCCAGCGTGTTCGTTGATGAGGTAGATGAGGTAGGTATCCTTCTGGCCGTGCGGGATGAAAACGTAGTGCTGTAGTAGAGTCGACACAGTCTGGTACTTGTTGGAGCTGATGCTCACTCGCACTGGGTCCCTCAAACTGGCTCGCTGCAGACTCTCAATCTTGGAGCTGAGCGTGGCCGAGAAGAGGTAAGTTCGTCGCTCGCGGGGAATAAACTTTAAAATCTTGTCGATACTGGGACCAAAGTCCATGTCAAGCAGACGATCGGCCTCGTCCATGATCAGATACTTGAGCGTCCGTAGAGAGAAGCCCTTGGTCTTCTCAAGGTGGTCCACCAGACGACCAGGGGTCGCCACAATGATATGAGGCTTCTTGCCGAGTGCAATCGATTGCGGAACCATATCCAGTCCACCCACAATGACGGCGCATCGTAGAGAGATCAGCGATCCCAACGCTTCAAACGCCTGGCCGATCTGGGACGCCAACTCTCGGGTCGGGGCGAGGACGAGGCCAAACAGCGGCTGGGGCTTTTCGAGGAGGGCCTGGAGGACAGGCAGGGCAAAGGCCGCAGTCTTTCCACTACCAGTCTCGGCGAGACCAATGATGTCGCGGTCTTGGAGCGCGGCGGGGATTGACTTCTCCTGGATCGGGGTGGGATACTTGTAACCGAGGGCGTCGCAGGCTTCGCAAAGAGCGTCTACAACTCCCTGGGGAGAGTCAGCGGCCATTATCGTCATCGGGCTCAATCCAACTCACCAAGTCCTTGAACGTCTTCTTGGGGGCATCCTCTTCGGTAGACGGGGCCTCCAGAGTAGCCGATTCCTCCCCAGACGGTTCGGGGGAGGCCTTGACGGGAGGGTCCTCCACGACAGGCTTCTTCTTGGGCGCATCATGCGCCGTCTTTCTTCGTTTTGAGCTCTCCATCTTGGGCGATTTGCGGAGTGACAATATCACAGAACTAACTTCGTCGAGAGAAAGCATCATGGTCGAGAAAATTTTAGTGGGGTTCGTTATCGCACGTGCGCTAGTCTTATCGCGATCCCCGCCAAACTTTTTTTCTTTCCTTGCGCCTGCGACAAGGCCCAGCCTCTGGTTTGCAGGTTTTTGAAGCTTCACTACACGCATTCACCACCAACTCAATTCATCATGGCCCGCAAACGCACGAAGAAGAGAACCCACATGGGTGCCAACAACCCGGAGGTGGACGCGCCCGGCCATGCCAACGCGCGGGACCCCAAGAGCATGGTCATCCGAATTGGAGCCGGCGAAGTCGGATCCAGCATCAGCCAGCTCGCAACCGACGTTCGAAGGGTTATGGAGCCCGGCACTGCCAGCCGATTGAAGGAGCGCCGGGGTAACAGGCTCAGGGACTACGCCGTCATGGCCGGTCCTCTGGGTGTCACCCACTTGATGCTGTTCTCGCGGTCCGAGAGCGGCAACACCAACCTGCGAATGGCCCTCGCACCCCGAGGCCCGACGCTGAACTTCCGGGTCGAGAAGTACTCACTCTGCAAGGATGTCCAAAGAGCGCAAAGACACCCCAAGGGCGGCGGCAAGGAGTACATCACTCCTCCTCTGGTAAGCTCGCTGGAAATCTCAAGTTCTCGCCTCGCTAACCCGTTCCAGCTGGTCATGAACAACTTCACTACCCCCGGCGCCGACTCCAAATCCAAAGTCCCCAAGCACCTCGAGTCCCTTGCCACCACCGTCTTCCAGTCCCTCTTCCCGCCCATCAACCCCCAAGCCACGCCGCTCAAGTCGATTCGACGAGTACTCCTCCTAAACCGCGAGGCGTCGGAGGAAGATGATGGCACCTTCATCGTGAACTTCAGACACTACGCAATCACCACACGGTCAACGGGTGTGTCAAAACCCCTGCGAAGGCTGAATGCCGCCGAGCACTTTTTGTCGACCAAGACGAGCAAGAAAGGAAAGATGCCCAACCTGGGCAAGCTTGAGGACATTGCCGACTTCTTGGTTGGCGGCGACAACGGCGATGGCTACATGACGGATGCGACCAGTGGAAGTGAGCTCGACACCGATGCCGAGGTTGAGATCCTCGAGTCTGCGCCTAGGAAAGTTCTCTCTGCCAAGGCCAGGCAAGCGGCTGCCGAGAACGACGCTGAGCCCGAGGCGGATGATGAGAACGTCGAGCGCCGCGCCGTCAAGCTCGTTGAGCTTGGCCCCCGAATGCGCCTGCGCTTGACCAAGGTCGAGGAGGGTCTCTGCTCGGGCAAGGTCATGTGGCACGAGTATGTGCACAAGAGCCAACAGGAGATCAAGGAGCTAGAGAAGCGATGGCAGAAGCGGAACCAGGAGAAGGAGGCGCGAAAGAAGGAGCAAAAGGACAACATCGAGAAGAAGAAGAAGGCCAAGGAGCAGAACGGCGGCAAGGGCGACGACGATGACGATGCCGATGACTACTACAGCGACATGGATGTGGAGGAATTCGACAGCGAGGGATTGGCTGGCGACGCGGAGTACAAGGTCCACGAGAAAATGGAGGAGGATGGCGAGTGGGAGGACGAGCAAGAGGATATTGCCAACAATTTCTAAAACTGTTTTCGCGGCGGTTGATTACCATTGGGTTGCGGTTATGGCGTTTTACATATCTGGGTCTACGGGCAATAAATGTGTGATTCCTCATGAATGAACTTGTGCTGTGCTGTTGTGTTGCTGTATTATTGCGGTCACTGCGGTGTTGTTAGAAGGCTGTTGATGGACTGTACTGCTGATGCTTGATAGTACACACCGCTGTTAGTTCCTGATAAGCCCCACCTCGGATCTTCAAATCGAAGCAGCTCTGTTAAACACCAAGAAGAGTCAATGAAACAAAAGACAAGACGATAATACATTTCAAGAGCTTCCATTCGTTTTTAAAGAGTAAAAAACCAAACTCGCATTAAAACACATCTGATAACTGCTGTTAATGATGTCAAACCACTCAAGACGTAACAATACCCTGTCAGGTGCAGGGTAGCCGGATAATTTCCGCCATTCTGGTTTGCTGGCCACTATCTAGTGTAGCGTTGTTCCGTGAGACAAAGTGACAGTCCAGCAAACAAACTCCTTCTCCGAGACCATCGCCTTGCTGGTCTCACGCGACGTCCTTCCAAGCCGGTGTCTCGGTAGTTTTCATCTTTTTTTGCCTTTTTTTTCATCGTGTCTCGCGGCCGGTTAGCGCTTTGGGACTTGTTTAGCAAACGGATATCCCAGACAGCCAACCAACCAACCTCCCGCTCTTCACGCTCGGAGCGACGACCGTGACTGAAGGCGCACCGGCAACACCATGATTCGCAGGCCAGTGGGAAATGCGTGGGCGGCGCGGCTGTTGGTCAACCGGGGAGTTCGCGCGCCTTCTGCAACGTGGACGCGCCTCTCGTCAACCGGAACGCCCAAGACTTCGGAGGCCGGTGCCGGCAAGCCCTTCACGGGCGCGGCCGAGGCGGCGAGGAGTTCCAAGTGGGAGCGCACCAAGAGGCGCTTGTGGGAGGAAGTCCCCAAGACCCGTGAGGAGTGGCGGCGGCTGATTCTCCTGGCCATTGCGATTCAGATAGTCTGGACTGTGTACGACAACGTGCGTGACTCGGCGCCTTCACCCGTCCCGCCTATCGAAGCCGCGGCCTCGGAGGAGCTGGTACCCGTCGAGTCTCCTGTGGAAGTCCTCGATCTCAAAGCCGCCGATGCCAAGCTGCGCAAGGAAGCCCGCAGCTTCGTCTTCGAGGGCCAGGGCAAAGTGCAGGGCCGCGTGGACGTGGTCCGCGTGTCGAGCAACCACCCAGTCGAGGACGAGTGGGATCTCGCCGTGGCCAAGGGCGTTGACGGGGCCAAGACTCTCTATTCGGGAGTCTACGATGGACACGCGTAAGTATCCCTGGTGGGAGATGTCGGGTCGAACAAGAGCTGATTCGGATTTTCCGTGTAGTGGTTGGGCTACTTCCAAGGTATTGAAGCAGTCCCTCGTCTCGTATGTGTCGGCGGCCCTGTCCCGCATGGCTGCGGAGACTTCTGGCAACGTGGTGGACGACGCTATCAAGAACGCCTTTGTTCGTCTTGATGACCGCATCACTGCCGATGCGACCAACGCCATCAAGGCTGGCTATGAGCCTGGTGCCGCCGAGGTCATCTCGGCCATTGCCCCCGCCATCGCCGGAAGCTGTGCCCTTCTTTCCATCTACGATCCCCAGACATCGACACTTCGCACTGCCGTCACGGGAGACTCCCGCGCTGTCCGTGGCGCCTGGTCAGCGACGGCCCAGCAGTTCCAAGCTGACCAGCTGAGCGTCGACCAGACCGGCTTCAACAAGGGCGAGGTCGACCGCATCGACCGCGAGCACCCGGGAGAAAAAGACGACATCCTGAGCCCCAGCTCCGGCCGGCTTCTTGGCCTCGCGGTGACGAGAGCCTTTGGCGACCACCGCTGGAAGTGGACCAAGGAGCAGATCACGACGGCAAAGGAGGACTTTTACGGCACCAGCCCGCGGCCCAAGTACCTGACGCCGCCGTACATGTCCGCCGAGCCCGAGGTCACGACGCGCCAGATCCAGAACGACGACTTTGTGATTCTCGCGTCCGACGGCCTCTGGGACATGATCAGCAACGAAGACGCCGTGACCTGCGTGTCGCGCTGGCTCGCGGCCAAGAAGGCCGGCAAGCCCGAGCCAGTCAAGGAGACCAAGCACGTCGGCGGGCTGCAGGACGGCTGGATGGCCACGCCGGAGCACTTTGCCATCGAAGACCTCGACAGCGCGGCCGTGTGCCTGGTCAAGAATGCGCTCGGCGGATCGAGGCGGAAGCTGTTCCTGGGCGCCGTGACGACGTACGCGCCGATGAGCCGGAATGTGAGGGACGACATGACGGTGCAGGTGATTTTCTTCAAGGATCCGTACCAGAGCAAGGCGTGGAGGAGAGCGTTTGGCGTTAGTGACTCTCGATAGACGGGTTGTGGCACTTGCTGGTAAGCCCGGAGTTGTGCGAGACGGATGCTTCTCTGGCCGAGGATATGCTTGTTTAGCTGAGGATGCTTTTGTTCAGCTGGCTATATACCTGATCCCTCCTCATTGACAGTCTCTCGACCTTTTCGGCTTGAGAATATTTACCCTGATGCCTGAAACGTCTCTATTCCACTTGGCTCCCAGAGATTTAGCCCCGTGAAATCCGGCCACGGATTGGCATCAGTGGGCGAGATGATGCCACAGTTAATCCAAACGACATCACGACCACTACAACCCCGAGCCGAAGTTCGTCATTCCGTGCATTCCGTGTCCTTAGAGCTTCGGCGGTAAGCTCTGCCACTCACTCATTGCACGTCAAAGTAGTGTAAACTATTGTATTTCGTTTCAAAACAGCAGTCAAAACATACCATGAGGGAGATTAGTTATTCGTAATTCGCCACTAACACTACTCTGACGAGGCAGGTCAAGTCATTTGGATGAGAAGGTGAGGATTAGTTCAAGGCTCTTGCGGCTCGGCACTGATGAGGCGGAGTCACATCGCAAAGCCCGTAATCATGCCTCGTACCTGACAAGGCATATTCCTTTTTTAATATGCCGAATCTAACCGTTCATTAGAACTATCAGTAGCTAGCTTAAGCTACCTCGTTTGCTGGAGCAACCGGACGTCCGGTCTTGAATAATGCCTTGATATTCTCAAAGCACTCCCTCTCACCCCTTTGAAACGCGACATCGGTCAATCCTCCCACATGAGGCTGAATAGTGACCTTGTCGCTAGTTTTGAAGTACTCGTTGATGTTTGGCTCGTTCCAAAACACATCAAGCCCAGCCCGTGCAATCTTGCCGCTCTCCAAAGCCTGGATGAGAGCCGGCTCGTCAATCACAGGACCACGAGACGTGTTGACGATGAATGATCCATCCTTCATCGCTGCGAACTCTTTGGTCGAGATGAGATTCGTCGTCTCGGCGTTTAGTGGGCAATTTATTGACACGACATCGGACTGGCTGAGCAGCTCATGCAGAGAAGCGCAGTATGTCGCACTGTACTTGGCCTCGTCGTCTGCACCCAATTGCCGGCGGTTGTGGTACTTGATCCGCATGTTGAATGCGGTCGCTCGTTTCGCCAGATGCTTGCCAATGGCACCCATGCCAACAATCCCCAGCGTCATTCCCGACGGGTCCTTGCTGGGAACCACAGGATCTTTCCACAGGCCTTCGCGCGCACAGCGCTCCGCCCGGGATGTGTCCCGTATCACGGCCAGAGTCAAGAAGAAGGCCATGTCGGCTGTGGCCTCTGCAACCGCATCGAGGCTGTTGCAGAACCAGATATTGTTCCGCGTTAGCCAGTCGATGTCGAAGTCGTCGTAGCCGGCGGCTGCTGACGCGATAATGCGGCAGTGCGGGGTGAGGGGTTTAAACATGGCCTCGTTGAATGGATGGTAAGGACCTCTGCCCATCCGAATAATGAAGGCATCGATAGGGCCATGGTCCTTGATCATGGCCGGCAATTTCTCCAATGTTTCCTGATGGTTCTTCACATCGAGGACCTGCTCGTACGAGGGTCAGTTACATGGATGGTATCGCCTTGACTGCTGGTTCCTGAACCAGAGGGATGGATATACGGACAGCGTAGTCAAAGTCCTTCTTAAACTCGGCTAGGTAGTCGTCGCCGACGAATTTGGGGGTTCCGAGGGCGACCACCCGTGGCTTTTTGCCGCTGTCTGCTGTTTGAGACATGGCCGCGACGGAGCGGGGTGTGGCGACGGTTAAGTTAGATTTGTCTCAGATTTGGCTATGTTTAGACCTGAGCATACCCTGATCGCTTGGAACCAGTCGGGTTTGTAGTATTGGCTACAGCTTTCGTCTGAAATGAGAAAAAAAAAAGAGGTTATATTGCGGTGAGCACTGGGCAGCTGGGAGAGCACTTTGAGGAATGACTTAGAGGGGTGTTTTGCTCCAGCACCTGCCTGGGGAGCGAGCCTACGGAGGAGTGACACACGGTGCAGCTACACTTATTTCCGTGGCAGCGCACTGTACCAAGACCAACTACCTGTAATAATGGCAACATCCAAGACTCAGCACCTACAGTGGGCGTGCAAAAGATCCGACAATAGCAATAAAAGCTTACCTAATAAGAGGATTTATAAATTGTAAATAAAAATATTATTATTTATAAAATTATAATTTTTAATAATATTTTTCATCTATTTTAATATCTTAAAGTAATATAGTAACACAACTACTACCGTTAGCGATTTTAATGTTGTCGGAACTTTTGCACGTAACTGTACCAGCGCCACAAGAACATCACACATCAATTAGAACATCACAATGATACTGCAGAGTACTTGCATGGGCTCGCTGAAAGAAAACAAGAAGAGTGCCGCTCTTCTTGAATCCTGGCCGACAGCAACGCTCTTCCCAAGGGTAGTCTTCCACACAGGCCAATGCGTCATCTGGGGTACCCCCACGACAGAGACGCTAAATGCCGGGCCGCAGAGCAAGGGCGGGAAGCTGGGTAGGGGGACTTGCCTCACGGGGTGACAAGCTACGAAACGACCACTACGTGCCAATTTTAGTGGCTCGTCCTACCAAGGCGATCGTCAGAAGTTCGATGCTGCATCGCCTGTGCCTGCAAGGGAGTAGATGATGGGTACTACTTCTACGTGCTTAATCGAACTCTTTCCGCATTGCTGCGACACGATGCATGCCCAGTATGTCACTCTTGGCTACCCTCTCGCGCCAAATGGCTCGCAGGTCATGTCCGCCAGAGAGTCAGGTCTGGAGCATAGAAGTGACTGGGACCCTGCAGATCTCTACCCGTGGTGTCGCCACTCAAATATCCATCTCCACTCTGGGAGGATATCATTGATGCGACACCCGACTGGCTGGTGCTATCAAGGGGTGGAGCAAAGATGCTACGGCGTGGCCGTGTTGTGGTGGGAGTCATCGATAAGAGGTGAAAGATGCGTGTTGTGATGATCTAGGCCCTGGCTGCCTGTGGCCACAGCCCCGTTGGTGGTGATGGGTCCCTTCAACAGTGACATTGGGCTTGCTTCGCCCCGGAAGCCTCCCGGGGGGCCTGTCGGGGCTGTTGCATGTGGCGAGCCCAACCTGCGAATTGTTTCCAGCCTGGTAATCCACCTTGCAATCCACCATGCAATGAATGTACACACACATCTGTCTGCCACGCAAATCGCCCAGTCAATCTTGGTTTCTAACCTGTGAAGATACCACTCAGGCTATGCATCCATCGCCCCAGTCAATCTCCTCCTGCAGCTCCAGGACAATGGTGTAGACCCTGACCTTGAGGAGGGTGGACACCAGTACTGTCTTGAACTGGAACTCGCGGAGGCTGTCGAGGCTTTCGGTGCTGGTGTTGGTTGCGAGCTGGGTGAGGATCATGGTGAGCTGGGACGGTCGACGGCCGGAAAGTGAAGTCGTTGCAAATTGCAGAGGCGAAACCGAATGTCCTAGACCAAGCAGGAGATTTATTTGGAAATCCAGGTCGTGGAACGGGAATGGCTCGTTTTTTTGCTCCTGGGGATTCGTTCATGCCATGTTGAGCCCCTCATACTCGTCGAGCGCCCCATGCTCGAGTAGAGTGACAGCAGGCCGCCTGTTGAAAACTGGAGCATGATGCGAGATGGTCGTGTCGCTGCGCGAGTCTTGGTCCTTGGCTTCTCTGTTTGGCGGCGATGTTGCGATGGTGGCGTCGCAGCTGACGTTGAAACCGGGATACGGTGCGCCATGTAAACGCTGAGATAGAGACAACTGGGAAATGTTCCAAGGGACCTCGTTCCTGGGCAAGGCTAACAAGCTCGCCGTTGCCGTTCTGAATGTTGTCGGCATTCTTCGTTGATCGACTTCCAGGTTATTCCCGCAGCCTCGAGAGCGACCCTCCACTGCCTGAGCTTGTCACGGTCGGCTTTCATGTTTCGTCTCCCGTGGATCATATAGAGAGTGATGCTGTCCATTCCAAGATTCGGAAAATCGGACTGGTCCGATTTACCAAACGTGACGTGGCTTCCGTGTCGTGTCCTTTCCTCATAGCCGAGTCTGCTCAGAAGAGTGCACAAGTGCGTCTGCGACACTCCACACGGCGCCGGGCCATCTCCATCGCCTAAAAAGGCGAGGGCGGTATCCTGGAGCTTTTTGATCGTTTCCGGCGTTGGGTCCGGAGGCGGCGGTGATGGTGGGGGGGATGACTGATGGGTATGTCCTCCGTTGCGGCGGGCTTTGCCTTTACCTTTGTCCTTGGCTTTCGACCCCATGACGTGCTTCGTTGTTGCTGTAACTCCAAGGTCGATGATGTTTGGAGCTCAGTGAATGTACAGTATAGCACATTTCGCGAATTACATGGGATGTATGGCTTCTTAAGTACGTCATGGCGTATGTACGGGTGGCGATTGTAGGTTATTCGCGCGGTCACTTCGAGCGACTGCGCTGAGGAAATTACCTGGAACCCATTACACCAAGGAGATGGACAGCCGTAAACAGAGCCTAGAAGGCTAACCCAGGAGGTGGAACCCTACTCAGCCCCGAAGACATTTGCCTTGCAGGCTGGGCGGACGACAACGGCCGGGATGGTGGCTTTGATTGGGTTCTCAGCCATGCATCAACAAGCCCAATACCACTGTCGAAACTGCCCTGCACACAGCCCCCTCCCGAGTGTTGCGTCTAACACATACGAACCCTTGTCGCCGACAAAGCCTCACGATTGCCAAGCTTTGGTTGGATTCTTATTCGCGATGAAGACAAGCCGGGCCCGCAGTCAACAACCACATGGCGGTGCCGACATCTCAGCCCGCGTCATGGCCCCGCCAAGTTCAGGCGAGACAGCAGACCAAATACATGACCACGTAATAATCTGCTCTCTAGACGTCTTTTGTCCTCTTTCGTTATCACGTCTGACAAGACCATTGGCTGCTAACCGTCGAGGTGAGGCGCGTGCCGCTGCCTCCAACTAACAACGGAACGTCGTCCGGACAGGGAGCCTTGCCCTATCCTATCCCGATTGCTTGCGGCGAGGACGGTAATTCAATATGAGAACATGCTCCAACGGGGAAATTCCAGTACTCCTGCCAGAATGGCGACGTTCTCGTCAGTCACCGGAAGCTAATTCTGCGACGAACGGATAAGCCATTGTTGGCCGATGTCACTCAGCACGGCACCAATCTGCAGTCCCAGCCGGCGCTTAATCCCTGGTAATTACAGGCGGGCTCAGAATTGGATTCTCAACCGTCGCATTCTTCATCTTTACCACCATCATTATTCTCACGTGCAGCCCGCGCCAGTTCCGCAACTCCGGCGCCGACGTGCCTCTGTGGGGACCCCGCTCTGCCCAACGATGATGATGGACAACTAGATGATTGGTCCAACTTCTCCTTCAGACTTGAGCTCTGTTCATCTCCTTTATACTGGACTGAATTTGCGTTGTCGCAGGGGTCGAATTGAGCAAGGTGGCGAAACCTCACACCCGTCTTACACTGTGAAGCAAATACTCGAGCACCTAATGGTGGCCAGGAAGAGGCAATCCGTTTTCTTTTTACCCTTTTCATAATTCCGCTCACACTGTCCACTTGCACTTCCTCTGGGATGGTGCAGCTTCATGTCTCGCCCACTGTACGTTCATTAGGATTCAGCTTGTATACACTTGCAGCCTTCTTTTAAGCTTGTTCGCTTAGTGACACGAATGACGTTAAAATACATGACCCGGAAGCCAAATCCAGTAGTCTTTTATTCTGGCACACCAATGCCCTACGCCCGCTTTGGCTTAGGTGGCACTGAATGTCTCACAGAGTCTTCTGCCGACCGAACTCGGAATGACGTCTGACCTGCGACTCAGCTACCGAATAGTAGGAGCTCACAGTCCCTTTGGGCCGAACAATGCCGTTTCTAAACGCGGCGATATTCGGAGCTTTATCACTTGACGAGATCACGAATCACAGGTGCAGATGCATCATCGAAAATGATTGAGGGCGACACCTTATCGTAGAGTCATCGGCAGATATCGTATCTACTTATCTTGGTCGTAGATAACGGAGCGTCATATCAGCTCCTCGGGCGCCTTATAAGCAGGACGATCCCAGATCACAAAGATACCAATTGTGCCATATTCTCTGCAGTTTCTATTCACCATGGCTCCAAGCGCAATTGATCATATCTCGCCAGAGGCATCGTGGGTCGACCGCGATGACTTGCGAACATCCTTCACGTTGGCCATGTCGGCCATGTACAAGAACGAGGTCCCCCTCTACGGCGACTTGGTCCGCATCGTCGGAGACGTCAACCAGTCGACGCTCAGCAGTGCCCTCGATCCGAAAGTCCTCGCTATGCGCTACGGGGATGTCGCGTCGTCAAGACTTGATGTCGAGAGGCACGGCGCGATAAGATTGGGGACATCTCACGAGCTCCGCACCGTCCGCCGGATCTTCGCCCTCATCGGGCTTTATCCCGTCGGGTACTACGATCTTTCTCCTGCCGGATTACCCATGCACGCGACTTGCTTCAGGCCAAAGACGGAGACGTCGCTTCACAAGAACCCGTTCCGTGTCTTCACCTCGGTGCTTCGGCCAGAACTCATCAAGGATCCCCGGGCTAGAGATTTGGCATTGGAGCTGCTGTCAAAACGCAACATCTTCAGTGACGAGCTGATGCAACTCCTCAGTCTTGGTGACGCTCAGAACGGGAGGTTAACGCCAAACCAAGGCCGTCGACTTGTCGCCGAGGCAATGAAGACGTTCAGCTGGCATGGAACCGCTGCTGCCTCGCATGAGGACTACCAATGCTTGAAGGACGAGCACCCAATTCTGGCCGACATTGCTTGCTTCCGAAGTTCCCATATCAACCACCTCACCCCTCGCACACTCTGCATTACATCCTCACAAGACCTGATGAAGACGGAGGGACTCATGGTCAAGGATAGAATTGAGGGCCCACCGCCAAGATCGTGCCCAATTCTCCTGCGCCAAACGAGTTTCCTAGCCATCGAAGAACCCATCAAGTTCCTAGGTGCTAGCGACTCATCCTATGATTCCCTGGTTCAGGGCTCACACCGCGCTCGGTTTGGTGAAATCGAGGAGAGAGGAGCTGCCGTCACTCCAGCGGGGCGGCGATTATACGACGAACTCCTCGAGGAGGCGATGGCAGTCGCAGCGAGATCTTCGCAAGAACCAAGCCCGGAAGAGTTTGATAGGCTTGTAGAAACCGTCTTCAAGAAATACCCCGATGATTGGAGCGAGCTGAGAAGTCGCGACCTCATCTACTGTACATTTGAAGCGACCAGCAAAGGAATTGAGGCAAGGCTCCCCAAACAGAGTTTCCATCTCGACGCGCTTCTTGAGCAAGGTCTCGTCGATGCGTTCCCAATGACCTACGAGGATTTTCTTCCCCTTTCAGCAGCTGGAATCTTCCAGTCTAACCTGGGTTCCAACTCCCCTCCTAGGGGTACTGAAGCATACCCAGACGTTGCGGGGATGGAAGATGTCTTGGGTGCCAGTCTTGGCGACGCCGATAACATTTACCGCGCAGCGCAAGCCGAGAGTTTAGCCAAGTGCGCTTCCAGGCTTGGAATTGAGGTTTGTGTTTAAGTTGTATGGAATATGGGACACAGTAGCAAGCGGATGGTTTGGTTGTTAATAGTTGCGGAGGAACTGGACTTTGTGACACAGGGTAGCGAATGCGGATTGGACGAGACAGCAGTTTTAGGTCTTCATTGGCAGATACACAATTTAATTCACACGAGGCGATCATTCTTATAATATTTTAAACTGGGACTTTACTTTTTTGTTGTGATTTCCGACCATCTACAGTCTATCCAGTGTTTGAGGTAATTACGAAGGTAAAAGTCTCGTTTCATCTCCTAGCCGGTCACCCACAAAGGCTTTTCGACGCTTTACCGACAAATAATTAACAGACACCCCTGTGGATATTTTTATCTTCTAACAGTATACTTCATTAATCTTCTTCCCAGAAGTTGTTATCATCAGGCTTGGATTGTAGTCTAAGGCACCTGCAAGTTGAAAGCCCAGCTATAACATTCCTTGTTTCTAGTCTCACCACCATCGAGCATAGTCCCAGCAAGCCCTAATAAATTTTAATTGGGATTTCGCGGTGATGATAAATATGCTTTCTGAAATTATATTAGTGGCGAAGCCTACCGGTGGCACATTACGGGGTTGTAAGGATTACGGCAAAAGTGGCACCTGGGACCGAGCTCCGTACCAATGTGATGGCAAAGCTGTGGGAAGTTTTGTGGAAAACGATCATGCGGGCAATATAGCTCATTTCCAACTTCACGACATGGGGGATCCCTTCTTGGCCTTCATGGATAAGGCCTGCTTCTTTCCGGCTGACTGGATGAAAAGGGCGAGCATCGTTCCTGACATCTCTTACCGCTCTTGAGTCATACTATTAAGAGAGAATCTATTGAAATCTACCTGAAAATAATCTCTTCTATTTTGACGTGGATATGACGTGGCGTTGTTGACAGTACATCTAGTTGCGTGAGATGTGACTTGGCAGTCTCCGAATACGAGGACCGGTTCATGAACACTACATAATCTTGGACCACGGTAAGACCCCCCTGACAATGGCGAGGCTGGCCACGAGGTCTTGAGGAATTCGACTGTGGGAGACAGATGTTTCTAGATGTCTCGTTCATTCACGTTGTTCACTGGTACAACTGTCGAATGAGGCACCTAATGAATCTACCTCATTAGTTCTGTACTTAGCTGTATCGATTGCGTGTAGGACTTAAGACGTCTTGAGATGGACCCGATATCCGATTACCCCTTTCGTTTACTCAGCAGTGGGAAGCATAAAGTCAAAATGATGCAGTATAATACTTTAGAGAAGGACTTTATACAGCGCACTGTATGCCTGCCTCAAGTCGCAGCTGTCGCTTCTTTCCAAACGAAGTCGCTTTTGGTTCAAGAAAAGAAAAGAAAAGCGGAAATGTCGGCATCGTCCCTAGGGACTTGGGGTCTAGAATTCGTATTCGAGCGCATCATTTCCGTCTTGGCGATATTGTGTTATACCTTTCCAAGTCTTAACTAACTATTGGTCATGGTCTGAAGCCTAAAGTTTTGGCATTGCCCTGAAATTTGAGGGCGAGGGAGGACTAGATTGCATTCGCTTTGCCGCCTCACCACTAACATGAGACTAAGAGAACAAGAGACGGGCAAGTTTGAAGCTAGTGAGGAATCTGATAAAGCGATTTCAGCACTAACAACAGTGCCTGATACTCCAGACCTGAATATCCGGGCCAATCCTTTGCTTCATGTGTAGTTTGTGGGAATGGAAACCCCAGACATGGGGTCCATCGGAAGGGTGCTCATAGAGAGACTACGGAGTACGGATATACAGTACAGGGCGGAACTTGGAATGTTCATGCTCACCCCATGCATCCCATTAGCGGCATACTACCCGGATGGTCACACCATGGTCCACGAACAGAGCTCAGCGGGCAAAGCAGGGTCAACCCCACGACTGCGTCCACGGTGAAACCCCATTTCTGTCGTACATACGGATGACTACATGATAATATCGCTGGTCCACCAGACAACCTGTGAGTTGATGGATTGGGAACATCCCGCGAGACTATTAATTTAAGGAGCGGGGAGGCAGAATATGGCTTACGTCTAGAATCTCCATCGTGCGAGGGCTAACGGCTCAGGCAGTAGTCTAACAGTCTAAGCTGACCCAAAAGCAGACTGTACTTGAAAAGCTTTGATTTGCTTCGGCGTTTTGAACCTGACCCACTATACACGTATTCTCCGGTGCAAGGCCAAGGGGTTCGATACCGGAATATTTCTACATACGGCTATGGTAACCTCCCAAGTGGAGTTGTGTTGCCCGCCTGTAGCCGGTTGCCTGACCCGCCCGAGTGGGTGATAATGGCCCCTGTTGGCATGGCCAATGCTTCGGTAGTCTTCCGACTTCCCTGCTGTTATGCTATGCTAAACTTGATTTCTTTGGGGATGGAATAGATGATAGGACACCGGTAATGCTGGATATGAGATGCTGAAGTGGGAAAGACAGCTACACGGACTACGAAGGAACTAAAGCGTGTTTACCCGCCCTGATGTCGACCTAGAAGTTCACACTGTGGCTTGTACGTGTCTAAACCTGAGGCTGGGAAGCTAAACTTCGGTCAATCATCACGGCTTGTAAGTTGAAAGCCCGAGCTGAGAGGGAACCCTTGACTTTCATGCCTCAGGGGCTAATACACACATGGGACCTGCATTCCTCAGCCGTAATGGTGCTACCACTTTGGGGAGGTCGAGAATCAAACGACATGGGTAAAGGAAGGCAGTGCCGTGCGGCATGGATGCATCCTCGAAACTTTGGCCTCGGCTTCACTGCACAATAGAAGATAAGACAAGTGAAAGGCCTTGCAAAGTTAATCATTCGCCTTGGAGCAAGATATCACTATCACCGGATCACATGCGTGGCCTTGGTGAAGGAAATCCTCAAATGAGAGCGGGACCGAAGCTCTGGTGAACAGGACGGGCCAGGTCCAGGGGGCATAAATCGCCTAATGCCAAGCGAAGATTTCTAGCTCGAGACCAGGTACCCCTGCCAGACTGCCAGACTAGGATGAATCTGGGCAAAGATGAGGAGGAGGAGGACGACGACTGTCGATGAGGCCCCGCATCTAAAAACGCCACGGGGAGTTCGTGCCCGGTGTTTGGCCGTTCAAACCATTCATGCTTGAGGGATATGAATCCTTCAGGTACAAACGGCGTTGGCGTTGGCGTTGACGAGGTTGTCGTGCTTCAAACTTAGATACCGCGTATGGACAGGGGGGAGAGTGAGACCTTCACATGAACTTCCATAAACGGTCCACCGTCAATCAGCTCAGTTTTGATGGGCCGGGGGTGGAGAGAACCGTCCTAGTTGTCGCGTGGAGCTGTCCCATTGAGGTGCGATGCGCGAGGATCGTCGATCAACCGCGGTGCTCCAGAGGAGAGATCGCAAGACGCGGATCACCACAGGATGATCGAGGTGGAAATGCGGATACTCATTTTTCAGAATATGCCTTTTAAGTGACACCAGGCGCCGTGAAATCTGCGCTATTTGCGACGGTTTGCCTTTAGCATCGCCGCGTCTTTCCCATCGCAGCCACCTCAGTTTTGAAGTGTCATCAGCCAAGTGCCGGCCTTATTTTCAGACCGAACGCCGAGACACTCTGTCATTATCCGGCACCGTGTCCCTCGACCGACGCCACCAGTCCATAGCGGCAGGAATAAAGCACGACACTTCTGATTCAAGGCGTAGCCAAGCACCACGGGCCGTTGCCCTGGCGCGGTATTTTCGATCAAACCGGTGGCGCCACTAGAGGCGAAAAAGGAAAAGGAAAAAGCTGCCAACTTACCACTCCATCCCCCTTTGGAGCTGGTGCAAGATGTAAATTAGTCGATGCAGAAAAAGAACAGGAACGAGATTCCGCGGTGGCGTCTTCTTGAAACGGAGGAAAAAGTAAAACAAAATGCGCAACACCCCGAGTAGTGACAAGCTAGCCACCTTTCCTTTCCCCATCGCAATCCCCAGTCATGATCCCTACGGTGGGTGCCGGTGGCTGACCATCGGGACGGTGAACGGTGGGAGACGTTGATGCATGCACCTGTATGTAGCTAACGGCACATGCAAGGATGGATTCCGGGTAGCGACTCTGTATCACCTAATAACTAACGACCGAGCTGGAATGCCAGAGAGCGTGGGAGACGACATACCGCATCTGGATTTGAGGTTCGACAGAATAAGTAATGAGCGACAAAGCCACACCGGATCTGCAAAGCGCGAAGTGCAAGGCACCAGGCACAATCCAAGGCCATTGCTGAGCATCAAGACTAGCCCGTATCAAGTAAGAGAATGACATCCAGGGACGCTGAGACGTTACCGGCAATGCGGCCAGGCCCTGGTACAGAATGACCTGACAGATGCAATACCACCGGCTCCTTTGACCAGGCAGTCTCCCATTCCATTCCAGGCCTCGCCCGTATCCAAGGCCCCTATGTACAGAGTGCAATCCATTGCAAGTCCTCCACCCAGGCACCCTGGCCGTTAAAGTTCACGCCGTCTTTCATTTCCGGCACCGACAGCTCTTGTAGCACGTCCTCTGTCTGCCGGAACTTCTCGTCCACCTGCCGTGCCCAAATGGGCCAGGGTCACAAATAGCTCTGGAGGAACTGGGACGGGTCCACTTGAAGCTGTGGCCGTCGCGATCGCTCCCCGACGTGGTGTGGGTGGGTTCCGTAGGGGCGACGGAAGCCGGAGGAGCTTTGCAGTGATCCGTCGGTCGGGGTGTGGGTTGTGATGGAGAGAGTGGGCATCTCCAGAGTATAAGGGTTTGATGACCCGTTTTCCCGCTCTGCCGGTGAAGTTCTTGGCCGTTCCTTGTGTTGCTGCTGGCTCATCGATGACGACGTTCCTTCGGATCCGGACAACGGATTGCACATCCAACAGCCACCATGGCTATTGACCACAAGGTCACAGAGGCCATCGCGGATGGCCGGGTCCCCAAAGACATCACCGCCGCCTTCCTGAACGAGACGAAAGACGCTTCGGCCATTGCTGGCATCATCTTTGTGACGGTGTTGACGAGCATCATCGTCCTCGGCCGGCTGGGCTCGCGAGCCTTCCTGATCCGACGCTTCGGAGTAGACGACACGCTGACGCTCATGTCCTGGGTAAGTCGCCATTGTCACAGAGGCGAACAAAAACCAACTCGTCAGACGGCATCTGCACCGAGAGCCATCACTGACCTTGCCTTCTATAATCCTAGGTTATCTACATTCCCTTCGTCGGTATCTGCATTTGGCTCATCAACCTCGGATCTGGCCGACATCTGGCGTATATCCAATATGTCCTGGACATGGACACGGTCAAGTTGACCGAGGTGCTCGACTTCGCCGCCCACATCATCTACACGACGGCGCTCCTCTTCTGCCGAATCTCCGGACTCGCCTTGTACTACCGACTATGCAAGCTCCACCAAGGCCTCCTGATTGCCATCCGCGTTGTCTTCGGCATCCTCATCGCCGGCTTCTTGCCGCAGCTGTTTCTCCTCATCTTCCACTGCCTCCCCGTTACTGGCCTGTGGCCGTACGCTTGGCAGCCAGGCGTCGACGACTTCACCTGCCTGCAATGGGGTCTGGTGTACCTCACCAACTCGGGGATATCGCTTGTTTGCGACGTCTTGCTGTTTGGCATCCCTGTCGTGATGCTCCGAGTGCTGGAAATGCCCCGCCGAAGGAAGATTCAGCTTGGGTGCATCCTGCTCCCCGGTGTCTCGTAAGGATTCCTCCACCTGTAATGAGTGATGATCGACGCTGACGATTAAATCCAGGGTTATTGCGATATCCATCACCCGCCTGATCCTCGTTATTCAGGGGCAGTGGAAGGCTGACCAGTCCTGGTCGTACAACGCCCAGCTCGGCGTCGAAGTCGCAGAAATCGGAGCTACATTGATCGCCCTATCAGTGCCTGGCGTGAAGCCGTTGGTGGATAAGTTCATCTTGCGGAAGGATCTCAGCAAGGGCAGCACTGGCGACACGAGATACGGAAAGCAGAGCAATAATTCTCGCGGCACGGCGCTCCGATCGCTCAACCTCCGACCCGAACATAGCGTGCTTGGAAGCCGGGATACCTCTGCTGAGGGCCGGGCCAACTTCCGGAGCGCAAACCAGTCCAACGACAACCAGAGCGAAACCAGCGCGGATGGAATTTTGGTCAAAGTGGATTTTCAGATCAAGGAGGACAGCCAAAGGGATCATAGTTCCAGGCACGCTGCGTGAGGAATAATAATGTACGATTGATGACCGATTGGGAAAACAAAACTGGGATGAACGAACCATTGGATTTTAGCTGAGCGAACCAATCTAGAATAGACATATACCATGATAGCATCTGATGGACCTCATTGACGTGCGGTCAAATTGCTCTCGGAAGCAAGGCACGGGTGTAGAGTTGGCGCCATAAAATATTCCCTGCCTGTCATTATCGGCTTTCGTCATTGCCCATGTCCGGGTGATGTCCCGATGGTGGTACTACGTACGCCATGAGCCGTCTTCCGAACGGGCCCCATGTCTGTGGGTTAATGACGATCAAGTGATTTTTTCGACGCCTTTCGTTGCATGGAAAAGCAATGGAACATGGATCCTCCGCCGGTACCCCAGACGCGGAACGATGGGCAGATCCATGCGAAGCGGCTGCACGTACGACAAGGTGCAGAAAATGCCCTCTTCGCGGCCCGGCGGCAACGCAACAACCCACATTTCAGAAATGAATCCCCCATCTGTTGGGGACGCGTTCGTCACGGAATGGCAAGGCTAGCTGTTGCGGGATAATGGCCGCTGTGTCCAGGACTCCCTGGGAAACTCACGACTAAACGGGCACATGGAGGGCCAATTGAGCGGCAGAGCCAAGCCAGGATGCCGATCCACGCTGGAGAGTAGCCAGGGGTCACTATTCAGGCCAATCTCCACCCGCTGGAATGGCCACATCCCGCAGTTTCCGGCCGCTGGACGGAGTAGTGTGCTGAGATGTCCGGGACGGCGGTAACTAGCCCGCAGCTTCGCCCTCGAACGAGGCTCGAAGGGGCATGAGGGAGCTGCCGCGACCCGGGACTCCATTTGCACCGCTAAACTGGCCATGGAGAAGTGCGAATGCCACTGTAACTAGTCCGCCATTGCTCCTTGGAGTCCTGGCTCGCCGGGTGCTAGGGGAGCCCTGCTGCCGCCGCCGCATCGGGGAACTGGCCAATCTGTGTACTACTTAATTACCTAGTAGGGGCTTGTCGGGGCCAACGACGGCAAACCCGCTTTGTTTCTGCGCCGTGGCTGCGTGGGCCGAGTTGAGTTGCTTTTGAAGTCGCCGCCGCCCGCCGGTGGCGCAAAAGTTTGGACTTCGGAGCACCCTTCTCCTCAGGGAACATTCATTCATTTACACTGCTCCAACGGCTTTCATCAGCCTCGCCATTCGTTTCTCACTTCTTTCCTCTCCAGCGTCATCCGGATCCTGTGCAGTTCGCCATGTTGTCCCGTCTGTCGCTGGCCGCGCTCCTCGTGGGCCAGGCCCTGGCGAAGAAGATCTCTGTGCCCTACACGGAGACCAACCTGATCCCGCTCCAACAGAATGCCGGCTCCGACGACCTCTTCCCCATGGGCGATTGCTTCGGCTTCAAACTGCATGAGGCCACCATCTCTGAGATGCAGGAGGCCATGCGCCTCGGCCACCTCACCTCGACCCAGCTGGTGACCTGCTACCTCGTCCGAACCTACCAGACGCAGGAGTACATTGAGTGCGTCGCCCGGATATCACATCTCAATTCCCGGATGCCGTCTTGACTAACACCTCTCTAGCTCTGTCCTGCAGTTCAACCCCGATGTCTTTGCCATTGCCGCCGAGCGTGATGCCGAGCGATGCAAGGGCAAGGTCCGCGGTCCTCTCCACGGCATCCCCTTCACCGTCAAGGACAACATCGCCACCAAGGACAACATGGAGACCACGGCCGGCAGCTGGGCTCTCCTCGGCAACATCGTGCCCCGCGACGCCCACGTCGTCAAGAAGCTCCGCGAGGCCGGCGCCGTCCTGCTCGGAAAGGCCGCGCTCAGCGAGTGGGCTGACATGCGCACCAACTACTACTCCGAGGGCTACTCCGGCCGTGGTGGCCAGGTTCGCAGCGCCTACAATCTGACTGTCAATCCCGGTGGCAGCAGCTCCGGCAGCGGTGTTGGTGTCTCTGCTAACGCGATTGCTTTCTCTCTCGGCACTGAGACTGACGGTAGTGGTGAGTTTCTTGACCCGCCGTGATATCATTGCCCTGGCGTTTGCCACTCTCAGCTATTGACACTGACAATTACCCAGTCATCAACCCGGCCATGCGAAATGCCCTTGTCGGCATCAAGCCCACTGTTGGCCTGACCTCCCGTGCCGGTGTCATCCCCGAGAGTGAGCACCAGGACACCGTCGGCGCCTTTGCCCGAACCGTCAAGGATGCTACGCTGGTCCTCGACGCCATCTACGGCGTCGACACCCGCGACAACTACACCCTCGCCCAGAAGCACAAGACTCCCAAGGGCGGATACGCCCAGTTCCTCACTGACAAGAGCGCCCTGAAGGGAGCCACCTTTGGTATCCCCTGGAAGAGCTTCTGGGTATACGCCGATGACGACCAGCTGACGCAGCTGTTCGGGCTCCTCGACCTCATCAAGTCCGCCGGCGCCACCATCATCAACGGCACTGAGATCACCAACTACGAGACCCTCGTCAGCCCCGACGGCTGGAACTGGGATTACGGCAGCACCCGTGGTTTCGCCAACGAGTCCGAGTACACCTACATCAAGGTCGACTTCTACAACAACATCAAGAAGTACCTGTCCGAGGTCAAGAACACCAAGGTCAAGGATCTCGAGGCCATTGTTCAGTTCAACAAGGACAACGACGGCAGCGAGGGTGGCTACCCCTACGCCGACGGCGTCGGTCACCCGGCCTTCCTCTCCGGCCAGGACGGTTTCCTTGCCTCGCTCGAAACAAAGGGTGTGATGGACGAGAAATACTTCCAAGCCCTGGAGTTCTGCCAGACCGGGTGCCGCGACGGAATCAACGATGCCCTCACCCACAAAGGCAAGAAGCTCTCCGGTCTCCTTGTTCCCCCGGATGTTGCCCAGGCCCCCCAGATCGCCGCTCAGGCTGGTTACCCCATGATCACCGTCCCCGCCGGTATCCACGCCGAGTCCGGCATGCCCTTTGGCCTCGCCATCATGCAGACTGCCTTCGCCGAGCACAAGCTCGTCAAGTGGGCCAGCGCCATCGAGGACCTCCAGAAGACCTCCAACACCCCGTACAAGCGCCAGCTCCCCAAGTGGAAGGGTTACCTGGAGCGAAACATCCCCGTCATCTAGATATTTTTAAAACGGGATGCGATGCCCTAATCATTTCCCTTCATAACCCCGGCGGCTCCCTCGTGTGGGAAGAATTGCGTGGCAGATGGCCCTCCGCCTTAATGTGTAGTAAATTACCGCGATGTACATAGCAGCATCTAATGATAATGCCACAATGACTCCAAGTTGGCGCCGGGTTTCGCATCCACTAGAAATGCAGTGCCCTGAATCATGGTATTTCCCGTTTTCCCATGTGGCGTTGTGACCTCAAACTTGCCGGGTCTGCCGATGCACTTTGCCACGATATGTCTCAGCATTACTCATGATTGCTGACGGCGTTCACGAGGCCTGAGTCGGGTGATGTGACAGTCGCCACGAGAGAGATGGCTCAGAAAGTGGATCGCGGGCAGGCCGTGTTTTGCAGAAGTAGATCCTCGGTACATCCGGGAATCTAATCCATGCTCACATCATCCACGCTAAATGGCGATCGTGACATGCCAAGGGTGCATACCTGTACCAGAGTCCCGGGATTGCGCCATTATCTTGGCTGCTGGGCTGTGGATCCGTGTTAATTGTGTTGGTTCCTGATGCATCGATGTGGCGTCGTGGCTGGCAGAAGCGCAAGAGTCTTCCAGAGGCATGGATAATGTTCTAGTCGGGAATTGTTTTGGACAAATAACGTTCTCCTCATACATTGCTTCAGTTCTAACTTTATAATGTCAATGAACTGAACCTCTAACTGCAAGTGACCTCTATCTGGCGGCCCCAATATGTGTACCAAGAACTGAGAAGCAAACATTTAAGACAAAGAGTGGCAATCTAGTTGCTAAAACCCCGTAATATCCTACGCTGCTGCTGATTTCCGCGTCTCAACAAGCTCTCTAAGGATCAAAGCCGACTTCTTCGGCGTTCGCTCCAAAGTGTCATAGTCTGTGAATGTAACACCAAATCTTGGCCCGTAACCGTCAGACCATTCTAGTTTTATGCAAGTTAGCCACGTTCGAGAAACCAAATCATCCATCTCGCCTGAAATTAGAGATTGAAGAACATACCAAGGTTGTCCATGAGGGACCATGCAAAATATCCTTTGATGACAGCGCCATCCTCGCCGACTGACTTGCCTATAGCGTCAAGGTGATCTTCGAAATATCGAATCCGATAATAGTCCTCGACAGACTGCTCTTTAGTCATCTTGTCTTCCCCTGGACATGGGCACCCGTTCTCAGTGATGTAAATAGGCTTCCCGTACAGGCCGTAGATGCGGGTCAGGTGCTTGCGAAACATCCCTGGGCAAGACCTCAACCAGTGAAGGCCGCTCTCCTCACCGACCGGCTCGCCCTTCTTGTTCTCCTGAAGCTCATCGACGTTTCCAATGACGTCGTTCTCAGAAGCCGGCTCTTCGCGGTGGCGAGCGAATTGAGATGTGTAGTAATTCATGCCGTAGAAATCAGACTCCGCTCTCTGTAGGAGAGCCATGTCGGAAGCAGTGAACTCGGGGAGTCTGCTGCCAAGTTGCTCCCGCATGCACTTGGGGTAATCTTGTTGCAAGCTGCTTTGCGGTTAGTGACTGGCAGGGACTTCAGAGGGCGGACACGTACAAAATGGGGTTGGCAAACCAGCCCACGTGGAATTCCATTCTTCGAATTGCGGCCTCGCTGTCTCGAGGATCGCTGCTGTCCCAGGGCTCGTAGAAATCACCATTCAAAGAAATTCCAATTCTGCCCTTTTGGGAAGATCGGAAGTCTTCATTGTAAGCCGCCACCGCACGAGCATGGCTCATGATGAGAGCCTTGCCAACAATCCAGGGCTCGGTCGGGGTATTGCCCTCTGTCGACTGCTTGTTGATACTGCTTCTCCCAGGGGCATTAATCCCTGTGGCATATCCCTGAAATCAAGTTAGCCTCACTTTTGAAGAATTGAGTTGGGTAACTTACGAAAATGGACACAATCCATGGCTCGTTAAGAGTGATCCAGTCCTTGACACGATCGCCAAATCGCTCGTAACAAACTCGAGCATATCTCTCAAAGTCCTTTTGTGACTCTTCCACATCTAGCCATCCACCGTAGCGGTCATGGATTCCTTGTGGCAGGTCCCAGTGATAAAGTGTCACCCAGGGCGTGATCCCGCGGGCAATCAAGCCGTCAATGAGCCGGTTGTAAAAGTCGATTCCAGCTTCATTCACCGGGTCGTCTCTACCGCCCAGAGGAATGACTCGCGACCATGAGATCGAGAACCGGTACGTCTGAGCCTTGTACTTTTTCAAGAGATCGAGGTCTTCCTCTAGACGGTGGTAGTGGTCACAAGCAACATCGCCATTGGCACCCTTCGATCGTGTGGGCTCCAAGTGACAAAACGTGTCCCAAATTGACTTTCCACGCCCGTCTTCTGCAACGGCGCCTTCGATTTGGTACGACGCCGTCGCGAACCCCAGTTCAAAGTCTCGGGGTAACGAGGTTGTACCCGGCATTGTCACGTTCGGGACTGGCTCAACGACAGACTAAACTTGGCTCGGTACGAAGAAGCGCCGGAGGAAATTGAGAAACGAGAAGTGTGATTCAGCTCGTCAACAAGTCCAGCCACTTGGCCATTCCCATGCCCTTGCACGCTTTATACCCAGCTCTGCCACTACCCCTCTCAGGTTTATCAACGTGATGGAACATCAAGGATCGAACCCCGTTTTTCGAAGCGCCATGGCGTGGCGAGTAACGCCGATCCCTGGTATTTTCCCGTTACAGTCTTCCCATTTCCCCGATACAATTTCCCCATCGAGCTTCGCGGGCGTCATTAGCTGGATGGATAACCTGGCAAAAGCACCACATTTCTCCGTTTCGCCGTAGCCGACCCCGGACGCGGAATCCCCACGGGGAAGTTTTGTCGTCTGACCCTGTTTGGCGGAAGTGTGCTCGCGGCTCCTGTCTTACGACCCTTCTTCGATGCGTATGCTGCTGTATATAATTGGAGCGAGATGCCTGCCGAAAATTGTTTCCAAGATCAACAACCTAATCACTTCCTTCTTTCACAACGTGGTGCTTGAAAACTTCACGGCGGTGTTGTCGACTCTTGAACTGCACTACCTTGACCATGGCTCCCAAAGCCGCCCACGCGGTCGAAGACATCTCGTCTCCCATCGACCTCAGCACTGTTCCTCCGTTTTGGAAGAGAAAGAATGGAGTCCTTCTCTATTTCCTACTCACGTCCTCTCTCTTTGCCAGTATGGCCCTTGGCATTGATGGGTAAGTCTACACCCTTCACAATATTAGGCCCCATGACTGACAGAAACAATTAACAGTTCAATGACCAACGGCATGCAAGTTCTAGAGACTTGGCAAGAGCGATTCGGACACCCAACTGGTTCGAAGTTGGGCTTCTTTGGCGCATCCAACGCCATCGGTGGCATTATCCCCTTCATCTTCCTGGGGTGGATTGGAGACGTTACCGGCCGTCGACTGCCCACTGCATTGGGCTCGGTAGTCATCATGGCCGGAGTTATTGTTCAGTTCTTTGCAACATCGCTGAACATGTACATTGGCGGCAAGATCGTTCTTGGAATCGGCTCGTCGCTCATCCAGATGGGCGCTCCTGTCCTGGTTACTGAACTTTCCCACCCGAAGGAGCGAGTGCAAGTCACGACATTCTACAACACCAGCATCGTTCTGGGATATGTCATTGGCGCGTGGGCAACCTACGGCTGCTTCCGTATTCCCGGCCAGTGGTCATGGAGACTGCCCACCCTGATTCAGATCGTCCCCTCGGCGTACCAGCTCGCCCTTATTTTCTTCTGCCCCGAATCCCCTCGCTGGTTAATCGCCAAGGGAAAGGTGGAGGAGGCTCGGGAAATCCTCATCAAGTACCACGGAGAGGGCGATCCGAACTCCGAGCTTGTCGAATTTGAATTCGCCGAGATCCAGCAAGCCATCGCCAAAGAAGTCGAGGAAAACATGTCTTGGAAGGACTTCTTTTCCTCAATTCCCAACATCAAACGACTCTCGCTCTGTTTTGCCACGGCCCTCTTCAGCCAGAGCTCTGGAAACCTGCTGGTCTCCAACTACCTCACCCAAATTCTCAAAGACACTGGAGTTGAGGCGGAGAAAGATATCACCCTTGTCAACGGCATGGTGACTCTTTGGCAATACATTGTCGCAATCGCAGTGACGCTCCTCGTCGACCGCTTCAAGCGCCGTACCTTCTTTCTAGTAGGCTCTGGTGGAGTCCTGGTTACATTCATCATGTGGACTATTGCAGCCCAGCAATATCTGGAGAAAGACTCCCTCGCCGCTGGACGAGTCGTTCTTGCGTGCATCTTCCTCTTCCAGGCATTCTACACCTTTGGCTGGACAAACTTGGTTGTAACCTACCCCCTGGAAATTGTCACATACCAGATGCGAGCAAAGACATGGGCCTTTGTCCTGCTCACGATTCAGGTATCCTCTATTTTCGGTGGTTATGTTAACCCCATTGGGTTGGAGAACATTGGCTGGAAGTTCTACATCTACTACTGTGTTTGGGTCGCCATAATTTTCATAGTCGTTTACCTCTTCTTCGTTGAGACTTCGGGTCCCACGTTGGAGGAGCTGGCGTATCTATTTGAAGGAAAGGAGGAGAAGCAAGAGATGGCTAAGAAGATTGAGATGGTGAGGGAGGAACAGGAATTTGCGAGAGAGAAGACGGTTTGAAGCCCTTGGGCTTTCTACCATATTTACGTCAATGTGGTGCTTTATTGGACACTGCTTCTTTCGAGTCAGTTTAGTAGTATGAATGAGTGCCACTAGGCTGCAATTCTGTGTTAAATAATCATCCATGATCTGTGCTCCTTTATTGTACCGAAAATATGCAATCACTCACAGTACGAAACAACAACGATGTTATCATTTTGAAGACTATCCTGCCTTACACACGTGCTGACATGCTTTCTGAAGCTAATAATACATAAGAATAACATTCTATCCTAAAAGGATTAAAATAACACCTGAATATACACCAGTCACCTATATCAAAACGGGCCACTCTGCTAATTATTACGTATGTTCAATCAAGTTCAAACAACCCACGTCGAGTTATTCCGTAAAGCATCGGAAGCCTTAGAGTCCAACCTCGTGAGAAGATCAAGGAGGACGGTAAAATCGCTTCGAGCACGTGTAGCTATCGGTGAAGTCCTGTTCCGGTGGATGATTTCTAGTAGACTGGCTCCAATGAGTCGAATCTTTTCTACCTAATTGAGTGTTAGTTCATTTACTCGTGAAGCGAGGCCGGGATTCATGGTTCCTTACATATGGTTCACCGTTGACCTGTAACGACCAGAAAGGAGCCTCGTGTATTACACGTAGCATATCCCGGGCGATCTCTGTCTTGCGCAGGTCGGCTTGTTCCACTCCTGTTGAGAAGAAGGACCGCTCCTCAAACTTCTGCGTGATGACCATTCGCAGGCAGTGCATTGAGACCTGAAGGTTAGCACATTGTATGATGAATTGATTCTGTTTCGTTGCTTCTTTCCCCGCCCCAGCAATGGCGGCGAATGTATATGATTGCAAATACGGAGGCAGATCGTCAAGGCATGTGATGAACTGGATGTAAAGTGCGTCCAGGCGGCTTCTGTCTTCGGGGGTGGGAAGGGGTGGATGGCCTGGCAGGGAAAGATCATGTTGCTCTTGATCCTGAAGGAGTCTCATTTGAAGGAGTAGATTTGAGGCAGTTTGCCACAAGCGGAGATTTGCATTGAACCCAGCAATGAATGTTTTCCTTGTCGTTTCTGGTGTCGGGGCAACAGACCCCGGCGAAACACCAATGGATGATTCGTCCTCAATCCCTGTCGGATATGCAGTTGTAATGCCCGACTCGAATGAGAACTGGTGGATCGTTATCGGGCGATTGTTTAAAATAGCGGCTGATTTGTCGCCCATGTACACAATCCAGAATGCGCGCCGGCGAAGTTCAGCCTCTATTGGAAACAGACCCTCCAGAGATGTCTCCTCGTGAAGCTGCATGACCTGAGCAAGTCGGGTTGCCTCTCCGAAGATGTGCCATGAGTACTTCGGTTTTCCGGCCGCGTGCAGACAATTGGAATGGAAGTATCGGATGGCGATGGAGTTGGCGTTGGGGCTTTCAAGGTCCGCTTCCAAGTAATGGTTGAGACAACTGCGCGACGACTTGAGGAAGATGTCAGCCACAGACTGTCCTTCCGGAAACAAGTCCTTTGGTAATAAAAAGGCAGCCTCGGCGCAAACCGCCGTGATCAAGGTGAAAGTCGCATCTGGCCATGTTTCCAAGCGACCGCCGTTGCTGGTTGGGTTGCTGGCTGGCGAGAAACCGGAGGCGGCTTGGGTGACGAAGAAGGCCAATGCATCTCGCAGGCTCGGTTCATGGACCAGCGGCGTGAGTGGATAGAGGTACTCGAAGAACAGATCAAAACAGCGCGTCACTAGTTGATTGAGATCAGCTGTGAGAAACGCCAACGCTCGGGACAGGTTGTGCCAGCGTTGTAGGGCCGATTGACCGGGGGTGATGGCGGCGTCGGACACGGAGCTGTGGATGGTTTGCGGCGACAGAGCTGGATCGACATTCAGGGCATGAGAGGCTTCCCACTGGGCCTCAGAAGGACCTGACGTAGCGGAGGAGTCGACAAGGGTCAATTCCGCAGTGGGGTTGGATCCGGCGAACGACAGAGCGGAACTGTCACCAACCGGGCGAGGATCGACAGACTGAAGGGCAGAGATGGTATTCCGCCTCCGCGTCTTGGGGCCACGACGAGCCAGGGGCAAGTCGAAGGAGCACTGCTGGCCTGATTCGCGGCAGTTGGTACAGCGGCGGCCAGACTCTGCAAAGTCACACTGGCGTCATGGTCAGTTTGAAGCCGCTCAGTTTCCAGGTTCGAGTTTCCCCGACGCCACTGACGTCCGACGTCTTACCCTGGCCTTTCGGCGTCGACAGCGGTCACAGGCCCTGTTTGTAGGCGGTCGGTGAGGCGGGACAATGGCCTGGGAACGAGGCGAGGCCGATGTGGGACTGCGATCCATTGCCGTGGGACGCGATTTCGCGCATTCTGAGGAGCGCGGAGAAAAGGGCGGGCGGCGTTGTGATGCTTCAATTGAGAGAGCGGGGATTTGCGCCGGTCAAATACTCTACTCACGGCTAAATGCCTCGGCTGGCGCGACTCGTCTGCTGATCGCGTCCCCCGCAATTCAACAGTCATTTCTCCTATTCCCCGTGTAGATCCTGGACGAGACGAGCTAGAACGCGCAAATGTGGCGGGGTAACAACCTGGGGAAGACGCAAATTGAAGTCGGCCCAGTAACATGGACATGGGTGGCATCCTTGGAATAAACTTGGGCTTTTCGGCTATGATTCAATGTCGATGCGAGGGAATATGTATATAAGGGCCGACTAACAATACATCACTGTCAATGGCCTGCATGCAACCCTACAATCTCCAAAGGCCTCTTGTTGATATTACCTTACATCACCATCGTCATGAAGTTCGCCCAGACAAGCTCTCTGCTGGCTCTGGCTTGGGCCTCTGTTGCAACCGCTCTGCCAGCTCATGAAGAGAGGTCGGGGTATAAAGGTAGCCAAAAGCCATCCTGCCGGTTCGGCCTCAAATGGTCCCAGCAAGACGTACTTGACCGAACAGATGACTTCATCTGGGATCTGTTGTACTGGGAGGGCAAGTTCCATCAAAACGACGTAGCCTACAACACCAAAAATGGCATGTCCTATGACGGGACGCAGATCGATTGGGTCACCGGCAAGCGCACTGCGAAACACCCTTTCAGCGCCGCAAGCAAAGAGGTCAGTTGAGATACATCACCAAAGTTTTCTTGGCGTTATGCGCACTCTTGCTCATTGTCATCACGAATAGGCACTCCAAATTATTCTCTATGCCCAGGCAATCGCCGGTTCTCGAGAGGCTGCCAGATTCCTGACTCCCAATGACCTCAAGGCAGCTCCCGCCTTTGCTGCCTCTATCATGGAAGTCAAATTGAAGTCCTACCTTCAATTCAATGAGACTTTTCCCGGCTTTGGCGGCTTTCTCCCTTGGATGCTCACCGACGGGGATGCCATCAGGCCAACTGACGACTGGGTCAACAGGGTCCCCGGTTTAGATAACGGGTAAGCAAGAATCTTTCAGCATCCCGAGACAAGTCTAATGCTATTTCTCAAGAGAACTTATCTGGGCCGTTTATGGCTGCGTCGAAGCCCTCAGGAGCCAACACAAGTCAAAGTTTACCAAGATTGCCAACGGCTGGCAGGATTGGCTCGATTATGTTGCGTCAACAGCAGCCGACATCTTCCACATTGGCGATGGGAAAGTCTGCGCCGTCACTTCAATTGCAGACCAGACTTTGCCAATCCACGATGCAAAGCAGAGCTACAAATGCGAAACGCCAACGTATCTTGATGACCCATATGAAGGCGAGCTCTTGACGTACTTCTTGCAGTTCTTCGGGGACTTGTCCAAGAAGGAGAAGCAGAAGCTCTGGGAATACAAGCGTCCCAAGCTGGAGAGTGCCGAGTACAATATGGGAGGGGTTGGCCCGATTACGGTTCGAAAAGGCGAGTAGACTTTTGTCCCCTTCCATTGTTTTCCAAGTACATATCTCTAACTGTTATGCACAGGTTATTGGTTCTCCAGCCACGAGATCTGGAACCAGCTTGAGCTGCCTTACTACGATGTCGACATTATTCAGTAAGTTTCGCGTCATAATACATAAGAGCTCCTACTGATATCACTTCCTTAGCCGCCTCTTCAAGAACGGAGAACGCGTTCGGACCTGCAACTCGGTTGTCACCAAGGTTCCAGGGATGTACGCGTCGGTCAACAACTCGACCGACCCTGAGACAGACACCATCATTGGCTACATTTCTCCGGCTGGCATCCCGTCGGTGGCTAGTCAAACGGAACAGGAACATGATGTCATCACCCCGTACAGTGTTTTCCCGACCGTTATGTTTGACAAGGCTGTGGGCCTCGCTTGGTGGAGAAACATGATTGTTGGAAAGAAGATGCAGAGTAAGTTGACAGTATCCCAGTCTCTTGTTTCCAGAGTAAACGCTTATACGAAACTGTAGACCCCTACGGAAGTACCGAGTCTACGAGGGTTGATGGCGAATTAGTCTCGGCGCTTTTAACCTGGGACAGCAAGGTCACCACCGTAGTAGCCCTACTAGGTGGCGTCACCGACCTCGTTCGGCAGAAAATGAAGGCGGATGGCATCTATAACGAGTTTATCCATATTGCAAAGGTATGTTCCCTCCAGTCATCCGACTGCACTGAGCACTCCGCGTTATGCTCTCTGACTCAGTTGAACGATGTGCTAATCATATCCCAGCGTGAATATTCACTGGTATTTAACGAGCTGAAGGGAGAGGATGTGGACTTCTGTTTGCCGAAGGCGACCGTGCCGGATGCTGGCCTTGAAGATTTCACGGCTTGCCGGGAGTAGGATGGAACAATTCGAGTTGTGCCAATGGCATATCATCCTACATGCACAAATAACATCGTTATAGGCTTATTTTATCAGTAGAGAATGTATATATGAGTACTTCATTCGCATATATGTCGTCACTACTTACACATAGTAGCAAATGCTCGAATATTGAAAACCCTAATTTTTACTATCGTTTATTTTAATTAAAGTATTTATCTAAGTATCACTTTTATCATATTTAGCGTTTTAGGCTAGCCATTAGGTTATTATGGCACCCTCCATACCTGATATTGGACTGGTGCAGCATAAGATTGATGCCAGTTCCCCTTCACTCCAGTCATGATTCGTAGCCCGCCCAGATGCCGACTAAAAAATTCCAATGCACAATATGATATCAATAAAAACTAGATATTCTCGCCAAATTAATAATAATGGGAATGGACGGCGGGTTCTCTAGTTGGGCAGGTTCGTTATGGCAGCCTGTTATTAGCCCGTTCCTGCTACTTGATGCGCCTCACTACTGGTGGGGACTTTATAAGGCAGAATTCGCTGGCTTTCCTTTCTCAAGTTATCTTATAGACATACTTAAAACTCATATTTACCGCCATCATAAGTCATACCCACGGTATGGAATGCCCGAATCGTCCTGGCTCCGTGTGGGTCCACTCATGGGCGATCAATCCACAGGGGTTGATCCGGATATCGGTTTGTAAAGACGACAGATTTTATCGAGAACAACGTCAAGATTAATAGCGAATCTGCTTCTGCCCTTGATAATACTCTAGGAATAAATATTTAGGCGAGGGACGTGTCAGTGACCCTTAGGTATGGGGGAATAGGGGATATGGGTTCCCTACTCTTGATGGGAGGGAGCCCACGGCGGGCTACCTTCAACAGGAAGTTCCGCTTGTTTGAACTATTGGCTCACTCGTATTAGTCAGTTTTGGAAACCACAGGGTAGGTTTTGGGTACATGAGGATAGATTACGCACCTTTATCAGTAAGCATCATCACTGGCAGCTCAATTTATAGTATTCTAACCTCTTATCTAGTTTGATCCAATCGTATCAATAGCAGCACCTATAATATTTGTTTATTTATTGTTTCTATTATCCTCAATCTCTTTACTCTCCATTGTGGAGAAGCGCACCACTGCTACACCATTCGCATGGCATTGGAACCGGACGCCAAAGCAGAAACGATAGGTTCATTTCCCGATCGGCAAGTATCCAAGTTCGTATTTGAAACCTCGAGTGAGAGTGGATTATATATCGCAGCAGTATGCCTTGGTCCAGGGTTTGGTGTCCACCCTCATGACTCCGGACACAACGTGGAAGCTGGATTGCATTCGTCGTCCAAATGCAGTATTAAAATCCCGGAACAGCTTACCAAATTAATACAGGGATTGAGACGGAATTTTGACCGTGAAGCTTTTTGCACAGCAGTTACGAGGCGCAAATCATTTGATGGAACCACCAAAAGCTCACCGATATATGGGTCGTCGACCGTGCGGAGGAGAAACCAGATGGGACAGAAAGAAATGCTGAAATAATGCCTGCCGATTCTTCTATCCACAAATGGTCGGCAGATGATATTAAAGTGCTTACGTACGGCATTTAACAAACGTATACACGTATTCAATTCGTATTACTCGTCACATTGGTTCGCCAGGCATAATCCAGTTTCAAGTGCTCACGGTATTTGCCGGGACGGGCCGGCGTGAGGTGATTAAGGTGGAGTTCGTCGCTATCAAGCATAAATCCTTGTTTATCGGCTCTAACAGGGATGTTCTGTGGACGGACGGCTTCGAGCGCGACGTGCGTTGATACGTGGGGTTGTCTTTGAGGGCTATCTCGATCAGTTGACCATCGCTGTGCCGAGATCCGTCCACCTTCCGAAAAGCGACTTGGACACCGGAGGGCGAGGCCTTCACAGTTCCAAAACAAGGCAGCATAGGCACTTTTGATCTTGAAATGTAGCATCAACCACTTGCCGGAGGAGGTTGTCTATCTCAACATTGTACGATGAACTTCATTCGGCCCTTGTTCATTATGCAAGGGACAAGCCTGCCGGGACAGCTATCAGCTCATAGTAACAATGGACAATGGACAATGTACACCAACAAACACGCTAGAAAATAACATTACTGCAGCGCAAACCAATTTTGACGTTATTAATGAAGATATTTCTCATCATCATCAATCCCCAAGATATGCCAAGACGTCAATTGTGCATTTCAATGTCTTGGCTCTAAACTATTGCCCGGCTCTCGGGTCCTTGGCACCTTGGCACAGCTTGCTTCAGGCCTCGTTTTCGGTCTAGAGGCCGGGGTACGGAGCCGGGGTCGATTTCCATTTTCCGAACCACCAGTGCCGATCTATCCAATAACCCCAGTCACTCCGAATGACAACGGATAAGATGTAGAACGCGTATTGAGTTTCCAACACAGGCTAGTCAAAAATTAGTCCTCATTCGAGGTAGAGTGCAGGATACATGCTACGTGGGGAATGGAAGTAACTTATTTCTACTAGTTCGACTCATAACACAGCCAAATAATGAGCAAAAATGACAAGGCTACATATGTCAGTAAGTAGACTGTATTCAATCACAAGCGCGTATGAGTTCAGTCTAAACTGCAACCGCCATAAGTTCCTGGCCCTCCACCTTCTTAAAATGGATGAAGACGACGCTGGGAGAGGATGGCATCACTCGGTGATATTGTTCCAGGAGGCAATAGGTCCGTCGAACTGGAACTTTTGGATTCCATCAGAAGTTCAACGGAGGAAGTGGAATGATTGCTCTAGTATCCATACAACGAGGGTATCTTCAAGTATAAATGAGAAGGTTTCTGATGTTTTCGATGCCCTCCTTCATCCTCATCACTCCAGCACAGCACAGTCCTGTCTATCACTCTTCAAGTCTTATTACTGCCAACATGAAGACTTCCGGTCTTGTCTCAACTCTTCTTTTCGCTAGCGGCTCTCTCGCGGCCCTTGGCACAGAGGCACGACGTGCCCGCAATGTCGAGAAGCTTGCCGTTCGCTCCGCTGGAAACAGAAACTCCAACCTCAGGTTCCCTGCGGTTGACACGGATGGCTCGCTGACCGAGTTGACCAACACCTCCTACGCTGAGTACTCGACCAACTGGGCCGGTGCTGTCCTCATTGGTACTGGATACAATTCCGTTACTGGAACTGTGACCGTCCCTAAGCCCAGCATTCCCAGTGGTGGCAGCTCCAGGACCACTTACTATGCCTCTGCATGGGTTGGTCTTGACGGCGACACTTGTGAGACTGCCATCCTCCAGACTGGTATTGATGTCGGAATTCAAGGTACCTCGTACATTTACGAGGCGTGGTACGAGTGGTACCCTGATTGTGAGTTATATACTTGATCCTTAACAGAAATTGCGCCTCTAACCTTCCACCTATACAGACTCTTATACATTCACTGGATTTGCTATTTCTGCTGGCGATTCCATTAGAATGACCGTCTCGGCCACCTCAAAGACAGCTGGAAAGGCTACCATTGAAAACTTGACCACCGGCAAGTCCACGAGCCATTCTTTCAGTAGCCAGACGGCGAGCTTGTGCGAGACCAATGCCGAGTGGATTGTGGAGGACTTCCAGTCCGGCAGCAGTCTTGTGCCCTTTGCCAACTTTGGCGAGTTCGTCTTCACCAATGCCAAGGCCACCACGACCAGTGGCAGCACTGTCGGCGTTTCGGGAGCCACCATTATCGACATTCGCCAGAACAGCAAGATTTTGACCGACTGCGGAACTTCTGGAACCTACAGTGTCTACTGCGACTACACTGGTTAGGGTGTCAAGATCTCTTAGACGGGATTTTGTGAGTAGGTGTGCTGGACCTAGGAGATTTCATTCACGTCAGGGAGAGGATCGCTCTTGGGCTGTTTGATTCCTAGTATTTGTGGGCTGAGTTGTTGGCTTGTATGGTGGCTTAAATTCGTGTATTTAGGGATGAACTACACTCATGTCACTATCCTTGTCTGTCTATAACCCGTGCCTCTTATTCCTCTCCTCAACGTGACGTTACCGAATATTTCTCTTCCTTGTTTGTGGCTATAGGTTCTACTGGCCACTGAGATCACCCTTCTTAATCGTGATATGTAGGTCCCAAATTTCATCTACTAACATAAAAGTATATATCAAGTTGTCACCTCAAGCTTAAGGAGGCGAGAACCACGAACTATATAAATAGGGCTTAATTGCTTAATTGGTTCTGAAGCCCTAGGATCTATACAAAGTTAAGTTATAATCAGTTACGAGACGTGTGCGCACTTAAGCTTGCTCAATGTCCCCACCTATTATTTCAACTGCCGCCGCTGAAAACATCTTAATCGATCCCCGGTTGAATGCACCATTGATATTCAATACCTGTAGAATCTTCTTCATGTTTCTTTAGCTATAGCAATTGACTAAGACCAGAGGTACGCATTATACGCACTCATTATATCTACCATGATGCGCAAAATTATGTGTCAGGTTCTTCCTCCCGTTTTGCAACTCTCAGCAAGTGCGAAGAAAGCGTCGCATCTGATGACAATCGTAGTCTCCCAAGCCCCCGCGGCGCAGCCTTATAGCCCGTAGCTAGATCATCTGGGTTCCCTTCTATCGACACCGCACCGCCTAGAGCCAGATACACATGTTGGCCCATCCAAGAAGTAACTGAAGGCGGGCCTAGCCAGATTCGAAATAGCCCGACAAGAAAGGAGATGACCCCTAAGAGTATGAACAAATACGCCGCAGTACGATAACACCCCGTTAACGTCGCGGATCGAACTCCTTTGAAGAAGGGGTACTGCGTGGTATTGAGATGGTAGGCCGAGGCGAGGAGGCCTTTCTGTGTTTCTTCGGTGCCGAATGGCTCGTCCTCTGGATTCAAAATCGCAATCCCTCGCCCGTCAAACTTGTCCACTCCTACTGAGGCCCAGCCTGCCATCACAGCCCTAACAAAGGCGCTGACGCCGTATAAAACGGACGATTCGTCGCTGGATATGATGGCATCCACCCAGTTCTCATAATGCGGCAATGAGCCGTTGCGATATTCCGTGGCTGGGGGGGTTTCATCGTTGGAGAAGATTGTTACTCCTCCGTCGATAACCCGCAACGATCCTCCCTGATAGAGCTCCCTCGAAACCTCCGCAACCGCGTAGTGCATGGTGTATGTGAGGCGATGTGCCACAGACTGGTTGGTCGAGTCGCTGCTGTTTTCACATTCACCACTGAACCAGCACCCAAGTCGCGCCCATTGGATCTGCACCTTGCCAGGTTCCACGATACGATAGTCCACCACCGCCTGGTCAGGCCCAGACTTGCTAATCCAGGTCCTATTGGAAGTTTGCGTACGTGTCCATCCAGTATGGTTTGTGGTCATGAAGAAGGAGCCCTTCTCCTCCGTCTTATTGGCCACCATGACAATTTCGCGTGAATACATTTGTCCCCAGTCAGAATGCTGGAAGAGATGTGAAACATCTTGCCAACACCCGGCCATTATGATGCTCAATGGCGGTTCAAGTACGTCGACGCCTGTGTCATCATCACCCATAACGGCTTCGTGAGTGAAAGCTTGATTAGCCCCCATGGAGGCCGGCTGATCGCTAAACCATGGGCTAATGGCGCCATTGTGGAGACCATTTAGAGGCGGCGGAGTCATCATAAAGACGTAGTTGTTGAAGACATCGAAGGAGTCGGCACTAATCTGGACGATGCCAAACTTGTAACCAATTGAAGCGGCTACGCTCGCAAGGACCAAAAAATATCGTATAGTAACGAAACCAGCGAAACCTCGGGAGCCGTAAAGAACGGGTGCTCGAGCCTGCGAGTTTAGATACCGAGCGTAGTCGAGTCCAGCCTGTCCTTTGGATTGGCGACTACACCACCAGTCGAAAATATGGGCATATGTGTCCCTGTATCCATAGGACAGAAGCCCAAAGCCAATGCCAACGATGGCTAACCAGGCCTGGACGCTGAGATGGGAGCCGTACAAAAACTGGACATAAACGTCGGACTGGAAAGCTCTCTCTTCCCCTGGTTTGCGGCTGTCTCCGGTTGGAGCGGCGAGTGTGTTGATGCCAACAAGGAGCAAGAGCAGGCCGCCAGCAAACAGTGCGGCTAGAGAGAGAGGGCCTATGAGTCGTAGGCGGGTGGAGAAGCGCATGGCGGCAATCGCAGCATTGACGACGAGGATCAAAGTCTGTCCTCGGTGGGAAAAGTAGGGTCTCCGCTGTGTTATGACTGCCCCGAGTCTCTCCCAGGCGGTGCGTTGTTGGCAAATGCAACGCAAATCTCACCAAATTCCAGTCCTGACAGGGATACACGCTACCTCTGGGGTCACGGAAATTAGGTGAGCGCTGAAGTATCCTGGGGGCGGCTTCTAGCTGTAACCTTACCAGCATAAGAATCCTGAATTACAGGGATCATCGTTTCAAAAGCTCAGCCCAGGAGAGCGGATTAGCCAAAATACGAGTGAACTATACCGAGTCTGGGAAATATGGAGAATACTAAACATTAATAAGCGCTAATCCTAGGCACCGACAACGAGGGGAGGCAGTCTAAGCCTCACTATATTTTATATGACGTCTACGAAGCCGCCGCCGCTGTCGCCACGTAGACGACTATCGATGTGAATAATCCGCAAATGCCTGCAAGCATCAATACCGCTTCAAATGACTTTTTCTTATACATAATAAAGTTTATTCGAAAACGCCTGAGTCGATATGTTTTTCAGGTTTCATATACTTCTCATACAAGCGCCTCCAATGTCTTGCCCATCTTGGATATTAAAGTAGTGGTCTAGGAGACAACCTAGTCCCACAGCTAGGGCAAGAGAAGGGCTATGAATCTGCCAAAGAGATTTACGGGAGCATTCCCTGAGCTTCCATGATAGAAACCACCGATCCTTAGAGACTCCGACGTAGGAATGCAGTGGATGCAGCTGCAGTTCAACGCTGAACTCATCTTACCCTCGACGATTACAGATACGTGGGTTCTCTTCCTCTATTATCTGCATTAGAGATGCCAGATACCAAGCGAATGCAGCTATTGCTGAGAAATGCAGACGGCTGATTAATTGTCTTCTGTGAATGAGACAAATATGCATTGTGGGAATTCCGTTCTTAATGGTGATCTTGTACTTGCAAATCGATGCCCATTACCCGTCATAACGAGAACCGGCGAGACTAAAATTCATATCTTTTTAATTCTATACAGCACGCCAATAACATCCTCCAATACGATTGCTCCTGTTTCACCTCAATGGCACCTCAACCCAATCCCGATACAAAGCGCTTCCTCTCCGGCGTAATTGCAACTCAACGCGCTTAGCTCTACTCCGTCGGTCCGTCCTTGAAGTGACTAACCTAATTTTTTCAACAAAGATGCCGGCCCTGTGGGTATATCTGCATGTCCAACATCCACACCGTTGCCCATCGGCACCCCATCCTTCGACTGAGGTCGTCGCGCTAGACGGCTATTGTGCCTTGCAACTAATTCCCAAGCGCCTTCCGATGATCAAGTCCTCGGTGGGTAGTCTACACCCAGTATCACACAAGGTTCCTGCTTCATTTCCAGCCACCTTAGAAATGATCATGAGGTCCCTGCGACATCATAGTCGATGTGTCAATCATATAATTGGAGAGTTGGTCAACTATCCAATCCGTACTCAGTGGCCCCTGGGGTTCGATCGTTGGTGGCGGTAGTAGTGCAGGAGGTGGGCTGGACTGAGGTACAATCTTCTGCAGTTTAGAAATAACCGGAGAAATGTCATACGGTAGACCCAGCTGAAACAGGGCTCGTTCACGCTCTCGCCATGCCTTGATAATGGAGAGTCCGACCTTGACGTTGTCCTTTTTCGACATATTCCACAGCTCTGGTTGAATGTGGTAAACACGGTCCATCAAGATCCACGCGCGATCGACCAATCCACCGAGGGTTCGATTTTGAAGCTGACCGGCAATGAATAGAATGGCATCAATCTCGAAATGGAGTTTCAAGAACCATATGAAGTTGGTGTCTTTCATCTCATCGCATATGTTGGAGTGATTCTCAAAGTGTATGAGACATATTCTAAACACGTTGTCCTCAGCGTTGAAGATTTCGGTCCCCCATTCGGGTATTTCGTGTACTGGTGTTAGGATGGATAGTAGCTCGGCTGTGATGAAGATTCGAACCCTGCTCGCTAGCAGATGTAAAGGGCCAACTGACGTGTCGATGTACTTCTGTTCAAGAGCCGTAAGTTTTGCGTCGAGGATTTGAACCAGAGTCTGGTACGTGATTGACGCCATTGGTGTTTGTTTTGTCCCATTGGCATGGCCGAGGGTCAGTGTCTGGAAGTCGGTGATGCGATTCTCGATCATGAACTGACACAGTTCGCAGAACATCAGATAAAATCCCATTTCGGTCGGACCGTCGCGGGGGCGAATCGGCTCCATGAAATTTGGGAAGAGATCGGCGTCGTTGACGTTGTGTGGAAACTTTGTGTCCCAATTCCAGGTCAGCAAGGGTTCATGGAAGCCCGATGCTATGGCGTATTTCGTGTCAGACATGAGTATTTGCCACCAAACCCGCCTACGCATCTCTGCTTCAAACGGCGGGAGGTTCAAGGCTTCGCCGTCCTTGTGTAGTCCTAATTTCTGGGCCATTCTCATTAAGATACCGCTCAGAATCCACGTTTCATGACGGCTGGTATAACCGTGAAGGGACAACTATTTCGTGCATTAGCTCACTCGGTTTTGATCTGAAACAAGGGACATCGGATAAGCCCTACCAGATATAGGACCACTGCTTGCAAGGTCATCAAGTCATATTTTTCCATAAATTTCGCTCGCATAAAGGCAGCCTTTGCCCCCGAAGCAAACCTCAGAAGGGCTTTTTCTTTGGGCATTTTCAACACTTGAGCAGATTCTGTTTCCGTCAAGGAGATGGTGGCGACGGAATAGATGGAGAATAGTAATGCCTGGGCGTTCTGGGGGATGCTGGTGTGGTCATTTGAGGCTTCCACCACGAGAGGCTGTAGACTTGGAGCATGTATGAGCTTGGTGAGCGGATTGACTCTCTCCAGAAAGATCTGCCAGAGCTTGAAGATCTGCACAGGTGTTGGGGTGACATCCTCAGTGGTGGTGGTGGTGGCATCGCCGAATGAGACTTGGATCTCTTCTCGAGGAGGAGTCATGTCAGAATCTGTCGCGCTTCGTTCTTCGTCATCTAGAAGCTGATGAATAGTTTGAAGCTATAGACGAGATTAGCGAACCGGGTAGGAGATATAATGATGTCAAGGTTGGAGGCAATGCCACTCTATGGGATACGGCATCCTGTGCATGACGAGACACTTACCTGGTTCTGGATTGTTGCCCAAGGGAAGTTGTCGACATACTTGACGCTCCCATTCTCAACTATGACCTTACCCTGGGGCATCCAGATGGGGTTAAGTTCTCTTTCTCTTTCATCATCCGCAAATGGGGTTAATTGTTGAGACGGGCTCTGAGATGCATCCGACATGGAGGCGGCGTAGTCGGTAGAACGAGAGGTGGAAGCAGCAGCCGGCTCACTTGTACTGGCTGATAGCTCATGTTGCTTCAGCAAGGCCTCGCACCTTGCTAACCTCTCTCGTAAATCTCGATTCGTCCGCCTGCTTTTACGTGCAGGGGCTGGAGTGGAGGGAGTGCATATGGCGCCGACCTGCATATCTTAGACCTGAAGTATTCTCATATCCTTTAGCTGGTGCTAACCTTGTCACAGTTCGAGCAGGGCGCGCCTTTATCGCATTTGATCTTCCGCTGCTGACAGAGAACACACGACAGGATCCTTGGAGATCTGGAGTTCACAGGGCCGTCGCCATTGAGTGGAGACGCTGTGGCGGAAGGGAGGCTCTGCATCTTGGCGGCACCCCTCCTCACACCAAGGAGTGTGAAATCAGGGCTTTCAAGTAATAGGACAAGGGGCCGACGAGGAATGGACCGTCTGGACTATGTTTCGACTGCGATGTTACTGCGTAGTAGCGGTGGGAAAGGACAGATCCGGTAGGAGATGTAGAGGGGAGGATATTGGGGGAAGTGCGGCTCCCTGGATCTTTTCTGCCCGTTTGACGGGGAGCATAAGAGCCCGAACTCCCGATTGGCCCGCGGGGATTTTCGCTCGAGCTAATTCGCTCCTTGTGAGGCTATCATCCAAGCGTTGAGGATCCCTGCCAAGACACGCCGTATTTTTACCATCAGAACTCCCGGCCATGCCGAGAATCGTCAAGATTGGCTGCACACACAGGGGAAGTTCATGCGACATTCCCTAAATGCGATTGCGAATGCTATCAATCTGGCTTTTCATGCGACACAGCCACGCTTCATCCTCTGCGATCCGTGCTGCCTCGGCCATTCATGGCGTCTGTGCAATCGTATAGCCGTTGGAGTCCCGAGCCATCTCGCCTGTCTCCCTGCTTCGGTTTCTTTAGACATCAATTAGAATTTTATTCCACGTTGGACCACCTTAAAGTCCCCTCCTCAAGACGCCACTCTGCTCCGGCTGGTCTTGCAATTGGGCCGATGGGAGATAATAACAAGTCTTCATGGCCCTGTAGTCCTTCTCGAGATCGCTGGTCGGTCTTTTATGAGTCGTAAAATTAAAGATATAGTTGACTGTAACTTGTTGAGCATTTTTTATGGGTCGACTTCTTTCTTCAATTGCATACGCCCATGATGGAGAGATGGCGTCTCGTGATCAGTCAAGGCAGGGAGGATTGTCATGGATAACAACGTTACAACATAAACAGTGAAAAGAGGTGACGTAATGATGATTGAAGAAGCATTACTCATCAGCATCTGACTGTAACCGAATCATATATCGATTTATGAGACTCGGAGAGTGCTTCCAGAGCCCCAGATGGGTTACAGGGCCTTTAAATATTAGTATACCCAAATTAATTCCCAGTGGATACCACGAACCGAGCTGTGACACTGCGCAGCTGTTTCTTAAAAACATCAGTCCACTACTGAACTTCACCGCCATGCCCCGGAAGGTCGAAAGGCAACCATTCGATACCAATCTAATTTTTAAATGCATTGCATTCGATACACCTGCATTAATGTATGATCAGACACTATATGCCAATGCAGCTCGCAAACAAGGTCTCAGACTACCTAGACACATGAGTTGGCACGGCCGCCCGTTACAAATCAATGGTGAAACGCCCCGCATCTGCTCCGCAAACCACCCGAGGCAAATTTCTCGGTCAGACTCTCTCTCCCAATAATACAAGAGCTAGATCGCTTCTACAGTAGATGGTGACATTATTCAGGTTTAATCGGAAGATGATGAGCCCACAAGCGATACGCCAAGCACAGAGGATGGTCTCGTGGACGCGGATGCACTATGGGCCGAGGCATAATGGTACGATTGAGGCATGTGCTTTCGCCCTTTTCCATAGAAATATGACATTTTGTTCTCTGAGTCCGAGTTCAAGTCCCTGTTCTACGAGTCCTTTTGATTACCTACCGCCACGGATACGGGCCTCATAGTCTACCTTTTCCGACATTCAGGAGAATCGCTAAAATGGATGCTCTGAGGCAACTACCAGCATCAATCAGTCTCAGGAATACTCTTGGTACTGTTGCTGCTCTCAGCCTAATCTACGCAATCTCCGGGCGGAAGCAAAGAGGTTTCTCAGACTCATCTCAATGGGACTGGTCAAAGGAGATTGTCCTCGTCACGGGAGGAAGCAATGGTATCGGTGAGCTTGTTGTTGGGAAGCTTGCTGGAAAGGGCATCAAGGTTGTTTCTGTCGATCTCTTTCCCCCGAAAATTCCCGTTCCAGACAATGTTTCCTTCTATCAGCTTGATGTCACATCTCCCGACGCAATTCGTCGAGTAGCCGAATCCATACGCCGTGACGTAGGGGAGCCCACGGTATTGATCAACAATGCTGGCGTCGCATCAATGAAACCGATCCTGGAAGAGACGGACCTAGAAATCCGCCGCACTTTTGATGTCAATATTGTTGCCCATTTTTTCCTTGTTAGGGAGTTCTTGCCATGGATGATCAGCCAGAATCATGGACACATCATCACCATTGCGAGCATGGCCAGTTTTGTGACTGTCGCATACAACGTCGACTATTGTTGTTCAAAGGCTGCTGCCTTGGCGTTTCATGAAGGGCTCGCGCAGGAGCTGAAGCATAATTATCATGCTAGCAACATCAATACCAGGTAACAAGCCGGCATCCCCAGTAAGGTAAATGCTAATCATTCTGCATAGTGTTGTTCACCCGATGTGGATTCGCACCGCCATGTTCGACTCAGCATTGAAGAAAAAGGCATTCACAGACACACTCCTGCAACCAAATGATGTTGCCGACGCAATTACACTACAGGTGCTTAGAGGTAAAAGCGGCCAGGTCTTCTTACCAGGGTATTACAGCTTTGGGTCTGTATTTCGTGGTCTCCCAACTTGGGTGCAGGAACGATTCAGAGACGCACGAGCGCATTTATTCAGTGACAATTAAGGGAATGGGGTGGTTTTCATATGGGTCACCCTCTTGTGTCAAGCACAATGGCGTAGAGTATTGTTATTGGCAGATGGGAATAAATGCCTTCACCTCGGCCCGGCTGGACCAATATGCGGAGTACCGTATCGACTCAGTAAATTGGCCATGAATCCTTCCCCCATTTATTCCCTTCGGGATTTTTTATACCTAATGATAATAAATGATTTAGAAAATCTAAGCCTTATAAAGTTTAGCTTGAGTCCATAAAACAGGGCCAATTTATCGAGTCGATACGGTATACATGCGTTTCCCCAGGCTTCAAATCTGCTCACAAGTTGATAAGAGTGCTGTTGATCTTCATGATGCGGTCCATGCCAAGAAAATATTCGCACTCATTGACTTCGTCTCCGACATCATAGCTGATGCTGGTGTAGAACACCTCCATTTCGGTTAGCATAAGGAGGTCGCTATTTTGAAACAACACCGTATAATATCCCAACTACAATACAGTAAGGGAGCAATACCATCCGCTTAGGAGTCATCTGAAGACTGAACAGAGCACGTACTGCTGTCTTCGTATCCATTGGCTACTATGCTCAATTACTCATGATGGGATCGTTCGACTTAGCACTGAGATCTGAATTAGGAGCACAAGTCTTTGATACATTTTCCTCTATTGGAGGCTTATCCCCACCTTATCCTACCGTAGTCAATGTCTAAGACAAAGGTCAGAATGACACCTATACTGCGAAGGTGTCCTATTGAAGATGTTTTAGACACACCAGACTTTCCATACTAATACATCTTCAACTTAAAGCCGAGAAATAAGAACATCTGCCCAATTGTACCCCTCACCTTATCTGTTTCTGGGTGCAGACGTGAATACTCTTGAGAAGGCGGCAATAGCATCCTGAGCACGGACCTCATGACTCCTCACACTCTCGGCTTCAGTAGTATTACCAAACATGCACTTCGCCAGCACGTTGTCGGTCTCATACTCCGAAACCCGACGTGATTTAATTCCATGGCGTTCCTGTCTAGTTTTTTTATGGCTTGATGTGTGTTTTCTTTGGTGGAATATCAGACACGAACGGATTTGCATGGGAGGGGAGTCTGGGACTTACCCTTGAGAACAATTGGTTTGACTGATGGATGAATGTGCCGCTTCGTTAGTCATTGTTGTAGACTGGAATTTGGAATTGATAACGAGGAAGAATATGAGTTGATTAATTATGGTAATCAACTGTCTATCTTAATTTTTCAGGCGTGTCTTTTCAAGTATCATGTGTCCGACTACGAACCTTTATCATATAACATACAGCCAAATCTGAATGACATGTTCAGTTTTCGTGTAAAATTATCATAGAGCACACCAGCGCCCTAAGTGTCATTGCACGTACAGACAGGCATGCTTGAAAGATTGGGGCCAATGAAAGCGGCTTACCCGGATGAGCGAGACCCATTCTCTGCATATCACCAACCAGAAGAGATGATGGAGTTGCAGCTAAGGGCTTACCCATGCAGCATGCAGCCGAATGTCCAATACATGAGCCTACTCAGCTGCGCCACTATGCGCTGGAAGAATGGGCACAGCGGCGCCTTACATCAGTCTCAATGCACCAACATATCCCTCACCTCATTCTTTCGCTTTCCCCTCAATCGCACTACCTTGAGTTCTGTTGGCGCCAATGTCTCTTTTTATGATTCAATTGAGCTAGACTTCCACGTGTTATCATCCGCCATGGTCACTTTTGGCAGGTCTCCGTCTCCCGTGAGCCTCCGCTCGCCTGGCCCGGCCTTCTCGGTCAGGTGTTCAACGGAGGGGATGCGGGGAGGGTTTGATAGTCAAGGGGACTCTTCACTATCGGATTCTCGGCTGGGTTAGTGGCTAACCTACTGTCCCCTATTTTGCATCCTCACATTAACATTAAGCAAGGTCTTCAAAAGAAGTCGGTTCTCTACGACAAGAGCAGACTAAGATATGGCCGTCGCCTCCCGGTTGGCGCTAGTCGTGAGTCTTCCAGCAAGAGCCACAACGCGGGGAAACTCTGTATCAAGTCGCACAACTCTGAGCGGAACACTTCTCAACCAGATCATGTCAAGTTGCCCGGGGAATCTCCACGCCTCGCACCTTTCCAAAGATCACTCCAACATGACGATACAAAGAATGGTCATGATGGGAAAATGCATCAACAAATTCGGTTATCTACGACTTTCCTTCCGTCGCGATCTAATCCGTCGACTGCTTCCCCGTTCCTTAGCGATTCTCTCCCACAATGCGGTCATAGTCGAGAAGTCCATACCACCGACCAAATAACAATACCCGTGAACAAAATCACGACGAAAGGTCCAACCCCAAATCTAATGCCGAACTTGGAGTCGCGGGGCCAGAAAATCGCATCGAGACGGAGAAAAAAGCACTCAGAGGACGCTCAACGGGACCCATCAGCGGAACTACATTCTACCCAAGGCCGAGCAATCTCAGCCAGTCAGGACGATCTGCAGGGTAATTTTCTACCCAGAAAATCGTCACACAGGCAGCCTACATGGGAGTCCATCAACGAAGAACCAGAGTCTCGCCCCGCTTCGCATGTTAAAAAAGTCAATTTGAAGACTGAGAATCTGGAAAGTCGGACAAGATTCATTGCCGATTCCTCTTCCTCCTTATCCGGCAACAGAAAAGTGTATTATCGGACGAGTAAACCGATCGTCTCTCGCTCCCGGCCGATACAGATCCCACCAACGTCAGCTTTATTCAGAAAGGCTACGAAAGAAGACGTGGAGAAACACCAAATCCCCAGTGGATACTCGCTCGAGCACTGGGATCCTAATGAGGAGCCTATTTTACTACTCGGCGGCGTGTTTGGCGGCAACTCTCTAGGCAAATGGATCTACGACTGGGTTGTTTTCCGCCACGGGTTAGGAAACCCCATTTCGGAAATGGCGTACGATCTCTGGCAACTTTTGATCCAACTCATCACCAAGAAGGATTTCTCGGAAGCCTGCGTATCAAGCATCTCAGGAGACGAGAGAAAACTCATCCATGAGTTCATTGAGGGAGGGGAACGATTGCTGGATAAACTCAACTCCCTGCTAAAGCGGTGCGAAGGACTCATGCCGAAGCGCAGTAAGAGGAAAGGTACAACGCAACTAGGCAAGAAAGAGGGGGTGGAATTTGTTGAGATTCTTTTCGGCCACGAACACCAACTTCGTAGCACGAAGCGCTTCGTGCGCTCTATGCGATTGTGGAATCTACGCTTCGACGCAAACTGCCACGAGATTCTCACAGGGTCCACAATTACGAAGGTTGGTGGTCTCGGAACTACACAGCAGCGCAGTCGAGAATCACAAACTCATGTGGAATCCAAAGACAACGACTCTCTTGTCTCATCTCTAGAATCGCACCTTACCCAGGCTTGTTGGACAGAGGCCACCGAGAATGAGTACACTGATGACAGTTCGTCAGATTTCATGTACAGTTCTTGTTCTTCGGATGACGAAACTTTGGATAATGAGCACCCCCTTCGTCAAGAAGTTCCAAGCCTCGTCCAGATTGCACTCGAAGAATATGGAAAGCAGCGAGGCAGCTCAGAACAACAAAGCTCAACTGGTTCCAACGGCTCAAAACAATTGAGCGGCTCGAGCAAGTCTTTTTCTAAATCGCAGAAGAGGAACAGGACAAGACAACAAGGTGCAGGGATGAGCTCAGGAGAAGAAGATAGCAGAAACACCAAGTACGGAAAGAAGTCCAGATTGAGCGACGTGGACGACAAATCTCTGCTACTCGCCTGCCCTTACTACAAGAAGGACAAGTTCAAACACAAGCTTTGTCTTCGCGACTTCAAGTTGAAAAGGATCAAGGATGTCAAGCAACATTTGTGTCGCAAACATATTCAGCCCCATTTCTGTCCCTTGTGTGGTCAGGAGTTCGAAACAAAGGGAGATGAGCGGGATCACATCAGGACGCAGTCGTGCTCCAGACAAGAATACCAAGAGCCAGAGGGTATCACCGACGACCACAAAGACAAGTTTTCTTCGCGTGTGGACAGGATGATGACCTTGGAACACCAGTGGTTTACTGTGTGGGACATTGTGTTCCCCGACACTCCTCGCCCTTCATCAGCATACGTACAAGACCCAGAAATCGAGACCCTATTGGGGTTTAGCGACTTCATTGAGGAGCATGGACGAGAAATGGTCGCTAACCATGTGCGGTCCCGGGAAATACCCTATGACAGGCAAAATGAGGAAAGGGACCTCGCGGCGCTCTTTACAACAGTTGTGAGAGATGCAACGGCTATGCTCGTCAACAAGCTACAGGGAAGCCCCAGCGACGCAAGCCAACTGGATGAGACTCCGCCATCGCTGATCACAGACGACGTTCCCACCCACCCAGCAGAGTCAAATAGCTGTGAGCGAGGTCTCGAACAGACTCCGCAGGGGCTGGCGAAATATCACGGCCTAGAATTCCCAGTGCCGAACACTGGCCTGCTGCAAAAGGATCAACACGCCGATGAGGTTGCTTTACCAGACGAGTCTGCCCCAGAATTCATTTGGGGCGTGCCACCCAGCGAGGACTTGACAACAGCGGACTGGGTTTTAGACGTTCTTAATATGGCAAACGAATCCGCAATAGATACAACTAGCAACGGTCTGACTGATGGAGGTAATGGGAATGAGGCTGGAGTTTCAGGAGGAGTATATAACATGTAGAATTATAATTAGTATCTTACGATATCGCTTTTTATTTAAACGGACTTTTTTCTAAAATACTATTTAAAATACTACTAGAATAACTCAGCTAGACTAATCAGTATTTAATTTTTTGCGTGTATATTATTGCTTTTTTTAAGAGTTTTTTTGCATCTAGCTATAGTACCTATAGTAGCTACAGTATTTCATTTTTTAACAGCTATAATAATTAAATTAGCCCCTTCGAGGAACTCCACAAAATGTTGTTGACATCGGGCACATCGTCGCTGCTGTCATTGCATTGAAAGATCACGTCCATGCATTTCAAGGTATCGGGATCGATTCGGTAAAGTCTGGCACGATGCCATCATTCTTTTTATTGACATGGCTGGTGATTTGAGGGGCCTTTGCTCGGAGTGGCAGGTGAGGAAACAAGCTGTATTGCGCTGTAGCAAAGAGAAGTGAGGTATAGCGATTTCTTGTGCTTCCGAGAGCCAAGCACCAACGAGACCACCAAGAGAGAGAGTTCTGCCGACACTGATCGATAGTATCATAAGCGTCAACGCCGAACCTCATTCACTCCCTCGAACATTGCCGCCGCCGAGAGTGAGTACGAAGACAATAAGCAGCTCGTTCCCCTTTTGCTGTTATCAATAAAAGCCAATCAGTATTAGCAGTTTTAATAGAGTTATAAATAAAGCCTACATCCTTATATAAATCCTCTTATTACTCTAAGGGTTATTTCAGACTAAAGATATAACAATTATCTTAGCTTTCTTTATTCTGGAAATTATCGTCAGTTATAATAATTCTGATACTCTTAAGAAGGGTTATCTTACTGACGATAGATAAGATAAAGGGGTGAAGCTTGAGGTTTGAGCTAAAATTGTTATTCTGAGTAGGTATAATGTGCATCCCGTACTTTGCTCGTAAGAGGCAAATCTGTTGTGAAGTTGCGATTGAAGCTACTGGGCTCAAGTGCCTAGAGTTTGGTCACGAATTTTCGATTAATGCAAGTCGAAGTTGCAGACATGTTGGTGCTACGGGAGGGGACGGGAGTCACCTTGACTCCGGAGGCACTGAGGGGGATGAACATGGATCATCTTTTGAGGTGGCATCCAAAGGCTACTGGATCTCCCCAAGGAAATAAAATTCCAGATAACACATTATAAGCTTGCGATCAACCTGGCAATATTGACTATTTCGCAACATGTCCGGGGCTCGTCGGCGCCGGATCAGCGTTGAGGCTGTCAACAAGGGAGCCAGATTTCAAGCCAGACACTTCACAGATGTAGAGTTTAGTATGACAGCGGCTTGACTTGTGTACTTACTGTATTGAGCATTTATTTTCAACTACAAGGGTGCACTATGTCTGAAGTTCGAAGACGTCAAATTTAGCTCACAAAGGCGACGCGACAAACATCGCCACAATTCCATGGGATGGGAGCCCAGCCAAAGAGTTTGGGTTAGGTGTTACAGGATGGCCAGAGTTGGACATCAATCAATGAATGGCTTGAACGGGCCCAAAAAGGATGCGGCCGAGATTCTTGATGCATGCACGGGGATCTCGTCCATCTCAACACCGGTTCGTTTACAGTAGTTACGGGTCGCATTGGTCCCCAGCCATATAGAGTTGAATAATACAATAAGCATATATTTAGCGATCATTGTTTATGTTAAGATGAGCCTGAAGGGCCGGCCTCGCTAGTGACGGACTTCCCCTTGTAAAGATGCGCGAACCGGCCAGCCTTCCAAAGAATAATGTGCAAGTTCTGCAAGACTGTGGCCTTTGTTCAGCTTATCTGCCCATTGGGCCCAAATGTCAAGAACCTTTCCAACGGCTTGACCTTTCCTTTGCCCTTCGCTTTTCCCTTCCCCTTGCCCTTGCCCTTGTCCATGTTCTTGGCGTTGCTGTCCTCGACAAGCGTCCCAGTGACGTTGAGATCGCCGACAATCACTAGACCGCACCTTTGACAGGTGAGCATAACATTGAGGCGTTGCTCGTCTGAGGCGATACCAGGTCCAGGCTTCAAGCCAGAGCAGGGGTTCCCATGACCAAAATGACGATGTCAGCCTCCTTGCCCTGGAACCCATCAACGGTCGAGGCTGGCGGCATGTCATTGAGCGCCGCGTACCCCGGACCCTTCAACATATTATTGATGGTGTGGACGTTGGCCTTGTATGGGGAGAGCATGACGAGGCTAGAGGAGTTGATTTGGGTGGTATTCACTAAATCCGGGGCCAGTTGAAGCGCAATCTTAACTTGGTCGGGGCTGCTCTTGGAGCCGGTAACCTCGTTCACAAAGCCAATCCATGGCATGGTGTCTGCAGACTTGAAGACCACAAAGCGCGAGCTGATCTTTGAAGGGACTCCAAGTGCCTCTCCACTGGCAACTATGGGGCCAAGTGCATCTGGAAACAGCAGCGCGCAATCTTTGGCGTACGTCTTGTACACGGGTTCGGGGTTAGGGGCTGGGGTCTCGGGGTGGTCGGTCTTTGGCTGGGTTGGTTGAGACATATCGAATCGAGTATCGTCGTGCAAGACGAGGTCAACTACTCTGCTACAACTGAAGAAAGCCGCTTCTACCAAGGATAATCCGTCGACCGTCGAAGTAAATCTAAGGACTTAGAACTAAGGACTTAGCAGATCTAAGGACTTAGAAGAAACCAGCCTCGCAAGAGAACTGGTAACTACCAAGGTTTCCACGTCCGACAACTGAAGTAGTGGGCTTGTATCACTCGTCAGGCACAGTTCGAGGGAGTCGAGATCAGCGGACAGACCCAATAAAGAGTCCAAAAAAGCATCCAGGAAAGCTTCAACGCGGCTGCGGGGAACTAGAAAATTGGTCGTTCAGCAGGCAGGGACGTTGTATGAATGAAGAAAGAAATTGAGGAACGCATGCGCCAGGGCTTGTTGATAATCGCCTGTATGCGACCTACAGCTGAGGTGGGGCTGCTGGCCAATTATCTCCTGGATAATAGGAAATGAACATGGTAAATGAATCCACAACAGACACAACCAGCAACGGCCTGACTGACGCAGGTAATGGGACGGGAGTTTCGGAAGGACTATATGATACGTAGATTTATTGTTTGTATTTTAAAATATTGCTTTTTATTCGACCGGACTTTTATTGTATCTCACAAATATCAGCACAATATCTCTTGCGTATCGGATGGTGGTGCCGTTCCAACATTCGCTCGGTTTTCTCACCCGCGCTTTTGTTACGAGTAGTGCGGCCTAAGTAGCTCATATTGCCGTCAACCATGGGGCTCACGCTCGGCGATTCACCAGAGGTTGCCGAAAAGATCCATCATCGGCCTCCCCCGGCCCGACTTCTGATCTTCAGTTGAGTCATGAGACCCCGCACATAGATGTCACCCGGAGGGCGCGTGCGAAGTACTTCTTTCGTGAATATCCAAATGATGTCGCCGTTGACGCAGAATTTGATGCTCAGTTTCAAAGGCGTCTCGACTTAGGTTACCTGCATCCGACCTTGCCGCCGCTTTCGACCCCGCTCAGGCCGTTCCTCGCCATCTAATTATTTTCAATGTCTGTCTCCACAGCCAACGCCAGCCCCAATTGGCGACCTAAAGCCATCGTGTTCGACCTTCTCACGGGACTTCTTGACTCATGGACCGTCTGGGATGCGTCAACGCCATCGGGTACCTCATCCGAAGGGAGGCCCTGGCGACATCGTTACCTTGAACTCACCTTCAGCTTACCAGGAGGGGCATACACGCCGTATGAGGATTGCGTCAGACAAGCTGCACGCGAGGTAGGCTTGCCAGAATCTGCTCCAGAAGCTCTGCTTCGCAACTGGGGAGACCTGCAGGCGTGGCCCGAGGTCGCAACGGTATTACCGGCGCTGAGGGAGCGAGGCTATAAGCTCGGTGTCGTGACGAATTGCTCAAAACACCACGGACACATCGCGATTCGCAGAGCAGAGGAGTGCACGAGTGCAGGGAGCGGGCACGACTTTACCTTCGATGCCGTACTCACGGCTGAAGAGAGCAGGTTTTACAAGCCGACCCGGCAGGCGTATGAAGCTCTGTTGACGAAAATGGGGCTCGACGCGAGTGATGTATTGTTCGTTGCAGGCAGTTCGGGAGATGTGCAGGGGGCGACGGATGTCGGTATGAAGGTTGTCTGGCACAATAAGGTCGGCTTGCCTAAGAAGGGCGAAGCGGTTCCCATGAAGGAGGCTAGCACGCTGGATGCCGCGTTGGGGGACTTCCTATGAGACAACATAAATGTTCATTCTATAGATTTTTGTTAGCCTTAGCTTGGCCTGGGCGACTGATATAGTCAACCACCCTAGAACGGGTCACCCATTTTCCACCCTCCATACCACCACCTCTTTGTATTCCAACTACGTTTTCTCGTGCACTGCAACAAATGATGCAAAAAGGATTACACCATGCTGCTGAGAATAGGCGGAAACCCCCATGGCGTTATATGGGCTGCTGTATAGGGTGTGTATAGGAGTATGTTAGTATTGAAAGCTTCGTAGCTATGTCAAATCTCTCAAGCAACTGTTGAAACGTGTATCAGCAACTATACAATATGAAAGAAATTTATAAAGAATAGTAATATCTTTAAAGAAGTAGGAATACTGTTTCAATAACGAGGTCAGGGCTCCCACCGGACTGCCTGTCTCTCGTCATAGGTTGTGATAGGCAGGGCCCACTCACTATCATGGACTTCGACATAATAAATATGGTGCAGTCATCACTCACTCATTATAGGCCAATGCTAGATAAGATGGTTTCTCATATTACTCATCCCTAAGCCCGTTGGCTAGTCTTGATGGCCTGAATGCAACAGTAAGAGCATTGCCGCAGGCCTTGACCAAAGAGGTTGTTATTGCTGAAAAATATTGGTCAGTACGCATGCAGGGGTATTCCACATTTGCAAATAAAACAAATTAGGCCGTCACCATGTTCAGACCCCTTTGAGTCATTTCCGTCTTAATTCGATGAGATTTCGCGCATGGTCAGGGGACAGATGGATTTTGTGAAGCGCGTCACGGAAGTCGTGACTGGACTCGGTCCTTAGGATGCATCTTCTGCTGGGAGCCGACTTGGGTGCAGATATGAATTTTATGACTCTGAAATATGGCGCCAGTAACTAACTTAGTCTAGTTTCCCTCTCTACGAAGCACATGAGAAGATAATCTTATGGTCGACCAGGATGGTACTGCACTGGACAGCCTTGCAGTTTTTTGCGGCATCCAGGCCACATCTGTTGAACTCGGAAACAGTTCCGCAACTGCAAGCCTAATATCAATATGTGGGATGATCTTTTATGTCTTCAATACCTGCCACCGTCCCATGCATCGTATGGATATCCGCCGACTGATAAGACTGTTGCATCGGAACGTGAAGCTCAACCGCAATAATGGGGGACTCTTACGATTTCTTCAGCCGTACGCTTCCAGAAAATATCGTATGGAGTGGTACCCATTACACAGTGCTTTTTATTAATGCCAGTGACACTTTCTTTACGTATGTCCTCTCCACATGGCAGCCTCAAATCACTCTCACCGGTGGCATCTCCGGTGTAAATATGGAGTTCATCACTCGGCGTATCAGCAGGGGTCTAGAGCGACATCCTTGATCAAAGCTTGTTTGAATGTTGCTCCCATCGGCGCCAGGAGCAGGCCGTGGCGTGATCTCAGGGTACAGCAAGAATGAACAAAATGCCAGAGTGCAAAACTAATTTGCAGAGGGAAATCTACTACAGCAGCTCGCTTGGGTGATGTTCGAGCAGTCAATTCCAATGCATCGCGTGTGATAAATGCGCCGCGGGGAGCGGCAGCTACCGCGAATCTTGAATCGTTCGACCCGGAATCTGAAATCACGAAGCAATCCTTGCATGCATGTTCCTGCAGTTGCATGATGACAACACTGGGAAATCCACAATTATCTGGATTACGGTGCCAAGAGTGGAACGTGTGGCGGACTTAACGGAAGATGATGATCGGGCCGAATCTCGGTGAATTGTCGTTCAACGACACTTCTCGCTTAACATGAGATGATAGAGATAACGGAAAAGGAGAGATGCAAGTCACGGGAGGGACAAGAAAAATGTCAAGAGGTGAACTTTCCAGTATGGGCTCATGTCCAGGCCGTTTGGATTCACCTGATTCTCGACGTCCATGGCGCTCGGGCGCGCAAAACGAATCGGTGCGACGTAATGCGCTGTTGAGCCTCATCTTGAGCCTCAATCTCTCAACCGCTAGTCCAGGTCTAAAACAAGAAATCTGGGTCCATCGGCCCGCCTGAGATCCACCGGACCCTATCTCCAAGTGCCGCTTATCACGTACCCGCCTGAGACAACCGGGTCCCGAGTGGCGACCACACAAAGATTTCGCATCCATTCTTTTATCTCATGGAATCAAGACTCGATAGCTGGATGGTCATAAATACTAGAGCCGCGAACCAAGGGTCCTGGAGAATTGAGAAATTTGAAAAGGATTCTGCCTGCCATTATCGAGCAGACAACAGAATCCGCGCGTTTGCGCCGCGATGACGTAGTTTTGCGGATGAGGCGACGAGCTCGAATAGGCCCGACCGAGAGCCCTCACTGACGTCAAAGCTCCGCCTTCGGCTTCCCCGGCAGCCCGAATCTCTCGGGCAATTTGCTCTCGTCCCTGAAAGATTTGGAAATCCCATGACGGACCCATATATGCCTCCTCCGACACATCGCCGTGGACTCACTAAGCATCGGATGGTGCGTCCACGCGGTGGGGGTCATGAGGCCCATTAAACCGCAGCGTAAAAGGATCTCTTTCGCCCTCTCTTGCTACAATGTGAAAATATCAACAGTCGATGACTCACTTTACTCCCTTGTGATTAACAAACAACATCAACCTTATCTTTACTATCTTGACGGCCATGGCGATAATGAGCCATCTCAAAGAACGTGGGCGTGTGGAGCCCTCGAGCAACGGCCCTTCCAATGGAGTTGCCCATCAAAAAATCACTGCCGTTGCTTGCTTCCTGGGTCTGGTTGCAAGCATTGGTGGATTCATGTTTGGATATGTCAGGTAGGTGAAGTCAGGCCCGTAGTGCCAAAGGCGTGTCTAATCCAATCCACAGTGGTCAAATATCCGGCTTCTTTCTCATGGACAACTATGCCGAACGCTTTGGCGAGGAGCAGTCTGATGGATCCTTCACATTCAGTGCTGCCCGACAGGGTACCATTGTTGGCCTTCTCTGTGTCGGTTGTCTGATCGGGTCCCTCATCTCTGGCTCAATGTCCGACATCATTGGTCGCCGTCTCACTATCTCCTCCTCGTCTCTCTTCACCATGATTGGCACAATCATTGAGATTTCGTCTGACAAGCAATGGGCTCAGTTCGCTGTCGGCCGTCTGGTAACAGGACTTGGCATCGGATCTTTGTCAGTCGTCGTCCCAATGTACCAGTCCGAGAGCAGCCCCGCCATCATTCGCGGTATCCTAGTATCAACATACCAGCTCTTCATCACTCTAGGAATCTGGACCGCCGAGATGGTGAATTGGGGGACTGAGACGAACCAGAGCAGCGCATCTTGGAGAGTTCCCAACGGCCTTTCCTTCCTCTGGGCCCTGATTCTTGGCGGAGGTATCCTCCTGCTTCCCGAATCTCCTCGATATGCGTACCGAAAGGGCCGCGTTGAGGAGGCTCGAAACACCATCGCCAGACTCGCCGGTGTTGCGCCTGACGACTACAGCGTGTCGAAGCAGATTGATGAGATCCGCGCCAAGCAGGAAGAGGAGAAGACTAGCACCGATACGAAGTGGTATGAGATCTTCACTGGACCCCGAATGCTTTACCGCACCCTTCTCGGCATGACCCTTCAGGCTGGCCAACAGTTGACAGGTATGAATTTTTCTTTGGTGGACTCTGGATGATGCGCTTCTTGTGAGTTTCCTGCTAATAACTTTTAGGTGCGAACTTTTTCTTCTATTTTGGAACTACGGCCTTCTCTTCCACTGGTATCAGCAACAGCTATGTCACTCAGATCATTCTCGGATCCGTGAACGTCGCCTGTACCTTTGGCGGGCTGTGGGTCGTGGCAAAGTGCGGCCGCCGCAAGGCTTTGATGATTGGTGGACTCTGGATGATGATGTGCTTCTTGTGAGTTTCCTGCTAATCCATGTGAAACCTTTTCTAATTATAATTCGTCAGTGTCTACGCCTTCGTCGGACACTTCTCGCTCGACCATGAGAACCCGATGAACACCCCCAAGGCCGGGACTGTTCTTATCGCCTTCTCCTGCCTGTTTATCGCTGCGTTCGCCACCACGTGGGGTCCTCTCGTCTGGGCAGTTGTTGCTGAACTGTACCCTGCCCAATACCGCGGTCGATGCATGGCCCTCGCCACGGCTGCCAACTGGTTCTGGAACTTGTAAGTCCCCAATTATTATCTCTTCCACTTAATGACCTCTTACTAACTTGAACTAGTATGATTTCTTTCTTGTGAGTATCTAATTAAATAATGCCGAAGCGTTGATAGACTAACACCACACCTAGCACTCGATTCATCACCGACGCCATTGACTACCTGTACGGTCTTGTTTTTGCAGGATGCTGCGCGGCTCTTGTTCTCATCGTCTTCTTCTTCCTCATCGAGTCAAAGGACCGTACCCTTGAGGAGATTGACACGATGTACGTTGAGCATGTCAACCCAATCAAGAGCAGTTCCTGGGTTGCCAGCAACCAGGGGAAGGATAGCTCGGACCACACGGGCAACAATACCGAAAGTGAGGCGGTAGAGCACAGTAGTTAGAGAGGTCTTGTTTTTCAGATTGCACTAAATTATCGCAATGCAACCCTTAAGGGGAATTATAGCTCAATCAACCCACCATGTCTGTGTTTAGCTTGACCTTTTTGCTAAGTCGTTGCCCAATAAGGCAGGTGGGCGAAAGCGGTGGCATGCAGGACAGCATACGGTTAAAATCAACGTTGTGGCGGAGCTCTTACCGACGTGTGACTGTGGTGCTTCGCCTCAGTTGATGCAGCCACAGCAGACAAGGCCAATGTGGCATGATAACGACGGAAGTAATTGGCAAATGACCTGCGGATAAAATACCCTACCCCGCCTTGTTGCAACATCTTTTTTGGCCAGGCAGCGATGAAATAAGTTAGAGGTTGGTCATATGCAGGGGCACAGCCCAGCTGAGTGCTTCCAGAAGCACAGAAACCGGGCGCCTGATGCCTACCAAGTGGGGAATTTGTCCAGGCGTTACGACCTCTGACCTCCACGTAGATAAAATGGCAGACCTCCCGACAATGCTCTTCGTATATTATTCGCATATCAATATTCAGATTTGCGATTGAGACCACGCACCCATTCATTTGTTGTAACCATCATCCACAGTACATCGCCTTTTCCGCATGTCAACCTGAGAACTGAATGTTCTTTTCATGCTTATGCGACCGTAACACTCCACAAATATCTCGCACCCTCTCTCCACAACCATGTGTCTTCCATTCAGACTCAAACATTATGCTCCGGCCAAAACGGCCAAAACCAGACCGGTAGCTCAAATTCCTCGTCTACCATCCACAGTGCGATACCCGAACGACACCAAGAACTCAACCTTACATACTCGCCCCTCACCTGGGGCTCCTCTTTTATCGCCTAGCATCCAATGCATGGACAGCTCCAAACAATCAAGCCTCAGCTCAACACCTGGATATCAGACCCAAACGCCCCCGTCTACTGTTCCATCAAAGAGGCATTCTGAAGAGTCTCCGAAGCCAGTCGCCGCAGTTGAGACTCCACTTTCATCATCCACCCTACCCTATACGATACCCGATGAGAGTGGGCTCTACAAGCTAAATGTTGCACAAACCGAAGGAAAGGACGTCTATGAGCTAAGGGTATCTCGACGTAGGAGAGTTGGTGTTAGAGACAATGATCACAATCACTTCGATTTCTTTGGACTGTTCGATGCACTTGGCTCCATTGGCGATGGAGGTGGAGGTGGTGGCCATGGAGGTGGTGGCTGTGGAGGAGGAGACGGAGGTGGCGGAGGCGGTGGGGGGTGTTGATGAGGATTTGAAGGGAGTAGGCGTGGCAACAGAATGGCGTGACCCGAAAGGAGTTGCTGCGACGAACATCTGCCGTGAGCTTACGGCATCGCCAGGGATGGTTGGATGCACACGAGGTGGACATTGGCAGGACCTGACGCCATTGGAACGAGGATTATGTGCTTTCGGGATAGAGTTGAGTTATATTGATTGGGAGACACGGGGTTACGGCTGATGTTGAAGTATCTTGATGGGAGGAGGGTGTGTGATGGCAGCAACGAGAACAATGGCTGAACCATCATCCGTCTGCTGGTATCATTCGGGACAGCGCACTTAAACAAGAATAACAAAACAAACCTAGTTCGGTCGAAATTTGTGCAGTAGGTTCAATTTATTGCCACCTCAAGATGAAGGCAAGTTAGTCTTACTGTCGCTGTCCATCTCAAGGTTCCACGAAGACGCTTCAAGGCGCTTGATAAGGCGCTTCCCAAGGCGCTTCTCCACCTTAATCCCCATTCCCATAATCTCTTCCTTCGCGCAAACCTCTAGTTCCATCTTGACATCGTCCAGGTTATCCTCATCAACCTTTGTCGACATTATGCCCTTGGCCTGTTTCTCCATCACGTAGAATCTATCGTCCACCTCATCCTTGTTGTACATGTCGAGATTGTCAAATTGCTTGTCGACGTGCGCCAGGATTTCCTTCTTGACCTGCTGTAATTCATGTCGGAAAATGTCGGCGAGTTGTGTCTCGGCAACCGTCCCGACGGGCTTCTCGGCGGCCTTGGGTGAGGCTGAGTCGGGGGGGGGGTGTTCTTCTCCTTCACCATTCCACTTCCGCTTCTTGGTCGCAACTTCAATATCTACTGTGGTAGAATCTAGACTATGTCAGCGCAACGATTCTAGTAAACAGAAGTCGATCGGGGGTCGGGGAGTAATGGTGTCTTACCTTTTTGGTCGATGAGGGGTAGTTAACATTGTGCTTGGTTGTATGATGGCGGCCAGGGCAAATGTATTCTGTTTGACGAGAGGCATGGACCCAAGAAACGATGGCCGGGTTCGAGAAGTGCTCAGGAAAGCTTTCCGCCGATTCGCGAGAGGGAGTTGGGATCCTACGCTGAAGAAACGAAACATTAACCAACCCATACGTGGTAGGAAACGCACCTACTGAACACCTGTTGCAGAGGTGAAGCATGGTGAACAGAAGAAGAAGAACTATCGGTTCGTTCATTTCAGCTTTCCCAAGAGCGGGCATGGTTCTGAAAGGCGTCGACTCGTTGACCCAGCATCAAGCGGAGAACTGGACGCGCACCAGCGGCAATGATACCGATGAAGCCGACTCCACGAAGCTCACCAGGCGACTTGCTCAAGAGCAAGTCCCTTTCCATCTCCCGGACCGCAGCCCGTAGCTTGGAGATGGACGGCCCGGGTACACTTCCGCATCGAACCGAGCGCCTGCGATGTGCAATACAGTGACCTTATCATTACGCGCCGTGCGCATCCAGTCCTCCGCTAGAAGCGAAGACCAATAACTGACCCTTTGGCAACTTCCATGGTGTTGGTTGGTGGTGGAGGAAGGAGACAAATGCATTCTCAAGGTGAAGGTGAAGATGGTGAGGTGCAAAGTGATGCGAGGTGATGTGAGGTGAGGGAGGAGGAAGATGGTGAGATGCAAAGTGATGCGAGGTGATGTGAGGTGAGGGAAGAGGAGGGGACTACTTATACCTTACTCAAGGGATCTGTCAACGACGTTTTAGGCAGTGGCATGGCCCTGCACGGACCCTGCTAGTCCGATCGCTTTCGCAGATCTCAGGCACTGAATACTTGTTGCAGCGCCACTCCCCTCTATGTTTGTATGTGGGTCGGTACTTGCAGCCTCAGGTACACGGGCGTTGGTGACGGCTGCACCAGCTGCCTACTGTTGGACCCACATATCATACCAGCTGCCTGACAGCTGTCAAACAGGCCTCTACCCGCCTAATGGCTCGTCTAGCTGCCCACAGCCTGTCACCACCACCTAGAAGCCTGTTCAGCCGCCAACAGCCTGCCAGCTGCCCAGCAGCCCGCCCAGCAGCCCGCCCAGCAGCCCGCCCAGTAGCTTGCAAGCTGCAACTGCCAACTGGAATACCTTCCCACCTGTATCAAGGAAATAGCCAGTAATCCTAAGAAATCCGTAACTGCCGTAGCAGTCAAATAGATCAATCAAATCTTTTCTGCTCGCGCGTCAATCCCCCGTTCCAAGCTGTGACTATAGCCCACAACAGTGGCCCGCCTTAATTAGCAATTGACGAAGGTTATATTCCCCCTCTTTTCACACCAGTCTGCACATTGCCCGTGCCGATGCAAAGTGGAATGTGATGAACAGCTAGAGAGGATGGGGGTTTTCCAGCCAACTGAAAGTCTGCACGTACTTGGCGACGATCGTTTCTTTTCTTTGGCTTTATTTTGTTTGGGAGCGGTTCCTCCAGTTGGAGCCTGAAGTACCACTTTGACATTATTATTCTTGATCATGTTCACTCAATGGACAGGCAAGCATGCGTAATCCCCCCAGCTCTCTTCAACCTTTGCTACCTTCACTCATTCTAACTTTGCGTTCAATCCCACTTAAAATCCCACGCCTCTGCTGCCTGTGCAGCTCAATATTCCCGTGCTCCACATGTTCCCCGAGGATTGCCAAGTCGTCATAAAGTCCAGCAAAATTAACCCCAACTATCTCTCGCATCCAAAAACTCATCCTCACTCCCGTCACCCTCAGACCGGTTCGAGTCCCTGTATTGATCATCATCGGATTCCGACAACAGCTCCATTCCTGACGCATCAGAATTTGCAAAAGCAACATCGCTCCGAAAGCTGCCCTCGGAAGCCGCTCCATCTTGTCCTGTTTCTTCGTCAATGTCGCGAGCATCAATCCTGGCATCGGGGGACACGTCAACTCCATCGACTGCATACTGACCACTCCGGTTCCTTTCGTCAATCTCCCCCAGCAGCAACCTGAACACCAGGAACTCTTCATACGTCGCAACATTCACTCCGGGGCCCCATTCGTCCTTGAGCTGCCCAGTCATTCTTGCCGCCATGATTCGCGATGGGGTTTCGCCAGCCTCGTTCAATGCATTTGTCTTGATCCCCTCGATCTTGGCATCGCGCAGCACCTCAATCAACTCTAGGTCCCCAGCTTGGGCCGCAAAATGCAAGATTCCATTCCCGTCGTTGTCGACAGCGTCTGTCCTGGCCCCATACTGGATTAGAAGTTCCAAAAGAGCATTGTTCTGATACAAAATAGCGCGGTGTATCAGAGTCCGCCCTTCCCATTGCGAAGCGTCAAGATCAACACCAACCCCGAGGAGCAGCTTCAAAGACCGCTCCCAGTTTTGTCGTTGAGGGTCTCTCCTCCGGATGTTGTTCCATCGCTCCACGAACCAAGAGACTGGATTCTCCATCTCCGATTCATGTTGAGAAAAGTTCACCGTAGTCGCGCCGTGATCAAGCAGTAGCTGAACCGTCTCGGGGTTGTGAAACGCAAAGTAGATTGGAGTGCGGCCATGCCCGTTCTGAGAATTGGCGTCTAGACCGGCGTCCAGTAGAGATCGAGCCATGTCTGAGGATCCAGGGTACTCGTTACGCGCGGCCCAATGAAGGAATGTACCAAAGGGGTGGGTAATGTGAACATCGATCTGAGGATGAGCGAGGAGCATCTTGAACGAAACCAAATCATGTTTCCTGATACACCAGTGGATCGGAGCGAGGTCAAAATCATCGAGACGGTTGATATCGGACGGAACCTGGGCAATAGCGGTAGAAAGAGACATGGGGTTGATTCCCAGCAAACAATCATGAATCAATGTCGATATTCGGACCTCATCTTCGTCTCCCAATTCGGAGAGTCTGCGGAGGAAAGCATTGTCCCGAGGGTCTCGATAGATTGCTTTTGGTGAATAGAGCTTCAGACGGGCCTCCTTTGCGACCGACCTACGATGTATGTAAGCTAAATTTCCCCGACGACTACTTAAAGGCATTGACGTACCATCCATAGTTGTCTTCTCCACCTGGAGGCGAACCATGCTCAAAGAGAAACCTGGTCACTTTCAGATTCCGATGATAGAGTGCGAGCTACATGGCGTTAGTGCAGTAAATGCATCAGATGTCCCACGTACATTCATCAGCGACTTCCCAGACTGGTCAATGTCCGTGACGTGCAGCTTATTACTGACGAGAGCCCTCTTCAGCCATTCTATATCGTTAAACGCAATGGCCGCAAGCGCCAGACCGTCGGGCAACACCCTCCGGATCCTTGCGTGCAGCGCAGCTCCATGTCCCACGACGCTGTGTCCAGACGTCGCAAGGGAAACTTCCCTCGCTATCATCCACTGCGGGAAGGTATACCGCAGCCGGATGGAGCCGTGGGATCGTTTGCATTGCTCTACTCGGCATGGCCGCGTGTCCCAAACGGGGAGGCTGTTGTACCGGAGGAACAGAGAGCCAAACACAGAACGCAGCCATTTCGGAGTTTCGACTTGGGATTGACGATGGCATTGGCAGTTGCAGTACGCCGAGCACGGCAGTCGCAGCGAGGCTTGAAATGTCCAGACAGTACCGCTCGTATCGATCTCATCCATGTGGCTCGCAGCACCGCCGTTGTGGGCTGGCACTGGCTTGACAGTCGCGCAGATCAGTTGCTCAAGATCAAGCGCTTTTGCGTGAAGCCGATTGAGAGACTCGTGCACTTTGTCAAAGCTACTCTGGTGCGTCTCGGCAATTTTGGTGCTCCTCTCGACCTCGGAGGTCAGGCCGTCATAGGTCATGGCCACCAATCGGTGGATATCGATTGAGACCCGTGTTTGCCTTGCGCTGTCGTCTCCGTGTTAGCGAAACCCTGAGTCTGAGATGTGATGCTCACAACCTTTGCGTAGAGATGAGGGATTCGAAACACAACGACAAATCACTTTTTGCCGCACGCGCTTTCGCTTTGAGACGGGCAATACTACTCCGCTCCTGAAGCCACCTCTTTTTCGATATCGCCAGCTTCCCATCCCTTCTCGTGGCGCGGGCCGTTTCCCGGAGCCGGACGCACAGGGCGTCAATCTCACCAACGGTTTGCCGCAGGTCATTTTCCAAGACCAGCGCCTTGGTCAGATCAACCCGAAGCACAGGCGCGGCTGGGCTGTCGGCCTGCAGGTCATTGAGCGCACTGGTGACTTGTCCCAGGACGGCCTGCAGGGTTGCGAGCTCATTGGTCAAGTCGCAGAATTCGTCGGGGATGTGGCTGAGAGAGTGGAGGAACTGGAGTCCCTTTCCCACGGCGGTAGTTGCTTGGAGCAGCGCCACAATGCTGGCGGTGATTGATAATGGATCCATTGGAGCAGGTGTATGGCAGAGTTGCCAGTGAATCGAACCGTTTGCAGGGGGCGACAGGAGATAAGATAAACCCACCCGTTACCAAACAGGCTTTATTGTCCACTCTCTACCAGAGTGAGGCGAAGGCACTTGTGATATCATGCCTGCAACATGCCGCCTGTGATTGGAAATCCAGCTTCCCTTTTCCCGATGACGGCGGGCGCAGCAAGTCCAAGTTGAAAATGCCGATGCCCATTAACCCATCTTCGTCCAGCTGACTCAAATGCCAAGGACGGTTGAAGGGCTGAGAAGCCACCTCTTGGGGGGTTGAAGCATGGGGCTAGCTAATGCGCCCCGGACACACCACCCTCTTCAGCTGCATCGCGCACGCATCATGTGCCATGAGGCCGGCAGTCGTCGTTTACATACGGCATTAGCCAGACTATTATCCGGTGTCGGCGGCGGTGCGGATCGCGAAGTTGACGTCGGTTGAACCCTTTGCGCCGTCACGTCCGAGGTGGTTGCGTGGTGGTGATGGAGTCAATGGCATGAGCATGGAGTAATTATTTTCGCCATTAACTAAATGGTTATGCCATAAAGTAAAGGTTATGCCATAAAGTAAAAGTTATGCTACTTATCAATTCCTATGATGTTTATCTTCAAGTGGACGGCAATGGCAAGCCCGTCTATCCTCTACGTCTGGGTATCAAAATATCCGCCCGTTGTCTGGTCCAATTTTCGTCCTCAACGCCGCTGAAACCTCCATGTCACTTTATGCAAACTCCTCGTCCAGCCCATACTCCGCATCCATGTCGGGATTGTCGTCGTCTTCAAACCCGCCCTCGAATTCACCGCCGCCTCCTCCAAACTCCTCTCCTTCTTCGTTGTAGTGCTCCGTCTCGTCGTACTCCTCTTCCTCCTCCTCGGCGGGAGCGCCCACGTCATCGCCGGCGACACTATCGTCAGGCGCCTCGTTCGCGTCGTCGGCTCCGAATGTGCTGCCTGCCATGCTTGTCTTGCGGCTGGTGGCCTCGGATCCAGGACCGCCGACGTTGGGCATGTCGAAGATGTTGCGGATGGCGTCGTAGTTGATCCTCTTGGACCATGCTCGATCCTTGGCCACGTTGATGGCTGCCTCGGCGGCAGAGCTGGCAGGGCTTGTTTGTCCTTCGCCCATCCTGGCACGCTTGCGTCGCTTTCGGGTTTGCTTCGGCCGTTCCGCTTCAAGCTTCTTTCTAAACACCTTCTCCTGGTGCTTGCGGAGCCACTCCTTGTTCTGATTCACCCAAATCATCTCCTTGATTTGTGCTTCCTCTGGTGACAGCAGACAGTTAATGACCTCGAGATCGTCGGCAAACTCATCCTCCGTAACATCCGCCGACATGGAAATCTCCTTCTGAGGCCGCTGCTGTAGCGCCCAAACGGTGTGGATCTGCGCACGCTGTTCGGCGGTCGAGTAGGCCATGGCGTGCTCGTACGTCAGCGGATCGTTGAAGATTTCCTCAATGACACCCTCCAACTCCTGCTCGTCTTGCTCCCACTCCTCGTTGATGGGTAACTGGGGCTTGTCCGACTTGTTTCCTTTCCCGCGCTGTCCGGATGATTCCTGTGCGGCATCTTCATCCAAGGCGTCGCCAAACTCTTCCACGAGGGTGTCCAGTGTTTCCACGTTGTTCTCTTCTCCCTCTCCCTCTTCTGTGTTTGCATGAAGTTTGTTGACCAGGGAGGGATTTTCGGCAATCTGTGATGGCAGAGGCGGGATGATGAACCCATCTTCGTCACGGCGGTACTCCACGGCGGGGGCTTTGGTGAGATCGGCACCTCCTCGAGGTTGTGTGTTAGCTCTGGACCTTGACGCGTCGCCTTCAGGCTCATCATCATCTCCGGCCACTGGCCTCTTCCGCTTCCGGGATTTGCTCTCGGCCATCTGCTTGTACTCTTCCGACTGCTTGTAAAACGAAGGTGGGTCGTGTGAGCTCTCCAGGAAGTCCTGCTTCAGAAAGTCTTCGACCGACATGCGACTAGATTCGGTGAATTTGAACTCCTGCAGGCGAGTCTGGATGGTGTGATTGGTGACCTTGACGATGTAAACCACTTCGCGGACGGTTCTTCGAAAGTTGTGCATTCGTGCCGCCATGAGCAAGCAAGCGCCACAGATGCCCGAGGGGCGACGGCCCATAACCATCCAATCTCGGCTCATCCGCTTGACAAGTCGAACCGCATCCTCGGCGACCTTTGCCGTCTCTTGGTGAAACTCCATCTTTGTTGCAAATCGCCAAATCAGATCCTCGGGGTATACGGGGATCAAACCGTCGTTGCCAATGGGAACCACCTCGTTCAGTTTCTTGAAAATGCGGCCGAGTTTGAAGACGTTGAGCTGGACCAAATCAGCCAGATCGATTAGCATGACCTTGCAAGGCGGTTCCGCTCGACACGCAGCGTAGAGGCACACGGCAGCCACACTGGTCAGGGTGCGGCCTTGGATAAAGTTGGCACTGGAAGCCAGCTTGAAGACCTGGGTTCCGGCAGTCACCAAGCTGTCGCTGACGTTGAGTTGCTGAGCATAACCCTGCATCAAGCTCTTTGCCTCCCGAATGCTCTTTTCCCGGTCGTCGGATCCTCCCACTCTCCTGAAGGCCGGGCCCATGCTGCGGACACCGGCTTGGTCGGCACCAATGTACGATCCCTGCACCATGGCAGCACCCGAAGACGTCTCGCCGAATTGCACCTCGGCGACAATGTTGCTGTCGTCAGCGATACGACCGCAGGTCTGGCAGGTGCCGTCGACGACATTGGGCTTCGGACACGCCTTGTTGGGGCATTGCGGGCGGGACGGGTGGGCGAGCGAGGCATTCCGGTTGACAGCTGCTCGGGAGTTCTGGGCGTGGGTGGCGGCGGCGGCTCGACGCTCTTCGCGCTCTCGCATGGCTCGGACGGGATTGGGCTTTGCAAATCGAGGCTTCGCAACGGGACGCTGGCCGCTGGGGCCCGTCTTGGGCGGGGTGAGGAACGAAGACATGGCGAGTGAGTGAAGGTCAAACGAGGGTTGATTGGGTGCTCGAGCAATGTAAAGTAAAGAAAGCTGGGAAAGTCGATGGCATTCGGCGGCGGAGTGTCGTGGGCGGTTTTCCTGACCTAGCACTAAATTCTCTCTCTCCTCCCCCCAGACCGTCGGACGGCCAGCTCAAACCGGGTAGCAAGTTATGGCGCAAAGGAAGGCGAAGCAGATAAAAAAACGGCCGGTGGGTGAGCCCGCGCAGGCGATGTAAGTGGACACAGGCTGGACGCGTCTGAGCAAGGGCGAGATATTGGTCGAGGAAAATCGAGAGCCGTGGCCGTGGCGGGGTTTTTTGTGGTGGTGGCCGGAGGGCCGTGGTCGAGTGGGGAAGTGCAATGTCTCGCTTAGCCTGCACAACCAGTCTGAGTCATGTGGTGAGAAGTCCAGGCAGCGAAGGTTCGAATACCGGCCGGTGATGATTTTCGGGGTTGGGTTGTGGTATGAGGTGTTGGTGTATTGACGTATCTGGGGACAATGCCAGTACCTTGAGATATGCAAAAAAGCCAGAAAGGCTTTTTCCCACGATGAAGCAAAAGGGAACCCGGTTGTCCGCACTTCCTCGAGTGGTTGGTGACGACCTGCCAGCCTCCGAGGTTTATCCAGCACCGCCCTTCTGCGAGCCTTTGCCGCTCCGACGGAGGAGCTGAGACGGGTAGCTGAGAGGAGCAGCTAAAACGAAGCAACTAAGACGGAGCATCTAGATCCGTAAACGTAGATGGCTGCGCTTGGAGTCTCCCTGTACTTGTACCCGCTGGTTGCCAGAGCTGAATCCCTATCTACGGTTGTCACTTCGCGTGCGTCATTGTATCCTCCTTGTACCTCTGCACGACGCCTCCCCCGTACAATCGTAAACACCCCAATATGAGCTTCACATTCACAGGCATCCCATCCACGTGCACGCCCGCACCCCTCATCTGCACGCCATCGTGAAGTTCTGCACCGCCCTCGACCGGCCGGCTCGTCGGGCCTGTCTCCCGCCACGCCCGCATCGCAAATACGTCGCTGATTCTTCGGACGTGCCCTCCCCATCCCTTGTGGCGGCGCCCTTTCGTCGAAAACGGCGTTCCACGAACGAATGCTGCTCTGTACCTATTGCCAATTGGACGCTGCTGGGACGGACTGGGCCGAGTCACGGCAGGAGGCGGCCAATTATGTCAGCTGCGTCCCCCGCGTTGTTGTGATGGATTGATTCCTCAGATTCCTCTTAACCATACCTAACTCAACCTTTCTACTCCTATCAACTTTGATTCACTCATTCACCTACTCCTTCACCTGCTGCACCGATCATATCCTCGCCATGGCTTCGATATTCAGCCTCTCCGCTAGTCCTAGCACTGACATCTGGAAGAAGCCTCCCTCCACGAACGTCTTCAAAGGTACAGCCAGCTGCCTCATTCATCATCAACCTCACCTTACCCATAAACTAACCAATCACTTCTAGCACCCTCCCGCCCACACTCCTCCGGTCCCGTCAGCACCTTCGCTTCCGCGGCCATCACCTTCACCACCACCTACACGCACCAGTATGACCAGGCGGGCATGCTGCTGACCATCACCAACCCCGCCGACCCCGCGGCCCCGCGCAAGTGGATCAAGACGGGCATCGAGTACTACAACGGCATCCCGCGCCTCTCCGTTGTCTGCTGCGACTCCTGGGCTGACTGGAGCGTCGCCCAAGTCACGTCCGGCGCCGACGAAATCATCGCCGGCACGAAGAGCGTCACCATCAACGTGGTCAGGGAGGACGATGAGCATGGCAGCTCCTGGTGGGTCTACCATGTCGATGGCGACAAGAAGACGCCGCTGAGGGAGATTTGCTGGGTGTTGGGAGATAACGGGGGCGAGGGGTTGGACGTGGAGGTGAGTGCCTTGGTGGCCCGGCCTGGAAAGGTTGCCACGGATGAGTTGGAGGCCAACTTCAGCGACTTTGACGTTGAATGGAAGTAGTCAGTTATAGCGATCCCCTAGATCCACAGCTTCAAATGCCAAATCACAACACAACATCACATCACATGCGCGGAAACTGAAACAACTTGAGGTGGCCGAATTTCTCATTACCTCGACCCTGACGGAGCTCACGCCAGGGAGGATCGCGCTGCGACCCTTAACTATCTAGGTATCAATCATCAAGATCGTAACATCATTTTCGGCGAAACCATCGCCCCCGAGACCATGCAGAGTCCATATCGCATCTCCGATTCATGCTTCCTCCCAGCTATACAAAGGAAAAGAGTATAAACGATTGTCAAATGTCATGAGATGTGAATGTTTTGTTTTTTGGTGTTTTTGCAAGGCGGCAAACCCTGCGGTGGAGGCTCACGCGAGTCCAGCCTGTGGACCGCGCGCGACGATGACCTCTCACCACTTGGGCGCCGCCTGATGGGTTCCGAATGGAGAGTTTCTTTTTTTTGCCGTCCCAGTGGTCTATGCATTGAAAAACGCCAACCGTTCCGTGAAAGCAAATTCAAACAGGCGATTCCATCCGGTAAAACTGTTTCTGAGATGGGCAAAATTTCGGTTGATCAATCTTGGCCCGATTGCGCGCGAGTAACAGACAAACTGTCTAATCCATTTTTTCCCGGCTTCTGTCGTTTGTATAATGCAAAGCAAGATCCAGTGCCCTGTAAATAAACGCCAGATTGGAAAAGAAAAGGTCCCAGTAACGCCGTGCAAGTAGGGTATCAATGCGGAGCTGTATAATGACGAGGCAGAACTGGTAACGCCAAGACTCACAAAAAAACACAACAAATGGAGCGGAGGACGACGGCTCGTATGCGGCGGATTAGATCCTCTCAGCTCATGTACTCATCAAATTTCGGTCGGCCAACCTCTTGAGAAGTGGAGAAAGTGCAAGCAACAAGCTCCCGAATGGGACGTCAATCTGATGAGGGAGCGTGAAAAGCAAACCAACGCCGGCTAAAGTCCAAAGTTCCCATGGTGTCGCTTTTTTTTGTGCTTTTGTTTTGTGGTATGGTGTTTTCGTTCAGTGCTCATCCTCCAGCGAATGATCTTCCCTGATCTTTGAACGCGTTTCTGGAGGCCTGAGAGTAGTTCCGTGCAGCGGTCCAGCCTTCAGACGGTTCTCGGCGTGCGAGCGTTGCTCACGTCGATGACGTCGTCGAGGTGGTTGCACATGGCTACGAACAGGTCGAAGAACAGCTTGCTGCCACCCGCCTCCATCTCAGCCTGCATGGTCCCGCTCCGCTTGAACGTCTTGCGGCAGCGGATGATCAGGGCGAGGTAGTGAGCGCGCAGGCGGCTGTCAGTGTCGGGGGTGTGAGCGTAGGCGTACTGCGCGGACCGCAGGATGGTGGCAACGTCGATGCCGGCCTGCAGCCCCTGCTTGCGCAGGGACAGACGCTTGAGCTCCTCGAGGCCGTATCGGTCCGCGGCGCAGTAGATGACTGTGTCGCGGAGGATGGCGGCGTTGACGCTGGACAGGAAGACGGTGGCCTCGGAGCCGGCGGCGACACCGGTGCCTGCGCGGCCACCTCCGTTTTCGGGGTTGGGGGAGGTTTGAGGTGTCCGTCCCTGGTCCTCGAGCTCCCAGGAGTTGCGGGAGCGGTTGTGCAACAGGCGGGGGTAGTAGTCCCCCTTGTACAGGTACTCGAGGATGGCGGAGAAGACCTCGGGTTCTTCGTCGGGGAGGGAGATTCTCCTGCTCTGCGCATCGTGGTAGCCGGTCCGCAAGGCGGCCTCGAAGAAGGGCGACTGGCGGAGGACATCCTCGTGCGCTGCAAAGAGCCGGCCGTCGCGGCCCACGGTCAGAGTGACGATGGGTGAGGGCGAGGCCGTGGCGGCGGGGGGCGCTGCGGGGGCGGGAGCCGACTTTTTAGCCTTGGGGATAGGTTTGGTCGAGTCCTGCTCTGTGAGCGACCGTTGCAGTTTCGAAAGCTTCGTGGGATCCCGTACGGAGCCCGACTTCTTGAGTCTTGCGGCCTTGTCGACGCGGCTCTGCGTCTGGTCCTGAGACCGGAACGAGCGCTTGAACATGGCGGCGGTTGTTTGTTTTTTGGCGGGGTAGCAGTGATAGACTTGGAAGTAGGGTTCGCACAACTAGAGAGTGTATTCGTGCGGGATTCGAGAGGGGAGTGTAGTCCGAGAGAGTGAAGGACAACCGAGTCGAGGTAGCAGGTCGGTTGCGGGTGGTTTATATAGGTATTCTCGGAGGGGGGTGGGCTCCCAACTTGATAACTTGGCTAGAGAGCGACGAAAAGAGCGAAGAGAGGAAAGAAGCGGGAAAGAGGGGGAGGGGGAGGGGGGGGGGGCGGAAAGAGAGTGAGGGTGAGAGAGCGACGCACAAAAGATTGACAAGGGGTCCGGGCGGAAGAAGATGCCTCTGGCAAGACAAGATCCTCGTGATAGCTTTGCGACCCTTTTTTTGGTTGTGTGTGGGGGGGAGAAGAAGAGAAGGCCGGAGTCGTCAGCGAGGAGGCGTGTGGGATATTTGTACGGCCTCAGCACCCACCTTTGCGCGCTTCCCAGGGCTCCCATTCGCTGCGGCCGAGTCCCCAGCCATTCACAATTGAAGATGGAGGCGATCTGACAACAGGCACCCCCCCGGACAGCCCTGCGAAACCAGGCCGTGCTGGGACGCCTTGTTCGCCCAGTGCGTCGTAGCGCCGCCGGGTGATTCGTACGTGGTAGGTACCGTTAACAGAGCCATCACCGTAACTAACACCCCGGGACCACCAAGACACTCACAGTGACTGCACCACCACCACGGCACCACGTCACTCAGGTGAATCGGGTACCTTAATTTAGGCCCAGTACAAGCCGCGGGGCTCATCCGGGCGATGGGTACCTGACCGTTAAACACTCCCCCGCCGGCTCTTGGCCAAGCAGAGGTTAGCGACAGCACACGCCGTCTTCGTTCCCTCCGGCCTCAGTCTTCCGTGCAGCGCGGGAGACGTGACTGATACACGCTCAACACGCTCGACACGGGCACTTGACGCAGGCGATGCGCTGTCCCATCTTCCATCCCTTCCATCTTCTTCCATTTCCCTTCTCGTCTTCGCACCCATTCGTCGCACGTGAGCATCTGGCCATGCGTCAATTCGCCCACCGCCCAACCCCGACGCGGTAAATGAGACGAGGGGTAATTCATAGTCTTCTCCTCACTGTTCCTGCGGCCAACGCACCGAAATGCCTCCTCCTCCCGCCGCCAGATAGATGCCCAATGCCGTGCCCCTCCTCCCCGGCGTCCGGCACCGCACAGCGCACACCATCCCGTCCAGCCCAGTCCTTGCTCGGCCGGCCCGTTCCCACTTGTTCCTATTTGCTCCGCCCGTCGGGATCCCGTCGGTGTCGTGCCGTCTCCTCTCGTCCCCTCTCGTCTGCCTGCCGTTCGGATCCTATCTAGCCGCCTCGCCGGAACCCAACGTCCGGCCCTCGCCTTAGATTGGCCTTGACCTTGAAATGGTCCAAGTGACAAGTCGGACATTCAACCGCCACTTCACCCCCTCTTGATACTTGCACGTCACTGGTCCATGGCCTCACTCCAGCAGCCACTGAAATCACCGACATGTCGTGTCACTCCTCTCACCGGTTACATGCCCAATCTCGACTCCCCCCTTCTTGACCTTCCCCCTCCCTCCCCTCCTCCCTCCCCCCCTCACAACACCGCCCAGTCGTCCCATTTGCATCTCTCAGCTGCCATCTCAGCTGCAATGACCTGATTGGCCCACTCCACTTGGTCCGGCTGCCTCCCAGATAGGTACCCAGATGAGACACATCTAAGCCCAAGATAGTGTGTTGACGCAACCTGCCTACCCCAAAAACACGGGGAATCGCCACGCCGTGGTACCTACTATCCCACTACATTGCCGTCTCAAGTCTGTACCTTAATTGCTCCCGAGACACTGTCTACGAATGATCGACTGCTTCACGGACGCTAAGGTACAACAGGCACAACAGCACAACAGGCACCCATGCGCCTTTGAGTAGCCGAACGAACCATCTCGACACTTGCATGCCATGAGAGCCTTCCAGAACCCCTCCGCCATCTAGAAGTGGAGTAAAGCCAGCGGAACTCGTGCTAAATGTAGCATCATCGAGATGCCATCGGCGGAACATCCGATTTTAGCGACAGATCCAACTTGATTGGGCCCCCGTGGATCTAGACTCCAAGAACCACAATCATCTACGCTTGGTGCAGGCGGTGTAGAGCCCCGACCATCGACCCCTCGGCAACTCCCCATGACCGCAATCACCTTCGCGTCGCGTTCGTAACATCTGCACGTAAAAGACTCAATTCAGGGGCCAGTTTCAAATTGAATTCAACCGATTCATCAACCGCAGCGCGTGTTCTAGGTCAAGTGATCCATCCCTATGCCCGAAAGAGCCTAAACCTGTGCCCATAGCAACCCAACTCCCCTCAGCTTCCGGCCTCTGTCTTCACCGCACTCGACAACGCATTCTTGTTCAGGGGAATGAAACAAACAAGGAACTCGTTCATGTCAATGACGTCGGTTTCAAGCATCCAGGGCCTCCTCGGCGGCTGCGACTGCCCGCGCCTCCGCCAGCGATCGGGTGAGGCCCTCGCGAATGCCGACGAATCCTTGCATCAGAGTGTACACTATCCGGTATTAGCTCCTCATCAAGACCCAACCTCGGTATTCACTTACTCATGGGCGCCAAGAGAACAAACCCAATGCAGTAGGCGGTCACGGCCTCTTGGGAGCCAACTTCGTCCTCATCGAGCCAGAAGAATGGGTACCAGTCTGTGACGATCTTGCCAATGGCAGCCCAACCCAGATAAAGACCAGAGAGGAAGAGAAGCCCGAGGATATGAGTGCCGATTGCCTAATCGCTGTCAGTATCAGTTGTCGTCGGGTTTATTGGTGCCTTACGATGGGGCGCTTGATGCTGTTGAGCCAAAACACCTCAGTTGCCATGATCGCCGATGTGATTCCATACAGAGCCACGATTACAAATGCGTTGAACCACCCCTCACCAAACAGGTCGCTGACTGTAAAAGCGGTCAGCGAATGAGACGAGTACGGCCATAAAATAACTTACATGGCGCGTCAGGAACCGGTATCGAGGTCTCGACCCAGTATAGTTCATCGTCCTCGGCGACAACCGTCCAGTCGAACAACTCGGGTGTAGCTGAGTCACCACTGTCACGTTGACGAGTGATGAGCCAGTAGATGGTTGAATTCATGAAGCATGCAACGACAGTGGCGGTGTAGAACATGGTGAAGTAGAACTGTTTCCGAAGGCTAGCCATGTTGCGGGGAAGGGACATGGCCGCAACAATCCATGACTCGATGCCGCCCACACAGTCTTCTCGATGAGGGTAGTACAGGTGGGTGAAGGTCCAGGACTGGTTGGAGAAGGATAGTTAGTGACGCCAACGTAGATGTTCAGGTGCATTGAGACTCACAAAGGTGATGAGGTGGTAGAGGAACACCATGATGAAGCTGACGATGGAAAAGTCGAAAAAGTGTCGCCAGTTGGTGAGTTCCGACTCTTCGCTGAGCTTGTAGTGGGTGACCATGACGCCGGTGGCCACGATGAAGGCGAGAACAATGCCTCGAAGGATGACGAGGATGTTTTGGGGGATGAAACGCCATGGCGAATGGCAGGCTCGCAAGAAAGCAGGCTGTCGAAGAGATACCATCAGTAACGCAACGCACAGGAGGTTGACCAGGACAGAGGCTCACATGGTCCTGCAAGATGTTTGGCCCGGGAAGGCCCCCGATGGCCGTGAGAAGTGGAGCTGTGTCCATTGAAGCAAAGGCTCAAGAATGAGGAGTAAAGGATGATCAAGTCCACAGCGAGGGGACAACAATAAGTGATGATGAAGCCAGAGGAGAGGAGAGGGCGATGAGACCCAGCTGAAGATGGAGCGAGCTGGTTGGGACAGGCGACGATGGTGGAGGAGGGGGAAGACGAAGGGCGTTTTGGTGGGAGAATGAGGAGGCTCCTGTTGTGAATGGGCCGGAGCACCGTGGTACAAGTGGAAGCACCTGCCATTCTTTTTGAGGCGGAGGAAGGCAGGTGTTGAGAGGCTGGTTCAGAATCGGCCATGTTTTCGAAGCAGGAACGGCCACCACCTAAGATACCTCCGCGATTCACACATCCAAATCAGGACATGAGTATCGGCCTTGACTGGATTGAGTTGCTCGGTTTGAATACAGAGGCCAGTGGCCCGAAAAGGCAGAAGAAAATGGCGAATATTAATTGCATCATCCCAAATAATCACCTATCCTACACGCGCCCATTCGCAAGCACATTAAACTCGAAACATCCCTCTTAGTCCTTCTTCTTGATGCTGGCACCGCCCTCCCGCATCATCCCCTCGCACCCAGTAATCTTCCCCGCCATCTGCTCGACCCTGCCATAGCCCTGTTCGGGGTGTTGGCTTCGCTGCTCGCCGACCTTCTTCAGCGCCGCGAGTCCTGCCGCCTTGTCTTGCTCGCCCGAGGCTTTCCAGGCGGGGGAGTTGGTTAGAACGCCGACGGTGGCCTGGAGGAGAGAAGCGGCAGGTCAGAATGGGTCCTGTATCGAGTGTGCAGTGGATGCTGAGCCACACTTACCTCTGCGGCGCCCTTGACATACTGGTAGTGGCTTCCGATGAGACCTGGCTGCGAGGTGCTCTGCGGTTGCTCTGGGTTGTTGTTGCTGCTGTTGTTGTCGGCCATGGTGACGGGGTATCTTGTAGCTTGTAAGTGTGCCGAGGTGTGGGCAAGTATCAATTCAACCGTAGATGAATTTAAGATGACCGAATATTGGAGAATCACCGGCAGCCCTCTGTCTTTAAATACGCCCACCACAAGCTTTCTGTCCTGTGCCAATCGAGCGATGACATCGATCTCGTGCTTGTCTTGCGTTCATGACATCACTGAGGGAATGTGGCTGCCCCTCCACCCGTTCCCCAAGACGATCCCTGGCACAGTTGCAGCAAGTGTGGTGGGGCCCCCGCGACAAGCCACAGCGCCGATGGGAGCCACAATGGCAAGCCACATAGCACTTGCATGCATGTGCTCCGATGCCTCAATTGAACACCTACACGCTTGGCCCGTGCGCTCTCCGAGCCACCATGTCCAGATCTCAACCTCCATCCACGCCCGCGACTCAGCATCACCATCAAGCTCGAGCTTGTTGATTTCCGCCTCTACGATCCCACCGCAACACCCGCCACCATGCTCTCCAGCCTCGGGAACCCGCGGCAGGCGGCTGCGCAGCTCATGAACTTTGCGCTCATCCTATCGACCGCCTTTATGGTACGCGCTCGTCCCCTTACCTCACTAAAGCTCACAGCTGACTTGGTCTTCGCAGATGTGGAAGGGCCTCTCCGTCATCACCGATTCGCCGTCCCCGATCGTCGTCGTCCTCTCCGGCTCTATGGAGCCTGCATTCCAGCGCGGCGACCTACTCTTTCTGTGGAACCGAAACTTACTGAGCGAGACGCAAGTGGGCGAGGTGGTAGTCTACGAGGTGCGAGACAAGGACATCCCGATTGTCCACCGAGTTGTTCGCAAGTTTGGCAGCGGGTCAGAATCCCTCGGTCCTACAAATTGGTGGAGAAGCAACGCTAACATGCCGCGGGCACTACAGAGAGAAGGCGAAGCTTCTGACCAAGGGAGACAACAACCTTTCCGACGACACGGAACTGTACGCCAAGGGGCAGGACTACTTGGTGCGCAAGGACATCATCGGCAGTGTCGTGGGGTTCATGCCGTTTGTTGGGTATGTGACGATTCTCCTATCGGAGCACCCCTGGCTCAAGACTGCGATGCTGGGAATCATGGGTCTCTTGGTGGTGTTGCAGCGGGAATAGATGTGGAGGGCATTGGGCGTCAGGGGACAAAAGACAGCGAGCGAGCGATGTGGAGGACAGAATCATATATTATAACCGCGGAATCTGGATTTGATACCCACCTATGACCCAGCACCTGATGTTGAAGTTGCTACTGAAAGCTTTCAGGACCGAAGTTCGGACGAGTCCCCACGATTCTGAGGGCAAGTACAAGCTAGCCGCCGGCCCGGCTCGGACGATGCCGAGGGCAACACAAGGGAGGACAATAGACCGCGAGTCTAGGACCATCGTCAACGCCGACCAGACGAGACGGAGAAAGCGCTTCCAAAGTGGCACCGCCGTGCCGGGATGGGCCTATTTTTTCGAGTGTTGCTATTAGCACACACTCAAAATACTACTCGCACACTTAAGTACTTCAGCGAATTTCCACTAAGAAGTCTCAATAATATACTTATTACTAGTTAAATCTAAGAAATTAAATAAAATTAATTCTAAGTATTTATTCTTTAGGTCTTATTATTTAAATTTTATTTTTTAATTTATTTTAGGGTAGAAGTTATAATATTTCTAAATTAAAATACTTAGAGTGCGCGTACAGGCCAGATACATTACCTTCCACTAAATCTAGATGTAAAGGCTTGTACTTGTGTGCGAATAGTATTTTGTATGTGTGCGAATAGCAATACTCATTTTTTCTTCAGTCGATGCCGATCATTGCTGAAAAGATGTTAAACAGTCATTTCCCTTGCTAGTCCGCGGCTGTCCTAAACTGGCGGCAGTTTCTGCATCGTCTAGCGTTGGTCATCGACACTGGATTTGAGTCATGTGAACGGGACAGATTGTTAGGTCTGAGTTGTGCCGAAACCGACAGATGCAGGCTGTTGGTTCGGGCGATGGAGGCCTGTTCAGGTGTCGCCACTTGAATGAGGTTGTCTCACCCCGTATCCTCTGATACTACTGCTAACCAAGATGAGCAATAGCAACTACTACGTGGCAGCACTTGTGAGACGGTTCTCTCGAGTGTAGACGTGTTCTGCCTATTCACTATACGATCGCGGCAATGTGTCTGCAACATCCAGACTCGTACTCACTGTCACCTGGTCCACAAGGCTGGCCATTCTCGCATCTTTATTTAACACCATCCCCTGCCGCCTCGCTCACCATCCAATCCTCTGCCTCGCTGCGACCGGTGCATTCCCGGAACAGCAGTGTCCGGACCGGGGTTTTGCTACAGGGGCACGCTACAGGGCGCTACAGGGGACTACACGGCGCCGCTACCACTGCGATTCACCAATCGACGCCTACGACTAACACGCTTCCGCCCTAGCAGCGGCGGGAAAAAAACCCGTCCTGGCCTGGGCGTGAATCCTTTGGGTCCCTTTTTCATGGGGTTGCCACTTCGCATGCGACGAGCCCAGGCAGAGGACAGCCCTGCGGCGGCCGTCGCTTAAGTTAATTAGCAGCAGGATTCGGACGGGGAACATGGCAACACTTGGTGGCATAAATTCAATTTCCCTTTCCTTCTTCTTCCCTTTTCTCCAGGAAGGGACATCACTCGTTATTCTGCCTCTCCTCATTCTCTCGTTTTTGCTTTGTTCTCCGTCTTGGTCTTAAAAAAGTGCTTGGATACTCACCATCATTTTCGCAACTTCAGCAGAGATTCACGATCGCTTCGCAACTCAACCCACACCGCAGCTCAAATTTCAGTCCACACGACAACACAAAGGGAGCAGCAACCCAAGCTCAGTCTGATCGACCAGACTGTACTTCTTCGACATTCACCCTCGCAGACAGAGGCGTATCTTGCCCATCATGGTGCCGGAACAGTCGTCCCAGGCCGTCAACCGCGACTCCAACGCCGTGTCGATGGACACAACCACGACGACATCCTCTCCTCTTCCCCCGCCGCCCACGCAGCAACCGCCGCAGCAGCAAATCCCCAGCACCCAGCCGCAGCAACCCCAGATGCAGGGCCAGTTCCAGCCCGCCTACTTCCAGCAGTATCCCGGCGCCTACGGCCAGCCCTTCCAGTCCTACAACGCCCAGACGCTGCCCCAGGGCTTCCAGCCGGCTACGGCCGCGCAGATTCAGCAGTATCAACAGTTCCAGCAGCAGCAGCAGCAGCAACAGCAGCCTGCGTACGTCGCCAACGCCGTCAAGGCGTGGGTGTTGACCAGGATCGCCCTCCATGCGGCCGACATCATCTGCTGTATCGTGGCCATTGGCATCAGCTTCAGCGTCGGCACCTTCAGCGAGACGGGCTACGTCTTCACGCTCTGCACGCCCATCGTACGTCCCTTCATTCACTCGGGGGGTTGAAAATACTAACGCAGCCAGTTCTTCCTCGCCCTCATCTGGGATCTCGCCGAAATCATCACCTGGTTCTGCCGCAAGCGCAAGGCAGGCATCCACCCGGGCGCCCACGTCGGCGTCTCGCTGATCATCTGGCTCGGCGCCGCCATCGTCGGCGGCATCCAGTCCGCCTTTGTCGCCTACGTCGTCAACGACAACAGTGACTGCTGGGACTACGAATCGCAGTCGTACGAGTCCTGCTCCAGCTCCAACTCCTACGACGGCAAGGCCGGCCTCTTCACCGCCGTGGCCGTCTTCTCATGCCTCGTGTGGCTCATCCACTTCACCCTCTTCGTCAACGGCTGCATCGAGACCGCTCGCCGCAACCGCTCCCGCCGCGTCGTCACCGTCGTTGCGCCGCCCTACTGGGGCCCCATGGCCCAGGGCTGGCAGCCAATGCCGCAGTACTACGCGCAGACGCCCCAGGGCCAGGGGCAGAACACCGCGGTGCCGCAGCCCAACATTCCTCTTCAGAACAGAAGCCCGGTGGAGCAGCAGCAGACCGGCAACGGCAAGCAGCCAGAGCAGCCGATTGTGAACGACAAGCAGGGAGAGTCCAGCACCCAGCCTCCCAACCCGGCCATCACCGAGTACTACACCCCGTCAGGACGATGAGAAAGTCTCAGTTTGAAAGGGATGGAGTAAATGGTCTGATTTAGAGCGTCAATCGTTTGATAATACACCGAATCTTGATAATTGTAATGTTGGAAGGGGCGAAACGGCCGATATCCCATAGAACGCGTATAGATGCCCTGCTTCGAACCTGAAGATACGGATCAACAATCACAAATACCCATGATCCAACCGCATATTCAAGACATTGAACAGAGTGAATTATAGAACCCAGCACTAAATCTCGACAAACATTACACGAATGGGTATACTCCAAGCCTTTCCTGAACGAATCGCACAAAAGACAACCGAACCCCTTCCTATCCGCCAAGCCAAAGTCTATCGCAATGGAAACCAGAACCAGAACCAACCCGATGGGAGTCGCACGTAGCAGCCGTAAACATCACAAGTCCTACTCGCGTTCCTCGTGCTCCTCCCACCGCCGCGTCCCCAGCTTGCGCATCTTCTTGGGACTCCCGTTGCTCGCGCCGCTGGCCGAACGGGCGCTCTCGCCGCTAACGCGCATCCGCTCCAGCTTGCGGCCCAGGTTCGAGACGCCGTCGGCTGCGGCGCCCTTGGATCCGGACTGCGGCGCAAAGTCGTCGCGCTCCTCGAGGGGGCGACGCTTGGTTGGGCTGCGGGACGCCAGCTCGCGCTTGAGGATGCCGTTCTCGCGACGCAGGCGCTCGACTTCGTCCTCGAGGTCCTCAATCAAAACATTCTCCTTGTCGTAGTCGACGTCGTCGTCGCCCGGGGCCAAACCGCGCTCCAGGACCTCAACCTTGCGGTCCCAGTGCTCGTCATTGCGCTCCTGCTCGAGAGCCATTGACGCCTTCCAGCGTGCCAGCTCCAGAGCGAGGCGCTGCTCGAACTCCATGGCGCAGTCATCGCGGATCGCCATCTCGAGGTCCAGCATCTTGTCCTCCATGGTCAGAAGATGCGCCTCGGCGGAGACGCGTGCGTCCGTCTGGTGGTCCACCTCAGCGCGCAGTTGATCGACCTCATCACTAAGGCGGGCGATTTCAAGCGCAGCAATCTCCATGGTAGCACGCTCATCAGAGCTCATAGGCGGGGTGTAGTTCCTATACGAACCCGATCCCGCCGGCGCAAACGGCCGAGGGTGCTGGTGGCTGGGGCTGGGCGACCGGTTGTTGGCCATGACGGGAGGATGCGCGAGGATCGTTTTGGTGATGGAAGGAATGCGCGGCACAGTGACTTCGCGTGCCAGAGCACTATATCGCAGGATCTGTGAGGTAGCGTTGAAGTCGCCTCGCGGGTCGGCCGTGACAATCATGACACCTTTCTGGGGGTTATGACGGGGGGCATGAGGGTTCGTCGCGGCGGACGAGGAAGGGAATGAGTTCGAGAAGAGGAGTTCCGTAAGCTTGCATTGCCGGTAAGGCACAACATTGGGCTGTGACATGTTAGTTCAGTGTCCACTGCGTCATGTTGAGGCATGTTGCGTACCTTGGTGGAAGTGCCAACTTCGCTCTGCGTCTGGAGACATTGGCCCAGATACATCAGACTCTCGTTGATCTTGCCGGCCTCGGCGAGCGTAGCACCCTGCGTCTTGGCGTCTCGCGCTCGCTCACTACCCGCAAGATCGACAATGGTGAACCTGCTACCTTCCCAAGGACCGCCTCTCCTGCTTCGGGTGCGCTTCTTGACTTCAAAACAGAAGAAACCGTGACTTCGGCTGGAGACACTGTTGCTGCCGGTTCCCGTCACTCTTCGTTCCTGCAGTCCGGCCTCAATTACCATGAGAGCTTCGCTGTACGTGCTACAGACTACCTTGCGCAACCCAGCCACAACCTTCCGGTCGGGCGAGAGCTCGGTGGACTTGAAGAGAAGAGGCCGGCGGCGGAGTTCCTTGGTCGCACCCGACTTGGAGGGCGGGGTCAGGAGGTCGTAGATGCGGTCGTTGTGCACCTCGTACATGGAGATGACAACAGCATACTCAGCTGACGGGTCGCACGAGACGTTGATGCCGCTAACGTCGGGCAGTTGGGGGAGTGCCGATGTGCGCTGCGGCTGGCGTCGAGGTGGAGGAGAGAGAACGCTGTGGTCGCCCTTTATATAATCTTTAGCAATATTCTTGACACGGCTTGCGGTGGTGAGGGACATGAAGCTCCTTGGCTTGGCCCGCTTGGGCGTCGCAGGGCAGTTCATGGTGCTCGCAGACGGCTTGAGATTCCCCAGCGGCAGTCTCTCGCAGTCGGTGGAACGATACTATCGCTCCTCGAAACGGAGAGTCTCCTCGGTGTCGTTGACAAGCCGGACACTTTTCAGACTTGTCACCGATTCCCGGGGAAATGCGCCAGGGATTGTCCCGAGCAGCGTCGACACTTGACGGGCGGCGCTAGGTGAGGTGACAGAGGAGAGAGTTGGTTGTCGGGGTCGTACAATCATGGGGGTTCCGGCGCGAGAGCCGGCCCGGGATGCTCCCAAGTGCTCGCCGGCATCGAAGAACTGAGACGCGAGCGTCAGGGGCGATTCGGAGGCGTCGCATGCCTGGAGGGATTCTTGGGCGGCGTAGAGCGAGTGCATGTCGAGCATGTTTTCGCCGATGGAGCGGAAGACGACGTCGACGGCGAGCTGTGTCAAGCCGCGCTGGTTCTTGGATCCCAGGATCGTGTGTGTCTGCGCTTGATCAGCATCTCGTCGTGTACCGTCTCGGGGCAATGTTTACCTTTCCTGAGCCAGTGACGCCCAGGGTGGCTACGACGGCATCAGTGCCCTCGCCGCCTTGAGGGGCCAGGACACCCTCAACGAGCGAGGCAATCTCCAAGCTGTGGAAAACGTCGAGCTGCGAGGCATCCTCCTGGAAGACCTGGGTGAAGGCAAACTTCTCGATGGCGCGCCGCCGGTCGGTAGGCGGGTTCAGGGTGATGTGCGTCGGGTGCGAGTCCGTCTCGGGGGCCTCGACGTCAAGAATGCGCTCAGGGTTGGCGTTGCCATGCGGCGGGGGTCGCAGGCGGAGGTAGACCTCGAAGAGGTTGTGGGAGGTTTTGCGCGACGCGTCCATTGTGAATGGACAGGCCAACAGTTACTTTTTTGGCAAACGAGACTGAGTTTGCGATTGGAGATAGGGCCGCAGGTGTGATGATAGAGTAGGAACGGAGCTGGCTAGGTTCATGGACAGATCATTGGTGGTCACTAACAATGCGGGTTGCACATTTCAGCACCGTCGCTGTTTACGGAGCCTGGGTGATACATGCTGCTGGCCGGGCAACCTGCGGCCAGGTACGATAAGATAAGATCCAGCGAGGTTAAGCGCTTTTGACGCGCGGGATGGTGCACAGACCTCTTTTCGTGCAGGGTACGTACCGCCGACCCATTCGAGGCGCGGAGCTCCAGAAGCACATCAGAAGCCAGTCGCCTCAGCCATCATCCATGCGAGCAATTTGCACCAAAAGCCCAGGGGTCGAGGAACCCAGTCGAGCCTGTCGAGGCTCCGCCTGGAACGTGACCTGCAACGACAGCTCTTCCGGTGGTGTCACTGGCACGGTTCCATCGTAAGGTTTTCGGCCGATTGAATGCAGCCTCGGGTGCCGGCAAGGATGAGGAGACGCCGCCTATTGCGCAGATCCCATCCGTCTCGGGTTTTCTTCTTCATCCGCTGCTGCTCTGCGATGCACGCCTCCGTCATCTTACTTGAACTCGCCGACGCCTCACGTGTGCAAGCGAGGGCCGGACTGGAGTTAAGGTTGAGTGGCGGAAACCGCCAGGCAGGAATGGGCAGACTTTATACAGAGTTTACAATGCCGGTAGAGTCATAGGATGATGCTTTGGACAAGTTGGAGGGTGGGCGGCCATGACAGCTAATTCCCCAGCCAATCGGGTTGGATGGTTGCGCAGTCTGACTGCTTGATGGGGAGATGAGATCTTTGGGCTCGACTCAGAGATGTCACCACGGCAGAGGCAACAGCAAAAGCAAGAGTCATCATGAAACCATCATGATAAAAGCCGAGTACAAGGTGGACACAACAGGCAGCCTCTACTACTACTACGTAGCACATCTCAATGGCATTGTTGCCTCTCGTTACGTAGTCCTGTGCTAATGCGGAGACATTGATTGGCAGATCAACAGCAACGAGAGAGAAAAAAAAAACTCAGAGCACCGAGGCTTGTGAGGGTCCCATGGGACAATGGCCACCATGAGGACAGGTGCTCCGTAAAGCTAGCTCCCTACACTGGCGTCTGGCTCTAATGTCGCGCTAGTAGACTCTGATGACGGCGGCAGTGCCTGTTAGGGCGGGAGGGGCGGAAGAGGAGGGGTTGAAGAAAGAGAGGGGAAGTGAAGAGGATTGATTGAGATGAGGGGAATAGATGATATTGGAATTGAACGCAGAGGCCATCAGATATCGTGATGTGCCAATTACCAACCGCGTGTAAAAGAGCGGGCAGGTGAGATAAGGTGAGCCAAGGTGAGGCGGCTCGATCCAGAGCCAGGGAGTGAGTGAGTCCTGGAAAAAAAAAATCAACGAGAATTGCCCGTCGTCATACCCGAGTAATTGCCCCGGGGTTGAACCAGGAAAAATGAAAAGGTACCCGGCGAACATGATTCATCCGCCATTCCCGCTCCCCACGTCAATTTTTTCCCTCCTACCTGTCAAACTGTCTATCGGAGCTACTGGAGAAATTCCAGACTGGACTAGTTTGCGTCGTCGAGGCCGAGTCTGTTGAGAGGATTAGGAGAACCCCACCAGTGGCCGTGGCAACATTGATGGATACAGTCGAGGGGTAAAGAAAAAAAAAGAGAGAGAGATTTACGTACAGAGCTTGGCAGTGCGTATGTCATTATGGACAGAGTGACATTCTGTCTGGATCCCCTCTCCCGTCGTCTCTGAGGGAATCGTATTCGCAGTCCACTCAGTCTCGTGGGAACTCTAGCAAACACCACCGCAGAGGGCGCAATGGCTTCGACAAAGCTTGGCCAGTGGCATTGCCGCCTCAGCCAAGCTGCAGCACGCTCCACGTCTCGAGCCAGAGACCCTGGGAAGGACCAGGACCCGTAATAGAGCTCGCGCCCCCTGTTTCTGGTGGTGGAGTTGCCGTCACTGCGGATCCATACGAGGGGCCTTTTTTTTGCCCATGCCGGCCCAATGCGCCCAAGGGGAGTCGAGTGGACAGACATGAATGGAGACGTTTGAGGTTGCAGGGCCTCCAGTGCCTATCTGGCAGTTGCAACTTCCATGCTCCAGTTGTATCCTCTGGGTCCTTGTCCATGTCGGCTATTCGCTGCGTAGCGAACGCATCGGACATGATATCCATTGCCGGCCTGTACACCTCGTCTGGGAACCATTGGAGAGATGCTCAGTCCTCCTTTGCAGTACGTACCGCACTGCCGAGCATGCGCCATGGAACTACTGAGACGTAACCTCCTGGGTCCAGCATCAAGCGAGAAGCATGAAGGGGTCCCTGTCCTGTGCCATCCCGTCCACTCATGTACATCACCATGTCATATGTACGTATGTACGTACGTTGCACGCACTCCCGTTGAGCTAGCAGCCTGCCATGGAGCCACTTTGGCCCTCTGTCTCTGTTTCCTGCCCCCGTTTCTCGACTGTGTCTCTGGTAGAATGTTCGATTGACTCCATATCCCCTTGGTCAACCGAGGCCAGGCAAGGCCGGGGTCCATGTCTGGCGAGGGGATATCACTGATCAGACATGGCAGGCCCAGGAGCGAGCCCGGTCGTGCGTGTCGGGGGAGGGCCCTTGTAAATCGGGGATATTCAAATCCCAAAAATGTTGTGCGCATTTCGCAGCTTCCCGCCCTGCATCGTAGCGAGCGAAACAGAGGCCGGCGCGGTCCCCCCCCGTGAGCATCGCCAACTCACGTCACAGGCGGCTGGCGCTCCTCGTGAGGGTTTCGCTGGCCTGTGAGCCTGTGACTCCTCCAGATGTCGAGGCTCCCAAAAAGCGGTGACGGCGTCCAGCGGACCCCGAAACGGCCTAGCAGACTCCTGGGTGGAGCTCAGACCCCCCGGTCGCTGGCACCAGGGTGCTACGCAGAGGCGCTCAGAGGCGCCGCACTGGACCGCAGCGCTGGCTCTGGAGCGCGCTGGAGCCCAGGACCCTCGCAGTGGGCTGCAGTGGAGGTGCAGTGGAAGTGCAGTGGGAGTGCAGTGGGCGTACAGAGGCCCCTCCGGCCAATCAGCGTCGACCCCACCACGAGCGGAAAAGTTTGGGATATTTCTCTTCTCCTCCTCCACTTCGCCTCTGATTTCTCTCCCCTTCGGCATCACCAACTCACCCATCCCCCCAAGACAACGAAGTCGCACTTTTCCAGATTCCCCAGATCAGAGAACACCCCCTACCGAAACTTCGTCGAGTCACAATGCCTTCGGCCGCCGCTGAACTGTAAACGCCCACTGCGGGCCATGCCTCCCCCATGGTCCTGGCCCGCAGTCCAGCAGTTCTCCGAGTTACCACCATTCAATCCCAACCTCGACCCAGTTTCCCACAGGCTTTCCCGCTCCTGAGCTCCCCAGCTCAACCGAGAGTCTGTCTCTGAAATCAACGATCCTGCGACTGTCCGTAAATGCGACGGCTTTTTTATCTACACACAATCACCACCACCACAACCTGCTCCTCAGACGCCCGACCCTGTCGCCTGTTTGGCTTCCTTTTTAACCTCCTCCGAGCAAGACATCTCTAGAGTCCTCTTTACTCTCGCTTCTTGCGTCTACTACTCCAGGATTTTATTGATCCCGCCTTACCCTCTGCTTTTCCAGACTTGACCACCGGAAACGACCTAGAACGCCAACTCCAAAGGCTCCACATCCAACACCTCTAACCAGACACGACAACTGCCTCCGAGAGTCAGAAAAACCGCTGCTTTCTAGCTATTAACCCATCAGACGAGTTTCACCTTCATCCCCACACCAGAATCCACCATGTCTCGCAACGTTCGACGAAAGTTCTCCACGACCCCGGTCAAGGCCACCAAGCGGCGCCGCCGGGTTTCCGATACCTCGTCCTCCTCCTTCGACCTCTCGGACGAGGGCGGTTATTCGGCCGTCGAGGATATCAGCGACTCCTCCGATGATGACGAGGAGGATGTTGCTGCGGCCGAGGAGGAGAACATTCTCGAGGAGACGAATGTTCCAACCCCAACCGCTCCTCGGCCGCGCCTGATCCTCGACGAGGATCCCGAGATTGCAGATGATGCTGATGATGATGATGATGACGATGACGACGATGACGATGATGACGGCCTCGATGCCGATGCCGATGAGGATGATACCGGCAGCTGGGCTGGCATCATGTCCGAGGTCGACGAGAGCAACGTCTCCGACTTCTTCCAGGATGCCAATGCTTTTGGCTCCGATACCCCTGTCGAGCGCCACGTTCACTTCGACGTGCCCTCCAGTGACTCTGATTCCACTGATACAGAAGATGATCATGCCGACCTCTTCCCAGACATTTTTGTCTCCCAGAACGCTCTCGACCCTGCCTTCCGTCGGGAGATTGAGAACGACCCCAACGAGTCATCCGACTCTGGTTCTTTCTGGGACTACAGCTACAGCCATAACCAACCTGACTCGGATGCCGAGGAGGTTGTCCGTCAACTGTCTGATGATGACACTCCAACTGCTACTCCAATGGCTTCCCAGCCTGCCACCGTTGCCTCGACTCCTGTGCCCGCTTTTGAAGAGCCACAGGAGCTGGATGGCTATGAGAGTGAGTCCTGCCATGCGGGACGCTTTATCTTCCCAGTGCTAACCTCCCTGTTTCAGCTGATGGCGATACCACCGAAGAAGACATTCCTGAGCCTCCTGTCCGTAGAAAGACTCGTCGCCCTTCCCATCCCATGAGCGACATGTCCGATTCCGACACGGACAGCCCGGTCAAGTCCCAGCGTGGCCAACCCCGTGTTGGTCGCTTCAACTTGGACCGATCCGACAGGAAGCCCATCGCTGTCCTAAATCCTCTCACCCGAAAGATGATGATCTTTACTCCCCACCGCCGCCGCCAGCTTGATCTGTCGCCAGAGCAATTCCATTTCCCGTGGCCCATGGAGATGGAGGAGCAATCATCTCCCATCCTGAGCAACTCGGCCAACATGATGCTCAGCGCCATGTTCTCTTCCAACACCTTTGGCGACTTTATCAACACACAAGCCATGGGTCCTGCCGAGGCCTTCTTCCCCTTCCCATCCGAGGCCAACACTGCCGACGAAAGTTCCTCCGCCAGCCTACACGACGACGAGGATGATGCGGAGAAGGGGCTCGATATTAATGATTTCATCATGTGGGATGACGGTCACTCTTCAGGTGACGAAGGCGAGGGTGAATGGAACCCGGCATCAACCCCTGCTCGTCCCAGCACAGCTGGAAGTGAGGTCGAAGTCTTGTCGCATCTCAACTCTGAGACTGTCGGCGCATTCCGCCGCAACCAGATCAACCAACAACTCATCCTAAGCAACCAAGCCACACAGGATTCACTAGCATTCAGTGGACCATACAACTACACTGCTCTCAAGGGGCTCAAGTCGGACCGCTTCGACACTGCCGCAGTACCCCTGACACCAATGCGACGGCACAAGAGGCACTTGAGCGACGCTGCACGAAGTCCCCTAGATTCTGTGTCCGCAAAGCGCAAGGCCTCTGGCGACACCAACAACAACCACAAGAGGCACCGAAGCATCTCAGACGTGAACTTCCTGCGCATATAATGCGACAGTGAAGCACGTCTCCCACACAATAACGTGTGAGGACGGCATAGCTTGCACGGCAGCGCTATCCCTGGCCTCGCCATCTAACGAGTTCACTCTTTTGACATTTCTTTCCTTATTTTTTGGTTCTGTGAACCTCTCTCATAGCCTGCGCAGCGTAGAATCCTCCAGTCAGGAGGAAAGGGGAAAAGGCCAACGGTGCCTTGGAAACCACCTCTCGGCGTTCTATCTTGGTTGGGATACCAAGACTCAAGGGATCAGTGATTACCCTGAGAGAATTCAGCGAGGTCCCAGCAAGGCTTCGATAGCCTTTGCTTGGGGCAAATAATGCAGCTAATACTGATTGATGGCGCACATGTGTTGATACAACGCTTTTTCCTAATGGTCACAACAAAAGTTCTCATGTTCTTTCTTGATGGATCTGTCGTCTGGTTGATGGTTTCTTGTACGAATCTAGACGAGGATAGATAAAATCTTTCATGATGTTCATTAACTGTCGGCCGTTCTGATTGTGAGTTGTGTTCATGTAGGCTACGTGAGAATCGGTGCCCATATTCTCCCGCCGTCTTCTCATTACCCCTCAGTGTTCGCCAGATGTAGATATGCCAGATCCCGAGAATAAGGGCTGGAATATGGACTCACAAGTTGTATTTATAATAAATGTAGAACAAGAATCATGGCTAAATACCTTGGGGATTGTGGCTAAATTGAACGAGGCAAGGATACTCGACATTTTAAAACTGCGCATTTCTGTAGAAACGTTCCACAACTCGTCTCGTGACTTTACATTTCTTCACCCGCTTCGGCTTTTTTCTCACTTCCAGGCCTTCTGTTTCTCAGATAACGCTTCTATCCTTTCGGAAGTCTGCCCTCGGTGCAATGTTACACGGGTGCGACAGTCGACAGAGAAACAACCCACTCATTGAATTTACGTCCTACCCTGTCTACACCGTTCTAGTACCTAGCTCCTTTTGCGATCAATCCACGTCTCTTTCGGTGACAGCTTTCACGAAGATCGTTGTGGTTAAGTCTCGCGAGATCAAAACTGCAAGGTGTTGCGGGTCTGCCTCCAGGAATGTCGACTTTGGCGATGCCTATTCTGGCTGAACCAGGTTGTCTTTGATCCAGTTCTAGACCATCTAATCATCCTAGTTCCCCAATGAGCATTGCCATTCGCCACACAGGTCCATACTCCGATCTAAAGATGATCCTCAACAATACACCTAACACAACAGTTTAGGAAAGAACGTTTTGAATCCTTGTCATTATTATTAATCCCCTAATAGTCACTCCTATTGTGTTTATCAAGCTAGGTTTGATGGTGAAAGCAAGCTTTAAACAACGCAAGCTGAGTACATTCGTCTAAAGTTTAACTAAAGGGACTTGTACCTGTGTCTGGATATCAATACTTTCCCAATGGAGTAAGTTTAGTATATAGGAGCACACTTAAAGCTCTCCCATACCTTCCTCACCTGTATCTCAATCATCATCGTTTCAGCTACGTCCGAGATGTCCTCCAAGTCAACCCACACCGCAGTTTGGACCACAGATACTGAAACAGGTTCCTTATTGTTTTATGTCGTAGCCGAGTGGCTCAATGGCGGAGCATTGCTGTCCGGTGGCAAAAGCTCTGGGTTCGAGCCCTAGCTGAGACGTTTGATCTTCTTTTTTGGTTCTAGTCCCTTCCTCCCCTTGTTCCTCTTTGGAGAATGGACTAGTTCGGGTATGTTGAAAACCTGTTAGGCTCACAGCTTTTTTGTATCATCATGTGTCCCGTGATGATCGTGGATCGGAGAGCAAGTGTTTGAAGGACAGAGTCTGGCGGTGGTGGACCTACCCTAAAGCTGACCTGGAGTAGTTGGGGTCGAGAGTTGCTTGAAATCATATTCTACTTGTTGAGGGCTCAATTTATTGGATGGATTAGTGTTTATGGTTCACAGAGTTGAGCTTTCTGCCTAGGGAATGTCCTCAAGTGCCGTTGGTTTTGGACTGCCAGGCCGGAGCCGAGTGGGGCCGCTTCCGGGCCTCCTCCGGGCCTCCTCCGGGACTACGTCCGACTTTACTCCCTAACAAACACGGGCATCGTGTCCAGTGGACAGTCCACCTCCACAGTAGTCCCGCCCTCATACTCTCCATCCCCCTTAAACACCTTCCACTTGCCACCCGAAGGAAGCACCGGAAAGTACACGCTCACCTTCCTCTCACCCGGCTCTAGAATAGGACAGCACAGGTACTTGTCGCCGTACATGTACTGCTGCTCAATGTCCCACGCCGCAGAATCATCGGGGAACTCGTAGAACAGCGTCCGGATCACTGGCGACCCCTTTTCGTGCGCCTCCTTCATCAAGCCTCGGGTGTACTCTCGCAGTTCTTCGCGGATGGCCATGTACTTGCGACAGATGCCATACACTTCCTCTCCATACGACCACACCTCGTTGGGCGCTCCGCTGAGACACCCCGCGCCGCCAGTCGTGCCATGCTGAGGCTGCTGGGGAAGCCGATTACCATGCAACCTCATCACAGGGCAGAATGCACCCCACTGGAACCAACGAACAAGCAGCTCGTGGAAGGCCGGATCGTTGACGTCGCCGCCGTGGAAGCCGCCAATGTCCGTCGTCCACCACGGGATGCCCGCGAGTCCCATGCTCAGGCCTGCTGCCAACTGGCTTCTGAAGCTTGACCACGAGGACGCCACGTCGCCGCTCCACACGAGGGCGCCAAATTTCTGGCTTCCAGCCCAGGCGCAGCGCAGCAGGTTGACGATGTTGGACTGGCCTTCGCGGGTTTGGCCCTCGTAGAAGCCGCGGGCGTACTCGCGCGGGTAGATGTTTCCGACGGCGACGTTGGGACCAAGGTGATAGCGGTAATTCTCAAAGTCATAAACCCGATATTCTGGCTCCGCCTCGTCGAGCCAAAAGACTTTGATGCCCTTGGAGAAGTAGTTCTTCTTAACCTTGTTCCACACATACTCCCGGGACCCGGGGTGAGTCGTGTCGTAGTGGATAGTGTCGCCTTGGAAGTCGAGACCAGTGCGAACGCCACGGTCTGCCCGGATGAGAAATCCTCTTTCAAGCATCTCTTCATAGTTTTCAGAGAGCTTGTCGACCGTGGGCCAAATGGAGACCATGAGTTCGATACCCAAACTCTTGAGCTCCTGGATCATGGCGTCTAAGTCACAAATTAGTCATTGCGCAGGGTACGTTTCTCACACGAGACTCACCTGGATCCGGCCAATACGTAGGGTCAAACCGCCAGTCGCCCTGCTTGGGCCAGTGGAAGAAGTCCACAACAATGAGATCAATGGGCAGCTTGCGCTTCTTGTACTCTCGCGCCACCTCGAGGAGCTCTTCTTGTGTCTGATAACGCAGCTTGCACTGCCAGAACCCGAGTCCGAACTCTGGCATCATGGGAACCTTGCCTGTTACATCTGCGTAGGCTTGGACAATTTCTGCAGGTGCGTCTCCGGCCACGATCCAGTAATCGAGGGACTTGGTGGAGAGGGCCTCGAAACTCATAATGTTCTTGCCAAAGATGGCGTTGCCGATAGCAGGGTTGTTCCACAAGAAACCGTATCCACGTGAAGAAACGGCAAAGGGAACGCTGGCCTGGGAGTTTCGTTGGGCTAGTTCGAGCTGGGTTCCCTTCAAGTCGAGATACGGCTGCTGGTACTGGCCGAAGCCAAAGATCTTCTCCTTGAGATCCAGACTCTCAAACCGGGCCGTCAGGTGGTAGTCGCCGCCTATGATGGGCTTGAACTCACGAGCATCGATGTTGAGCGAACTGCATTTAGGGTCGGCCAAATCGTGCAAGTTGCGGGAGTACTCTTCAAGCAGCAGTTTCCCCTCGGAGTTGAAGACTGTCAACTTGCCGCCGGCGGTGACGACGGCCTTGATCTTGCCGTTGACGATAGATGCAGAGGTCTTCTCAATGGATATTTCTGGTTTAGTCGAAGACGGCTCTTCCAACGCCCAGTTCTCGGTGGGCATGGAGCTCATCTTGGTAGCGCGGACGCGCAAGCCTTTGCCCCATGGCTCAACCCAGAGCTGTTCGGCATCGTAGGCATATACCAGGCGGTTTTCCTGTTCGAAAAGCATCTTCAACTAGTTGTACTTGGGTGTAACCCGGAGGTTTGCGGGGAAATGGTCGTTGAGAATGAGCTGACGAGGGCTCTTTAAGCATATAGGACCGGCTTCAAGGGCCGCATTTCCGTCCCCCGCGACCCCACTGATGTAGCACCTAATGATCAATGGCCAGCTGCGGCCATGCTGAGGGGCTCTATACGACGAGTGCGGCCAGTTGGAACTCTATGATAGGGGACTCCGGGGAAAATGTTGGGTCTTACACAGCGGTTCCTGCACCCCGCCGGAGGTCTCTCCACCGGAGAGTTGCGAGGTGGGCCATGGTGGTTGGGCAAGATTAGGCCGGGACAGGTACGGAGAAAAGAGAGCTTAAAATATCGGAGCTACGCCCGTATTGGAGACGCTGAAATAAAGTACGATATGAGGCTAAACGCCCTATCTTGGCTATCCGATATCGGGTCGGGTGTAAGGGCTCAGCTTGAGGTGTGGACGATTGATTGGTACGGGACCAGGGAGGAGAGAAGCCAGCCACGTGGGACAGGGCCGTCAAGAGATGGGCTTAGAAATTGGGTTCGCCAATGGCATTGTTATAGCAGGGTATTCTTGAGTCTACGATGTCTAGACTATGTTGTCATTATGTGTCGTGTGGATGGTTGACACCCGTCCCATTTCCATCCTCCTCACCCTCTCTTGTTGGTATTTTTGTTCTTCCAAGGCTTTTGCCGCTTCAATCCGTTTCTTCTCCTCCTGGAGCTCCTTGGCAATTACCTCTGTGACAGGACACGAGTTAGTCTTGTTCGGAATGTTTTGGTTAGCTTGCTAAATAGGCAACATACCTCTTGGCTTTCTCCGGCGCATCAGCGGTAGAGATATCAGTCTTGCCTCTTTGGCGAAGCGTCTAGAGGAAAGCAGCAAATCAAAAGGTGCCTGGTCTACAACCAAGAAACGATCTTTGTTGGTTCGCGGTTCTCCGTGTCGGAACCATCTCAGCTCAACCTCGAATTGTGGAGTGAAAAGCGCGCCGCCAATGCCTTCGACCTGACATTGATTGGCGACAGGGATTGGCGTCAGGTCATCTTTGTTCAAACCAGCATCCAGTAGATACTGCAAAGATGCGAGGTCGGCTTCAGAGCCGGTGTCGAGCTTCACCCTTCCGGGATAGTATTGGACGTTGGCGGGTGCTTGGTTGAACCGTTGGCCGCCAGGTTTGGTGGTGTTTTCGACCAACACTGTAGCGTCTATAATGTAGTTCGATTCTACCAAGGCCATCACCTGCTCTGCAAGAGGTTGGCGTCGGTTTCGCAACAAGATCCCGTTTTTCTCGTTTGTCTCGGTCGTCTCGCTTGGGTTTTGGACTGCGTGCAATGCTTCAAACTCACTCTCGGAGCTGGATTGGCTCAGACGACCACTATGAGTGATGTCGTCGTCGTCGTCTGTCCAACCGTTTTGGTCCATTTCCGACATCTGCTTTCTGAGGTCTTCGAACTGCGCCCTTGTAAGATGGCTTTCATGCTCCGTTAGACTCGTCAACTTGAAAATTGCTGCGCTGTAATTGCAATGGTTAGAAATTCAGTCAACTGGCTTTCCGTTCCCTTTTAGTAACGTACCTTGCCTCAAGGAGCTGGCTCCCAGTCTTGATTCTATAGAGGATCAGCACATGCGATCAAAGCTGTCAACTATCAAGGCCTTACTCAGAGCACATGTCCCGCAAAAGGTGCACACGTTCCCGAAATTGATTGACTTCGCCTGCCAAATCCTTTTTCCGTGAGTACGTGTATAACTTGAAGGCAGAAACCCAGCGAGGGAAAATCTCGTCGCCCACCCTTGGCGGTACAAGCTTGCGCATTTTGAGTAAGGCATGTACCTTCTCCCCAGCCTCGAAGCATGATATAAGCGTTTGACGAACATGAATGGGGACTTGCGATAGACCGTCGAGCGTGTGCGTGCATTCATCCACGATATCTCGCAGGAAAGCGACGTCACGCAGTAATAAATCGTGGACGGCAGGTGCCCGGGTGATGTCGCGTTTCAAAGACCGGAGAGAAGTCGTTGATCCGAGTACCAGGATGGAAGTCACAACAAGGAGTACCTCCATCGTGATGTGCTACGACGTCAGGTCAGACAACTATCACCCACCTAGTTTTTGCAGAAAAGGATATGATCTCCTCTACTTCAGGGAGCAGGCCCTCTCGCCTTTAAGCTCGAGAAACAAATTTCCATGATTGAAATCTGACCAGGCTACCAATCACGGTCCGAGAAGACCGGTACTGTTTCAGCTCGCGGTCCAATCTTTGCCTATGGTTGAAATCTAGGGCAATAAGCTGAACGCCTTTATGCACGCGACGTGGTTAGGCCTGCAGGAATCTGGCATCTGCCTAACGATTCGCCTCTTGTCTCGCATCCTTGTCCAATAAAACGGTGTATGCGGCCAAAGTCTTGGAGCTGATCAATAGCTAAGCGCCTTCATGCAAGCCACCGCGACGGTCTGGTTTGCCTCGAATTCGCCTACTTTTTGCCTACTTTTTGACCTACAGCCTGGTCGCAAACACTTTCCGTTCTCGTGTCTCATGCCAAACAAGGGCCGTCCTCCTACACACCAGCCACCGCCAACATGGGCTATCAGCCAAAAGGGTATCCGAGACTGGCGAATTTGATGGCAAGGGAGAAGGACGTTGCCATATTTCGCCGTTTCGACAGCTTGAATATTCTTAGCCTTCTTGCGCTTCAAGCAGAAATTGTCCAATTAGAAGTTGAACTGCGCGTTACCACCCGAGCAGACGATGACACAGTCCACGGCGCTTCCACGGCCCAGGGAGATCAAGCCGTCAGCCCATCTCATTATGCCGGAAACTTCAGGCTGTCTCGAGACAGTAATAGCCATCAGTTTCAGCTACTAGAGAAAATACGGGGAAAGCTGAGGGAATACAGTATGTCGTGGCGCGATCCAAAACTGACTGCGTCATCCAAGAATTACAATCACTAAAAAACGCATTGCGACGATAGATGAGTTAGCTATACAAAGTCAGTGAATCAGCATGCGACCGTATTCTAGTCTAAATTCAAGCAGTATCGCAACTGAATCACATTGGCTCTCCAGTGGGCTCGCAACTCGAAATGCTCAAAGACTGGCTCAGAGACCAAAACCTCGGCCACCCTTTCCTAGAAGAACACGAAATAGGAACCTGGAGCGATGGCGACAAGCAACAGTACATGTGCCTGCAGCCGACAGCAACAGAAGATGATTCATTCAGTCGATTCGTTTCAAACGTTCTTCTGCGAGCCTATCATCACTTCGTGGGAGATCGACTCAACACCGGAGAGACGGTTGACGAAATTTCCCGTCATACTTCGTACAGCAGAAGCGTTGTCAGCAGAATTAGCAACTTTGGTACCACGATTCTCGCCTGCATTATACCAGTGCTCACAATTTTCGTCCTAAACATTCTGCCATCTACCAATACTCGAATTCTCGTCACTCTAGGATTTACAGTTTTGTTCGCCACCGTGTTGGCTGTCTTCAGCAATGCTAAGCGGGTTGAGATTTTTGCTGCGACTGCGACGTGAGTGGGGCTTCAATCCCAGAATTTATGTATGAGCAGCCAATCTGAGAGCTAACTGGGGTAATTAGGTTCGCTGCTGTGGAGGTGGTCTTCATTGGGAGTGCTGTCGAGAAAAAGTAGTCGTGACGATCATTTGAGCTATGGCAACAAGTATCCGTTGTGGGCTGGGAAAAGCAGCTTGAGGTGTGGATGGTTTGGGAGACAAGGGAGGAGAGAAGCCGGCCACGTGGGACATGGTTGTTCAAAGAGGGACTTAGAAATGGGGTTTGGTAATAGCATCGTTATAGTTAGTTGTTCTTGAGTCTACACTGTCTACTCTCATCCCGTAATCTGAATTATAGCGGGCTCAACATATATATTCTTGATTCTTGGCGGTGTCCTGCGCCACCAATTTCCCCTTGTGGTTGCGTCGTCAGCACAACTGCATACAACACAGTACAAACTAAGTGGTATTTGTTTATATCACAAGCGCTAAGGACCAAAGCCTCCAATGTAGTCTCCAGCATATAATTAATGGCAATACCGTAATCGAGTTACAACCGGACTCTCGGATCCGACGGGACTCCGCACATGTCAGTTCATGTGGGGATAACATGGATTTGGATGGAACCCTGGTCCACACATCTACAGGCTACAGCTCACCTTGTCTCGCTTGATAATGAGTGAATGGCGAAATGATGCAAGGACGGCGATCTCGGGCTTAGCAGTAAAAAAGGGAGGCGAGAAAAGAAAACTTTGTGTGCGCATGAAGGGAATACAAATCAAGGGCGGCATCGTCATGGATATGCTGTATGTCTCAGGGAGCGAGCATCAAGGTTTCACTGCGGAATTAGCACAGTGCCTGATGCCCTCGACAAGTGGCATATGCTGCAGTTGGCTCCAGTTGGCTTCAGTTGGCTGTTGGCGGTTGGCAGGCGCTGCACCAATGCGAAACGGCGCTAAAGTGTGCTATATCCGGAGGGTGCCCGGACAGCACTGCCTCCCATCCACACTGTGCGTACGCATCGCAGCCACCACTGACGCAACACGGTATACACAGTATACGATGTCGTAAAGGATGCAAAGGAAGGGAAGGGAGGCTGGCCGAGCACACGCTCCTTCCCCGGTCGCATGACTTTTTCTGAAATCCCACCTTGGCTGCGTTTTTCCCTCGTCATTCCCTCCTCCATCATTCCCATCTTCAGCATCGACATTCGGCATCGTCAACTTTACAGGCGCGAACCGACGACGACGACGACGAGAGCGACAGCGAGCCCCGCCACCCGTTCAAGGCACACCCAGAGCACAGACTGTCCGCGTGACTGTCGTCATCGAAAATTCGCCCTTGACCGGAGTCGTCATTGCCATTCCTCGCCCTTGCACGTTTTCTATTTCGACAGCCCAGACGACACCAACGCCCCCAGGCTCGCAATCACCATGGCGTTGCAACAGTCCATGAAGCGATTCACTCGCTCTATCAACAGCAAATACATCTACGGACGGGTTGTAGGTTTTGCCCTTTTCCAGTCTCTGCTCTACCTCCGCCTCCGCAGCCGCACGTGGAGGTGGCTGTTATCTACACCACTACAGCCGCCAGCCCTGCTACCGCTTGGAGATCCGTCGCCACCTATTGCCTAGTCTCCTCAACTGCTTCTCCATCTTCCCTATTCAACATCTCAAATCCACCATTCCTTCCATCAACACTATTCCCCCGTCGCCTCACCTCAATTCCCTTCCACACTCCAAATCCATATCAATCCACTCGATGCTGACAATTCCTGACCTGCACAGCCTCTCCTCCACACCATCGTCTTCCTCATCGAGATGGCGCTCGCTGCTCGGCTCACAGCCAGATTCAACTCGTACTATGACGAGCGACCACGTACGTGACAGCAACCCCTTCCCAGCCGTCCCGATTTCCAGCGACCGACCGAACGATCGATGCCGACCTATCCCCTGCACGATTGCTTCATAATTGCTTCACATTTGCTGACGTAGAATTCGTTCTCGATAGTGATGACCATGATGGTCACCAACGCCATCCTTGGTGGTATTGCCGATACTGTTGCGCAGACCATTACTGCCTTTCGACAGCGATCTCTGCTCAGGCCCAATGAAAAAGACGACGGCATGTCTATCCCCCTCTCCGATCTCGATCGCAAGGGCGCCGTCTACGACCGTGGCCTCGTCCCCAACTCCAAGGCCCTGCCTCCCACCTTCGATTTCGAGCGCCTGACCCGATTCATGGCATACGGTTTCTGCATGGCGCCCGTCCAGTTCAAGTGGTTCCGATTCCTCGAGCGCATCTTCCCCATCTCCAAGACCAGCGCCTTCGGACCTGCCATGAAGCGAGTCGCTTTTGACCAGCTCATTTTTGCGCCTTTTGGTGTTGGTGTCTTCTTCACAGTCATGACCATCGCCGAAGGTGGTGGCCGTCGTGCTGTTACCCACAAGCTGAAGGACATGTACATTCCCACCCTCAAGGCCAACTATGTCGTCTGGCCGGCGGTCCAGATTGTCAACTTCCGCCTCATGCCTGTTCAGTACCAGCTTGTAAGTTGCTCTGGAGACGATTTTCGATGTTGGGTCATGATGCTAATAACTTGTAGCCCTTTGTGTCGACGATTGGTATTGCCTGGACTGCGTATCTGTCCCTGACAAACGCTTCTGACGAGTAGACGAGACGATTCATATCCGGGCAAAAGACGGATGCTTCTCTATGTTATACATCCAATGCTCATCATCATCCTCTATAGACAGAGATGATGGGAAGGTGCTGTGGCTCGACTGCCCTGGTTCATTTCGGGCTAGTCCATTTTCCAGCGGTTTCTACCTGGTAGAGGGGTTACTTGCATTCTCTGGGAATATCGACGGGGGATCTGGCCTCCCATCGGTTATTTTGGTTCTTGGATTTTGGGTTTTGGGTCTCTAGTTCTCTGGTTCTCGACGGGCTTGCACGAGGGCATGGCGTTTGGGGAGTCTTGAGGCATCCGGTTGAGGCTGGCCTTGGCTAGTTCTGGTCACGGTTCATTGGACTATCAAGGGGCTCACAACAAGGGCCGATTGCAATGTATTTGACAAGTGGATAGGTTACATGGATGGCGAGATAGAATGAAGGAAAGAATTGACCGATATCAGGATGTGGTACGTTGCATGATGCATGAGCTCGCTCACAAACAAGGTTGGGTTGTCGTCTTGGGCGGGTCTGGCATGGAGCTAGCTACCTGATTAACCCGATCGATGATGCTTCATTCCCTCGGCCCGCGATGGGATCTCCCTTGTCCCGCAACTCAGCCAATCGCGGTTATGTATCTTTGAAGCATGGATGATGCCAACCCGACCTTGGCCGCTCTATCACGGTGGTCTTGGCGACGTCCCGTATGTCAGTTGAGTGATCCACCCGCACGGCGCCAGATCCCTCTCTTTAGCCTACCAGGTTGGATCTTAAGCAACGAAAACACAGCGACCCGGGGAAGTCAGGCGTCTACATCCGCATCCCGCGGCGGTGTCCCGCAGCTGCAGGCCGGCATTGCCGCATCGCCAGAACCCGGATGGGCCCGGGAAGGCGTCCTCACGGCATGTGGCCGAGCAGCGTCCGTCGGCGGCCAGGGCGACGACCTGAGTGATTTTTGCGTGGGTCTCAGCCTCAGTTGAAGGTGGATGTACCCGACTCTCCGTAACAGCACCACCACAGCATCAGCGTCACGTCACGCCAGCCAGCGGAACCCCCACTCCGCTCGTCTCTCTCAACTCCCTGTAGACAATCGATAACCCCACCAAAGAGCCAGTTGCTGCAGCCACTACGGGCGGCGCTGGGGTCACCATGTTAGCTCCCCAACATCACCGAGAACACACCCGACACCACACCACACCACGGCACACCGTACCACACCGCACCACTGGCCTGCTGGGGGGTGCTCTTCAGGCGCTGGAAGGCCGGGCCAAGACCGCTACAGCGCATCTTGCTCCAGCGGTCGCAGCCCGTGCCCTCGCGGCTGGCTTCGACACGACCCCGCCGTCCCCTCCCCCACCTACCAGTCAACAGAGGCACTTCTTCTTCTTCTTCCTCTTCCTCCTCCTCCTCCTCCCTCTTCTTCTCTTCCCCTATCAGACCACTCCCTCTCTCGACATCTTCCATCACCACATACACGATTCCGCCAGAGCTCGCAGCCATGTCTCTGTCCAGCAAGCTCTCCATCACCGACGTTGACGTCAAGGGCAAGAGGGTCCTGATCCGAGTAAGTCACCATCGCCTTGTCGCGTTGCCCCGCCATCATAATCTTTCATGATGCGCGACATCATGATGTGACTGTGGGAGCCTGCCTCTCTGGGCTTCGTTCGCGGAGGGTTTGACGCATCAATCACCAAGTCAATCCCTTCATCGGGCCCTTACAAGCATCACATCTTCTCCATCACAAGCAGAAACCACCCATCTGCCTACCCCTCGCCCCGCCCACTTCCAAGCTCTGCCCCGCGTTACTTTTCCTCATGATGAAGCTAACACGATACTCACCAGGTCGACTTCAACGTCCCCCTCGACGCCGAGTTCAACGTCACCAACAACCAGCGCATCGTCGGTGCCCTGCCCACCATCAAGTATGCCCTTGACAACGGCGCCAAGGCCGTCATCCTGATGTCCCACCTCGGCCGTCCCAACGGTGCCCCCAACCCCAAGTACACCCTCCGCCCCGTCGTCGGCGAGCTCGAGAAGCTGCTCGGCAAGTCCGTCACCTTTGCTCCCGATTCCGTCGGCCCCGAGGTCGAGGCCCTCGTCAACGGCGCCGAGGAGGGTGCCGTCATCCTCCTCGAGAACCTCCGCTTCCATATTGAGGAGGAGGGCAGCTCCAAGGACAAGGAGGGCAACAAGACCAAGGCCGACAAGGCCCAGGTTGAGCTCTTCCGCCAGGGTCTGACCGCTCTTGGTGATGTCTACGTCAGTAAGTAGCTCCCATCACCCATGCCACCATGTCTCGTACGATGCTAACAATCCTCCAGACGACGCTTTCGGCACTGCCCACCGTGCCCACTCCTCCATGGTTGGTGTCAACCTCCCCCAGAAGGCTGCTGGCTTCCTCATGAAGAAGGAGCTCGACTACTTCGCCAAGGTCATCGAGGCTCCTGAGCGCCCCTTCCTTGCCATCCTCGGTGGTGCCAAGGTCTCCGACAAGATCCAGCTCATCGACAACCTGTTGGACAAGGTCAACACCCTCATCATCTGCGGTGGCATGGCCTTTACCTTCAAGAAGACCCTTGAGAACGTCTCCATCGGTGGCTCCCTCTTCGATGAGGCCGGCTCCAAGATTGTCGGCGACCTCGTCAAGAAGGCCGAGGCTAAGGGTGTCAAGATTGTCCTGCCCGTCGACTACATCACCGCCAACAAGTTTGCCCCTGATGCCGAGACCGGCTACGCCACCGACGCTGACGGTATCCCCGACGGCTGGATGGGCCTGGACTGCGGCGAGAAGAGTGTTGTTCTTTACGAGGAGGCCATTGCCGATGCCAAGACCATCCTCTGGAACGGCCCCGCCGGTGTCTTCGAGTTCGACGCCTTCGCCAAGGGTACCAAGGCCACCCTCGACGCCGTTGTCGACGGCTGCCAGAACAAGGGCAAGATTGTCATCATCGGCGGTGGTGACACTGCTACCGTCGCCAAGAAGTACGAGGCCGAGGACAAGCTCAGCCACGTCTCGACCGGTGGTGGTGCTTCCCTGGAGCTCCTTGAGGGCAAGGAGCTGCCCGGTGTTACTGCCCTGTCGAGTAAGTAAATGTTAATCTACCGTACGAATGTTATGAAGGGGTGTTGAAAATCGTAAAAGGTCGGCTTGGGAGGGCTAGTCTGTAGTGAGCAATATCCATACCCAGATAGAAACCGACATTGAAAGTTGTGAACCAAGCAAAGCAATGTGTCATAATCACGGTCCGAAGTTTGGTGCAGGTGGACGGTTGGACAATTGGGCGAATGAACTTTGGCAGAGAGAATCCCATGCCCAGTTCAAGGTGTATGTTGATGATTCATTAATAACGGACCCGATCTATGATGTTGATGGTGGCCTATCCCCGTCCCATTCCTCGTTCCCATTCGTGACCGTTTTTGTTCACCTCCGTTTCGCCGCCTCGACCTTCTTAAGTTCCTCCCTGTGATTTGGTTAGCCAGTGTCGTCGAAATATTGCCACGAGACCTTTCGAGATTGGATCTGTCAGATCGAATCTGTCCGGTCGAATCTTGGACTTGAGAGGGGGGGTCAAGGGCAACCCACTTCAGCTGCGCCGAGAAGTCATCGGTCGTGTCGTCATCGTCCCAGCTCTCCTCCCACAGGTGCTTCGTCTCGCCGCTGCCTTGGGCAGCCTCGGTCTGGTCCTCTGGCCAGTCTGGATGTGACGTGTTAGTGATTGTTTGCTGATGGGATAGCCAGCTAGCTACGTAGCTCTGCTGTTGGGTCGGAAGGGATCGAGGGCGTGGGACGCGGATGGGGGGGCATGTGGACAGTGCAGGTGGAATTCGTACCATCGACGGGGAAGTCCTCGAACTCGTCATCCTCGCCTAGGGCGGTCGGCTTCTGCTCGGGCTTCTGCTCAGCGGGCTTCTCTTCGGCGGGCTTGGTGTCGGACGCCATGGTGCAAGAAGGGATGTTGGTGACTGCGCGGTTATATGGGATTTGCGTTTAAGGATGGCGGTGGGGATATCCTGCTGAAGTGGCCGATTTCCAGCTTCAGGACGGTGATGAGCTGCGGTTGGTGATTCGGTGGGCTGGCGATGTTGACGGTCGGAGCCTTGCGCGACGAGGCGGCGAGCTGGACGGCGGCGTGGCGGAGATCGGGGCGCGGAAGAAGTGATGGGCCGGTGGTGCTATAGGGTAGGAGGGAGGCTGTGGAAGGAGATGGAAGAGGGATGCATCAGCATTGTACTGGAGCTCGACGGCACAGGGATCGGTTGGTCTTGACGCATGGGTAATCGTTGTAGTAGTGAGGGGTGTGTTTCTGATTGATGAAGTTTATATTTAGGTCAATTTGCTTCCTTGCCTGGAGAAACCGCTTTGCAATATTTAGAGGGACAAATGGAGATTTTGGCATCGTGTTGCCAAAGACAGTTTCAACGCGAAGCCAACTCATCACTCACTCCAACTTTCCAAGCCCGAGTTTACAGTCAACTTCACAGCCTCAACCAGCTGAATAACATTCCCTGTTTTGCCTCGCCCTACGTCACCCTCAAAGCCATCCCATCATCCCCCGCAACCTCCGACACACGCAGCGCGCGTTGAAATGCAACTGTGAGACGGCAACCCCGCCGAAAAGCCACAAAGGCGCCACAGACGCTGTGGTAAAATACGACGCTTTCGGCCGTAACGGAGTGGGGACCGGGGGGGACGCCATTGTGCCGCCTAAAGTCCCCTAAGGCCGACCTATGGCAGTGGCGCTCACGGCCCCGAGGTGCCGCTATCTCCATACGTGGGTTTTTGGTCTTTGATGGAGAGCTCACGTAAAACTCGCTCGCTTTTGCTCTTGCATCCTACCCTTTGTCGACCCTGCACTCATTCTCTGGGTGGTTCAGGGACACAACGAGCTCTGTGAATCGAGGCTTCGAATTTTTCCCCCTTTATAATATCTCAGCTCTCTCCCCTCCGCCCGCTGCGCTGCAGGTTGCCAGTAGCGGGGTTCTAAATCACTCCGCCGCCCGAGACAACCCTGGAGACTACGTCAAGTCTCTGGCAGGATTCAGCCCCGGACGTCAGCATTCGAGGCTGAGCCCTTCGAGAAGGCTCCCGGAAAGTCGTCTTAGATTTACTATATCTACATATCACAGTCGCTGGGTCTGTGCTTGACAACGAGAAATTTGGCGTGCTGGAAGGTTGGTGAACATCTCTCACGTCTTGGGAATCTGGGGTTTCGCTTTTCAATTTCTGCTACACCCACCAAACCACCACCACCACACTCAACAACCCCAACCGGCGTCTCACCAAAATGAGTCGATTAGCCGGGTGGTTCCGCTCCAGCGCAAAGCCCGACGATGCCAGCGCCACCGGCAGCGACAGCGACTCCTCGCGCGACAAGGTCGCCAAGGAGATGGAGGACATTGACGACGCCATGAACTCGTCCGGGCTTATCATGAATGACGACATCGACGGCGCCTGGGAGAAGTTGCAGACGGGCGACTCGTCCTTCCACCAGCTGGGCCTGGCCGTCACCATCTTCATGCGCTCGGTGCTGGGCTTCGAGAAGGAGGTCATGGCCGAGACCACGGCCAAGCTGGACGAGTGCGAGGCCCGCGCCTGGACCGACTACAAGAAGGCTCAGAGGCACGGCAAGGCCCGCGCCGGGAGCAAGCTCTATCCGCCGGGGACCGAGTATGAGCTTGTACGCGCCGAGACGCAGCTCATGGGCGCCGTTGTTGGCGTGTTACACGAGAGCTTGATCGAGGCCATGAAGGGCTTTTACAAGTTGAGAAAGGCCTTTCTCACACTCGATGCAATCATCGCCGCCGAAGAGAAGGCGCTGAAGGAGATGAATGACAGCCAGTTCGATCTCGCATCGAAGATTATTGATGACAAGTCTGGAGATTCAAGCGACTCCTCAGGTGTCCAGACACCCTCTAACCCGACTGATTCCTCCACCACCGTCACTTCGACAGAAGGGACCGTCGATGGCGAAAAGACGGCCGACGAGGCTCCCCTCCAGGCCAAGTCAAAGCCCGTCACGTCCGACACGATGGTCCTCGACAACCCGCTGGATATTTTCGTGCACTCTGGCGCCAACATGTGCTTCGGCATCCTCCTCCTCCTCTTGACTCTCGTACCGCCCGCCTTTTCTCGAATCCTCTCTATTGTTGGATTCAGCGGAGATCGCGAACGGGGTGTGCGTATGCTCTGGCGCTCAATTGCCTATAACAACGTGAACGGAGCGATTGCGGCAATGGCTCTCCTGGCGTACTACAACGGCATGCTGGGAGTGGTGGATATTCTGCCCGACGAAAAGGACTACGACGAGCACGCGGATGTGGTTGGCCCTCCCAGGAAGAAGTGTGACGAGCTGCTGGCGACCATGCGACAGCGGTATCCCAACTCGAGGCTCTGGCGCGTGGAGGAGGCCAGACAGTATGCGAACGAGCAGCAGCTTCCCAAGGCTGTCGAGCTCCTGACGACGGGCGAAGAGTCCAAGATGAAGCAGGTGGCCGCCGTTAACAACTTTGAGCTGTCCATTAGCTACATGTTTGTCCAGAACTGGGACGGCATGCGCGACGCCTTCCTGCGGTGCCTCGAGGTCAACGACTGGAGCCCGGCCTTGTACTACTACATGGCTGGATCCGCATCCCTGGAGCTGTATCGGGACGCCGTGCACAGCGGAGACGAAGACGAGGCGCGCAGGCAAAAGGTCAAGGCGCACGAGTTCTTCGGCAAGGCCCCGTCGGTCGTCGGAAAGAAGAAGTTCATGGCGCGACAGCTGCCGATCGACACATACGTCCACCGCAAGATTCAGAAGTGGGAGGAGCGAGCCAAGGCCGCCGGAGTTGACCTGGCCGATGCCATCGGTCCCAGCCCGGCTCTGGAGATGGCGTATCTGTGGAACGGACCCAAGCGGATGGGTCCCGTCGAGCTGGAGCGCGCCATGGCCAACCTCAAGTGGGAGCGGTGTACTGCCAAGGAGGAGGTTTTGGAGGCGATCAAGAATGAGGTCGACGAGATGGGCATCTGGGCGCTTCTGAATGGGACCTTGTTGAAGAGGATGGGCAAGTATGACGAGGCGCGAGCCGTCCTGCAAGAGCACATCCTGAAGCGAGACAGGTGAGTTATTCCACACAGTCCGCTGTCCTTTACTAATGATTTCAAGGTACACCTTCAAGGGACCTACAAAGGACGACTACGTCCCGCCCGCCGCAAACTACGAGCTGGCTTCCATCGCGTGGGCCGAGTGCTGCAACCCCCCCGAGGGCACAGTCGAGGAGATTGCCGCGTTTCGCCGCCAGAAGTTCGACGACTGCCAGAAGCAACTCGACATTGTCAAGACCTGGGAGGTGTACCTCATGGATGCCAGGATCGGAATGCGGGTGCAGAGCGGGCTGGAGACGCTCGCGTGGTTCAAGAAGAAGATGGCGTACAACTAACTGGCTGTTTAATGGATGGGCTGGGTCGGATAGACTGGATGGCGTCAAGGGCCGGGGACTGGTCTTGCACAATAGAGCGGAGGATATAGGGTACATGGGCCTGCATACATTGTAATAGAAGCACATATGGTCTGAACATAAAGAGCACGGCTTTTGGTACAACTAAGGACTACTCGTGAAATATCTCATACATCATATACACATGTAGCATCCGGTAATTAGGACGACCGCTTACTTGATCTCGTCCTGGGGCTCCTCCGGGGCCCATTCCCATTCCTCAACGCATCGAGTCCACCTTGAATGATGCCGACTCCATTGTCGACCTTGTCTGCTGAGCGTTCCTTGAGATGGTGCTTTTCGGCTTCAGCTTTGACATCCTCCACCATGTCCCCGCCGCGACTCGTCCCATTCGCCCAGTCCAGCAGCCCCCATGCGCCGTAGTTGGAAGCCCCCTGGCCAGCATAGTGGATGGCGCAACGGCGCGCAATGCCGCCCATGATGATGCCGGGGACGACGCTGTAGCCCGACATGGCGAGCGTCTCTTCGCCGGTGCACAGCGCGAGGAAGAGGAAGTAGGTGAGCAGGTGCGGGCGGAGGACCAGCGCGGGGAGGTAGATGGGGAGGAAGCGGTGCACCAGCAGCGGGAGCGGGTGGTCGGCGAAGAGCTGGAGGCTGTAGGGAGCGGCGGCGCGGGTGTGGGCGTAGCGGGTGTGGTGTTTTGCGAGGGACGATGTGCCGTGGAGGACGTAGCGGTGCAGGTTGTAGTGGAGGAGTTCGCGGGCGGAGAAGAGTATCAAGATGTGCTTTGCCATCTGCCAGGGGAGAGGCAGGGCGGAGTTGGTCTTGAAGTCGGGTTCCTGGAAGATGTATGCGAATATAAGGCTTGAGGCACCTTCGGCAGCGGTGATGAAGACGAGGTTAAAGAGAGCGAGGCCGATCTGTCTGAGCAGCCGACGAGGATCCCTGGGAGGCAGGGCGGAGCGGCCGCCGAGCTTGATGGACTCGGCGAGGCTGGGGAGGGCGAGGTCGAAGAGGAGCGTTATGAGAGACGGTAGCAACCACAGCGCGAGACGGATGGCGAGAGACCCGACGAGGCGGATCTTGAGCGGCGAGTGGGAGAGGATGAGGGTGGTCCAGGTCATGTAGAAGAAGAGCAGGTTGAGCGAGGTGGACAGAGAGGTTGAGGAGGGGGCGAGGAGGTAGGAGGCTATTGGGAGGGAGAGGAGGAGGTCCATTTTGGACTATGTAGGGCGTTGGAATTTGTCCAAGTTGTGTGGTGATGATGTTGGGTGTAGTTGTTGGTGATATGTTGGGTGTGGTTAGTGGTGATGTTGGATGTGGTGTTAAGGACACTGGACTTGTTCAGAGACATATACTGGTGGTAGAGGAAACAAGCATTATAATACTATGAACATTGCACTAGACAGACACATGGTTGCAAGTGTATATGACGACACCCGAAATGCACACCCGTCTACCATCATGACGTCGCGGTTCGTAGATTCGCTGCATCATGTCGTCCAAGTTTGGCAGGTTTACGGGGATCAGAAGTGTGGCTGGAGCTTGCGAGCGATGACGTAGCCTGTTCTGGCGGGACGGGAGCCAACGAACCAGGGATTCCTTTCTCACACGGCCCAGCCCTACGAAGATGAATAATAGCAATTGTGCAGTCCCCTAATTATCGACACAAGCAAAACAGCGAGCGCCAGTCATTATTCGTGTGGCTGGTGCATCATATGTTAAGGGACCCATCGCTTGTCAGACCAGCAGCAGCCACAAATCCCGTTGGGCAGGGAACATGGGACGTCGGTGATTTGAAGGCTGACGGGGTTAATTACAGCGACATTTCAAAAAGAGCAGCCGTTGACCCGAGGTGCTTTTTCGGCGGAGCACCACGGCAGCTGGGATCCAGGGGCGGCTGCGGGAACCCGTGAGGCCACTTATCAGCCAAGCGCAAGGGCGGATACACGCGTTCCTGGTGTTGATGGGCGGCTACGGGCCACGGGCAGCGTTCGTGTTCTGTGGTACGCGACTCGGCCTCTCTCACCTCGGCTATTTAAGGTGATTTCGAGATGGATCGACCGGTACTCTACTCCGGACGCGGTTACGGGAGCATACGAGACAGGGCGAGATGAGATGAGATGTCTAGGATGGGGATGGGGATGGGATGGGATGGGATGGGGAACGAATAATGAAATGTTTTAATGCGGCCCATCGACGGGCAAATCAGATGGAGTTGACGACATCCATTTCCCATCATTTTCCCATCATTTGCAGTGTGGGGGGGGGGGGGGGGGCTTCTTCCCCTGTTCGTGGTGCCTGGAAGGGTCCACTGGAGGTTTTTGTGCCAGTGGAGTTGGCAGTGGAGAGCAGCGGTCCAGTGAACGACCCAGCGGACAGGACGGAGAGAAGAGGAGCCAGCCCCCCTAAGTTAGGTAAGGAACCAGCGGGAGATCAGTGGGTGCATACAGCAGGTTCCCACCGGCCGGGGGTGCACGGTGGAGCTCAGCACAAGGCACCCAGGTTGTTCCCTGGAGGAGTCCCAGCTTCCAGAGAGCGCCGGAAGAACAGCCTGAGCAATAGGGAAGGCCGGAGAGAAAAATACAAAAACCCCTTGGGGCCTGCAGCAGGCAGAACAAAGAGCGACGGAGGACAGGACAGGCTTTGATATTCCGGCGGGACATGCTCGTGCGGCCCCTGACCCCGTGCGCGCGTGTGATCCCTGCTGGCCACGGGGCTAGCTGGCTGTAGCGCTGAGCAGCTGGATCATGGGCCCTAGCAGTGGGAGTGTTGGAGGGCAGTGAGCTGTTGAGAGGGAAAGGAGAGAGAGAGTGTGACAGGATAATAATAACAACAATAATAATAATAACAATAATTAATAAGTGTGAGTGTGTTGGGTGTTACTTGTCCTCCCTGAATCTCGATTACGCCATCTCTCCCATCCGCCATCCGCCGTCTTCCAGTCCACCGGAAGTAAAAAAAAAAACCATCGACTGCAACTCCAGCGGTGACGAAGAGCCAAGCGCCTCCGGATGAACCGCACCGCACCTCATCATGGCCCCCTAATTTACAATTCGCATTCCAGAAGAGCCCAGCGTGCGGGAACCCCATCTACCGTGTGTCCCCCCCCGTCTCTCCGTCTCCCCCCGGTTCCCAATTGGGGTCGACCACCACCGCAGCTAAATCGGCGCCTTTTTCTTTTGGCCCCCCGGTTCATTCTCCTGCATACGGAGTCTCCCATGGCTGGAAGGAGCTTGGACCCGAAACGGGGACTACGGAACTCTCTCTCGCTGTCTGTGTCTGTGTCTGTGTCTCTCTCCCTCGGGATCTTCCCAACAAAGCCGACGAGTGAGATGTGGTGGTGGTGGGAGAGCTGATCACGCCGACGCCGTCGGGAGTCTGCCCATGGCGAAACAAGCATCTTACGAATATGCGCGCGCGCGGCGGGGGGTCCTGCAGCAGCGATCCCGGGCGTGCGGTGCCTGTATGCAAGGGCGGGCGCATAAACCTGCAGGGCATTTTTGCATTTTTGCAATGCGACTGTGGTGAGATGGGAGACGAAAGAGAGGGCGATCGAGTATGAGGCTGTGGCATCCCCTAGGTAATAATTAGGCATTTAATAGCCTCTTGCGTGAGGTCCAAAACTCCCGCAGCCTCACGCCCCCCGATGATGATGGTTCTTTCGGCGCCATTTTGCTATTACACGTCGGCGGCAATCTACTCGCCGGCGCTTGATATGACTCGTAATGACGGCCCGTTGCCTTGTGGACAGAGAGAGAGTTTATTGCCTCTCTCTCTGATCTGACGCTGTGGACCACTGTACTATCACAGAGTAATAGTAGACACCAAAGTAGGCGACGCCACCGTCCCGAATTGGGCCTGTAGCCTCAACCCCCAGCTCAGTCTCCGTGCAGTGTGTCTCCATCCGTCCAATCTATCCGTCCATCCATCCATCCATCCATCCATCCATTTACGGAGTATCCCCCCTCGAATCACAGACGTTCGCCCTCCCTCTCACATCTCTTGTTCTCTCTCCGTTTTCTTCTGTCGCTCCTTGTCGTCGTCATCTGACGCTGTCGCTCTCTTCCATCTCAACCCTCCCGCTCCTGGTCCGCCGCCATCACCAATACAATCCACTCTACGGAGTACTCATCCATTCATCTTCCCTGTCCTTTCTCCCTCCTCCTCCTGCAAGGCAGGTCCCTGCAACCATAAACCCGGCACCGAACCACCTGGGCTTCGCACTAAGGCACGCACTCTTCTCCACCCACTTTACTGCTGCACCAACCAAGTCCGCCGCGACCTCCTCCACCACAAGTCCCTCCCTACATACTACGTACCGCCTACATACTGCATCTACTCCCTCCGCCATCGACGAGACCCTCGACAGCACAGTGCAGCCGCCGCTGTGTCGCTGCAACCGCCTGACTTGCGCCGTGCGAGACACGTTCAATTACTTGCTGCAGCGTGCAAGACCTCCCAAGACAACCCGAGCCCACTCCGGGCGAGACATCGACGTTCTGCGCCCCCGTGCTGCATTATCCGCTTCGGCTACACACCATCCGCTCCTGCGCGCGCGCATCGCCAGACCAGACTCCCTCCGCAGCATCACGCGCAGGAAACGCGCCGCACCCGCCCAGCGCGCGAGAGCCCTCTAGCTGGCCATCCCATCCATCTCCGGTTTCACTAACCTCCAGAGCCCGTCGCGCCTCCTGCCTCCTGCCTCCTGCCGCCATGGAACTCGATCCCGCTGCCGCCCCCCCTATCCCGGCCCGAGTCCGTCACCATGGCCGCCCTCGCTCGCTGCAGCCCCCATCGGCCGTTAAACGTGCGAGCATGCCTCCTGCCAGTCCCGAGGTCATTTCCAACCTCATCACCAGCCTGAGCGTCATCTCCAAGCCCGCCAACAACCACTTCGAGGCCTCCCCGACCAGTCTCTCCGTCCCCACGAGTCCCGGTCACGGCAGCTTCGGCGTCGACTACGGCGCCTTCCACTCGCTCAACACCGACGATCTGAGGCAGGCCGCCGTCTCCCTCGACGACCTCGCCGCCGCTCCGCCCGTCGTCCGCACCTCCAAGCCCCCGAGCGGCTACTCACCCCTGACGGCCGCTAAGAGCCCCAAGAGCCCGAGGAGTCCGAGTCGCGAGAGTGGTCTTCGCTCCTTTATCCGCAACAGCACCTCGCGCCCGTCATCCAAGGGATCGTCCGTCTCCAAGAACGATGACACTCACAGCATCGGAAACCTGTCCATCGAACGCCGCTCTGCGCCGAGCCCAGAACTGAACCACCAGCGGTCGCATGATAGTTGGGGCAAGAAGACTGGGAGGAGCTCCAAGGGCCTCATGTACATGAGCTCCAAAGAACAGCTCCGCGAGAAGGAGGTCGAGCGCAAGCGCGCCTCGGGCGGTCTGCCGGCCTCTGCCTCCGGAGTCTTGGCCACCGGGAGCAGCACCCACTCCGGCGGCCGGGGAGATCCCTTCTTCGCCGAGACGGCTATCCACGAGGAACCGAGCCACAACGCCCGCCCCGAGCGCAGAATGGAGAGCCCCTGCCCCATCCCCGTCCGCGATTCTAGCCTGAGGAGGTCAACGCAAAGTGTGAAGCGCAGCAGCGCAAGACGGTCCAAGCGAGACAGTGATGGACCCCTGAGCGATGTTATCCCCGAGACGGAAGAGTATGGCCGATCCCGCGAGCACGGCAGGAGAAAGCGCCATTCTGACCAGGATATGCTGAGGGCATCCGCCAAGTCTCCCATCTACGGCTTCGACGATTCGCACTCCCCAACCAGGACCAAGACCATGGCCGGCCGGAGCTTCCTTGATGTCGGAGACGACTTGCCAGGAGATGATGACGAAGACGAAGGCGCACCATTCCCTGCCGTGGCCCAGGGTCGCCGTCGACATCACAGCAGCGACCGTAATTCTCGCCGTCGATCCGGACACCATAGCCCAATCCCGCCAGACGGACTGAAGCTCAAGCGCAGCAGCTCGAGGCTTAAGCGCCTATCTGCTGGCATCAACCCCAAGTCGGAGGAGCGACAGGAATCCCCAGCTCGCGACAGCCAGATCCCCATCCCGAACGGTTACGAGCGCCCCCAGTCCGCTGACTCGGTCGACGACGCTGTCGAGTCCTACCTCTGCTCACCTCGCTTGTCTCAGAAGATCAAGCATCCTCAGACGGGTCGTGTGATTTCCTTCTCCGAGGTGGGTGATTCGGAGGGCTCGGCCGTCTTCTGCTGCGTGGGCATGGGCTTGACGAGATATATTACGGCCTTTTATGACGAGCTTGCTTTGACGCTGAAGCTGCGGTTGATTACTCCTGACCGACCCGGTGTGGGAGACAGCGAGCCGTATTCGGACGGGACAGCCACGCCGCTCAGCTGGCCTGGTAAGTGCTTGTCGCACCCGAGAGGACTGTTCTAACCGTGATAGATGACGTTTATGCTATTTGCCAAGCATTGAAGATTACCAAGTTCTCTATCCTCGCTCACTCTGCCGGTGCCATCTACGCTCTTGCAACCGCTCTGCGAATGCCTCAACATATCCGCGGCAGAATCCACCTGCTGGCGCCATGGATTCCTCCGTCTCAGATGAACGTGTTTGGGACGTCTCAGACGCTTCCCCCGACCAACGCCATCCCGACGTCGCAAAGGATCCTCCGCGCTCTCCCGACGCCTCTTCTCAAGGCTGCCAACAGCAGCTTCATGACGGCGACCAGCAGTTCCATCACCAGCTCCCTCCCTAAGAATCCTCGAAGGAGTAAACGAAAGTCCAACGTAAACGGAAAGGATGGCAAAGACGGCCACCGAAACGTGACGCCCAGCTTGGATAAGGAGAACATTGGTCACGAAGGTTACGGAAAATCACCAAACGCCATGATGAATGGTGACATGCCGCTGGAACAGCCCAATGCGACGGAGAACATGGACCGGATGCATCCTCCCCAGGGCACGAGGAACCCTGAGACGGCGATTCTGGCTGCGGCACAAGATGCGATGGCGGACAAGGAGCGCCAGGTGACGTATGATCTGCGGTTGACACACGCCATCTGGGAGTTGGCAACTACCGGAGCCAACCCTGCCGTGGATTTGCTGGTATGTCTGGAGCGACGACATACGATTGGATTCCGCTACGTCGACATCACGCGGCCGGTGGTTATCCACCACGGAAGCAGGGACACGCGAGTTCCCGTCGACAACGTCAAGTGGCTCGGCAAGACGATGCGCCGCTGCGAAGTGCGAGTACTCGAAGGCGAGGGCCACGGTCTGATGGCCAGCGCGATGGTAATGGGATCGGTATTAATGGAAATGAGCAAGGAATGGGAGGACTGGATGAAGGTGACGGGGGCGGATGGACGAAGGGATCGCGAGAGGGGTCGACGAGGTCCCCTGACGAGGTCATGAGTGAGCAAAGGAGCGGATCTTGGGAGACGACATGGGAGAACAATCCATGGAGACCATCTAAGAAACGACTTTATATCACCGAGGACGGATATCACCTGAGGATGGATATCACCCGAGGACGGCTATTCTAATATTTACGCTCGCGGCCAAGACGACGGAGCACGGAGCTTGAACCGACCGAGATGCCTCCACGCTGCCGACCATCAACTCTGGAAAGACAACCACCACCCGCCAAAGGATCTTTGGGTCTCTGAGAAAAGAAGCCAACCGCGGCTCCGACGGGAAGGAAAGAGACGGGCTTTGGCCGTCCGAGTGGGAAATGCCGTTTGGGGGCCAATTGTCAAGAAGCGTGTGAGCAGGGATGAAAAGCGCTCATCTCATTCTACTACCTATGTACGACTAATCTGGAGGACTCCGTGTCCCAAGTAGAGTAATGTCTTAATTACATTTTGTGGCCGACTGGAGGCTGAATCAAGTGGACCCTATCGTTGGTGTTGTGTATGTGAATGTGATAAGAGGTGGATATTACTGTAGCTCAAACAGATTGATCAGGCACTCTTGTGTTCTTGTGCTTATTCTAGAAGCCTAGAGACTGCATGATGGCCAGAGAATTATCTTATTCATTGCAAGTTTAAACCTTCCCTTCGCTGGGATTGTAATCCTCCTCCTGAGCCGCAAGCCATCATTCATCATGACTGCAACTCTGATCCTCAGTCCTCAGCCAACATCCGCGTCCAGTCAAACTTCCTCCACCCCTTTTTAAACCCATCAACCCGCGGATCGCCCCTGGTCCACCGCCCCTGCTTCTTGGCGACGTGCGGCTCCGCGTCGACGATACCCGCCAGCACCTCGCGCGCAAACAAATCGCCCCTCGGCCAGCGCGACGAGTCCTCGACGATGTGGCCCAGGCCGCCGTCCAGCGAGAACCACGCGTGGAAGTACGGCGCCTCCTTGGCGATGCTGCGGCGGAACGCGGCGCGGCCCATGCCCTCGCGCGCGCGCTTCGCCGTGTCGACGACCTTGGGGTGCTGCGACCACTCCTCGTCGGCGGCCAGGAAGGCCTCCTTGAAGTAGGCCGGCGCGGTGGCGCCCTCGGCGTAGGGGATGGGCACGGCGACCATGGCGGCGTGCGGGTGGCGATGCGGCGCGGCGGCGTTTTCGTAGAAGACAACCTCGCGGCCCTGGTCGTGGTACATGCGCGTGAGGCTCTTCATGAAGTTGCGCAGCTCCTCCCACTCGTCGTCGTCGCACTCGAGCAGGTTGCGCCGGTGCGTGATGGGCGCGATGACGGCGCCGCCGGGGCTGACCTCGGGCTCGGTGGCCAGCGTGAGGAAGACGCGCGTGCCGAGCGAGACGACGGGCGCGACGGGCGGCTGCGAGGTGTCCTCCTTGTGGCACAGCGGGCACGACTCGAGGACGCGGTTCATCTTCTGGAACTCGCCCACGGCCATGTTCTTGAGGTTGACCTCGCTCTTGTGCACGCGGCGCGCGAGCTTCTCGGCGTTGTCGTCCATGTACTCGAGGCCGTTGTCGAACTTGGCGTCCTTAGCGATGCGCTCCGCGAGCCGCAGGCCCTCGCCGCCGGCCTGCATCCGCGTGCGGCGCTCCTCGCGCACCATGTCGTCAATGGACATGTCGGCGTTCTCCTCGACCGTGCCGCGCTCGCGGCCGCGCTTGGTGTCGACGGCCTTGGCCTCGGCGCGGGTTCCGGCGAGCTGCCGGTTGTCCATGACGCCGAGCACGACGGCGTCGGGGCCGGCGGTGGGGCCGCGCTGGGCAAAGGTCGCGGCCGCGCGGTTGTACTCATCCTCGAGCTGCGCGGCGTTGGGGGCGCGGCGGAGCTTGGCCTTCATCATGCCCGCGCGGAGCCGGTTGAGGGCCGTCTGATCAATGGCCGGCGTAGCGGGAACGACGACTTGGGGAGCTGTCATCTGCTCTGCCTTGCGAGGTGGTTCGTCGCGCTGCTTCTCCAGCCGCTGTCGGTACAGCTCTCCCGTCGGCTGCTCCTGGCCCTTGAAGCCCTTCCCGTACAGCTTCCTCCGCTCCATCTCCTGCTGCTCTTCGCGCGCGTCGTCGAATTCCTGCAAGCTGCCGAAGCGTTCCACCGCCACCTCCTCGACGGGGCAGTTCTTCTCGTCCGCCTGGCTGTAGACGGTTCGCAGCTTGGTCATGCGCCAGGCGGAGCCCATGTCGCCGAATGTGTAGTCAAAGGTGCGCTCGGCGGGCGTGTCGTCCTCGTCATCGGCCGTCTTGCCCAATTTGACGTCGTCGATGTTGCGGTTGAGCTCGCGGTGGTGCAGGACTCGCTTGGGTTCTGGCTTGGGCGAGGGCGGCTTGGGGGTTTTGTCGGGGCGGTGGACGTAGTCGATTTCGATTGACGAAGGTGCCGTCATCCAAGAGTCTCTGACAAGGGGTTTGGAGGATTCTGCTGTACTGTCGCTTGGTGTCTTTTCGTCTTCTTTGGGCTCGGGCTCCGATGTCTTGTGGTGTCGCTCCTCGCCATGACGATGCCGTGACCGACGCTCTTCGTCTTTGTCGTCGCGACCGTGCCGCGAGCGCTTGTGTCTGTGTCCATCATCGTCGTCATCCCGATGGCGGCGATGTCTATGCCTGTCCCCATCGTTGTCCTTGTCCCGCTCGCCATCCCGCTCCGAGTCGTGACGATGGCGATGCCTGTGTTTGCGATGGCGTCGCTCATCGCGGTCGCGTTCCTCCTGTTCGCGCTCCGCCTTGCCAGCTGCAAGAGACTTTTCAAACTCGTCCAGACCGTCCATGGCGCTGGGATCCATGATGGCAGTGGCTGAATGAATGCGACGCCAGGGAGCGAGTGAGAATGGCGAGGTTCGTGGTGGAAGTTTGAAGTTTGAGGTTGGCGAGCTACCCACCTTTACGTCAGGCGGTTCCTGTTGCGGCTGGAAAAAATACAGTGGGGCAACGACAGCTCACATATCCTGAACAACGTATATCTGAAAAGGATTTACAGTCTGCCCAAGTTAGGTGTTTAAATGATTTTAAAACATAATAAATAAAGGCATAAAGAATGCAATACTTTTCGTAATATTTAGGCTCTAGGCTCAAGTATTATTACAGTTGCTGGCAGACTAGGTACGAGAGAGAAATTGGTGGCAAAGCAAGTATGCCGCCAAGACATACCCAGTCCTGTACAAATTCATTTCACAGATGAAGAAACAAATGAAGTTAATAATTGATTTTGATTTCTATTGTCGCGATAAATAATCTCGTCAACATACCAGTGATCGCTAATGGTGGTATTATCTAGCACAAGGTCCTCTCAATAACGCCGTAAGCCAAGTATCCAAGCCAATCATGCCATTCATTCAAGAAACAAATACACCCTCGCGCTTAGCAAAGTAGTCGGTACATTCGTTTCCACAAGGGCCACTTCATCCTCTCCTCTCGTTCCTCCTCGGACGAGATGTGTACTCGGAAGTATCGGCGACCCGTCTCCACATCCATCTCGTCGACACGCACGATGCGCGTGCGGAACCAGATCTTGTGGAATGAGTAGAAAATGAGGATAATCGGGATGGCCATGACCTTGAGGAAGAAGGTCTGCACCATGCCGGCCGTGCTGGTGTCCTGGTCCGCCGTCGGTATGGGTGACACGGCGACCCAGATCTGCGAGATGAGTACCAGGGCGTAGCCAACGCATCCGAACCAGGAGCCCCAGATGCCCACGTTGGAGCGGAATGGCAGCTGCTCGAGGGAACGCGAAGTAAAGCCCCACGCTTGGCGGAAGCGGATGTGACACAAACAGATGCTGCCCCAGGTGAAGAGCGTTGACAGACTGCTGATTGAAAGCAGCCAGTCGAAGATGGCGTCGTGGACAGACAAGTCGGCCAAGAAGGCCAGAAGACCGAGGCACGACGCAAAGAGAATGGCCATAAGGGGACGACCTTGCTTATCGACGTAGGCAAAGATCTGAGGGGCGTGCGACTGCTCAGCGAGCGCTGCCAGGGTTCGGGAAGAGCCGAAGACGGCAGAGTTTCCGACGGAGATGACTGCAATCAAAATAACGGCATTCATGACACTGGGGAGGATCGTGGTACCGGCGCTCTCGATGGCAATGACAAAGGGGCTGGCCGAGGCGTCGGCACTATTCTTGCCGTCCATGAGGCGCGGCTCGTTGGAGGGCACCAAAAGCCCAACAAGCATCAGGGCGAGGATATAGAAGATGCTGATACGCCAGAACACCTGCTTGATAGCCGTCGGAAGCGACTTTCGGGGGTTGGCGGTTTCGGCAGCGGCGAGACCGATGAGCTCGGTGCCGTTGAAGGAAAAGGCCGATGTGATGAGGACGGTGCAGAAGCCTTTGAAGCCGTTGTTGAAGGCGCCGGGGTTACGCCAGTACATGCCGCCGATGTAGCCGCTATCCGGCTGGCCGCCAATGTTGATGACGATGGCGAGCAGGCTAGTTCAGTTAGCGATTGAACTATACGTGGTGGAGAGACTGTAGCAACTAAGGCAATGACTGAGACAGCGCCAGGCACTCTTAGAGGTTGGACTCACATAAAGCCGATAATGGCAGTGACCTTGATGATGGAAAAGACGAATTCGGCCTCACCGTATGCCTTGATACCGAACAAGTTGATGAGGACGATTGTGATGAGGAATATGGCGACAAATATGGCCTTCGGCAGCGATTCGTTCCAGTACGAAATAGTATAGGCGCCCGCGAGGATTTCTAGCGGCAGAGTAAACAGCCATTGCAGGCAGTAGCTGGGTACGGTTAGATTCCGTCGACAGCTCGAGCCTGTATAGTTGTCTATAGGGAGCAACTTACTTCCAACCCATAGCGAATCCCCATGAAGGATCGAGAAAGCGAGTAGAGTAGGCGGAGAAGGAACCGGCGATGGGAAACAACACACACAGCTCGGCTAGGGCTTGCATGGTGCAGTACTGCATAACGCCGATCAGAACGTACGCCAGAAGCACTGATGCCGGTCCGCCATTGTAGAGAGCGGCTCCAGAGGCGACGAAGAGACCGGTTCCTGGTTTGAGGTTAGTAATGATTCTGATATTGCAATGCCGCAACTCGCTCTGCTGTTTGTTCTTGGCAGGATGCAACTGGAGGAAGAGAGACATACCGATGGCACCACCAAACGCAATCATCTGCAGATGGCGGCCCTTGAGTTCCCTGGCAAGCGCCGTATTGGCCGTCTTCGCATTGGCAGCGCGCAAGTCATATTGCCGGTCTCCCGGCACCGTCGGAGCCGTCGTGGGCTGGTAGCCGCCATCACGGCTCTTGAGCGGACGTCGCTCGGCGCGGCGGAAGCCGTCCATCCAGTCGGTGGGATGGCGCGAGGACTCCTTCTTGGCGGAGATGTTCCACGACGTTCCCTTGTCGGGCCCGGCGCTGAGGTCCTTCATCTCGACCACCTCGACATCGCGCGTGAGGACGATGTCGCCTTTCATCGTGGCCGGCTTGGGGTAGGTCACGTGTGTGGGGTCCGGAGGATGAGATGCCGGGGAGTTTCAGAATGGGAAGGGGAAGGAAGGAACGAGGAGATGGTAAGCAGCGGAGAAGAAGCAAAGAGAAAGAAGCAATAATCCCCAGTCTGGGGTAGGACCCGTTGTACACTAATATGCAAACGATGGCCCGGCGCGCGATGTCTTGAAGAAGAAAACCCTGAAGCCGATGCGATGCCGATGAGGGTGGGTTCGAAAATGCTTCTGGAAGCACCAACGGTTGCGAAAAGAGGAAAGTCGCGGGCGGGTGGCGTTTTTTCCTTCGGGGGAAATTTACGCGGCAGTGACGCTGCTGACTGAGACAGTGACAGCCATGTAACGGACTACGCGGCAAGCCAACTGAGGCAACGGCGCGCAAAATTCGACGAGAGATGGCCGTCGGTGTCGAATGTCGAAAGTCAAAGATCGTCCCCGGGAGTCCCTTGAGCAAGAGCCGTGCCGTCGGGAAGAGTGTGTGGTGTGGTGTGTTGCGTTCTGGGCGATGCGGAAGTGCGGCGGCGGTGGCGGGTTTATTATGGATGGAGGCACAAGGAGCGACGAGGCGCGGCAAACGAGCGACAGTTAGATGGGTAGGGAAGGAACGGATAGCAAGGCAAGGTAAGGACGGCTAGATAGGCTGGAGGCTGGCTGTCTGGCTAAATGGGGGGGAATGGATAATAATAGTTAATGGTTGAAATGGCTCCGCGGGCTGCGAGAAGCGATGGGTCGTGATGGGCAATGCCATGTGGCCGGTGCTCTTCGTAATTACCTCACCCTCGTCGCCGTGTCTTTTGACTCGCCGCTGCTATTGCTCGAGTCCTCTCGCAAGCGACGCAATTCGTCCTGCCTCTCGGCTTGGCGGCCTTTTTCTGGGGTTGTTTTAGCATCGCGGTGCCTGTGCCTGCACGCGGCAACGATGCGCACTGGGGGGGGACTGGGAGGCCAGGATGAGGTCCACCAGGGAGGGCTGGCTCTAGCGGCACTCCGTTTCTCAAGACGCAACGCATGATAGATGGGGTTTCTGGCCCAAACGCCTCATACACGCCCCCCCTGGATGGTGCATTATACTACGTAGTACCACTCCCTCCTCACCTTCTCGATGCGCAGTGGCCTCTGCCCCCTGGCTGGCGGTCGATGACGGAGTGGTGTTGCCGCATTGTGCCCCGAAGTGTTCGAGAAGCCCTGTAGGCCCTGCAAGTAGGCCCTGTAGGCCCTGTAGGCCCTGTACTATGTAAGCCCTGTGCTACCTACGCTACAGGCCGCGCAGTGACAGCCAGCCCGTAGCGCCAAGCCTTCCCCTGGCCTGCCCCGATTAGGTAGGTGCCTCTCCACATCCCTGCGCGCTCACAGCCTCTCGACGCCGGGATGCATCTGGCCCGTGGCCCATTGCGCCGCCGGCTCGGCCAGATCGTGGGACAAACTCGGAGCCTGTGGAAGCGCCGGGGGACAAGGGCGGGAAAAGAGACGAGAGCAAAACAGGCAAGCGACGAGAAAAAACGACGCAAGCCGCGTTGGGCGCTCAGGCCAGGAGAAGAACGAAGCTGGGGAAGCACCAGATACCTACAGTGGCAGCATCACCAATGGATCCATCATCCATCCCCCCCCCCGCGGCTCTATTCCCTGATGCCCCGCCCACTGCGCTCGCTATTACGTACAGGAATTGGCCTCGCCTGCGCTCCCCAGATGATTGATTGTTGCTTGATGCTGACATCTGTCAGGTATAGTCGTATGCAGGTGCGCCTTGATAATTTGGTTGGCCGTTGTAGCCGTTGGGGCGAGTCATGTCCGTGGCGTGTTAGTGGCGGGCTGAGATGGGCACAACATGATACTGCTAAATTTACGTCTTGGATATGCATAATGGACAAACACAAAGAAATCGTCTGTTGATAGAGAAGTCTACATTGTAGAGAAATTCCTTCTAGCCTGACCTAACCATTGACGTCGTGTGACTCAATATTAAACATTGAAAATATACGTTGGGCATCCTGAATCGCCCCAATATCTCATATCGCCATATCCATATCCATCCATATCCATATCGCCAACGCCTTGATTCCCATTTCAGCTTCTGCCGCCGCGACTCGAAGTATTGGCGCGCTGCACCTGTCTCGAATCACCAGCCACGACAGCCGCCCCCGGTCGGAGAGGGAAGTCTGTCCGGGGGATATCCACCGACTGCAGCTGATCCCGGGTGATGAGCGAATCATGGCTCTGCGTGGGGCTGACAGGGCGGTTTTCGGATGAGTCCTTGCGGATGTCGTCCGCCTTGGAGATGGATTCCGTCGTTGTGTGGGACGCCCCGCTGCTGGCCCAGATGCCTTCCGTCGTCTTGACTGGCGGACCGTCCTCGAGCTCCTCGTCCCACTGGCTGACGGCCGTCCGCGTGAGCTTGGTCGGCATTGACTGCGACCGTGAGCCTGAGTAGCCCGAGTAGCTGTTGGATCCCTTGAACTTCTTGCGCTTGACACCACTATCGCGCAGGAATGATCCCAGGGCGACGGTGTTGCCTACAGCGGTTGCGGCCAGAATCTCGACCGAGGCCCACATGGTCCGGTCCACCTGGCTACCATGGTGCTTGACCAAGAACGGCATGCGGTAGAGGGTGATGCCGACGGTGATAAACACCAAGCAGAAGAGCATGACGAGAAGCACCTTGCGCTTGGTGGCGATCTGGCTGGATAGGATAATGGGGATGGGGAAGGCGATGAGCACCAGGTCCGTAGCCACGCTGCACACTCCCATGGTGAGCATCTGCGCAAGGCCCTGCCGACACTTGGGTCCCGGGTCAGGAGTGACCTGCCAGTAGTGTGAAAAGGGTTGGCATTCCGTCAGGTCGCTGATGACGACGGCGAGGAACGTGAGGCCGAGAGTCCAGCGCATGACGAGGATGATCATGGCGTGGAGCTTCTTTCTAGTTGCGCCGGCGAGACGACTAAAGAATTCGAGGGTGGTGTACTTGATGATCCATAGTCTACAAGCAGCATACAATTAGCGGATGGAACAATGTGATGTGGGATAGACTTACACTGCGGCGTAGAAGACACGGGTAGCCATGACAAGACGGCTGCCAATGACCCTCTTGTCAATCTCACTCTGTGTCAAGTCGAGGCCATCGAGGTTGACATTGTTCGTTCCATAGAGAAGAACAAAGTGCACGCAGACAGCCCGCAAAATCAGAGGAATGAGTGCACAGGCGACGATCTTGTCCTCGCGGAGCAGCTTTTCGACTCGGACGTAGCGACCGCTCAGGCGGAGGATGATGATTGCGATGCAGAAGAGGCTTATCCAGATGCTCACGAGGGCAGCTGCATTGGAGAAGACATGAGCATGTGAACTTGACTTCTATTCATGGAGATGTTATAGCTTACTGGGCTTATCCTTGCTGAAGGGCCGCGCCTCGGGGGCCTCGGAGTAGATGGACATGATTGTCAAAGGAGCGGACGAGGTTGTGCCCTCAGCATGTATGTGGGGTTTGTAAAAGATATCTTGTCCCAGTCAAGTCAAAGTCGAGAGGATGAGAACGACCTGGCAATGGAATGCCAGATGCAAAGGACAAGCAGTTCGATGGTTTCAACGCAAATCACCTGCGGGGAACGTCCAAGGAAAAAACCTGATGGACATAAAGAATTTCCCAAGACGGAGGGCCATGCAGACTGATGGATAGACACTTGGATCGACAGGTCGGGGCTGGGGGACATCCAGATGCCAGCTTATCAGGCTGGACAGGGAGCCCCAGCACGCCGAGTCGCGCGAGCCATCTCGGAGGGGGGGGGGCAAGCGAGCGAAAGAGGGTGTGCAGCAGCTGCCCCTACTGCACGTCAAAACTCCGAGCTCTGGGATGGGTGAACGAACCGGCGTGTACCAGGGGGTTATTAGCTCAGGAAGGCCAGGGCTGCGAGGTTCAATGGACGAACATGGAGATGGCGCGGCTGGGTCACCTTGGGCCCCTGGGTTTGGGCATCTTGGCGCATGGTGGTTAGGCCCTCGGGTTGGCGTGTGTATGGTGGATAACGTCGCGATGCTGCAGCTTGACCGAGCTAGCTGGGTTGGTCTCCGGAGGCTGTGGCCTCTCTGGGGCTGATATCCATGGTATCATGGGTGTTGTGCTGTAGTTGGTGGGGTGGATATCCAACGAGGGGTCTTGGTCTGTTGGACCGCATGCAATGGTGAATCGCACGCGAGAGTGGACAGCAATGATCGACTTGGCATTGTCGGAGCCTCGGACAACTCCTGCCGCTTGCAGCATGCTGCGAGCTGAAGTGGCGGCCGGGATCTTGTATGGAGCACGCTGGAGGTTTGGAATGTGTTGGAGGTCTGGATTCGACGTCTGTACAGGATGGAGACGTTGGAGATTTGGACGTGGTGGGTAAAGGGCTGAGATAGGCCCGAAGGGGCAAGTGCACTGGAGATTCGTGTCCCCTGCCCCGTTAGTGTTAGTGCCATCGACTGCATTTTGGAATTAATTGGCGTCCAGACCAGCAGCTACAGAGGCGCGATGGTGCCGGTTCCCGTTGGCGTTGGCGCTGCCGCGGTTGTCATGGTCAGCGGTTGTGGTGGTCATACCGTTGACACGGCGGAACCGGCATGGGCTGCGAGCTAGAGCAGCTGGCCAAGACACTTGATGTGCCACAGTGGCCTGGGATAATTGGAAGGACGATGCCATGGCCTGGAACCGGCGTCACTAAGAAGAAAACGGGCAAGGTGGCAATCTTCCATGCCAGCAGGACGAACGCATCCAACGGCCCCTGCGTCTTTTCGGTGACAGAAGCCATAACATCATCCACGGCACAGCGCTGGCCGATGCAGATTACAGCCACCCAGCACGCTCTCTACCGCGCAGCTAATACCGCCTACCTGCACGCTTCGGCAACGTCTCCCCCCTCCCCTGCCGTGTTGCCTAGGCTCGGCTTGGGACTTGGGTTCTGTTGGCCGGCTATGTATGTGGCGCACGTGGGAAAGATCCGGGCCTGAGCTTGCGGATTCTAGAAGAAAAAAGCCCGTTTAATTAATTCCCTCCACCCCCCTTCCGTTCCTTCTCAAAGTCCCCGAACGCTCCGATCTACAGATTTGGGGCCTGCGTGCCCGGCCGAGACATGTCGTCCAGATAGACATGGCTACCTTTACGTATAACCCGCCTCGGCCGTCTGGGGAAAATGGAGTCTGGGTGGGAACCTGTCATTCGGAATCTCTGTAGAATCTGGGGAAAAAGGAAAGAAGAAGTTTGAACAGTCACACTCTGGGGGAATTGTGGAAAAGCTGCGTTGCTGGCCATTGAAAAGTCATGTTGTTACATAAACCGAACGTAACGCTTTCATGGTGGGCATTCGAGACGACCCAGAGGCGCAAAAGACGCATGGGGATCCATCCATTCGCTCACCTCCCTAACCCCGCAGCCTAGGGTGAGCACGCACCAGCCAGGGACAGTGGGGGCCTACCAGGTAGCTGAGGGATGGAACCACCTCGCTACAGGGGCAGCCGTCGCTAGGAGTTTTGCGCTAGGGGTGGGCCATGGTGGACGGGACCGCTAACGGTTTTCCCTCGCAGGTGTGCGAACGGAGGCGTGGCCCTGGAACCAAAGCTCCGCGCCGCTGGCATTGGGTGTGCGCGGGCAACATCCGCTTCTGCTCGCAACTCGCTACCTAATACACATGGCTGCGCTTGGACGGGATCCACGACGGCCGTCGCATCCAGAGTGTAAGGGGCTCTTTCATCTGAACTAATACCGTGTACAGTATGTATCTACTCGTAGAGCTCCCGAGTACGCGTACGTTGTCGATGGCGCCGTCGTTGGCGATCCCGTGCAGTTCCGCGCCATCACTCAAAGTTCAGTGGGCCCAGTGCTAAAGAGCAGTGGATGATCCGCTAGCGAGGGCCACCGTAAATGCCCGGTCCTGGCTTGTCTCTCTCATTGAGATTCTATCCACCATCAATTCATCTGATAGTCTCTCCGCTCGCATCGAATCATACACGGATGCGCTCTTCTTCACTATCCCATCGCGGAGGGTCTCTTGATCACACCGTGTCACCTGCGTCCCCGTGGCCTAGCAAACGCTATCGAATCTCTCCGTCCTATCCCACTTCTGGCTTCTGGCGCCCCCTGTAACGAGGCTATCCCCCACCTGGTCGATTATCCCGACATCTCTTCCCATGTGGCCGAGGACTCTCCGCTTAGACCAGATATGACAATTGACCGTGGCTTCTATCTGTCACCGTCTTGACAGTCTGATCGCCATTCGATGGCGCCACCTCCCCTCCGTGTCCTCCGAGAGTCGAGACCTTGGCCTCAAGGTGACGTGCTCACCTCACCGGTTCCCTCCTTTCCATCCCAGCAGATACCGATTCAGATTAAATGAGCTTCAACGGCTTGTTCGTTCGTTGGGTGTCGAGTCCACCCGTCGTACGAATGGAACGACCCTCCCTCACACCCTCCTCTTGGCTATCGCCTCTATCCCTGCCGCCCAGCGAAGTCTAAGCGTCGTGCCTGGCATCTGCCAACCTCCCGATGCAACCCTCCGTCAGGTGCTTCGCGTTCTGTGTGACTGCCGAGTGCGCTGATTCAACCTCCTCGTCTCTCCCAAGCCAGGCCATGACATGGACCGCTCTGGCAGGACAGGAATCTTCCACCATGTCATGTACGAGGAGTTCACATAAGCGACTAGAGACCCGGTCCGGCGCTTCCCAAATGCGCCATTCTCCATCGCTCGTCTACTTAATAGTCCATAACCGGGCCGGTTCCCTTAGACTCATCGATGCTACCATCGTAGGGCAGTTACTACCGTAGCATTGCCAAGTAGGCCAACGGCGGCAGTTAGTTCCCATTGAACCAAAGCGGTAGCTCTCCGTCGGCGCGCTTGTCGGTGTGTTCCATATCCGTGGGTCGCCTGTGCCGCACAATGGCTAGCTGGACTCGCCAAGAGAAGACAGCCAAGTTGCGACACCAACACGGCCTTGGCAACCTGACTCGGCGTGCCGATGTCGCCCTCGCCCTTCTGTCCGACGTCAAATGATTATAGCCGTCATTTATACGTCGCAGCGCATCAATTGGGGCTTGAATGACATTGCGAAACGTAGCTTCAGCCCTATGCTTAGCTCCTTCGCCAGAGCTCCCCGTGCATGCTGGGACTGTCGATCCTTCCTCAAGGGGCATGATCCTGCCGTAGGGGTCCAGCTTTCGACAAAGCAAGCAAACCGGGCACGATGCTAACATGGCGTCCGCGCGTTTCGTTTCTAGAAGCTTTCCGCCTGGCGAGTCAGGGCAGCGAATTTTCCCTCAGCGCCCAGGGGCAGGCCAACGATCTGCTGAGCTAGTCGCTAGATCCTTCTGATTTCCTTTTTCTCACCTTTATGCCTTGCCAACTTTAACCTTCCCCGCTAATTGCTGGTCCTGGCGGCGTCGCTTGAGAAGAGCAGAGTGCGCTAGGGGGCCGGTCAACGGAGGATTGGCCATCAGCTGAAAACATCCATGAAATGTATGTAAAGCAATTAGGTCAACGGATTCAACAACCTACGAGAGCTGTCAGATGACTGGCTGCTCTGTTAACACAGTCGCCTGTACTCCAACCCCGTCTACAATTGTCGTATAACCCCTGCAACTCGTCGGCGATTTCGTCAACAAACTCCTGCAGCTAATTTCACGACAGCCCCTTTCTGCTTGGCGTAAGCCCAAGGCTACGATCTGGGTGGAGAGTATCCCGAGACTTCTCAGACCGAATTGACGCCCGGGAACTCGAGTTGGCTGGCACCTGCGCGCATTTTTTGACGTGATTTAATCCAATTGTTATTGCGCAAAGTAACACATTTGACTCAAAACATAACCGCCTAAGCCCATATCCAATAGCTGACTGAACCCTCCAAACTGAAATCAGTCAACCTCAGCCCAAATACCGTGTTGACACTCGAATTAAGAAGTCTTCGACTTGGCCTCGGCAAGGTCAATGTCGCTCAAATGATTAACGTGCTTGATCGCCTCCCGAGCCCCATCCCACGCCTTGCGTTTGCCTGTCTCGAACACCCGATAGATGTGCGGCGAGTTCACTCCCCACTGCATCATAAACGAGAGTCTGGGCTCCCTAATGGCGAATCGGATCCCCTGAAGCGTCCAGCCAAGATGCTCATAAACGCCCGTGCCAGCCGTTTCGTTGACAAACTTGAGCCACTCGTGCGGCTCGATGGTGCCCTCTATTATCTGGAGCGGCGTCTCGAGCGATAGGTTAACGAACCAGGTCTGGTGCTCGCGCACTTGGGCTTCCATTTCCTCTGCCGATGGGAGCTTCGACTTGCCGGCCCAGACCTGCGCGATGGCCATCGACGATAACTCCCTGCATGTCGTGGCAATTTCCATGACGACGGCATAGTTGAGACACGCCAGTGAGTCGGTGTATCCAAGGGGAAAGATGCCCTGGTAAATATCTGCCATCGGTCTGACATCGGGGTGCGGCTGCGAGTATTTTACGATGCCGTCGAGCACATGGAGCGTGTTGAGATAACCCGTACACGCGATAATGGTGTCGACCTCGTCGAGGACAGTCCCGTCATCCAACTCCACGGAGCGAGGTCCGACAATTTTTCGAACGCCCGCTGTTGATTCGACGCGTCCATCTCGCAGCGTCGCAATGATGTCGTCGTTGATCACTATCCCAGAGATGGTGGTCGCATAGTAGGCATTTCTGTCGAGCCGCCACTGAGGGTCGAGGTCGCCCCAGACCGCCTGGACAATCCACGAGAAGAACATGTCAAACATCCATCGGTGGAAGGCTGGCATCACCTTGCTGGCCCAAAATCCCACGCGCGTCTTCTTCCATGATGCGAACGAGTCGAAGCGGACGCCGTTGACGAGTCGAGGCACGACTAGTGCGCCGCGGCGATGAGACCAGTACACCTTGGACGAATGTGAAGCAAGATCCTGTGAGTCATGTTAGGCTCGACGAACATTATACGAGGTCGCTAGAGGATTTCTTCATTGAGACTCGGGAATTCCTTACCACTGCGCAGTCTCCCGCTGTGTTTCCTTGGCCGATGATGACGACGTTTTGACCAGCAAAGGCTTCCGGCCTAGACGGAGTTCAGTAACAGACGAACAAAGCCAGCCACGAATTCGTACCTTTTGTACTCTTGGCTGTGGAGAAAGCGTCCCGTGAATAGATCGAGCCCTTCTATCTCGGGAACGCTGGCAGTGACCTCTGTGCCCGTAGCCATAATGACCTTATCGAAGACTCTCGGGGAGGCCTCGCCTTCAACCAAGATAGCCCACTTGGTTCCATCTTGGGTCCTTGTCAAAGAACTGACCGAGGCATTGAAGACAATTCTTTTCAAAAGGTCAAAATGCTTCGCGTAGCTCTGATAATACGCAGCCAGGTCTGCAGAGCTAGGGTGGAGCGGAAAGTCTACAGCACGTTAGCTCAACCTTTGGATCGTCGGGAGATGAACATACCATCCGGCATCGGGAAATCAGTAAACGGTAACTATTTACCTCAGTCTGTGACCCTCGACGTCCAAAGCGCCAGTACTCACCATGAACTTGCTCAACTGCGCCTTGGTACTCTCCGTCGCGGAAGTGAACTGGGGATTCTCCGAAAAGGCCCATAAGCCGCCAGCATCTGGTCGTCGCTCAAACCCAGTTACGTTGAAGCCCTCATCCAGCATCGCCTTGATGGCGCCGAGGCCTGCGGGTCCTTGGTCGTAGTCAGTAGTGATTGCGGACAGCCTGACCAGGGTTGATCGACTTACCGGCGCCAACGACGGCAACATGCACGTTTGAGGTGTCCATTTCGACGTATGCCAGCGTCAACCCGCGTAGAGCAACCACCCGACAGAGGAATCGATGGTAGAAGAGCTGAGAAGGGATGACGCTCGATGGAAGAGCTGAGCTGTGGAATGTTTAGAGGTGAGACTTTGGGCAGCTGATTCTTTGACGTGGCTGCTTATTCTTCGTGGCGTTTTCTCACGGAATGGACTTGGCGCGGTGCGAAAATGAAAGGTATAGGGTAGGTGGATTCGAAATAAGACAGACATCAGGATATTCTTAGTCTACAGGCTGATGTTTAGTATTTAAAAATAAATCTTTGTAATGGGTGATCTACATACACTTGATTTGGCCTTATTGATTGTACTTATGAAACTATATTAGGACGTGGTTGAGAGCGCCTTTGAGTGGTAAGGCGCCTCTTCACGTTCAAGTGACAATACTCGAGTTCAATACCTGAACAATGATCACATAAATAGAGTTAAATTCAGGCTCCTTTTCCCGGCATTGATTATGTCGCTATCATTCATGCGTTACCAAATGTTTCGCAGAGCATTGACTTGGAAAACTTAAACATGTCTCCTGTTTTAACTATCGTTTCAAACACGAATTGAAACTTGTCCGTTTCTTGATCGACACATGTCACCCATCCATGTACAACAAACAATGTTACTTCGGTGTTAAATAAAGACCAATATTGGTTTCTTTCATATTTTATACATAGGCTTACACTGGCATACAGTGACAGCGATCACCACTATTTACAAGAAAACATGTACCTTGCTTCAGGTAGCAGCCCCTTCAATCAAAACATCTCGAGAACTCATAAAATCACTTAGAGCGCTCGCTTCTCCTTGAGAGCGCGCTTGGCAGCACGCTTGGCGGCACGCTGAGCCTTGCGGAGGCTTCGCTTGGCGGCGCAGCTGGGTGAGGTGGTGGCGGTAGCAGCAGGGGCCTCAGACACGACGGCGCTGGAAGCAACCTGCTCAACGGCGGTGGTGGCAGGGACCGCAGCGGGAGTGGTCGCGGCGGGAGTTTCCTCAGCAGCAGCGGGAGTGCTGGTAGCGACGACGGCGACAGTGGAAGAGGCAGCGGCGGCAGCAGAAGTGGCAGCAGCAGGAGACTCGCTGGCAGAGCTGTCGGAGCCGGAGTCGCTCGCGTCACTGCCAGTGCAGTCACCGTCGCTGGTCTGGCCCTCAAAGTTGGCAGTGTGGTCCTCGCAGTTCTTGGGCCAGACGGCAGGGCCGGGAGCAGTGTAGCTGGTGGGAGCAGGGTAGTAGAGGTTGATGAGGATACCGGGCTCCGTGCCGTCGTAGGCACCGGGGAACGAGACAACGTCGGTGGGAGTACCAGTGCCAGATCCCTCGACCTTGAGCTGGGCACAGCCCATGTAGAACTGGGCACCGCCCGCGGAACCGGCGGCATGGAGAGCAATGTGCTCAGCACGCATCAGGTAGTTTCCGGGCGCCAGATCCTCGGGCAGGGCGAAGGTGAAGTTGTGGATACCAGCGTTGTTAACGTAGGTAGCCCACTGGAGACCGGCATCAGTGATGGAGCTGGTGGTGAGCGAGTACACCTTGAACCAGTCACCATCACCCTTGTAGGCGTTGGCTTCGGTGCCATCAGGAGCCTTGCTCATGTAGACAGCCAGGGGACCGGGGTGACCAATCTCGACGTTGACTGCAAAGCCAACTTCGTCACCGGGAGAGACAGAGTGGGTGCTGGTCTTGGCCATGATATCGGCGTCGAGGCCGCCCTGGTTGCAAATCATGTCCTGGGAGGTGACATCGGCGATGGGAGAGTTGGAGTTGGTGGTCTGGCGAACATACTCATAGGCGCCGGTAGTGTTACCATTGACAATGAGAGACTCGAAGTTGTAATGAGCCAGGGCGGCGGGGATGGTGGCGGCAACGGCCAGGAGGGAGGTGAATGAGGAACGCATGATGAGATGAGTTGACGTTGAAGTTTTGGAAAAGAGGGTTGGTGGTTGGGGTTAGGTGGAATAGTAGAGACTGAAACTTTTAAAAAAGCTAACCACCAGGGCTTGCAATGAATGGACTCGTAGAGACGAAGAAAAGAATGGCGCAAGCGACAGCTGCAGCGGAGAAGAGACTGGAACCTTGAAGCAAAGAGAATGGGATGAGAAGAAAGCCAGAACAGGAGATGGAGAGAGGACGAGCAAGCCTTTATGGACTTGGTCTCCAAGCTGCCATTTCCGATGCCCCTCTTGGCCGTGATCCTTGCTTGTCGACAATTGCTGGGAAATCTCGCCGGCCTCAGGGGAGAGCCACGATGTCGGTTGGATGCCGGATTCTGAAACTAGTGGCTGTCGTAGCCGCCTGGGGCCGCGATGGGGCCTGTCTCTGGACCAGGAACGAGTATCTGGACGTTTCCTTACCGAGGAGATCCCTACAGGGGGGTTTGAGACGCATCAATTCGGCCAACCGGGTCTGCGCTGCTGTGAGGCTCTTCGCGACAACCCTGTCTGTCAGGCACGCGGAACGTCTCAGAGCTCGGACTAGGAGTCCTATTTGGGATCCAGCCCCTTGGAACCGATTAGGACCAAGACAGGGGAAAAGTCATCCGATCTTTTGGATGATGGGATTGTTGATCCTGCTGGTAGAAGGCCTGCGATTGAGTTGAGCGCTGGTATATCGCATGCAAGATCAACCACGCCTCGACCTCAATTGCACGCGAAAACTCCAAGACCCGTCCGCGAGAGTTTGCGGGAAGCAGATCTCGACTCCTCCTCTTGGCGAATGCTGGAAAAAGCGATTGGTGGAATTTGGATGTTCGCAGGGGCTTCCACGACCGGGGTCTCGTAGTGTAACAGGTGGGTGGATCTACCGATCGGGCGGCAAACGGTAGAAAGGGTCAGACGAAAACAGCCAAGAAAACAATGATTCGGTCCCTTGATGAGAGTTTGACTTTAAACGAAACGGTTATGCATAGGAAGTAACTTGGGCGGTGGCCCCGAAACCGCTCAATGTGATTGATCCGGCACAGGAAGCCAGAGTATCAATTGACCGCTTCTCAAAGAATAGTCCGCAATACCGACGACACTATGAGCTAGCAATGCTCGGGGATCTGTAAAATTGCTGTCAAAATTCCCAAAAAGGCCGTGGTCCCCGAGCGCATCCATGTTCGATGAATGAAGGACGTGGTGGTCACCGTCGCGACCGCTTCCACATGGCCCAAAGAGGTTTCGTCGATCTCCTTGGCGGAAATCCACGCGGGCGTCACTGTACGGACCGGGGTTGGTTTCGAATAGTTTAGCCGCCGCCTCTGCGACCTTGACGACGGCCTTAGTCAGGTTGGGTCGTGTAAAAGGCCCTCGGTTCCCATCTTGAAAGAGTTGGCTTCTTTTCGATTTGCAGACAAGTTGCGGATGCCTCGGTTGCATCGTGTCGAGGAATCTATCTGGGTGTTCCAATAAGCCGTCAGACCTTTATTACTCAGTATTTAGGTACTGCACTTATGTTCAGTTCTTATTCTCCTAAAAGTGTTCACTTACTGTTAACCTAAAGTGCACTCCGGTACGTACATAAGAATTGCTCTTCCATTCTTCATGGTTAGAGTAAAGCTTCTATGAGGCCCTATTGCCCAGTTAATCCGTCGCAGATTGTGCTGTGCAGGGACTACCTATCTAGACACCATTGAAGCTGTTGAACTTCCTCCACCAGTCTTCGTACATCGTGCTAATCTATCTTGGGCTCCCGACTCCTTGATTCTTCGCAGCGTTTTACCTGTCTAATCAAATCCACACCAAAGGCCTCAGATGCGCCATCTTCAACCTGTTTTGTCCAAAAGACATCGTTGCCTGTCACGAGGATTGACTTCCTTCGCTCCCTTTCCGCCACAGTCAATCCCAACCCGGCACGTTTGGTCGCTTCCATCTCTTCCAGGTGTCGCACACGGTTGGCGTATCGCTGGTTTCGGTCTTCTCGGATCCTTTCGGAACCGGCTTGATGCAAAATCGAGCGGACGAGCACGCGGAGGAGAAGCAGGACATGTTCACTGATGAAGACAGTGACTGGCAGCATGGCCCAGCTTCCATCTCCAAACTTGTCCGTGCTAAAGAGATGCACGATCGCTGCGGTAGAAATGCTACCGAGCCAGGTGAGGGTGTCGAGAGAGTAAATCCAAGGACCGATGCCATCAGCCCGGACTGGAGCAGGTCGCTGATGCTCAATGGATATCTTGGCAAAGTCTGACCGAAGTTCGATCCAGTTGTTGATGAGGAAGCCGATGGGAATTATGGGCCACACCGGCGAGAACAAAGCTAGGTAACCGAACTGGAGTACAATCTCCGAGATGTCATCCTGCACATTGTACAGAGGCAACGTTGCTTCCTCCCGACACCTCGCCAGAAACTCGGCCTCATTGGGTTCGTCGGGAACAATCGAAAGAAGGGTGGCTTCCTGGGAACGATACTCGCGGTAGTTGCGGTACCACCCAGAAAGCTTGTGCTTCAGCAAAGGCATGATGTTCTCTTCGAAGAAACTTGACAACTGGCCTGTGACTGTGAGGGCGATAACTTCATTTTTGAGCCGGTCCGAGTCGACTCGGAAAGGCACGTTGGTGAACTTTTGCCCAACAGTGGCGAGAAGCTTTTGGAGTACACCCTCTAGTCTGGGGACAACGTCATCGCCGAATGGGATGTAGATGAACGCCGTCAAGAAGATTGGAAGGTAGTTGGTGCACATGTTGAGGACGAAGACCTTCTGGGTGAGCGACATCTCGTGGTGATCTGCAGTGCGATGATTCTCGAAGTCGGTCATCCACGTCGCCGAGTCTTCCAGCGCTGTTGTGATGTAAGGAAGTGAGACTGCCAGTAAAATAGTTGGTAGATATTCCTGGAAGCTGATTAGTAAATCTGTGAGGCTGCAATCGAGAAGCGAACTAAACGTACGAGATAGAACTTATAGGGACCGGCATAAGTCTCTGATATCAAAATCTCGATAGCGAAGACTGATACAATGGCAGTTCCGAGGGCAGTCATCGCAAAGAGCAAGAAAGGGATTTGCAGCAACTGGCGGCTGATTTGCTTCCACTTCGGGAAATAATGGTGCGTGCGACCGCCTGCATCGACGTAGACCTTTTCATACTTGAACTGAGGCCTTGTGACTTTGACGGTTTGAACTCCCTGCACTCCCCATCGAAGGCTCAGATCCACCTCTGTGATCTTCCAATACTCCAGGAACACGGCGCACCAGACGCTTGTGAGGATGCCGTACACCAGGGAGTAGCGAGGAAGCCAGAGCCACGCGATGACGCCCGTGACGGCGGGAATGGACAGGAAGAGAAGGTAGGTTTGGATGAAGGCGAAGTAGAATGCCACCTGTACGGACGATGAGAATTAATTGCCAAGGGCGGGCGCAGAAGGGTAGTTGTAGATTCTTACCTTGGATCCGAGCAAGTCCCGAATAGAGTCAAGATCTTCGGGCGACAGGAAAAATCTCTTGCTTAGATGCCGGAGCAAGGACTGGTTGACCTCGGTATTGTGCAGCGGAAAGATGGACTGTACGCGCTCCCACTTTCCCACTCCTGGTGTAATGCCTGCGCCGCCGAGCTCCTTGGGCCAACTGACGAGGTGATAGATGGACAGGATGTCTTCGGCTTCATAGTCTCCCTTGACCACGGTATTCTTGTCCCCTCCGGGATGATTGGGCGTGATCCCATACAGCCAGTCCTTGACCCTGCTCTTGATTAGCATTAACTTGCAAGAGCTATGTGTGACTGGAACTATACCGAGACTTGTGGACGGCGTTTCCTAGGAGCTCCCGGGGTGCCTTGACAAAGACGAGGAGTGATTGGCCGTAGCCGGGTCTGACTTCGGTGTGAAGCCCGGTCTCTTCCAGATCTTGGAGCAGAGTTTTGAACTCCTCAATGGCTTCATTATGGTCTATAGAATATTAGCCGAGTTAATTGATCAAAAATTCAGATACACACCTGCGTCATCGAAAGCATACAAAACGACGTACTTGTCATTGCACGTCGTCGAGAGCTGCGGCGGCGCCTTTGCGTTTGGAGCAGCCATTCCGACGGTTCGGCAGACTAGTGCCGATGAGCAGATTCACTGCGGGGCTCTAGTCTAATGCAGACAAATGCAGACAGCGGTCCCTGGTTGGAAAGTGGAGGAATTGCTCGACGCGGACGCTGGAGACGGTGGTGGTGTTGACACAGCTCGCCCACCAGATACACGATGTCTTCGGGAAGAATGGACGTCGATTTCAGAGCAGAGATGTTTGCATCCTACACGTAAGCATCTCCACTCGCCAAGATCAACATCCGCGAGGCTGTATCAGCCCTAATGCTTGGTGGTGGACCAAACGGCGGCTATCCGGCACGGCCTACACGGCACGGTGCACAGCCTCACTTGGCGAGCCTTGGAACGAGCAGCATTGCTTTGTTTTGGCTCTTGCTCCACGAAAAAAACTGGGGATCACGGGCACTAGGGCAATTGATGAGATCAGAGCCATTGGATATCATTCGCAATTCAATCTCGGCTTGTTCTGAACCGGCGGAAGATGCAGGTACAGCGCTTGATATGGTGCTGGGAGGCTCGAGATACACAATGTCAAGCTCTTCCTGCACGCCATGATTCTTTTGGCGCAGAGGCGTTGCTAAGGTATGAGCTAGATTGATTGGTAGTAATAGTGGAACTGTCAGGAATGTGGCTGGTCTTTCAAGCAAAGGATCCAGATTCCACGTCCTGGGGGGGGGGGGTCTTTGAGATGAAGGGATATTGGCCTCAAGAGCCGCCAACTGCCTATCGTAATCTTTGCCATTAAGACCAGGATATCAGTAGGCCAAGTAAAGATTGCTACGGAACACCTCTATTCCATCGGCTGGCGGGGATGCAATCATATTTTGCCAAGCTTGAAAAATTCTCCAGAAATGGGCGAATCGACACTCGTCAGTGACATAACAACCCGTGACTTGGACCAATCTCAGTCTTTGCCATGGATGAGCCATGGGAGCCGTGGGAGCCTGCTGAGGTAACACCACGTCAGTCGTGTCACAATAAAGTTGGGAGACTGGACATGGGCAGCTCCGTAGGAAGCTTCGGAAGTAGGGCGCAGGATTGACTTTGGGATACCAGTCGACACAGTACAGCGAGAACTGTGTTCCACCAATGGCCTCGCCGATGACATAAACCGTTTGTATCTGAACGCCACCTTGCACTGTGGTGTGAGGGGCATCGCGACGACGGTCGAGCAGTTCCAATCGAACCCTGCCGTTCGTGGACAATGACGTGTGGTTAGCATCACACCATCACGAGGCCGCGAGGGATGACGCGAAAGGTCGCAATCTTCGTAACGAGGTCAATATATGAGGGGCATCCCCGCTCCAGAATCACCTTCTTCCTTTTTGTCGTCAATTTCTCGTGAAAAGAAAACAATAAACCACACGAACCCATATCAACCAACGCAAGCTCGAGAAACGTTACCATGCCTGGAACCGGCGGCATCACGGACGAGGTGGCTATTGAGAGCCATGATCTGATCCACGACGCCGAGCTCGAGGAGCAAAAGGTTTGTCAGGCCACACCCGAGGACAGTCACGAGACATGCTGACAATCCATCTTCATCTACAGCTTCATGGCAGCCATGCCCTCACCAATGAGGATCCTGGCCCAGCGGAGAGGACCGGCCTCGGCCAGGCTCCGCCTAGTAGCTCGAAGCCGGCACACAAGGAGTCAACAATGGACAAGGTCAAGGAGGCATTACACATGAAAAAATGATCAAGTCAAGATCGTCTGCGAAATGAAATTGCTCAAAGGGATTTGTTTGGAGTAAACACATTCAAGATTGTACAACCTAATATTGAAGTCAACTGGTTTGAATATCTGACATGGTTCAAATTGCTTCGGTATTATCATTTGAGTGTTACTCGTGACTGAGTATGGCAAATCGCCTGAGAGCCAAGACATACCGACGCAGCACGTTAGAAGTACGTCTGTGTAGGAGCTTTCCGCATCCTCGCTTCTCCCCCGGCCGGCTTTTGGTCAACGTTGTACGGAACCCGCAATGATGAACAGATTTAGCCGCCGTCGCAATCACCGGGGCATCCTTCAAGCCCGAGTCCCATCCTGGATAGGTATTTCTGTCAACCGTGACACTTCATAGAGCTGGAAAGTGGGATGAGGTGTCTTGCTCACATCAGCAAGAATATCAGTCAACTTCAAGTCAAGCTGGACGAGTTTGTCGCTAAAGGCTAGTGCCAGGGAAGCTGCCGATCCCTTGCTACTGGAGCTATCTTCCGGAAGATTCTTGGTTGCATAGGTGGTATAGTTGTTCCTGATATTCCACATGTGAAGGCATCGTGTCTGAAATGAGTATATCGTGGGAGACGTCTCATTCGTCATGACCAATGGAGGAATCTTGTCAGCGTCAAGAATAGATCCTCTTGTCCACATAGGGACCATGTTAAGAGAGATTGTTGATTCAGTCAACGAGGTAGCGGTCACGAATCGCTGTTGATTGGGAGACGGAATCAGGGAGATGCCATTGGCGAGATACTCCGGGTACGAGTCGAAAATCACGAGTAAGCAACTATCGTGTATCTTCTTCGTAAGTATAATATTGCTCGCGCGAACGCTGAGCTCGGGAAACATGCTGGGGAGCTTTCCGCAAACACACATTCCCCATGTCGCCGCACCGGATCCTCCGCCATTGCCGGCCGCTGCCCTGCGTGTCGTGAGAAAGGTGTTGATGGCCCGTCGTATTGCGAGTTTAGCGGTGTCGTCGGAGTCTTGCATGTTTCCGATATTGAGTGCCCCGTCAACGAGCGCAACAATCCAATCCGGGTCAACACTAAACGTCAAGATGGCGTCGTCCTTTAGCAGGTTTGACTCCGGAAAGAGGTGGGCTAGGGGAACTCCCCTGAGGGATAGCAGATTTTCTGTGACGAACTCGATGACTGTGGCTAAGGATGTTCCATCCGTGCTTGTGTTAGGGTCAAAAGTCTTCTGAGCCAGCGACATTACCATGGATTCGAGCCACTGTTGCCCTTTCGTCAGGCTTGTTGAGGGCATCGCCGTCTTGGTTTCTCCTTCGACAGCCGTTCCAGTAGACACCCTCCATCGCGAAAGCACTGTTGGGCTTGTTTCTGGGCCGGAAGAAGAGGGAGGAGCTTGCGTTTCCTTGACTGCCCTCGAAAGGCCACTCAACCAGTCGGGTTTAGTTGCATCGTCGCTCTGAGTTGCAGGCAGTGCCGGCGGTTTCCAGGCCGGATTCAGCCAAGTGAGAATGTCACGACGGAGGCGAGAAAGTTCTACCACGAACGTCGAATTCTCCAGGGCAAGTTCGCGGCCGACATTCCATGCCACCTGGTAGGAAATGTCCATGAGATCCGACTTCGCGTCGAACCGTTGAAGGTTGACTTTACGAGAGTGTGGCTCGATCGCAGATGCTTCCGTCCTCCGCGGCCGGTTTGGAATCAAAGGCCCGCGGTACATCGCCGCTATTAGCTGTCCGGTCACCAAACGATGTTTTATGGTAGTGTATCCATTGGCGAACAAGGTCTTCATCCAGGCTGCCCGAGACGAATCGATAGGCTTTGTTTGGGGGCTTCCCAAGGCCGCCTCCGAGCGTGCCAGCGGTCGAATGTTGTTCGTCAGGTTCTTTAGATGCTGGTCAAGCTCAACATTTTTCGAAGGTGTCCATTGGAATGACCACGAGTGCAGTGTGACCAACACACTCACATCGTCGGCTTGAGCGGGGAAGGCCATGCGATCAGATTGAACTCCGATCAACGAGACTAGATGAGCAAACGCTAACGTCGGCTTCGTAGTGCCTGCCGGACCATGGCGATGGCCAAGTAAGAGACTGCAAGAGTCTGCCTCTGATTCTTTTCCTTGTGCCGAGCGTCGAACGTGAGATAGCAAGGAGTATCTTCCTATTGCTGGCGTTTTCTCTCCCGGCACCTGCTCGGAGAAATACGCATTAAAGGCACTAGCCTTTACAAAGATAACATTGACATTCTCATCTCTGTCTAGCTCCGAGTGGCTAAACGGGACCTTGAGCCTGGTGTCCCCGGTCTGGGATTCAAACAGCTGCTGTTGGGTGAGCGTTGCCGCTCGGGTAGGAGACAACTCGGTAGGCGAGTTGAGGGTGGGCACATCTTGCAGCTCATCCGCCGTAAAGACGAGCAGAGCTAGCCATGGGACTCGTGCGCCGGATCCCAGGATCTCCGTGAGCGCTTGATCATTGTTCGCGTCTCGCTCCCACGGGATGAGGGGATCGTTTAGGACAACGTGCGGCAGGACGCGATTTTCGACGGCCTCGCCTTGGGCGGGATAGAATGAGCGCACGGAATTCTCTGGCAGCACAAACTGGCTAGTACCCTGTGTCGCAAAGGCCTTCGTTGTGTGCAACGGATTGGAAGCGTCGGATGGGTCGTTGGCTCTCTGGTTGACACTGAGATCGGGTTCTCCTGGAAGCAAGGGGGCTTCGTACGACAACAGCGGGATGTCGCCTAGCTGGAGGGGTTCCATCATAAGCGGATATAAAGATGAAAATGACTGCCTTGCAACTGAACTGTCAAAACTGAGCGTCGTGTCTTGATGGATTGTGGGATGCGCATCGATCCTGGACAATGTAGGACTCGAAATCTACTCAACCGGCGCATGGTTGATGCAAGAGCTCACCCTCTCAAAAATATGGGAATATCCCGTGAGCCCATTGCTGTCTAGATTGACCCACGCAGTCCGGCTCCGCCCTTGCATCAATAGTTTGTCAATAGTTCATGCCGCAATACAAGCTAGGAGTTAACCCCACACGGCTTGTACAATAATGCGACGAATGATTGGCTATCTTTATGGATCTTGGCAAGTTGTGGCTCTCTGGGGCGCTGGATTTGGAAGGGCTATGACTTTGAAGGGAGTTTGGTATCAAGATGTTTAGTATGTCTATCACTGATAAGATGAAATGTCGTCCTGCAATAACTAATAAAGAACCATATACTTCGATACCCATGTACCCCCCAAGCTATCCTAACAAGCATTTCCGTGTTGGGCTATCCAGCAATGGCTCAAAGGCGTCCGGCAAGACGACCGAGTCAGCAAGGTTGTCAATACAGTTAAGGAAAAGGACTATGACAAGCCATCTGGCGTTTTGATCCCCAAAGAATGCCGTCCAAGATGCCACGTGTTGTGGCTTGCGACTTGGCTCAAGTATAACTTGTTCTAACTCATCCATGAGTGTCATGAGATCCTCCATTTCGAAAGTATCGTCATTGGGTAATTGTCCAAAATAAATGTCAGATGCGCTGCGTAGGATATAAAAGCTGCCGTGGAAGCTCGGAATCGGCCTATTCCACCAAATGTTGCCAAAGAAATCTCTAAGTTCCTCCACCATGACCTTGATCGGGACACCTTGAAGGTTGCAATCGATAGAGTCCTCATGATCCCATAGTTCGTGCGCAACTTCGATGAAGTTCGTTGCCAAGTTCACCATGGCTGTAAAGTGTGACCGAAAATAGACTCGTTTTGAGGTCTCAATGCGGACAAAAAACACCATCCTCGGCATCTGAACATACTCATATCCGAGCATCTTGCTCACAAATCGTGAGCACAAGAGTCCATCAGGTCGCAATCCAGGGCCACCAGTCATCGCTTGTGCAAATGATGAGCTTGCGACGGCGATCAATCGCGGTCTGGATGGGTATGGAGTTCTGAAAGTGGTGCGAACTATGGGTTTCCCTCCTTGGCCTCCAGCTACACCGATAACAATCTGGTTCACAACCCAGTTACCATGCTTGTTTGAGCCTTGACCCATATCGGAACGTGATATCCCACACGATAGTAAACGCCATACTTCAGCGGTGTCGACCTGAGCTAGAACAAGGCCGCCAAATTCATCTGTCCACTCGATCTCGTGCTCGTGATACGGAATCCGACATGATTGCTGAGGTGAACATAATGCATCATGCAGTGACATCCAACTAGCATGCGAGCGCTGTGGCTTTGGGGGTTTGTCGTTCCTGGAGATAATTATTAGAAACATAAATTCATTGTGAGGAGAGTTTATGGACAGCACACACTTGAAAGCCTCCAATTCTTGTTCTTCAGAGGACGGAAAGATGTGATCAGGAATCAGAGCTGTTAGTCCTGATGGTCCTTGCTGGCAGTTGAAATAAGTCCAGAATGTCTCAAGGTAGCTGCGAAGCTTCGGCGGGAGATATCTTGGAGTTTGGATATATTTACTCATGCCGGGCTCCAGCTCTTTGGGCAACGTCAGCTGAGTAAAGTTGACATCGAGCGGAGTCACTTACTATTTGTGAGCAAGTTCGTGAATTGGACCACCATCCTATTCGCGTCTCCATCAGTATCAAGATACCTATCCGTGACGGATTTGATGTTAGGAATCTCCTTGTATTCTTGAATCCCCACGCCTTGAAGTCCCTGTCTCACGTTAAACCGTAGATGGGTTATATCAGGTTGATGCCTTTCAAACATATTTGCGGTATGCTGGGTTTCTGTAGCCAGAGCAACCAATGTCGATGCTAGCCCCTTAAGATCGTCCCCGAAGGTCTTAAATCTGGGCTCTCCGGTACCGATAGAGATAATGCATTGAATATTGGTTCTTGCATCTGCCCATATGTCACAAGCCTCGTCGTAGACTTGGTTGACAGGGTTGTTGAATCCGGTAGCTCCATCAGTGAACCACTGACCAAATTTTCCAAGTTGTATGGGATCGAAAAAAGACGATGCAGCAGAGGTAGCCCTGGCCGCTTCCCAAATCTTCGGCTTCAGTCCAGAGTCTCGCAATGAGGGATAGCTGCGGAGGAGAACGGCGGTGTCTGGGGCCTCCTTGGCTATTGAAACAACGAAACTGGATATCATATGAGCCATATTCTGAAAAGCCTCAAGTATGTATGGTGTGGTAAAGATACCTACCTTCGACAAGATGTCCCTCCTTTCAACATAAGTGACCCCATCCCCGACTCATCTGGCCGGCTGTCGATCAGTTTGATGATCTCCTTCTCCAATGCTGCGGAGCTAAAGCGACCTCGAATATTCCACCGGTCACGGACCCTCCCGAGTAGATTGATCTTGCTTCGACGGGGTAGGAATGCGGCTTCAGATATTTCAATATATTTGTCGATGCATTCTTCCACGGTCATTTCGAGCCGGCCTAGCATTATTGCAATGAGGCTATAGAACATTCACGTCGTGTGAGCCGTCGCTTCAATTTTGGCTAGGGGGTTTGAATGGAGTATACTCACCCACCAGTGCTGTTTCCTCCAATAAGATCGAACACTTCACACGGTTTCGGGGGGTTTTGACGATCGATACTTCGCATGAGACGGTCAAGGATGATGATGCTAGAGAGTCCCCTGATGCCTCCTCCATCTTTTCATGATGCCAGTTAGCGAGCAATCCTCTAGAGCGTTGCGAGACGGCTTGCTTTACCGCATGACAAAAGTCGAAGACCTCGTGTCGGAGGTCTCAACTTGCCCTCAACTTCCATTTGCATTCTCACAGGCACTTATCCACTCCGGGGAGAGTTGAGTAGCCGATAGTAAGTGTGATCGGAGCTAAGTATTCGAATAGCCAAGGGAAAACAGATGGACGCCACGTTGCAGTGTCACGTGGATGCTGGCGTCAGCGCGCTGAGGTAAGATTATAACAGACAAGGCTATAAGCATGTTCTTTTATGTTCTATCTTTGCAAGTGGGCTATCATTGGTGGATTTTGTGCATATTCAGTTGAAGTCCAGGCCAAATTGCTGCCCAACCCCGCACTGGCACTTTTATATATGCCAGTGATTGCATTGTTGCAGAAGTAAACACTTCAATTTGGCCCTGGTAGACAATCAGCGCGTGATAGTAACGACACCAACTACCTATCTAAGGCGATGATTCAAGTGGTCACTAAATACGCTGGAGTTGAACCTCTTGACACTGGGCTCACTCGGTCATGGATCTTCCACACTCTCAGTTCCCCGTGTTCAACGAAACCTGGGGCACCTTTGAGCTGAAGATGAGAGAGGAAACCCACGTTACGAATATGAAGCATCAAATCTTTAAACTTTGTAAGTTGACTGGATATCGAACACCCAACTCTCCCGACTAAAAGATTTGGGTGCCATAGTGCAAATCCCCCCCGACTCGCAGACTCTCATTGCTGGCCGTATGGTGCTTACCGACCACATGGGTTGGAAAGATATCCAGAATACGAAATGTTCTCATCTTGTTTTGGTTATTAGAAAACAGAAGACATTTGAGGAAGCGACGGCGTCAATGACAGAGGAGGAAGCGACGGCGTCAGCAACACCATTCATCCATTTTGAATTCGAGGTACCCACCCACTCTGTGAATTTTGGACTACCTATTGAAGAAGTAATTTTTAGTTGACAATTCCTGACAGGTGGAAAACATTCTTTTCACGTGCTGTCAGTACCCAAAAGACCTCGTGTATCATATCAAGAAGAAGGTTGGCAAAAAATTCCAGATACCTGTTAAGGACCAGATTATCTCCTATGGGGATGTTGTTGATCTACACAATGGGCGACGGCTATCCTACTATTTCACCGACGCTATGCGGTCAGAGCGGCCCTTTAACTTATATTTCTCGACTATTGGACCAACTTCCAAGTATGTTCAAGGATCGAACGGTGTTCGATTATTTGTCAAAACTCTGACGGGGTAAGCATCTTCTTTACAAAATCTTGCGTGTTTCATCTTGATCCCCGGCTTGCTTTATCTTTTATTTCTCAGTCATTCCCTCTCCCTATGTCTGAGTTTCTATGTTGACAAAATTTCACAGTAAAACGCTTGTAATGGACGAAATCTCCCTTGCTACAGAGATTCTGTCTTTCAAGATTCTAGTTTGGCAAGAGGATGGAACACCAGCGGATACTCAGAGATTGATATATGCCGGCAAAGAACTCGAGAATAATCGAATACTGTCTGATTACAGTATTCAAACACAGTCTACCATACACATGGTCCTTCGGCTAAAGGGTGGCAGCTAACACGACAACCTTTCCATTTCTCAACCGTAGAACTCAGATATCTCGCACAAGTAGCGGCCCGTATAAAAACATAGGGAGACAAATGAGATCAGCTGCTTTTGGACACTTCTGCAAATTTGTGCGGTTAAAAGTGAAAAGAAAGAGACAAGGTGGAGGCGCTACTTGTGAGAGTTAACTGAGCTTCTGCGGTAGCAGGTTTGATATCTGTCTCGTTGACTCAGCCACTCAGTCCCATACATTCTTGCATAATTTTGTAGAAAGAACTCACCCGAGATCCTCCTGCGGGCCGTGATGCGTTGCAACCGGAAACCTAATCGCCGAGGGGCTTCTGGGTGATGATCTGTGAAGTTGTTTTTGAATCACATCAGACTACATCTGAACCCACAACAAGTGAGTGATGTGGTGTAATTTGGGTAAGCAATTTAGTCTGGCTAAGGCATGATGAGAAAATTGCGAGGCGGTGATTCGAAGTTTTAATGTATGATCTTAAATTAAGTATTCTTCATATAATGCCTATCCACTCCTCCATTCGACTTCTATTAGATCCGGATATTTAGACTCCGAATCAAACAGACAACAGAAAACAACCAATAACTCTTTACACTGTTTCTCAACGGGATATCATCATGGCTGCCTCGGAAGCTCCACTTACCGATTTACAAAATCGGCTCCTCGAAACATCTTCCACCCTCCCCGCTCTACCCCCCTTGCACCACTACAGGGTTGGAGTGGCCCTCTTCCAACAAGGCATATGGCGCGGTTCCACGACATTCAAGGCTATGCTTGTCCCGGATAAGCCCGTTGGGTACCAGCACTCACGCTGGGAGTTTCCCAGCATCGCCCTTGGGCATCAAGAGACAGTCCGCGAGGGCATCCACCGGGCGCTTCAAGAGAAGCTCAAAATTACAGTGCTGGACGACAAAATCTTCGGCGAATTCGAAACTTCACGCCGCGTCGCCGACCAGAACGAGCCTGGATTCTATCAGCTTAACTTCCTTGTCGATGGAGGGAGTTTCAAATTTCCAGTCGACCGTAATGGTAACCTCGTGGGTCTTCGCTGGATCAGGAAAACGGACAATAAGAAGCATCTTGCTGCTGCGAGTGTAGTTCAAGTTTTTAATAATGCCTGCCGGGCTTATGAGCAGAAACTTGGCGAGGCAACTACCTCTGGCGAGGCAACTACCTCTGGCGAGGCAACTACCTCTGGCGAGGCAACTACCTCTGGCGAGGCGACTACCTCTGGCGAGGCAACTACCTCTGGCGAGGCAACTACCTTTGGCTTTGGCAACTACCTCTTTTGAGGCAACTACGACTGGACAGTGAGTTTTTGCATCGTGGAGGTAGCCTAGCAACGCCAGGGTGATGACCGTGGCATTGATGGTCAACAACCTCGGCAGCACAGTCAGTATGGACAAATAGACTCAGGTGGCACTAGCCGTAGTTGATAGGATGGCCGTAGGCATCACCCTCACGCTCAATCACTTTCTATCAAATTAAACTTCCTCTCCGAAATGCATTTTCTTAGCTGGTATTGGACGATGAAAAACAATGAATAAAGTGACGTGTAAAACATTATCAACATTGTACTATATATACTATTGAAATTAAGTGTTAACTTGGTATAAATCCCTGTCGTCAAGTGCTCATGCTCGTAGCTGTAAAAGAGTGATTCCAGCTCTCCGAAATTCCAATACTGACGGAGAGAGCAGCATAGTGAAGGAGTGTACAGAATAGAACTAACTGTGAGGTTCATGAGAAGGGAAAAACTGGGTATCACGACTGCACCAAACCTCGAACCCCCAAAGCCCCTCAACTCCGTAATCAGCAAAACCATGGCTTGAACAAACATCCACCCCAAAAGTGCTCATTGTGCCATCCTGGGCTGCGCTTGTTGATAATTCTGTTGCCTGAACCCGTTGATAGAAATGATTGTGTTTGTGGCGTGAGCTCAGCTGGCGTACAGGAAGCACGAGACCAGCATCAACAGCATCAAGCTGAAGGCGGATGGAGTGAGAGGAGCACGCGACTCTTCGTCGGCATTGCTGGTGTCGTCGGCGGTATCGTTGACGACTTCGCCTGTTGACGCCAGGACCTTTTCCCCGGTGGGATACATGATGTTGTACACAGGCGTGTTGTTCAAGACGGCAGAGAGCCCAAGGGTGTGGGGGCACGAGGCCTGGTTCTGAGCTGGGTAGTCGAGAGCGCATGTTTCGTCGAAGCCCATGGTGCAAAGAGAGTCGAGGATGTTGTAAAGAATGTAATTTTCGCCGACGTAGGTGTCGTTCTGATCGAGGCAGCTGGCGAGGTAGTTCATGCTGTTGGCGGCGCTGAGAGGCAGCTTCTTGCCCTTGGTGTCGATGAGGTCGTCGCACTTGGACGCGTCGACGGCCTCGTAGGTCATCTCGACGGCGCCGCCGGCAGTGGGCTTGTCGGTGGCGGCATAGCCGGTGTAGAGATAGTTCCAGGCATCGTAGCTGACGTCGTAGGCGCCCTCGGACTGGTCGATACGCAGAAGGTGGACGGTGCGGTCGGCGTAGGTCAGGGCGACGCAGATGTTGTCGCAGTCGACGGCCATGGGCCAGTAGGCGACGCGATCGGTGTCGATTTTGCAGCCCAGCACGCCGATGGACGACGAGAAGCTGGCATGGGGCGTGACCCAGACCGTCTTGGACTTGGCTGCAGCGGTGTGGGCCAAGACGGAGAAGAGAAGCGGGACGAGGAGAGAGAACGAGATCCGGAGCGGGAGACGGGGCCGGAGCGGGAGCGCCGGAGCTAGCGGGCCGAGATGCCGCATCTTGGAAGGAATGACGGTGACCGCAATGCGATCAGAGGGACATGGAAGGAATGACAGTCCGCATGGTGCGGCGAGACAGCGAAGATGCGGCGCGAAACAATGAGCAAAAACGAGGCCGGCGCGTGGAGTGATGGGGATGAGTTGCGATAATTAGGGGCAGAGCCTGCGTTGCCTATTCGGGCTAGTCTGCCAGCGAACAAAACGTGGATTAGGTGCCATGCCCCGAAGCTGCGACAGATCGGGTTAGCGTCATCTGATAGGGCCAGGAACAGTGCCGCTTTTCCGGGGAGGACTCTGTAAATGGATTCATCTAGGAGTTCACGTTTGTAAAATATAGTGTAAAGATTAGTAGCCTGTAGGATTACAAGACAAGGCGGCGAATGGCCGTTGGGCTTCTTGCTTGGGTTTGGTTTGGCTGCAGTCAGCCACAGGGCACTGCCGACTAAGGCATGCCCACTAAGACCTGCCCACTAACACGGAACAGCGGGACTTGAACCATCCGACTCGACATGTACAATGCTCTCCCTTCTCCCCGACCAAGACCAGCATGGCGATTGAATTCGACCTTTGCATGTCCATCGGCTTACTGCATGTCAATCATCTACCGGTATACTGGCTGCCTGGCAGCACAGCCTCCCAGAAATCTTAGCGTCCACCATCGTATTCTTCGTTTCCCACTCTACACTCTACGCGAGCCCCGTTGCGCTCCCCGCAAAGCCACCCGAGACATCGTCCCGTCCCCACTGTGTCTTAGCGCACATGTCTGCAGGGCTGAGTTTCCCAGTGTACGTACGTTTTCAGGTACGATCAATACGAAAGTGTGCGAATGGCAAGTCTGCCCGCTTGTGACATGGGTGGCTGCTGAGCCAAGGCCTCGGATTGGCTGGTCAGTGGCTGTTGACACCATTCCAAGCGGGCGCGTTGCATTTCTGCACCGTTGCTTAGCTCGCATGACGGTACATTCGCAGCATCTGACCCAGTGCGGCTAAACCCAAGCCCTCATCCAGACGTCAGGCTCTGAAGGCACGGTAACATCATCGACGCCGTTTACATATAAGACAGCCTGATTCCTTGTAATTATTCCTGTCCATCTCCTTTCTACAGCTTGGAATCATCTTTCACCCTCCGTGTGCTTTCTCCACCACAGTCCTGACCATGCATATCCGCTCTCAGCTAGTCCTGTCTGCCATTTGCGCTCCACCATGTGCCATTTCAGGACATCTCTCACACAAGAGCTGTAAGGCTTCCCCCGGAACACCAGGCTGGCCGTCTGAAACACAATGGAATCATCTCAACCAGTCGCTAGGAGGAAGATTGCTCCAGCCAACCCCTCCTGCCGCCGTGTGCCATCCAGACTGGCCAAACTATAGCCCTTCCGCCTGCTCAGACGTCAAATCTAACTGGAGTGTCTACGAATATCACTGCGGGAACCCTGTATCCGTCATGTGGGACCAATTCACCAACGACACATGTCTACCCAATGAATATTTCCCCTGCAGGGCTGGTGGATACCCTGCCTATGTTGTAAATGCGACTACACCGGAGCATGTGAAACTGGGCATTGATTTTGGTAAGCGCTTCGTTTGTTGTGTAACAGGGTACTAACAATCTGACAGCTCGGAAGCACGAGGTTAGGTTGGTCGTCAAGAACACAGGCCATGATTACCTTGGCCGCTCTATCGCACCAGGTGCACTGTCACTATGGACGCACCACTTGAATGATATCAAGTACCACGAGGGGGCCTTGAAGCTGCATGGCTGTGATACCACTATTCCCGGCAACGCTGTCACTGTGGGTGCGGGTGCCCAGATGTACGACATCTACTCCGCCACAGATGAATTCAATGAAACCATCGTTGGCGGCGGAGGGAAAACAGTTGGCATTGGCGGTTATATCACTGGAGGCGGCCACTCCATTCTCGCGCCGCGCCACGGTCTTGCGGCGGATCAGGTCTTGCAAATGGAACTGGTTACGCCGACTGGCCAGATTCTCACAGTCAACGAAAACCAGCACTCCGATCTGTTCTGGGCAATGCGTGGAGTAAGTTCCTTAATCTAAACCACATCTACAATCACTAACGACTCACAGGGAGGTGGTTCCACCTTTGGCGTTCTCACAAAAGTAACCCTCAAGACACACCCATCCCCGAAACTACTCAGCTCAGCCTTACTGCTTGTTACCACCCCAGACGCCCCATTCCTCTACGATCTCATTGCATATACGCTTTCGATGTTCCCGACCTTGGGAGACGCAGGTCTTTCCGGCTACTCATTCATCACATCTGGCATCCCAAACCCAATGCCTTCCCCCGGTGCCCCGGCAGAGCTTGCTGGAGTCATCGGACAGTTTATTCTCCAAGACACCGAAGACACGCAGTATCTGGAAAATATCCTGGCCCCGCTGAACCAGACAATTCAGACGCGCTGGTCTGCTGGTGTGCAGATGATTGTAGGCAACGTCGCCTATGGCTCATTTCTGGAATGGTTCGACGACCACTACGACCAAGGAACCGCTGGGAACAGCTCGTATCTAGTTTCGAGACTTCTTGATAAGCCGGCGTTGCAAAATGACCAAGCTTCTTTGGCAAGGGCAGTCAAAGCAGCTTTGAGTGTTTCGGGAGGAATTGGGGCGTTTCTCGTCTCAGGGAAAGGCGTGCATGACGTCAAGCCTCGAGGCGGTAGTGACGCGGTGAATCCGGGTTGGCGGAAGTCATATGTGCACGCGCGTAAGCCGGAATACATTCTTGACCATCTACAATACTAATTCAAGCTTCCCAGTTACTGCGCAGGGTTTCCCTCCCTTCAACGAAACCGCAAGGATCGAGGCCATCGACAATCTCAACGAGGCGTTTGAACCATTGCGTCGGCTGGCTCCGGACACGGGTGCTTACATTAACGAAGTTGGTCTATAATGCCATTCTCCTCTTCTCAAGCTAACAACGTAAACAGGCACTTCCATTTGAGTCTGACTGGCAGCACACCTTCTGGGGGGACAACTATGAACGATTGTTGGAGATCAAGCGGTCGGTTGACCCTCATGATGTTTTGTGGTGTGCTCCGTGCGTAGGTAACGAGCGATGGAAACAACGGCATGATGGGCGTCTTTGCAAGGTCGAGTGATAATGGGTCTTGAATAAGGGAGGTCCAGGGCTAGGAAACAAATTGTACACTAAACAACCCTGACGTGGAAACTTAGCACTGCTTCTGCTCAACTGTACCCAATACTGGTTAGCAGAGACACAAATCTACCAAAAACAGTAGTTTTGGTCGGCAAACATGCAATATGGGTGACTGGGTAAAAGTTAACATGCGGCCATAAGCGGGTATTAATTGGGTTGTGATATCACGCAAGAGGTCCACTTATTGTCGCAATAAAATTCTTTCGATGGGTTGAGGTCTTGAATGGGGAATTTCGTATGCTAGATAGGAACATGGGTGTTTAAAACGACCCATTTACTTGCCGCAAAGCCGGGACCTTCACTGTCGTGATAATACATTCGTATTGCTCACGATGCGACGCAATAATACGCGCAGTTCAAAATGATACTTAACATGGATTTCCATCTGCACACTTTCTGAACCTTGTCAGCTTATTCTTTTCAGACATTTCACCCATTTTGTCTCCTTTTGCACACGGAGAATACTGGATATGGGTGCTCCAAGCGAGAAACAAGTCTCAGACCAGGAGAGTCCCGGAGAAACGGCTGTCATTTCTGAGAAATATGCGGATGTGACACTGCGTATTGTCGAAGACCATGGCAAGGATTTTGGCCCACTGACTCCCGAAAAGGAGAAAAAGTTACAATGGAAGTTGTACTTGCATGTCATGGGCTTGTTGTCAGCTATAAACTTGCTGCTCTTTGTGAGATTGAGAACAAACATAAAGCTGTCATCTACTGACTGGGTATAGATTGACAAATCGACTCTCGGATATGCCGCCATCTTGGGATTGTTTGAAGAGACTGGCATAAGCAAGGCGCAGTATAATAACCTTGGCACATTCTTCTACGTTGGTAAGAACATCTCAGCATTTTTAGCCCCATTTTCCGCTAAGACTTCATCTCACCATCCTCCCATAGGCTATCTTGCCGCACAATGGCCCGGACACTACGCTATGCAAAAATTGCCGTTTGGAAAGTTCGTTGCTGGACTGGTCTTTATGTGGGGAGTTACGGTGCTTTTACACTGCGCTGCCACATCATACGCCGGTCTGGTGGTCCTTCGATTACTCCTGGGCGCCAGTGAGTCCGTCGTTGTTCCAGCCATGGAAATGACCATCGGAATGTTCTTCAATCGCCATGAACAATCCTTCCTGCAACCTTTTCTCTGGGTAACTTCGGCTGCTGCTCCAGTCTGTGCGGCTTTCATATCTTACGGCCTTCTATGGAGCAAGAGTTCGGTCCTCCCTTGGAAACTCTTCATGGTCATTACAGGCGGCCTCTCGGTGCTACTTTCCGTTGTTGTGTGGTTTCACTATCCAAGCAATCCAGCTGAGGCCAAGTTCCTGACACTCGAGGAGAAGGTCCACACCATTCAACGTGTGCATGAATCGACCCAGAGTTCCATCGAGCAGAAACAATTTAAAAAGGAGCAATTCCTCGAAACGCTGCGCGATCCGGTCTCATGGTTGTTCTGCTTGCAGTCTTTTACACTCATGCTGTCGAACAACCTGACGTACGGACAGCAGAACTTGATCACCAAAGCACTTGGTGTCACGAGTTTAGGCTCGACTTTGGTGGCTGCTGCAGGTGGCGGATTCGGCATTCTCGTCTGTCTCGCGGGTACGTTTGCCCTCCGATTCTGGCCTTCAAACCTCGCTCTACATGGACTGGTGTGGTGCGTGCCCGCCATCGCCGGTGGCATTGGCATGGTTTCCATGGACTGGGATGAAAAGCTTGGCATGCTCGCATGTCTTCTCCTCGCTGGCCATACATATGGAAACACGTACATCATTGCGCTGGGTTGGACCACGTCGTCTGCAGCCGGCTACACAAAGAAGTTGACGCGCAACGTCATGTTCATGCTCGGCTACAGCGTTGCGAATCTGATTTCGCCGCAGATCTGGGTTCCAAGTGACGCGCCTCGTTATTACGGCGCTTGGATTGCGCAGATCGTCGTTAGCTGGGCCGGCACGCCGGCGATCTTGTTTGTGATCCAGTTCATCTTGAAGCGAAGGAACTCCGAGCGCAAGGCGTGGGCAGCGGGCTTGACTGAGGAGGAGAGGAGAGGGCATCAACTGGGAGAAGTGGAGCAGCTTGATGAAGGCGGGGTGTTGGTGCGCAGGAAGGTTGACATTGCGCTGCTAGATTTGACTGACTTGGAGAACCCGTTCTTCATTTATCCCATCTAAAATACACAAATACCAACTTTTTCATGAGTATTGCAATTCGCACCGACATTCAAAAACCCTTCCGTTAACCTAACACTGGACTGGGCTAATTTGAGCTTGAACGGTTGACTTTCGGCGACAGGCTGACATTTACGGCGAAAATCTAACGTAATAAATAAGAAAACCAAAAAGCTCTACTAAGGAGGGATGAATCCTAAATTAATTTTGGTAGATAATCTTTTACATGGTGTTGTATCAGGTACATCGGTGATAGTTGTTTTCAGGAATGGGGCATTTATTTGCGTGTAAAAATAGTCCGACATATTATTATTGATAACAGAGTGTTCTCTGATAACTGAGACTCGGCGCGTAAGCAAACAAGGTGTATCTCCTGGCCCAAGACCATCGTGGCTGAGAATTCGCTGTAGCTTACCGAGGAGAACTGATGACCTGGCATGGAGTGCATCATTAGGTATTTAAAACGGGGGCATGCGACGTATTTCCAAGGAGTCGCTATTTCGCTGCAGGTTTAGTGCTTCGAGGGGAGTTGGGTTTATTATTGGTTCTGGTTGGTGGCGACAAGGCGGTCGATGCACTGCAATTTTGGTGCTTCGAGGGGAGTTAGGTTTATTATTAGTTCTGGTCGATAGCGGCGAGGCTAATTTAATAAGGCATTCACGATTGCACTGCAATTTTAGTGCTTCGAGGGGAGTTGATGGCGGCGAGGCTTTTTTGTTGTATTGCAATTTTAGTTTTTTGGGAGGAGTTGGGGAATATACCTCTTCAAGGCTAGAGGAGTGAGGCTTATATAAAACCTGTCTCCAAGATTCACGCCTCATAGCCTATCTACTTTGCGCTCCTGATACAGTACTATAACCTCCACTTTTGATAAGAGAAACGATACAAATAAATACTCTACTAACAGGTAAGCACAGGTACTATACAATTTGTATAGCTTGGGGAATAAGAGTACATAATAAAGATAATTATAAGTCGTTTGTCTTGGTATTATCAATCAACACCTTACGTAGATGAACCACTTCAGGATAGAGAATTAAACGACGCTCTTCTAGGTCGACGTGCGGCTCATTCGGTCGAAACGGCGCCTGTTGAAAGAGATCGGCTTCGAAACATTTCTTGACGGCCAACTTGTAATTTGGGAAATCGCAACTGCCTGCCTAGTTATCTGCCGCCACCGCTACACTGTACACCTTTTTTCCATTTGCGAGAATTAATTTGATGGTAAACAAATCCAATTTCATCGGCCTGTGTGGTTGAAGGCATTTTCCCGTCCATATCTCGAGAAGCATCAACTAAGACCAAGAACGATTGGACATTTGTGAAATACACCGTCCAAAGGCTGACAACCGGAGGTCTTTCATTTTCGGCATTCTAAGAAGCCTACTTCTGTATCCTCATATTCAACCGAAATGTAAGATTTATAGAATACAGCCCCATCTAGGATACACAGACTAATTTTTGCTTCAGGTATTGCTACTCGCACACAGGTTGAATCCCTTTCCTTTACATAACAGTGCGCCGGGCTTTTATGAGATTGACAGTAACAATCTCAGGTTACAAGCCGACGTGTATTCCTGATTGTCTGTCATCATATGCAATATCCAGTAGTCTCGCAGTTGAGCCCAGTCATAAACAATGTGATGATAAAATGGCGGGCATGTACATACAACGGTTTGCCCCTGAACCTTTGTCACCGTTATGTAAAGCCTCGCAAGACAGGCTACAGGGCAGCCAACCAGTGAGTGATTGAATCAGCGGCTAAAGTGCGCTAACAATGTGGAATCCCGACGTACCCGACCCTCACTGCAATTTTAGTGCCTCGAGGGGAGCTGGCTCGTAACAAGGCTTGTGCGACCACAAATGCATGAATGCAGGTGCGACTTGTAGAGCGACCTAACGGATCTTCGGACCACATGTTGTGCTGAAAATCCGGACTCCACGTAGAGTCTGTCTAGGTAGATAACGTATGTCGAAATTGCCCTTAGCGATGGAGGCGGAGACCGCACTCCCTGGGAGGTCTACTCTATAGAATCCAAGGATTGACCGGGGTTGGCAGAGGTCACCGTACCGACCTTGACAACAGTGCTCATATATTGAATGACGGCTTGACGCTGGGCACCCAATTCACCACAATTCTAATGCTCCGAAGGGAGTTGGGTTCATTATCAATTTTTTGGTGAGATGCAAGAGAGGGCTGCAGGCCTAGGTTGTTTGATTTCCCCCTTCACTGCAATTTTAGCACTTTGGCGGGAGTTGGGTTGTTCGATTAGGTAAAACCACTTGGGGGGGGGGGGGGGGGGTTGGGGAAGGCACCAGTGAATCAGGCGAGCACCGCAAGTTTATTAGCTCTCCGAGGCAAACATGTAATAAAACCCGCACGTCCTATCGGAACCTTTTGTGGTCTTGGTCCCAAATGATTGCTCATCATACGATAACGGGGTGTAATTTGAACGCCAGTGACCTTCTGGGGTCAGGAAATATCTCAGGCATGGATCAAGGGGCTCGAGGAAGCATGTTGGAGCAAACTAAAGGGGAAAGACGCCAATCCGGATGGGAGGTGAAAAACAGACATTTCTCAAGGATGGCGATAACGTCATTATCAGAGGGTGGCCTAGCAGCGATGAAGGCAAAATTGTTGGATTCGGCGAATACAGGGGCCAGATATTTGCAGCTTCATCGCGAGAAGAATCTTATAGAATCTCGTCACGCCACGCATTAACATTCTACTCTCAGATATCTCACAAGAACTGCGGCAACTTCAAGCCCGGACAACTGATGGCCTAGCATAATGTGTATTATGGCGTAGTTTTACTGTCAAGCCCAGTCACGACATAACGACGCAAAAGCTGGCTATGGAACTTCTATACATACGTGAAATGTATCACGTGCAACTGTAGCTGTCACCTTGGATGGCACTTTAGCTGTCATCTTAGGTGGCACCTTAGGTGACATCTTAGGTGGCACCTCAGACACTGCAATTTTAGCACCTACAGGGGAGTTTGGGTGCTACATTACGGATTAATTGTAATTATAATAATGTACTTCATCCTCTTGATGAGGGAACCTAATGTTTGAATTTACTGCATTTTCGCTGTACACGTCACAGTTGCCAAGGCCCAAGTTTGGGTTTCAAGCTGCTTTTTTTTTCTGCCGGAATCTGTTTAACTTTTTCGACCTGCAGCCATTCTAACCTTGATACACTAACAATTCCCACGACCCGACCTGTAAAACGCCCCAAGATCTCCAACGCCCATAATGACCCAAGCCATTCGAATCCGCCCTCTAGCCAGCGCCGACCGTTTCGTCTTGTGGATTCCAAAGGAATCCAGTATTGTGCCGGAATCTGGTTTTGTATCCCTGACACGCAGGGTCATTCTCGACAAGAGCTTTGCGAATAATAGTAGTGGACATGATGAAAGTTGTTAAGATGAAAATTTCTGAGATAAAAGTTGTTGAGATGGGATGATTGTTAGGAGGGAAGTTGGTCTGTTGACGACGGGAGATGAAGTCAGTCTCATATATCTTATTGCTCGGAATAAGGTTCCTATCTTAAGGTCGTTGACTGCGGACAATAGGGTTGTTGACCGACCCTATTGTCTACAGACAGCAGGGTAGAAGTCAGAGGGGTTGAATTGAAGCTTCAGGCAGAGACCAGTGTGCAACAACCTTATTATTCAGCTACTGTTTCTTCTGGTGGTGCTGGGCGTAGCAGCTCCTGTTTATCTCTACTGTTTGAGAATACTGCATGGCTTTGATCTATTTGATGATATTGAGTAGAGCTAAAAAAAAAAACCCCAAATAGTACTGTACTTCGAGGAGTTGCGGTGAGCCATCCGTTCCAACTGGTAGGCAACCAGCGTTGGACTACATTTCCAGTGCTCCAAGAGGAGTAAGAGTACCCCATCAAGGTTAGGAATGAAGCTTATTTCTATTGTAATAGCCAGAGCCCCAAGTCACTGTAGTTTTCGTGCTCGAAGGTGCGTTGGGGTGCAGAAATACTGTACTATTAATACTAACTACACTGTGGCTCTTCTGTTATATTTTGCTTAGAACACTGTTGCTGGGAGGAAATCTTCTGCCGGTGGGCTCCCGTCTCTGTCAATGGATCGGTGTCAATTATGAGGGGGGGACCAGGGAATACCCGACATGAATTTCGCTCTATCAAGGCTTGAAAGTGAGGCGACCAGTCAGAACACAGTACTGCACTGCAATTCTAGTGCTTCCAGGGGAGTTGAAGTGTTCCCGTCTGACCAACGCAGCCAGGGATCTCAGGCATGCACTGCAATTCTAGTGTCATGAGGGGAGTTGGGGCATTCTATCAGGCTTTCAGCAGCGCGCCGCACTGCAATTCTAGTGCTTCGAGGGAAGTTAGGTTCATTGTTAGTTACGAGCTAGTTTTGTGCACTAGCTTTATTAGTCGTTCCAAGGGGTTGAGGTGCGCCAACGTTAGGCAGGTGGACATCGAGCAGGCTCGAGTGTCGCAGGTTTTCTAAAACCACGTTGTAAAGTACCACAATAATCACAGACGAAACTCAAGCGCATCAAAATATGTTTTTAGATATAGAGTTGAGCTCCAGGGGTCGTATTGGGCCCCGGCGATATCTTGGAGGAAGACTTGACCCCTTAGGTCGGGATTGTTGATATTTTTGGTTAAGTCGGATAGCGCGCCGATTTCTGTTCGGATATCAGAGACAATGTTGATGACCTGATTTCGTTGCTCATTATCCCTAGTCCTGTTATCAAGAAGCAAATGGCATCCAAAAATAGCTAATGCGACCCGTTGGCTGCTATTCAGGAGTTGCAGATGGCGTAGCGATAGCTCGAACAGATTTTCTTCCTTAAGGAAGCTCGAGAGGAAATTCAGCTTCCGTCTTTCTGATTCATCCTCTAGATCCCAAGAGAATCTAAGATTATGTCGGATATTGTTTGTGTAACCCGGATATAATAGGTTACCGGTAGTAAGGGCTCTTCGAAGAATATTTACCATATTGAAATTGGTTGTGATAGGATAAGTATTAGGAGGGAAGTTGGTCTCTTGACGATGGGAGACGTCAGTCTCCCTTATATCCTATTGCTCGGAATAAGGTTACTATCTCAAGGTTGTTGACTGCAGACAGCAAGGTCGTTGACTGCAGACAGCAAGGTCGTTGACTGCAGACAATAGGGTTGAAGTCAGAGAGGTTGAATGGAAGCTTCAGGCAGAGACCGGTGGGCAACAACCTTATTGTTCAGCTACTGTTTCTTCTGGTGCTGGGTGTAGCCCTTATTGTTTATTCCTACTGTTTGAGATTACTGTATGGCTTTGATCTATCTGATGATATTGAGTAAGGCTAAAAAAAACCAAATAGAGTTGAGCTCTCGCCGCCGCTTTAAGGCTGAGCTGCCGTTAAGTTGCCGCTGAGCGATAACAAAGCTGCGCTGAGAAGGGACTGAGCCCGAGTTCATCCATCCCCGCATCGGCCCCTAATTTGGGCCCGGCCCTGTTTTAGGTCCCCGGCTAGATTATTTTTCGGTAATGTTCCTTTTAATGCTAAGTTTATGAAGGATGGCCCAACAGTTAGTCTTTAGCAGTGTTGCATTTCTTTCCTACTTGATACGGAATAATTCGGGTTTTAATATTCAGAACCTATACCCCAGAAAAAGGATCCAAGATGGTCTCCCAGCTCAACTTTGTCAAGTGAAAGGGCACCGATGAAGATAGCTCAGGCTCAGGACCCAGAAATAGGATTAGGAGGCTTAGACGGCAAGTAAGCAAAAGGGTAAGTAGATGAACTGAGCCATGATGAAGCCAAGAGTAAATGGCAAGAAAGTGGCCACATGCGAAGAAATCCGCCGCTTGTGTTTCGTCTAGCAATACGATGAGAGAGGCAGGAGTTGCTCAATACACTACTAGCATAGCCACCTCAATGCTTACACGTGGTAGCTTATCTGCTCCCGGGCGAGGGTTTTGAAAGGAGCCGTGAGGCGCGCCTGTTGTACCGTGAGTCATGTTATGATGTAATTGTCACTGATATTTGAATGCTCACTGTTCGCAACCCCGGCTTGAGAGTCGTACTGCTTGAAAATCCATATTTCATCTTGGCTCTGGCAGTCTGCGAAGTAGAGATCCAAGTTTGGACTGAAGTATAGAAAGGTGTTTTCACCTTCGAAGCCAGGATAGACCAAATCTGCCTCGACTTTGTCGTCGGGAGAGACGGTTCGTGCATCGCACAGGGCCAGTGGCCAGTCTCTTAGACACGGTTGAAGCGGCCTCCAAACACTTAAAGGAGCCACGGAAGTTAGCAACCGGCGCATATACTTCGAAAATACCATTGAAAATCTTACTTGAGGATTTGAAACCGCCTTTTCGTGATCGACTCAACCTCTGAAGGCCAAAGCTTCTGGATACGCTTCACTGCACCTTGTGGAGATGCGTCTAGATATGTTCTGTTAAGACCATAACCAAGATTTGAAGTTTCTCGTGGTGAATGTCAATGCGTCAATGCAAACACCTACCGATATGTAAGCCGGGCAGAGGCTTCCTCCGGTCACCTCTCACAAATCCTCCTCCGCCGGTCTCGAGGAACTCAAGAGGTCGTTCTCGAACGGCCGACTGCATGACACGAACGTCTTCGGCCCCGAGAAACTTCCTCAGATACGCCTCCACCTCTGGGTAATACTTGTTCTCGACCATAGACGGAGAATCAAAGTCTTCGCCATGCAGACGTGTAGGCTGCCGAGCAAGCTGGAAGCCATGGATATCCAGAGTGAAATGATGCTCATAGCCACGGATATCCGTGACAGGGATGTTGCGATAACGATCCATGACGATATTGGTTATGACCGAGTCTGAATCTCGATCCTTGCTGACAATGATGAAATATGGCTTCTCCGTCAGATACAGCTTGAGGTCGGACAAGAAGGACATGGAGGCCATCACACGCTGGGAGGCGGGGATAGCTAGTTCAGCCTTAGATGCCATGACTTCGATACGCTGTCATAAGCAGACGCTCTCTCTGTCGCAACTTGATGCAGCAGAAGAGCGCGAACAGGGTATATTTACGCGCGCCGGGAATCATTTGACAAGGATTCCGTGAACATCCGCGTCGTCCTTGGCGAGCCACGTGGGGAGGGATGATTGGAGAGGCTCTCCTGCACCGTATCGCCTTGCTTATGGTGCCATCCATTTGCGGTCGTACGTGGCCGGCAATACATTTCGCATTTCGCACTGTCCCCATCGATTCGATGCACAAGTACTTGGGCGCATCATTCACGAGCCAAACTGCTTCGTTATCGCCTCCTCCTCACACCTCTCGCCTCGGCCCCGCGTCAATTTTAATGTTTCTTTCGACTTCCAAATGGATATGACTGCAAAATCAGGCAAAACTCAGCCATGGAAGATCTTGATTCCGGAAGTCTCGGCTCACAGTGAGCTTCGTGATATCTGCACTCTTACGGACCGCCCTTGGGCAAGGCAGATGCTCGCTGAGCGCTATCTCCAAATAACGACGGGCGAAAGGTAGGGCCGCTATCCAGAATACGACAACGACCGATGCCTGGATCCGTTCCAGGGTATATATAAGGCGGAAGGGTGAGTCAATTCTTTTTTTCTTTTTCAAGGCAGCCAGTCTTGTAGTGTTCAGCTCATCAAGTCAACAAGCAACGGGTGTTAGGTGATCCGGTCGCTGTGATGGCTCCAATACGGAGGCAAATTCAGCAGGGGCTGCCGAAAGGCAGACTGTCGACCCGAAAGAGCTACGCCAAGGACTGGATGTCTTCTTGGAAGGGGGGCGAGCCCGATAGGCTTGATGCCGATGATGGATTCCCCTTTGCGGAGCATCGGCATTGTCAAGTCGGCCTGCGTTGAGTGAATCTGTAGAAGTGGCCCTTGAATGCGCCTGCTTAATAAATTCCCTCGGCTTCCGACGATGGGTAGATACCTACTTTAGACTGGCCAATGCCTGGGTGGCGGTCGCGGGTGGCCGAACACACGACCAAGGAATGAGACATGTTTTGAGGGGGTTCACATCTGGTGTCAGCGAGGTGCAGGAGGCAGGCCGCAGAATCACGAATCTATATTTCCAAATGATACATGTCAAGCTTTAGACTCTTCAAGACCGAAATCGCTGTGACTGCCGTCTTTGTCCATCTTTTACTCTGATCCAGCGCGGAACGCTGGTGGCATGTAGCCTCAGGTTTAACTACCAAGGCAAGAACAATACTTCACCAATGCCTGACGTAATATACCTTACCCCTCTGTGGTGCAGGTGATGCGGATGGCGGTAGGACACGCATCACACGACTCGCCCCTCTCACCGTACATATTCAGTTATTCACACACGAGAGCCACGGACAACAAAACCAAAGAAGGCAGAATTCGCAACACGCCAAAATCCTCCCATACACAGAGCAGTCACTCTACAACCCTTAGACACCGTGGGACTGCTTCCACATTCTTCCAGCCATCCGGCCCCCCCTCGCAAGAGCGCCACCCCCAACCCGATGGACGACGCCGTGTCGATAAGAGGCGTCGAAAGTGAAAGTGAGGCGGCGACGCTAGTAGGCACCTCCCATCCAAGTGTGTCGGGCGGAAACAGAAGCAATGATCGAGACGCAGAGGACGAGACCTATGTCTTTGTCGATTACATCCCGCTGCTCTGCAACGCCTGCGGCCTGCCACTTACCATTTCGATGGACTCCGTCAACCTTATCGCAGAAGCTCCCGGAGCCACGGTTGCGCTCTCCATTCAGAGTCTTGTCCACGCTGAGACTCATGATCCCTCTAGGTAAGTTGAGTGCAACCTCGTCTAGACCCCAGTGAGGTCGACCACGCTGATTTGTGCCCGCACAAAAGCATCACAAACGGCGCTTACGAGAGCACCTTGAAACACTTTCAACTCAATCTCGACTCGCAGGAATACGACCAAGTTGCTCGATGCGCCACTTTCACGGATGTGGTTACCGCACTGGTGGCGTGCAAGAACGCCCAGGCGGCTCAGAGCACCACCAAGCAGTGCGCAACTCAGCACATGGATCGTTTGCTACAGCGAATCCATCACTACAAGGGAGTTGTCGACATAGCCGTGCAAAACAGCCCCCAGCTTGTTAGCCTCGTCTGGGCGTCCATGGTATTCCTGATCAAGGCAAGTGTGCAGATCTTGGGGTACATCCGCGAATGGCTGATGGCTGATTGATTGGCATCCAGGTCACCTCGTCTTTCACCACTCTCCAGAGCAAGTTGACTTGCATGCTCTCCGAGATAGCCGACAGTGTTGGCCGAGTGGAACTATTCAAGACGCTGTATCCAACCCAGCACATGCTGTGCGTCGTTGCCAATCTCTACGCCGAGATCGTCGATGTCTTAAGATCGATGATAGATTTCTGGAAGCGTAACCGACTTGGTGGGTTATCTCCTAACAGCATCTTCATGGCAACCCAGGCTGACAAGTGGACGCTATTTATAGACCGCAGGATCTTCCATGCCTTCTGGAACCCCTTCGAAATCAAATACCAATCCGCCATGGAGAGAATCAAATATCTTGTTGAGCTCATTGATAGGACCGCTACAGCCTCCCACATGGCGGCTATGAAGACACAGAATTCGGGTGCGTACCCATCCATGAATTGGAAACGTTAGAGGCAACGTTGAACTGACGAAGTCTCTCACGAGCCACAGACATTCTAGTAGCAATTCAAGGAATACAAGCCAGGCTGGACGAGCAACGTGAGTCCGCATGACAAGAAGATTCCATCGGCCAGCAACCTACTTACTAACCTGCCTATTAGACAATTCCCTGCTCATACTTCGTTAGTAGTTCCGAATCCAAACTAACCAGCCAATGTCTTGGAGATTATTGACTGTGTAGCAGAAGCCGACACAGCGGTGGCGAGGAACTATTCTCAAAATTTGAGGCGATACCTGCTCTCGGCGAGTGCTCAGAAAGATGAGGATAGTTTTCTCCAGTTCCAGTTGGCTCGCCAGACCTACGGGGTCTGTGACTTCATCCTCAAGACTGACCAGTATGAGACTTGGGCTCATTCTCGATCTTCCATCTTATTGGGTGTGGTTGGTGGTCCCGGCAGTGGCAAGTCGATCATCTCTGCCTTCCTCTGCGGAAAGGCGCGTGCCTCGGCAAGCGAAAACTCACCTGTAGTATGGCTACACTGCTTGCCAGTCCTCCGAGCAACTCGTCTTCGTCTCCTCCGAGCCCTGATCTGGAAGATCTTGGAACAACGGCCTGACATTCTCCTCAAAAACATCCACGTCAAGAAGCACTACATACAGCTGTTCCGCGATGCTACTACATTTGAACAGCTCTGGCCCATCTTTACCCAAATCGTCGGCTGTTTGGACGAGCTATGGATCATCGTCGACAGTATCCACGACTGCGAGGATGGCAGAGTCGCATTGATCGGCAAACTCAAGATGCTAATCCAGCAGCTCGATTCTAGAACCAGGATCAAGGTGGCCCTGAGCAGCCGTCATGTTTCAGACTTCCCAGAAGCCCACACGGTACTTCAATACACGGCCGACGACATGAAAGCTGGAATAACCACCTACGTCCGCCACGAGTTTCAGCGACGCGGATGGAGTGACGAGTCATGCAACTACCATGATTTAGTACATACGGCAAGCAACACCACGTCCGCCGTCGGTGGCGGTCTCTTCTGGGCTCGGGCTGTTGCCCACGTGGCAGTGGCGCAGGAGTCGGAAAATGCAGCGATGGATGTGCTGTCCCAACTTGAAAGTCCCGAAGCAGTCATCGGTTGCCTCTGGAGGGAGATCTACTGCCGGCCAGGAGCACCTCAAGTCCTGATTCAGTCAATTGCAGAGTTGCTGGTTTCAATCCCCGGCAGCCCCGTAACCATCACGGATCTTTATCGCATGTTGACGCGCGACAAGCCGGAAGCACTGCATGGCGTCGGTATCGATTCTTTCAAGACGGTAGTGAAAACCCAGTTCTGTGGCCTGGCCAGCCAAGTCGACGGACGCTATGGCATTCCCAACGAAATTCGAAAGCATCTACAGCCTTTTGTCGAAGCTGCCCGGCTGGATGAGGCTACCGACGAACCCGTGCGTGACAGAAAGACTGGTAACGGGGACGCTACCCTTGACTCAGCGACTCCCAATCTTGAGGAGAACCATCACGGCGTATACATGCTGCTATTCATGTGAGTCAACTATCCCGATGTGTTTGGTATCCCGAGCCTTCAACTTCCTGATTGACTAACTTCCGACGGAATGTGAAGCTCCATGTTTATCTATATTCTCTACCTCAACATTGACAGATTTTTTGACTGAACATGACTATTCCGAAGGCATATGGTTAAGGGGCGTTATGGAGGTGCTATAGTGGATCGCGAACATAGCAATAGCAGACAGTGGGGAGGAGGTGCCGGGAAAATATGAGTATGAGGCCCACGGCCATTAGAGAACATGCACGAATCTTTGTTTTTGCCAGGTTGCCAAGTGACTGACTGAAAGTGGTAATGAAATTTTCGACGTTTCCCTTAGGAAGCGTATGATACATGCTAACAATTCACAGCCTGCTTTAATACTCTCTAAAAGTAGTTGTAGTTTTGCTGTCGAGTTAAAAATAGGATGATGACTCGGAAGTGGAAGTTTCTCAACGCAATTTTATTAGTGACTCGAAGAGAGTAGAGTTCATTATCATCGCTGATCCATTAGCTCAGGTGGATGGCGCCTTCAGCACAACACACTCAGGGACTACAGTGCAATTCCAGTGATTCAAGAGGAGTTGGAGAACCTCAAAGCACGACGGGTGAAGCCGGACCCGGAGCAGATCCTGCCGCTGACTACACCTGGAATTCTAGTGCTTCCTGGGGTGTTGGGTGCGCCACTACAGCTCGCGCACATATTTATGAGGGCCAGCGGGTGGGAGGGGACCTTCAAGGCCCTCCTGCACTGCAATTCTAGTGCTGTGAGGGAAGTGGGATGCTTTGACAACGCTATACGTGATTGGGCCTGCTGTCAGATTCGTGATCCCGTAAGAAGTGGGGTCTGACGGTCTGAGTTGGGGGCTTTTGGTATCGGGAAGTATATAATAGGATGAGGCAAGAATAATAATAATTACGATCTTAATATTATGATAGTAACTAATTAATTAACTATATCAATTATCTAAATTCTAGAAATTTCCCTTATCTACAGTCTCTAGAACCCCCCTTCCTTAGCTCTCTACCGGCAGGACCGAATCCCTCCATCTAACTGAGAGCGGAGGCTCTGCTTGTACTGCAATTTTAGTGCCTGGAGGGGAGTTACAGTACTTTATCAGGCCGGCCAATTAGACTTCACTAAGGCTCTGCTTGCCCTCCAGTCGGGATGCTTTGCTGCATGACTGCACTGCAATTTTAGTGCTTAGAGGGGAGTGACGGTCCTTCATCGAGCAGGAATGAAAGGAATTTCACTGCAATTTTAGTGTTTCCAGAGGAGTGATGCTGCCCCACTCAACTCGCCACTCAATCCTCTGTGTAATGTACCATGAATACAAAGCCCGGCCGCGATCCGATTGATCTACGCGTGCAGCCAAGATTCAGTTGTCATCTTTCCCGTTGTACAGTGTCTCAGGCTCGCCGCAACTGATGCAGCACTGATGATGAGATGGTGCGCGATTTACTTAAGCATGTCTTTAAAGATCTTTCTGCGACGGCCCGCGCCAGATAGCACGCCAGGTTGATGTTTGTTGTCGTATTATCTCCGCTTATACATGAGCGCATCATATTGTCTAAAAGAAACCCGGGCCCGCGTCTCGATCGCCGAGTATTACATACAGTCCACGTCGTTGTTGAAGAATGATGATATCATTGCCCACTTCATCCTCATGCCTGCTGTGGGTACTCGCCATTTTAGCTGCAGCACACTCTGCAAGTTCGCAGCTGGTTGATGATGCCGACTGCGACTGTTTTCTCATCAACGGTTCCGTTCCGACCTGCTATGCCAAACACATGTTCTTTGACTTTAGGGCTCTCTCACAATACGCTGGCGTCCCGGACGTGAGAACAAATCTATCAACGGCGCACCTGGCGCCTTACTCGAGTGATTATTTTAGCCACAACAACTGGACCGACGTGTGGGACATACAGACATGGGACAACAGCTACGGGCCAGGTGAAGGACTGTCGAACGATGCATACGTCCTCATGATCAATTCGCGGAGTAACGTCTTTATCGAAGAAAACCGTGACGACGACGCTGCTTCTGACACATATATGACGTTGCGGACAAAGCGAATCCCAAACTTTCAAACTGTCTCAGAATTCCAAAGTGTTAAGGGCAATTATCGCTTTGTGTCCATGCGAATGCTAGCACGAACTATTGGGAGCGCCGGGGCGGTAACCGGCATGTACACCTACCGGGATGAGTCCGGGGAGCTGGCCGACATTCAAGAATCTGACGTTGAGATTTTAACCCGTGGTCCTCGGAATAAAATCCAGTACACTAACCAGCCGTCTTATACAGACGACGGCGGTGAAATTCCAAGGGCGACGAGGAATGCTACCACGCCGGACTGGTCCGATTGGCTTGTACACCGCCTGGACTGGACCCCCGAAGTGGTAAAATGGTACGTCAATGGCGAAGAAGTCGCAAGCATAGAGTTTCAGACGCCGAAAGATGCAACAGACCTCCACTTCAGCGCCTGGAGTGATGGTGGCACGTGGAGTGGCAACATGTCCATGAACGATGAGGCAAGCCAGCAGATCCAATGGATCGAGGTGTTGTATAATACCACAGCCAAGAACTTGGTGGAGGAGAACTTCTGGGTGACGAAGCGCGATGAGGATACGTGCAACGCAGTATGCAGCATTAATGAGACAACCGACGCAGGAATAACTACTCTTCTGTGGGATAATGCAAGCGTCAGAATATCTAACGGGCGAGTTGGAGGTTGGGTAACTTGGGTAATAGCAATAACACTGGGCTTTATTATATGGATCTAAATTAGATATTGAGTGGGGTTATTACGCCTTCTATAAATCGACGTCTATGAAAATCGTCCTCCAGTTTATGTACATTTTCACATTTAGTTTTTCGGCTCACACACCGAGATGAACGGCGCAATAACGCCTGGGGACGGTTAGCTAGCACTGAGGAATTCACAATGGACTAATACTTACTGGTAAAAAACAATCGTCCGGTCTTGAAGTCATGAACCACAGTGGTGGCCACAGGAAGTGCATCACCAAAGGCATCTTCGATGACTTTTTCAACGACATAGCCGCCTTCTTCCTTTCGCATACGCAGAGCGGCAGACGGGGGACGGGCATTGTACGGATCCTTGTAGGCCTTGAAAATCTCAATGCCCACAGGAAACGCTGCTGCAAAAATATCCCCGTGCTTGTCGACGGACAGGTTGTCGATGCTGAACCCGAGAAAAACCTCGTCGACCTTCTCGAGCCCGTTATCCGGCAGGATGCGGTAGACCCCGACGGTCCCTGGCAGGGAGTTGGGGACATACAGTAGCCCGTCTTGGCCCATGGAAAGGCCGTTGGGAAACTGGAGTCCTCCAACAAGTGGCTTGCAACCGGTCTTGTTGCAGAATGTCACGTCCCCTGTGCGGAGGATAGGTGAGAGGAGGTGTTGCTATTTGGATTAGTGACGTCCAGTCATATCGATTGTCATCGCTCACCAGTCCAAGCTTGTTTGGCCCGTGGTCATTGGTGAAATAGAACGAATCACGTCCTACGGCAGCAACCCGGTTTGGTGTAGCGATGTGCTTGCTAACATAAGTGTGGAGGTGCCTCAGCTCGGTTGCGTCTGGTCCGGTCTCGAACAGCTCAATGGTGGAATTGCCACCAACAGCCGAATGGTCCAGGAACTCGCCAGTTTCAGCGTCAACCGAAGGACGATGGTTGACAATGAACAACTCAATTGTACCCTGGTCAATGTTGTCAGAGCCGGAGAACCCTGCAAGGCTCAGCAAGCCGTCACCGGCCGTTCCGGTATATCCCGGGGTCTTGAGGACTCGCAGCTCAAACCCATCATCAAGAGGCTTGTCAATGTCCAATACGACCATGGCATCTCTTTTGGAACGACCAGTGAGATTGAAATCACCGACACTTAAAAGTCAGCATGGAAGAACCTATGCATTGTGGTCTACCTCCGCCGGATGGTGCAACCCAATTTCGCGCGCCACTTTGGTAGAATGGGGGCTTACCTAGGGGACCAGTGAGACCGAGAGATGGGATCTGAGCAGGCGAGAAACAGCTGACGAGTTGACTCGGACAGCCACATATCTTCGCAAGCCTCCATGCGAGTATCTGCAATCCTCCGACATGTGTATGGGAAATCGGAGAGAGGCTGGATGGTCCTTCCGATCCCCAAGCCCAGCCAAACCGCGTCTTTGAGGTACACCTGGAAGAGCACAGCGAGCAGAGCCACGACCGAGAGGCCGACTTTGACAGTGATACTCACCATGGCAGGGGGATTTGAGGTGAAGCGGTGAAGGCTGAATGGATGCGAGAAATGAGGAGAGACAAAGCAGAGGCTGACAGGAGGAGCGCCTTGTGGATACCTTCCGGGATGAACCGATCCGGTTATGTCAAACGCCGTCACCGGACGGAGTTCGAGTTTCCAGTCCCTAATCCCGAATTCCGCGAATCCTTTATTGTAACCTAAAAAATCGAGAGAGCGTGGATTTGTTTATACTTTCGAAGGGAGGATCTTCTCGAGGGGTGTGCAGGTCAATAAGTCGCTCTTCATTATCGTCGACTGTGCACCCGCGCCTCCATTAAAGATTTACGGCTGCGCTAAGACAACCAAGCCCTGATTCTGAATCCCTGTTAATTGTGACACTCGGAACAAGTCACAAGTTCTGCGGTTCTAATAAACGTACCGCGGTGGATTAAACCTCATAGCTCGGAAATAGCTGAACCCTAAGGATGTCGACTCTCCAGTCATGACCATACGCTACAGGGCTTATGACACATATTTGCTTTGTTTAGCTAGCTAAACTGGGAATCGATTACACATGATCTACACGCGATCCCAAACACTTAAAAGAGTCTTCAGGTGTTTTCGGCTGCCCACTGAGCGAATCACCTCAAACTCAATGACCCAATTCGGCTCCAACTATCTCCACTTCATAAAACAATAGCTCTCCAGGTGGGCCAAGACATGATAGATCTCATTCTAATGGCTCAGGGAGCTAGTAGTTCTCTGTATGGATGGACAGCACATTTACTAGAAGACCCACACATCTGCCGCGTGATACGTTAGCTGCTGATATCGTACCCAATCATGACCAGGGCATGACAGGCTCCCTGATGAGCCACGAGCTTGTCCCCTTTTTTGCACCTCAACCCTCACTTTCTTCTGTCTGTTTGTGTCGTCGTCGCAATATGACAAGTTGGAGTTCCCGAGAGCCCTGTAGTAAGATAAGTGGCATCCTCTCGGATTTTCCACGGGAGAAAGTCCCCCAAATTATTTGTCGGCTTCGCTGGTTGGAAGACATACTGGTGCTTTCGTGACTCCCATTGACACTACGCAGTAGCCGCAGCGAGAAGCGTGGGGGTGAGCAGATTGATAAACATTGGAGCAACGGGGCCAGATATAAAAGAGGCTATGCCGTCTCATCCCCTCTGTCGTAAACCTCTCTCACTCTCTCACTCAAGGTTCAGGCATGCTAGTCAATCCACTTCTCCCGGCCTTCGGTTCTCGATCAATCCTTAGTCTGCGGTGCCCTCTTTTCCGTCAGTCGCGAACACTGCCCCGGAATTTTCACATTTCACGCAACATGAACGGCCACGGTGACCTCAACAATTCCCATGCCGCACGGCCTCAAGCCGAGCTTGCCCCAGACCCTGCGTATAGCGGTCGGTCATTCGCCATTTCCAAGGACGATGATGAACCGGAGGTGCGCGAGCGCTACCGCCCTTTCCTACTGGAAGAGGCACATGATGCTGTCGACTGGGTCGCACAGTTAGAGATGAGCACGGTGCTGAAGATGGTTGAGTCGGAAATCCTCAGCCGGGGGCAAGAAAGACTACGCATTCTCGTCCTGTATGGAAGCATGAGAAGTCGGTTAGTTTATCCACATGCTCCTCAGTACTCCAGCCTTGGAATAGCAGGCCTCTAATTTCGGCAACTAGATCGTACTCTCGATTACTAGCCTACGAATGCTCTCGGATCCTCTTTCGTCTAGGCTGTGACGTCCGCGTCTATGATCCCGCCGGCCTCCCGCAGAAGGACGATGTGCAGCACACGCATCCCAAGGTGCAGGAGTTGCGGGAGCTTAGCAAATGGAGCGATGGTCACGTTTGGATCAGCCCAGAGCAGCACGGAAATCTGGTAAGTTTATGCTCGAAGAGGACCAGGAAATGGCGATGCTGACACAGTTCGTAGACCGGAATCTTCAAGCAGCAGATTGACTGGATCCCGCTATCGTCTGGTTCAGTTCGCCCAACTCAAGGTCGTACCCTAGCAGTCGCTCAAGTCAGCGGTGGATCTCAATCTTTCAACTCTGTCAACTCTCTACGTATCCTGGGCCGATGGATGCGTATGTTTGCCATTCCTAACCAGAGCTCCGTCCCGAAAGCCTATACGCAGTTCACCTCGGAATCTGAAGGCAGCCGCATGCTGCCCAGTTCCAACCGTGATCGCGTCGTCGACTGCATGGAGGAATTGGTGAAATACACTATTGTGATGCGTCCTCATTTCCACTTGTTTGGCGACCGCTTCAGCGAGCGCGAGGAACGAAGGGTCAAGTTGGTCGCTGAACAGAACGTTGACAAGGCAAATCCGGCTGTTAATGGAACTGAAGGCTCATAAAATACGGATGGTATTAGAGTGATGGCATAGGCTTAGAAGGAATGGAAACTAGAAGTAAACGACATGGTGCCTGCGGAATTAGTAGATCATGAAGTAATGTTCGAAAGATTTTGGTGTGTTGATTTAACTACTAGCCTATTGTGATATACGAGCAATCGATCGCATCCCTGGAAGTTCTGGCAGTTAATCCCTGGACATATGGAATAAACTCGTTGTACTTGCTCCCCTTGTACTGCATCATTCCCTGACGGCGTAAACTTTGAATGACCCTTTTTCCTCCGTTAGATCTCCAGGTAACACTTCGGAATGGATATTCTGCTCACCAACCCACTCATTCAGATCAGTATCTGTCAAGCTTTCACAGCTTCTATTCGGCACACAGAGGTCCATGGCACGGTTAGAAGTTGACTTCCCTACTCCTGACGGGATGCAACAATCTGCCTTCTTTGAGCCATCGTTGTTGGTCTGGATGTAGACATTGAGGTCGCTCTTCGTGTCGGAAATGAGGATTTCTGATTAGCAGGCATTAGGTAACTGATCGGTCCCAAGACAGTCGCCATTAGGCAAATACCTCGAAAACCCGCATCTTGAAGGAATTGTTCATACTCATGAACTTCGCTTGCTCCTGAAATGCACCCAACGTACATGGCTATATCAGACCTAAGCGTTTCCGGCAATGGCTTCTTCGCGAGGATATCTGATATGGCAAGACGACCGCCAGGCTTCAGGAGACGGAACATCTCATTGAACACCAAATGCTTCTCCGCAGCCGGAACGAGGTTAATAACGCAATTGGAGATGATGCAGTTGGCCATTCCAGACCCAAGGGCCGCCATGTCAGTGATGCGCGACTCAACAAACGTGACATTGGCTTTGCTCGTTTCACTCTTAATTTTGTTGGCTTTTGCAAGCATATCCTGTTACATATGTCAGAATTAGGATCCAAAGACATGTCTGAAGGGTCTGGGAATCAGTGCCTTGTTCATGTCAACGCCGATGACCTTTCCAGACGGCCCGACTCTGCTGGAAGCAAGGAAAGCATCAAAACCAGCTCCGCTACCGAGATCGATTACCGTCTCGCCCTGGAGCCAAAGATTTAGTACAAGCACCTGGTGTTGAAAGCCCTATGGATGTGACAAACCTCACGAATACTAGCGATGGCTAGAGGATTCCCGCAACTGAGGCCGAGATTCGATCCTGTAGGGATGCTTGCGAGTTCTTCATCAGAGTACCCGAAGGACTTCGCAATGGCGCTTCCATATTCAGCACTGTTGTTTTGCGAGGCAGTGCTATAATGAGCGCGGACTTGATCATAAATGTCGTGAGAATCCATGAAGTCGGTAGTGATTTCTTGCCAAATGTGCTTGCCGTGAACTTTTGGCAGCATGCATCGTGCTTCGTGGGATTTATAGCCATGCTGGTCTGTATCCATAAGCACTCCCTCGAACGCACATGACCAGCAAGCGAGATGGTTTGTCACTCGATTATTACCCTTTGAGGTGATGATGCAACGTCTGGCGTCACTAGGCCCAAAGCAGCAAATATTTGATCTGTCATCGCCACATGGTGGCTTGAGCGGCCGCCAATCATTGTGACGTCGTGAGTTCTCCCATGTCACAACATCATTATTTTGCATCTTTCTCTTCCATGAGATTGTCCTACGGGGGTGCCCCGATAACAAAACCCCTACCCTCTGCCCAGGCGACCCAGACTCGGCACTGAATCCCCATCGCCGAGATGATGAGCAAATGGTCCGCAAAGCCGGCCGATCACAAGGCCACCAGGCTGCGCAACAACCAGCGACGCCACCGGAAGCGAGTCAAGGATCAAATCGTGGAACTCGAGACCCGTCTAGCAGATACTCAGACACAGCTTAACTGTGCTCTTACCCGTATCGATGAGCTTTCCCGGGAACTGGACCAATCAAAAATGCACAACAAATCGATGCCGCTGCGGAGTCACGGCGAGTCGAAAGAGCATTCAACTACGGTTGATGCAGCGGCTGGGCCATTGGAATTTAGTCATGGTTGCCTGTCAGTCCCAGCCCGAGAGTCTGCCATGATCCCGGGAGATGATCATTGCCCCCTGGCACAGAGAGGAAATGACGAACCGATCCAGCAGCCCTCTCTTCTTCAAAGCGAGACCATCCCTATCGTGGACCCATCTTGTACTCATCCGCCCCAGTTATTGGCCCCATCCGGAAACGACATCATGTTACAAGGGCATCTACCGGACTACGAGGCATTTGCAGGCTCTGCAGACTCTAACTGCTGTCACTTGCCGCCTCCAGAACCCGGCAAATCGACCACTCGCTGCCGAGATGCATATTTTATCATCGCTCAACAAAATTACAAAGGCTTGGATAGCACTGCTTTACGCAGCTGGTTAGAACCCGGGTTTAGAGGAGCAATCCGTGAAGGAGATGGATGCCGTGTGGAGACAGACTTGCTGTTTGCATTGCTGGACCTTATTAGCTCCTCTCATTAGCCTCATGCAAGAAGAAGTTTGGTCGGCGGTCCAATCATCGTTAAACCTTAACAAGTGTCCCGGTAGTTGCGGCAATTTTGACATTCCAATCATATCCTGGAGGTGACAGGCTCCCTCCAGCCACTGCCTCATAACCTTAACATTGATACAAATGGTCAACGCTCGCTCCGTGTCAGCGCCGCCGAAAACATGTTGAAACTTGCAACCATTTTTCACCGATATAACAGGTCGGTTTCAATTAACAGACCTAGATCAGTATCAACAATCACAATAATGGCATCTGCACACGAGTCTGGAAACCCTCCACCCTGGTACGCCGCGTTCCCAGCGCCAAGGGAATCACAGCCCGGCGGTGTGACGCGAGAGGAGCTGTTGAAGATGCTGAAGGGATGCGACAAATTCGCCGACCGCGACTTTATTCTAGTTGATTTGCGCCGTAATGACCATGAGGTAGGTTGATATCTTTAATTCCGCCGTGCATCCGTAAAGAGGAGGCAGGCATGGTGTTTCGCATGCTCGTTTATCATTCTCGCTAACGCGCATCTTCAGGGCGGTACAATTCGTGGATCCATCAACCTGCCCGCACAAAGCCTATATCCAACCATACCAACTATTTACAATATGTTCAAGGCTGCGGGGTTGCGCAAGGTCATCTGGTATTGTTGTAAGTTATGCGAGTCCACTTACTTCGTATTGGTAATTTTTTATCCGTTGGGAAGAAGAGAATGTCTAAACGTGATAGCAGCTTCTTCACGTGGACGCGGCCCACGAGCCGCCGGTTGGTTCAGTGACTACATTGTCGATTCTGGCGACGAAGTTATGGAGAGTCTCATATTGGTCGGAGGAATCAAAGGTTGGGTCACAGAGGGTGGTGAATTTTTGGAGTGGATGAATGGATATGATGCAGCTGCCTGGCCTAATAAATAGGAAATGCGGTGAGTCCCAAGGGCAAATAAAGTTTCTAGATAGTTTAAGTTATTATTAGATTCACTTTCAAGTTTAGAAACATACAATATCTTTCTAATACCTCTTTAAATCCAAAATAACTACAAAAGTATCCAACATTTTTATTTTGAAGTTTTGAGATTTAAAATATCTTAAAGAATAGCAAATTAAGTAATTTATAACGGTTTATTTTATCCTTATTCTTACTTAATATTATTAGATAAATTGTCTCCCTTTACTACAGTTTTCTATGCTTAATATAGAATTATACTCTGAATGGATACATACTTGAGCTGATAACTGTAAATATAACTCTTATGTATTTCAAGAAATAGAGAACCCCGGTAACAGGTGTAAATATAATCGAGGCTCAATTTTGGGACCTCGAACGTCTAAGTACGCCACTTCCTAAAGATCTAATTCATAGCTCTGGCCACTTTCTTAAATCTGGTAACATTTGACCCGTCACTTAGTTCAACCTGGACCTTTTCGTTCTTATATCCAAGCACGAGTGGTGTCAGCACGAACCGACACACATAGTAAACAATCCCCAATGACAGAATCCCCAACGCTACAACGGAGGAAAGCCAATACGGCAATGAAGTGCTACCTTTGCCATTGGGAGGACGGACAAATGGCATGATAAGGAGGAACTAGACGCGAGATTTTAGTGACGACTCCATGACGAGATGCACCTGGTAAAGAACAACTTACGATGTTGGCGGCCAAGTAGCCGATGATAAGGACCCAGGGAGCACGGAGCGGAGATTGAAAGTCTTCGCGTTTAGTAAGGCGCAGCTTGACTAAACCAACCGTGATCGCTGTAAGCAAAGCGGTCGTCGGGTACGTCGACAAGCTGACAATGAAAGTGAAAGCATCACCCGCTGGTGGAGCACAAATGAAGAGAATCGTGACGCCCAGGTGAAGTATCAGACTGTAAATTGGAGTTCGGAACGGCCTGTTCTCCATGAAGAGGTTTGAGAAAGGCAGAACGCCATCCTTTGCCAATTCTTGCAGAATTCGCGCTACCCAGAGTTAGCCTTTCTCATAATAGATAGAAAAGGTGTACGGTGACTTACGAACAGTGAAGGCAACTCCAAGAAGATGACCAAGCGCGGAGAGCGCAACCAGTGCTGGAAGGGCTTTGGTTCCTGCTGATTCGCCGAAGAGGTTCTTGAACAGGGTTGCTGCAACTGTGACCTTGGCTGCCAAGAACTCTTCCTTGGACACAGCAGCAAACTGTTGGAGGAGTTAGCCTAGCTACTTAGTCGGAAGAGCAGAAATAAGGCGCAATGCTTACATAGGCAACATTTGCAAGTAGATAAAGAACACTTATGACGCCCATAGAGAGGGGAAGCGCTATCCGAAGTGTCCTCTGTGGATTATGGACCTCGGATAATACCTGATGTGTGTTAGAGAAAGCTGGAAGTTGAGTTCTTGATCTTTCCTTACAGCATTGACATTGTCATACCCCTGGAAAGAGAAAATGACATTCAGAATCGCAGATCCAATATTGTATCCGTTGCTAGACGTGCCTTTGAACGCATTCGAAAAGTTGCCTGGGTTCTCAACTTTGAGATGACCCCCGAGGGCGGCGAAGCCGCAGCAGACGATGAAAGCGAGAGTAAATAGCTTGACGGCAGAAAGCAGGTCCTGCAAGGCTCGCCCAACACGTGGGATTACAGTGTGCATTCCGACGGCAAAGATCGCCCCTGCTATTGCAACGCCACGAAGCTTCCACGTCGTCGACTCGACCCCAGCGGCAACGAGAATGTACGAAGAAAACGTAATGGCATTGCTCGCGGAGATTTCTAGTGACGCCGTAAGGTTAGCAAAGGGTTGATAATAAAGTAGATGGGACAGTTAGGGAGAATTACGGAGGAAAACGCAGTAGAAGACGTAGATACATGTCTGCATCAATCGCGGATGGAACGATCGCTCGAGATAGTTCTTGATTCCGCCGGATCTTGGGATGCCAGCACCAAACTCAAGCATGACGAAGATGCCACAGGTTGAGATGATGGCGCCAATGACCCAGCACATCAATGACATGCCGACACTGCCTGAGAGCTTGTAGACGGTACTAGGCGTTGAGAAGATGCTGACGCTGGTGAGTATGGAACTTTTAATCGAGTGTGGAGTTATGACATACCCTGCGCCAATAATCTTATTTACCACTAATGAGACAGCGCCGAATATTCCAATGGTGCGTTCCTGGAGGACATTTGCTTCAACGATGCCCAAAACATTGTTGCCGTCTTTTCCATTGTCATGGTCGGTGGGTTCCCGGCTTCCGTCGGACGCTAGCACAACTGGTTAGATGACATATGGCCGCTTCTCATGTTATCACCACTCACTTTCAATCGCCAAGTCATATTTTGAACCCATTTTGACAATGGCCCTTGGGTTTTCCTATATGTTGAGAACTTGAGACTTTCCTGGTATGGACGTCGACGGCACAACAAAAGGAAAGGCGAAAGAGCTTACTTATAAGCAGAGCTGGATATTTAAATTATTTCCGTACTTGGCTAGGACACCACATATTTCGTATTATGTCAAGGCCGATCCATAGTATGACCAATTAGTCGTTCGCTTCGGGCCTTTGACCGACTCTAGGAACCAGGGTAACACAATTGGCCTTTCGGACGTATATCCGCCAGCACGGGTTGACTTGACGTAACAGGAGATTGAGCACGCAATAACGGGGTGGAGATGCTAGGATATTGACCAAAGAGAAGACAAAGTGAGCATGCAACAGTGGAGGGGGGATGTTGAAGACCTAAAGCAAGTGGGATGGGAAGTGGCTAACGCGCCATTCGGCCTATCGCGTCATTCGTGCGAGCGATTCGCAATACCAATACTTGAAGTGATTGGGCCCATGGCGAGGGAGCCCACCTGGTCATACTCAATCATCCCCGTCGTGTCGGGGCCGTGCCGACTTCAGGGAGTAATTGGAAACACGGATTACGACGCGGTTGATATATAAACGACGGCTGACAGGTGCAAGAACAATCCCGGATTATCAACGTCGAGATATCTTGCCTCTATAGCAAAGATGGCCGCACCAGTCGAGTTCAAGCCGTTCGATGTTCCGGGGGCGAGGACATACTTTGGCAACGTGCTTCCCTACGGGCTCCAGGTCAACGACGAGAGCGGGCCGCCAGACATCCCAGTAATAAATATATTTTTAAGGCTTAATGCACAATTATTGTTAAGCTTAGCCATATGGATAAGAATATACCCTTGGGCCATAACAATATATTATCAATAATTCTTAATACGCCCCGCTATTTGGGGGTCCACTAGGTAGCCCAGTCAACCCAGCTTTGCCTGCTGTAGAACCCAATTTTCACCCTATCAGCAACACGTCCCATGAACACAACGACAACCATGAGCGTCAAGATGTCTCCGTCTGAAGCCACGTCCGACTCTTCCTCCCTCTTGCCTTCTGACAGCATATCGCAAGCCGCCAGCTCATTGTCAGAACCCGATTGCCAGCATATGGTTAAGAGAAGGAAGCTGCGAGCTGTTTCAACATGGGATCACTTTCGAGAAGCCGAGGGCGATGAGCCACACGCAAAAGGCGGGAAGATACTGCACTACTGCAGACGTTGTCGCAACCCTCCTTGGTCAACCACATATCCGGCAACGCCCGCTATCATCTCGAGAACGCTCATAATGTAGTGGTTCGAGAGGATTCAAGATCGCAAAGCAAACGTCAGCTGGCCATCGAAAACGCCTTTGCAAGAACAGCGGCCAAGCAGTTACAGCAAGCCGGGGAGAAGGAGACAAACACGCTGCGCGGTGTAATCAACGTTGATGCCTTTCGGGAGGCTCAGATGCTGCTAGCGGTACATAGGCACCTCCCTCTAAACTTTGTAACGTGGCCAGAGTATCAAGTGCTTCTGTCTGCAATAAACCCTGCGGTCGAAGAGTTCCTGACGGATTCTGGAGGCACGGTTGCGGCGGACTTGGATAACGCACACGCAGCGCATCAGCAGTCGGTCAAGAGGTGGTTGGGTACTGCTCGGAGCCTCATACATATTTCCATGGATGTATGGTCTTCTCCCCAGCGCAAGTCATTCATCGCTGTCCACGCGCAGTGGGTTGACGAGGCCTACGTGCCTCGCAAGGCGCTGTTGGGGCTTCCGAACCTCCGCCGCTCTCACGCCGGCGCGGCTATGGTACCTCATTTAATGAACATCATCCGGAAATTCACTTTAGCCCACAACATCGGCTATTTCACTGGCGACAATGACACAAAGAACGACACCTGCCTCTGCCAACTCGCCCAAGAGTTATCGCGGGAGTACGGCGTTGCATTTGATCCGGTAACCTCACGGACGCGATGCGCCGGCCACATCATCAACCTGTCCCTGCAAGCCTTTCTCTTTGCAACCAGTGAAGGTGCCCTGGAGGCCGCGATTGAGGAGGTGCAGGACGAGGCAAATGATGCAACTATTGCAAACGTGTTGCAGGGCTGCATTCAGTCGAATGGTACGTACCAAAAGTCTCACAGCAAACCCAAGCGGCGGACTGACGCAGCCGGTTGGCGGAGCGTCGGGCCCCTAGGCAAGCTTCATAACATTGCCGTGTTCATCCGCAATTCCACGATTCACAACGATGCGTGGGACGACATTGCGGGAAAGGCACTGGGAATTGACAATATTACGCGGTGGAACTCATGGTTCAAGCTGCTTGACGCAGCCATTCGCCAAGAAGGCGCAATGTCCATCTTCCTCAACCAGTACCACAAGGAACTGGAGGACGACATCCTCACCCATGACGACTGGCAAATACTCAAAATGACCCATGAGTTCTTACAACCGTTTTACCAGGCGACTTTGGAACAGCAAATGGAGTGGGCATCAATAGACCAGGTGCTGGAGAACATGGATATTCTGTTCAAGCAATTTGAGGATGCCAAGGTGCGTATAAGGCGATAATGCTGTCGACGCTGTCCAAGAGCAAATCCATACTAATGTTAGAGCAGCTCAAGTATATTGACAACAGACACATGGTCAACTCCATCCACATGGGTTGGTGGGTCCTCTCGAAGTATTACCGGGAAAGTGACAAGAATCCAATATACGTCACAGCATTGTTGCTCCATCCAGAGAAGCGGCGGAGGTACATTGACTGTCACTGGGCAGAGGAGTGGCGAGAGGGACCTGTAGCTGCTGCACGGCAACTGTGGGCAAAGTACAAGGACCGGCCGCTTACGCCGATATCTGCGACGCAGCCGGATGATGAGCGACAAGAGATATCGCCGTACGAGCGAATCAAGCAATCAATGAGTGTATTGGATGAGCCCGGCGACGAGGATGAATTCGAAAAATTCATCAAGTCTCCTCCGAGACATATGATGGCGAAGACTCCGCTCGAATGGTGGTGCCGGGAAGAACAGAGGATGGAGTATCCACGCTTGCACCAGATGGCTATTGACATACTAAGTGTTCCGGCGATGTCGGACGATCCGGAAAGGGTGTTTTCTTGCGCAAGGCGTACAATTTCCTGGGATAGAGCAAGGTTGTCGGCTGATACCATTGAAAAGCTGCAATGTTTGAGTAGCTGGGTGAAGAATGACTTAATTAGGAAAGTCTACGTGTCAGTCGGCGATGAGATTATGAACGTTTCTGGTGATGACGATGAGTTGCACCACCTTTCGGTCTTATATTCATAATTATGCTTAAGCTTCACAATGCATAACAATATTGGGGTATGGTTAAGAATATATAAGAATAGACCAAAATTATGTATTTATTTATTACTGGGATGTCTGCGGGCCGCCCCCGGTTGCTGAGTCTGCTTCGGCCCTGCGAGCCTTGGCGTCATCAGGGAAGATCCAGGAGCTTCTGGAACACCATGGCGCCGTGCTGTTGCGTGGAATGGGTCATGCCTCGGCGCAGACCTTCTCCGATCTCGTTTGTGCCGTAGAAGAAGCACGGGGTTCGTCCCCCCACGAGCAGATCGGCCTCGCCGGCATTAGGACACCGGTGGCAAAGGCCATATGGACGGCCAATGAAGGGCCCGCTGACCGTCGCTTCTACCAGCATAACGAGGTATGACGGGGGAGTTGGTGTCATGGTAGAGTGGTAACTGCTCGTTGGCTAACACCTGGCAGTACTCCAGGTACACGCGTTTTCCGGCAAACATTCATTTCTACTGCGTGAAGAAGGCACCGAAAGGTAGGGCCGTTCATTTTCTGTTCCATCTCGGGACGGCGATTGAGAAGAGAGCAATGTTGACCCCAATACGCTAGGTGGCGCAACGCCGATCGCAAATAGTGCCAACGTATATGAAAAGGTTCTTGCCGAGATTCCGGAGTTGGTCGAGGGTGTTCGAAAACGCGGGCTAGGTATGAAGATGGTCTTCCGTGCCCCCGGAAACGAGGGCAACGGCAACGGCTTCAACTGGGCAGGTGAGTTCAGCTTTGGACAGGACTTTCTACCAGGCGACGACGACGCGACAAAACGGAGCAAGGTCGAGAAGCAAGTTCGCAGATTAACATCCGACTTCAAATGGCTTGAGGATGACAGCCTTGAGTTGACTCAACATATTCCTGGTAGGTTTCAAGCATCTGCTAATAAATGAAAAGTCTTCAGTCTGGCTGCCCAGTACTAAATACGTGAGTAGGCCTTCGGAGGTTACCGTCAAGCGGCAGACCTGTCTGGTTCAATGGACTCGTAGGACGCCATGGAATCACACGAGACATTGGTGCTCTCGACCCACCCCACATCGGTCGTGATGGAATGACTTGCAAGTTGTATGCTTCGAAGTATCATGTTGAAGGTGGCTAACAAGGAGTAGATCTCCCGTGTGTTTACAGCGACGGCACTCCAATTCCCCGGGAGTACCTCGACAAGCTCATAGATGTCATTGATAAGGAGGAAATCAGTCTAGTCTTGGAGCCGGGTGACCTCCTTCTCGTGGACAACTTTCAAGTGTCACATGGCCGCGAGCCTTGGGAAGGAGAGAGACAAATTTTGGTCTCCATGTGGGATGGTGCACCTTCGGTCGCAGAATTTTAGTGCTCGAGTAATCGGGCACTTCATTGCAACTACGTCATTGGATACGTCAATGTGAAGCAAAACTGCCCATATATCGCGTGTTTTTTATTCTATGGTCTTCCCTTGAGTACAAACACCTACAATGCTCTCCAAAGTATCCAAGAACCCAAGATGACACCTATACCGTCTAGAGACATTCAACTTAAGCAGTGTTGTAGTACATCTCGATCTTTTTGATCTTGAAGACAGCGTCCTTTTTCGGAGGTCCAGCGCTCCAGCCCTTGTCGCCATTAGACCAGTTGTTCCAGATCCAAGGACCAGACTGACTGGGGACATCCTTGGTTGTTTCCCATTTCTTGACGCCATCGACGTAAAACTTAACCAAGCCGGCCGTCCAGTCGATACGGTACTCATGCTCGGTGGTAGTCGGGTTCGAGGGCGGAGTGACCGCCTTGTATGTGCTTTTGCCGTCGCCGTTTGCATCCTGGTTCGTAAACCAGAGCTTGCGCGTGCCTGCATTAGACTCCGAATTCTTATCGGAAAGCCATTCGATATCCGTCTCCTGTGTGTCAGACTTGTAGAAGAACATGCCTGAAAGTGTCAACATGTGACCTCAATTTTGTTTACAGGTCGATGTGAACTTACCATTGCAAACGCCAGCGGGTTCGGACAAAATAGCGACTGTTCTAACACTAGCATACTTGATGTTCTCGATGTTGGTAACAACCTCGCCGCTCTTGTAGGGCATTGCGGTCTGGCCTCCGTTGACCAGAAGCTCAAGGTAGCCATTGCGGACTTTGACGTTGGACGGGGTAAATTTATGGGTGCTACCGGCCTTGTAGTTGCTTGCAGACAATCCTTGAGGCAGACTGCTTCCAGTGAAGGTGTAAGTTGCCTTCTTGGAGAAGGAGGTGGCACGATCGACCAGATATTTGCCATCCTCAAACGTAGGTTCTGGGGAGCGCTTCATGACACTCGGCTGCGGCACGGCCACAGCCAGGCCAACGGCCGTCAACGCGACGGACAAGTAAGAAACAAGATGCATGGTAAATTATGTACAGTAGAATGCCGGCGATTTTTTTATATTCTCGAGTGAGATGAAGCTACATATATACACGTTAGTGTGCTCCAGTTTCGGAGGATAAGTTCCCTGTCTTGAGTGGGCTGACGTCTAGACTGTTGACAGGAATGCTGCTGCCAGGTTTTAGACAGTGACGCCCAACCGTTGTAGGTCTAGACTCGGTGGGCTATGCATTCCTCAGCGACTCATGATCCACAGCTAACATACCACGAGACATGTTAGCGCTTATTCTCGTGAGAAATCCTTTATTTCGTATCCGATGTAGTATAGGGACAGCTCGGACTTTTATGCTCAGCCACACCATGTCAGACAACCCTGCCAGAAGTGGCCCGTTCAGGCCTCCCACGACCCTTGTCTGAAACAAAAGTAGACATGACCCCGACCACTTTCTAATTTCGTGAGGATGGTTTAGCCGTAGCCTGAAACGCCCTAGTCGAAGGATTCAAAAGGATGAAGGATTGGTCATTAACCAGAAAGGGTCGGCATCAACGTTACAGAGCTCTTTCCATAAACGAATCTGCCTTTCATACGGTATAGTGATTGCATTTTCTCTCAACCTACCAGACTCAATCAACCACACCGTACTCCGTGGGTCTCTCTCACAGAACTCCCTCAGCCGCACTCCAAGGGTATTTTCACAGCTTCTCTCAACGGAACTACACCTTCCTCAACACATACATGCCATACATCGGCGGCTGCGCTAGAATGTCTGCATCTTGATTTGTATCAGAGTTTAATTATTGGCCAAATGTGGTAGGAGCACTGTTTCCACGATAACTTAGGCCGTCGTTCAGGAGCATGGACACGATGGCCCCATTGACATGTCCTGCCATATAGCCTAGTTCCGGTTGCTTGTTGTAGGGCATGTTTCATAATGTTATCACAAATAACTATGGACTATGATTAGGATCTGCGGTTGCTACGGCCCTTACAGGGACAGTGTTGCATATGGTAACAAGAGTGCATTTTGATGTGAAATGGAAACAGTTGATTTCTATTCAACAGACCGTGGAAGAGAGTCGTTCATAGGTGAATCTAGATACATTTGATCATATCTGAAGGCCGTCACATCCTGCGTTCAGAAGGGGGGTGAATAAGGGGACAACAGCTAGAAGGATCGGCAAAATGTATGAAGCCGAAGACAAAAGGGATCTCGGACGAAACAATGTATAACTGTAGATGTAACAAACAGAACGGAAGCAGACCTCGTTGCTAGACCTGTGGCGCCTTTCCGTTGCCCAGCGATTCGAGTAGTTGCTGGGGCGGAATACGTTGCACTCCATGCCCCCCGTCATACAACGACTGCACCACCTGCGACCCTGGGCTAACCCTGGACAACCTATTCACCAATGATCCCAGTACATCCGACCTCCTGAAAATCCTAAACAGCGGCCTGCTCACATTCAGAAAGCCCGGGAACGCATCCCTATCCATAGCCTGGAAAACGTAATCCTTGGCCGTGTCAAACACTTCGGGGTCATCCCTGCCATCTTCCTCGATCGCGCTGGTTAATTCCTGGGTAATGGAGCCGGGAAGGACGATTTCACGCTCCGCTCCGGGTAGCAGGAACGTGTAGAGGATCTTCTCAGCGCTCGCTCGAATGTCTTCTCTTGCCACCGAGAGACTCGGTCCCGAGGATACCCGACTTCCAGTTTGTGACTTTCCATCATCGTCCGCTGATTCTAACGATTCGTGTCTGGGGAAGTCGAACCATCCGGGCCCGTCGACTAGTACGGTCCTTCGCAACTCTCTCACGTAGTGTCGACAGAGACTTATGTGCTGCGAGACATCCAGCCTAGTCACTAGTTAAAATCGACAGAGCTGGAAAGCAGGGCACCGGCACATACCAGAAGTCGAGATAGTCAACGGAATGCTGTACGTCTCTCATATATATAGAACTCAAATAATGAGTATGGCTTCGTCGTTCTCCGGGAGAGAACTTCGAACAAGGTTGGCCGTCTTTTGGCTGCTTTATACAGGTCTACGCTGTCGTCCGCAGGAAAGGTTGGGTTGAATACCGTTTCCCCTAGAGAGGGTTCCACTAGTGAATCGGCTTTGGTACTGCCTTCGTAGATAGAGACTGGCTCGACCTTCTTGACCCGTGGTGGACTCGGTGCGGCTTTGACCGTGTTCACGCTCGAGTCAGAACCAACTGAAAGCCTTCGGCCACGCATGAAAGCACTAAGGCGATCGTCATCCGATATCATTTTTCCGCCTTCCGGTAGCTTGGCGTTGTCTTGCGGAGTAGGCAATGTGCCGGGAGCAATGCTTAGTGGCACCGCTGAAGGCACTCGCGGGTCCATTATCGACTCGACATGAGAGGGACCAGCTTCTCCTGTATTCGCGTTGTGAAACAGGCGCTGGTGCTGATATATCAAACCTTGCCCGGCCAACATGGATGCTCTCCGGTAAAGCGCGGTGCTTTTTAGAATTTGATCAAAACCAAACTCTCGCCCGCTAGTCATAGATGCCGTTTCCGGGGGGTATGCGCCTTCGGGTGCTGTACAAAAGGACTCGTGCAGCGATATTGTATCGTCAGAGATGCTTGCAATGACCTGCCTCGCTTCCGGGCTTTTCATGACGGCGGATATTTCATGCTCCGTCTCACTGAGTCTTGTTAGCGGTGCCTTAAGCAGCAGAATGGCTGCGGAAAACGTACGATTGAAAGGCCACATGAAAGAGATCGACTGCTCGAGCTTGACGCCCGAGAACCTGGATGATTTCATCCATTTCACGATACTCCCAAAATTTCCCCATGTTAGCTGTAAAGTCGTCCTTGCTCATCCCCTCCAACTGGGTGAGGCCAAGACTCCTCAAATGTTTGAGGATGACATTGAACAGGAGCCAGCTAAACTCGAGCACCCCATAATAGTCCTCGAGGATGATCCTCCCAGACTCGATAGTGAGAGGCTTCTGCCCGTCTCGCGACAGCAGAGACTTGATCTGGAGAAGCGTGGTCCGAATGGCCGAGCACTCCGTGTGCAGAGATGCAATGGATAGCGCACCAATCTTGAACCGCGCAGCCTGCTTCTGACATGATCGCAGGGCACTGGCGACGGGGGTTGCGGCTTCAAAAACCTTTGTTGTCAACGTGATTGGATCCAGCCCGGATGTGGTCATTAGAGACGACCGTTCGGAGTCGATATCAAACGTGTCCTGGCGAGGCGGGGCGGTATGATTGTTGATGACGTTCCCGACGAAGAGCCTGGCGTTGTCTCTAGCGATAGCAACCCTGCCGGGCGGAGCCAACGTCGCCTCCTTGTCGGGACCGAAGAAGTCGGCGGTAACATCATCCCGCCGTAGTTTGTCCATATCATGGGCCGCCAGCTTGAGTCATTGGCGCGGTCAGGCCCAGGGATTGAATGAGGTGAAATATCGAGGTTTCTGTGCGGCTGAGGAGACACGACACAACCCCGTCAGACAGCCTTGCCTTCTCGGTATGCCGCGTTGGGCATGAACTAACCGGCTTAGGCTATCTACGCGCTGGGGTATCAGGTGCGGCTGAATAAATGAAATTCATTCAGTCTGGGAGGACTAGCCTTATAGGGCCAGGCACGCTATGCTATTTACAGTTATAAATTTGATACATATGTTCATTATAAAGCTACTTTCTTTTCTGGCACTGGGTGTAGCACCAAGCGTATGTCTCTATTGTGTATCGATGCTGTACGGTGTTGATGTATCTGACGATATTCTGTAAAGCTAAAAATTAAACAATTACTACCAGTATTAAATCAGCTAGCTAGTGCTGTATATATTTTAAATAGGAACCTTCAGCATCCCACTGTAGCTTCTGCTAAAAAAAGCTTGGGTACATATTGATAAGTCTGACCAGCTGAACGAGGGGCGCCACACTCATGTCCGGAGTAGATTAAGGCTGTCGGCCATTGCCTTATAAATCAGGTGTGAATCAGGACGCGGGGTAACTTCAGCTGACACGCCCATCAACAGATTCCCCTCATTCTCAAGTTGTTAATTACCTCGTCATCGGACGTAACCACAAACAATCTAGGGACCTCCACGTTCATTGCTTTTTGTTTTTCTTAGCAACTCGTCCAATACCTTCAGATTATAGTAAACCAATAGAGACATGGCCGATCCATTCAGCATCACCGTCGGCGTGCTAGGTGTGCTCCAAGCGGCGTTTTCGACATGTAAATTTTTGCGGGGCATGATAGAAGGCTATTCAAACGCACCCGAGACTCTGAAGAGCCTAAGCCAGGAGATCGAAGCTGTCGAGAGCCAGCTTTCCTTATTAACAACAGAGCTTTCCGAGCAACAGAACTCGAACTACTCGCCCAACCAGCTAGCGTGTTTCGATACCCTAAAGGCCGTCACTCAACAATGCCGGGACTCGTGTAATGATTTCAAGGCAAAATTAGCGGATCTCACGTCTCACTCGACACCTCCTCTTATTTCGAGCCGTGACAAGGGCCGCCTTCTACTTCACGAGACGGACATGGCGCTATTCAAAGCTGAGCTGCAGCGCTACAAGCAGGCACTGGAACTTGCAATTGGAGTGGCCACCTTGTAAGTCCCTTTTCCCTTTACAAGCCAGAGACTCGGTAGCCGATGATGTTTTAAGCCAAACTGTCCGAAGCAACAAAGAAGCTCTGCAATCTCTCGAAACAAAGATGGCATCTTCCATCAATTCCTTCACTGGCCAAATGGAAGGACTCCAACTGGCCATCAGCTCGCTGTCCCTGAACAGCCTCAGCATTAGGCAAGAAGACGTGGATGTGGTTCTGAAAGTGCTGAATGGGCACAGCATGATGCTAGCTCGATGCTTGAAGTTTTGTGAAAGCGGCTTGAAGGAGACCTCGGCGGCAACGGGGACAGCCGTCAAGCATGCTGAGGCATTCAACAAGGCGCGGCAGTGGATTGGAAACATTGGGGTTGACAGCACGTGGACCCCCAACGCACCGCCTATTTCACTTGACCATGCGATAGCCCGGGATGAGGCGATCCAGGGGGTTGGAAATATGTCAAGAGAGGCAGCCAAGGACTTTTTCAGATAATTAGAGTGGGCTAGTCTTTTTAATGATATGTCTGTTATAATAAGATCAATCAACGAATTCAATAAAAGGGGAAGTTGCCGTTTGGTTCAAAACCACCGCACCCACCCACATAGGCTTGTAGGGTAGCCAAGATACCAGCATATTGTAATGTAGCAGACATCAGGTCTTTCAACAGAAACTACCTGACACCTAGATCTGCTAAAACATGAGAGAATATAGAATAGAATGTGTATATATCTATATTAATAGGAAACATCAAAATTCGGGGAGGAAGTAGCAGAACTGCTGGGCGTATAGGCAATTAGGTGCTTAAAGAATTAATGTCTAGAGGCAAAACAGAAAAAGATTGAAGCTTTCTATATTTTGGGAGGGAGCCATGGCCAGGTGTGTCCTTCGAGATAAAGCGCCCTAGCCAGGGCTACTAGATCAATCCAACGAGTCAGTTTTGTGGTCTTCCAGTGAAGTTTATGACTTGGCAGATTGATTCGTCCGTTATCATCATTAGCTACTATCCACAGAATAGTGAAATGATGGTATTTTTCGTTTATTGATGCGGCTTTTCCTCGTGAATGATTCAATCAGAGAATGCCTGTAGTACCAGTCCATTATCTTAACCTTTTGTTTTTATTTCTTCTACCTCAATCCCGGCTTTGAAGACACCCCGCCGCTAAGTACGGTACAGCTGCCCTCCACCTTTTTGGGTGGGCTCTCGGCTTCTTTTCCCCACACACTAGCACTGAAGCCCAAATCCGAGACCGGGGTAAGACGATAATGAAAAGCTATTAAAATCTCAAAAAGAATATACCAGCTTGACCATAACTACGTTATTGTCAATTTTTACCTGAAGACTTATCGGAATAATAGGCTTAAGCTAATAACCGTAAAAGTAATCCAAATATGCAACAAAGCCAATGACCCCGTTAACATCCTTCTCCAGCACTCTAGCCAAGTTCCTCCTGCATCTGCCGCCAAACACCTTTCACACTCTACTGCTACGCAACCTTCGCAATGAGCAATTCCGAAACGCCGACTCCAGCGCCTTTCGCCGTGTCGCGCTCACGCGGCAAACAACCGGACGAGTCTCTTTACACCAAGAAGCTGAGAGAAAGGAGAAAAGCCAAAGGGCAAGCGCAGTCTTCTGATGAGTCTGGATCTGAAGACGAGCTTGAGCCAGGTCGGTCCACGCAATGAATCACCGTGAAGATCCGTTCGCTTAACTAACCGAGTAGGTGCTGTGGTGTTGCACAAGATGTTCAATCGAAAAGTCGTCCTACATCCCGATAATACTGTCGTCAAATCTGGAAAACGCATCGCAATCGGAGAAGCGGAGGCGCTCAAAGTCGCCGCTCTTGCTGGAGTCCCAGCACCAACCGTTCACGACGCGCACGCGGCTCCTAATGGTCAAGTCCACATACGCATGAGCTACGTCCAAGGACAAAGCCTTGACACGTTATGGCCCGAAATATCGGCCGACCAGAAGAAAGATATTGCCCGCCAGCTTCGGGTGATGATCGAAAAGATGAGATCTGTGGCTCCTCCCCCTCATCTCATCAGCGCTTGTGACGGCAGCGAGATCCGAGACACGAGAGTGCACTTCACGTACCATTCCCCTGCTTGCCAGGACGAAAGCGCCTTCAATGAGTTTTTACTATCGGCCCTCTATGAACAAACACCTCCACTCGTGCGGGAAGCGTTTTCTCGACGGTTGCGAACTGATCATCGCATTGTCCTCTCCCACTGCGATCTCACACCCAGGAACATCTTGGTTGAGGACGGCAAGATCAAGGGACTCGTGGACTGGGAGGATAGCGGATGGTACCCAGAATACTGGGAGTATGTTAAATTCTTCCAGCGCCCTGCCGACAAGGAATGGAAGGAGTACGCAGAGGATATTTTCCCCGAGTTGTATCATGACGAGCTGGTCGATTTCATTGCCATGTCCAAATGGCAGAACTCTTAGCTAGCAGATAGGGTATAACATGGTCCCTTACGGCTCCTGATCCATACAACATCCACCTAGGTATCGATGCAAACAAGCTTCACGGTACCCGTTATTCATCTTTTGCGTCCATTGTTGCATCAATCATCCCGCTCAGCCCTGTCTCATATTGCGCCGCAGTTAGATGACCGGCATGGTAGAGAGCCTTCAGTGCCAATTCGACCCACTGCTGGCAGTCGAATTCGGGGTCGTTGTTCAAGACATCAACTGACTCCATCTGACTAGTGAGCTCTGAGGAAGTCAGAGAATGATGGGTCGTACCGACCCTGACCTTTTTTGCAAAAGTTCTTGAGGTTGTGGGGTCGAAATCCTTGCGCCATTCAAACGAGAACTCCCCTGTTAAACCTTTGACATGGTAGTAGTAATGCGAGGAGCCGTCTTCAGGCACAAACCAGAGCCCGGTGTGCCTATACTTTGAGAAGTCTATGGGGTCTCCCTTGTGGACAGTGACATAGATCTCGTACTTCGTCGTGTTGGGCATGGAGGCTGAGGACGTAGAGACAGAGAACGGAAGAGGTTGCTAGACCTACATCGACATGTTAGCGCTGCCAAGATATATCGGCTGTAAGAATCACAGGTATTGAAGGTGCCGGAGATGGAGCTTCCTACTGGTACTGTTGCGGTCAATGTTAACCATGGTATTTGGTGAGTGAGGAGTCGGCAAAAGAGTGGTATTTACGTTCAGGACGTATTGGGGGTTTGTTTATCTTGAGCCCTCAAGACTTGCTCTTGCCTTTCTGTCTTGCCGGTCATCGAAAAGGAGTCACGTCCTCAGCAAACGCCCGGAGTAAGTTGGTCGCACTGTCTCGGCCTCTAGAAAGTGGAAACATGGATTTCTGACTGGTATTATCATCCCATATCAACTGGCTAGGAGACACTTGTTGGTTGCAAGTGTTTCGCCTAGGTGGGGGGCAAACTGCGAGCCTTTCAATGCCATTGGTGAGTTGTTCGTCGGTAATGTCATGAATTGGTAGGGAGAGCGACTCTGTTTGTGGTGGTGTTCAGGCGGCGCACACAGAAACCTCACTCGGCGCAACAAACTCGAATAAGATCGGACGTAAAACGACAGTCCTGCGCAGTGTGCAAGGAGACAGTGAGACAAGACTTATCGTACTCTTTGTTACATCCCAGGTTGAAAACTTGAGTCTTGGTCAAACACTTGAATCGGGTGGTTTGCAGCTGGCTTGCAAACAAAAATCACATAGCAAATATACCTCTACTTGTTTCAGTCCAAAGTTAGGGGAAGGAGCATTCTTTGGACCAAATATCCTTCTTTGGGCAATATTGTCTTTCGTCAGATGATTTTTGTTTGGACTTATCTGTGGATTTATCTCTGGCCTTTTCTTTAGACAACATTCTTTTGTTCGGACATTTGCTTTAGATACACCTTTTTGCATTGTTTGCATATCTTGCCACATGTGTGACCGTACCCCAAGCTCGTGGCATGGTCGGTATGAATGAGTCGTATTGACAATCAACGGGCTAAGGTTCAGGTTGAGAGATGCGAGTCATTCCTGGAGTATGCCTGATACATGGAACTGACGTAATAAATGGAACAACGCAAGCCGTCTTGATTTATCTTGATATGAATTACAATCATGAAAGAAGACTAAGGTACGAGAATCTAGACAACTAGGCAGAGAAAGGGAATTAGGTCCCATCAGTCCATCCTTGATAATCCAAGGTCATCTACATATATTTACGAGAAGGAGACACCCAACTTAGATGACGGCGGCAAAAAGAACACCCATAGCCACGGCGACCAATCCAGGAGCATTCCAAGTAGCAGCACCGGTGACAACCGAGATTGTCTCAGTGGGTTCGGAGACAGGCGCCGTGTAGGAGGGAACCTTATCACTCGCGTGGTAGGTGGGCTTGTAAGTGGCAGTGGCGTTGTTGGCCGGAGGAACGCAGCTCGAGCAGCCAGGCACCGGAGTGGGAACGGGATACTCAGTGACGGGGTAGATGGTGAAGACGTGGTTGATGGTCTTGGTTGAGCCGGTCATGCAGTCATCCTGGCCGTATGGGCACCTGATGGTCTGGTGGAGAGTGTAGGTAGCAGTGGTCTGAGGGCAGACCATTGTTGTGGAGGTGTAGACCTCGGTGGTCAGGGCTCCCTTGGTGCAGCTTCCCTTGCCGTGGCAGTCCGTCACAGTGTAAGTGCGAGTCGACGTGTAAGTCGACGTCAGGCTAGTAACAGGTGCCTTGGTGGGCTTGGGCTTGGTCTCCTCGCCCGGGCAGTAGGTTGTGTACGAGGTGACAACCTCAGTAGTCACGGAGCCAACGGGGCAGTTGGTGACAGTAGGAGCGCAGGACGTAATGGTGTAGATGTTAGTGGCGGTGATGGTCGACGTCAGGGTCTCAAGAGACGTGGTGTGGCTATCAGTCGAGTACACGTCAGTGGTGTGGCTATCAGTGTACTTGGTCGAGGTGGCAATGGAAGAAGTGTTGTAGTAGTGAGTAGTAGAGAAGGACAAAGTAGTAGTGCTGTCAGCGGGGCCAATGGTTGTGGTATCCGCCGCAGTAGTGCTCTCAGTCTCAGCCGCGGTTGTGCTGTCAGTCTCGGGAGCGGTGGTGCTCTCAGCTGTCGTCGTGGCTTCAGTGGTGCTCTCAGTTGTACTCTCGGTCGTGCTCTCGGTCGTGGTCTCAACCTCAGTAGTAGAAGTAGAAGTGGGCATCTCAGACGTGGTGGTTTCCTGGGTGCCGCCACACTCGCCGACAATGTCGGGAATGGCATCAACACCAGTTCCAAAAGCAACAAGGTTGGAACCGCAGTCCTCGTTGTTCGCAAGATGGATCACTCGGTTGTCCCAGTCGTAAACGACATAGGCAGCCCGGAGGAAAGAATCTCCAAGGACGGGGAACTCTGTCGATGCATTAGCTATTTGGTTGTATTAAGATCAGGGAATGTCAAGACTCGCCGTCATCGAGGAAGGCACCGAGAACGCAAATATCGTACTGAGGCTGCTTCCAGATGAAGTCGTTGTAGGGGACTTTGATGACGGTCTCGCCAAAGGTGAAGTCCACAGTGCCGTCCAACTCGCCAACACTGCAGTCAACCTCGTAAAGAGTGGAGCCAGGGATGGGCTGGACAGTAGGGAACTTTTCTAGAAGGACGTTGAAGATGGAGCTGGGCAAAGCGCTGACCGTGTAGCCGCTGTCGAGGAGCACGCCTAGAGGCTGGGTGGAGAGGGTGTCCTTGGTGCCATCGGCTTGGGTGAGAGCAATGCCGTCGACGTAGATCCAGTAGCTAAAGAGGGGTTAGCAGCGTTTGAGTGGCAGATTGAGAGCACATGCCGAGTGAGCTGGTCAGGAGACGAGGAGGCCGGGATAATAGGGCGCGCTTCCAGATGTCCGGAGTACTTCTTGGTGTCGAGGCCACCGTAAATGACAGAACCTGCAGGCATGTTAGTAATTATGAGCAATAGGCTCACCTCACATCTTACCTCGGCTGCTCTCAATCGATCTCATGTCGAGACTAAAGGCTCGGTGGTTTATGAAGCCCTGCGTGAACAGGTTGTCGATCGGCAGAGGATACGGGGCTTCCCAACCGTAGAGATCAGGGCCGGCACCCATGATTCCAACAGTGAGAATCTCACTGGCGGTTCCAACTCCAAAAATCTGCTGGCTGATCCTGGCACCTTTCAAGTGGACTGGCATTAGTCTTTGTTGATGGTTCAAGGCAGTAACACTCACCTCCGATCGAGACGAAGTCGTAGGCATATTCAATGTCAACGGATCCTGAGCCATATGTAATGGTGCTCTGAGACTGCAGGTCTACCAGTGTGCTGCTGCCGGTAAACCGGGGAAAGGTCGCACAGAACTCAGGGTCGGAGGAGGTCTCGCATTGAGCATTGACCCAAAGCTCAGCGGATCCTGTGTCGAAGTTGACCTTGACCGTCTGCCCAGGAGTACCCATCACGAGATCGATGGTGTAGAACCAGCCAGTCTGCTGGCTCTCCAGAGAGATGTCGCTCTGCCGCTTGGTGATGTTCTTGACGATGGGAGCGCCCTCGGAGACGGCGAGAGGGAATCGGAGCAGGCCGGGCTCCTGGATCATGCGGTTGTCATCAGGGATGCCAAAGGCCTGTGCCAGAGCGGGCACGGCCGCGAGGGACAAAATTGCAGACCACATGTTTGTGGTTATCGTAAACCGGCTTAAAGAGTGACCGGTGAGTCAAAAGAAAAGGGCAAGTAAAGATCGTAGGTAGTCGGAGGTTGAAAGAGAGGCAACATCGAGAGAAAAGCCCAGCAGCTGGGACGCGGGACTTTGCCATTTCTATACAAGTCTCCATATAGTAAGTTGGCGAGCGTACCACGGCCATCGGATTGAGCCATCTCCTCATCAGCCCCTGTCCAACACCTCGCTCTAGCTATGCTTAATTATTAGACCCTGTCGCCTTGCACTGGAGCTCTTGGCAGCCAAGGACCAGGCGCTGGTGGGAGTATGTCATCGGCCACCATAATCATGCATGGTGGAAATGAGGGCCGGTTTGGAGTTCATCCGGCCTGACTAGGACTTGACGGTGCCTGGCTAGAGTCGTGCGGCTGAGTCCCTGACTCGCCTTGTCCAACTTGACGAGTCAATACCGAAAGCCTCGCCGCTCACTGCAATGAACAGTCTTTGAAGTTATTGGGGCTCTGAAAAGTCCTACATCAGTCACATGGAACTACCGTGCTCGTGATCAATCAACAAGTCGAAGTAGTCTTTTTCGCGGGGACCAGTCATGGAGCATAAGCATCAAATGCAACATTTGGGCCCTTGCCTGAAGAGGGAGGAGGCCAGGCAGCTGGGTGACACTAGCCCAGCCGGCGTGTGGAGATGTTCTCAGCCCTGTACATAGTGAAGAATACCTCCGGTGAAACGCCAAGTTTGTAGTGGCTTGCATCTTGTTGTTCTAGGCCTTAGCGCGAGGCTTGATACTGAGACGGTTTCTTCTGATGTGGATATGTACTTCGTATTGGCAGACTGGTGACATTATCTCATGCAACTAAGTGCTATGGTCCTCTGTCTGGCGGTTAAACTGTCACTTGTGGAGATCAACCACACCCGACTCGCAAGACATGACCCTATGCAACCAACTACGCCGCAAAGTGTTTGCCCTACGGCATCGGGAGTAAGCACTTGGCCTTTTTGCTCAAACAGCGTGAAGAACGGGTCTATTACTGCCCGTAGCCCCTGGATGCGGCGTCCAGTCAAGCTGAGGGTGCGCTACCCGTGGCGCACGACTGTTGCAGGAGGGCCATGCAAGGCCAAGGAGGCGGTTATTAAGCTACCAATAGCATGGCCCAGCGAGGGGATCCCCTGAAGCCCTACGACATGAAAAGGAATATTACTCCAATGCACAGGCACACCACTCGAAGTGTATCTGGAGTAAATCGCGGAGATGGCACGGTCATTCGAGCGGGAGCCTAGATCCACGGACATCACCACACCCTCTTCTTCAGGCCTGAGTAAGCATCCATGCCCAAAACGGCTACTCGCTCTCCTGTGCGTTTTTAAGCATATGTTGGAGAGAGACCCTGTACAAGGAAACCTTCGATAGATTGATATCTGGTCTTTAGTCATGATGACGAGACCAAAAGGCCCCTCATCCGGCTGATCCGGATGACCGGGATCGATCAGGATCATCATCATCAATTTGAACACTATTGCAACGATTGAATTGACCGTATCGGATCCATCAGCATACAATAGCCATGATGTGAATGAAAAGCCCAAAGTAAGTGCCGAGGCTCAGGCTCTTAGCTGTCAAGCCTGCCTGTTCATTGATAAATAGGTACCCTATCACATCAGTTATTTGCGATGCCCGTAATTACAATAAGTGTGGCCACATGGGCCCGGCCCCTTTTTTCGCTTCGGCTCGGTTCAACCCAAACCATTGCACTCCCCGATGTTCACCTGTAGTCTATGTCGCAAACGTTAGATTGCTCCTCCGAGGCAGATGCAGGTGTAAATGCGAAATTGTGAGTTCGGAAACGTTCCTGTCCGAGAGTGGTCAACGTATAAGATTGCTCCAAATGCAAAGTAGCGGACAGCAAAAGCCTGGATGGGGGCTGTTCAACGTTCAGCGTAACATCAAACAGCCCCAATTATCACGCGTAGGCGATTCAGTCTCACGTCGGAATATATTATGAGTGAGAATGCTCTCAAGCCCAGACCGTAACATAGAATTATCCTTTCATCATAATACCTGCCATGTGCCGACACACTCACGCCAACCATCCTTTGCAATATGCCTAAGTTTTCCTGGATGTGTGAGTAATAGTTCTTCAGTATGTGTCTACTAGCGTAAGCCGTCAAATTAAAAGATTCAAGACCTTGACGTTCTGGTCAGACCAGCTCTAATATTTCCACTTACAACCCAGAGCCTATTTTCAGTTCTATTTTAACATGTGTGCTGATCTCTTTGCCGGATCAATGAGCGGCGTTTTATGTAACACTGTCCCCCCAGGAGCGTCAGTAGGATACCCCATACACAGCCATCATTCACCATTTTTTCCCTTCAGCTCTTCGTGAGTCGTGACCGAGTCATACCAGGTTGCCAGTGCAATGAGTAAGGCTCCTATATTGCGTAAAGATTAGCTATTAGAAGTCGGGTTGATACAGGTTTGTTCGGACTTGCCTGCGGTAACAATATAACTAGCCACACTAACGCCTGTCTGAATGCTTGTCTGCACATCGGCCCCATACTTGAGAACTGCGAGCGCTGGCCAAGTAATCCCGACCACGATGCTCAGCACGGTGGGAAATATGATGATCAAGGTGGCGGTACGTGCATGCCAGCCACATACGAAATTCAGAGCCTGAGGACGGTCTGGTTGCAGGGACCGACTAGATATATCAGGGTATATGGCCGCTCCTGCTACTTGCGTTGCAGTTATAGCTGCGATCCTGCTTAAGCTTCCTGCGGGAAGCACCGGCGCTGAGTCGGCAGACGAATCAAATATTTCCCGAAGAAACACTTGCTCCTTGAACAACAGGTCCACGAGGAATCTCCTCCCCTCAAGCTACGACGGATCCTCAAAGTATTGCATTCGTCGATACTGGCCATATCCCAGGTCCAAAGTCCGTCTGGGCCGTCCAGCTGTGACGTCCCGTAGCAACTGGCCAGTGTGAGCAGGAAGCTCTCGTATTCCTTGAGCAGCGAAGGCAACTTACATCAACTACATCGAGCCTAACCCTGTTCTTGGGTAGCAATGCTCTAATGAGCCCTCTCTCGATCTGCGAGATGCGGTAAAAAGATTCCAAGTGGTTGACAAGTTTCTTGTCATCGGTGGTCGGAGACCCTGGGTCCGGGCAGGGGAGCTTCGTGTAGCCTTCGTTGTCGACGAAAATGACAAGATAGTAGTCCGGGTACTTGGTCCTCCACGCTGCCAGGTAATTTTGTATCATGCGCAACTGCTGAATAGCGAGGTGGAAGTACATGCACTAAAAGAAGCTCCACACGACACTCTTTTTGGTCAGTCGAGCAAAAGCCACTGCGAGACGAAGAAAAAAAGTATTCTATCGCTTGGGGGTTAATATCTTTGCACCTTCAGCTGACAGGATATATTTTGGTGTACTTACCATATAAGACGCAAAGGTATTCAGAGGATGTTGTACCCACTCAATACTAATATACTGGAGTTGAGGAATCAGTAGAAATAGTAGGCGAGATAAACCCCATAACAAGAGTAAGAAGAGTAAGAAAAGAAATCCCTGAGATAGTAGGAAGAAACTAAATATCGGCATGGAAATAATGAGGATGATGAGCTAAGTGGTAATGAGGAGCGCGGACACCCTCCACGACTTGTTCGCCATCCAAACGTGGGCTGGCTCAATGTTTTCCTTTACGTCAGGTGCGTTCCATGCCTCGCCTGCGAAGCCGTGTGTAACAAGTCCAGGCACCGCGGCTGCCATTTTGGGAGTGTGAGGACTTCGGTGCGGCCTTTGAGCGTGACGAGCGCGACAGAAGTGCGGCTTTTCTGGCTGGGCTTTATAAAGACGCACGCGACGAGGAAATCCGACATATCACGACCGTAGGGATGGCGGGCCGTGTGCGATACGGTACAAGGTACTCAGTTGGGTTGGATGTGTGGTTGGTCTCTTGAATCTAGGTAGGTAGGTACGATGAGGCAAATGGATCTGGGTTAATCAAGGCGACAACATGCGGCTGAGGCTTTCATCTAAGCCGACAAACCAGCCCATCCCACGTAGAGTCACATGATATTACCGTTAATCGAGAAAGACTGTAAGAAGTCGTCCCACTTTCTACTGTAAATCACCTAGATCTACGCCATATTCGTGGACATGCAGAATGTAATTGGCCGCCCCAGCACTTCATACAACGCTGGGCTGCCTAATCATGGCTTGGGCGGCAATGGTATATCTACAGTACCACCCTCTAGGTAATTTAAAAACACAAGAGAAAATCTTAAGAAAATAATACCAATATTTAATAAACTGAAGGGTGGGGGGATGTGATGAGTTTCAATCTATTCAGTTCATTGACAGCGATATTTTAATTTTAATTATATTGGATTGCTGTACACTGAATTCCATTGACCTGAATATTTCGGTCCAGCGGAATCGATTGTGGCGTCTCACAGTAGACTTGCTGGCCGACTTCAACTACCCCCCACCACTTCACTATGCGAACCAACGCCTGACATTGCCTTACCTCACCTAAGCCTCTTGTGCAAGCTTACCGACCAATAAAACTCCCCCATAAGTGCGAGGGAAAATATCTTCTTCAACCCAGTGGGTGCGAATTGTGACGGGTTTTGCCTCGTCGTGGCTGTACATACATGATAAGGCACACTCACGTCAGCCTCATTCCTCTCGCTCTGCCGCAGCTTTGTTTTTAAACACAGGGCTCGCGCTCGTCCTTAACCTCGCTTTCTGAGATGAGCCTTCGTTAGAATCCGGGGCCCTTTCCGGCTAATTTCGCCTTCTGGTTAAGAATACCCAAGTCTTCGACGATGCCGCGCTCTCCAGATGGTCCATCCGAGTGGTTGAGCGACGGGTGGGCGGGTGACGCACTCCACCCCGGGACTTCGGAGCGGAGAGCGTTCGATGGGAGCTCTTCAGCGTATCTTAACTTCTCAAGAGGCTCCGCCAACCCTACCTCTTCCAGTTTGACCAGATGCAGTTCCAGTTCAAGTCTTTCGTCTGCGGGAGGCTGCCTCCTGGAGCCCGCAGAGGTGGACGATGACGTCTGTAGCTCGTCGTCTATCCCCAATTCAACTCCCTCCCCACTACCTCCGCATCAACATCTCAGCTCTGAGATTATATCCATGGCTCCGCCCAGACCTTCAAAGCCGCTATCTTTTTTGTACCCTCTACGTATTACGTGGGACTACTCCTTTCAACCAGGGCTATCCTATCTCCAGAGAATCAACCGCTCCCCTAGCCCCGAGCTCAAGCAGCTCGGTGACACGAAGTACCAATACAGAAAACTCGATGCACAGGGGAGGGAAATCCGGCTGTTGCGTATCTTGCCGCAGAAGACGTCCTGGATGGAGTGCGAACTCTCCCACGTGTCGCTAAGTGCGCCACCAGAGTATGTCGCCATCAGCTACGCTTGGGGTGACCCAGACGATACCCGCTCCATTATGCTGGATGGCCACGATTTTCCCATAACTCTCAGCCTCTGGCAGATTTTAAATCGATTGCGGTCTGACGATGCTGTTATTACTGTCTGGGCCGATGCTGTTTGTATTAACCAGAAGGATTCAGCCGAGCGGAGCCACCAGGTCCAAGGAATGACAAACATATATGCAACAGCCACTTCCGTCGTTGCATGGCTCGGCCCCGACTATGACAACAGCCACCTCGCCGTCGACTTGATACTAGAGCTCGTGAGAGCAGATACGAAGGATACGAGCCATTGCAGTCGGATCATCATGTCACCCAAATGGAAGGACCATTTAGTCGCTCTCGGAGAGTTCATGGAACGGGATTACTGGTATCGACTGTGGATTGTCCAGGAGGTATTCAATGCACGCCATGTGGACATGTACTGTGGCTCAGTCAAGTTGCCATTATCAACTTTCACTGCTGCCTCAGAGATTCTCGCACGCCATAGAGAAGCTTTGCGTAGGGTGTTCAGGAGTAGGCACATAACCAAACGAAAACGACATCTCGAGCATAGTCTGTTATTGGTGCGTCCGAGAGAATCACGATATGACGAAAACCGCAAGTACGGCCTCCGAGATGCTATTCAGTTGACCAGCGAACATCTCTGCAACGACCCACGAGATAAGGTATACGGCATCCTGGGGCTTTTGAGTGACAATGAGCGGAGCCAAATCTTGCCGGATTACAACTTATCAACGCGAAGAGTCTATGCCAATGCTGTAGAGCATATTATCAAGACAACAAAAAGCCTTCAAGTTATATGCCGCCCTGTTTTGGCTTGCTGCGTATCCCCACATCTAAATAATGGCTTGCCAACTTGGCTTCCCGACCTCAGCGATTCAAGAATCATGGCATCCATTACCGTGTGGGGCCACTTTAACGCCTCAAAGAATACGGACGCTTGTGTATCATTTATTGACAGACAGCGGAAACTTAAAGCCCTCATGATACACATCGATTATATTATCAGTTGTGGCATGCCACTTCCGCAAACGTCCTCACCCCTAGCAACGGTGATGGCATTTCTCCAATGGTGCTCGATGGTGATTGAGGAATGGGATATTCAAGAGCCAGCCCACCTGGCATTTTGCCGTCTGTTTTGCATGAAAGGGTCGCGGGGAAATTTACTCACCGACCGAGATTGGATGAAACAGGTTTACGGCACTGTTAAGTACTACCAACACTGGTGGTTGCCTGGAATTGCTAATGATCGCCGACTGGACGTTCTTGCGGGTGAATGTGAATTTGGTGAGAGAGAGGAGAATGCTCATCTTTGGGTCCTAGACGAGTTACGTATTGTTATGGCAACCCGACGGTTTTGCATTATCGCCTCAGGACGATTTGCGTTGGTGTCTGGCGGCGCTCACGAGGATGACGAGATCTACGTGCCATTAGGGGCTCCATTGCCGATCGTATTACGCAGAGATGGCCTAGAGTACAAATATGTTGGCGAAGCCTATGTTGATGGATACATGTTTGGAAAGGCCATTGATGAACTTGAGAGGGGCGAGCGAGAGGTTCAGAGTGTCATCCTAGTTTAGTTTCAAGTGTAGAAACGATTGAATTATCATCAAGGGGTTGCTTCAGTACTATGGTATAACTGTGGTTAATAGATTTAGACGAAGCCTTAAGGTAAGCATTAGAACTTTACGGCTTCTAGTATGGCAATTGATATGGGTGCTGTACTATTGCCTTGAGGAAAGAGGAACGAGCGAGCGAAGAGTCCTCCGGAGCGACCTCCGTGCAGGCGACTTAATTAGGTGATATATTTTAACGTTTTCGAAATTTTAACCTGAACTAAAGGGTGCTGATGCTGTGAGGGTTCCATCTCAGGTATCACGTATAAGTACGCTAAGGTATATTGTCGCTGAAGCACAGAATGCTGGTCTGCTCCTTGAGCGGCCTATTTCATGCAACTCGGATCGACGTGTGACTACAACTCCCCACTGTGATATACGGTACACGATAATAAACGTGTATCCACGCGGCAAGCGGCAAGACTAACCTGACTCGCGTGCCACTGCCAAGGTATCAATGAGTTTGCGGTCCACGTGGAAGGTCTTCCTCCTCGTCAGCTGCAGCCAACGCCACCCAAAGACTTCATCACCTCCTTTAGACTTGGCGAGGGTAGAGGAGCCGGATTCTTAAACCGTCGCGCTGTCTTTGGTCTCGATGTAGATCTAGGGCGGAGGCATCTGGATCTGGGGATATTGTGACAGCTCTGAAATGACCTCGTGTAGAGAGCACTGAGGATGTTGCGTATACCTTCTTAATCTCCAAGCAATATCTCAGGGTGCGAACTTCGGAGATACATCCCGAAGCAGGATTCGAACGTTGCTGCGGGCTCGTATTATGTATGTCGTCAGCACACGCTGTTGACCTAGTGTTGCACTCACAGTCCGGAAATGATCTTTCATGCGTCGTCTGGCGCCCATCATGGTACAAATTCCACCGAATAGATCCGCAATCGATCCAATGAGCTGATGCGGTATTGGAAAGCGCAATTCACTTGCCTGGAGAGAACCAGGATTGAAGGCGTTATCCCACACTAAAAGCCCCATACTCAGATTTCTAATGGGGTTAGCAATGACGCGATGCGGTGGGATAATTGTGCGCAACCCCAAACCCCGGAAATTCGGGTCTTAGAACGGCTGCCCCACGATTTTAGCGGACACAAACACGACCGATAATTGCGTGCTACGACTGCAACCACAGAAACTCGGACATAGAGCAAGTCCTACTAACGACTCCGTCCGCCCCCACACACATTCCAGCTATTCTGACGTGTTGAGACAGGCGGGGAAAACGCGACTTTCAAGCAAAGTGAGCACACTGCCAAAATGATGGGTTGTCCGTGACGAATGAGACCCTGACTACTGGGCACCTCTCACCTATGTATTACGGGAAATGTCTTTAAACTGGCGATCTCATCCCTAAATGGATGCCTTATAGGATCTGTGCTCACTCCTTCGAGTGGGATATTACTGCAACGTCGCGGTCACGTCATCGTTTAACGCGAAGGCGAGGCCTACTCTGACCACCAAGCACGCAAAGGCTTCTCGCTACATATTTATAAGTTTTACAGAATCGTTGTCTTATTGTTACCTGGAACGTATCTTGACGTATTTCCCATCTCTCCCGGTATCATGACCAACGGTTATATACCTGTGGAGGATCCGTTCACCACAATGTCGACTTCGGGTGACAAAACCCAAGGTCGAGACAATGCGTCTTCCAAGGCCGCCAGTAACGCTGCTGGTTCCAGAGGCCATGAAACTGACAGCAGTCTCGAAGAGGACTTGCCGCAAAAGACATGGAAGTCATACGTCTGGGATACTCTCGACAAGCCTAAAGCAGAGCGCCGCTTCCTGTTCAAGCTCGATTCAGTGATCCTTACATTCGCCTGTCTGGGATATTTCATCAAGAATCTGAATCAGATCAATATCAATAACGCCTACGTATCTGGAATGAAGGAAGATCTTCACATGGAAGGGAACGAGCTCAACTATATGCACACGTTGTGGACCATTGGATACGTCCTAGGAGAAATTCCTAGGTGAGTGATTGTTGACCTTGCTTCGACTAATTCGTACGCTGGCCGTCTGGGATTTAAGACTGATTTTGATGATAGCAACTTGTTGCTCACGAGAATCCGTCCATCGCTATGGATTCCAGCTTGCGAGGTAACCTGGTCCGTCCTGACCATTGTGATGGCCAAGTGCACCAACGTGAAGCAAATTTATGCTCTCCGCTTCTTCATCGGACTTGCTGAGAGCACCTTCTATCCTGGAATGCAGTACATTATTGGCTCATGGTATCGAAAAGATGAGCTTGCTAAGCGGTCGTGCATCTTCCACGCCAGCGGATCGGTTGGCTCCATGTTTTCTGGCTATTTGATGGCTTCGGTCTACCACCTGGACGGAGTGCACGGCTTCAAAGGATGGCAGTGGCTATTTATTATCGACTGCGTCATCTCACTTCCTATCGCCGTGGCCGGGTTCTTCTTTTTCCCGGACCTACCTGAAATCACCCGAGCTTGGTATCTGACGAAGGACGATATTGCAATCGCGAAAAGGCGAATGGAGCTAGAAGGCCGAGCAAACCGCTCCCCATACACCCTCGCAAAGATCAAGAAGATCTTTTCCAGCTGGCATATTTATCTTCTTACCCTGCTTTACATATTCTTCAACAATGGATGCGGAGCGTTATCCCAGCCCGGGTTTCAGCTGTGGCTAAAAGGAAAGGGATATAGTGTTTCCGACTACAATACCTATCCAACCATCACGTCGGCGGTCGCCGTCGTCACCACGCTTATTTATGCTTGGAGCTCGGATACAATCTTCAGGGGTGGGAGGTGGCAACCGATTGTATTCTCGGGAACAATGCTCACTGTCCTTTACTCTAGTCTGTCGGCCTGGAATATCCCTGATGGGTGGAAATGGGCTTGCTTCATCTTGGTCGGATTGGGCGGCGGCATTAGCGGACTGACCTTTGCTTGGGCGCATGAGATTTGCAAAGATGACAACGAAGAGCGTGCTCTTGTAGTTGGATCGATGAACCAGATGGCCTATGTCTTCCAGGCCTGGCTGCCTCTACTTATTTGGAAAATCGTCGAGGCGCCACGATATCCGAAGGGTTATCCTACCATGGTGGCATTTGCGATTGCCATGGTTGCAACGGCGCTTGTTATTCGCGTTCTGCACAGAAATGAGTTGGTGGCAAAGCGAATACGGTTAATTTGATGAATATCGCGGAGTTCGTGAGAGTGGCCGTGCGCAGTGATTGCTTGATTGGGGTTTACGTCCAACAGTCATCCAGCAGCATGACTGGTCAGGGTTATGTTTTTAAAGAACGAGATCGAATTAAATCAATTCATTGATTCCTAAACAATGATTTTCTGGAGCTCATTACACCACGTGGTGCTGCATCAAATGACCGCGAGTGTGTCCCCTACTATCGATTGTCGCAAAGTTGTCACGTACTTCCTTCATAGAGAACCACAGGGACCCCATCACAAGGGAATAATCAATTGACACAATTTTACACCATTCACAATATATAAGGCGTCAGTATGCATCTGTGGGCACATTTACGGGCCGAGAGCTTTGTGACATAATCCTCAGGATGGCGTGCTCGAAGCACTAGCTGACGCTCTTTCTGGCCGACCTGCCGTACACTTTACAAATCGGACGAGTTCATCATGTGTGGAAACCGGAAAAAGCGCACTCGGAGCCGAGCGGGAGGACTTTGGGGTCGTAAGATATGGTGTTAGATTACAACATCTGCAGTTTCTCACTTTCTCTCATTATATCTCGCCCGATCCCTCGCTTTAGGACGAGAGCCATAATCTCAAATTCTCACAGTAAACTGAACAATCACGGCACATTTGAGCTTCATTCCCCCCATCGATAAATAAGCGCGAACAGTCCACTTCAATGAGTCCCGCTCAGACTAATGGCACGTCGCCGGCCGTGCCAGGGCTTGACAAGTTCGGCCCGCATACCAAAGTGGCAGTCATTGGTGCCGGGGTTAGCGGAATCACAACAGCAGCGTATTTGCTGAAGAACGGCATCGATGTGACTGTCTTTGAACGATCTGGACTTACGTCTGGAGTATGGCACTACGATTCAAAAGCGCCCAACAGCCCGAGCTATCCGAGTGTGTCACCTTCGGCCGGCGATTACGAGATATCCAAGGCCGGTCAATTTCTGCCGACAAAAGTGCCCGCAGCTTCTCAAAACGGGAACCACGTTCATCCACTCAACAGCGATGATTCTGAGGCACTACGGATTGCGTTTTCACCACCTGGTCCAGCCTACGCTGGGCTGAGGAATAACGTACCGACAAGTTTGCTGTATAGCAGCCTTGGACCCTGGCCACAAGGAACCGAGGACATCACTGGACACGATCAGATTGAAAGCTACCTCCAGGGTCTCAGTGCTGAGCATGGCGTTGACGATGTGACCATCTTCCACACCCGTGTTGATGACGCGAAGAAGTCGGATGACGGTAGTAAATGGATCCTCAGAACAGCGTCACTTCTCAAAGGGAACGGGAGCCCGAGACTTTTGGAAAGGACCTGGCAATTCGACGCGCTGGTTATCGCATCCGGCCACTACAACTTGCCCCGAATCCCTGACACTCCTGGGCTGGCTGAGTGGAAGGCTCTTTATAGCGACCGCATCATTCACACCAAAGAGTATCGTCATCCTGAAGCGTACCGAGACAAAACAGTCCTCGTTATTGGTGGCGGCGCATCAGCAATGGATGTGTGTCGTGAGTCAACCGCAGTCGCGAAGAGGGTGTTGCAAAGCACGAGAGGCGGCGAGTTTGACCTGCCAAAGTCCATGTTACCTCCATCGATTGAACACCTTGGGGGCATTGAAAAATTTGAACTTGACCCCAAGGCTACGAAAGCCACTGAACTGGACCCGGAAGCTCCCATCCAAGGCACTATTGTCTTGAGCGATGGCCAAGTTGTCAAGGATATTGATTACGTGGTCTTGGCAACGGGCTATTTGACCTCATATCCTTTCTTGCGACAATATCACGCAGATGACCTTGATATCGATTCAGTGACACCTGAGGTTCTCGTGACGTCGGAAGGAAACATGGTGCATCACTTGCACAAGGACATCTTTTACATTGAGGATCCATCCTTGGCATTTATCGGAGTCCCTTACTACACTGCAACATTTTCCCTGTTTGACTTCCAAGCGCAGGCACTGGCTCTGGTACTCTCAGGGAAGACGAGATTGCCAAGTCGGGAGGCAATGAGGGAGGATTACGAGAAACGGGTCGCCAGTACTGGACGAGGACGTGGATTCCACAGCTTGGCTGTAGACGGGGCCGAGCCCGCGTACATCAAGGATCTTTTCGCCTGGGCTAACGGTAGCCTTGTGGATGATGCGACTGAGCCATTAAAGGGACATACGGACCAATGGTTGGTAACGTACTGGGAGGCAAGGGAGAAGAGAAAGCAACTGAGGGAAAGTACGAGCAATCACCCCGAAGCGAACTGGCCGTGATCCAGAATGTTGAATAATGTTTCTTATTCTTATGTATGAGAGAGGTTGGTGTCGAATTTGATAGTATTTTTGTTAGTGTCTAGCATGCAAGCATTGTCCAGATGGCGTGCCTCTTCCCAACTTCCCCATGGAAACTAGGCTCAAAATTGCCGAGTTTTGCGCGATAGTGTCATAATTGTCGACATTTAGTGTGCCGAGGGAAAAAGGTTAGAATTAACCATACCAAGGGTCTTCCAGGTCTGTCGATCTATGCCACTAGCCTGCCCAATATTTGATCTAATCGACGAATCATCAAGGCCCAGATCACGACGGGGGTCTTCCAATTCTAGAAGCTGCTTGCGGAGTTCATATGTACGCGCTAAGGGCCGAGCCGCGTACCTTAATTCGTATGCCGAGCCGAACATTGGGGTCACATCCGTGTTCGCAATAGGCAGGTCTTAGGCTAAATCAGGTAGGTACCGTATCCAGACCTCGACACTCGCCATTAGCTTTTTCAAAGGTCCCTGCGGGTGCGTGAAGTGATGGCCATATCAGAGACTATAGAGGTTAGTTATGGGCTTGGCAAAACGTTCTTGCTTAACCGACCTCACTTTTTGGCATGATTCTAGTAATCAATATATGACCTTCCCAATGAGGTATAAATGATGGAGCGACTCTGAATCTATTAAAGAGACCGTGTTTCTGCTGTCTCTGCCATTTCGTACTTTTATCGGACTATTCGAGAAGCCGCAATTTATCCTGTCAACACAAGGACGACAATGCACTTTAAATTGGCAGTCACCTTTTCTGCCGTCTTGGCTTTGGCCACGGCAGAACAGCGTGTATCCTATGATGGGTACAAGGCTTTCAGCATCGCCACAACAGAGGATGGCGAGCCAATTCGAGACAAGCTTTCCGATCTGGAATTCGTTGCTCTGAGTGTTCACGAGGCCGACGATCATTTTGATGTCGCTATTGCGCCTGATTCCTTGTCAGAGTTTGAGGCCCTTGGTCTCGAATCTACTGTCATCAGTGAGGACCTGGGAGCCGAGTTTGCCGAGGAGAGCGCCTTCGAGGACTACTACAGTGGTAAGCCAATTGCAAGCGTCTTCATTTGATCCAATTCTCACAGTTTCCCGCAGTCAGCGAGTCGTCAACTACCAAACGACAGGCATCTGCTCTGCCTGCCCTTACGTGGTTCAACTCCTACCATAGCTACGCAGATCACCGTCTCTTCTTCAACGATCTCAATGCAGCCTTCCCGGCGAACTCGGAAATCTTTGTCGCCGGAAAGTCATACCAGGGGCGTGATATTTATGGCATTCACTTCTGGGGCGCAAGTGGCAAAGGCAAGAAGCCTGCGGTCTACTTCCATGCCACCGTCCATGCTCGCGAGTGGATTGCAGCTCCAGTCAGTTTTATTGTCTGTCAGATTTCTTTGAAGCGCACTAACACGCCACCATAGGTCGAAGAGTACCAGGCATGGCAACTCATTAACGGCTACCTCACCAACGATTCTCAGGTCAAGGCAATTGTGGACAGCTATGACTTCTACTTCATTCCATTCGTCAACCCAGATGGTATGCGTCGCTTAACCCCAAGTAGATAAACGGCCGACTTACTAACAACTGCAGGATTTGTTTACACTCAATCGACCGACAGACTCTGGCGCAAGAACCGTCAGCCTCGATCTAGCAGCTCTTGCATAGGCACTGATAACAACCGAAACTGGCCCTTCCAATGGAGTGTCAGTGGCGGCGCGTCTACAAACCCTTGCGCTGAGGACTACAAGGGCTTGGCAGCCGGTGATACTCCTGAGATCACGAGCCTTGTCAGCTTCACAAGGCAAATAGCTACGAATGGCATCAAGCTATTCGTCGACTGGCACAGCTACGGACAGTACATCTTGCAAGGTTATGGCTACAACTGCAACCAATATCCCGCCAACATCAACCAGCAATTATCGGCAGCGAACGCGGTGGCCAACCGCATTTCCCAGTACAGCGGCGCTCGCTACACGACTGGACCTAGCTGCAGCACCTTGTACGCCACAACTGGTTCTGCGCCCGATTACCTGACTGGAGTCTCTAACGCGACATACGCGTGGACCATCGAACTCCGTCCTGCTTCCAGTGGCGCCGGTGGCTTTGTTCTCCCGGCCAATCTCATTTTGACTACGGCTCGGGAACAGTGGGAGGGATTGAAGACCTTGTTCGCGGCTATTTAACTGAGTGTGGAGGAAACCTGGACTTGGATGGGCTTCGAAAGGTTCCGTAGTCATTCAAAGAGAGGGTGTTGAACTTGTTGGGAACGTGTTTTGGCACCTTTGCTCTCCCTGGCCTATGTTCAGACTTGATTCCTAATTATAACCATGAAAATACTATCGCCTCCTTTCACCAACCAGCATGCTGAAATCCATTTTTATCATTTTTCTGCTTCCTTGAGAATGTCCGGCTTTACACTAATGTAAATGTTTGACTCGCAGGCTTCGCTTTCATAAATTCGCCGTACATGATCCCCTGCACAAATGCCTCTCCAACAAGCGTAAAGGTCTCATATTTGCCGGGTCGTATGACATAGGGCGCTTTTCCACCGTAGAAGATGCACACTACATCGCCAACTGCGACATGGCTTGGACACAAACCGACATAGCCAGTGGAAGTAATGAATGGCCTGCGCGAGTGCAGAGCAAGCAGGACGGCTTCGTACCAACTGTCAATTTTGCCCTCTTCGTCACCATCTTGGCTCTCTTCCGCTGCTTTCAGTCCTTCAAACGCCTCCATGAACTGGCCGAGAAATACACCATAGTCCTCCTCAATATCCAAACCGGAACATCCTTCACCGTCTACTACAGAAATTCTGATCGCGTCAAGGATTTCTTCATTTAAGCGCGTTCGTGGTGATCTCTTGCATAGTTGCAGGATGTTGTCCACAAAAGTGAGGGCTGCCTTCCGATCCAAAGGCTGTAACCAATCTGGGTTCCATATATCACCAAAAGCCGTGACTGTGTCAACCGATGCCCCCATAACTGTCAAGTAGCCAGGCTGCGGCTGGGATATGACTGCTCTGGATGCGGTACCAGATGCGTTGAACTTGCACCAAGGTGCTCTAACACAAGGATTACGAATCTGCATGTTCCAGTCGACAACCCAAGATGGTAAGGACAGCGCCTTTGGGAACTGACAATATGCAAAGATGTCGATGTGTCCTTGGTTTAGAAGTGCCACAGTTGTGTCGTAGTAAACTTGCTCAGGAGACTTGAGATAGTCGACGAAACTCGCGCCAAAGACTTCAAAGTCAGAGGCGAGATAGAAGAGCGAGAAAACTCGATCTCGGGGATCAGAGGCAAGAGGCCAGTTGTAATCGATTTCCAAAGCGAGGCAGGTCGCTAAAACTCTGAAGAGGTGGTCTTTTTCGCTATTGGCGCCTAGGGATTCCGGATTATATCGTTGGCGCCTTGTGATAACGTTGTTGAGGTAACTTGCCTCTGCTGGGTTGTATATATCCGTGATGGTATTGAGGATATCATTGGATCCCGGGATGCTCTCCCAAGACTTCTGTTCGAAGAGTCCTTCCACCATGAAAGCTGCTTCCATGCTCTTCACGTCGATGGATGAGCTCCCACAGACAACTCGAACCCGACTGGCGACACTAAATTCCTGCATGATCCATAGGCGTTTCCAGTACGGTCTTTGGCAGAGGCTCCTGTATGCTGCTTTCATTGCGGCCAAATCGACAGCATCAAGCGCAGTCGTTAGGGCTTTCCATTTCTCTTTCAAGACTGCGGCTCCAATTTGCTGCAAGAATCCGAAAAGAATTTTGGAGTTGGGAAACGGCATGCCAAGCCAAGCAATCACTTCTTCGGCCTCGCTATAAATGTGACGCATTTGCTGGACTTGATAGTTTTTCTCCTCCTTGTTGTCTTGGTTGATGCAGATCTGGTCGACCCACACGTAGACTGTGTTTCGCCGATGGCGCAATTGTCTGAGTGCTTGTTCGACAGTTTCACTGATATGGCGGGTTTTTTTGTTGATGACGACCGATTGGCTGCGGCCATCATGCTGCCAGGCGTAGGACAAGGCAAGATATGAAGGACAGGTGTCGCCACGATGGTGTGGACTCAGCTCGCAGCGCAGAGTATCGTTTGACGTTGCGGGAGTGTTTGCAGCTCGAGGGTGCAGCTCGATCAGACGAATCTGGCTCTCTCCCACATCAAGGCCCTTGTAATCGATTTGAGAGTCCATTTTCTGTTTTAGAATCGAGAGATCTATTCTGTCGTTACTGGAGTCTTACGAGATTTCAACTCGGTGAGATTGCTGACGGCGTCCGGGCAGTCTCTTCGATCACGTGACGCTGCGCGACGGTGTCAGCAATGTTGTGGGCCGTTCCTCACTATTGATCTTGCCTATGGTATGGAAGTAGTGGGAAGATTCAATACTTTATTCTTCGTCACAAAACGTAACTGGGTGGATTGGTTGAAAGCAGTGCCGCAATATGAACTGGCTATTCTATGCTGGTGACATTTTTAGATCCTTGACCTGGTGTAATCAAATTGCGTTAAGACATACCCTGAATATTAATTTAACCCAATGCAGACTTTATGAATGTCGGGTTGATTGTTCATCACTCCGTCTTACTCCCTGACTATGCATAAATTAGCACATCCATGTTGGTCCTAGGAGCGCCCCTTTTCTCATACAATGGGATAATCAGGATAGGAAGGTAGTATGTGAAGCTCTCCGTTGCAGGCTAGCTCTTTGGACCAAGGCGAAAAAGGCAGGGCATCGTAACCGCCTACTGGTCGCGCTGTTCGCCGACCCGCAAAAGGCCGGGAGTAGAACCAACACAGTAACACAACCAACAACGCAACAAGGGTTAACTGCTCGAAAAGGCCACATTTTAATCAGCCGAGCCGCTCATTTCTTCAGAAATTCCCCGTCCTTCATTCTCTTCAATGCCAAAATCCTGAAATCGAGTACACAACCACGCAGACTGGAGACATTGATCCAACTCAACAGAAAATGTCGACTATTAACAACAACCAAACGGGACGGACCCGAGCTCAAAAGCTCATTGAATCTATCGCAAAGGAGCGTGGGTATGTTCGACAGGAATCATGGGAAAGGCTGAAACAGATAGATGATGCATTGCACGAAGAAATTAAAGGTGCAAACATCGGCCTTACGGGATCTCTCGGCGCGGCTGTGTCCATGTAAGCCTATGATGAGCCTTGGGAGTTATTCTGACCTAATCAATCCTATTGGTAGATTGGCAAAGAATCTCTACACGAGCAATGCGCAATTCGTCTTTGAGCTTCTTCAGAATGCAGAGGACAACCTTTTCACGGCGGCCGAAAGTCAAAATCAGTTACCCTACGTGGAATTCCGAATGTACCACGATCACATGATAGTTGACTGCAATGAGAATGGATTCGACGACAAAAATGTCAAAGCCCTCTGTGACGTGGGTAAGACTTCTAAGACCGGGACTGGGGGGTATATTGGCGAGAAGGGTATTGGGTTCAAGTCAGTCTTCATGGCAGCTTGTAAGGTTCAAATTCAATCTGGGGACTTTTCTTTTCATTTTCGGCATTCCCAGGGGGACTCGGGTATGGGTATGATCACCCCGATTTGGGAGGACCCTGTGGAGGAGCTTCCGTCGCATTTCACGAGGATAACGCTTCACTTCCATGAAACGGGTGACCCGGAGATGTTAACAACTCAACGGGAGACGATACGTCAACAGCTCAAGGATTTGCAAGGAGACATCTTACTCTTCATGACAAAACTCCGGGAAATCCGCATATCTATCTTCACTGAACAAGGCGATCTTCAATATTCGGCAGTCTTCTCGGCAAGATACCCAGAAGCCCATCGCGCGACGGTGACGAAAGCGATCAACGAAGACGGAAAATCAAAATCGACGGTGAGCATGTACCACATTACCAAACATGTCGCGCGAAACCTGCCGAAGAACGAGAACCGAACCTATACAGAGTCGGACGAAACGATAAAGAAGTATTCGATGGCACAAGTTGTCCTGGCCTTCCCGATCTCCTCCGATTCTACGCCCATTGTTCAACAGCAGAAGGTTTTCGCCTTCTTACCGGTGGATTATAAGGGATTCTCGGTAAGAACTGCCAAGAAATGACTAGAACATAACAAGACTGACATTATCAGTTCCTAATCCACGGCGACTTCGTCACGCAGGCAAACCGCCAAGGTATTGTAGTCACTTCGGCAAGAAATATCTCTCTTCTTGACGCCATTGCCGGCGCTTTCCTCGAGGCCACGAGGCAATTCTGCGGGCACCCAACGCTGCAGTATACTTGGATGCGATACCTTCCAATCCACAAAAAATATCCATTCGATGAATTGTGGTCCAGATTGGTCATGAAGATCCAGCACAAGGTGCGACTGACACCCTTGATACGCCCTGGAAGAGAGGAGGGGTTGCGACTTATCACAGAACTTCGGCAACCCAACTCATGGCATCTAGACTCCTCTGGCGAACTTCTATTTGAAGATCTGCACCCAGAGATCAGCCTTTCACGGCGTTACCAACGAGAGGATATTCAAATTCTCGACGGTTTTGGATTGCGAACCTTGCAGCGCGAAGACATTATTAGAATGGCAGAACGGGACATCGCATCGGATTCGTCCAGGATGCGGTCCAAAAATGCCGGGGACGATTGGCATACAAGGGTCTCAGAACTTCTTGTCTCAACGCTTGAACATTGTTATAGCGCCGATCTGAAATCCAGAGTTCGAAAGATGGCGCTATTGCCGTTGCAAAGTGGAAAGTGGGTTGCGCAAAACGGGACTCGCCCCATCTACTTCCCAGAAGCTGAAGGGATTGCGATTCCTGCAAATCTTGGGCTTGACCTTATGTCAGCTCCAGCCGCTGCCAATTTTACCCGCCTGCGCCTATTCAAATCTCTCGGGGTTCGAAGCGCGGATGTTGCATTCGTCCGCCAAACAATTTTTGCAAGACACCGGGGTTGGATGAAGAAATTGGATCAAGCAAGTATCCAAGACTTTGTTGATCACCTAACCTTTCTGTACTTGACACACCAACGGATTGGCGACTTGAGTAGGGATATTCACGATATGGTCTTGATTGAAAGGGGCTGCCGGATGCGGGTGGCCCACACTACCGACGTCTATCTACCAGACGAAAGTCCCTTCGGTCCGTGGGCTCTTCTGAGGCAAGGTGAAGGCAACAGTAGTTCTGAAAAGGCACCTGGACATTCTGTTGAATTCATTCACGACTCTTACCTTCTAAACATCCCAGAGAAGCCCAGTCAGGATTCTATTCCCTGGAGAGAATGGCTAGTCACACACGCTGGCTTGCGGCTGCTGTTGAGACTTACCAAGAAGACAGCCTCCCCCAGGGAACGGGATCTGTCTTCGGTCTGCTATGACATAGCAGAACACAAGCCGGGGATGTTTTTGGGCTTTCTCGCTCACCATTGGCCTCAAGAAGGAAAGCCGATTGAGGCGCAGACACTCCTGCAAGACAAGCTGAAAGCCCTCCCGGTGCTCTGTCAGGATGGACAGACGGTGAAATTGTCTGCAACATATCTTCCGCTGCCGGATCTCAACGCTCAGTGTACTAAATTCCTTGCGAGAAAAGAAAGTTTCCCCTTCCTGGAACTCGAAAAGCCCATAGAACGAGACACGTATGTGAAAGACTGGGGCTTTTTAGTGCGATACCTTGGGGTAGGTGCAGGAGAGGATATCAACTTTTACCTGACAATTTTGAGCCAAATACGTCAGACAGAGGCCCACGAGGTCAAAGATTGCCAAAGAATTGTTGATATCTACAGCATAATTCATGGGAAGTATATGCAGGCAGGATTTCAGCCAACTGACAAAGAAACGATTCGGTGAGTTTGAGCTATCACGGGTTCTATGAGAAACTAACCATTTCAGGAACCGATTTGAGAGTTTGGGTCTGGTTTACGTGCCATCCATCGGAGAAGAAGGGCCATGTTGGGTTGAACCTAAGGGGTGTTTGTGGGAAGCGCCGCGCTTGATGAAAACCAAGCATTCTCTCAAGTCATGCTTCGAAGAAGTTTTCGCAGGCTTGCCAGCCGTGTCACTTACAATACCCATATTCTTCACTGATGTTCTCGCAGTACCAAATTGCAACTGTTTCACCCTCGTCGAAGAATTTCAGCGTCTAGCAGGGGAGAGTTTTGTAAACCTTGGCCAGGTTCATGAGCTATACAGGCATCTCAACCGAATGCTTCGTCAACTCTCTGCTCAAGACCAAAGCAGAGTGAAGTACGTATTCTACTATGTCGGTACTCATTTGATGCTAAAAGATGATATTGCAGACAGGCCTTCGTCCAGGGGAATCTGATATACGCAGAGAATGATGACAAGGGCAGCTGGTATCGGATCTCAGAATGTCTTTGGTCGAGTGAGATTGAAATCAAAGGTCGAACTACTCTGGATCATCACTACGAAGACTTAAGAGGTCTATTTGTCGAGTTCCTTGGTGTCAACACTCTAAATCTTGAGATGGTCTGTCACGAGTTGATGCTGCTCGGGTCTTCACCCACAACAACGGTGGATCAAGTAACGTCAAATATATGGGTCCTCAACTCGTTCCTATCAGCCACAACCCAGCACCCGAACCCCAAGAAGCTATACGAGAGTCGAATTTTCCCCGTGCTATTTCCAGACAAGAGAATCGAGCTTATGAGTGCCACCTCAGACTTCGCCATTGTGGATAGGAATTACCTTGGAGATATCTTCAAGCCGCTTGTGAAGACTCTGGCTTTCACCTTCGACGAGGTTCGGCTTCTAGCTCCAACGATCGCCTGGCTTGGTCTTGGGACAAGATATATGTCAGCCACGGTGATCGAATACACCAGGGTTGATACTTCGGATATAACCCCGCTCTCGTATCCCGGGCGTGAACTCAAGCCAAAGGCATATGCGCTCTGCCGGTAACATCTATTACGCCCCAGAGAATCTTGCAGATGAAACTTTGACTGATTAGTGCCCTAGTATCGCATACCATTTCAATAGTCCCAGACTCAAACCTTCTGGCCAGCTCTACGAGATCCTCAAGAATGCTCGGGTCTATGAGACTGATGGAATCTCATCCGAGCTTGTTTTGTCGCAAGATGGCGAGTCCTATCCGCAAAGGATGAGTTCGAGTGATCTGCATATCCGAGAAGACAACTTGCAACTTGATATTTTTCTTCCACGCAACAAGAAGAAGCAAGAATCTTGCTACGCGCAAAAAGTCCCATCAGGCATCTTTCGATGGCTCATGACCGATCGGGCCAGGAATCACTTTGATCCAGTCGAAAAGGGTCTGCGAATCACCACCAGCGTTCTCAACTCCAGCCGTTCGGTGATACCAGACATCCTGGAATACGAGGGAATTGCTGTTTGTGACTTCGAGGATGACTATTCTGACGCCGAAGATGGCTCTTCGGAGGAGGAAGCAGGTCATCAGCCTACACAGGACAGTGTTGGCAGAGAGACGACTAACACTGCAGTTGCTGATACTCCCGGGACCGAGACACCAACTCAAGCAGAGCTCGGTGGAGTTACTCCATCGGCAACTCTCTCACCATCACACACGACAGACCAAGCCCCTCTGTATACACCAACGACATCGCAGAGCGTAAACCAATCTCCTCAAAGGACTCAGAGTTCCGTGTCAGATCGCCCTGGCGATTTTCGTTTCCAGTCACCTCTCGGACAGGATGGAGGCAGGAATTTCTACGAGTCTTCATTGTCCCAACCTCGAACCGGAACCGTCAACTCGTACCACGGAAACGTCCCATGGCAATCAGATACTAATCTAGTTCATGCCACAAGCGATTTTGGTGCCGTGCGGCGTCGATCGATGTCAGAGGCAGTCCCCCGTCCAATCCCGGTTGATGCAGAGAGGGTTCGTTATGTGGAGATCCTCAAAAGCGTGGTATCAGCTGCTCGAGCGGCTTCCTTTCCATCCCAAGGTCCATTTAACTTGACTGGAATTTCCGATACCCTGCCTAGCATCGAAGTAGAGAGTAGTAGCTACGGCGGGCTGGAGCAGCCAGCTGGTTTCAGATCTACATCTAAGCTAGAACGTGACAAGAAGATCGGGGCTGCTGGAGAGCTCTACGTAAGTTCCATACACATTAAATAACGCTCACATGTACTAAAAAGGTCACAGGTATTTGAGCTTTTGAAAAAGCTGGATACTGTGTTGCCTGGCTTCTCGATGGCAAACTGGCGAAGTAATATCCGAGAATATGTCTCTGAGCACCCGGAATACGCTCTTATCCAGCCCTGGGGACCCAGAGAGACTGATGATATCATCTACGACGATGTCGAGGGAACGTTCACCGAGTTACTTATCGAGAACGGCTATTTGAAAAGAGAGTCGTGGGATGGCAAGAAACCTCATTATCTCATTGAGGTCAAAACCACCACTGGGCCTCACGACACTAAATTTTATCTGAGTAAAGCTCAATACCGTCGGGTAAGTGATTCAAAAATACACTGTCATGCGATGCTCACCTACTAACCGAGATGTAGATACACAACCATCGAGACAGCACAGACACAGTCTACATGATATTTCGAGTGTTCAATGCCGATAAGGACTCCATTCGAGTAAGAATATTTGCCAATCCAGCAAAGTTGGATGATTCAATACATCTTTTATTCACTGAGGAAACGTGGTCCGTCATACCGAAGAATGGAGAGATGCCTAGGGTATAGATTAGTATAGTCGGTCGATGCTCTAACATTCTCTACCTCGAAAATAACAATGGCATTCTTAGCGATTTCAGTGCTTCAGACTGGCAGATGACATCTAGGGAATACACCGACCTGAAAGAGAAATTTTTTTGATCTTATTGAGGGCTGTTCAAAGTCAGGGCTGTAACGCATCTTTAGGAGTGTAATGGCACGAGGGAGCTCAATTCTGGCCCATTGCATGTAAGACTGCTATCAGCCGGGCTAGGTCACATCCTCTAAAGCAGCTTCTTCCAATTCCACGCTGAAATCAGGAGCATAATGGTAAATGGCTGGTTTGGTTGCTTGGTTTGTTCTCATCGGTCTCAGAACAACAAGGACTGCGGAGTGTTATGGTACTGCATATTGGGCCAAGCGTGAATCGAGAGCCGATGATGCGTCGCCAAATGATTGGTTGGGCTGGTCGCCCAGCGCGCCTCACTATTGAAGCGCCCATGCAGGTCTCACAACGGCACACCAGGCCACCAGTAACCGTTAACCGGCCTACGAGGAGCAACTTGCTCATTTGCCAATTCAGTTTCAGCTGTAGCAAACTGGCCCGATATGCAAGCCACAATATGAGCCATCATTTTAGATAAAAAATAAACCGCGCATCACTTCTGCTGCCTAAATTTATTCCCTCTTCATAGCCCCTTTCATAATACGTTGAACCGCCATCGTACAAGCTGCTGCGCTATCACAATCCTCCTTTCACCGAATAACTAGACACTCAGCCTGCATCTACAAGCATGGATCCTCTCAGCATCATTGCTTCCATGATCTCAATCATCGGAGATATCACGACAACATATAAAACCATCGACGACATCGCCAATCTTCCTAACGCCTTCGAGGAAGTCAAGAGAACCCTCCCCATTGTGGAAGGCATATTTGTCGGTATGAAGGGGAGGCTACGGAAACGAAATCTCCTCGACGAGCAGTCTCGGGCAATCTTGAACGATATCATACCCTGCGAGGACAAGATCAAGGAATTGCAGAGGGTCATCGACGTGGTGAAGACAGAATTTGAAGCAGATAAACATGCAGGAGATTGGGCAAGGGTTCGTCACGCCTATCACAAGGCTCTGGGAAAGGTCAAAGCATTTGGGGTTGAGAGCCTCATGAAGGACATATTAAAGGGTATAAAGAAACTAGCCCAGGTCCAGGTGTTTGAGTTGGTAACACAAGATGATTTGAAGGCTATCGAAAACGCTCTCGAGAAACTGGAAAGTGTGGAATCGTCATTGGAGGTCTCTGAGCTCGACAGCACGGGGAATAACTATGCGAGCCAGTCTGTTGCTGCCAATGGGACTGGCCACCAGTACAACACTCAAGGCGGCGCTGTTTTTAATGGCAGTAACAACATCAATGCCCCTGGAGGTGGTAGCTATCATTTTAACATGGGTAAGGCATAATGGCTTTTGTGTATTGCTTAAGCAAGATGATGTCGACAGAGGACTTGTGCTTTGTAACGTGTTATTTTATTCCACAAATCTGCCAATTCCAACACGTACTAGGAGAAAGTCCAGATCTAATGAATAAATTTCTATCGGAGTTGCGATTTACCAATCCACGCGCAGATAAAGAAAGTATCGAGAGAAGAGAGGAGAGCTTACTCAGTGACTCGTGTTGTTGGATTTTCAGACACCATACTTTCAAGAATGCGAATATGAAGATACACGCTTCGTTAGTACTCAGTGGGCTTGGGTCGTTGACTTCACTGATCCACCACAGTGGGTTCCAGCTTTCACCATCTAGTTGGGCTCAAGGTCGCGGCCATCCGGGTTTTGGAGCTGGCCTATTCAGGAATCAAGTAACGCTACACTAAATGAGGCAGGGTATCCGCTGGGGTGTCCGAAGGGAGTTTGGTTGTATCAAATGAATGGTGAACCATTGTACAACTTGCCGTGGTGAAGAACAATGCAGTAAGGCCGTGCAGTTGCGATGATGTAACGATTATTACCAGGGGCATGTTCATCAAAAGGGGTTTGTCTTGCTAGGCTGTGGTCAGCAAGCTCACTCATGTTTATTTGTTGAGCGGGGAGCTTCTTGTTGGTTGTTGGAAGTGTCATGTACAGAATAGTTGGTTCCGAGCTCGGCCGTCAGGGTCATTGCACTACAGCAGCAGATGGGCCCAGACCACCAGACCGGATAGGGACGAGTCAAGGAAAACAAGGCCAGTTTACTCGGTCAAAGGAAAACTGGAGCGAACTGTGGTTGCAATTACGAGAAAGTGAAAAGATCTGGTTGGTAAATCGCGCAGGTCTTTCCCTGTGCGTCCCCGCCGTGTGGAGGTCGGTGAGAAGTTATTCGATGGCTGGACTTGTCATGAGAGGCCAGCAAGGTGTGAGGCCAATAAACTAGTCGGGATATCTGGCCAACAGCTCAGTGGGGGTTCATCCGCCCCTCACACCATGACTGTAGGCTTATTGATTAAGCATATTTCTCAGTAAGAGTTAACTGCAAATGGACGGCATTCCCGCAATATAGTGGAGTTGTGAATAGCCATGGCCGGTTCTTTAGAGGGGAAACACCCTGATGGTTTCTTGGCTGGTGGAACCGAGAACCCGGATGGCGCATCCTTTGACACTTGGATTGACCAACATCTGGCTGAGGCGTAGAATTTTACAGCATCATCATTTGTCCAATGTTCGGTGATGCCGCCGGGAACGCATCGCCGAGTCGCCGGCTCCGCTCCGCAGAGAGCTGCATGCGACTCCTCAGCAACCTACCCCCACCGAGTCGCTTCCAACAGCCCATGTGCTGACGAGAATGCTGGACGAGCCAAGGAAAAGACGCCGAAGACTGGTTAGCTGATCAGCTACTCGACGGCCTCATGCGCTCTCTGCAGCCAGATCCTTACCACGGCCCTGGGTGCGATCGGCGCCATGAGGTCACGATGTGCGCCAGCTCTCTATAAAGACCCGGGAGCCGCTCCTGCATGAACCAGATCATCCTCCCAAGCAGCTTCACTCAGCCTCAATTCGCTCCCCCAAGCTTTTCCCAGCTTCAAGCCGCCCGACAACTTCAAGATGATGTTCCAGTCCTCCACCGTCGCCCTCCTGCTCGTCAGCGGCGCCGTCGCCTCTCCCATCTTCGGACGCGAGACGACCGCCACCAAGACCGAGTCGGCCACCAAGGCATCCGACACGCCCACCATCTACGACTGGTCTGAGGGTTGGACCAAGGGCTACACCATCCACCAGTCCTGCAACTCCACGCTCCGCCACCAGCTTGCAGACGGACTGGACGAGGCTGTCCAGCTGGCCCAGCATGCCAAGGAGCATCTCCTGCGGTTCGGCTCCGACTCCGAGTTCGTCACCAAGTACTTTGGCAACGGCTCGACTTCTGGTCCTATTGGTTGGTATGACCGCATCATCAGCGCTGACAAGACTGGCGTCATCTTCCGATGCGACGATCCTGATGAGAACTGCGCTACTCAGGATGGTGAGTGACCCCCGATTCTATAACAGACATCCAAAGTCTCATACTAACAAACCCCATAGCCTGGGCTGGCCACTGGCGAGGCGACAACGCCACCTTAGAGACCGTCATCTGCCCGCTCTCCTTCGAGATCCGCCGCCCTCTCTCTTCCGTCTGCGGCCTCGGCTACACTGTTGCCCAGTCCAAGCTCAACACCTTCTGGGCCACCGACCTGATGCACCGCGTGCTGCACGTCCCCAAGATCAGCGAGTCCATCGTCGACCACTTCGCCGAGGACTACCCTGAGGCCATCGAGCTCGCCAAGACCGACCCTTCCAAGAGCGCCATAGACAGCGACACGCTTCAGTACTTTGCCATTGACGTCTACGCCTACGATATCGCTGCTCCTGGCGTTGGGTGCACTGGCGAGGTTGAGGCGACGGAGACCAGTGACGACAAGGCTGCTACCACCACCGAGGCCGCTACTGTGAGTTTAAATAATCATGAGATTACCCTGAAGACATGCAACTAACCTAAGAATTTAGGAATGCCACACCCACTCTGATGGTGCCGTCCACTGCTCTTAAATATACTTTTTAGCGTATTCGCTGATTAGCTTAATACAACCTCTTTCCTCCCCGGAAATGTCTCTCTCAAATGCCCGCGAATGATGCACGGAATGCAAATAATGTTCGAAAATGGTCTAACAGTGTTTGGGATTTAATAGTGCGGGGTCAGTGAAGTCTAGAACCTCTACCATTATGTTAAGAGCATGGCTGTTCCCGACTCACGCAAGTACACGCTCTGATGCTTGAGATGATCATTTACAATTTGTATAGTGCAATGTTTTAGGAAATACTATTTTCAAGATGCCTATTCTTTCTATGTTCCCCTCCCAAAACTTTTTTGTATTTTATTTACTAATTATGTTAGTTCCATACTGGGGGTATCACTTTCGCTAGAATGTCCCCTTTGAATGTGCATGCTAGGTAAGTTAGGTAGCGGAATGTTAAGCGAAACGACCTGTTCCAGCGCGCGAACAGCAATCTCTTTAATATTATTGAGGATCAGGTATGGCTCTCGCTGTGATTGCGGTTCATTTCATATCACGATCTTATCGGTGTCTACTTCCTGATGGTGACTCCTGCAGACCAAACAAAAAGCACTGTAACGCTAGGTGATGCCCAAAACATCGCTGTCCATAACGCCGAGACACGGACAACAGCACGCCGATGCACAGCGCCCACTCCTAGCCTAGCTCCGCGAATCCAGCAAATGCAAGACAGCGCTGCGAGACACAATGACATATATCACACGTCACCAAGCGGGTGGAACCAGCGAGGGCGCGTTGTTCGGGCGTTATTGGGCACTGGGCAGCGACGGCTCCATGCTCATGTACGTACGATTACGACTCGCCGCGGTCCCGAAATTGGGTGTCGAAGCGGCTTCGTCGGTGATTGCAACGGCGCGGATCGTGTGGATTTGTTTCCGTGACGTTCCAGTTGTTTCAACGTTTCGAGAGCCATCAGATCTGGGCCTCAACGGTCTCAGACTGACCGCTATTGACGCCTCCGTCCGTTACACTCCGTATCTGAGACCCCTGTGCAAGCCATCTGACATCCCCCACACCACTCTGTCTCTCCATCTCTCCCTTGAGAGAACAGTGGCGCACCGGGTCCTCCCGCTGCCGCGACGTGCTATTCCCTCATTCGTATGGCTGCGGTTTAGGCTGCAGACGGTGCCAGACGGTGGCCTCATTATGGGCCAACAACGGGCGCCAAGATGCGAGGCGGGAAATCATCTAATACGCTGCCGTCATTGCTACCCCTCGCTTATCCCGCGCAATTCGTTTGAAAGCTGCAATTACGCGGTGCCAATCTCGAAGCCGTGGCGTGCCCTCCCCTTGTCGTCCTGTGCCATGCCATGCATTGCGCCATGACAGCTGTCACTCATGATTCATCTCCCTGCCCGGAGCTCGCGGGGGTGCGGCCCCGCTGGCACACGCAGCTCAGGCACAGCTCAGGTGCTTTTTTCCTGGCAAAGGGAGACACACGCCGTGGAATCATTTTGACCGCTTGTCCTCGTGCAACTTGGCATCTCCAACCTCTGGAAAGTGCAGACCTTTTCTGGCGTCGTCGACCATCCTCAGCTTGGTTCCGTCGCCCGGCCTCAAAACGCAGCCATGGCGAGAGTCAACGGGAATGCCCACCTCACGGCTGACATCGCCTTCATCCAGACTCCCCCACCTTCGCAGGACGCGCTTGGGACGGGCAAAGATTGTGGAGTGACGGTCACGAATGTAGGAACACACTCTATCCACTCCGCTGCGCATTAGATCGTCACTAACAAGCTCCAGTCGCCCGCTATCAAGAACGCTCCTCTCCCCGCGGACGGCGCCGGATACGAACAATTCTCGAACGCAGCCCTCGCGACCGGCCTCCTCGGAATCCCGACATGGCTCTCGTGGCAGTTTGGCGGTGGTTTCAAGTTGACCATGTTCTTTGGCCTCTTCACCACCGTCCCCGTGCTCTTGGTCATCTGGACTTTCTTTTCGACCGTCAGCCCGCGGCTGAACGACAAGGTGAAGTTGCCGGGCCGCCCGGTGGAATATTACTTGAAGTTCAAGAAGCCCCGCCATCAGGCCCGGTGGAATGGACGACACAAGATTCCGATGCAGACGTTTTTCGAGATGTACTTTGAGGGGGAGGTCGACATAAACGGCGATTTACTCGAGGTCTTCGAGTATCGGCACGAATGGGCCACCTTCAACTTCACCCTGGACCTCTTCCGATACATTTTTTTTACATTTGCACCGGACGTCATTCTGCACCATCGATCCCAAGACGAAGACCAAGTGCGTCCCAATTACGACCGCGGCAACGACCACTACGCGTGGTTCCTCGGGCCCCGCATGATCTACACGTCGGGTATTATTTCCGACCCCACCCGGGAGGAGACGCTGGAGGAAATGCAGGACAACAAAATGGCCGTAGTGTGCGAGAAGATCGGCCTCAAAGAAGGCGAGACAATGCTGGATATTGGCTGCGGCTGGGGAACCCTAGCCAAGTTTGCAAGCGTTAACTATGGTGCCAGAGTCACGGGCGTTACTCTCGCTCGCAACCAGACTGCCTGGGGTAATGACGCGCTGAAAAATGCCGGCATTCCCGAGGAACAAAGCAGAATCCTTTGCAGCGACTATCGCGACATCCCGGAGACCAAGTTCGACAAAATCACACAGTTGGAGATGGCCGAGCATGTTGGCGTTCGCAGACTGACGGGATTCTTCCGACAGTGCTATGAAATGCTAGAGGACGACGGATCTATGTATGTGCAGCTGTCGGGGTTGCGGAAGTCATGGCAATACGAGGACTTCATCTGGGGGCTGTTCCTCAACAAGTACATCTTCCCCGGAGCCGACGCATCTACGCCTCTGAGCTACTACGTGGGCTGCCTTGAGAGTGCTGGATTTGAGATTAAGAGGTATGAGTTTCAGTCTTGAGAGGAAAACTAGCTAACAACCTTACCAGCGTTGATACTGTTGGTGTTCACTACTCTGGCACCCTTTGGAGGTGGTACCGCAACTGGCTCGGTAACGCCGACGAGATTATTGCCACTTACGGCACGAGATGGTTCCGGGTATGTCGTTTCCAAATATTCTTGCGTTCAAACTGACACTGTCTAGATTTGGGAGCTCTTCCTCGCTTATTCCACTATTGCCTCGCGCCAGGGCTCCGCCACCTGCTTCCAGATTGTTGTGGTCAAGAACCTCAACTCCACCCACCGTGTCGACGGCATCTCTTCGCAATTTGGCCTTACCGGCGCCCTGGAGGCAAGCAAGGCCGGTCGCAAGGCTGCTTATCCTGTTTTGAAAGCGTAGCGGTATTGTTCTATTGGCAACCCGCACGTTCGCAACGGGGTCCAGGGAGGCTCGCTCGGGCTTTGCACTTGACCTTGACAGCGATTTGCAGCAAGTTGTGAGTCACGTCTGACGGTGCAACGAAATTAGCGGTCTTGTTCTACTTGGATGTCCCTTGAGATGGAGTTTGGGAACGGAAAACTTGCTGCATCGACATGGCTGGAATAGAAATAGGGAATGGGAGGAGATAGATTGACGGTAGCTACATAATGACTAAATTTATGGGGTGGGACTGAGTTGTATTGAACTGCGGATTCATGGATTTCTTGTAGTCGGAACCGAACTTGACTAGTCATAATCTGATACAGTAAATTGAGTGACTCGTGCTTGTACGTCATGTTCATGGCTGCGTGGATAAATCGATAAGGTGGGGATGTGATGGGGTTTCTTGTGGATATGGTCGTTTGAGCCTGTTGAGTTCTTCGTGAGTGACTTCAGGTTCAATTACTTAGTTTTAAAATGTTTACCAGCCTGATTGAATTTACTGAGAGTCCATATGTTTTAATAGTAGAGGGTAAATACCACGAAATTAACCTTTGTCCGTCTCAAACTACCAGCCCCTACCTCTATTATCCATAGGAGCTGCTAAAAGCTCAAGTCTTGACACCCTACATGTACCTATCTCACGGCTAGAGCTGGTTTCCCGCTGCTATCGCGATTGGTCTCTGACGCCCATTGACGCTGAGGCGTCAACGTATCGGCTCTGACTCGTGTGTGTTGATACATCATTTTCCATGCTGGTCAGCGTGTCCTGATGATAGGGCCATAGTTTCTTCTTGCGGGCCTCTGTCACTTGTAGCTCTAACTTCTCCACCTCCTCTGTTCGGTCCTGGATCCAATATATTGATGCAAGTCTTCCCACAATGATCAGTGTATGCAGATGATCACATCCTCGTGTCCTCCTATTCATCTCAATGACTTCCTCCTGTAGTCTCTCTACCTCCTTCAGTCGGCCCTCCTGCGAATATATTGATGGAAGATTCGCTATGCTTCCCATCGCATCCGGATGATCCAGTCCTAGTTTCGTCTTGCGGGTCTCCATCACTTGGAGATCTAGCTTCTCTGTCCTTTTCTGTCGGCGGTGCTTCCTGCGATATAAAGTATGTCGGAAAGATGTCTTCCCACGGTTCGTTGTTGTGCTGCAAAATCTCCTGCGATGTCGAAAAGTTAGAAAGCCAGCCCCGATTTTCATTCTTCTCATTTAGCTTAATCCTCAAGATTTCAAGTTGTTTACTTTTTTTCTTCGAAATTTGGGAATACTCATCAGAGTCGCATCCCTGTCCGGGTTCCAGTCACTCCACGGGTTCCAATCATCCACCGGGTTCCCATGAAGCCAGTTCCAATCACGCAACGGGGTCCAAATCGGGAACTGCGCCTGGTCGACGCCTCCGAGAAAAGAAAAGGGGGGGGTTGATGCTTTCCACTATGGGGACAGTAGATTCGTCAAGACTAGATCCGCTAGGACTCTCGACAGTGTTTCGAAATGACTGCAATGCCTTGTAAACGAATTTCTGGCTTTCAATCATTTCTTCAGAAGAAAGTGCTGCTCCTTTGCCAACGATTTTCAAATCGCTCGTGTGCACTATGGCATGATCTTTCCGAACGTTATTGCTATGGTTGGAGCTAGTCCAGTCAATACCTGAAGAAACTGGCACTTTGGATGTGTTGAGCGTATGGAGTGGCGAGGAGTGACTCCATGAAGAGAAGCCGTAATTCCGGACTCGCTCTTCTTTCGTCAATATTCTAACGCGTTTGAAGGACGTTATCTGCTCAGACAGGTCCTGCCAATCTTCGGGGTCCCATTTTCTTTTCGGTTGAGGGCCGGAAACGCTGGGGCTGTTTTCAAAACTTGTTTTACCGAAACTGTGTGGTCGCGACCACGGGTTCGACATTTTTGGAGGTGAAGGGGAATCGACATCAACGACATCTATAACTCTTTGATAGATCATGTCACAATTACAGCTATGAAATCAGCATTATCCAAAACAAACACTAGTCTGGTAGTGCCTCACCAAGTCACTTCGTCAGTGCACAGATTCTCAGTCTCTGTCCAACAGTGTGGGCATCGGTTCCTCTCATTTTTTGTTCTCGTCTTGCGCTCAAAGGTCAGGGCCATGGAAACTGACTGTCCTGGGCGAAATGCACCTTCCCATGGCCTAGAACGAGTAATCTCGCGTTGAGTTGCTTGCTCGTGTAGAACAAACTCTCTCCTCTGAATCTTATCAAAGCCTGGCAAGCCTTCAAACCGTGCGACCAAGACCGCATCAAATACATTCCATGATGTGATAAACTTCAGGTGCACAGGAGCTATCCGTCCCATAGCATCCTCGAGTATGAATGGTCGTTGGTTCAAAGACCGATCGATGCGAGAATTCAATGTCTCTTGGATGGAGAGCACGGCTTTGTAAGTCGCGAGATTCACCATGAAGCCCCGGTGCACAAGAGTCCTGACGCTGGTGATTAGCCGACTAAACCATTCAAATTTGGTCAGGAGACTGCGGGCCATGCCCGTCATTGAAGTGGACAGTTTGACGTTGCTTTGGATCACCTCGCGAATCTCGTCTAGCGCGGCTGCTTGCTCATTACGCACTATAGCCGTTGTTGTCCGAGAATTCTGAAGATAATCGAGACTTTTGACGGCTATGGCCCTATAATTGGACAAGCGAAACAAATAAGCCTTAGTTTAAGAATTGGAAGTGATAAACTCACACATTCGCCGTTACAAGCATCATGTTGATAGCATTGCAGTGGGCAGCGATCTGGATTCGAAACTTCGTGATCTTGTCCTTAACCGAAACCTCCCAACGGACCTTCATCCCAAATCGTCCAACCAACCCTGACGACGAATTCTGGCTGAGATGTCGGTCATATTTCTTGATCTCTTCATGCAGGGTCTCCAAACTCATTCGACAATTCCCGATGAGACTCGGGAGCTCACTCAGGAAGCTGGGAATGTTCGCGGCGTTCTCATTCTTGCGCACCACGAGCTCGACTTCAAGTAACGTCTTTTCCAAAGACCGCAACTCTGTCACTAGACTTCGATATTCACTTGCAGAACCCTTCGAGCTGTCTAGCGCATCCACGATTTGCTTTGCTAGAAGACAGACTGCGATGATGTCCCCAACGGACCCGAAAGTGATTGAAGACATACCCTCTCGGACCCGGATTTGCAAGCAAGCAGTAGGCTGTTCAGCAGACTAGACCCTGCGACATGAACCGTTCCTTGGTGCTCAAGGTTGATATTCCAAATTTTCGATGCCAAGGCTGACTAGAATTTCCCATATAAAATCCTTTTTTTTAAAAAATCTTAATATACTTAATAAATAAGAGACTCAGATAAGTAAGTAACTTACTTAATTTTCTAACGTACTCCATAAGTGAGTCGGTTACCCAAGTGAGTCGGTCAGTAGGTATTTACACCTTAAATTGCTGTTTTTTATACAGCTTTTAAAAATTAAAACTAAATATAAAACGGCTAAAACTTTTAATATAGGTTTATTAAAGCTAGATCTATATAGTAAAAAAATCACAGAAATTCTACTATTTCTTTTATAATTAAAAATCTTAAAAAACCTAAAAAAGATACAAAAAGACCCACTATTTAAGGTTTCTAAGGCTCTTATAGGGTAGAATTTCTGAGAATTATTTTCTATATATACCCTATACTAATTAAGTTATATTCTGAATTTCAGCTATTTTAAGCCTAGTTTGGATTTTTAATAGCTTTTTTAAAATCGTGATTTAAGGTGTAAATATTCGTGACCGACTTACTTGGGTGACTGACTCACTTATGGATTACGTTATCTTAAATTATACTTATTAAAAAGTTATAACTTTACTAAATTAAAATTAAAAAGATATAATTTTAAATATAGGTTTATTATTATATAATATAATTATAAAAAAGCTATAAGAAATTCTACTCTTTAAGAAGTATAAAAAATATAAAAGTAAATCTATTTTAAACTTACTTTCTAATTTAATATACTTCTTAAAGAGCAGGATATCTTATATCTTTTTTATAGTTATATTATATAATAGTAGATTTAAATTTAAAAATATATTTATTTAATTTTAATTTAGTAAAGTTATAAATTTTTAAAAATTATAATTTAAAGTAAAAAATTAAGTAAGTTATTTATTTATTTAAGTTACTTGCTTATTAAGTATGTTATAGGAAAATAATAAAAATAAATTCATTATTAGAATTCGGCTTGAAATTGAATAAGGGAATTGATATACGGGCATGACATTTTTAATACACGGGCATGACTCTTATACGGGCATGACTTTTATGACATCTGATTGGATAGGACCCTCTTTTATTAGTACATCTGGTTCTGCCGACAGCTCTAATTTGTACCCAGAGTTTAGTTGTCCATAATCATCCCTTGGTGGCTGACGCGACGCGATCCAGCTCTCCATCAGATAGCTATCCATTGCCAGTCTCCCAGCCCTTGACGATAAAGACCTTCGTTGTCCCAATCTGAGTCTCCTCCTAGCTCAGAGAGCAATTCCAGAAGCCGAACCCGATGGCCTAGCCCGAGCGATCAATGACGTCCTCGAAAACGACAGCGACACTCTGAACAAGCACGACGATGCCGATGTGGAAGTCCTAGGTAAGTTGACTACAGTCTTGTTATTCGCATTTTCGCACATCTCTGCTGAGCGATGCGATACGTGCGGAACTTACACTAACTCGAGACAGTTCCCGATGCCAATCAAAGAATTATCGGCTTCTTTGGTGGCAGTAATGAGGACGGATGGCAGTCTATCCACGAGTTTGGAATCGTCACGGCGCCAAAGGATCATCCCGTTCCGGATGCTGTCTATGACATGCCTGAGCTGCAGAACAACTCAGACAGGGGAGCTGGAAGGTCACACAAGAGGCGAAAGATTGTATGAGTATCCCCAAATTCAAAGTGTATCGTGATACTAATGAAACTGAAACACAAGAACAAGCTGACTCCGACACTGAGGATGAGGACACGTCTGAGGACGAAGACACAGGATACGACAGTGACTCGGATAATAGCGATCTCGACGACTAAACATTCTCCAAACGCGGGGGTGTTTTTGAACAGGAGTCAGGAAGTGAATGAACACACGGGAGTGGGTGTTATTGTTAGCCACTCGCACTTACTACAATTTAGCAGCAAATAACTTGCACTTATGCTATTGGCAAGAAAGCAGTGAATATTCAGTAGGAATAATGGCACTGCGATATGTGTGCAGGTTCCAGTTTTTTGTTCGTGAGAATAGTCACTTGCAACTGATCCACCAGACGGATAGGTATTGGGAGATGCGTCAGAGACTGTTTATGCCAAACCCAGTGATAACTGTTCAACAATTTTGAACCCAATTTCCCCATATAGAACATTTGCCACATGCACATTCACAACAACCGCACCAATTACTAGAGACGGAGTGAGGTTAGACATAGATCAACTCGCAGAATGAGTTCAAATAACACCGTCCTGCATGTGACGATTTGGAAGGTATTATTCTGCTGGATTTTTGCGGTGATTCACCACTGAAATTCGCGACCTCGGTGCGTGTTCATGGTTCAGAATTCGTTTACACATGCGTCTTCAAGCGCGGGTGAATGAGCCTCCTGGAAAGCAAACGCAATGTGACAGTTGGCAAAGAAGAGTGAGCAGACCAAACGAGTGAATGAAAAATGAAGTATAAAAAGCTCCAAGTACATTTGTACTTTCTTCTTTCTTCTCTTCTACCACCCCCACACTAAAACCATTTCATCCAGACACCGTCACTCTACGACACTCGATACCCTCCCTCCCCAATCTACACAGAGAAAATTCATCTAACAAAGACATCGTCACCCACGACGCCCAATATCTCCTTCGACATCAAAACCACACAATCAACCCCACAACCAACCACCCGCCATGTGTCGTCTTCTCGTTCGCCCTGTCCTTTGCGACATATGCTGGAGACACGTACGGACTGAGTATCAGGACGAGCCATGCGATATTGCCCTAGGGCTCCGCCAGGGCTCTTGCCCCTACCTAGATGATGATGAAGCGAGACAGGAAGTAAACGATCCACTCTACGTTGAACTGACCAAGTGTATGACTTGCGAGGAGCTAATCGCCATTATCAGAAACGCCGTTGAAGGCAAGGGACACGAAGATGGAGACGAGGAGACTGGAGTCGCCGACAAACCATACGGATTTGAATCCAACGGAACTGAAGTTGCCGACACGCCAGACGAAGGTGAATACGACGACAACGGATTTGCAGACAAAGTGTATGAACATGTTGACGAGGGGCATGTCGGTCGAGACGAGGGGAATGGAGTTACCGACGAGGCAAACGGAGGTGAAGACAACAGACATGCCGATCAAATTGGCGAAAACAACAATGTCTAGGAAGAAGGCTTGGCGCGATATGGGTTTGATGATTTTGAACCCCCTTGATAGCGGTCCAAGAGATTTGTGAGGAGTTGATTCCTACAGGAACTGACGATTTGCACATGATGTTAACAACAGTCGTCCTCAGTACATTAGACAACAATAGCCTCCTTTACTTTTCCCCAAAATCAACTAATTGAATTCATCATCAGCTACCACTTAAGTTCTAAGGATCTACTCATTGTGACCATAAACGGTACTTGCATGGGTTAAACTTCATCCTTCGGCTCTCGCGCCTATCCGCTTTTGGCTTCGAGCGACGACCGTTCTCACGTCAGCCACCCTCAGCCATCACGCAGGGTTTAGTGTCTCGATTGAAATGTCAAGTCGCTGATTGGTCTTGACAAGGTTGATCGTGCGTAGTCCGTAGACTGTTCATATATCAAGCCCTAAGGGTGTAGTCTGACAATTTTCCCCAGATCTCTTCTCAGATCTCTCCTCCATTGTCCATCACGCATCGCCATTCATCGCTCCAATGGCGTCGTCCATCATCGGCAACGCCATCCACGATGGCGTATCAAATCCAGCGTCGCAAGGCTTCGTCGCTGACCTCCTCAGTCGCACCTCCAGCGTCACCGCCATCACTGCGGCCGTCATCTTGGGAGGTGCCGTGTTCCTATCGCTCCTAAACGCATTGGTGGCGCCGAAGATGGACCCGTCAGAGCCTCCAACGGTGAAACCCACGATTCCGCTCATCGGTCACATCATTGGCATCATCCGTCACCAATCGGATTATCATCGAATCGTTTAGTACGTGCGGTTCACCCTTCTAAAGCCTAGGTCGACATCGCTCATCTGCTGACCACGCCCAGCAATTCCAATCCCTCGAAAGAAATCGTGACACTCCCCATGCTGAACGGCAAGATGTACTCTGTTTTCGACCCCCAGCTCATCCAGACAGTCTTGCGCAAGAAGCTGGCCTCATTCGACCCCTTCACCACCGAGTTCGCCCAGAAGACGTTTGGCCTCACCGCCGAGACCTTTGCCAAGATTACAGATAACCCGCAGCTCGTGCCTGACTTCACAGATGCCATCCATTCCAGTTTCCAGACGGAAAGCCTTCACAAGATGAATGTCCACTTCTTGACACAGATTTCTAACAAGCTGGGCAAAGTCGGCAGTGGCGCCGGGATTGTAGACAGTGTCAACTCTGGAAAAGAGTCATTAATCGACAGAGGCGTCCAGGTCGAAAACCTCTACCTTTGGGTTCGGGACATCATGAGCATGGCCACTACCCGTGCGCTCTACGGGGACCATGACCCTTATGTTCGCGATCCATCTCTCATCGAGATGATGTGGTACGTGTCTGGCCGTCTCCAGCATCGCTCCGCGCGCTGACCGAAAATAGGACCTTTGAAAAGTCTCTCCCATACTTGCTCCTCTCCCTCTTCCCCTCAATCACCATGCGCAAGGCATACCTAGCTCGCGCGAAGCTTCAGGCCACTATGGCAGAGTACTACACGGCCGAGTACGACCTCAAAGATCCCACTACGTCTCAGCTTGCCATTAACCGCGCCAACGCGCTGCGCAAGTACAGCTTCACGGGTGAGGAAATCGGCCACATCGACGCGATTCTGCCAGTTGTGGCCACGACCAACGCGGTGCCTACGTTTTACTGGCTGTTTCTATACGTGCTTGCGAGGCCAGAACTTGTATCGCGGTTGAGGGCGGAAGTGTTGTCAGCGGCCACCATAACCAGCAACACAGATGGAGATGGGTCTGGCCGAACCGCGACATTCAACATTGCCAATTTTGACGCTCAAATCCCATTGCTCATCAGCTGTTACAGGGAGACGATGCGGCTCACGAACCACTCCGTCAGCATGCGACGCATTATGGGCGATCTGCTTGTCGACGGTTCAACCGGCAGGCAATACCTCCTCAAAAAAGGAACAGATATTCAGCTCCCGGCCGGAGTGACGCACTACTCAAAGTCGGTCTGGGGCGAAAACGCATCTGAATTCGATCCTGAACGCTTTCTCCCACCATCCCAAGCCGTACCGGCCGAGAAGACCCAAGCATCCCTCGACGCAGAACGGAGAAAGAAGGACGCGTATTTTCCCTTTGGCGGAGGACGTCATCTGTGCCCCGGGAGGAATTTCGCGTTTGCAGAAATCATGGGCCTCATGTGCGTCCTGCTGTTGGGTTATGACATCGAACCGGTGGGAATGGAGTTTGCAGATTTGAAGATGGGTCCGCCCTTGATGGCCAGTAGCGCTGTGAAGCCTGAAAACCGTGGAGTTGGTCTTGGGGGCAAGATACGAAGGAGGAAGGGTTGGGAGGATGTGCGATGGCAATTCAAGTGCTGATGAACATGGCCAGTGTGTGATTCGGGTTGATGGCAGCGAGGTCTTGTTGAATCCGATTTGCGTGTAGCTCAGGAATGAGTGCAAGTGCATCCAAGAGATCGGCCTGGTTGTTGTGTAACACCTGTCCGAGACACCTTGTTAGCGCCTGACTTCAATATCTCACGCGGATGAAGTGGTTTGGATTGACGCCGTGTGGGAGCGTCAAGAATATCTTGTTAAAAAATATTCTCTGAGACTAATCCTACTATAAACTTAACTACAATAAGACTTTGATCATTGGTACATTCTACATTGCTTCGTGGACATGGAACATAATTAGCGCGTGTTGTTTCCCTCACCCTAGAGTCCCGGGTAGCCGATCGGCCAGGGCCTGGAGCTCGAGATCTCCCAACCATTGACCCAGAAAAGACCCATCTTACAAGTTTCGTCACGACCGCCCTTGAAGAGGATTTCTTCTGTAAAACATTGTATCAAGTTATATTTAGTGAGCGCTACAGATATGGGCATTACGTGGACACTCCACTACCAGAGGATAAGTGGATGGCATCGGCTTTTCTTGGCCATGCGAAAAAGCCCCGACGCGAAAAGTGGGGAGATCTCCGTGCTTCTCTAACCGCAAATGGCTTAAGGCTGATGAAGGTACGTACCGAAATGCGAAATGCGAGGTGCGAGATGCGAGGCATGGATCAGATCAAGTGGAGAGAAATCCATTCATGGCTGTGCTTTGGTGTCAACTTGAAGATATATAAGCACACTTTCTAGGCTCTCTTTCATATTATCTTCAGATTCAACACCTTGGTTCTCGTATTCTCTACCTCCAACTTCCTTTCGACTAGCCACAATTAACTCCCTCCTCACCGTCACAATCCACCAACCGAACTCACCATGGCCGAAGAGTATGAACTCTACGACTATGAGCCCTCGTCTGCCGCGGCCATGATCTTCCTCCTAGCCTTTGGCTTGGTGACCATCTGGCACGTCTGGGTGATAATTCGACACCGAGCATGGTACTTTACCCCTTTGCTTATTGGGTGCATCAGTAAGTCCTCGCCGATCCCAGTAACCACCGTCGCTCGACTAAAACGCTGCAGTGGAAACCGTCGGTTATGTCGGCCGCTTCCTCAGTACGTCCAATCCATCGAGCCTTGGGCCGTTCATGATACAGACCCTATGCTTACTCGTGGCGCCTGCTCTTTTTGCCGCCTCCATCTACATGGTGCTTGGTCGCCTCATCCTGTTCCTTCGCGTCTCGACCCTCTCCCCCATCAAGCCAACCATTATGACCAAGATATTCGTCGCTGGCGACGTCATATCGTTCCTGATGCAGTGCATGGGAGGAGGCCTTCTAGCAAAAGCAAAGACGTTCAACACACGGGCAAGACGGTCATCTTGCTGGGCTTGGCCGTCCAGATCATCTTTTTTGGCTTGTTCATCATCGCCGGGATTGTGTTTCACCTTCGTATCCACAAACGCCCTGCCCTGTTGTCGGTTGAGGATAGCAAGAAATGGCTTCAAGGCTGGCGGGGTGTCATGACTGTCCTCTACGTGTCGAGCGGTTTGATCTTTGTGAGATCTCTCTTCAGACTGATCGAGTACATGAGTGACAGAGACGGACCTTTGATGACTCACGAGGCCTTTCTCTACATTTTCGATTCGTAGTTGATGCTGGGCGCAGCGGCTACTATTGGTATCTTTCACCCTGCCAAGTACGTCCCGACGAAGAAGGAAATCATGGATCTACCAGATGTGTAGGTCTAATATCGGCGAATTGAGCGGTTGGGTAGATTAGCGATGGGGGTTTGCTGGTTTCATCATCGTAAAGAAGTCCGCCAATGGGTTTCCAATGATAGGATTCGGATTTCGTTGCCCCTTAAGTAGAATACTGCCACACATTTAAACATTTAATACACTTGTCATCGAAGCCTCGGAGATGTAGCTTACCGCGTTTCGTAATTCACTGTTATAACATTTTAGCCAGTGGGTAACAAACTTTCATGTGAATTGCTCATTGCATGACCGAGGGCTTCCTCATATTAACTTGGGTGTCCTGGATCCAACCACATCTCGAATTTGCCTCCCAAGCTTTCTCAATATTCTTTACGAGGAAGGATAATCAATTCCAGGACTCCTGGTGTGCCCAATGTTGCAAATGGCGGGAAAGCAACATCGCCGAATGATTTCATTTATGGCGATGAATTAAATAAGAATTTGTCTGGCCACAGGTTGGCCGTTGCCGTATCTTCATCTGATGGATTGAACACTTGGCTGACGAGATACTTGGTCAACAAAGTTTTTCCCTCCATTTGTACCGCCGTCGTTGGAATTGATAAGAACCTGTGCCATTGAGGACCTAATGCTTTCGTGATTTTCTGTAAATCCTCCCTTGCAATATTCTCATACAGCCAGATATCTGGAAACTATCGAAGAAATGCAAGATAGTGGGCCATTAATATCAGTGCTCTCGGTCTTTCTTCACGAGCCAGTTGAACAAACCGCTCCGAAACATGTCGGAATGGCCAAGACTTGAGTTGGGACACGATCGATGATGTCGCGGGCGATTGTCTTAGCGAGTCAAACAGCATGAAATTCCCGACGCTGCTCGATTGAGGTCGTCGCGATATACCCAGTCGTCGTCATCCTGGACCATATGCAGAGCTTCTTTTAGATCCAGCGTTATTGGTGAAGTGGCCTGGGGGTATTCAAAGGGCCTTGAGGCGACGGCAACGCTTAATCGATGGATGTCGTCTTCGGTTGGACCACCAGCTCCGCGAGGCGGCATAAAAGTGCGAGAGCCAACGTTGAGTGCCAAGAAATTCGTGAGCCATATCCCCGAGTATCCTGTAACCCGGTCGGCCGCAAAGGACGTCGTCGCCAAGAGCAGGGACGACGCGCGGATGGCGCGCATGTTCTTCTTCTCCGAGATGTTGTCGAGTTCCCTGCGAATGGCGCAAATCGCCTGATTCCGATATTTCGCCACGTCCAACGTTTTGATTGAATGGTTATTCAGACTCGCCATGTGTATGATGGCGACGAGGAGAACTGTATCCAAGAGGAACGGGTGCTCAAAGGCAAGTAAAGGTATGTCAACCTGGAGACCTTGGAGGACCCATTCATACATCTTAAAAGGTTCCGCAAAGGTTCTCACGGTAACAGTACCGTAGTGATGCATTAGTCGAAGCTGCGTCATATAATTCCCGCTGTAGTCGAAACACCTAGGTACTACGTTGTGCGTATCACGGATGGGTTCACTCGATGTCCTCTCAAGGATAGTGAGATATGATGTCGCTGTTGAAGAACCAGCTGTTTCGACATCAGATGCCTGCTTCACGCGCGATACGTATTTGCACTCATCGGTTCGACGAGCACAAGCCGAGCACGTAGGCTTGGCTTCATCACACTGCCAATTACTCAGTACGGTCTCCGCGCCAGTCGTGAGAAGGAGCCTACCTTGACACGCTTGGTCTTGCAGTTGACACACCCTCGCCGCGATTTGGTGTGGTGTCGAATGTTTCTCATTTGCCGAAATACTAGAATCATACTATAAACAAGATTCAAAAAAGTATATAAAGTAGTAGCTTGCAAACAATCCGACTTGCCTATCGCCCAGGACCCTCCGACGGATCAAGTTCAATTTCGGGTGGGCGCTTGTGTACAACTGTATCGCAGTCCCTGTGGCGGCCAGGTGCCTGTACCCTATCGTGAGCCATAGCAGCCATGTACGCCTTGACCCTGTTTGGGCCAGTTTGGTAGCCCTTAGTAGTATCTCTGTTGTGACGAGTTCGTAAGAGTCCGTTGCCTCCCCTCCTTTTGCGGTCCCTTTTTCAGGGGGTTCCAAGCACAGAGTGAAGGCACCAGAGGCTCGGAGACAGGATACTGCTGCTCAACTTGTGGGTTAGCAGTAGGTAGGGGTACAATTCCATTCCAACTTTGAATCGCACACCTCCCTTTCCACAGGAAGGGAACCAGCAGCTATTTAGGCATATCTGTCTACCTTACTAGTCACTGTGGCTTCGGTGTCAGTCAAGCCATGGGGGGCATAAAGACCTAGTTCGAACCTGATCGCCTCATCCAGTTTGCACAGGAGCCAGCTCCGCCAATGCCCACTGCGGACCAAGACGATCCTCCTGCGCCAGTCAGTTGACCGAGTTCCCGGAAACGCATGTTGACCTCTGATGAACAGAAGTCTGTCATGAGCAAGGTCACCTCCATGACAAAGAAATCCTTACCCGTCGAGCCAGACATCCAATCACTCATTCTTCGTAGCCGCAGACTGTTTGAGGCCGACTCCCGTCACGAAAGCAAGCCGGAGGGCCGTCTGTCCCTATAGACTCACCAGGTTCACCCAATCTTCAGGCCTCTAGATATAAGGATTCCAGAATACAATTCCGCCTAAAGCTATCCAACTCCTATATATATATATAGCATTATATATTAAGATACCAATCAGAATCCCTCTCTATATCTATAGATTATTTATAATATATAAAATAATAGCTTCACTAAATATAAATAGAATATATACTGCAGTAAGTTAGTTGTAGATAATCTGGTTATCCAGCGCATTTTAGTAGCCGGGGCTATAGCGTTAAAGAAGCTCGCAGGGCGAAAGTAAAGCAACAGGGCGCCGACTAAGGCTCCAATAGGTTTGAAGTAGAGGAATACCGCGCAGTAGGCAAGGGGGGAGTTGAGGACTGGCTCGTTCGTCATTATTAAATGTCGGAGAGCGGTTTGTACGACGTAGTGAAATAAATCCGTATGATGAAAAAATCGAAAAGCGAAGAAGCATGATGCGTATGACAGATAAGACAGCCTAAGTCTCCTGAAATATCCTGGAGTGCCTGGAAAGATGCTAATTATAAAGCGAGTCACTCATAGTTAGGGCGAGATTATAATGTGAGCGATTGGTTACTAAGTAGGAGGTAGAAGAAATCACTCTATACGAGACTAAGCGATAAGGGCAACCAGAATCCAGAAATATTCAGGTGAATAAGTAGACCCTTGGTGCCAAGGTTGTTGTTGCTGCGTTTGAGGTCGGTCTATCCATGTAGAATGGCTGTCGAGCACTCTATCAATTTGCATCATTCATATCCCGCGGTCTTACCTGGTAACAGCGAGGGACGCCGAGCTCTTCCGCTTAAATGGTTTTATCATATCGTGAAACAGCCCGGCGGTCGCTTCCTAGGTTTGGTTTGGGAGCAACCCGATCTGTCCATTGCCTAGCTTCAAACCAAAGTGTGGAAGCTGGACCGTCGCAAACCGGGCCAAACCACAAGCATCTTCTCAGCCGCGGATGGATCGTATCCCAGTCTGTGTTCCGTGCAATCGTTTCGATGTGATTGAGATACGGAACCTGAAGCCTGGTGAACTTCGCAGAGATGGCGCCCAAGACTGTGGCCCAAGTCAAAAAATCGGTGACGAGAGGGTCCTCGGTGGGATGTTCCTGCTGTATATCCTCTATCAAACGTAACATTCTCTTCGAGTGACGAAGTTTGATTCCTGTGTGCGGTGGTGTCGGAAGAATGACCATGTCCACGTAAAGAAGGGCACATAGTCGGCAAATCTCATAAAGGACGTAGTGATGCTGGCGTTTGAGCCCTGGTCTGGGCTATCTCCGGACGCAGCTAGTCGTGTGTACGGAGCTATTGAAAGAATGGTATGGGCCACCCAGTCGCAGTTGTTGAGCAGTACGTTAAGCGATGCCGGAGCTCCTTGTCCGCCGCGGCAGTAATGGTCGAGGGCTACGGTGATGTCGGCCATCACTTGGAGGGGCTTGACCATCTTGCGGTCAAGATAGACGGGCCATGATCCATCTGAGCCTGGACGGAAACACTCGCCCAGGGTTGTGAGCATTTGGATCGCTTCTGGGTCAGGCTTCCATAGACCTCCGTGGAGCATTGATTCCAGCTGACGCGGACATGAGAACCTAGGCGGGGACCCTGTCCGACAGCTGTGAACTATATCAAAGCTAACATCGTGAGTCAGCATAGAAGATTCATGCCTGTCTGAGAATTCCAAGATATAGAAACGTACAGAGGTAGAACATATCCGAAGGTGTGCTGATCGAGACATGATAATCCGCCTTTCTGCTCGATCAGATAGTAGAGTGCATTAATGTGTTCCTCACCAAAAGCCATTCGGCCGTAGACATTCATATCGCGGTGGGTAGCTAAGGGCGACAACGGGTGTGGCTCCGGCCGATCCGAGCGGTCGAAACTCCCGTGAATGGCGAGGATGAAGATGGCGAGAAATAGGCCGTGGTCGACCTCAGAAGAACCAGGTTGGTACTGCTCTATTTTAGTCCGCAGTGCCTGGATGGCCTGGATCTTCCTTCGTAGTCCCAATGCGATGATACGATTCTGCGTGTCGGCGGCTGGGGAGGAAATCAGGTAATGGGTAGATGAGCCTAATATCTGAGTATAGAATACGACGGGGGATTCCATGGTTTGCGAAATCCATGACCGCGCTATATAATGCTTGTCAAGATCTGACTCTCCAAACGCCGGTAGCGTCCTGCTAAATGCTGAAAGTTCTCGTCAGAGCTGCTTTATTTAGCGCGTAGTTATCGGCTATGGTATAACTAACTGTAATGAAGCAGGAATTGTTCATCCCGTGTCGGTTCTGGAACAGCGAGAGAGTCGAATGGATCCATGGCGCCAGCCGCGGCTGGGCTTGGTGGGATGCGTTGGCTTGGCGGAAAAGCGGCATGACCACGGTGGGGTTCAATGGCCAAGGGCTGGTCGTTGCTGGCAGTCCCGTCCTGGGCCTCGATAGGTTCTTTGGTCGGTCCAGACCCTTTGCGGCTGTGAATTGTTTCTGGAGAGTAAGATATGAACTTGAGGTCTCTTGGCCGCCGTGTTGCCTTGAGCCTAGCTTGCCGCGAAACATGAGCACGTGCCTCGGCATTCAGCTGCCCGTCGTCGGAGCGACGTGGATCGGATTGGCAACAAAGAAATAATAATTCACGACCATGCATTGAAGCCATTTTCTTGCCAAACAGGGCGGAATGCGGCGTAAGCAAGATGAGGTGGAATGGGGAAAATGAATGTGTGAGCGTCGGCTGAGAAGGTGGAGGCCCCTCCCTTTTCGTCTGTGTTTGGGAGGTGTGGTTAAAATTAGTACGTGCTAGTCTAAATGCCGGATGTCTCCACAGTTAGTCATCCTTGTCGGGACGGCCAGCGCTTGTTCGAATGTGGAAGCCGCAGGGCTAACTTAAACTTACTGGTTGTTGCAAGTTGATCTTTACCAAGCTTGGAAGGTGGAGTCTTTCTGTTTTCGTCTGCTTCTCCAATTTTGCTCTTCAAAGGCCTAGGGTGTTCCTAGCGGCGAACATGCTGCTTCTCGTTGTAATGACAAGGACCCTTGTGCCTATCTCCAATAACAACTCGGCAATCTCATATCGAGAGACATGGCAATTAAACCCCTGAGATTTTACACAAGTTTGTCGAAAAGGTCTAGTTTGAGTAAACATGCTCCTTAGTGATTTCAGACTATTTTACACTTATTGTCTCACCGACGAAGGTCAAGTAATCTTTGAGGCTAGAGATCAAACGCGAAAGCTCCTTCACTTCTTCTCTCGAAGCACGACCTTCCAGTACATTCACTCTGGGCGCAGCAAAAATTTTCCGCGTCCTTGAATGGCATTTATAATAAAGTACAGCTCTAAAGATAGCAAGTTCATTCTCTGGCCCTCCTTCAGACGAAGTAGCCTGCGATATGCTTTTACTACAGTAGATGGTTAAGTGAAGTGACAACCTAACACTTTCCAAGAGCGGCTATCATGGTACAAGGTCAGCAACGAGCACACGTTACCAGCTGCGTGTAAGAAAGTGTACTAACCTTTAGTGCATCGGCTATCGGTGTAGGCGCCAGACACGTAGCAATACCCTTTAGAATGCGGGAGGCGGTCCCAAGTGCTACAAGACCACGACCATCAGACACGCCACGCCGTTGTCGACAGGTTAATAGTAACTCACCAGTTGCCTTCGTGACAAGTTCCCTTCTTGTAACAATCAAACTTGTACTCCTGGCCCTTGTACACTGAGTACTTGATCGGATAGTTAGTGCCAGGTCCACTGCGGCAGAAGGCGCGGTTCGAGACGTTGACGATCTTGCACTTCCTAGTGGAGCGTGCAAAGAGGTCACGACCCACGAAATCAGCTTCGCTCTGATCAACGCTCATGGGCTCAGTTCCTGTGACATATTCGTCTAGTACGATGCCAACGGGGCCAGCGTCCGCGACTGGCGAAGCGAGGACGCCGGAGAGGGGAAGGAGAGAGGCAACAACGGCAGAGAACTTCATTTTGAAAAGTGTGAAGGAAGCAGAGTATAGCTTGGGATGGTGCTTAAGCGAGGATGGTGTATCAGCAGTGATGGAGATGGTAATGGAGGTTCTCTGGGAGATTGCTCTCCTTTTTATTCCTCGCCTACGCCAGCTTCTACCGTCCTTCCGGGTGAGATTTATTACAAATACTCGATCCTCGCAACCATCACAATGTAAGCGCGGAACCATTATTGCCCCGTGGGTGCAGTAACTGAAATAATTCAGCCGCGCAAACTAGGTCACCAACAAGCATATTACTGACAGGGTTTGCAGCTCCAGCCCGGGTTCGGAGCAATGGATCATCCAGTTGGTGGCTTGTGTGGGGGAATATCGTTTAATCCCTGAAGATCTATGTATATTGTGGAGTCCCACGTTCAGCCGCAGGGCGAGATGATGCACGGGGTATTAGACAGTCCCGCTCCAGTCTAGCTTCACACACTGCAATGCACTCCTCACTTCCCTGAACGCACTTGTTTCCCTTTGCGGTTCACACTGCGGCTTGGTAGACCTTGTTTGCTGTAGCCTTATCAAGCTGTCGCGTTGGTAACTACAACGACAACGGGAAAATGGTACCTGCTAAGCATAATCATCCCTGAAGGAACTGGCCAAGGCGGTTAGACTGACCCATGTGCAGTAGGTCTGTGGGTCAAGACGGATATTTCGCTGTATTGGCAAAAGTGCTTACGACTAAAATTAGAGTTAAAGAGGGATTAGACATAGTTCTCACCCTAACTTAGCCCTAACCTAAAATGCTCGCCGTTCAATCCAGACACGGTTTATTCCAGCTGTTTCTCCCTATCGAGCCTTGCGCTCCTTCTCTCCTCCTGGGTTTGAGCGTTTTGGGTACGTTACTGTAGAGCTCTTGCGGTCAACGTGTGCTGGCGAGCCTAGCCCTATGGAGAAGATTTCGTTTCTCCGGAATATCTGACAATGTTGACGACGCTTTTCCTCCTTGTCCGCGTCCTCAGGGAGAGCGAGTTCCCCACAAAAGGTGTCTAGCGCATGAGTGGATGAAATGACACTTTAGCCGACCGCCGAGTGCGGTTAAAACGAAGGGCTCCTCGTGCCCTGCCCCACCTGGTAGGCTCACCCGTTGGGCTATCGGGAAACTCAAGCAGTTCACCCGTTCGGATCCAATTTACAAAACCGTCAACAACCAGGATATGCGATGTACGATATGGGTACCCAAGGACCCCCCAATGACGCCATTGCCTCTGGTTGTCAGATGGCACGGCGGTGGGCTGGTCACTGGGGAGAGAGATGACGAGCCATATTTCCCGACGTGGTAAGATATTTACCAGTCAAGCTGCATATGCAACCCCCTACGGTTGGAATCTAAGAGCTGACTCCACGTAGGGTTATAAATCTGGCGGCACTCCATTCCACGATCATTGGCAGCTTCGATTATCGTCTTCTTCCGGAATCCACTGGTTTAGATACCCTGTCAGATCTTCAAGATTCCTATCTTTGGTTGCATCGCTCCATGCAGACGCATTTGCAGACAGACACGTCGACTATGATTGAGGCAGACCTGGCACGCATCCTGATAACTGGCGAAAGCGCGGGTGGATATTGTGCCATTCAATCAGCGCTGCATTGGAATCGCGCACTGCCCCATCCGAAAGCCGTCATCGCGCACTACCCCATGCTAGACTTGAAAGATGCATATTACCAAAAGGCTGGGCCAAAATACATTTGGAATAAGGAAAGTCCATCTGGAGGTGACCAATTCCTACTAGGTCACTTGATTTCAATGCATCCTGGCACTATAATCACTAGGAGGGAGATTCCAGATAATGCAACGTATGACCTGTTTACACAGGTATGGGAATCCGGAAGATTTCTTGAATTTTTGGGAACCGATACCTCATTGTATCCGGTGGAGGTTCTTGATTCTGTCGCGGAAGAGAAGCGGAAGACGTGCCCAGTATGGATTTTCCACGGGACAAAGGATACTGTTGTCCCTTTCCAAGGATCTCAAACATTCTTTGACAAGGCAAAATCATTGAAATTGCTGGAGAAATGGGATCTAGTATTTACCAAGATAGACGGCGAAGATCACTGTTTTGATAGCATGCAAGAGTCTCTGGAGGTTAAGTGGGCGGCTGAAGGAAGAGAGTGGCTTGGAAAGTACTGGCCGTGAAATGAAGGAATTCTATTGTTATATTCCGGGGCTATCAAGTCCAGTAGTGACTGCAGTCAACTAGCTAAAGAGATGAATTTTGTTACAGAGTCTCAACCTTCACTCAATGCCATCTCTTCGTATTTCCTCTCGTGTTTTGAACCCTTTTTCAAATGTCACGTAACTTGGCAGCGGCGTGTCATCTTTCAAGTCTGTGAACGGACACCAATGTTTATGCAGCCCAAATCTTGACTCGGCATCATCAGCAATGCTCCGAACGAAATCTACGGTTGAAATTCCACGCAGTCTCCCCTCGATATCATTAGGATCATCTTTATACCACCCCGAGTAGAACTGTGGGTCGGGAGAATCGCGTAGTGGTAAGATATCTTCGACGACTTGATATTTCTCTCCGCCTCGGCAAGGACGGTAGAGAGCCGGTGGGGAGACATAAGACCAGTTCCACGAAGTGTCACCGTCGAAGAACATCCATGTGACGCGTGCAGCTTTGACGAAAGCTTGGCTGGGGTCCGCGTGGAATGACTGCTCGAGGGACTCCTTGATAAAATCGACATCGTTGCTCGTAGCAACGCCGCTCCTGACTCTGATACGGGCAGATCGAAGCTTTCGTAGATTCTCACCGAGTGACCCCAGACGCTCTTCCATGTATTGTGTCTGAGACTCAGAATCTGCAAAGGCTTGCCGGAACTAGTTCTTGTCAACATCAGTATGCTTCACCAAGCATGATGATCGCAACTCACGGCTCTCCAGAAATGACCACAATCCGCGGCACAGAGATAAGGCTCAATACTTGGTATCTCAAGACTTCCAGCGCCACCGACATTGATGAAATAAGCCGGCTTAGCGATCTTGGCGGCTCGGACAATCTTTCGACACATCTCAATGTATGGCACTACTATCTTATCAGCGCTGATTCACCCTCAAAAGTTCCGAAATATCGACTTGCTGTAAATTAAGGCAGCTTGACCGGAAGAGTGGGGGCTAAACATGCTGAGATCGTAAGGTCAACTTAAAACGAATGCCCAGGGTGTGCCATATGAACCTACTTGACGACAACATCGTACCCTTTGAGTCCTTCGATCAAGTGCAAGAAGGGCTCTTTTTCAATGTCAAACTCTTTTGGTATGTACAGAGCATGTCTCCCAAGACGTGAAGGTGTACGTGCCATTCCAGTGACACGATGACCTCTGCTCACCAGCTCGACGCATAGATAAGACCCTCCATGGCCGGTTGCACCGATGACAAGAACATTGAGCGGCTTCTGCGATTCCATTTTGGTATAGAGACAACTTCGGTACTCGTTTGAAATCTAGATTATTCGGACGAGCCGTCACCTTCATAGCCAGGTCATCCTAACATTTGAAGCAAGAGAGTAGTCATGGGGAACGCGGGGGATAGTTCCGATTGTGGGGTCACTTATCCTGCCCCACGATGAACCGAGAGCCCACCCTTTGTGCCTTACTCCATAGAACAGTATGGGGTATTGTTTGTGACTTGTAGTTCCTCCGTGTCCCCGCATTGCGAGCGTCGGGCACAGAAAGCAATTGCTGCTTCGTAAGTAGGCTCTGCATTAAAGCTTGGGCATTCCATCGTATCCCCTGCCAACGGGTGCTATATTAGTTGGTGAATTCTCTTGAATTCTTCACCTCAACTTCCTCATTCCTCTTGAACTCCTACCCTAATTGCCAATAAATAATGATAGCGACACAACTTGCTAGCTTTCTCTTCGTGGTCACTCTGATGATTGCCATCATCAGAGGATCTAGAGCACATGCACCAAAGGGTTTCAAGCTTCCCCCAGGCCCGAAAGGATGGCCCATCGTTGGCAATGCTATTCAGTTGGGTCGATACCCCCAACGCCAACTCCAGAAATGGGCTGGACAGTATGGCGGGCTGGTCAAAGTCCGACTTGGATGGGAGAACTGGGTGTTTGTGTACAGCCCTGAAGCCGTCCGGGAAATATTTGACAGGCAGTCTGCGAATACCTCTGGAAGGCCGCCCCAGCCAGTGACATCGGATGTCTTTTCCGGCGAGAATAGACTTCTCCTTCTCACATACGGCTCGAGGTGGCGTAAAATGAGATCGATTATCCACAGGTCGCTAACGCCGAAGGCGTCTAGCGTTTACAAGCCATCCCAGCAGTTCGAGGCTATTCAGCTTATTCACGACATTGCAACAGACGAGAAAAAAGAGGAGAACTTTTACATGCATGTTCGTCGATATACTACCTCCGTGGTTCTGCTTAGCACTTATGGGCTTCGTGTCTCCATCTGGGTAGGTCTAGCCGACTAAAACAGCGCGGCAAAAATATCACGGCAGCTAACAGAGGCCCAGGACTGCGAAACTATCAGAGAAATCTACACTGTGCTGACCGAGTTTTCTATCACTGCTGAGCCCGGGGCCTACATTGCAGACCTTTTTCCTCCGCTCGGGCGCCTTCCCCAATGGCTTCAATGGTGGCGGCCTACGGCGACGCGAGCGTACAACAGGCACACAGCGATCTTCATGAAGTATTGGAACACATTAAAGGAGAAACTCGAACATGGAAATGCGCCCGAGTGCCTTGTCAAGCAAATTATGGAAACCGGCATTGAGAAGCAAGGCGTCACCGAGGTAGAAGCTTGCTGGGTGGCGGGATGTAAGTTCATTCAATGGCTGGTATAGGGGTCAAAAACTAACACCCGACGCTACCAAAGCCATGATTGAAGCTGGGTCAGAAACAACATCCTCTGCTCTCAACAGCTCCATCCTATATATTGCGGCACATCCGGAAGTCCAGGAACGAGCACACGAAGAAATCTCAAGGGTTGTTGGTGATGAGAGATCACCGACGTTTGATGATGAAGAGGCCCTACCCTATATAAGGGCGATGGGTAAAGAGATCCTGCGGATTCGGCCTGTCACTACCATTGGAACTCCTCATTATACGACGTCCGATGTGTTTTACAAGGATTACTTTATCCCTAAGAACACGGTCGTTTGCATGAGCCAGTACGTCCTGCACTTCAACCCAGAACAATGGGACAACCCCGACGTGTTTGACCCTTCCCGGTATTTGAGTTATCCTCACAAGGCTGGGGTATACGCCGCTGGAGGAGATGCTGTCCAGCGCGACCACTACGACTTCGGGGCCGGGAGACGCATCTGCCCAGGCATGCACCTGGCTGAGAACAGCCTCTTCATCACACTGGCCAAGCTCCTGTGGGCCTTCAAGATCGAGCCCCCTCTCGGAGCTGATGGGAAGCCCTTGGCCATGGATCTGTCCGACGCAGCCTACGAGGACGGGGTCAATACGGTGCCGAAGCCCTTCAAGGCCCGGTTTTTACCCCGGAGCGAAGCCAGGATGGAGGTGCTTCGTGCTGAATGGGTGCAAGCCCAGAAGGATGGCTTCTTTCTGGGTAGCGCAAAGGTTAATACCGGCGGAGTTGTTGTGGCACCTTGATCATGAGCGGAGAAACCCCATAACGCGGAGAAGCTAGTCTGGTCACAGGGGCCCATGGCAAATCCAGACCAGTGCCTAACGCTGCAAGGCGCAGAAGACAGGGATCTACTCCAGCTTCCCCGCAGAGAGCCCTTCTAACCTTGCCTTTACCGTAGTAGTTTGATTGCTTATTGAGGACTGATTCATACGCTTCCACTGAGCCTCCCCGCCCTTCCGGGCCCCCTCCCTGACCTCCAGATGCCGTCCGGCATTATCCCACATCGTCCTGTTGACTGTTGAAACAGCCGTCGTAGAGTTCGTCATCGCCTTCATCAAGATCGTGCTGCATGTCCTCTGGTCCTGCTTCTAAAACATCCAATTGTCAGCACCGAGCTCGCTCGTCTAACCCGCCTGGATGTCCTTGAACACCGACAAGACCATCACCGTCTCCGTCTCCCGCAGTCGCCGACCGCGCCGTAAATACGAATGCCAGCATTGTCCCAAGACCTTCAAGCGCAGTGAACATTGCATTCGCCATGAGCGCATCCATACTCACGAGAAACCATTCTCATGCCAGTACTGCCTCAAGGCATACTCGAGGAAGTGCGAACACCCCCGTCCCCGCAACGTCCTTCTGTCGCTAACATTCCTAACCGAATGGAAGGGATCTGGTGACAAGGCACGAGCGCACTTTGCATGCCGATCGCACATCCAGTGCACCAGGCCGTCATCAGCAAGTCTGCCAGCTCGGTGCACGCGACGTGTTGTTCGAAGAAACAGCAAGCGAAGAAAGTCCCGGGTCCTCCGAGGACGATCCAGAACCAACCATGGCTGTACGAGCACCTCCCACGCCGCAGGATTCTAATAAAACACCTCCAGCGAATCATGGGACAGCTTGTTGCTGCGTATTTCCAGGATCAGGGACAGTGCCAACTCCAGACATACACATGCCAACGCCGAACCAACAACCATCGGCTCCTTTGATTGACACGGCCCGGCTTCAAACGCCACCGGAGCTCCTTGCTACTAACCTCCAAGTGGACATTGACATGCTTGAAGAAGGGGATGACGACGACACTGGTGCAGCAGCCGTTCTTACAGGCCAAGAGCTGCAACGGAGGGAAAATGGCCCTGGCCCTGGAAACGAAGCCGAGCAACATGTGGGAATAGTTACAGAGCTCGATCCAAGCACCATGGACACGATCGACATGTTACAAGACATCCAAGTATCACCGAGCGACATGACGGACTTGTTATTCCCCTCTCTCGATATTCCGTCGTTTCAAGACCATGTCGGTCAAACCCTCCCGGAGAGTGTCCAGTTGAGCGGGCATCCTAATGTAGACACATGGTCACATCTGGGGTTTGGAAGCCAAGTACATCGCAGCCTACTCGAAACATCTTTCTGGGGCGCCGAGAGTCGAGCTGGCGAGACAGTCGACCCTCCGCCGCAGCGAGGATTACCATCGCTGCTCCAGGATACAGCCCCGTCAGGTATGGCCTTTGCCATCGACCGAGCCACCCACGATGCGATGCAACAAGATCTAGCTCGTCGTCTGCAAAGAGATACCGTCTTCAACCAGCTACCGTCAGCCAAGCTCTGCCAGAACTTTTTATTGACTTACATGGAATGCTTCCACGGCCACCTGCCCATCATTCACCTGCCAACGTTCGACCTAAATAAAACTCCGAGCCCGCTAACCCTAGCTTTGTGTTGCATTGGAGCTCTCTACCGTCTGGACCGCAGGCGGGCACGGCAGTTGTACGATTTGGCGGCGGAAGCTGTAGAGAGTGTAAGTTGCAATCATGCCAAGCTAGGAACTAGACCAGGTTAATTGGTACATGTGCAGGTGATCGTTCCGTCACGATGTTCCAGCCCGCCCACGAAAGACTGCCCTCTGTGGCTTGTACAATCGAAAATGCTTCTGAGTATCTATTCTCTTTTGGGCGGCGATAGTGACCTAGCATCATATGCTATGGAAGGCAACGGCTTCTTCTCCGTGGTTAGTACCTTCAATATAGCCAGCCATGTATTAGTGGTGCAGCCGAAGCAGAAACTGATATCCCCTGAACAGATCTATAAGAGAATCCGAGGCCTGCTTGCCCAGCATACAAGCGACCTGTCTAATATTAGTTGGCCTGACTGGATCGAGCGTGAATCGTGGAAACGAATGCTCGGAGGTCTCTACATCACGAGCACACTGACCATGGTCATTTATGATGTGAACCCTGGTTTCACTGTGGCCCAGGATCTGGAGCTTGAAACCTTTCACGCCGAATCCTTGTGGAATGCCCGAACACCCATGGAGTGGCGTGAGCTTTGGTCAAAACAACCTGGCCATCATCACCGAAATGTGAAGGATGTTCTGGATGATGTGATATCAGAGGGCAATCAAGAGCCTCTGGATTATTCCCTAACGCCCTTTAATGCTCTCATGTTGATGCATGCAGTGGTGGTGCACATGTGGCAGAGACTCCAGGTCATGGAAACGTTTCCGCCGCTCTCGTCCAACCCGATGTCGACAGACTGTGCCCTTGGGTCCTGGTTGATGAAGAGCTCTTTGCAGGCTCTGGCAAGATGCCAGAGTTTGCTTCGGGGAACCCGGGGCCAGCATGAACCCCAGCACGATTCCGATGACGACTCAGAAAGCGCCCTGGTCTTTAACTGCCAGGCCGTCCTGAGGATCGCGCATATCAGGCTGTTCAACGTCACGTCCAAGTTCAACCGGATGTGCTTGATCACCATGGATCCGGGGTTAATCGAGACCTCGGCATCGACCTATGTAGCCGCGAAGCTAGATAGAAGCCCACAACTGCTCAGTGCAGTGACAAAGGCTTTTGAGGGACTTCGGATCCCCGTGAAGATGGGGCATATGCTGATACGAAAAACAGCAGCGTTCCGATGGAGCGTTGAGCAGGCCATCTCGGGATGGGACAGTGGTAAGTGGGTCTGACGGGCTACAAGATCTCGTCCGTTCAACCTTGAGAACCCAGCTGCTGACAGAGTGGTAAAAAGCCCTGTTCGTTACGAAATGGATTCATTCAGTGGAGATCGACAAGCTCAATGGCATTCCGGCCAACGAGGCGGAGGAAGGCTTCTTCGCCAACATTAGAGATATACTAGAAGAGGCCGATTATGACCTCGACGAAAGCAAGTCTTTGGCTGCGGGGGTAGCAAGAACGTGGGGTTGGTTCCTCCAAGACGTACGTACTTGACCTCCCGGTGTAACCTCTCGTAAGCACTAATATTGACCGTCATGGCGTAGGTGTGGGTTTGGGGGATCACTCCTCGCATGGGGGCTATACTCGATCATCTGGCTACGGCATATGAGCGAGCTAACCACGACAACCGTTGAGACATGGGCTGTGTGCTCTACACCGTATGCTGTACAGGTGTTAGAGAAACGAAAAGAGCTGAGTATAAGGGGGGCAAGCTAAAAGTGAGACGTTTTCGTGGAGTCTTGGGCAAAATTGTTGGGGATGAGCAGATGATGACGGAGATTACACGATCCGGGTAGGTGGTAGCGAATATCTCGACCAGCATGCCACTCGTTGACTCGCCCATGAAGCGCACTCGCTTGATTCCAAACTGATCCAGTGCATCCTCGATCTCGTACAGAATGGTCTCAAGAGACCAGTCGTACCCATCCTGATCCCTGAGGTTGGGGTAGCTATAGCGTCCGTGAATGTGGGGTACCACAACCCGCATCCTCGATAAGGAAGATGCCCCAAGTTATTATTCATGCAGATGATTCTGACAAGCCGTGGAGAGCTACCTGAGAGCCATGGAGGCTGAAAATGTCGTCAAACACGTAGACAAGGGGAGTTCGATATCGCGTAGGGAGCCACTGGAAAGCTTACCATGTCGTTTGAATGTCAGTGGCTACAGCATGGCGAAGACCGACGGTTGGGATGTCAAGGTTTAATGAGGGGTTGTATTCCAGTTTCGTATGGGGTAACCCAATCTGGGGACTTGGGTCTACTCGGTAGTAGAAGGGTAAAGAAGAGGGTGCATATCACATGGAAGCACGAGATATGTCATAGATTCTGACCCTGTCAACTGACATTGCACAATTACATTGCTTAGGTTGCAAGTGACATTCAAACCAGACCAACTATACACCATCTATTCCAATGGCTTTTACTTTCTGGCACGAGTCTCTGTCCTCCACACTCATTGGTCTCGAGGCCCAGTCCATCCTGCAGTTCCGTGGCATTCCGTATGGCACAGTAACACACCGGTTCGCCGACCCAGATTCCGCCGTACACTTGCCAACTCTGCTTGACTGCACCAAATACGGGTAGGTTGGAGTACTCCAAGATGCTGGAGCACGACGCTGAACTCTGGCGACCTTAAGCCCTCGATGCCCACAGGTGCCTGTCGACTTCGGGCATGTACACCGAATACCAAGAGACGTCGTAAACTCCACCGAGCCCGAAGACGAATTCAGGTGTCTTAACCTCGACGTCACCATACCGAAGAAGTACCTCTTTGACGGAGGCCGTCTTCCAGTCATGGTTTGGATCCATGGTACGGAATACAGAGGCAATTTGCAAGGTTCTCCGAGAAACTAATCAGCAAGCAGGAGGCTCACAGGCCGTGACGTTTGGAAGTGCCGCTTCCGGTGTTTGTGGTAATTTGATCAATCATCTCTCTGTTTCTGGCTGACATCCTCCCAGATATGAAAATCATTGTAGGCGACAGTTTGCGGCTCGAAAAGCCAATCCTCACCGTTTCCATTCAATACAGGCTCAATATCTTCGGAGTCGGCCACGAAAAAAGCTCCAAGAATCTTGCCTTACGCGATCAAGAATTAGCCCTTCAATGGGTGCAAAAGCACATATCGGGCTTTGGTGGTGATCCTGTAAGTCGCAGACCTCGAGAAACCGGGTGCCTCCTAAGTGTAACGTTCGAAATAGGGCCAAGTGACACTCGCGGGTGAGAGCGCAGGGGCGGATTACTGTCATGCAAATCTAATTTCGAACTCAGAGGATAGAGTAGAGCAGAAGAGTATCAGAAACACCAATTAATGAGCAAGTTCCTAAGTTCAAAGTCGAACCCTGAATACGGCTGGTTTTACTCAGTACATGTTTGACGGCGTGGGAGGCCCAACACTGCGAGTCGATAATTTAACAGTAGAAGGAAGCGAGACACTTAATTTTGCCGCTACCCTGCTCACAGGACCGGGATGGTTCGTCAGTTACTTATATATCACGGGGGGAAAGGAGGTCCAGATTAGTACAAGGTATCTCGCCTCTTCCTGGCTGGTTGCGGCTTGTCATTTATTCGCCGCTTCCTTCAATTATGAAACGCTAGGTACTGGCGAAATAAATTCCACAATCTCTCATGGTTCCTTACTCCTATGGTAGAGTGATTGCCGTTAGGAGGCCTTGCCGAACCCAACCTCCTCGGGTGTGCTAAGACTACACTTTGTACTATTTCAAATTTGTATCAAACGGGCTCTTAAAAACAAATACTACGAGAGATATTTTTCCTCGGAATCCGCGAAAAAGGCACTATTATTAATACTATCTACACGTTGCACATTCCTCATTTTGGCAAGCTGATAAGAAGAGTGGGATGATTTGCACTTTTTATTATTCCTCCTTCATCTATCGGTGGCCGCAACTTGTTGGTAATGGAGTCCTCGAATGTCCTGCTTGCTGGGGTGTCCTCACGCACAGTCTCAATTTCAACTTGACTCCTTACCCCAGCAGAATGCAATAAGGACATCGAGCAGCTTATCTAGTCCACCTCCCAGCTCTGCCAGCTCAAAAATGGAGACATTTCTTCCAGTCTTCTCCTCTCGCCAGTCCAAAACCTGCCTTGACACGTCGTCATCGGCTGGCCCGTATACAACTACCATTTTACTGTCGCCACTGAATCTTGGCAGCACGTCCTGTCCCCAGACGAACGATATGACGTCTTCTGCTAGCGCTTTCGCCACAGCTTTGTTTTTACCACCATACCTCTCTTCATAATTACCCCAGAGGTACGCAATGTCAAGTATATGGTTGGCTCGACCTTGGTGAATGCCAGCCCATGGATTTCGTTCATTGAAATGCCCAAGTGTGAGCTGTGCTGGATACGCCTCACTCGCTTTCACCAGAGGAGCGTAGTATCCAACGTCAGTAAGTAGTTGGGTGATGTTGATTAGAGACTCCTCGTCTGCTCCCCCCTGGAGAATACCATAGTGGTCGAGAATTTTGCACGCTGCCGTGTCGCCTAAGCCGTCTATCAAAAAGAGCCTAAAAGCTTCTGTGATGCCGTTCAAGCGTGCGCCTAGGTCAATGATAGCGAAGAGAGAGCCCTTAAATCCTTATTGTCAGCAACTCTCTCTGTCATCTGGGGAGGGCGACCATACGTCGAATTGACTGTCCAGGTAAAACAAGCGTTCACACCAATTGTTGCCTGGCATTGGAAATTCCTTAATGTTTTCAAATGTTGCTATTGTCGGGATCAACTTATCGTCAATGGCAGGCCCAGGTGGGGTCTTTCCATTCAGCGCTGCGTCGACAAGCTTCTCTGCTGGGATGTTTAAGAGGGACTGGACTCGATCCTTGCACGAAGAGCCCTCGATGCTCAATGACCGAATGGCAGACCGATACACTGACTCGGCTGATTCTGGTGTTTGTGGTTTTACCAGCAGAAAAGAGCCGCCGAAGAGGACTGCTTGGTGAAACAACGGCTCTTGAGACTGCATGTGAAAGTTGATGGATGCTGTGACCTTGGATCAGTCGCTCAAGCACACACCTGAGGCATACTAAGATGCTGTCTTACCTGCGCCAGCACTCTGACCCATGACGGTGATGCAATCTGGGTCCCCCCCAAACCCTGAGATGTGTCTTTTTATCCATTTCAGTGCAGCCCGTTGATCCCGAAGGCCTCTGTTGGATTTGTAGCCCGCATCGAGCAAGTCTTTCGACGTCAGAAAACCTGGAATGCCTAGTCGATAGCTATTGGGGGTGTTAATCCCAACTTGTCCAACTACGGGCGGATGCAGGTAGCTTACTTAAAATTGACTGCGACGATGGGCTTGCGCAGGCCGATTGACTGTTGAACGATTCGGGTTTGATCGTACTGAGGATAAGAGCTCGAGCCAAAGTTGAAGCCTCCACCATGAATGAAGACTAAAACGGGCATTTTATCTGCATATTGCTGTGGCACGGTTATGTTGAGATTTAAACCGTCGGTGTCGGACATTGGTGGGACATCAAACTTGGGTAAGGACTGCTGGATGAAGGACATTTCCATATCCACGGAACCTGGTGCCATAATTACAGGCGGGCTGGCAATACCATATCATGTCAACAGTGATATATGGAGGGTAATAATCAGATAATACACACCCGTGCCTGGTTGCAACAATGGGAGCTTGTCCGGAATACTCAACATCTTGAGGCTCAGAAAATCGATTCTTCAGCGACGCGTACTTGATGCCGAGAAATTGAACCACACCATTTCCCAGGTTGCCTTGAACCTCTCCCAAGACAGGATGATGCAGAATAGTCGTTTCAGGGAGCATTTTTGAGGGTGAGAGTAAAACGGGTGGTATGAGAGCTGAAAGTCGAGTAAATCGGAAAGGCTCTGTTGGAAGAGGGGGGTTAGGTTTGCGTTTTGCTATCAAAACACTTCGCTGAACATCGCTTCTATTTCAGAGGCTTGACTGTCGCATCTGCGTCTTGGTTTAGAAGGGCGGGCCTTAGACAGCACAAAAGAGTCCCTCGTTCTTCATTTCTTCATGTGGGGTAAAGTCGTCCCCCCCTTGGACGGTGATGTTTGTGGGGTACCCTTATGCTAAACACACTCCCATTTTGCCGTCTAGGTAGACATGGGGTACTAATACGACAATCTAGTGGGAGGATATCGGTATGTTCTGGTCAAGTCAGCTCATTCTAGTAGTTCTCTTTCTTACCATCTACCCTCTACCCTACCCTGGCTTGAACTTATCAAGGCGTCGTGTCCACCTGCATCCCTGACGATGACTGCTCTCACAATGGACACGGGCGGAAAGCATGTCTTCACCGCTTCTGGCACCAAGATTCCAGTTCTGGGGCTCGGCACCTTTGAGCCTGGCTCGAAAGAAGGAAGCGGTCGTTGTGCCACGGCGGTAAGAGAAGGAATTCTGGCTGGCTACCGACATATCGATACTGCAAGCCTTTACGGCTGTGAAGAAGAGGTTGGGGAAGGGATCCGTAGCAGTGGTATTCCTCGGGAAGAATTGTTCATTTGTACCAAATTGTAGGGACATGGTACGATTCGGCGTCTCATCTGGCTAATCATGACACACAGCTGGCAGCAATATCATCGACCGGAGGACGTCGTGAAGAGTCTGAATGACAGCTTGGACCGAATGGGTCTCTCATATGGTCATACTCCCAGTTTGTTATTTCCTGGCCGCTACTGACTCAACCCAGTCGATCTTTACTTGATGCACTGGCCTTTGGCCTTTGAGCGAACGGATGAGTTCGAGGTTCAGTTAGGGGCAAACGGCAAGGTACTTGTCCTAGAGTAATGTTCAGCGGCTCATCAGCGTTAACTTTGATATTAGCCTGTCGTTGATGAAGAACTTACACGAAACCACGAGGCAACCTGGAGAGCAATGGAAGCTTTGGTGCAATCGGGCGAAGCACGGGCAATCGGTGTATCCAATTTTACCATCTCACAGCTGCAAGCGCTTCTCAAGTTTGCAACCATTAAACCCGCCTGCAACCAGGTTGAAGCGCATCCGTGGTTTCCCCAGAACGAGCTTTTGGAGTTGTGCAAAAGGAATGGCATCGCTTTCGTAGCCTACTCACCCCTTGGCAGTCAACCAGGAGCTCTGCACAAAGTAACCGCGCGGCTGCTGGACGACGAAGATGTCATGGCCGTGGCCAAAATGAATAGAGTAGAGCCTGCTCAGGTTCTCATTGCATGGGCTAGTAAGTTCCTGTGAGCCTTTCGCTGCTTTTGGCGCATGTTGACCGCTTCCCTACAGTTCAACGAGGAACCGTCGTGATACCAAAGTCAGCTACGCCTAGCAGAATTGTTTCCAATTTCACAGGTATGTAGCAGTCCTGCGCAGTTTGCACATAACATTTCTGACATGCCGGATGTCGTGGGGCAGTTCCGGAATTATCTTCAGAAGATTTCGATTTGATTGATACAATCTGTGATCGACAGCCAAGTAAGAAACATCGGTTTGTCAATTTTGACGAGATATGGGGTGTTGCACAGTTCGAAGGAGACAATTGAATTGAAATGGGAAAATTTTAGTTAGATGGTCTGTCTCGACAGCTGACGTATGATTTGTGCTTGATACAAACCCAAATGGTACAAGACTGTGGTTCTCAAAGATAGCTACTATTTAATTAAAGACTATACTGGAATTTTGATAATCTTATACATCATACCATGTATGGATGCCAATACGAAGCGTCTGGGCATAATTCCTAGCAGAATTTTTCTCGTCGAGATACTTATTTTCCTTGCTGAAGCATTATCTAGCAACGCAGTTGGCTTGCATATGCCTCTTTAGACGATGCTTCGTCCGCGATGTCGACGGGACCCAAGGTCAGGATGCACGTCTTCAACAACACGAAGAGGGTTATTTGGTCACCGACCACCGCTCGGGCCTCCTTCAAACTTACCGTAGTTGACAACGTGCCCCTGTAACTTTCCAGTAAGCCACCAACATGCATAAGGTATTGACAAGGCAACGTGCGGTCAGTTTGGACGGCAAAGTGTATGACTGTTTTGGTGTTGGTGCAGGTTTATCCCTAACCCCTATATAAGATGATTTTTTAACTTTTTTAACAGCAGCTTAGCCACCTCGACGTATCTATCCAGAAAGAACCTTGCAAAAACTTTATGGCGCACTCTTGGAATGCCGAACACTTCGTGGTTGATTGGTAGCCAGGACCAGTCAAGGACCCAGCGGCCCGTCCCTTGCCCACTAATCCGAGGACGGATCTTGACGCGCTTTGCCCGGAGACCGTTGACCGCGGACATGGACGGGAGTAAGCGCCTCCATAAAACAAATCCTGGTGCTCATTTTCACTATCAGCCGTTACCTCCCTCCCAAAATAGTGATGTACCGTGTCAGGCCAATGATCGCAAAATGCACGAAAGCGCCTCTGCCTACTCGGCGGAAGTCTAAGCCGCAACTCAGCCACGCTACAGCCTCGTTAGGCACTCACCGTAGTACCCGCTGATATTCCCCTCCTTCTTCCACACATGCATCTCAGACTCTTCAACCGCAGGTTAGAGTCTTCGAAAACTAATTCCTGGACCATCAGAACATTATTGCCTGCCATGGGCCGAGGCGGTCGGACTCGCCGCAAGCATCATCGCAATCATCGACCTCTCCGCCAAAATCGCCACTCTGCCTTCAGTACTCCACCGCTGTCGGGAACGCTAGGGCCGACATCACACGCCTCGGAAGCCGGTTGGACGACCTAGGCACAAACCTCCAAGGTGTTCAGCATCTTCTTGATGACCTGAATAATCAAGCGCTCGCGACATCGCGAAAACTGGTCGACTGTTGATGGCTGCACATCAGAGTTTGGCGGCACCGCCCAAACGGGCAAGGCGCGCTCGCCGCAGGGCAAGATTCATCTGTCCAGTACGAAAGTATGAACCAGAAACAACTTCTAGGAACCAAGTTAGACGGGCCTGGAAGGCGCAGCCAGGTGCGACCTAAGGTTTCCGTTTTCCGAAGTCGACAGCGGCGTGCCGTAGCAGAATCATGATTATTGAACGCGACGCTCAAGTGGCTAAGAGGAAATTTTGAGTATCGTTTCTATTCCCAAAACTACCGAGATCGGCTAGGTCAAACACCGATTACGATGCGCTCTACGTAGTCATGACAGATTTCTGGGAAGCGACTCTGATGGCAACCCGTTACGTACAATAGACTTCAAATGGTAGATTGCCGTCGCTTGTTGTGCTTCAAGGGACACTATCATCAGCGGGCTTGCTGCCGCGTGGCCATAAGGCGATTCTGCACCTTGTGGATTACGGGCAAGCCGATAGTGCTAGTCTCCCGTTCTGTCCGTCCCCGTCTGTCTGCCCCCCCCCCCCCCCCCCCCCTCCTCAAAGATCCAATTTTTTTTTTGACAGCCGTCTCTGATATGTAACGGCGACGATTTCTCCCCCCCCCCCTCCCTTTTTTTGCGATCCCCCGCCAGTCGTCGGGACATCCGTTGGCTGATTGTTCACAGTTGTGGGGTTTGCCTCAGCATCACCATCAGCACCATTACGTGTCGGCTTCAAGCCCAGCTGCTCAAGGTTTGTGGTTTTGAGAAGGCGGATGGTTCTTTGTTGCAGCTTAAAGCAACAGTCGAGTTGAAAACTGTCAAGCCAAGTACTAGCGTGCTCGTTCTGGGAGAACACGATCCCCAGGGGATTTGTGCCGACCTCAATCGACGCAACGTTGTCAAGCTCGACATAAACGTACCGGCCACTCGGAGTTGCTCGCTTTGAAGTGTTGCCCAGTTTTTTGAGATAATTGGCCACCTCCCTTTCACCCGCAAAAGCCACCTTAACGAGGACAGAAATCTCACGCGGTGGAGGAGATCGTGCCCCGTCGTCGGAAGCAATTTGGCGAGCAAGGAGACGAACAATGCAAAGCCCATGGGCAATATGGGGCTAAGGAAGCTTTGAAAACGCGGAGCACTCCGGTTTTAACATCCTGGAGTACTTCTCTGCTGGCTGCATGAGTCGTCTTGATGTGCAGGTACATTGAGCCATTAGCGAGTGTCTTGATCCTCTAGCCCAAGTACGCCACCTTACTCCCGAAATGGCTGGCTTATAGAGACTAGTCCCCTATATGTACAGGGCTGTCAGTTTTCCCACAGCGGTCTAGCCCCTATAGTTATAGGGCTCATAGGCTAACGATGACACCACGCACCCAAAGATAAGGATAACCGCTCTCTACTAGCAAGATTTCAATTCCCCTCGTTCTGATGAGAAAATATTGACATAAACACATTAAAGTCCGCAAACCTGTTTAGCTTGAACCGTCGTAGGCAGAAACGCCCAGGTTGCCTCAGTAGTTTGGTTGCCTTCTGCATTATCGGCCAGCCTAAGCCCAAAGTGTGCAGAATGCCTACAGCAGGTGGCTTAGAGAGGCTGTGCCGCAACTATTGATGGCAGCTGAGGTCGTGATGAAGCCTCACCCGCCACTCTCACTGCATTAGCGCTAGGCTTAATTTCTCGAGAACAGTGTTATCTCGCCTTCAAGACACATCATCGCCCATCTCGTCGGATTCACGAGCTTCCTGTCAGTGCTGTCAGAGTTCCATCTGCTGTCGCGATGGATCCCCTCACTTCACTCGGTCTGGCCGCCAACTTGCTTCAGTTTGTCGAGTTCGCCACGAAACTGGTAGGAAAAGCCAGCGACATCCACAAATCAGCTGAAGGAATTCTCCCTGAAAACTCAGAACTGTGGGACATCACCACGCGACTTCAGGGTCTGACGCAAGCCATCAACCGACGGTCAGAAGGACCGCTTTCCAACCAGAATGGCGCCGAGACGCGGGCACTCCAAGAAGTCTGCGATGAGTGTAATAAGGTTGCGCTGGAGTTGAATGCTCGGTTCTCCAAGTTGGCAACAAATGGGCGAATGTCGAGATTCAAGAGCTATCGACAGGCTCTCAAGAGTGTGTGGAATAAAGAGGCCATCGATGCCTTGTTTAAGCGGCTGGAACGATTCAGAGGCGAGATCAATACATATCTCCTCTCTGCTATCCGGTAAGCTTGTCTGCTACTCTACGCCGATGTCCTTGGTTTGTCTGGGCTAACGCAGACTGTAGAAATGACATGAATACTTTGGCGTCGCGTCAATCCTCCTCCCTTAACCTGCTGCTGGGCGAGGCTATTCAATCTCACGAAGAACACCAAACCACTCAAAAGCTGGTGCAAAATGAAGTCGACAAACTTGAGGAACAAGCAATAGCTCAGCACAAGGAGACACGGAAACAGATACTACAAGCCATTGTCGATCTTGCCCAGACGGGCCTCCAATCAAGATATCCTCAAGGCTTCTCGAGCTCATACTCCAGCGCCAAGAGGAGAGCCGAAAAGATTGGCAAGAGAATGATTCTCAATAGTCTCGCCTTTTCCACAATGGACCGTCGATTTGAGGCAGTTCCCGATGCCCATCAGCGAACGTTTGAGTGGGTATTCGACCGGAAGGATTACTTTCGGGCTGATTGGGACAATTTTGCCCAGTGGACTACGTCTAGTAATGGACTGTACTGGATCAATGGCAAAGCGGGATCTGGAAAGTCTACGCTAATGAAGTTTGTCTTACTCGATGGGCGAACAAGACAGTACTTGGAATCGTGGGCAGGTTCTGATCAACTCGTCATTTCACATCACTTTTTCTGGAGGAAAGGCTCCGAGTACCAACGGAGTATCCCGGGATTACTACGAGCTCTCTTGGTGCAGACATTCCAGCAGAAGCCCGAACTTCTCGAAACCGTTCTCGGAGGCCGACTGAAATCGCTCGTCGAAGTCATAGCGGACCATCTTTACCTGACCCAAGAGGGTCTGGAAGAAGGCTCAGAGTTGCCATTGTTCCCAAACATGCGTGACAAGTTGCAGCATTGGTCGATGAGTGATCTAACAGAAGCTCTTCGCAGCTTGACGAGGAAAAATGTCGGAGACACTCGGTTTTGTTTTCTTGTTGACGGCCTCGATGAGTTTGACGGCGACCACCAGGAAGTCATACAGCTGTTGCGGGGACTATCTCTGTCCGATCGCATCAAGATTTGCGTATCAAGCCGACCTCTTCCAGTGTTCCAAAAAGCCCTTAGCCAATACCCCGGGCTTCGACTTCAGGATCTGACCGAGGATGACATATATCTCGTTGTAGAGGGGAAGCTCCTCAAACACCCAGACATGGTGCGTGTGATTGAAAAGTCGCCTGACAGAGCAATGAAAATTGCAAACAAGATTGTTTACAAAGCATCTGGCGTGTTCTTATGGGTGCACCTCGTCATCAAGTCTCTCATCAATGGGCTAATCAACAATGACTCCATCAACGATCTGGAACATCGACTGGACATCTTGCCGCCTGACCTTGAGGATCTCTACTGGCACATGCTGCGCAATATTGACGCAGTGTACAGACCGCAGACTGCCATGGTGTTCCGAATCTGTCTGCAAGCACAGCAGCCCGTCAGAGCTCTAAGTCTCTCATTTGCAGAGGAGGTTGCCCATGGCAAGAAAATTGCTGTCCGCGCAACGAGGAGAGACATTCCTGAATGGGAGTGTAATAAAAGAATTGCAGAGGTAGCCATCAGGCTGCAAAGCGTCTGCGCAGGACTACTAGAGATCCAAGAAGACCATGTCGTATTCCTTCACCGCACAGTGGGCGATTTCTTCTCCAAGCCAGAGGTCAAACAGCTCCTAGACGAGTTCGTGTCAGGCAGTCAATCCAACCCAGACATGATCATCATCCACGCCTCTATTCTCGAGCTCAAGTGGACGGCCATTTCCTCAGGTGACCTCTTCTGGGATATCGTCGAAGGAGCTCTTTGTGCGGGAACACGGGCTGATCTAGAGGGAGAAGATCTCGACCTGGACCTCATGCATGAATTTGATCAGATTGTTACCTACCGCTGGACAAAAGTACGTAGCTTCTACCATGCTATCCAACGCCACTGGAGTAGCTTTATTGGTAAGGCGCTGCGTGGGCCTGATTCTGCGGCATCTTTGAATCAGACCTTTGTGCACTGCGCCGTCCGGTTCCAGCTCAACTCGTATCTACGACACCGTCTCGATGGCGACTCTTTCAACTTTATCCGGCATCTGGAGCATCCCCTGTTGAGCACGGCTATTCCGGCAGTATTGTCTCCTAGGAACTTTCAGACCTCGCCTGCTCCTCAACTGCCTAGCGCCTCGACGGTCGAGCTCCTATTACGACACGGGGCTAGTCCAAATGTCAAATACATTGACAAGACGCCTTGGGAAAATGCATTGCACCACTTATTCTCCGACTACAATCCGCATCAATCGGATGTCATCTCAGGATACGACGGTCCAGAATTTGGACTCAGGTGGTATAATATCCTCACTCTGCTACTAAAATACGGCGCCGATCCACATACTCCTTTCACCGTGCCGACTCTCAGCGGTGAAGTAGTCGTCAGGTCGTCTCTAGCTACCGCAAGAGACATTCTTCCCCATTTCCACAAAGAGTCTGCCTTGACCCTGGAGAAATGCTTGCTCGCTAGAGGGGTAGAGTACCTGTCTGAGACTCGGTCTGGAAAATCAGTCACAAGCCAGATGAATACGAATTTGACACCGAAAGTGATTACCCGGAAACAGGGACTTCTTCGACAGATTGCCTCGGCGCCGGGGGTGCGGCAGAATCTGCATCGGGCATATAAGAGTGAGAGTGGATTTTTTATGAATTTGGTGGAAGAGGATTAATTGCGGCGGGATTGCTTCTGGTTGGACACTGATACCACGGACATTAGGTGTTGGGATATATTTTTGGCAATTCTTTTAGTATGAGCGTTACTTTCTGAGCGAATTTTACCATTGATCTCATTAACTCGTCTTGCGGAATGAGTCTGAACTACTTAACGTGTTCACGCCATTTTTTTTAAGTTAACTTGGCTATACAAAATAAAACTTGGATTAACGAATCTAAATAATAAAATACTACGTCACCCCTTGCATTTTAGAGCGGTGGTGCAAGGGTTACAATCAGCCGAAGGCTGAGAGTCCGCGGGCCAAGCAATTATCTACAACCATTACATTATTTACGCACTGGAGCAATTTTTGTAACATTTCTTCTTGTCGTGAGCAGAATCGCCTAGAATTATGCAGAACCGTGGTCTATCTTGTAGGGATTCCGTGTAAGAACCTGTCATCTCCGAAGCTACTGATCTGAAACCAACTCGGTTGTAGTCGATCTTGTCTCCCATCTACGCTCCGTGGTTAGCCTGAACAAACTACTAGGGCCACAGAACAAGGATACCTTCTCCAGGACCCTCAAAATACTCCAAGACGCCAAGTTGAGATATTGTGGGAGTCAGCGACACAGTCTCCCCTGCACAGCGTCGTGAACGATGGTCGCGCTGGATAACGGCCAGCTTGGCCCTCGCCCCAGCCTCCGAGGAATCATCTTGCGAGTCCTTCCCCCCCTTGTGGAACTTGGTGGCCAAGTAAGAGTAATCAGCGCTCCTAATAGTCCAATCAGTCCTTCTGGACGCCTCAGACTGCCCATTTAGTCCGTTTGACTTGGCCAGACTAAACTAGCAGTCCGTCTGACTTTGGTTAGACTGGACTAGCAGTCGGCTGAGATGTGCAGACTGGACTGGCAAGAGCGGTTCGATCGGCTGATGTGAGAGGAACCTTTGCCAATGCGAGAAGTGGACACTGGGGTCATAAGAGCCCTTGCCGCCAAAGATATCCGAGAGTGGAGGAAGCGAACGCTGGAGATGGGCGACTCTCTCTTGGACGGTGTGTGTTTGTCCAGGTTCGTCCAGCTCGTGCGGATGTGGGCCTTGTGGCGCGTCCATTGGTGAGCATGTCAATAGCGGAGCGCGGGAATGGGAAGCTTACAGTCACACTGAAGATCGAAGTATGTTCGGAGTACCTGGTCATACACGTTTCCCTGCGCGGTGAACTGAATAGTGTGGTGCCAATTGGATAGACATACGCCCTCCAAGGAGGCGTTCATCTTAGAATCGACTCGTGGAAGAAGCGGGGTAGTACTCCCAATGCTTCTTCGTGGGGTAATTTAACCCCTTGGGGCAGTAGGTCTAGTGGATATTGAGGATGTTATTTCGTTGCTATATATAAATCAGTCGCAGTTGACCAAGTGTGGAAACATTATTCGACCATCGAGAAAGACGAGAACAAGAACAACAAATACAGCCGTTTCACGACTGCACCTCTCGCTAAGCCCCCGAACCGCGACAAAATGGCGAAACCAGCGATCAAGATAGCCTCCATTTCTGGCTACTCGGGAGATCGTCTCGATGCCCTAGTAAAGGTCTTGTCGGGACCTATCCAAGTTGACGCAGTGGTGGGGGACTATCTGGCCGAGATGAACCTATCCTGGCGCCGGATGGAGATGGATCAGGACTCTTTAAAGGGCTCCGATCCGACGTTTCTCAAGATTCTTCAAGCCGCATCTGAAGAACTCGGCAAGAGAATCGAGGCGCGTACGTTTCCCAAGTTGGTCGTCAATGCTGGCGCTCTCAATCCCCGGCAGCTTGCGCTTGATACGCACCACTTTCTGGCTTCAGAATTCGGAGACCTTGGAAAGGCCCTCAAGGTTGCATACATCACCGGAGACAATGTCCTCGATATCATACAAAACCCGGCAGAGAGGCAGGCCATCTCCCATTTGACAACTACAAAGACGCTGGACAGCTGGCCTTACGAGCCTACCATTGCTAACGCATACATTGGTCAATCTGGATACGTGGCAGCCTTAAAAGCCGGTGCTGACGTTGTCATCGCTGGACGCACAACCGATGCGAGCAGCACGCAAGCGTTAGCCACATGGTGGTTTGGATGGGGCGAGCAAGAGTACGATAACCACGCCATGGGCCTTGTAACAGGTCACATTATAGAGTGTGGAAACTATGCGGTGTGTTTAAATGTCTCATCTTTTATGTCGATTCGATGCTGATTCAACCTCACTTCCAAAGACAGGAGGAAACTTCTGCGGCTTCAAGCATATACATCCGTATATAGACCTGGCGTACCCAATCGCCGAGATACACGACGACGGGAAATCTGTCATTACCAAGCAGCCCGGCCAAAACGGTTTAGTCAATGTCGATACTGTCCGAAGCCAGCTCATGTATGAGATTCAGGGGCGGTATTACCACAACCCAGATGTGATAGCAGACCTATCTCTCTTGAGTGTCAATCAAGAAGGACCTGATCGCGTTCAGGTCAGCGGGTTCCGCGGTCTACCTCCTCCGCCGACGTTGAAGACTGCTATACAAGCGTTCGGTGGATATCAAGCCGAGATCCTTGTGTATGCGATCGGTCTGGATGTTGAGGAGAAAGCTGCATCATTCGAGGCAATGGTTAGAAAAGACCTACTTGGTGAAAACGGGCGCGATGAGAGCAAACTTCTTACCCTCGAAGTGCAACTCCTCGGTAGATGCTCCCCTGACCCTATATCGTCCAATGCCGCCACCGCAGTCATTCGAATCTTTGCTCAAGCTCCCGAGGAAGAATTATTAAATCGCATGAACTTCGAATACCGCGTTGTTCAGAGCCTAGGACAGTCCTTTCCGGGGTTTACGCCAAACCTGGAGTACACACGCACGGGTCGGCCTCGACCTTATCTTGAGTACTTTCCTGCATTACTTGATCGTTCGAGGATCAACGTCAAGGTTCACTGGGTCGGCTCTGAACAAGTGCTCTCAATCCCTCATCTCAAGGGTCCAACAACAAGCCCGGAAGCTTCACGGCAGGAGAATTACGAGACAGCATCACCGGTGAATCTTGGGACATTTGGGTCAACCATAAGGATTCCGTTGGGGTACCAAGTCTTTGCAAGATCCGGGGATAAAGGGGCAAACATAAACGTCGGCGTTTTCCCGCAGGGAGACTCCGATGCAGAGTGGGATTGGCTGCGATCGACACTAACAACAGACAAGCTGCTTCAGCTCCTAGGAGACGATGCTCGAGTAGTATCTCGAGTTGAACGAGTAGAATTCCCGAAGCTCCACTGTGTTCACTTTGTTCTCTTTGACATTCTCAAGGGAGCTGTGACGGGAACTTCACGACCAGACAGTCTCGGAAAGGTACGCATGTATCATGCCTCCAACCTCCAAGCTTGTGCAGAGATGCTAACAGACTGAAGGGACTCGCAGAATTCATCAGGGCGAGACTCATCGACTATCCCGAGATGCTATACCGTGGAGTGGAAAACAGGATTTAATGCGATCAATTGCTTGTTTTTTTTGGCTTGACAGCTTCATCCCTATTATCTTAGTGTTTAGCCGTTTTTGCTGCTTGCGGGGCTGACTGATTGCAATCCTAAATCACCACTCTCACATCTGTGAAACTCTCTTCGTGACGCACAATCATGTTCCTAGCTACGCCTGGCCACAGTATTACAAAGGCTGTGAAAGTCAAAACTCCTTACCTATATCTCGCCCGTTCGAAGCGATGGTCTAATTATCGCGAGAGAGGGGGGTACTGTGGCGTAGGTATGTGGGGTAGATTATTTTTGGAGTAAACAGTCTACGTGATGATGCGGTGATGGGGGGTTGTACTCCAGCACGTCCAACTAAGAGTAACTGAACATGATAATAAACATGCAGAGTCCTGGCTTCACAATGATGCTTCAATGATGCGTTGCAACCAACTAATTTGGACGTCACGAGGCGACATGTTGCTAGCAGTTATAGGTCATGGTGATGGGGGAAATGTGCTTTTGATTTCTCTCTCTCCTGGCTGGAAATAAGATTCCTCTGTCCATCAATCTAAGCGCATTATGGTTCCTTAGCCAGGGTTCAAGATCCTGATCTGACAGGTGGAACCTCCGGATCCGGCGTTGACCTCTGTGCGACCTATGATATGACACTACACGTACCCCAGCGCCTAACGTGGTAAAAGAAAGACAACCTGACTTTAAATTTGTACAGGTTTTTACTGTCCAACTATGCAGAACCATTCTTCGTGACCTTGTCGTAGTATTGAGTGAAATCATGGCACAAAAGATCCTTGATAGACTGCCGTAACGCGATTCAGCCAATGTCTGGGAGATGTATTAAACGATGACTTACAAGTTGCAGTGTCCTCGAAAATTCGGTATCCTTCTCGGCTTTGAGGCAAATCTTGAGAAACTCGTCATGTTGAAGCGCCAGCTCGCCGTCTTGCTTGCAAACGCGTCTAAAGTTCTCCGACGAAAGAGGATTGATAGTCTTGTCGTAGATGTCACGTCGGATACGGTCGTAGTGGTCTAAGATCTTCTCCGATGCGCACCCCTGATGGATACCGATCAAGCAGTCGGCGAGGCCACCAACATCAGCAATCCCACCGGTCAGGCCGAGGCCTCCGCTGCAAACACGTCAGATAGTCGAAATTATACATGGAGCTTGTATACTGACAATGGATTGCACAAATGGGCAGCATCTGCTGCCAGGAGGATCCGTCCCACGCGGAAGCTTGTGGAGCATCGTTGATGGATCCGATAGGGCGCAATGTTCACTACCTTGTATTGATCTGGCTCAGGGTGTCCAGGGAGAAAGGTACGGAACTTTTCCGGTTGACGGGCCGCCAGCTCTTTTTGGGACAGCCCCGGCAGCTCACCGTATGTGACGCGCCACAGGGCTTCCTTTCCAAAGTGTGGACTGATGCGTGCGGCCATGAAATAGTGTTCCGGGTGTATAATGAAGTTGCTGTCCGACCAGCCAAATTGATCAAAGTCATAGTAGGTCTGCAGCACAGTCAGTCTACGCCCAGTGTTATGTGACAGGGCACGCAGGGGGAGGTGGTATCTCACATTGGTGGCTACGATCTGCTCATCCCATGTGAACCCTGGGAAGTCATCCCCAAAGAGCTGACGCCTGACTATACTCTTGGCCCCGTCACAGCCAATGACGTAGTCCGCCGTAATCTTGCGTTCGCCTTCGGGAGAGTTGACTTCGATCCATGCGCACGAATCATCTTGGCCAGCTGTGAGAACTTCATGGGACCAATGAACCTGCACATTCGGCAGTTCCAGTGCGTGCTTGAGCAGCAGTGGGCCCAGCTTGTCTAGGGGATAGCACACCATCTTGTAGGGATAATCATCTGGAATAACGCCTTCAGCATCAAGGCCAGCCAATCTCGACCCATCAAGCTTTCTCCAGCATACACCTCCTGGAACAAAGCCTCCGCGGAACATCTCATCTGCCACTCCAGCTCGGGAAAGTTCGTACACCGCAGGCGCAGAGTAGTGAGTTGCCCGGGGTTGCGTGTCCAGCGTTGTAGACTTTTCCATTATCTCAACGTCGATTCCCTTCTTCGCAAGCAGAAGAGCAAGAAGCAAGCCAGATGGGCCAGCACCAACGATAAGTATCTAGATGATTTTCCGTAAGTGTTTTCAAATCACGTTGGGGTCCGCGACCAAATACCTTCATCGCGAAATGGGCTGTGATACGAAAGCTTGGTAGTTACACTAAATCTGATGATGATGCTTGAGGGTGGTGGTAGACGTGAGAGCAGCAGAGTATTGACCAGCTAGGAGATGTCGAAGGTCAGTCGGCTAGCTTCTTAAGATTGAGTCAGAACATGAATCGATATTTGTCTAGCCCACAATCCCGATGCTAATGCCGAGGTTGATCTTGGAGAAGCCTGCACGCAAGGCGGGGAGACGCAATCATTCACTGGGTAGATTTGATAGCTGGGGTCATCATGGGAGATCATCAGGTATTGGGGTCATGGGAAGTGAACCAAAAATACTACCCTGGACCATCACCCCACATTCTCGGACATTGGAGCATCCAACGACATCGGCATTATCCCACCCCCGCATGACTACGTTGGACAGGTCTCGCTCTCACTAGTCATCGGAATTATGAGAACTAGAGTACGGGATAACACAAGGGTTTCGAGGACAGAATTGAACTTCTCTTATGGAAGACGTGGGCAGGTGAGCGCAACATCCTGCGCAGCGCCAGAGACTAGAATTGAGGATTTGAGCATCACATCATTAAATACACAGGCATTGAAAGCTATGAACATTTTGAGCCTTAAACCAACATACATTTCGAGTCATACGTCGTGTTACTTAAAATAGCACGCAGTCCTGATCTCGACGCTCTCCCGCTTCTTGGCCCCAACTGCATCGTTGTAAAACGCGCAGTGAGGGACCCGCCAAGGCCGTTCCATCTTGGAGTCATACAGCGTAAATGCCAGCAGCTCATCCTTGTCCATACTGCTGTAATACATCCAGCGATGCGTCGGGCGGTACGTGAAAAGTGAACCCTCAGGATACATGGGGTCATGCGGAAGCTTGTCTGGCATCTGGTCCGGGGCTGGCACCTTGTCGACGTATAGCAGATCGTTGATAACGCCTTCATCGTCGCCTACAATATCTCCTCGGCACAAGGCCAATGGCCAGTTCTGAGGGCCCGGCTTGACTGCACGCCAAAGGTTGATGAGCTTGACCTGCTTGTAGTCGCTCCTGCGGAACCCAGCTTTCGCTGCAAAATCCTCTGCGAGACACTCCGCACGACGAGGAGTGTAGTCGACGTGCACGTCAGAAGCTGGCGGCTGGTCGTTCCAGGCGGTGTCCAAGTTGTCAGGCTTTTTATCGTCGGTGGTTCGACGAACTGGGCCAAAGACGATAACTTTGTCGGCGCCTGTTAATTTGGACACAAAGTCATGGATCTCATCTGAGTAGGTTGATTCCAACTCTGCCATGTCGCTCCAGTCTGATACCTATTGTCTAGGGTCAGCCCTTATTACTAGGCGTGATCACGTTTCCCTGTGTACGAAGCAAGGACATAACTCACCTTAGATTCATGTTCGAAGAGCTCGAACCCCGTCGTGTCTAGCGTGAGCTTGGGTATCTCGTGCCTCGCATCATGGACCAGAACAGGTTTCGTCTCGTACTTTCCAGTGTTCACTTCTTCCCCAGCTGCCATGTATCTTCGGTTCATCTTGGAGTCGGGCCTGATGTACTCCATTGTCGCCTGGCGATCTGTAGGGTACTTGACTGTCATTGTCGCCATACCGTGTCGTTCTGCCTTCAGAACGTGTTGGGTGAACTGAAGTACTGGTAGGAAAGCCGGGCGATGTTGAAGCAAGGGTCTGCTCAGATACACGTGCCGCGCCACCGTCCTAGAAAGGGTCATTGAGGATCAGCAAGTAGCTTCTTGCAAAACAGGCTGGGTGAAGATATGAGTTATTATCTAGAGCTATGATTAATCAGTCATGCTATGGAATTGCACTTATTCACCCGGTTCGCTTGGCGGTATTTTCACGTCATCACTGGACCAGCCACCAAGGTTTGGGGTACAAAGTACCCCAGAAACTACCCCAGACTTTGGGGTAGTTGGATGTGGGGTTCACCAGTCTTACATGTACAAGATGGGAATGCCCTCAAAGTCGCAACTTGGCACTCGGACCTTATCGGACCTAACTCCAGACATCAAACTGTCGTTCGGAAACTGCTTCCCTGAGTGAAGTATGATGACGTCTCAAGATCTGCCGTCTCTCCCGGCAAGCTCGGGGCATGTCACGGTGAAGCTGCTAGATGGAGGTTCCTTTACAGCCAACCTCAACGTTCTCCACCAAGGCTCTGCGTCGGTCCCATACCGTTGCCATTCTTGGGCCTTTTTTATCCATCACGAGCCAAGCGGGCGACACATTTTGTGGGATGTTGGCCTTAGTGCTGTGCGTCCAGCCTAGTCATCTCTCTTACTGGCTCATTTGCTTACTCGGCCGGGCGAACAGGATCGCTCCGAATACACAGCCTACACGAACAAGCACGTACTTAATGTCTTGCATCCAGTTTCCCCCGTCGTCTCACTCCCGGAACAGCTACATGCACTCGGCGTCCTGCCGGATACGCTTGATACGGTGATATTTAGGTACGATGGCACCACCGCCGACTAATACTTTTGTGGGATGAGTTAACAAGACAAAGCCATCACCACTGGGACCATTCCAGGCCCATTAAAGGCATGTTCCCGCGGGCTGTAGGGTATTTTGGCCCTGGGACCTTTGCGCACTGTACACCGGGCCAATTTCACGACGACCCATACGATGTGAGCGGGAAATGGGATGCCCATTTTTTCCACCCCGAGAGATCTACAGAGAATTGCGTGGAACTGGATGGTAAATGGCAACGCTTTGGTCCGTTTGAAAGGGCCATGGACTTACTACATGACGGAAGCCTTTGGATTATACAGGCCCCTGGCCATATGCCCGGAAACTTGGCAGCCGCTGCTAAACTTGCCAACGGGGAATGGGTCATCATGGCAAGCGATTGCTGTCATTCAAGGTGAGGCTCTCTGGTCCTTTTCCTTTATTTTCTGGCAAACTTACATTGGTCACTCGAGCAGAGCACTTCTAGACGGCTCAGAAGACTTCAGGACCTGGGTCAACTCCCACGGAGAAACTGAGTCTCTTCACGAAGATCTGCCAGCAGCTAAAGACACCGTCAAGAAGCTCAAGGGCCTTGAGACTCACTACAATGCCCACATAGCACTAGCACACGACAGGAGTTGGATTCTGGCGGAAAGCGACGAGGTGCTGATGTCGCTGCTGAGCGATTACGCATTGAAAGCCTGCAACGCTCCATAACAAAATGATGCAATGTAGGCTGAGGAGATGTAACGATCAGTGAGACTTAAACAGGTAGTTTCACTATGTCAGCATTTTTTCAAGCTCTTCTATTGTCTCTATCTGATAGCAACTCAACTTAAAGTTGGATCCTTCTTTTTAAACTTATTCTCAATAAATCCTAATTTATTTCTCATTATAGTGAAATATATTGGTGGCCTTAAAGTTCTCGCAGGCTGGAATATATGTGGTGTGTGGCTAGTGAGCCTGGCAAAGCTCCTGATGAATCCATTGATAAGCAGCTCAGAAATACAGCCTGCAACGCCACCTAAGACAATGGCAGGGCCATCATAAAGTCTCTTTAAGACACCCCAATCACCACAGCAGCTTCAAACCGCACTTCGAACCATCAGCTTATCAGTGACACATAATCGAACGATTAAACTCTTTATGGCTAAAGTTGCCAAGGGAATTGATCATAAGAACACCAAGTTTGCAGCCTGGGAAATGTGATTGCTGGTCTGTAGGCATAATGTAGAAAAATTGAGACTAAAAAGAGAAAGAAATGCACGTTTGAATCTAACGCGCGCTTTGCAAAGATGTCAGATGTGTGGAAGGCTCATGAAGTGATGTATAAGATGTTAGACCGGCCAGGAATATTAAAGAAATCTGTATAAATTGGATTTAATAATCTGTGCTTTGCGTCTTACATTCTACTCATGGCTGATCCTTGTCCCACACTCTCCCCTTCCGAGCCAGCCCTTGCTTCCATTCCCAACTCCCACCCACGGCCTCGGTATCTAGCTGGCCACACACCACAACGTCCCGGCGCCAGAATGCCAGCAGGGTCCAAAGCATCTTTGAGCCTGGAGTTCAACTTTTCCAGGGCGTTGTCGTTCCAGCTGTAGGTCTTCATTACTTGGTCCTGGAACAGAAGGTGTGTCCGGTACTCGCCGTAGCCCTCTTTGGCAGCGTCGTTGATCATGTCTCTCATGCACTTGGTGGCGGCATCTCGCGAAGCGGCACTGTTCCGGTCGTAGACAATGTTCAGGATCAGATGCATCTCCCTCAGACCAACGCAAAAGGCGGGGAATATGTCGATGCCGGCCTCTTGATGCCGCCGTTTAGCGATCTGGAGCAGTTTGTTGGCGTCCTTGCCCGTGATGGATGAAACCGGACTGAAAAAGACATGGGCACCATTGGGCAACCAATTAAGCCAGGCGAGTTCGTGTAGGTCTGGGGTGCCCGAGGCAACACGATGCCGGGCCCAAAAGTAGTGATCGGGAGGGATAGTGGCTGGGTCGACACGACGGGCTCCTGCCACTCTCTTGAACTCTCGGTCGATAATGTCGAGTTTGTATTTGCGGATGTGCTCCGGCCCGTAAGCTGTTCCGTAGTAAATCCAGGTGCAATCGCCACAGGGCAGCTTGGACAGCTGACTACGGATAACTTCGGTCGGGACAGCGCCGTGGCCTTGATATATGGTACTCCGGGGATGTCCCAGGGCGGCGACCTCTTGGATACAGTGTTTGAGCTGGGCCACGTTCTCCAAGATGTTGGAGATCCGCAGAGGGCGGATGATTTCAACCTGCGGTGCTCATGTCAGTGCGCCTCCCTGAAGATTGCAAGTAGAACGGACTCACTAGTTGTGCCAAATCTTCCTCGTGTGGGAATGTGTACATCTAGGGCAGGTTAGAAAGGTCCTTGACACCAAGCAATTGCCAGTAGCACATACGAAGCTTTCTGATCCACCAGGATTAGGCATCAAAGTCATGCCCATCTTGGTTACGATACCGAAGTTGGACTGAGAGAATAATCCACTACAGAGGATATGTTAGTCCCATCTCTGCTGGCTCAAGGGGAGGCTCAGGCTCAAATAATTTGACTCACTCGTGTAGGGGTCCAAAGCCGTAGGGAAAAGTCTGCCACGTAGTGGCCCCGGGCATCGCGCCCATGCCAGTCCGAATGACCTCGCCAGTGGGCAAAACCACCTCGAGGCCCGAATGCATAGCCCAGTGGTCACCGTAGGGGGTGTATCCAACGCCACGGTCTAAGGTGTTGCCCATGACGGAGCCACCACCAAGATCTGGAACGTCAATCCACAGATTATCGTAGCCCCGAGATTGAATAGCCTCGTGAAGGGAGTAGAAAGATACACCCGGCTCAACCAGGCACGTGCAATCATCAGGATTGATGTCGAGGATCTTGTTCATTCTTCTACCGAGGTCGATGACGACGGATCCCCGGACTCTTGGAGCAGCGCCACCATATCCCACTGTAATCAGAAGATCAGGTTAGCTACTCCGCTGTGCGCACTTGGCTCTAGGGTCCAAATTACAGTTTCTGCCCATGGAGATGGGATAGATAGGGATGCCATATTTGTTGGCCCACAGGACGATGGCTTGGACTTCTGCTGTGCTGCTGGGGTAGGCGAGGGCCGATGCGACAGTCTCTTCGGATTCGAGCAGGTTAAAGGCGTCGTGAGTGTTGGGGTCTGTGGTATGGTGTTAGTTAATTTGTCTAACGATGATGGAGCGTGTGCCTTCATTTCTTAACTTACGTTCCATGTACCTTGGCTTAGAGTCAGTCGGCGGCACGAGACGTGTCTAGGTATTTCTTTTGTAATCTCATGATTAAAGATATAGGTCAGTACTTACCATCCATCAACGAGGGGCTGGTCGTTCACGACAACATTTTCGGTTCCTAGCCGGACTTGGAGCTCACCAATGGCGGCATTGAACAACGGCTGAGAAATGCCCTTCGGGATGACAGGCAAGCGAGCTCGGGGATCGATATCCTTGGTCTGATTCTCAAAGACTTGTTGCTTTGCCTTGCAGGCTTTTCCTAGCAGGCGGTCGGGGATACCAGAATAGCGGTCCCGCAGTGTGGGAGGATCAGAAATGGGGGAGTGCGGGTTGGCGGCCAGACGGCCTGTATCATCCAACATTGTTTGGGAGGCGAGGATCTAGAGCGAGGCTGAGGAGTAAGGATACAATTAATTCTCAAAGCAATGATGCATAGCCATTTCTTTTCCATTTTATGTGCCGCTTCGCTTCCAGCCACAGACCCGCTCATTATAGAACTCGGAGGTCAGATTGTGGGGGAATGCCGGTGCCGATGCCGATGCCTCACCGTCATGTGGGGGAATCCGATAGGTACATGTACATGGATGTGTACATATTGTAGGGCCGCTGCTCAGGTAGATATTTACACAGCTTGACCCCGCGACTAACCACACGCTTCCCCGGACAATGGCGTTGAATCTCGGTGAATCTCGGTTGTTATTGGAACCAGGATATGAGAGCTTGAATCGGCTGGCTGAAATGAGAGGTCACAAAGTCATGTGTGATCCTAGATAAGGACAGATCTTTTTCCCCTCTGAAGGTAGTGAGATCAGATAGAAATACACACAATCATTCCAAGAAATCCTGATCCCTAGATCTAGCCAGTCTCCCGGCTTCAGGGTTCATCCAGTGATTGCATGGGCTGACTTGGGCAAAGAGTCAGCAGCAGAGTATTGAAAAGCTGGTGAAATATGAACCCCACAGACTGCATGTACCTGAGATTTGGCTCACGCCGATCGAGCCGACCTCAACCAACCTCCTTTTTGTACAGTACATACTTAGTCAAATCTTAACCTTCCCCACCGCGTTATGAGACCTTCCCCAGATCCTTCCCCAGGTCTAGCTCCAGTCTGGGGAAGCGCCCTTGATGCTTGCGGGGTCTGGATTCTTCTCCACACACAGACAGACGCGCCACCAAGTCGTGCCATACTTTCGCTCATTCTCCCTACCAGCCGCCTCAACCGACCACCACGGACTTGACGATCCCTTCACTCCGTGGATCGTGCTTGTTTTCTTGGTCAAGGCTGGTTGCGCATTCATCTCGTTCTTGTACGATGCCGCGCACACGAGGCAATGTCACAATGAAGCATCGCTGCGACTCTTGCGAGGCTACCTTCACTCGCCCGGAGCATCTAAAGCGCCATGCAACGATGCACAGCAATTCGAAGGAGTACCCTTGCCCATTCTGCGGCAAAAGGTTCGCGCGCAGGTGAGTCCTGGTCGCACAGATTCTGGCCGCTCAGAGACCTCTGCAGGTCGTCTCCTTCACCCACTACACCGTCCCCCGAAGTAGGTAGCTGATGATAATATGACAGCGACGCTCTTCGTCGTCACTACCAGAGTTGTAAGTCGGCTCGAGACGTGGACAAGGCGGCGGTTGAAATACTTCGGCGTGTCAACCGAGCTTGTAGCTCGTGTAGATGCTCCAAGGTCAAGTGCTCTGGCGTCCAGCCTTGCGAGCGGTGCTGCAGCCTTGGGCAAAGTCAAGCCTGTCATTTCACCCTACGAAAAGCCAGAGTGACCAACATTTCAAGCAATTGTTCCTCGCCGATGGCCCAGGCGACAGCACTCACGACGGAGCAATCCATTCCGCCCGACCAAGTTCCCCGCCACAGTAACTCTCCCCAAGAACACCCTCAGCAACATGACCAACAGAGAGCTGCTTCTAAAATGTCGGATTCTCGCCTAGACATGTCGCCTGCCATGGAACAAGGCATTGCGCAACACGCCCAAGGTGGCGCCGCCCAGGTGGTAAATACAGACGGGCCTCAAGCTTGTGACCAAATGAACGAGCCGCTCAACTCTTCCCCAGAGCTGCAGTTCGATCAGAGAAGAATCGCGAGCCCGGCGCCTCCAGCCTCGCTCACAGAGTCCTTTAGCAACGACACAAGCGACATCGACTTCCTCAACCTCGCTGAAGACATGTACTTTGATCTCGATCTGCTTGATTGGAGCATTCTCGACAATTCCTTCGTGAACCGCCGGGAAGACAACCGCACCGACGCCACCATGTCAGAGGCATCGCCAAGTCAACAATTCATCTCGCCTGAAGCCACCATGTTCAGTCCATATGACTTCGAAATGGGCAGCGGTGGTGATAGCGGTCAGAGAGGCACGGCAAGATTCCATCTCCCAATGGGCATGAGCCTCATGCAGATCTCGCCACTCGACGCCCATCGGTTGCAAATATTGAAATTTCTCCACGAGTCTAATCAAGGCTCGCGGCGGTGGGACCAGTGGTTGAGTCTCGATAACGTATCCCTCTTCATCCACTCGTACTTCAAGTCCTTTCATCAGCATACACCGTTGCTCCATTTGCCATTCTGGAACATCACAGCCACCAGCACGAGGCTCATTTTCGCCATGATCTTGATGGGCGCAATGTACTCGGGAGACCTCAAATCCAACGGCGCCGAGGCCCTGCAGCTCTCTCAAATGGCACAGACCTTTGCTTGGACTTCGGACCCGAGCCTGCAAGCGGGCGGTCCGGCACAGCTTGACACTATTCAAGCTGTTTATATAGTCACTCTTCTAGACGCATTCTACTTCCCTTCCAAGCGGTACCGTCCGCCGGTCGACACCAGAAGGCTTATGAATGAGGCAAGGAACGCGGGCGTCTTCGACGGCGTCCATCCAACCACCGAGCCTTGGAAGATGAAATGGGACGAGTGGTCGGTCCAAGAAAGCCGAATCAGGTCAGTCTATCTTTCATCCCTCGGGCCTCCTTTCACTGACCACCTCCTAGGACCGCATTTATTCTGTATCTGTTCGATGCGATCAGGGCAGTCTTGTTCGATCAGCGCCCAGAACTCCACGTATACGAACTTTGCCTCCCCCTACCCTGCGATGAGAACATCTTTGCCGCAAGCATTGAAGAGGAGTGGCGTGAACTGTATGTAAACGCGCAAAATCTGACCAGAGTAGAATATCCCGTCATCTTGTCTCTGTTCTTGTGCCATCATCCAATCAAGGTGCCTTTGCATTTCAGCGTAATGGGAGGCTTTACCGTTCTCCACGGTGAGTACACCTCATTTAAATCAACTGTGACGCTTCTCATCAATTGTTCAGGGATTCTTCTATATATGTGGGAGCAGAAGAAAATCCACGCGCAGAGAAATCCCCCGGAAATGCCAGCTGAGGCGGACGTAAATGTCCGCGAGCACCTCACTACTGTCCAGTCTCAGGTCGTCGACAACGCCTTGGAGCTCTGGCGAAAGCACTGGGCCAAAACCTTGTCGAGACCAGGGTCCATGGCGTGCGAAGGACTCTACCGGGACAGAGCGCTGGCGTACTGGTTTTTGGGCAACGTCATGAACCGGAACCGCGGCCTAGCCAGCATGGACATCGTTCCTGTGTCGATTAACGGCAATTGGACCTTGAAAGTTCCCCGTTTGTTGAGAAAACTGACCATGTTGATGGATTCTGGCCAGCTAGATGACATGAGCGATAGTGTCAGCAGTATGGCTGGGGAGGATTTCGAGCGTCACCTTGGGGATCTTCAAGAGAACGCAGAGGAGAATGCGGACGTCGAGGGCATGGATACAATTATCTTAGGTTGTATGATGCGTAGAGAGCGCCGATTGAGCGACTGAGTGTGTAGAGACCCGAGAAAGAAATCACAGCTCGGAGATTACGACGCCCACTTTGTGGAATCCCGAAGGACCCGGCCAGACCCCATTCATCGCTCATGGGAGACCTGTAGTAGTGCGGGCAGTGATAGTTTGTTTCTCGGCTTCTAGGATGTGCCACCGGCACCTTTCACTGGGGTAGATTAGGTCCGCATTTACCCCATGGTAAGGGAAAATGTGGTGTTCCCCATGGTGTTCCCCGTGGGGTTCCCCGTGGGATTCCCCGATCCTCAGAATGGTGTGGTACTAAAAGTTCAAAGCGGGCTAAATGGCTGAAGAAAGATTGATCATATGTATAAAAGACTCCTGACCCTGCAAAGCTTGCCTGATATCCATGATACATCCTCCTCCTTTAGACCCTTCGCTTTTCAGTGATTTGCCCCCTCCCTCTTATTGCATCCCGCAGCCCATTACATCACCAAACATGGGGTTTCTCGGTATCCTCGAGGATAAACACCTCGCTCACGTGCCAGCCACCGTCATCCTGAACGAGCAGAGTGCTCAATCCGAGGGAGGGACCGCCGGACTGAAGCATGGCAAAGGGAACGAGTCTCACATCGTCCTCGTCCCTCAACCCACGGCCGATCCCAACGACCCTCTCAACTGGTCCCAGCCCAAAAAGCTAGTTCTCATCTCCGTCATCAGCTTCGGCGGGATTATCATGGCCAGCGTATACAGCGGTCTGCTCAACCCGGGCCTCGGCGTCATTGCGGCTGACCTTGACAGGTCCATCAACGACATTGCGGTACTGTCAAGCTACCAGCTTCTCACTGCCGGGGCGGCCGCATTTATCGTTGCGGCGTGCTCCAGGAAGTGGGGGAAAAGGCCGGTCTTTTTCTTTTCTTCCCTGCTGGGGACAGTTGGTTCGATTATCGGGTCGTGCGTTTCCACATACGATGGAATCCTCGCCGCGCGAATCGTACAGGGCATCGCTACGGCCGCCTACGAAAGTATTCTCGTCTCGGCCATTGGCGACATCTACTTTGTTCACCAACGTGGTCTCTACATGTCTGTGGTTCAGTTTATTCTGGCCGGCGTTTCCAACGTCGCTGCGGTCGTCTGTGGACCTATCACCGACAACCTCGGGTGGCGATATCTGTTTCATCTATGTGTTCTCTTTTCCGGCCTCCAAACCCTTCTTGTCTTCTTTTTCGTGCCTGAGACCAACTACATCAGAGAAGCACGTTATAACACGGATGAGGTCGCGGACGACAACCTCGAGGAGTTGGCTCAAGCGGAGAAGCAGGCCAGCGGGAGCCGTCATCTCGAGTTCTCCGACAAGGCGGAAGCTTCTGACGCGCCCTCGCCGCATCGTGTCATCCCAGCCAAGAAGACCTACCTGCAGGGGCTGGCTCTGTTCTCCGGAACCTACTGCGACGAAAACTTCATCCAGTTGTTGATCGCGCCGCTCGCCGTGTGCACCAACCTGGCTGTTCTCTGGTCAGTCGTCGTGTCAGGCGGAATGACGGCGTTCTATGTCAGCCAAGCCATGAGCATCGCTCAAATCTTCATGGCCCCGCCTTACCTGCTATCCGCGGCTGGCGTAGGCTACCTTTCCTTAGGCCCCTTCATCGGCGCCATGATTGGATCTATTTTCATGAGCATAGTGACCGATCCGATTATCAAATGGTGTGCAGTGAAAAACAAGGGAATCTACGAGCCCGAGTACCGCCTGCTGCCGGTGGCGGGAGGACTGCTTGTCGGTGTCGGCCTCATGAGCTTCGGGGCACTGGCACAGGACGGCAAGACCTACTACGCAACGGCAACTATGCACGGCGTCACGCTCGCTGGGGTTGTCATCGTGGCTATTGCCGTCGGTGGATATGCCCTGGACGCGTACCGTGAAATGAGCGATGACGTGTTTGTGTCCATGATTATCTTTAAGAATTTTCTCTTCTACGGTTTTAGTTGGTTCGTCAATACCTGGGTCGGCAGTTCGGGCCCGGCTCATGTCTTCTACGTCTTCGGAAGTCTCGCGTTCGCCATGACTATCACCGCACCGCTGGTGTTCTTTTTTGGCAAGCGATACCGCAGCTACTGGTCTCGAAACAACTTGTTGATTAAGTTGCGCATCAAGGCCCATTCGCAATAAACAGCGCAAACGGCGGAGAGAGGCTTTTGAGGCGGGATATGCTTTCTGAAAGCGTTATTGAGTAGCAGCTCGCTAAGCTAAGAGATGAATCATACGAATGCAGTTGGGGGGGCTTTCCTATGTATAGCTGGGCTTCAATGTCTAGGGCAAATTCTGCCAGGAGTCTTACGCCTGCTTTTGCCAATTTCAGCTTACTTTAATTCAAACACCAATTGAGCATATTACTGCGATTATAGTTTGCGAATCAGAGACTCTTTACCTAATTGGCGCTTCCCATGAGTGCAGAGGGCCGCGTGAGTAACCGAAGGTTGGGTGCTGTTGCAATTTGGGATTGTCAGAGCAAAGTGTAGAAACTCTTAGCCGAGTCCCATATAGTAACACATCTGAGTCGCATGATTTTCGAATATTGCAGAATACACAGCGCACAATCGATCGGGTGGAGTTTTTTGAATCTGCTGATTGTATTAATATGGGATGCCTTCTACCCCTCTTGAGAAAAGAGGGGTTTAGATCAATCACACCCCCAGCTAGGGTCAGGATATCGGCACAGATGACTATACAATCCGGCTATTACTGCCGCGAGCGGGTCAATTCAACGAATATTATGTCTCGCTCAACCGTATTCCAGTGGAAGCCCGCTCAGCCCAGTTTAGTAGGAGCTCATCTACAGAATGAATGTAAGAAATTTGAGTCTCGTGTTCGAGTATATTGGCCATGTCAAGAAACGGGAACTGGTACGAGGCTATGACACCAGCATTCGTCATAAACAGGTAGTCGGTGACGGTGGAGCAGATGGCAGGTGACCAAGGTGAGAGTTCTAGAAGCACCTCGCGAGCATTCCCCTTATCTCGTCGCTGCAATACGAACCCCTCCCTTGGCTTTAGCGTCATGCTTCTATGGAGCGTGTCCTCCACCACACCAACAAGCCGGTTTCTCTTATCAATTGACTTCCCCCCAGAGTCGAATCATCACCAATCACCTCTTCCACGGCGTTAGCGGCTCCGCAACTGCCGGCAAAAAGCGTGTGTACGCCGCCCGTAGCCGTGCGATCTCGGGCACCACTAACAAGCCCTGAAATTGTTGAAGACGCCGATGCCGTGTCTCACCGAGTGACACCGCAACGAACTCCGAGATATCGCTGCACGCAATGGCCGCCGCCGAGTCCCCAGCACATGTGCCCGACCAGGGAGCCTCTGTCAGCGACGAGCAGGAGAGAAAGTAGGCCTCGCGCGACGTCGAGCCCGTGGAGCAGAGCGACTCACAAAGGCTATAGGAAGCTCCGGAACCGTCTATCGCAGCGCGCGTTCCGCCGCAGACAAGCAGAATGCATCCGCGAGCTGCGCAACCGCGTCAATGTCGACCAAAGGCCGGACAGCGAGAGGGTGGAAGCTCTGCAGCGGGAGAACAGTCGGCTGCGGACGCAGCTCGTTGAGGTTCAGAGCAAGCTGGGTAGACTGCTCGCTACAGTGCAGTCGCTCACGGATTCTGTGTCTGTGACACTCGACGGAACGGTCGATGAGACTAAAGACAGCGGAAATGAGTCTGCGGTACAGGATAAGCGTGGATCCAGGCAAAAGCACAAGTCCCATGAGAGACAGTCTCAGTCAGTCGACTTTCAAATGCCGCCGTTGGATATAACGGATATTACAGACTCTACCGAGAATGCAGTTCTCAGCTTTCGTCCTTCAGTTACCCCAGACGCCACTGATAGTAAGTCTTTACCAGTTAAAAAACCTCGCAAGTGTCTTACACATAAACAGAGACCAGCTTTCCTGGCGCAGACCTAGCCATGGTCGACCCCGGGACCTTGTATCAGCAAATTCCAAATATCTGGTCCTTTGAATATCAAATGGGCCTGGACCCGTATATGGATGCCATTACTGCATCTCACCACTCCAGCATGGTGCTTGGCAAAGAATGGATCCACTCCAACTCGCCCTTCTCAGACCACATCCATGTCTTGCAGTGCCTCCTCAAGGACAAATTCAGCATGATGGGTATCTCGCCCGAACTGCAAGGTCCAACTCAGAGGTGATTAAACGCTTGGCTGAGCTTGAGCGGTGTTAACGGCCTTCTAGTCTTTACCAACCCGTGCTCATGGTTCTTTCCATGTTCAACAGTATGACTCGACCGGATGTGATGGCATGGTATGCAAAAACGCGCTTCTTCCACATCATCGAGCTCACGGCCTGGCAACTGTATCCCTCCATCGGTACATTTGAAAAGCTCCACGAAAGATACCGCCCAACCGAAGTCCAGATGAAGAACCAGTACCCGCTCGTCATCGACTGGATCCCATTCCCCTCGATCCGCGACCGGCTCATCAAACTCCACGCCGCGAATCCTCAGATCGACCAAATCTTCTGCGACGCCGTCACCGGCTACGTCGTGGAAGCCCTCATGTGCGACCTAATCCGCGGCGCGCCAACCGCCAAAGTCTACATCCGCGTCACCGACCTCATCACCGCCATGTCCACGACGTCGCCGTCCGCCGAGCGCGGCCCCGTGAAGCTCCCCGCGCCCGACGTTGCGTCCATCTTTACGTCACCAGACTACGCAGCCGCCGCGTTCAAGTTCCTCAACATGGACCGCGGCGCGTCGTACTACAAAATCGACCCGGCCTTCTTCGGCAAGTATCCAGAGCTGTACGACCCGGCCAACCACATGACGGCGAGCGGGATTCCCTTGAAGCCCGACATGCAGATCTGCCTGACATATCCAAAACCCCTTAATACGTCGACCGTCGAGACATACCGCAGCTTCATTCACTTTTCCCTCGACGCCGTCCACAGCATTTCCGTCATTGCGTAATTTGTCCCGGTCGGGAGTTGGTCTGCAAAGTACCTAGCAATCTGTTACAATGATATAGTTGCACCGCATGAAATACCCTGCCGTCGCGTATCTTTAGCTTCCAACGTGCTTCGCCGACAGAGCCCGTACCCGCTTACAAGAACCCCGCAAGCGATCTCGTGAGGGAAGTATGTCATTGAACTTTGAGTAATGGGAGTCTGACGACCCACTCTCGAGATTTGACTAAGGTCGTACTGACTAAAATGACGATGACCTCCGACTTCGATCCGCGTGTGGGTGTGGGCCACTAAATGGTGGGGATCGGCGTACGTATATAGATAGTGCCACTATTGTCTGTTATTCCTGGTGGCAACAGAAGCAAGTTTGCAATATCTTTACAGCACATTACAATGTCGGAATTAATGTCGACCGATCGAAAGGCACAGTACAGTTTCTCGGACGACTACAGCGAGGGCGCACACCCGCTCATCCTAAAGGCACTATTCACAAGCAACTATACCCAAGAGGTCGGATACGGAAACGACACATACTGCGATCTAGCGAGACAAAGAATCCGATGCCATCTTGGACGAGACGATGTCGGAGTTTTCTTTGTGCCTAGCGGGACTTCAGCCAACGCCATTTCCATTGCGGCCTGCCTGCGCCCGCACGAAGCCGTCATCGCAGCGAGCTCCGGACACATTGTTACACGGGAGACGGGTGCCGTCGAGGCATCGGGGCACAAGATCATCAACGCGACGCCTTGCAACGGAAAGCTGACGCCGGAAATCATATCCAAAGCCCTCGACGAAAACTGGCATTTCCCCCACATGGCGAAGCCGCGGATGGTGTACATCTCCAACGCAACGGAGTTCGGTTCGGTTTACACAAAGGAGGAACTGCGCGCGATCAAAGACCTCTGCGAGAAGAAAAGCCTGCTTCTTTTCCTCGACGGCGCTCGTATTGGTGCTGCGCTGTCGTCCAAGACTAATAATATGACGCTGCACGACGTCCTGGAACTGACTGATATTTTCTGGATCGGAGGAACCAAGAATGGAGCGCTGCTGGGAGAGGCAGTGGTTGTCAAGGACCCAAGCTTAGCGAGCGAGTTTGAATTCTACGTCAAGCAGCACGGCTCGCTCCTAGCCAAGGGTCGCGTGGTGGGAGCCCAATTCGCCGAGCTATTCCGCGAGAACCTCTACTTTGAGCTCGCCGAGCGGGCGAATCTTGCGGCTGAGAAGCTCTCGTGCGGAATCGCCGACGCCGGCTTCTCTCTGTACGTCACCACGGAGACGAACCAGGTGTTTGCCGTGCTGCCCCTGTCTCTGATTGAGAAGTTGCAAGAACGGTTTTCGTTTTACGTGTGGGAGAAGTATGGCGGCGAACAAGCAGTAGTGCGGCTGCTCACGACTTGGGCGACGCATGAGCGGGAAATCGAGGCTTTCAGTCAGGTGGCGAAAGACTGGAACAAGGCAATCCAAGTTCGGGCGCGACTCTAATGTTTTGGAACTTGACAATTGATGAGGGATAAGAGACGGAGAAGAAGTTGGAAAATTGGGACGGGACAATTAGACATTGGGCAGCGGGTAGAACTACAAGCATAGAGGGTATCGTGTAATCTCAATCAAACAGCCATTTCAGTGCAATCTTTGGAGATATGGTGTCTTGTTCATTTTGTCTATTTTTGGGTCGTTTACTCGTTGCACATGTTCTACGCCTTGCCAAGCTCCTCGGCGCGGTCGGTGGCGGCTTTCACAGCGCGGCCAACGATATCCTTGAGGCCGTCGTTCTCGAAGCTCACCAGCGCGGCGTGCGTGGTGCCGTTGGGGCTGGTGACGTTCTTCCTCAGCTGGGCGGGATCCTCGGTGGCCTCGACCAGCATCTTTCCGGCGCCGAGGGCAGTCTGCTTGGCCAGGCGAGTGGCCTGCTCTTCGGAGAGACCGAGGCTGGTTCCGGCGGTGATGAGGTGCTCGACAAAGGCGAAGAAGTAGGCGGGGCCAGAGCCTGAGGGTTGAGTTAGAACTTGTAAAGGTCGTGGACTTGTAAGACTTACCGGAGATGCCAGTGACGACATCGAGCAGCGACTCCTTGTCCACCCACTCGGCGGCTCTGCTGACGCTGGCCAACAAGGCCGTAGCCAGATCCTTCTCCTCGGCCGACACGCCCTCGTTGGCGAACAATCCCGACGCGCCCTCGCCGACCAGCGCCGGCGTGTTGGGCATGACGCGCACAATCGGCGGCGTGCGGCCGCTGCCCTGGCTGAACCACTCGACGTAGCTGGCGACGGTGATGCCGGCCGCGATGCTGATGACCAGCGGCAGGCGCTCGCGGGTCGCCCAGGCGGCGCCGAGCTCGGTGCAGGCGACCTTGGCCACCTGCGGCTTGACGGCGATAATAACAATATCAGCGTCGCGCGAGGCCTCGACGTTGTCGGCCGTGGTGCGCACGCCCAGCGCGGCCATCTTGTCGCGGTTGACGTCCCACGGCTCGGCCACGTAGATGTGCTGCTTGGCGATGTCCTTGGCGAGCAGCCCGCCAATGATGGCCGACGCCATGTTGCCGCCGCCGACGAAGGAGATTTGCGCGTCTTGCAGTGAGGGAGCCATGGTGGATGTGATGATGGAGGAGTGTTGGGAATGGCTTGTCGATGGCCTTTTAAGAGCGTAACCTCCAACGACGAAACCGGACTGCCATGTGCAGAGGTGGGGTTGTTACTTGAGAATTGCGCCTCGTAGCGTAAAAGATTGGGGCTGCGACCCCGCACCACCAGGAAATAGCCCATCTGCACCCGAGCTTGGCATTAGTTGCTGCGAAGACGGATGGGATAACGTGAATGGCAATGCATGGGTTGATTCTCGAATGATGGACCTGGTATATACAAGCATCATACTACACGTTGTATCGAATAACTTCCCCTCGCTTTCTTCAACAATTGACCTCTCTCTACACCAGCCTGAAAACATCAACTATCTTACCCCCGATATCGCAGCTGGATGTGGGCAATTCATTCCCGCCGTCTCCCACGCCAAACCTCGACATCATCTCCCCAAGGCTACTCTCGGACTGGAGCTTCATCTCTTGAATCGAGACTATCCCAAATAATCCACTAAATGCTAGGACAACATCCCACTCCAGTGTTGTCGTGCGCTTAATGTCGGCATACGCTTACGCAACGCTCCATCGCTTGTCCTCCACCCCCACCATCCCAAAACGGCCGTGTGATCCCACTTGCTTGGACAACCCGACAGAAAGCGAGAGGAGTCACACCTAGGAGCTACCACATCGATGCACGGTTTCCTCTCGCATTCATTGTACAATCAGGGAAATTTTATGATCAAGATAAGTTCAATGGTCAAGTTATTTTGAACAGCGCAAAATTCTCCATTGAGACGAGACCGCTCCCAAAACTCAGATACCATTCAAATATCCGACAAAGCACACTTGCATCTGATCCCGTGTCCGCGCTTGATAGCATAACCAATGCTCACTTGTAAGCTGACTTCCAGTTGCCTCCAAATTTTGCATCATGTCTCCAGAATTATAATGTCTATCAGCATCTCTCTCCCTTGGATGCACACGACCTCAGCTCCCTCGTGGGGCATTTTGTGCCTCCTCCCTGACGTATTCACCTCTGTGAGGCGCCCTCAGGGCATTTTGGTTCACTGTGGGCTAAACGTGTTCATTTTGAGCTAACAACGCAACCGGGGTCATCGACTGGGAATTGTTGCGTTGTATGAATGCAAGTGCTTCTTCGTATGTGGCAAATGACTTGTGTTTATTGCCTTTGAAGCCGGTAACCAGAGCCTGCACCTCTCTAGTATTCCATGCCCGTTTGCCTCATCCGGGCTCATAAATGCAGAGAATAATCACCTACGACCAAGTGTCAAAAACCCCAGTCTCCTTGCCGATAGCCACAGCATAGAACTTCTGGCCCATTTTTAATACCAGAACGGCGGCTTATGGACCAAAGAGAATTTGGACGCCAAGTGTCTGTATAAGAAGAGGATTCAGAATAAGGCATGAAAGCCCAAGGTTGTGGAGTTCCCGGTTTTATAAGCAACAATGCTCCAGTCTTGCTCATCCCAGATAGCATCAAAACGAGGCTGGACAAGACGCCCGCCGCTCCAAGAGGCCGACCAGAAAGCGCGTCAACTTTTAGGTCAGCAACCAATTCCAATGAGTCTGTCAATGTCTCAATTTTTTTCCCGGGTAGTACTCTGCCCGCACATCTTTAAAAGTCGTTACCTGCAGCTCACCTTAATTAGCTAGAAGGTGTTGAAATACTACAATCCGCCCTGATTGTTCTCGGCATGCAGCCTGCGACAGACTCTCGAGATTAACTCATCTGAGATCAATGTTTATTTATAAAGATAAATCCAATGGCAAATTTATATATACGGTAATAGAATAGCTAAGTGGAGGAAAAATTAAGAGGGACGGCTTTTAAGAATACAGCTGGAGAATGCCTTGATAGATAGTGCGAGAATGCCTAAGGATAATTAAGCCTACCTATTTCAGAGTTCCAGCGCTGGTGAATACGGCCATCCATACCTGCACCGCCCCCGGTACAATATATCACGTGACGCTAAACGCACCAGGTCCGGTGCAGGTAGGGATCGCCGGAGAATGCACGAGAATGACTAAGCGGCTGAGTTCGAGTATTTGCACCGCTAGGGGTGCGAATACCAACTACATGACTGTGCACCGGTAGGGGTGCAACTAATAAGATCCATTGTACAAGTAAAAGCTTCCAGCAGCTACTATTCCTCTTGAAATGTGAACGTGGTGTAGCTGCTGTAGCTACTAGAAGATTGAGGTGCTGTAGCTGCTGGAAGCTTGAACTCAGACGACGGATCTTGGTTGCACCCCCAGCGGTGCACGAGTCCAACAGTCAGTTGGTATTTGCACCCCTAGCGGTGCAGGTACTGCTAGCCAGTCCGAGTTCAGAGAGCGACCGAGAATGACTAAGCAGATTCACCTGGCCCAAGAATAGCGGGCAGCCGTACCTGCACCACCGGTGGTGCAAATAAGATAGGGCGTGCATACCTGCTTACCCTCATGAGGTTACTTACATAAGGGATCTTATTTGCACCGGATCCGGTGCAGGTATGCCTTCGAGAATGACTAAGCGGGTTCACCTGGCCCAAAAATGTGGCGAGCAGTTCCTGCACCGCTGGGGGTGCAAATAAGATCCAACAGCTACAGCGCCCACGGTGCCCCAAACTTCCTGCAGCAGCTACAACACTCAAGCCTCTAGCAGCTCGAAACTTGAGGAGCTGAGGCTGATGGATGGTCGGGACGCTATTGCTTCTGTACTACTGGAAGTTTGGGGCGCTGTAGCTTGCGCAGACATGTTTATTTGGTTTTTGTTTTAGCTTTACTCAATATCATCAGATAGATCAAAGCCATACAATAATCTCAACAGTAGGAATAAACAATAAGTGCTACACCCAGCACGCAGACATGTTTATATAACGGATCTTATTTGCACCGGGGGTGGTGCAGGTATCACTTGTTCCCAGCGGCACACGAATTACGTAAGCTTATTTGCACCCCCAGCGGTGCAGGTAATGCTCGCTTAAGGATATTCGAGAATGACTCAGCATTCATTTGGCGAGAATTCTTGGATGCTTGAAAACACTACTTAGAGAATGACCACGTAAATAACAGTGCGTACGCTGTTCCGGTGCTATTATTGTTGGAAATTATATTACACGTCGGGACAGGTGGAACCAAAATCAGGAATTAATATAGTTTCTAGGTGAGTGAGTTCCAGTAATAAAATCATTCTGTGCAGCGCATCGCTCCAGGGTAGCGTGATTGAAATCGGCAATTTTGTTGTCAAAGGCTTACTTAGGGGATCCAGTTGCACTTTCGCACCTATTTTCCATGTTATCTGAGACTCGATGGCCAAATATTCCGTGCTTAAAAATATGGAGCTCTACCTTCACGAAGTGCTCAAAACAGGCTGTGTTATATGAAGTCGGAATGTCAGTCTTAACCACCCGTGTTGTGGACTATTTGCTCTACAAAGCGCAACTCTCTCCTGTAAAAATTCTTCCTGACTAGCGGCTGTTAGCACTAGTGTGGAAAATTTTGCAGGCCCACCAAAATTTGGCTGCTACAGCAGTTGGTGCCCTTCGGGCACTAACACCGCAATAAAGGAAGGATTGAGAGAGTTGACTTCCTTTACGCAGCAGCCACGGCCACAGCCCAAGGGCTCCGGCCACGATCGGAGCCTGCTGCCCTGACCAGCTGGGCAGCTAAGATAGCAGCAGACCCACAGCACGGCTTGCGGGGGCCAAACGACACCGCTGTGGCTCTTATACATGCTGTAATGCTGGTTCAGACCTCGCAGCAGGTATAGCTACCGCAGCCAGCCAACAGCAGTCACGACACCAGCTTCAATCTAGGTGGGCGTCGACCTCTGCCCTGATCTCTACGACTCGGCACTTAGGTATATAAGGCTATATCTTAGTCTTAGTACCTGCTTGGGCCTCTGGGCCTGAGCCGCCTTGGCCTCCGGGCCTCGGCACCTAGGTGTGTAAGGCCACCGCGTCTTACTACCCTACCTGCTTAGACCTCTGGGCCTAAGCTGCCCTGACCTCTGTGTCTCGGCACGTAGGTGCATAAGGCCACCGCGTCTTAGCACCTGCCTTGGCCTCTGGGCTAAGGCTACTATGACCTCTGGGTCTTAGATGCCTCGATCTATGGATCTTGGCTGTGAATCCAGGTCTACAAGAGGTCACAGAATCGGGCTACTTGTAGGCATCAGGGTTCTGGCTTGATGGCCCTGATCAATGGATGCTAGCTGCAGTGGTTTTTCCCTCTGAGTTCCCGCGAGGTTTTCCCATCTGCAGTTATTCCTATCATACGGATCTCGATTTCTGGAGGTTTTGAATACCGGCAGGCAGGAATAGGAATACTGGAGAATTCCAAGCTGGTTAATAAATATGGGTATGCTGACACCCGCCCTGAAAATCCGCTGACGGATATCGGGCTCGAAATAATAGGTCAAATAGGGCCTCTTAATTGCTAGATGGAAGAGGAAGAAGGATTGCAATCTCAGCTCGTGTGTGGATTATACGGGATGCGGACTGCAGGTCCGAGCTACGGGCCTTATGGCCTATAGCTCCGGCCCCGGGTTACTGTACTTAGGTTTCTTCAGCTGTTGACACCAGCCTAGCACGTCATCTTGCCCCTTTGGGGATTCTGTAGATATCTCAAGTAGATGTCTTCATGACGGTAATTAATCAACAACAACAACAACAACTGCTCTACAAAGCGCCTAAGAATAAGCAATGGTATAATGCCGAACGACCAAGTCTCTTGAATTATGGAGCGAACATTTACGCGCAATCTTGTGATAATTCCTTATTATCGTGCGGCGGCTATAGGGAATTTGGGTGGTGCTTGTACTTTGGTGGCTGTGTAAAACGAGTTGAGGGTAAATACTGACCGCGGTGACTGAGGCTGCTTGATTTCTTGGGTAGCCGGTACGGGGAAAACGAGTTTCATGTCTCAGAAAAAGAAAAGCTCCTAGATAGACTGTTTAAAACACTGCGCCTGTTTATAGTGAACAATGATTCTGTGTGGCTGAGCAGATGCGGCTGTCTATTTAAGGCATTCGCCAAGCGACGAGCCATTTTTTTTATCGCCTTGAGTGATCATCCAGTGCCCTGCAGATCAAACGATTGCGTCCACCAATGACTAAAAGGCTGCCATCAGGACTTATTACCGACCAGGAAAGGACTGTGGGGCAGAATAACTGACATCTCATTCTGGATAAGGATTGCCTTGTGTAAATTACATGCCTTGGCGTTGTGAGTAAAGCACATTCGCTTGGAATCTGGTTGCCAGGAAGCCCACCTATCTACAACGCAATTACTCCGTAGGCGACCCGTGGGATGAAACAGACTAAGCCTTCCTTGGAGGGACCCAATTATCACGGCAGCGAACCAAAATAATAAACTTGCTCCTGGATGGAGGCGATCACCATATGTCGATGCGAAAAATGGGGTAGAGTGATAGGACAGTTTTGCATTGCACGCTAAATCGGCCGCCGCTCCTGACGATCCACCACGTCAGAGCTTCTTGAATTGAGGTCAAACGATCTAATCCTACTGGTCGCGGGCTGGTATATTTGACGAATCTACGGATTGAGAAAGTGTTGACCTTCTTAAGATTGACTTACAGGATGCAGGGGCTTGCTTGTAAGTCTTAGCTGATGCTTGCTTCCGAGCCTTATCGACGGTTACTGAGGCTAATGGTGGTTTCAGGTATCGAGTACAGCGCCTCGGGCCCGACGAAGGATTTGAGGCGAAGGACAAGGCGAAGGATCAAGATGTTGGATCAGGAGGTCCATGATATTTTCATGCAGGATCTGCAATTGATTCGAACAGCGTTTCGTGCGAAGAGATCTACAAGACTCCGTGCTGCTGAATGAACCATGTCCTCTTTATCCTCAACTCACACACTCCCGGTCTTGCAATACTCCCCAGACAACCCTATCATACTGCATCACTATCCATCATTGGGACTTCACATCAAATCATCACCATGTACGCCTCCACTATCTTCGCTTCTATCCTCGCTCTGGCACATGCGGCTTTGGGTGCTCCCGCCGTGACTCCCAGGGAGCCTCGTGAGATCATCCAGTCGTGGCCTGAGCCTATCGCAGATCAGGCCTCTCCGGATGGTAGCATTCAGAAGCGATTCGCTGGTGGCTGGTGCGGTGTCCATGTTCACGGACACCGGAAGCTGGACTCTGACACTCGATCCGGCTGGATCAAGATCTACGACGCCAGTGGATACTAAGTCTTCCAGAATAACGAGGTCCGGCAGGATCAGGGTTCCATCCTGGTCGAGGCCCAAGAAGGGGGCATGCCTGACAAGATGTATGCTACTATATTCCCCTCTGGAAACCCCAGCTCGGGAGATGTTGTAAGTCTACGAACCGTCAACATGTTGTTGTGTTTTCGAGCCATTTGCTAACATTCGAGAGGCCGAATTCCGATACGGCGACAGGGCTTGGCGCAGTGGAGGAGCTAATAGCGAGTATTTCGAGGGAGACCTTCTTGTTTGCAAGGTTGGCAACTGGAACACTGGCGCTGGCCTGGTGCCCAGCTACGAGGAGATCGATTTGGATTGCGGCTTCACTTGCTAATGTTGCGTCAACTTGGCGTTTGCATGGATGACTGAGGCAGATAGCCGAGAATCAGATTCGTTTACTTCTCAATGAAGATCGATTTCCTAAGTTGAAGTGGTAAATTTTACCTGGAGATAACGGTGACCCAAGTTGACATCACTCTTAAAATGCTCCCCAAAAAATGTCGTTGCCTTGGTGAACAATCGCTAAAAGTTGGAAGCATTTGGGTAGGTAGGCATCGTTGTTGCTTGCATCATAAATTTCGCGTCAACGATTTGAGACCTTCAGTGACTAATATCGCTATTACGTTGCTCATATCGAAGAACTAGTCTCCTTATAGAACTGAGCACTAATTATTCAACATGAGAAGTCATTTGCTTCCTCTGATGCGTGTCTTCGTCGTGCGTGGCGCTCATAAACTCAATATCCTTGGGCTCGTCGGGCTGGATTCCAACCTCAGTCGCGCGATGTGAATCCATAAGGTCCTTGTTCCACACATTAATGTAGATGGGATAAACAAAAGCCAAGATATAGCCGGTAAGAGGAATAACCATCGCAGTCGAGGCATTGGTGGCGTCCATGACAGCTCCGGTAGCGGGAGTGAAAACGGTGGCACCGGAGATTGCAGCGACGAGGAACGATCCGCCACGCTTGGTGTGGCGACCGAGACCGCGAAGACCTGAAAAATGACTTTAGAATACCAAACCGGTACGAGGGAGAAGCAAAAAACGGCTTACCAGTGGCGAAAATACAAGCAAAGCAAGCAGACTCAGCACAGAAGACCAGGATAAGCATGGCAATGGCGGTGGTCCCCTTGGTGGGAATCGCTGCAGTGATGAACACAGCACACAAGGCGAGATAGGTTCCCAAGATAAGACGGGGCTTGAAGGCAGGGATAAGCATCAGACCCGCTGCTATAAACCGATTCGCAGTGTAAAGTCCTTGCGAGACAGCTAGGAGATCTGAAGCCTGGGCCTTGGTCTTGCCGTGGTCCATGCAAAAGTTGATAAAGTAGTTGGCCACGGCGACTTGGGCGCCGACGTAGCAAAACTGAGACCAGACAGCAAGAAAGAGGTTGTACTGCTTGCGGAATGGGCCCGGGTCGTATTCGCCAATTTCGCCCTCCATCAGAGCCATGTCGGCATCGGTGATCTCAGGCATAGGGATGAAGAAGAAGACGACGATAAGGCAAGCGACAAATCCAGCAACACCGAGATACACCCATTGCACGTTCTTGAGAGAGTCCTCGGTGTCGATCGTGTCGGCGAAGAAGACTCGGGATGCCAAGAGTGGCGCCACGAAGGAACCGGTGCCCTGGACACCCTGGGCGAGGTTCAATCGGACTTCGGAGTATTTGGGGGGACCGCAGATGGCAAGGAAGGGGTTCGCGGCGGTCTCGAGAGTGGACCTGGGGTTGATTTGTTAGTTTTTGTCAGTCTCGGCTCAGAATCAACCTACAGTCCACATCCGACAATAAACATCGAGCCGCAGAAGCCGCCGAAAGACTTTTTCAAGCCGGAAGGCCAGAAGAGAAGGCAGCCAACTGCGAGGATACTAAGGCCTGTCGAAATGTCAATAACCACCCAGATAGTTCCCGGTCAACAAGCCTACTAACCACTAATAAAAGTGACGCGGTATCCAAATCTTCGAAGTAGCCAGCCGGAGAGGGTGGGTGGGCAAATGAAGTAAGCGCCAAAGTAGGCGGCAGCCAGACCCGAGGCCATGGAGCCACTGATCTCCAGCAGCGACTGGAAGTGGGAGTTGAGAACATCGAGAAGACCGTAGGCGAATCCCCAGAGGAAGAAGAGCATGGTGACTGTAGGCGAGGCAGCTGTTAGCTTCTTATCGTGGCGGTTAGAGTGGATTGGCTCGGTGAAGCGTACCCGACAAGTTGGGCAGCAGGGACTGTCGAACAGTCATGTGAACCGCGCTGGCGACATTGTTGTCGGCGACAAGACTCTTTTTGGTGAACATGATGGCGTCAATGTCACCCTGGACTGTTTCTCGTCTTGCGGGTGATGAAGCTCGTTGGAACTGGAGTGAGTAGATCTAGATTCTCGGAAACAGATCTGTGGGGAGAAGGTCGAGATATATCCTCCGCAATCGTTCCCCGGATACCCCACAAACTTGCCATCGGGGCCAGTTCCGCGAGCTTACATCGTCGGCGTGTCGTTTCTGGCTAATAGACAGCGACGTTCGGGTCAACATTGCGCGAGCTGGGGGGCTCTTGGCTGGTAGGACACTGTCAGCTGTCTCAGCGTGGCGTTTGAATGAAGCACGTTCGGCCTAACTTTGCTGCAAAGGCGTCAATATCTATGTATCTGGCGTTCTTAGCGCATCCATGTCTCCGCATTACCCCGGCCCCCGCAAAGTCACACGCGCCGAGGTTTCGGACGTCGGGGTTTGAGGCCCGAAATCTGCTGTTCATCGAGTCATGCTGGGCGATACATGGGACGGAATTGCCAAAATGGTCTAGTCGAAGCAAGGACTGCCCCAAATCTCCAACCGCTCGACGTCCAAGTAAGCTCGCGGGGCGGTTCGGGGTAGAAGACGACGAGCTCGGGATCAGCTCGCAGGAAAGCCAGTCCCGCGTATAAATTTACGCGTAAAGTAATTGGCTCCCGTATCCTTGGCACCCCAGATTCGGGCCTTTTCCGAGCCACACGAGGCTAGTGTCGGTGATCTACTCCCGTCCAGCTGTTGCTCTCGTTGTCATCTACACTGGAAGCCGAATAATTTGTACCAATTCACAATCCTTCTAACCACGCCATGAGCTATCATTTGGGACGGAGGTAGACAAGTTCACCAACATCTAGCTTTGGGGTGTTTACTGGCGGGTGGGCGCTACCAAGACCGGACCCTTGGAGTAGATTAAATAGAGAAGTATTAAGAAGTGTTTTTCAAGATGGGGTTCAGCTACGACTGAGTTTAGCGCCGCTGGGTGTATGTTTCATTTGACAGTCTTCATCCTCATTTAATCGACTGGAATACTCTGAAAATAATCGCAAGGCAATAGCCCCCTACCCTCTCTAGATTTCGGTATGCAATATCTCCATCCGGATTCTATCAATTTTCTCGCCGATCTTTATGGCACCCTCACTCACCTCCTGCATCTTTTGCTGATTGGCTCTCAAGTGCCTCCGATCGCACCAAGTCCAGTCGCTGTTGCTTGGGATCTTGGTGATTGCGCTGATAGCCGAGAAGCGCTGTCAAAACTGCTGCACCCGAAACGGCAGCTGACAACAGCACACCATCTTTGAAGGCCTCAGAACATGCCTTTGGTCTCAAATTGAGCAACTGCTTTGGTAGGTCTGCCTCTGCATCTCCAAAAATGGCTAACAAGGGTGGAGAGATAGGACCTGGAACCAACTTTTCGACCTTCGAGTGTAGTAGGACAGTCAATGCAGATATCCCAAGACTACCCCCCAAAACTCTTGCTTGTCCCAATATTCCTTGCGCAGGTGCTGCAAGAAAGGGTTAGCAGATTACCACCACCGATTAGAAGTTATTAAATCATACCATATTCACGGGGGAAAACTTGGTACGTTCCCACACCCGTGGCAGCAGAGATTGACAGCCCAATACCTAGTCCTACTATTGTAGTATATCCAAGTAATTTCTTATCGTCGCCGGCATCGGATATGGTTGTTAAAAGTGCACAACCAATCACTGATGACGCTGACCCAGTGAGCATAGATTCGAAGGAGAATGCCCTCTTTGAGTTGACCGCTGCAGCTACAACACAGCCCATAGCACTTGCTCCAAGCATGGGCAACAAGGTGATTACTGCTTGTAATGGGCTTTTACTGCTCACGAGCTGGGCTCTGAGAGGGACTGAGAATATGAGCATAAAAAGTGGAAAGCCCATGAAGAGTGTGGTTGATAATCCTGATGTGTAGAATCGATTACGCAAAAGAGAGGGCGGAAATATCGGCATGAAGTGGTGTTCCATCGTATACTCCCATGTGAAAAGGGCTCCTGTGCTGTCAACATGGGTCTCAAATCTTCTATCTTCGGCCAAAGGCACGACAAGAATCCTATTGACGTCGCACAGATGGGTCCACTGATAGAGTTAGAGACGTTCTTGATCCCAATTACAAGGTGATTCTGACTTTATCCAGAATACCCATCTCCAAGAAGTATACTGGGTGAGCACTCCACCCAGAATTGGACCTATGCAACTTGCACCAACAATCGTGACACCTGCAAGGCCAAACATATAATCAAGATGCTTCAGGCATAGTTCTGGAATGGCTATCATAGCCATAGAGAAGAGACCTGTCATATTAGCCTCAGTATATCGTGGAAGAAGATTTGATCCTTCGACTTCGCATACCTGCACCGCCAAGCCCTTGCAGAGCACGAAACGCAATGAGTTGGTTCAAGTTCTGGGAAAAACCACATCCCAAAGAAAATGCCAGAAATATAACATTGGCCGCAACGAACGCATTCTTTCGGCCAATTATATCAGATACCCGACCAAAAACACTGCCACAGCTACACTCGGCCAAGGTGTATGCCAGCGCAACCCAATTCACGGACCCAAAGGCCTGAAAGTCGCCTGATATGGTATGCAAACATGACGCAACGATTGACGCATCCGTCATGGACAGAAAGAGGCCAGTGTATATCCTGGAGGTAATACGTTTGTCAGTGGCCTGGCAAAGCTGAGACGAATGGGAGCTTAGTGCCGTTACCCAAGGAAGAGCAAGATCATGCGAGGCGAAGTGATGTCTACACTCTTGAGTTCAGATTTGAGCGGCCCTTCGGCGAGGAGACGAGAAGCACTTCCGACGGGGGCTGGGAGGGATCCGATGCAACATTACCGAAAAAATAAACCAAATACATCATGATCCCTCTAGATCCGCAGAAGACGAACTTTCCGATCTCAACACGTTAGGTTCGACTCCGGAATACGAATCCGTCGAATTCCCTTTCCCTTATAGTTACGGAAAGCACTTGGCGGAGAGACTTATTTTGCGCCGGTTTCATGAAGCTGGACTTGATAAGAAAGTGCTCATTTTCCGTCCCTCGTGTATCGGCCCGGCCGAGTCTCGGCCGCACCCATTTTACGAAATTCCAGGCTCGAGTCCAGGGACTACATTCTTCGGAGCTTTGATGGCGCTCCCTCCAACGAAATTCACATTCTCGACAACCCTCACTGATCCAGGTGCTGCTACCCTCGATGAGACGCCAGTAGACATGGTCGTGAATCGACTGATTGTTCATGTTGCTCGCGGGTCCAGTGGCTGCGTTCATGCTGTTGCCGGCATCAAGGGTGGACAAAATATCGAGGCGATAATTCAGGCCTCATCTGAGTTTCGAAGAAGCTGGTGGGGGCGTCCTGAATTGGTCTGGACTCATGATCACTGGAAGTCGGACAAGCAGTCTGCCCTCGCCAAATTATTGGTCATACTCGGGTCTTTCTTTGCCTTTGACGAGTCTAAGACGGAAAGAATCTGGGATATGATGTCTGAATATGAGCAGTCTATTTGGCCCCTTTGGCCCCTCAGGAATCTGTCCTTGCATGAGTCGGGCATTGGTCGCCAACAAGCCGCGATGGCGATAACGGGCCGTATCCTAGCTCGTCAGTATCGACTACCAAAATCCTTCGTTAGGTTATTCTACAAAGGCACAACACCGAGCCTGAAGGACGATATAGCAGTTTGTGGCCATGATAGAAGTACTGGCATTTCAGGAGAGAGGACTAGTTCGAAGCTATAAGAGTGAGCGCATATACAAAACCCGATCTGTCTCATAATCTCAAGAGTCCAAAAACGTGTCTATCTCCATCCAGAATTCTTCCGGCTTCTCAATTGAAGGAAAATGCCCTGCCCCCGGAATTATTGCAAGTCTTGAGCCCCGAATTCCCTCCGCAATCGCAAGCGACGCCTGTGGGCTGCACATCGGATCCTCGCTTCCTCGGATAATCAATGTTTTGGCCGTTACTTTTCCGGCTTCCGCAACATTTGGTAGCTTGTTTTCCTCTTTGCCATCGTTCAAATTTGTCTGGAAAGCGAAGGCGGATGGGAGAGCTGAATCTTTGGCGATATGGCCACGCAGGACGTCGGCCTTGGTCACGTCGGAGAAATACCAAGGAAGAAGCACATCCATGGCGGCTCCAAATTCCTCATCAGTCTTTGGGCCACCTGAACCCATCATTTCGGACAGCTTCGCTACGGCAGACGAATATGCTGGATCATCTTTGCGCTTCATGATGCACTCTCGCGTGTGGTTGTTGGGAGGACCGTCCATGATTTGGGTCGAAAAGAGAACCAGCTTAGCTACACGAGAAGGATAACGTTCGGCATATCGTAAAGCAATGGCACCAGCGTGAGAGCCGCCCATCAGCAGCGGTAGGACATCCAGCCCAAGATACACGCGTAGGTGCTCGATGTCCTCGGCCATAGTCTTGGCGGTCATGGTCGATGTGTCCGTGGGCTGGCTCGACTGGCCATTGCCGCGTGGCTCGAAGTATAGCACCGTGTTATTCTCTTCGAGGTGAGGACCCATGCCGTTCCAGAGGTAGGCGCCTGGCATCCCCCAACCGACTGACTGGATGATCATGAGTGGCCCCGTGCCGCGGACAAGGTAGTGAAAGCGGACCCCATCTGCGTCGAAGTAGTGGTCACCCCGTGAGAGTGGTAATGGATCCAGCAATGCATCCATGCTGTGGGTTCAAGTGGAGAGTTGAGCGTTGTGGGATTGCTTTTGACGGGTTGATGACGGCTTATTTTAGGGTGCTGAGCTTGTAGAAACCGAGACACAGATGATTACCTCGCGGCATTAGGTCTGGGTAGCATTTATACCCCTCAAACAAGTAGGAAGCGCTGTCTGACGCATGCTGAACGAATCTGACTAAGACGGCAGCGATCATCCGGGGATTGGGGACTTTTGAGTGGTCATCATCGCTTCGATGATGCTCAATAAATCTTCTTTGACAGGGGTCTAAAACTGCGGGCGAGGTTAGACAGATCATTGGTTAAAATAGGCAAACATGATTATCTGACGTAGTGTCCACAAAACTCTAGGCTAACTAAGTTTGGGGCGATCGCGCGAGGCTTTCTGAGGGATGCACAGTCAGACTTGACAGACTTCGCATAAGTACCCGTCAGTTCTGAGTGCTATTCTAAGCGAGTATACTGACTACAATGATCCGAAGCATAACATGTCAGTAGATTTCTGGATTCGTACCAGATCACCTGCTCCAAATCATGATTTATAACAATCTCCGGTCCTCCGGCTCCTAAGGTAAATCGCCACCCTTTTGGCGGAAATCTTACGTGCTACGCGTGTGTGTTTTCCGCATCGTCGTGTCAGAAATTGGTGGCTATAATGGTAATGGTAAAATCTCTTCCGTTTCTAAATAACCAACCTGCCAAACTCCATCATCGATTGACCAATTTGTCGGTAAAATAAGCAAAATAATAACTGCCCAGGGGACCCTTTCTGACTGTTCACGAGCCGGAGCTCTCATTCCAGCGAATTCTAAAACAAGCAGCTCGTGCAGCGGATCTCCGGAGAGTTGGCTGACTCTCTGGTCATCAATCTAGCACTTGTCTTTTCCAAGAATGACGTTCCAGTCCTGGTTGTGGTAGGCGCGCCCTGCGTGATATAATTAGTCCCAATCCTAGTAGTAATGTCTTCTTCACACTTACCATGGGTCCAGATGGCCATGAGCGTATTTTCAATGCAATTATCAATGATCAGCGTGGCCAAAGCAGTGACATCCTTAGTTTTGGCCTGGAGGGTATCCTTTGCGTCGCTACAAACCCAGATGGCTGAGTTCCAAGAGCAGGAAACACGTTTGCAACTGTTAGGCTCAACCACCCAGACTGCATCTCCCCATTTCTGATTCAGATAGTCAATGCCGTCAATCAAAGCATTCTGATCTCCAGCACCGCCAACGCCGGGGTTGCCCACGTTGCATTGAAGTAAATCCTATCCAGGTCGAATTAGCGTTAGATGGAAGTCATAAGAAATGGGATTACGAACCTCCTTGGATCTTTTTTCAAATTCATTTCCATTCTCGCTCGTTGCGAAGTCAACTTCTGCGTCTGTAGTAACCTCTCGATTCCTCGAAAAGATGTCCTTGACTTTGTGTTAGATTCATATCTTGCATCGCGATTGAATACAGGTATGCGACGTAAGACTTACCGTAGCTGGTCCCTTCAATGCCATTTTCTCAACTCCTCTGGCTTCTCGAGGAAGAACCTATCATTCGATCCATTAATACCTATCTTCCAATCGTTCTCTTGAGAGAAACGTACCAGGGCGGTCGCCAAAACGGCGTAAAATATGGTGAAAAGTGCGGCAACCTTCATATTGATTTGTTCAAACTCAAGTTGGTAGGGGAAGTAAAGGAGGAAGGGGCTGGGCTGTTTTTGATGCTTCTGATGTTGATGCTGATGATCAGGCAAATATTCGTGGTCACTCTCACCTCTTTATACCGTAGCTGGTGCCCGCCATCACTTGATGTCAAAAATAAAATCATCCTACGGCTCTCACCCGTGACAGGATAGCCCATGTTTAGCATAATGCAGGCGGGTAGCCAGAATTCCTGCCAACTCACGGCGGGGTCGAGGGCATGAGTAGGATTGTCTGCCAAGTGTTGGCAAATCCACATAACTGTTCAATAGGATAAAATTTACACTGGGTTAACAGTCAAAAATAGGACATTGTTTGTGGCGTTTGCAGCTATAGGCGCCCGGCAGGATTGCCAGCGAAGCCCGGCGGCTAGGTAGGAAGGTGAATATAAGATCACTTAAATCGCGTCAGTGGCCAAAAATAGCAGTTGTTGGCGATAGTCGTAGGTAGAGGGGCGGAGCTTCCAGGGATATAATGTTTCAGACTCAGCCATATGTATCCACTCGATACGTTGCTGTGGGAGAAGAAAGAGCTTGGACATTCGGGAATTGTTCGACCCGTCGGGATCTCGTATTAGCGGCAGCGATCCGATCAACAACGATCCCTGACCCTGGGCATTAGGTTTTACAACACATCATCCATGAATAAGTAAAATCGCCGTAGCAGAGGTCTTTCTCTGACCAACCACCCATTGCAGACCATGTCCTGTCATAAATGCGGGGTCAAATCGAATTGTTGGCCCATTTCTCAAAGGCCCTGATTTTCAGCGCTCTAACTGCCATACTCCCCAGGAAGGTGAAAAGGGCCAACAGTCCACCTATTTTCCAATTAGTAACATCTGGTACAAAACCTATTATTAGATAACATAACCTCCAATTTTACTGCGGGGCAATCGGATTGCCATAATCCGGTCAAGGAGATCAGGGTCTTATTATTAGAGGCGGTGGAATTCAAGACATGGATTGGGGGTGAGAATCAGACGCTCTTCTGTCCCGGAATACCTATAGCCACACTGCTATCGCGTCCCGGTATATTTTAGGCTCCTTACATCTCGAGACGTCCTTTGCGTTCCTCACAGCGACAGAGGCGGCAGCTCCATCAAAGAACCCTAACATGATTGGCAGAGTAGTTGGATCACCCCAGTTCCGTACCCAACCTTAGGCAACGTCTTTCTTTCCGGTCTCGAAGGGGATAATCGGTTGGTCATGGTGACGGGGTGACTGGGGCCACGGCTGTCTGACACTCGCAGAGATTTTGCTCGGCGGGTATGGTAGTCGGCTCCGTCGGCGGCCGCAGTCGTGGGACGAGCAAACGCAGGAGACCCATCCCGATGGGCTATTGTGCCTAGATAGACTGTATCATTGTCAGATGGTGACATATTTTATTATGAGAAGCGATACGCAACTTTATCTAAAGCCGAAGGGAGATGGGCGGGAGTGGCTTGCTGAAGATCAGTGGTCGACGGTTATTACTATTGAGTGGATCATTATTCTTCTTTGTCCGCTCCAGCTTGACCATGTTTACCGGAAAACATGCCCACAGCAAAAAGGAAACTTTGAATGAAAACCTATCAAACACATCACAGATGCGCGTTTGAAGGGCTATCCAAGAGGTTCGCGTCACTGATGTCTGTAGGGCCTTGCGTCCCGTTAAAACTAATCAAATGCGAATTTAATCCTCCAATCCATATCTATCGATCAGCCATTCAATCAGTCCCTTTTCCATCTTGGTTCCAGCACTTTCCCTATGTAAACAATCTTCTAGCTTTTGCCAACATCGACGTTGTCACCGTCTAAGGATCATAGTCAGGGTGGGCTGCGCGCTCAATTACTTCCTACTACGGTAAGGGCTGGGCTGAATAAGAGCCCACATAGTTTCAAAGTGACCTCAGCTCTAACTAGATCTGTATTAGTTCAGCGATGCATACGAAATATAGAAGAGCCCTTCAAACGCCACACAACATTCTTAGCCCACGCCAAACTCTTCCCAGCCTACGCAGTCGTCATCCCCTCCTGCTTGGAACCCCGAATGACCCGACCCAGGTTATCCATCACATTCCTCAATACACCCTTCTCTCTCTTCTTCAGCAGCATCGCAAAATACCGGGTTTGAAGCACTCGAGTACCTGAAGGCAGAGATGAAGCGTTCTGTTGGTCCTTTGGACAAGCGTAGGAGAATCACCCGCTGTCAGCCCTGTGCCAAGAGGCGCATAAAGGTCTGTGGATGATAATTTGATTCAGTATGCTATGAGGCTAACACAAATTCGCCAGTGCGAGGGAGGTTGTCCCTGCCAATATTGCATCCGTACAAACAAAGCATGCCAACCCCAAAAGCCCGCACCACACCAGACTAAGTTCATCGTCGTGCAAGACCCCTCATCTGCATATCAAACAACGATGCCCGCCCAAGCACACAAGCTCAGAGATGACATTTATTTGGATCATTTTGTGTCTTTCATTCAGAGATGCCAGTTCACGAGAGGGTTTGCGTCAGCCACCGCCGACATTGTACGGCGCATTCATACATCACAGCCACTTCGTGACCTGACTCTCGCCATTGGCGCCTTAGAGGCTAGCAGGACACCCTCTGTCCGCTGCAGCCTCTTTCGCGATTCCCCACTATGCATTGCCTTCAGCTTCTATGGCAAATCAATGCAGACACTAAACCACAAGTTGGAGACTACTGACGCATTACATTGCGATGATGTCTTGTGGAGCACGTTTCTACTCGGATTATTCGAGGTATTTCCGGTTCGCAGTGTTCATGGAAAGCAAGAGAGGCTAATTCATTCAATTAGTTGATGACCGAAGCCTCGGGAGAGCAATGGGCCAAACATATGCTGTATGGCACGTCTATGATCTTTCAGTTAGGAGGTCCCAAAAAGCGACTCTCGGCAGTAGGAGAGAAACTTTTTTCTGCATTCCGGGTTCTAGAAGCCCATAGAGCAATCATATATGGGGACCACACATTCCTCTCACAGGATTCGTGGATAAAATACCAAGCAAGCCTGGCTACCAAGCCACCAGAACCCAATGAGTCAATACTTGAGATCATGATTCGAATATCTTCATTTGCTCAACGGTAAGGTTCTCGCAACCGAGGACTAAGTAAGATTGCTGATGATGTGGCAGACTCTTTGAGACTATGGAGGCCGTACCGGATCCCATCAGATCTGCCCATCCAGAGATTGATGCACTTACTCGCGAAGGGGTTCATCTACTGCAGCAGTTAAGAACATGGCACGACGAGACTACATTGCACGATATTGCTCTAGACACTTATTCGACCTTGGCCCTCACGAATTATCATACGTTGGTTCTATTTCACTGTGGAAATTTCACCTATTACTCGGGGTGGGAAAAGAACACCAGTCTGCTTCTAACCAAGGTGGAGATTGACGAGCATATCGATGCTATAATATCTTTGTCTGGATCAATACTTGAACAGTCAACCATTCCCAGCGCATTGCTGTTGTTCGGTCTAAGAGTGGCTGGGGCGAACTCTTCCTTGACAGGCCACAAGGAGATGATTAGCGCCACGCTCTCCCGAATACACCAGAAAGGATTTGTTGTTTCTGATCGGATCAAAATCGACTTGGAAGAGTTTTGGAAGTACCAGTTGTTGATCAAGAACTAATTGTAGCCATTGGATAGCACTCTGTAAAGATGTACGCCTCGGTTTCGTTCAAGTTCATAATAGTTTAGCCAAGACAAAGAAAGAATCGTTCATAATCTATCTGCATCTGTATAGGGTGATAAAGTAGCACGGCAGTCTAGTAGAGGAACCGTGTAGCCTTGACCTCGGTCCGAGCTAGCCGGATAAAACCTCCGCAGCCAAGACATAGAAAGAACATCGAGGTATCCAAACGAAGTAAGTTTGGGTTTCCAAGGCGTCAGTCGGAATCTGAAGAGCCAACTCGGATGTTGAAAAATTCTGTGATAACGCGTGTTCGCAAACCAGGCGAAAAATAGTCATATCCAACAACGACGCCACATTCATCGACGAAAACTGTCACCGGAATTACGCCTTGATACAAGAGGCTCCACTAGATCCATCATTAGCCCATAAAGTTTCGTTGAGGATGAAAATCAAGCTCATACCGCAGCAACGCGACCGTCTATAAATTGTCTTTGAACTAGCCCAACGAAGACTGCGCCACCTTGGATCAAGATATCTTCGCTAAAGAGGGGAAAGCCTGAATTGACGTATCCTCTCCACACTTCAGGCTTAGCGGATTTGGGGTAGTAAGTGGTCATGGTATTGTCCACAAGCCCATCTTGGGTGACATTCTTGTAATTGAAGAGTGAAGAAGCCATATTGCCATCGAATGCTTCGACAGCGCGGACAAAACCCTGAGACGGAGAGTTGGTGATGTACCCAGTCGTAATGTGGGACAAGTTCTCGTTCCTGTTCGACAGTGAGTTTGGGCCCAAAAAAAACGGATTTTTGGATAGGGGTACCATTTGTGTTGTACAAAGTTGGTACCAAATTCCGGCTTGACCTGCGGTGGTTTCGGCTCCTTGAAATTGACAGAGAATTCAATCATGGAGGAAGGGAATGGATGGCAACTAGAGGCCGCAACTGTCGTGGCAGCCAAAGTGGTGACGAGGAATTTAAGGTAGGACATCTTGTATGGCAATGGTCAACTTTGCTGGAATGAGTCTGGTTTGAACTGCCCTTCGTTTTGTCGGCGCTCGTTATCCTTTTATAAATTTCATCCTCTGCTAGCTGGGCGAATTTTAAGTTGACTACTACAACAAGTGACGTGTTAAAGGGGCTGTACTTTTAGTGCGCGTTCAATATATTCCATTTTGGGGTTGATCAAATCCTAGGTACCTGGGTAGGTACGTTAATACACCATGGTTCGTGCCGTATTGCGCGAAGTGGAGCCGCGTTCAGTTGCTTCCTCATTCGGCAGCGACAGTCGAGCTACTCACTTTACCGTAGGTAGACTGTATAATTTTCTTCACAAAACCTCTTTCGTCATTCCCTAATTACAATTTGCTGAAATATCCCGACACTTATCCTTGAGGTTTCCTAAGAAGTCAAGCCGCTAGACACAGCGCCACCTTCTATCTGTTATGTCGACTCATCCCGAGGCTCCCAAGGTGATCGATCACATCTTCTGCTTGTCCATACTCCCAATGTACGACGTCGAACGGTATATCCACAATGGAATTTAGCCCTGGCACACACCCTGGGTGGGCTTTGATAGCCCCATGTAGTCAAATGGCGTCCATACAAACGGCTCGTCTTCGAACTCCAAGTCAACATCATCATCATCATCCACCATCACAGTAGCCCTTCTTGGCTCTCTAATGCCCAATTCATCACCTCCGCTAGTCGGTAATGCTCTATGCTCCGAGTACTGTTCTCATCGCTCGAAGCCAAGAGTATCTGCCACACCTTTCTGGAAAGCTGTATTGCTCGCTTATCACTCACCTGACACAGGGTCCCCACTACTTGCGGGAATCCTTAGTCCAGCATCTTTAGAGTATTTTCAGTTAGACACAGGACAACAGGGATTGTCTTACCAGGCAACAAGGTGATAAACTCTGCCCAATCTTAAGAGTGATTAACGAAATCTTGGGGGCCGCTCACTCTTCGGTTTGATTGACGAAATTCAGCCACAACTGAAGCCCGTCAGCAGCCCATTATGTAACCCCAAGCGGGGAGGGTCGCGTGAGCCACCATTTGGGATTGTCAGTAGATAATACTGGGCTAATAGGCAGCAACTCTAATTTTCTCGAGAGGGGCCTCAAACATAGTTGAACACGGTACAGGAGTGTTGGGCAGCTATTATGCCAAATTGAACAAGATGCCATCCCTTTCTCGGTCCATGGGTGGGTTCCTCACAGCAGACGACGTGCGACTCGGACGTCTCGTGCTGGATACGGAACCCCCCCCCAGAAGAACTTATGCAAAGCTGCAAGTTTGACCCTTACGGACGCCGACAGATCGCGAAGGGTGTTCGAAAACATTAACAACCTCACCAATGTGACACCTTCATTTAGCTTCGGCATTTTGCTAACAGGTACTTGATGTATTGGCCAGCAAGTCAAGAAAGTTCGTCAACACGCTCAAGGCTGCGAAGGCCGTCAGTTATGACCTGTACAACTTGGACGACAAGTTCGAGGAGCTACTCAGCAACGATAAAGTAAAGGAGTGGCTGGAGAAACACACAGTCATAAGCTCTCCACGGTTGATACTCTTTGCCCACGCAGACCAGACGAATTGAGCATTGCTGGCTCGCGCCAAGGGTTTGGATTAGGTGTTCGCATGTGCAATCCAAGTCCCACAATATTTGTCGAAGTTCAGCAGCAATTTTACAGCTCTTTTTTAATCGCGAGAACGTCATCTTGAAGTGCCAGACCTCAGAGCCTGATCTCTATTCAGCTGACAGACCCCCATGCTTCATCAGTGGGGGGATATTGGCCTATACGAACAAATATTCCTGGGCTCTCGGCACCAGGCATGTGTCCGACGTTTTGATTTGAGCATTTTCAAGCCGCCAATGCACTTTTTTCACTGCTCAGAAACCATTTGGCCAATGTCAGCCTCGTGTTGGTGTTGCCAAGGTCTCGGTGTGACACTGGCTTGCATGAGTCCAGCCACGTCTAGGTCATTCAAAGCTCACAACCTGAACCATTTTTAGTTATTTAACCCCCTCTCATTCCCCGCTCTAGGGAGTGACTAGGGCTTCCCCGGTTTCTCGTTGTTCTTTTAAGGGCCACTCACGCACGATAACTGTAGGTCTCAGAATGAGTCGACAGCGCCGTTTTCGGGGTCAGGACGCCCAACACGGGGATGATGATGATTTGACCGACGGCACTCAGAATAATGCCTACGTTCAACGCCCCGCTCAACCTTATGACCATGTCCCGTCTGGCGAGGAGCAGCCCAAGACTCCGGTTGTGGGCACCCACACCACCACAGTTGTGTCAGAGGACGCTCACAGGCCCCCGAAGAAAATCAGTTGGTGGCTATGGTGCATCATCTTGGCTTCTTTCGTCATCTTGTCTGGGGCAGTCACGTTCTTGTCCTGGCTTTGGTTCCAGGACCACGAAGACATATCGTGGCGACGCGTGATGCTCAGCGGAAGGTCGACACAAGCTATTACCCTCACGGGAGTGCTCATCAGAGCGGCGATTGGATCACTTGCTGCCATCATGACATCCATGATTGCTTCAATAGCCGTTGAACGCCACGGCGTGCCAAGATCTGCAGTTGCCGAGGTCTCAATCGCTCGCTTCACCAATGCTGGGCCACGGTCGTTCTCCAAGCTTCTTCTCTCCGGCGCAACCTTCAAATGTTGGATCAGGATCCTGACAGCCATCTCCTTACTTTTCTTCGTGGCATCCGAGTTCACCTCGACATTACTCGTGACGGATCTTCGGGAGTCTCGAGTGAGCTCTTTCGACCAAAACATGAGCTACGGGTTCACATTTCAGATGCTGGGCACTGGACCTCCACCTCTGCCTCTGATTGGCTATGCTTTCAACTACTGGTTCAACAAGCCTTCCTCGTCGGAAATATTTGCGGAGTACTCGCAGCCCGGCAAGTCTGGGGAGGATTTAGATGACACTGGGCCAAGTATCAGAGCATTCTTGCCCATCGCTCTTCAATCCGAGAGGGAGTCCCTGCGGTCTTTCACAGGTATGGCACGTGTCGTCGATACCCGCGTTGTATGCGTCCGGCCCACGTTTAGTGCACGCTTCTGCCACAAACCCCCTGGAGTTTCATATACCTCATTTATCTGCGGAAACATCACCGCAGACTTGTCCAACTTGCCGCAATACACATGGCGTGACCGGTGGGACGGCGACAAAGAGAAATACGTTGCCGGTTTTGATTGTCCCATTCTCGACAGTCCACAGGATTTCCCTGGGCAGCAGGCGTGGGCGATGTGTGGTGTTTCAGGCGGTGCAACTTTGGTTTCGCCTTTGACAAATGCCACCTCATACGAGAACTCGACTGCGGGCAGTTTTAGCACTTGGATGATCATTGATACTATATCACTACACAAAGGTTATGAACTTTGGAACACAACTTCTACATGGGAGCATCTCAACTCGAGCGGATCAGGTCCTTGGTTGCGGCAGTGGAGCCGGGTTAGATCAGATGATGGGGAAGCCGAGCAAGACTTTTATTTCCCCATCACATTATGCTTTGATTACGCCGGGGCTGCTCAGTAAGTGGCGTTCGTTCTTACAGTGGTGATGACACAGCGCTAACCAGAGGTCAAGGATTCGAAATCTCAACATCACCGCAACGGCCACTTCCAATTCTACGGAGCCAGTCTTTCGCTACGATGCCGACTCCAAGCAGTACGATACTTCTGCAGTGCGTAACCAGCTTGGTGCTTCTAGGCACAACCCGCAGAAGAACAATACTAAGCGGGAAATACTCACCATCTCAGAGCAAGCTATGCAAGCATCCATGGACGAGGTTCGAGGGAAGCCGCTTGCATTACGCTATGTAGACAACGTCCTTGGGGACTGGTTTGGAAACTTTCTGGCCCTACCTACTGGTATCGCCATAGCCCTTTGTCCGCTTTGCAGCCCGGATCTCACCCCGTTTCAAATAGTAGATAGCCTTCTCACACAGGTCTTCAACGATGTCCTCAACACAACCGACTCTCCGGCCCTCGCTTTGCAGGCTTTGAGGACGCTGCTTTACCGGAGTGTGTACTATGACCATTTATCCGCCTTTAGCCCCGCGGCTGATGAAGCGACTATAACCCGATTCAACCTCGTTCGGGTACCGCAAGAACGGTGGGGACTGATAACCGTGATCGTCATCATTGGCGCCAACCTGCTTCTCTTCGTCCTCGTCACTTGTCTCTTCTTGTCTACGACCAGTTCCAGCTTCGTCAAAAACGCATGGCACACTGTAGCGCAAATTTCGCAGAGCGACGAGGCTCGGCCACTCCCGGAGAAGGCGACACTGGCGGCGGACGAGGACATTGATGACTGGGTTCATAAACGCAGGTCTCCAAAAGGCTTTTGGGGAAATGTTTGGAGTAAGGTACGAGGTATCGGTAGGCTTCTCAGCCAGAAAACGACGCCAGATTCGGAAAGGCTGTCAGTCCAGAATGGGGTCTTTACTACGGTTGGATCCAGGTGATGGATTGTGTCCTTGTTCGAAGTGGTTGGGGAAGTGTGAAAGACGTGATAGAGCGAGAATTCATGTTCTAAGTGTCGGAGCTCAAACAAACAAACTTATCTGAGATGTACGTCTGAGATGCCCGACAACGATGTTCTATTGCTGGCCATCTCGCTTGGGATGGGCAGTTCGGCTCTTGGGTCTCGGATTTCAGCAGGACGAACGGTCTGGGAAAGTTGGCCTGAAATGATGGATAGGTAGTGAGCTGGGCTTGTCGAGAAAAAGCATTCTAAATGAATGTCCATTGGCTCTCTAGCCTGAAACTGTTGACGATGCAGTCCTGACAACGGCATCGGGTTGGGGTTTGCAATGAAATAAATGCAGGCTCTCACAACACAGTCCCACTTGTTGAGATACAATCCAATGTGCAATACAGGTATCAATCATTATAGTCGTTAATCAAACATATCCGACTCGAACCTCAACTACTTGATTCATTACACTATCTCAGTGGCTCCGTCGGATGACGCCAGCCTCCCGGCTATCACGATGAAGAAAAGCGCACCCTAACAATCATCTTTTGCATCGCTCCCTTGCGCAAGAGCCACTCATGGTTGAGTCCACTATTACTCGGGTTTCGTAGCGTATACCGACCAACTGAGAAACGATTAGCTCATCCCAGATCTTTAGCATGATGTTCATTCAAAAGTGAGGACTTGCATTGGCCAGTATGAGTGGATGGCCATATTCTTCAAATCTTTACGGACGCCAGTAAGGAACACCTCCAATTCTTCGTTGCTCCAGCCGAGGCCACCTTGACCTATCTCGCGCGTAAACACAGCCAGGCTCAACGCCGCCAAGGCGTCCATGGTGTTTTCATGAGCCCAAATTCCTAGACCGCGAAGGGTATGCGTGAGCATAAGTGCTCGCATCAGGTGGGGTTGCTGAATTGCGAATTGACCAAAGAAAAGACTTACCGATTTGCTTGTGCTTCGGGTCCTTGGGCCATTTGTTCAGCGGCCACTTGCGCTTCACTACGGTGACGTCGACAAAGCCAGCCTCCTCAAGCTGTTCTTTGTATTTCAAGGCGCTGTCGAGTGGAGAGCCAATGGAAGTAAAGGCACTCAGCAGCAACTTTGACCACTTATATAGCGGCGAGTCTTCAGAGAGGGTGTCGTCATCAGATTGAATGGGATAGACAATGTCGATCAGTTCAATGGTACCCCCCAGGTTAAGGGACCTGTAGGTAATTTCCGAGATTAGCGGTATTCAGCGTGTAGAATCAGGGGAGGCATAGGTGATGCCATACTCAAAGCTTTGCCTAAAGAACTTGGGCCAGTCACGAATCGATCCGGTTAGGAACCGCGCAAAGACGAAATCAAACTTGGTTGAGTAGTCCCAGGGTTCCTCTAAATCGTCGACGTAGAAAGCAACGTTGGGGGGGATACTTGAGGTAGGAAAGAGACGTTAGCATAGCGTTAAGGATAATGCGTTTTGTTCCTGTGCTTGGGTGACGTACGCATTTGGTTGGATAGGGCTCAGATCAACACCAATAACCTAGAGTATTCGACTTGGTATTAGTCGGTACTCAATCGACAACCATTTTTGTGACCTACTTCACATTCCGGATGCTCGTCCGCTAGACATTTGTCAGAAGATTCATTTCTCTTGGTGATTTATGACGGGACTTTACCAAACTCAATAGCCCATATCCCTGTGCCACATCCGGCATCAAACGCGCGGCGGAGCGGCTTTGTCAAGGGGGCAGCGTGCAGTTTCTCGTCGAAAGTAAGAAGGAATAAGTGATGCTGAAGATCTGTGTCTCGTTAGACATGCTTGCAAAATAGCTCGCAGAGCTTGGCCCACCTAGTCGCTCGTTCTCTACCTGCGTCCCGTGAAGTCAGCACTTGGAGTGGGGAGTAACAGTAGTGCGGGCCTAAGACCTCGTCATTTGGGAGAACATATGCTACATCCGTCAGTCATTGTGGAGTCACTGCAATTTATGGGGCTTGGTCAGTCCTCACCGCCATCCTTGTATGCATGGTATGTCCTGCCGTTTTCCTGACGATACCTCAAGATGCTAGATTTCAAAGACGTGAGGTCACTTCCGGCACCCTTTGTGACCCTAGTCATCAGACAGCGGTAACACCCGACGAGAGGCTGGACTCACCAGTCCGAGGGCTGAGTCGCCATCATCATCTGTCTCGTCGACGGCCTGCAGAGCGTTCAAGGTCTGTTAGCGGGTTTATGAGGCGCCGGAGCCGCAGCGGGTCCTCACATTATCGTCGGCAACGAGCGGGGCCGTCTCCGGATTCTGTTGCTCCTCGGCCATTATCAGGGTAGACTGGTCGGTCTGTCAGGTTAATTTGGATCGGCGGAGTGCAGATAACCAGGCGGTCTAGCATCAACACTAATTTAGTTTGCGGGCGGGGGTGGACCATAGCATTTAAATATTAATCCATGGCGCCATGGCCGGAAGCAAGCCGGGCCGCTGCGAGTGTCTCAATTAAGCTCTGTCTCGCTGCAAGTTTATTGAGGACTGCGCCACGAAGCTGGTCCATCTCTGCTTCAGATTTACTGGTATTAATTCCTCTGGCGTGTGTGGCACCGCTCGGCGTCCTCTTACCAAGCCACGTCTACGTATTTCTTGCTGCTGACGCTGTCATCTCAAACGAGGTCTGGGTCGGCAAGACCAAACATCACATTATATTGTTAAAGGACTTGTACATATTAACCTCGACCTTATGCTTTCCTTGCCACTACCACAACAAAGTTAGGATCCTTGACATAATCATCCCAGAACCCCAAGTCATTCTTGACAATGTCGGTCTCCTCCGGCCGGATAACCTGGAAATCGACCAACCCAAGTTCGTGCGCAATATCGTCAGAAAGCGAATAGGTCGACTCCATCGACGTGGCCTCAAACGAAAATGGCGGTTCGGTCACACACCCGACTTTATACTTCAGGCCATGAGGAATCTCCTCAACCTCGGTAAACGTGACGCCGTACTTGCCGTAACTCATGTACTCGGCCCGTACGCTCTTTGCCCTCACTCCGATAAACCTCCCCCCGGGCTTCAAGCCAGCAAACACATTTTCCCACATGCTCCTCAGGTCGGATATGGACGTGGCATGGTCGAATACCCAGTTTGCCATGACCAGGTCGTATCCCCCGAGCTGCAACTCTCCATCCTTGACCTGCTCAGCCAGTGGCCGCGTCACGTCGGCCTCAAACCAGCGGATGCGGCCTTGCCGGCCCAGCTGCGTCTCGACGTCCTGCCCGGCGCGCATCATCTCGGGCGAGATGTCCACGACGTCGACGACGGCGCCACCAGCATCGACAGCGCGCCGGGCGTGGAGGCCGCTGCCACCGCCGAGGTCAAGGATCTTAAGGCCAGTGCAGTCGCCTAGGGCAATGCGGACAAGCTGGGCCTCAAGCTTTGAGCAGGGGAGCTCCTCGACGGAGGCATATTTCGGGGCGAAGGCATCGTACTGTGTTTTCTCAGCGGTGATCATTGTGAGAGGATGTAGAGGCGAGTAGCAATTTGAGCTTGCTTCACGGCTCGTCTATGTGGCAGGCAGTTGTGCGGCTTTTAACCTGGAAAACCCCGCTCCAACGTGGAGGTCTGCTATTTGCTGACGAATTTAGTAGACCTCACTAATTGTATCTCCGGAGGGCACCACTTTCGAAAGTATTTCAAGCTAAACGCGCCACATCCTGTAATCCTTGTCAGTTACCTGAAATCAGGCATGACTCCAAATCGCCACACGTAGACTAAAATTCTTTAAATAGTTCAGTATCAAGAGGTTAGGGTGCCCTAGTACACACATACCCAGAGGGGGACTGGAAGCTCAAGATTAAAAGAAAAACACCAGTAATAATATCAACAATAATATAATAAGTATAATTGCAATTTAACGGCTGCCAACGTCTAGAACTAAGGTATCTGCGACAATTGATCCCATTTCCTCCAGTTTCATGTAATCTAGAAAAACCAGTGAAGGGTAAAATAAACAGGCTATTCGGACTTTATGGGCTTGCAGGATTTTGGATAGTATCAGCAGTCTAAGGAAGCACTTCGTTGTCCCTCTTCTCCCTCATCACTTCAAGGAACAAACGGTTCTTGGTGGCCATGTCCTCGGAGCTACCATAGTCCTTGAACACCGCGTCCATATCCTCCAATGACTTGCCGTTGGTCTCGGGGACAATGTAAAAGGTCCACACAGCCGACAGGAGGCAAAAGACGGCGAAGAAGATGTAGGCTCCGAAGCCGGTGTTCTGTACAAGAGGGGGAGTGACGAGTCCCTAAGTTGCGTTAGCTGCCATGTTATCTCGGAAATGATGGATATTTGTTCTTACGATAATGAAGTTGTTGATCCAGTCTTGACAAAATATTAGCGTGGTTCAAATATAAGCGATCGGTATTCCGAGTAACATACTTGAGCAAGTAGAAATGGAAACACCCTTTGCGCGGAGAGACGAGGGGAAGATCTCAGCAGGCATCGCCCAGGGAACTGGTCCCCAGCTGGCACCGAATGCAATCATGTAAAAGAGCAAAAATGCAACGCTGGTCCAGCCTGCATCCTGGTGGGAAGGCCAATCGTTGGAAAATTTGCCGACGAGGACGGCGATGATGGCGTGGGCGAGAAACATGGCAATGCTACCGATCATGAGGATGTTTCGTCGACCGAATCTGTCGAGGGTCCAGAGACTGGAGATGACACCGAAAAGCTGGGTAACGTTGAGAACACCGGACATGATCAGCTGCATGTTGTAGTTAAGGCCCATGGTTCTGCAGAGAAAGACTGGTTAGCGGAGTCGTCGAAAGGATCGCGAAAGTGGGTGTCTTGCCCAAAGAGAGTTGGCGAGTAGTAGATGAGAGCGTTAATTCCAGTGAACTGAGAAATGTTAGTAAAGGTATGGATTCGGGATTTCAAGGGCTGTACCTGTTGGAAGAACATCAGACCAGCGCCAACATGGGTTCGTCGCCAGCATCCAGGTCTCAAGCAATCGGCCCACTGGGCAAACTCGAGCTTGAACTTGCTGAATCCTCCGCCGTTGATCAGGTCGGGGTGGCGCTGGGCGACAATTCCCTGCTGGAATCTCGACTCTGCGATAATGTCAACCCACTCGCGCTGCACTCTCACGTCCGAAGCAGGGAGCTGTCGGAGCTTGGCCAGGTTTGCGAGTGCTTCGTCCTCGCGGCCGTTGGCAGCCAACCATCGCGGCGAAAAGGGCAGCAGGATGGCGCCGAAGCCCAAAAGCAGGCCGGGGATGATCTGGATGAGGAAGGGAAGCTGCCACGACCAGTGCGAGCCGATGTATTGGGTTCCGTAGGTGATCCAGAAGGAGACGACGATGCCGATGACAATGCTCAGCTCTTCGAACACGAGCAGGGTGCCGCGGATTTCGGGAGGCGAGATCTCGGAGATGTACAAGGGAACGACGGCGCTCAGCCTGGGAGGTTACATGTTAGCGCATGCAGTAGGAATCCAAGGCGGGTTTGCTCACATTCCAATGCCAATGCCGCCAATGAGCCGAGCGATGACGAGCATGGTGTAGTTGACAGAGGCGGTTTGGAGGGCGGAACCAATGGTAAAGATGACGACGGCGATCATGATGGAGTATTTGCGAGAGTAGGCGTCGGCGACCCAACCTTGGTTAAGAGCACCTAGATTTCCCAGTTAGCTTCTCATCGTGAGACATATCCAAGATTGCGCGTACCGATGAAAGCACCAAGCGTGATCATGGCCGTCATGAGGCCCTTGTAGAAGCCAGCGCCCGAAGCCGAATCAGACACCTCGGGGAAGCGATTCAAGAATTCATCCATGACGAGCGTCACGGAAATGACTCCCTGACTGCCAAGCCAGTTAGCGCTGCATTGACTCTCAACAGTCGCGGCGAGCTTACTCGTATCCAAAGAGCAGGCCGCCGATGGCACTGAACGACGCACAGAGTGCGACATAGCGCGAGGTGAAGATGCCCTTGAAGCCCGAGGGGCCGTAGGGCTCGACATCCCACTCGGAAGACACGCCGCCTTCGTCGTGCTCGGCGTCGAGTTTTGGATGAGGGTGCTCCATTGCGAGGCGAGACCTGGGACCGGGGGTTAGGGGTTTTCTTGTAGAGTCTTGGAAGAGAATGCACAAGATGTGTCTGAGACGAAGGAGAATGCAACGGCGAACCGCGCAGACTTATATACTTGGTGGTGAGACGGAGTGCAAGCCGAGTCAAGTCGAGCAGAGCAGAACACGGCCGACCCATTCTCGAGACGACGGCCAATCGGGGCAGCGCCAATTCCCTTCGACGGGATGCCCCCAGTAAACAGGGCGTCTGAGAACAACACGGGGCCCCGCGGGGAGAAGGTGAGCCATCACAAAGCCCGTCCAACAGGCTCTTTACCCCGTGCGGTGCCCCATCAGATGCCCCGTCCCAGGCCTGCTCCCCGGCCGTCCAGCCCCTGCAACACGACCCCGTCAAGAACATGGGATCCCCGCGAGCCTCTCGAGTCAGTCCACAGTCACCCCAACGCCTCTAGCCCCAAAGGCGAGTTGGAGAAGTGGTCCTGGGACGCCCCGCTGAGCTCGCCGATCCGTTGTGGGGTTAGAGTCGTTGCGCGCTTTTGCCGGAATACACTAGACAATCTGGCTAAAGACGCCGTCGGTTTCTGCTTCTGGACCGCGGGGAACTTTGCTCCGGCGTCAAATTCTGTCTCGTGGGCCCGGAGCCAGTGGACAATTCGATAAATCTGGTTGTCGTGGAAGGTTCCCCGTCAGTTCACTCACTCCGATCAATGTATGGAAGTCGAAAACGCTGACCCGGCTCGGGATGGACGCGAAATGGCTCCAGAGAAGAGTCCCGTCTCACAAGTTGCTTGTTTGGTAAGCCATCGCCCCGTGGAGTCCTCAGCGCGTCTGGCTTTGCTGGTTCCGCAACGTCGCAGCCGGTTCCTCAGACTGCAGGATCGAGACTTATTAGAATCGCTCGTTGATAGTTGTCTAGAATTGTCGGAAACGACACTCGAAATGTAGCTGGACCAAACCCTCGGGATCAGCTAGAAGCCACGACGCAGATGCATCATGCGACAGGTGCATCGCGCTCGCAGAGACGTGCATCCCGTGTGACAACACGCGATTCAAACACCATTCGAATGAGTACGACATCCACCGTGCATCATCATCTCCTGTCACATCACGCTGAACATGGCCGCACAGGTTTTCCGCTTCTGAACACCAGCAGTGGGTCAAGTACCCCAGTCGAGGTGAGTCTCCTCATCCCGTTCACCACGTTGCCGGTCGATGGACCCCAAACGACAGACCTGACATTCCCCAGTGCGCTTCGTCGATGAGACTGGAGACCTGGAGGCCATCTACAACCCCAACGACAACTCCCCCGCGCTGGGTTTCGCCTTTGATTCCCCCACGGGGGTGTCCCACAGCACTGTCCCGACTCCACAGCCAACAGAACCCACAGAGCCAGCGGGACATCGCCATGCCATCACTCATCGGGGGAGGAGAGACATGGCCCGGAGCAACTCCCCGTTTATGGAAGAGCGGGCCTTGTCAGCCCTCCCTCTTGGGTCTCGACTTGGGCTCTACAGCGATGCTGATCCATATGAGGGCTCCTGCTTCCCCCTTCAGAGCATGCAGGAGGCTAGGTTGATGAAGTACTACCTGGAGTACATGTGCACTTGGGTTCGTACTAGGCCTGATGATTGTTCTAGGCCCCGGTCTAACACTGTTAGTTTGATCTCTGCGATGCCTCGCGACGCTTTGCACTCGAGGTGCCCAGGCGGGCAATGTCGTGTCCGACGCTGCTCAATGCCATCTTTGCACTCTCCAGTCGACACTTGAGCATCATGCACGAGCAGTTTGACGAGTACGCCTCGACCCGCTACCACCAAAACTGTCTTCACCAGTTGTCCAGCATCTCCAGCGACTCTTCCGCCCTGAACAACGACGATCTGCTCGCAGCCACCATCCTCCTGCGAACCCTGGAAGAACTGGATGGTGAGACACCACTCAGCCCCGGTCCGCTAATGTTGCCACAGCTAACAAGGCCAATCTAGTTCCGCTTCTGGGCACCGACCACGAGGGCCACTTGCTTGGCATCCAAGTGTTCATGAACGCGCAAGACTCAACTGCCGTGGCCACCGGAATGAGAAAGGCAGCGTTCTGGATCGGTCTACGCCAGGAGGTGACGATGGCATTTGCCAGCCAACGCTCCATCAAGATCTCGCTCAGCCACAACTTCATCGACCAGTCCTTTACCGAGGCCAGCGACGATGTGTGGGCGAACCGCATCATCGTGCACTGCGCAAACGTCATTGAATTCTGCTTCGGCGACGGCGACCAAAAGGCAAGCGAGTACCAAGCCTTGAAGGAATACGACGACGGATGGCTGCATTCTCGGCCCTCGTCCTTCCTGCCCCTAGCCTTCGGCCCAGCAGATCCGAGTTCCGGGAACAAATTCCCCCAGATTGTCTACATGAATCACGCCGTGGGTGAGTAGACGACAGCGCGCATGATTAAAGCGGCAGAGGCTCTAACATTCTCGAACAGTTATCGGCGTCGCCCACGGCATCCTGGCACGGTCTCTTCTGCTGTGCTACGACCCGACACTCCCCAAACTCGGGCCGGCGCGCATGATTGCGCAGCAGCGGCGCGAAGAGGAGGTTCAGGACGAGATCCGACAGCTCTGCGGGATTGCGCTGTCGAATCGAGGCACGATTCCCGCCATGTTCACGGCGTCTCTGGGGATCGCATCGTGCGGAGATAGATTTAGCCGCGACGACGAGCGCACCGCGTTGCTGGACGTTCTCATCAAAACCGAGACAGAGCACTTCTGGCCGACGGCGGGCGCGCAGATCAGCTTGAAAAGAGCCTGGGGCTGGGACTGAGACACGAGACATAGGGAAGAGTCTTGTAGGAGGCCAATTGCAGCAGTTAGAGATATCCAATCCTTGCACGAGTCTATGTATGTCGTCACACCACGAGCGAGCCATTCTCCACAGATAGCCCTGGCCATGTTGCAACGAAGCGGAGTGCGGAGTCTGCGTGCCCGCGTATGAAGACGAGCAGATCAAGCCAGGCGGATTGGGGATTCACCGACACTCGCCCCGGCGTAGGAGCTATTTGCCCCTGGTTCCAGGAGAGGAAAAAGGATCCGCTTGGAGTCGCCCCCGCCGGAGCGAATTGCCCACGCCGCCGGTGATCTAGCCCCGGGTTCCCAACTCGGAATAGCCTCCCGCTGTGCGAGGCCGAATAAGTGGAGGACGCAGACGGCAACTACCAACAAGAGCTGGGTGAAGCAAATCCGCCCTCGACCGCTGATTCCCCCGTGACGGCATGGCGACAGCAATGGCTGGGCCGTTTGCAGGTTCGGGATTGAATCCGAGGGCTAGAGAAACGCATTCTCCGCAAATCTCGCAGGTGGCTGACTTCCCCAGCCGTGCCGTCGTCGCTCACGGGGCTATAAAATGCCATGTCAACCGGGCTTGCCGTCTTGAATCTTCATCCCCTCCGCCTGCAATTCACATCTCGCCTCCTCCCATCTCCCCTAACTTAACCATGGCCCCCCAGAAGCTCAAGATCGGCGTGGCCGGCCTCGGTCGCATGGGCAAGCGCCATGCCCTCAACTTCTTCCAGCAAGTGCCGCGCGCCGAGCTCGTGGCCGTGTCTTCGCCCGACGCTGCGGAGAGGCAATGGGCTCAGGAAACTCTCGGGGAGTCTGGTGTTGCTGTGTACGAGAACTACGACGACATGATCCGCCACGAGGGCCTCGAGGCTGTGTGCGTCGCGTCGGCAACAGTTGTCCACGCTCCTCAGACTATCGCCGCCATCGCCGCCGGCAAGCATGTCTTGTGCGAGAAGCCGCTAGCAACGACCCCGGAAGTTGTCAGTTTAGTTGATTGAGAGATTGCGGGGAAGCGCTTGCTAACACTCGCATAGTCCCAAACTGTTGTTGACGCCGCGGCCAAGAGGCCAGACTTGAAGGTCATGTGTGGCTTCTCCAGACGCTTCGATGAGAGCTACCGAGACGCACACGACAAGGTCAAGGCTGGCCTGATTGGACGGCCATCCGTGCTCCGAAGCCAGACGTGCGATGTCCTCGACCCGTCAGGCTTCTTCGTCGCCTATGCTGAGTTCAGCGGCGGCATCTTCGTCGACTGCTCCATCCACGACATCGACCTGGCGCTGTGGTTCTTCGGTGAGGACGGTGACAGCAAGGTCAAGTCTGTTTCTGCAGTCGGCATTACTGCTGTCGAGCCCGACTTGGCAAAGCACAACGACCGCGACAACGCTGTCGGCTTGATCGAGTTCACCGACGGCCGCATCGTCCACCTGTATGCCTCGCGCATGATGGCCGCTGGCCAGGAGGACTCGACCGAGATCATCGGCACCAAGGGCAAGCTGAGCGTCAACCTACTCCCTACTTCCAACCACGTGCGCATCTACCAGCCCGGCGGAATCCGCCACGAGCTGCCCCAGAACTACTGGGGCCGATTTAAGAATGCCTTCAAGCAGGAAGCCATCGAGTTCACCGGCTGCTGCTTGGACGACGTGCAAGTACCCGTCAAGCTGGCCTCCGCTGTAGCGGCAGTCAAGATTGGTGCTGCGCTGCAGGAGTCGATGATTTCGGGAAGCAAAATTTGGTTCGATGCGGACGGCGAGAAGACGAGCAAGGCGCGACTGTAATTGTAACATTATGAGAAAAGCGACGAGGAAACAGTTCTGCGGTTTAGGATCGGTCAGGTTCTCAATTAGATAAGACCGAGTGCGGTTTACCTGTCTACGAGCAGGTACATATTAGATAACAAGGAACGATGCATAGAATGATACAAGCTATTTCCATTTCATCAGGATAGATAATGAATCGATTCAGCATCCATGTCAAACTCTTCCCTAAACACCCGGATGACAAAGTTATAGGTCTCGAGACAGGTGACAATACACAGCAGTAAACATTTACGAGGATTCATGAAGCATCCTGACATTATACAACACTCTTATTCGTTTATTTAGGTTTGCCACCATCTCGATGAAGCTCTAGAAATCGCCACTCGCAGTTTATCGCTATAGGGTAGCTGTAGGGTAACTTGAAACCACTCAGTGTTGGTCATGATTCTTCCCTGAACATCCTGATTTAGAGCGAATACACATAGACCTTATTGAACGTTTCTTATTAACTGGTGAGTTAGCTGACAGGTGGTGCGGTGGTGCGGAAGGCAAACACCATGATAGCGCGACACTCACGAAAAGTTGCACATCCTCATGTTGGTCTCGGGCTGGGACCACAATAGCATTGATTGAGCGTCATAGTGTAAACAAGAAAAACGCTTACAAGGGAGTTTGAAAAAATTGAATGGTTAATGGAGTTGTCTTTCTATCCAGTTATCTCCTTGTGCACTTCAAATTAATCTGGCAGTCTCAACCCTACACTTCAGTTCTGAAGTTGATATCAATGCTGTTACGACTAAACATGGACGAATTTCCAAGTCCTTGCAATTATTTTGCCATTCAAGTTCTGGAACCTGCAAGCGATTTTGAGTCCTCATTTTGGACGGGATCACCAGCGCGCATCGTTACGGGCCGACTCTTAACTTCCAGTGGCCATTGGTGGAAGGCTCTCGGTAGGTGTCTATCTTGCCGCGCTAGATATTCCTGGAGGTTCATACATTTCACCCACCAGATCTAAACTTCGTTCATTCCACGATAAGCATGTTACAAATATTGGTATAGGTTTAATGGTATTACTGGAGAAATCAGATGCTTTACTCAAATATCAGGCCACAGTCACGTACCCACCTCGGTTCCGCAGATTTGCTAATATGTACGTAAGTAGACATGGGTAGTGTGGGTAACATCACCCTCACTCCTCATGTTCATGAGGGGTGATTGCGTGAGGATTGTTAATCTTTTTTATTACGAAATGACAGATTGGAAGAGGAAACCATTATTAAGACCCCATGGTCAATCTGCGGAGAAAATTGGCGATTGTGGGAGCGACTCTGGGGATGAAAGAGCTGCGGAGGTGAAGGTTGTGGAGGTGGATTATGGCGATGCCAACTCGTAACTAGTGAACAGGGATCTCCACCCGGAAATACGCCAACATTTTCAACTTGTTCGTGAACTTTGGAAGTGATGTGAAGCACACAGCTTGAAATTCTGGGACCGGAAACACACTGTCGACTTCATAAGCTTGATTAGCCACATTCTTGACTAGTTGTAGAAAAACATGCCATAATAAAAAGTGAGGGTAAGCGTTATTTTGACCTCGAGATCAAGCATACACAACACGGCCTTCGAAACACGACACCACCCGGAATTCACCGCCCGAGGGAAGTATAAGACCCCATTTTTTGACATCGTCTAACCAATTGACGGATTCTAGTCTCCAAGTGGTGGACGTATAATATTTCCGCAATGTCATCCCGCGAACGAAGCCATTTGTCGATGCACGCCCTTTGATTGTTGTCCTTAGTTGGGCGTTTTAGAGGCCCGCTATAAGTGGTACCGGAAACCAGACCGGAAGACACGACACGAGCACCTGGGGCCAGTTCTCGGAGCATTTATCACCGCGCTATTTACGAGGACTCGTGATGGGTCTATGGAGGAGGGTAATTCTTCTTTCATGCAGCGAAGAGGGCCTTGAATGACCCGCCAGTCCATGCATATTGATCAAGCATATAATTCCACGTCTGTCTTTTCTTTTGGCATGCGTGAGGATGCTACGCCGTATGAGGCCTGAGGCTCAAAGCATCGTGTCGAGCTGGACATGGATTGTGAGATCCCCTGCACACTTGGACGGGGATCGGCAGAGGACCGAGGCCGGGAATGTGCACTTTGCGAGTTTTCATTGGCTTGATTTAGCCCCCTACGTAAGCTGTGTCAATTTCCCATGGCTGGACAATGCCAGTCTGGTACGTGTGGCCACTTTTTGGGAGCCGATCAGGCGCTAGCTGCCGGCTCTTCCCTTAGCTCCGGCGAAACCGTAGCATTGGGAGCGCTCTGGGACTGATGGGACTCTGAGGAGGCGGTTGAGAGGGCGATCTGCTGCGAGGCGGCGAGCGTGGCCAAGCCGAGGGAGGCGACGATGCCGTGGTGATGCGAGCTGGATCGGAAACTCCGCGTTGGCGGCATCAACGCGCATGGTGGCTCGATGCCGCGACGCCACCACGAGCATTTCTTCTTCTAGAAGCACGGGAATCGATCGATGAAGAACAGCAAGGGTGAACCCCAGCCTTGGCACACTTGGCAGCACTCGGCGGCTTGGCTGCTTGGCGCACTGAGACCGCGGCGGCGCAATCCACGCACCCACGCAGAGCCGCGCTTCCATGAATCGTCCTATTCCCGCCAGTCTTGCACCCACGCAACGCAGCTTATATAAAACAGTTTGTCAACCTCCACGAGGCAAACGTGGGCGACCCGGTCGACCCGGGGCCCGCTGCCAGGAGCGTTATAGTGTTTTACTGGAGCTGGCCGGCTAAGTCGGATGTTAGCACCGGGGGAGCGAGCAAAGGCTCCTTACACGGGCCACTGTATCACCATCAATCCGGTCGACGTGAAGGATTATCAAAGGCGAGTGAATTAAGCGTTTCGTGCTCCGCTTCGCCACCCGCGGCATCCTTGGCCACCACGAGTTCTACCCACGGGGAACGGCTGTGGCCAGGTGGAGGCCGTGGGACGCGGGTTGGATGGCGTGCAGATGGAGCTTGCTGGCCTCGTGGAAGCAGACGGTTTGGGGATGGAAGCATCCGTGGAATTACTGCTATGAGGTATTTTGCTGGCCGTCGTATGGTTTCGGCCGTCTCATGACTCTCGATGGATGGGATTGTGGATGTGGTGCCCGAAGTCTCCAGCTTGACCCACGAGTCCGGAGCCCAAGCTCTGATATGTGCCTGGTCTGATTACTGTATGGCACTGTCAATGGAGACAAAGCGAGCACTCTTTGTTTCATCGAACCTGCTATCTTTCGAATCCGCTCATCAACGCCCGCAGCGATGGAGCCTCCAGCGGCTTCTCCGGCGGCGAGGCCAAGGAGCTAGCCGCGGGCCGATCGCTCGGGGAAAATGATGTCAGCCCTGGCATCTTGACGCTCAGAAAGCCATGGAGCGCGTTTGAAATTGGATCGCCAGCAACAGCACCAGCCCGCGATTCCCCCAGGCTCGCATGAAGAAGAACGACAGGCTAAACCATCCCCAACATCTTCTCCGTACGGAGAAAAACCCACACTCCACACAATTCAACGACGGCTCCGACAGGTGAATGCAACGAGGCCGCAGAATTGTGGGTTCCATGCCCTTGTTCTAGAAACATAGCGCGGGTTCTTTTCAGGGGGATGGATGACAACACGACGGCGCCTTTGGTGGGGATGGTGGAGCCGCTGGAGCCTCAATGCAATTCACCAGACCAGGTCGAATGTTGGAAAAACCTTGTTACGCAAAGCGATTGTTCCTTAGTTTGATAACGAGCCGGCTCCGGGGCGGGGACCCCAGACTGTTGCCGGTCTGCTTCCGGTCCATCTGAGGCGCTGTTAGTGACCATATTCGGTGTGCTCCATATATCCAGACGCGATGATCAATACTCCACTAAGCACTAAGGAAACGGATGGATCGAAAGGGTTTTAAAGCTCCATTCCCCAGCTCGTTGATCGCCGCTTGTTCTCAGACACCACCCGGACTCTTCTCCTCCATCTTCATCCCACACTCTCAACCGACACCATGGAGGACCTACACGACCCCCAGAAGCCCCAGCCGCTCAACGATGACTCGGCCGCCCTCCAGCAGCTGGGCCACAAGCAGGAGCTGCAGCGGAACTTCTCCAAGGTCTCGATGCTGGGTCTCGCGTTTGCCATCCTCAACACCTGGACTGCCCTGTCCACCTCCATCAACCTCGCCCTGCCCTCCGGCGGCCCCAGTGCTATCATCTGGGGCTTGATGGTTGCCGGTGTCTGCAACCTGTGTCTCGCCGTCTCTCTTGCCGAGTTCCTGTCCGCCTATCCCACTGCTGGTGGCCAGTACCACTGGGCGGCCATTGTTGCGTGGCCGCGCTGGTCGCGAGGCATTAGCTATGTAACGGGATGGATCAACGTGGCCGGATGGGTCGCTCTGACTGCCACCGGACCTCTCCTAGGAAGCACCATCATCGTCGACACCATTGCCTTCATGAGCCCTAGCTACAAGTCCGAGACCTGGCACCAGTTCCTCATCTACGTCGCGTTCACCTTCATCGCCCTGGTCATCAACACCTTTGCCACGCGCCTCCTCCCGCTCTTCAACAAGACCGCCTTCCTGTGGAGCATGGCTGGCTTCATCATCATCAGCATCACCGTGCTGGCCTGCGCCACCCCTGATTACCAGAGCGGCAAGTTTGTGTACGGCGAGTTCATCAACGAGGTCGGCTGGCCCGATGGCCTTGCCTGGATGCTTGGTCTGCTCCAGGGCGCTTTCGCCCTTACTGGTTTCGATGCCACCGCCCACATGATCGAGGAGATTCCCAACGCCCGCGAGGAGGGTCCCAAGATTATGATTTACTGCATCGGCATTGGCATGCTCTCCGGCTTCGTCTTCCTCAGCTGCCTGCTCTTCGTCATGAAGGACCTCGACACCGTCCTCAACTCCCCCGCCGGCCCTCTTCTCCAGATCTTCTTCGACGCCACCAAGAGCAAGGCTGGAAGCGTCTGCCTGGTCATGTTCCCCCTCATGTGCATGGTCTTCACTTCCACCGCGCTCATGACCACCAGTGCTCGCATGACCTACGCCTTTGCCCGAGACCGCGGTCTTCCCTTCAGCGGTGTTTGGGCCGTTGTCCACCCGACTCTGGATGTGCCCGTCAACGCCCTGCTCTGGACTACTGGTTGGGTCATTGTGTTTGGCCTGATTCTGCTTGGTTCTAGCAGCACCTTCAACGCCATCACCGCTGCCTCCGTCGTTGCTCTCGGTGTTACCTATGCTATTCCTCCCGCCATCAACGTCCTGCGCGGAGGAAACATGCTTCCCGAGTCCAGAATCTTCAAGCTCAGCACCCCCGTCCGGTGGATCTGCAACTTGGTCGGAATTGCCTGGGCCATCCTGACCACTGTCCTTTTCGTCTTCCCTCCCGAGATGGCCGTGACTTCCTCCAACATGAACTACTGCGTTGCTGCTTTTGGCGTCATCCTGCTCATTGCTGGCACAACCTGGGCCATTGACGGACGCAAGAACTACAAGGGTCCCCGTCTTGAAGTGTGTGATATCGATGGTGTGGAAAACTACTCGGGAGAGAACTACGCGGGAGAGACCAGCTCCTCGCCCGAGGAGGAAAGCAAGGCGGCCAAGTAGACCCATCCTTGACTTTACTGTATACTAGACAGCATTTATCTTTCATAAATATTGAGCGATTTTTAAATAAAAGAGTTTAAAACTCCGCGATACTTGTCCAAGTAACCTTGCTCTCTCACTGTGTTAATCGCCCTACCGACGTTACCCTCTTGTTTCTCTTAAGAGGGGAGGGAACAGAATCTGATTACCGCACAATCCGGTTTGCGTTGAAACCATGATATTGACCAATGTGTTAGCTAACAGGGTGGCAAACCGGCCTACTGAAACCCTGGAATCTTCGCAGCTCGACATAAACTCAATTCGCACAGCGAGAACACCCTTGAAGCTTTCGCTAATAGAAAATTCCTCACAGATCAACTGCCGCTGCCACCCCACTGCACCGTTCAAAGCAGCTGTTCCCAACGGCCACCGGAGCTTCTGTCGGAGCTGCTGAGGATTCGCGCTTTGTGAGATGACTGTTGGATAGTTTTCGTACACATGCATCCACACTGTGATCACGGGTGTGCTTGGTATGTTGTACGAATCGGATGCGCCGCTTGCTTCTTCTTTGTTGGCTGTCCGCCAGCCATTTGTCTCACGAGCTGCATGTGACTCGCTACCACTCTCACCTTGCACTCTCCTCTCAACTGCCGACCTAGAGATACGGGCCGTGGAAATCATAATACTACCTTAATACGTAGGTTACGTTGCTGCGTGTCGTCGCACTCACCAAAGTCCACTCCCGCAGCGTCACCCTCACCTTCACTCAGCCGCCTTCAGCCCACCTATCGTCCATATCTCCGACGCAGAGGCCTTCTGCTGCCCCTAGGTATCTTGAGAAGCAAAACAAGACCCGATTGTTCGATGGCTGCCGCAATGAACACAGACATGGAACGTCGCATCTGCGCCCGTATCCCAACCATCGAACAGATCCGAGCGATCACCCGCCAGCCTGGCATGTCAATCGGCGTCATTCATCATGGTCAAGAGATCTTCAAGTACAGCACTGGCGTGTTGGATCTCACGACGGGTCAGAAACCCAACAGTGACACACTCTACTGCATCGCGTCGTTGTCTAAGGCGTTTATGGCGGTATCCCTGGATTTGCTCGTGCAGGAGAAGAAAATATCCTGGGATAGCACCATCAGTTCCATCATCCCCGAGTTCAAACATGTCGACGAGCCCGGTATCCTCGCCAATATGACACTCCAAGATATCTGCTCCCACCGCACCGGCCTTTTGAGTCTCGACGAGATCACACAGGGCCTTGACGCTCGTATCTTGATCCACAAGAAGGACGTTGTCAAGGTCTGCAATGCATTGCCTGTGAAGCATGATCTCCGTACGGGCTTTCTCTACAACAATGCCATGTACGAACTGGCTGGGAACATTGTCGAACGTGTTTCAGGCAAGCCAACCTGGGGCGATTTCTGTCGCGACCGCATATTCGACCCGCTTGGAATGTCGAGAAGCACTGCGTTCAGATCCGTCCACGAGACGGATAGCAACATCGCTACGCCGTACATGATTCTCACCGACGGCAGTCCCTATCCTATTGCACCAACCGAGCTATCCGCCGATTCCATGAATGGCGGCTCCGGTGGTGTGCGAAGTTCGGTAAATGACCTGCTCAAGTGGTGCAAGTGTCTCCTCGCGTCTTTCGATACAGACTCGACCGCGGGTAACTTGGTTCAGTCTGGGTCGCCTATTTGGAACAGGGCCACTATTGCCGACCCCCAATGTGCCGAGTACGGTGACTATTGCCTGGGATGGTGTCACCATCGAACACCAGCCAAACTTGGTCTCATCTCGCCCAATAGGAGTCTGGAATCTCCCACTCTCGGTTCGAGCTCCCCTTGTCTTCTTCTTTACAGTCACCAAGGTGATGTACCTGGTTACACGTGCAACATTTACATCATCCCCGAGACCAAATCAGCCATGGTTATTCTCTCTAACGGTACGGGTTTATCCGATGCCACAGACTGGGTGGCCCAAGACCTGATACAAACCACGTATGGCCTTTGCCCAAAGGTCGATTTCGTGGGCGTGGCCACTCGAGCGCGCACCAAGTACCTCTCTCACTATACCAAGGATTTTAAGATCCCTCTTGAGGAGAATCGGCGATTAGGCACCCGGGCCCCTTGCTTGCAGGAACTGACTGGCTCGTACGTCATGGATGGGCTTGACGTTGTCTGCCTTGATATGACTGTGGATCCCAAACATTCAGGTAAGCTACGAATGAGGGTCAATAAGCAGCCTGACTAAGATTGGGACCTGTGGCACTACCATTACGACGTGTATTGCCACCTCCCTGATACCTACGACGAATGTATTTCTAGGGGGCTTGACAGGACTTTATGGTCGTCGTTTCTCATTTCATTCACCCGCGACTCGAAGGGGTCTGTCTATGGTTTGTGCTGGAAAATGGACGGCGTGGATGTGCACTTCTCCCGCACCTCACTTTCGTGAGTCATCCCATGAGTGTGCTACCTTAATTGCCACGAGGGCAGTAGAAATTTATCGACATCGGAGGATTGCTGGATAATGATCAGGTGGAACCCAGACCAGTAGTCTTAGCATCGAGGATATCGAAGACGTAAGATCGCTTCACCGCGCAACGTTCAATTAAGAAACTGTTGTGAATGAATCATCTCTTACTCGGGCCATCCCAAGATCTCTTGTTAAATCCTATGCTCCTTGGTCAGGATGCTCTGGTTCGGATTTGGGGAGTGCGTATTAAATTGAGGTTATGCAAATCTAGGCTCTGCTTACACAGCTGTAGTTCACTAGATACGCTTAGATGACGTCCTAGATTGTAATAAATCTCAGATACTGAGGCAGGTTTCGCTCTCGTGTACTGCTGAATTGTCGAACAACATTCGGAGGTGTCAAATGGGAAACTGCCAGCGCTGAACATCATCGGATTTCCGATATGGTGTAGTGGACTATCATTCCGCGTTTTCATCCTGAAAATATGCCCGCGGCGACCGGGGTTCGATTCCCCGTATCGGAGGCGTCATATGCCTATTCTTTTTGCATTTTTGCACTCATTTTGGTCTGTTGGGAGTGGCGGCAAAGGGACATAGGGTCGTTTGTATGTGGCGCGGATTGTGAGGGCGCAGGGTCACATGGCGCGACTGTGATTATGGCGCGAGCAGTATAGGCTAATAAAACTCTGAAAAGGATACTAAAAGAGAAAAAGCATATTTCCAACAAAAAATGCAAAACTGCGCTTGAAAGTCATTGATTGCTGGCTAACCCGTTGCTGAGTTGCGGTTACATCTATCTTATCGCCGCCCTTCTTCCACTTTCTAACATGTCTGTCCTCCACCACAGCTGGACACCAACTTTAGCTCGACTGATAAGTATAAGAAGACAAGAAGTATTATAAATAGTCTCATCATCAAATCCCGCTGTTTCTTCCTTTCAAGGTGCCTGCCATAGTTATAGTTACGGTGTTGGAGTACGTATTGCTCTTCGTTGTGGTTCACGGAAACCTACTCTATCATGATACTCTACTTTTGTATGCAGTGCATTACACCACGTCGTAGTCTGCTGTCTATTCTATGAGTTGTGGTACTGCGGTTCGCTTCTTCTAAGCCTCCATAATCACGACGAACCAGTATAAGCAACTGCAGTCCGTGTAGGCGCTGGCCCAATTCCTAGTCATCTAGGTCACGAATATGCTGCTGGAAGCGCTTGAAATCATCTGGTATTGTAATCTAAAATTCCGCCGAAAGACTACGAATAAACTGATGCTTGACTAAACATAACCTACCCTTGTCGCAACTGTTTAAGGTCGTGCCTCTTGTGCCCCGCAGCAGGATTATCTTCTCCAAGGCTCGCTTAACCCCCCGGACCAACACAACACCCAACCGACCAACCAACCATTTTGAATTCTACATGCTGCAATTACCAGGGTACGTGTCTATCGGTCTGATCTCATACGTGCCCGCTTGTATTGTCTCCGCTTCGATGGGACCACTTGGTCTGATCATTATCTGATTGTCTCCCTACAATGCGACCCTTTCCTCTTTCTCCTTCCCCCTCACCACCTTCACTCGCAATTCCTGAGCGAATTCTTCTTTTCACTTAAACAAAGGCAAGACAAGAATGGCAGATCAGTCTACTCCACCGCGGAATGTCGGTAGCCCGAGCGGGAAATCTCCGAGTCCGGCTCGATCCCCTCCAGGAGTAGCTCCGGATCCTATCGAGGTGCTGGTAATTACCGCCGAGAATTCCATCATTAATCCACTCAGAACTGCGTAGCTGATCAAATATTCTCTGTTCAAGGACGATGAGGGAGATGATGGCGATAACGACTCCGCCCTTGGCAGTGATGACAAGCAAGAACCCAGACCACATTGGCATACTGAAAACAATATTGACATGATTTAGCGCAAGCTCAACCGCATCTATCACATCGACTATTCTCCAGTATCGTACGATTCAGGGCCGAACTTTCCACAGCGAGAAATTCAACACCGAGTACTTCGCGCCAAATGATGACCAGCAGAGTGAATCTATGGACATCACGTAACTCAAACATTCCTCCTGCTGGTACTCAGTTTAATGGCCAACATCTTGCTAGACACCACTATCTTACCATGCTTCTTGACAACAAGTTATTTCAAGCACCGTTGGAGAAAGACATGCAGGCATGTGCATTTTCTTTGCCGATGGATTGTCGTTCCGGACTAACATCTCATAGAAAGTTCTCGACGTAGCTACAGGAACTGGTGAGTTTTGTTTATCTGACAGTGGGTAGTGGTACTAACCTATACCTATGTAGGCATCTGGGCAATGTACGTAGCAGGGAGAGCAACCGAATTGCAACCAGCTCAACTATTAATGCTTGCAGTGACTTTGCGGACGAGTTTCCAAATGTTGAAGTTATCGGCACGGATTTGTCACCTATCCAACCGACCTGGGTTCCCCCAAATGTCAAATTTGAGCTCGAAGATGCAACAAAGAGCTGGACTTGGCCAGAAAACACATTTGACTTTATCCACATGCGCTATCTTTTTGGTGCCATTGCGGACTGGAACGCGTTGTATGAGGAGGCGTATCTTCGTTGCAAACCCGGTGGTTGGGTACAATCCTGCGAGATTGACCCCCCGTTTTATAGCGATGATGGGACTGCTGATGACGAGACTGCGATGCAGACGTGGAACGAGTTGGTTCGCGAGGGCGGTAAGAAGTTCGGCCGTACGTTTTGTGTCGTCGAGGAGGGTCTGCAGGTGCCAGGAATCAAAGCTGCTGGTTTCGTTGACATCCAGGAGGCAAACTACAAGGTAAGTTCTAAGAGGTATTTAACAAAGGTTTGATGTAATATCTAACCCGAATTTAGGTGCCTGTCGGTCGGTGGGCCAAGGATCCCAAACTGCGCGATGTTGGGCAGTTTCTCCGCTCAACCATGGAGAATGACATGGAAGGTAGGGACATATATGAGGCATCTTTCTCAATCATAGATAGCGGTTGAGATTGCAGGGCGTCGTGAAAGAAAAAATCTAACGCCTTTTAGGATACACCCTACTACTATGGCACAACATCATGTGCTGGCCCAAGGACGAATACCAAGTTTTCCTTTTAGGGTTGCGCCAGGCCTTAAAGAACAAGCGTATTCATTCATATATGAAATTGCGCTATGTCTGGGCCCGGAAACCCGAGGTGGATGAGGTGGTTGAAACTTAGACTAGTCCAGTTGTAACTCGATAACAATGGCCGAATTGCCTCCTTTGTTTATAATCGCTGGTAGTTACCCAAGAATGATATATGCCGAGCTGTATGTGCAACTCATACTTCGGGCATCGGTGAACCTACCCAGAAAATACTTGAAGCTACCCAAGGAGGCGGCCAACAGGGTCGATGCGCATTTAAATTTGTCTTTGGCTCCCCTTGGTGGCTGGTCCAAGTCCTTGTCCAACCCTACTGGCCATTCTCGAAAACTTTGCCTACGTGTTTAATTATTTGGCTGTCTCGGAGAAATTTTTGCACTCGCGGCATGAATCCAGTATTCAAACTGTGCCTCAGTTGTGTTTTTGACCACCGTCACAAACTACCAGCAAGATTTTGCAGCGGTTTACTGCTCATAAGCCTTTGTTCTCATACGGCCCCCAGCGGTTACATTGAAGTGAGTTGTCCGAATATTCAGCAAACACACCCTAACGCTTTATCCTGGTCCTTAGCATGAAGCTCAACATCCTAACTGCGGCGCTTCCAATGGCAATATTATCAACAACAGTCGGGGCATCGTGGTGTTCAATCAAGGCGATAGAAGGCAGCAAAGAGGAAATATGGAATATAAACCAAGGCCTTTGCTGGCGTTTGTTTGGTCGCGGATCTAATATTTTCTACTGCTGGAATCCGGACCTTACTCCATGTTGCGATGTGGGCGAAAGCGAGCTCGAATATAGGCGCCTGGTTAACATAGGGTATGTCCTATGCCGCAAGAACCCGCTGGAACCTGAGAAACATGAGCTTCCTTTGGGAGTGGAAGCCGAAGTTATTGGGTGGTAGAGTTGTAGAGATTTCTTCAGGCAGAGACTTCAAAAGGCGAACCTTTGAATGATATTTTTACCTGGATTTTCGATGGTTGCAATGTTCATAGGAAGGCCAGTGGTGAGGCAATGGTATCAAAACAAGCCTGGAAAACTGCGTCCGCTGAAAGAGCGATGTGAGTCGAGGAACACAATAGATGCTTTGGGTAACCTTGCACGTCTGAGTTTTAAAGTCTTGACAGAACATGATATTGATAGAGGGGTGACATTCAGCAGTTCTTTGCTGGCTTCGAAGTGCTAGCTCCTCTAGCATTCTACTGCTCTTCTCCATACATCGTCTGCCAGACCCTGAGGCAGATTCGTGGACCAGGCGATTCCAATTAATCGCGCTTGAGCTCCTCCCCATTGATGAATATTGGAAGCTTCACTCCAACTCCGAATGAAGTGGTTAAAGGCATCTTCCACTGCCTCCATCGTCTCGTCGTACGCTTGCAACTGATGTGTCCATAAGCTGAACGCCCCCACGAAAGCCTTCCAAAACCAGAAATCGGCCGCCCGTCGGTCGTTTACTTCATTAAGCGTTTGATGAAGATCACGCATGAGGATCAACATCAAGCGTTTGAACAGTCGGGGCTCTATCGGCTCGCCCCCATTCCAGAGACCCAAAACGCCGTGCATGTAGAGTCCAGATGTAATAGCCATGCTACACCATGAAGTTATAAATCCTTGACCAGTTGAACAATCTGTCCTCGCGACTTTGTCGACACTGAGGGACAAAATGTGGGAGCGGAGGAGTGCAACGGTCAGCCTTGACGCTGAACCCTCAGCCCAAACCCATCCCGGATCACCTTCGAATAGTTCAAGACGAGCTGAATGAGCTGATTTGGTCAAGATTCTCAAGCACTCGATGATCGGAAATCCATCGGTAGCTCCGAAATTTGTTCTTGAGGGAAGCATGCCAAAGTAGGGGACCAACTGTATGGACTTCAACAACATTTCGAAAGACCCGATCTCTTGTGACCGCCATCGATGCAGCAGCGAGATCATTTTTGAGAACTGAATGGATTTGCTGGTTCCAAACATCTGGACAAGGGCTCTACTCCCTTGTATTCGACTCTTGAGGCCATGGACTGAGTTCCACGATCTACAGCAAATTTAGAGATGGGGTGCACAAGGGAGGAGAAGGACTCACAGGATTACATAACGATTCACAAGTTCATCATTGAGGCCCAACTGAGCATCAACATCGTAGCTCATGGGACAGTGGAGGTCCATGACTGTGACGAGTCCATCAAGGTGTGTTTCACCAGCCGCGACGTTTCCCAGGGCACACTTTGTAGAAACATCAGTTTTGCGAAGGAAAGGAGGATGAATGGCAAGAACAATGTACCTCTGCAAAACATAGAGTCGCTATATGACGTACGAATGTGGTCATATCATCGGATCGTGAGTTCTCAACCCACTCATTCAATAGGCGAATGGTCTCGATCTTGTGGAATAAAAAGGTGGGCTCGTACGATCGAAACCCTCCAACTGTCCAAGCATAATGTAGCCCAGCGACGAGAAGAGTGTTTCGGAGGGCGTCTGGATGCTGAATCATAAAGAATAGACTGGAAAAAGAGCATTGGCTATCAAGTAGAGAATAATAAGAAGGAGGCTGCTCACGTGTCTTTCTCTTTTACTTCCAACGAGCCGCTGAATGTGTTGTTTGCTTGGTGAACTGAACTGAATGGTTAACTGCTTCGTTTGGACCCGTGCAAAATATCACTCACAATAATGTAGAAGCTCCCTTGACTTGAATGGCATGCTGATTGCAAAGGAGTCAAACGGATCGGCGAGTTTTGTGGCCAACGGCCCATTCCACACTACCTGCAGCTGGGCTGATTGTGTGACCCAGGGCTGCTGTTCGCAGGGGAGCGCCAGAGCCCTGCGGTCTCGAAGTGGAAGACTCAGGGAGCTGAACTCGCATAGCCTCCCTGCACTGATACACCTAGCGCTGTTTTCCATTAGCGGATGCGTTCAACTATGCACGACTATCCACGTTTATTCCGCCAAATGCAAGTGCTGTTGAACTCACCAGCATGGCTGGTCCCCATCGCATCGAACGCGACGCTTTCTGCAGGTGAGACACCCGTTCCGGCTCCGAGTATGGCACCTCCGTGTCCTTTGGGTCCCCCCTGTGGCTTGCTGGTCCATTGCAGTAGATGTCGGCACTTCAATCGATGGGGAGACGGCGAGGGCAATTAAACAGCGATATATTGCCGCTTGACGTTCGCATGACTGCATCTCGCTGGTAAGCGCTAGGTGCCACACGGGTCCAGCAGATGTAGATTAGTCGTGCTTCCGATAGTGATGACAGCTTCTCTGTGAGTGAGGATTAAAAGACTAACATGTATACACTATAAATACGTACTAGTTAGATAGTCTGTTATGCTAGCTTATTACCTGTCTATTCCCGGCTAACACAAGATACACTACCGCTTGAGTGTCTTTTTGGCCCCACGGGATCAAACGAACTCAAGCAGAGTCAAGAACACAAGCTAAGCTATTTTCGGACGAATAGACGAGCCACGAAAATGTTCCGGTCGTGCATGACGAAGTATTCAGTGACAGAGGGCGGTTTTGGAGTCTCAAACAAGACCAATATTACCTATTTAAAGGTCTAATTTCTCCTCCATTTCTCCTTGGGCTCAATTTCATCCTCATTTTTTTTTACACACATCGTCTACTTCAAATCTTCATCATGTCTCAAAAGCCCACTATCATCTTTGTGCCCGGAGCATGGCACACCCCCGAGACTTGGGATAAAGTCATTTCAGCACTTGAGCCACATGGGTTCAAGTGTATCGCCGTGGCACTTCCATCAACATTGTCCGTTTCCGCAACTTTTCCGGATGATATCAAAGCTGTTCAAGACTCAATCTCGGCCGAAACCACCCAGGGACGTGATGTCATCGTGGTGGCCCACTCTTATGGTGGTGCCGTCGGCGGCAGCGCCCTCAAAGGCTTCACCTCTCCACGAGATGGCTCTTCGTCCAAACATGGTCACGCCATTGGATTCATATTGATTGCTTCTGGGTTTTCGGTGGGCGGTGTTACGTTCCTGGATGCTCTTGGTGGTAAGCCGCCGCCAATCTGGAAGGAGGATACAGAGACCGGTTTGGCTATTCTTGTAGTTGACGAAAGAGAACTCTTCTATCACGATCTTCCAGAAGAGGAAGGAAACTACTGGGTTGGAAAGCTTGCAAAGCAGTCTATGAAGGCGTTCACAACAGGCGCCGATGTCGGTTACCCAGGTTAGAAGGAGGTTCCAGTCTGGTATCTTGCGACGACGGAGGACAGATCGCACCCAACAGAGGTGCAGAGAATGATTGTGCAAGCTGCAAAGAACGATGGAGGTGATGTGACTCTGCGAGAGATTGCGACCAGCCATTCGCCGATGTTGAGCAAGCCTAGCGAAACTGCCGACATTATCTTGGAGGCAGTGGCTGCGATGACCAAATAAACGAGGAACCTCGGTTTGGAGGTGGAAGGAGGTGATCATTTATGTGTATATGATGCACAGAAAGGCTGGGGATGGGAAGCTCGAACATGTCAGATGGAGTTTCGTATGCGAAAAATTATCCTCTCTTTAGAAATGATCACTGCGACCCCGGATGGGGTTGGCTTTAGCTTAACAACAAATCTCAAGCGATTGACGATGTCTTGATTTTCTCATCTTAGCGTGACAAACAGTTCTCTGATGTTCTTGTGTTTTTCTCTCTCCACCACTGTATCACTCCGTCCCGATCAACCCATTGATGCCTCCGTCCCGATCAACCCATTGATGCAACGCACCATCCTCAGTAATTTTCCCCAAGCCCCACGCCGACATACATTATTCGTTCGAAGAAAGCCTATTTAGTCTCAAGACGCGAATTAAACATGGCAATATCGTAGTTCGCAACATGAACAGCCTGCTTATTGATTATAAACGCGACGTCAGATTTCACACGCAGAGTGTGGAGGATTCAAAAGATAGCAGACGTATATTGACGAGGTAGCATCTTTCAAATTTAAATCCAGCACCATCTAATCGATTAATAAACTGTTGGGTCAACTTCTCTGACATACACTTACCTCACCCATGAAGAAGACCCAGTCAACCCAAATCAGCCCCCAAGATATTTAATGCCCTTTGGCCAAGCTTCTACTCATCGGGCATTATTACAGCCTCCTTTAATTGTGCATTTGCCTTGGGTAATAATACTGAAATCAGTTAGTGTCCATAGTCACTCACATTAGTCTAGGACGAAGTTGCCATGCTCCACCATGTTTGGTAGGGTGGCCCGATGGAGAGAAACTTCGGAGCTCGTTCCCCTACCACATAACATTCGATGCAGGTGGTAAAATCTGGTTGTTAGAAACCACGTGGCTAGTCACAACAGGGATTCGCGATACTGCTCAGGCTGCGTGTCGGTGGTCCGGTGGGGTGAAGGAGGCTGAACTCCGCTAGTGACATGCTGCCCGGATCTGAGGTTGTTTTGATCCGTCGTTGCTATTTTGGCAGTGTGGATAGTTAAGCTAATGGCCCTTGTTGTTCTCCTTTTGCCTCAAGAGACAATGGGTGAACGCATTGATGGAATGAAAAACGAAAGGAATCACCAGTCCAGATGAATCATCAGGCACAACAGGAGTGGTCTGTTTAAAAAACACAGTGACCAGAGCTGAATGCGGGATGCTTATCAAGGATTAAACGCGGTTCGTCCTATATCCGGATTGCCATCATCCGGTCTTCACTCACCGATCTTCGGGATCCACTCAAACGTGACCCGACAACCTGTTCCACGAGTTCATAATACCCACTGAGATGAAGTAGCGTCTAATTCCGCGATTCTTTCACACTTACAGGTGGTCAGACCCCGGCGTGATTGCCAGTGGGCTGACGCTGGAACGCCTCTTGCTAGCAAGTATTCACTCAGTTGACGTGTGGGTCACATATCGCCACAAAACTGTCATACCATATTCTCTGGGTCGATCACGGTAGCCATCGTCGGCTTTGAAGCTCGGCATGGATATAAAAACACTCTCTATCGCACACATCTCTTCCCTTTTTAACAGCTCATCACATATCTTCACTCAATCTGCCGACTTCATCAAAATGCCCAAATACGTTCTTACTGGGGCGGACGGAAACCTTGGAAGCATTGCAGCTTCCTATGCCCTCGAAATTGTTAATCCGGAGGACGAGCTTGTCTTTACCACCTACAAGCTCGAGGCTATTCCATCCCAGACGCTCGATTTATGGACGAGCAAAGGCATCAACGTCTGTGTCGCCACGTATGACGACATTGAGAGTCTCAAAACTGCCTTTGCTGGCGCCGAGGCCGTATCAATGGTGTCGACTTGGTTGTTTGGGGAAGGACGACGTCGCCAGGCGAGGACTGTCATTGAAGCCGCAAAATCCTGCGGCGTGAAGCGGATTTGCTACACTTCGTTCATTGGAGCCGGTATCCAGGCAGAGAATGAGGAAGATATCCCATTCTTACCTCGAGACCACCACGTCATTGAAAACCTCATCTATGCCTCTGGGCTGGATTACAGTATCCAACGCAACTATCTATACGTCGACAACATCCCTACCCTGTTCGCGCCATCCTGGAAATTTTGTGGGGAGCGGTGGCTAACAAATACCCACGGGGTCGCGGGTGCCTACGTTGCGCGAGAGGATTGCGGCCGGGTGATGGCAGCTCTGTTGTTGGGAAAGGGAGAACCAAATACAGTCTACGACATCACCGGCCCAGAGGCGATTACCAATGAACAGGTCTTCAATTGGATGTGCAGCCAATCTGGTTACAAGGGAGAGCTGGTGGATTTGCCAGATGAAGAATTGAAGCAGTGGTGGCTGGATCATGGGCTGCCAACAGACTTCTTTGGCGATTTCTCGCAGATTCCCATGAAGCTCTGCATCGGCGACTTGATGTGCTGCGGCGAAATGGTGGCTGATGGTCATATGAAGCAGACGAGCGACAATGTTGAGAAGCTGACTGGGCGGAAGCCAATTCCGTTCCAAGAGGCATTACTCAAGTATAAGGAGATTTTTCCAAGATCATAGAGCTTGATAATATTATGTTAGTCCAGCGAGTTGAATAGTAGTAGATTTTTTTACTCTGAGTCTTCACTTGTATTACAATTTACTAATTAGGCATGAACCGGATGTAGATTGAAAGGCACAGAACACTGAATAGGAAGTGTGAATGGCTAAAAGTGGTTGGTTATCTCTTGCCAAAGGCGACAGGATCCAAGCTGATGGATTCAAGATATTTGGATCTGAATTGAAGTCACACTGGAGGGGAGCCTTTGAGATATTTTATTGAAAGACACGCTTGTATACAGTCAGGCGCAAACGTATGCAGTTTAGCCACTCTAATTTTATAAATTAAAAGCGTCTAGTCTGAGACCAAAATACACAACGGAAGAGTCCTCTTCGACTTCACCCAACTCAAGCCGTGCCATTTTTTCAACCTAACACTCAACTCTGCTACCTTGTTCCAACGATGATGTTACTCTACAACGACTATAGCAGTCTCACAAACCTCCTTTTTTAATGCCTCGCTGTACGTTACAGACCTAGTACAGTAGTTTGTGCAATAGTGCTGCTTTATTTACTGCCACCTCTTAGAGGTAGTGCCAGCTGTGGACTCGACATTGACTCCACTACCAGCTAGCCACCGTCATGTAGCCATGACTCTTGAGAAACAATTGTGCTACATTTGAATAAAATCATTGTTACCCAAGATCTTTCTTTGCATGTTCTATTTTGCGCGAGTGGGGTGTAACGTGGGAGGGAGGAAGAGAGGGTGTTTTGAAAGGTTGCGTGGAAAAGTTGTGTAGATAGTAACAAGGGTTTAGGGTTCTGCGAGTGGTCCTCCACTGGACACATACAATCAAAGCCCGAGTGCTTAAGTACACCACACTGCACATGGAACACCTGCCCCGTGCTCAAGTTAACGACAAGCACACCTATCCGCGTAATCAGTTCGTGGGAAACCACCGAATCCTCTTACTCTCGTGATACCATATCTTCTTTTTCCGAAAAAGACTATTGATTCAATGGCATGATTCAGAATTGTGAGATGTGACAGGAATGCGAATCCCTGCGATGTTGGAAAATTCTTCATGTCTGCTGGCTTCAGGGTAAGCGACCTGTCTCTGGTTTTGGGCCGGGGTGTGTAGTTTGTGTCCACATCTCTTTTCACCGACTTATTTTGCGTAGCATGAAAATCCTCTGTGGTCATTTCATATGCCAAGATGGGCTGATGTGATATCCGAGCTGTGCAAACAAAAACCTGTCAATCTATTTCGAGATGGTGTGGCAGAATGATTGGCTGCCAGTTCACGCTCGGAAATCGCACTCCGAAGATTTTAGCAGAGACGCCTATTTTCTGCTTCTTTGGAGTGTGACGAGCCCCGCCGGCCAGTCCTGAGCCTCCGCTTTATCTACGAATGCTTCAGGGTTGAATTCTGGTGGAGCCCCTAGTGGCAAGTTTGATAAGAACTTGGCATCAACGCTCCACCCACAACCCAACGTCAAGCGGCAGGAAGAAAATGACGAGAGCCTAAATCGGAGCTTCTCTATTTTTTATAAAATCTTTTCTCTGTAATGAAGTCTCGGTTCTGCAGTACTTTTATCAATATTTAATATCCAACTGTTAACCATGCCTCACCACCGCGAGTCCCAAGAGGCGGACTACGAGGTCGATGGTGAACCTCTTGGCCGACGCACCTCGGCTCTAGAGGAGGCTCCTACACTCGTTCCTCCTTCAGGTTTGGGGAGTCTCCCCCTTGCTCGTCGCAGAAGCAATGCGTCCCGGGTAACTTTCGAAGATGGCCACCCAGAAGATCTTGATGCCTTGGTTCGCAGCGCATCGGCGATCAGCCGGCTTCATTCTCGGGATAGACGAGAATCGCTGGACAATCTATTCGAGCTACCACATATCCAGCGGCCGCGTGCTGCGAAACCTGGCCCTGAGAGTACCATTCGAGAGGTGCCATCGACCCTCAACACTCCTATCCCAACTCGCCCGTCATCTCCGACCTTCGGCTTCGCAACTTCGGGCACAGTTTCACCTGATGGCCCTTCGGGAACGCAAACTCCCGCCGAGTACGAGCTTGGCACTGGCCAAGCTTATCCAGACGTTGGTACAATCAAGTCCACGCGTGGTGCTGTCATTTTGCTCTGCACGTGCGGTGCTCAGTTGATGGATAATGTCTTCATGACGGGTGTCAATATTGCGCTACCTGCTATCCAGAAGGATTTCAACGTTCCGAACAGCGACCTCCAATGGCTTATCTCAGCCTACACACTTACGTTTGGCGGCTTTTTGCTTCTGTCTGGCGTTCTTGCAGACAGATATGGACGACGACTTGTCTTTTGCGCCGGCATGGCTCTTTTGAGTATCTGGACTTTGGCCGACGGCGTTGCCTCATCATTCATCCAACTCGCAATCTTCCGTGCTCTTCAAGGCATCGGTGCTGCTGTCACAGTGCCATCGGCTGTGGGCATCATCAGCAACTACTTCGTTGCCAAGGACCGCACATTAGCTTTGACCATTTTCGGCGCAGCTGGTGCGGTCGGATTCTGCCTCGGCCTCATTTTCGGAGGCTTCCTCACTTCATCCCTCGGCTGGCGCTACGTCTTTTACGTATCGACGTGTGTCACTAGCCTCCTAGGAATCCTTGGCTGGTTTGTCCTTCCCAAGGATCGAATGGATGGCCAAGTGAGACCGAAGCTGGACTTTGCCGGAGCTGGCTTGTCGACAGCTGGACTCATTTTGCTGAGTTTTGTGCTCTCAAGTGGAGGTGAATACGGCTGGGGTAAGGCTTTCGTCATTGTCTTGCTGGTTCTAAGCGTCGGCCTCATTGTCTTGTTCACATACGTCGAGAAGAAAGTTTCAAATCCGATAATGCCGCTGTCTCTTTGGAAACTGGACAACTTTGCTGCACTTTGGATCGGAGGGTTTGGTAAGCACAATCGCCCTATTGACGACAAGAAATGAGCTTTACTAATATCCCCCAGTCTCTTACGGCGGATACCAGACGACAATCTACTACACGACACTCATCACTCAAGAGGTTAACGAGCTGAGCGCTGGTCAAACAGCACTTCGATTCCTTCCTATGGGATGCACAGGGTTCATTGTTAGCCTGTCTATGTCTCGGATGCTGGAGCACTTCAACACAAAGATTCTGCTGGTTGTTGGCATGGCTACTTGTGCCATTGCCCCCATTTCCTCGGCACTGATGAAAGAAGGCGACATCAATTTCTGGAAGCACGTCTTTCCAACAACCATCATTGGTGTTGCCGGTACCACCATTGTATACTGCACGATCACAGTAGTGCTGTTGGATTCAGTGCCAACCAACGTCAAGAGCTTGTGTGGAGGCATGATCAACACTGCTTTCCAGATAGGCAGCGGCGTAGGACTTGCGCTTGCGAGTGCTATTGTCCAGGCTGTCGATACCAGCAAGGGCCACAGTATATTGCAGCAGTATTGCACGGGACTGTGGTGCTGCGTCGGCCTTGCCGGTGTTGGCATGGTAGCCACCAGTGTCGGAGTTAAGAACAGGATTTGAACAGTGCCTCAAATCTCAGATGACCATGCTGAGTGTTATGGGGTTTTCATGGGATCACTAATATCCCGCAGTAATAGAAAGAAGGAAGGAAGATAGAGAGGGACTCTGGGCCAGGGATGAGTGTGGTTTGAAAAAGAAATGATATCCTGGATGGTAGCACTTTTTACAGGAATGTCTCTCCTATATGCGATAGCGACAGGGTATTGAATGAGGAGGTGCCCGATAATGAGTACGAAGGAAAGACAGATCGAGAATCACTTAAGAGGCACTTATTCCGGTTTTCGGTTGTGGCATTGTCAGCCCTCCATATTCTACCCAGCTGTCTATGAAGCGTAGTACCACGGATTTCCCGTTCGGAATCCGTACCGCGTATTGCTTGCTAGGTTCGCTTGCGAGTCATGGCCAGTTTATCGATCCACAAGGCCCGGCGTTCCGCAACGCCCACCGGATATAAATCTGCCAGCCCGGCCGAACGGACTCCGCATTCTAGGCCTATCTTGACATATAATTCCGGATATCCAGGTCTGAGCCTGAACAATCTCGTGAATGCCCAATCAAATGAGTCTTCTCAGGCACGCTATATTAGCCTGCATGACTTCGGGGGCTGGACTCCGTCTACACGTGGTGCGCTCCATAATAGCTCACGCCACGGCTCACGCCAACGGATGACGAGGAGATCGGCTGTGCTGTGCAAATCAACGATGGTGGTTGAACAGTGGGCCAAGTTATTTGGGACGCGGGAATGCGGAAATGAGGTTACGTGAAATTTACAAAGACAGTTAAACTTGCAAATATATTTCATCGCTAAGTACGCAAGTACGTAGATTCATGCTACTTAGGAGGCGCCCTTTAGTCCCAATGAATGATAGGCTTCACGACCTACAGAATCACAGCACTGTTAGAGATAAACGGAGACGGGCTCGGAAAGCAGGAAACTCACCTTTCCTTGGCGCAAGTCACTCATTGCAGTGTCAAAGTCCTTCACGGAGTATATCTTACAAAGCTTATCCACGGGAAAATGGCCTTGTCGGTGAAGCTCCATCAACTGGGGAATGAACTTGACAGATATGCGAGATTAGCAGCGACCTCGAAGGAGCCTGAACACGTAAAAGACCTACCTTTTGTGGATTCGATCCGCCCTCGACAACACCAATGTACCTTTTATTGCTCAGCAGGAATGACATTGGCTCTATCCGGACAACGCTGTTTGGTGGTGGAACGCCAACAGTCGTGGCAGTGCCCCGTGGAGCCAAACACCCAAACAGGGACTCGATAACGGGGATCAGGCCGGTGCAGTCGATGGCGAAATCGGCTCCCCCATCTGTTATTTCGAGGATCTTGGCTTGGACACCGCCCTCGCCACAGTTTCTTGAGTTGACGGTATGTGTGGCCCCGAATTCCTTGGCGATGGCGAGCTTCTCGTCGAGGACATCCACGGCTATTAGCTGTCTTACCTCGAGATACGAAGCCGCCATCAGAGCGGCGATGCCGACACTTCCAACTCCAAAGATTACGACCGTGTTGGTCTTGTCTGGCTTGAGTGCATTCAGCAATGTGCCGGCTCCTGTCTGGAACCCACAACCGAGCGGCGAATAGTAAGGCAGTGACTCGGGATAGGGGCACTTGACCACGCTCCTCTCAGCCACAACAGACATTCGGGAAAAGGAGGATTGCCCGAAGCATTGGCTGCGAACAGGTGTGCCATCCTCGAGCCTCGCGGGTGTAGTGCCATCGGATAGGCGGACTGAGCCGGCATTGACTTCAGAGTGGATGTGACAACACGATGGGTTATCGGCAAGGCACTGCTTGCATTTGCCGCAGACGTTGAATGAGAGAAGGACATGGTCGCCGGCTTGGAGGGACTTGTCCTTGACCTCACTTCCCAGGGCTCGGATAATGCCTGCGCCCTCGTGGCCGAAAATTGCGGGATACTCGACACCCGGCAACATGCCTGTTTGAAAGAGAACATCCTCCGTAATGTTAGCTGTTAGTCCTAGAAAACCTGGCCTAGACGCACCGTGTGGCAAATGCCAGAGTACTTCATTTCCACTAGCACCTCGTCTGAGCGCACTTCATCAAGAATGATGGGCTTCATCTCGAACTTGTCACCGGGCTTGCCGATGACAAGTGCCTCGGTCTTGATGTTGGTAGGTAGTGCCATGGTTAATGGTAGCTATGGCGGTAATAACGGGCAATTGAGACGTGGGAAACAAAATAGGTATGCCATTGATGGACGAGGTGTTGTCACCTATATTAAATATGTCACATTCCCTTGGCTGTCATCTGCCGAAACTCAAACCTAATACACCTCGGCTCCGTGTACAACGTCTGATTCACACTGACCTCTCGGAAGCTTTCCGTGCCTATCATGACCAATATCTTTGTGAGGTACATCCTCGACGATAGCTGAGCACGCTAGAGAGGCGGGGGTCCCCTGGCGACGCTCATCTAGGCGTGCGGGGATCTTGGCGGGTCTCAGCTGGGGAGAAGACGCGGAGAATCTGGGGTAAAAAGTGGTCTATGGGGCGCTTGCGGGCGTAAGGGATGTGATATCTATACGTTTGTGGCAATGTGTTTGCCTCTAGAACGGGCCACAGCAGCTGGGATCTCGGAAATATCTTCAAAATTCCGATGGGGCGTATTGAAGCCTCACCAGAATGAGTCGGGCCTTAGCCGAGAACCCCAACCATCGGCCGAAACATAGGATTACGATCCCGGTGGAAAGGGAACTTCATCTATTTCCGAGCAGCTGACTGCAGATTCAATGACTCGTAACATTTCCCCAGACTTGATCTCGGAATCCATCTCATCGGCGAAATCTTCAAATATGACTCCACTGCCCACGTCGTTCAATCCCTACCAGTCCAGATCCCCGCCATCATTCTGCCCTCTCTAGATCTGTCAATCCCATTGTATTCACAACTAGTCCATCAGCCGCTGCGAGTTCGTCATCATGGCGACCGACTCTCGTCTGGAGGTATGAAATCTTACCACCCAAAGTGTCATCTGGATTCGTTACTCATATCCTCAATAGGAACTGGAGCAGATCCAGAATGAACTCGACATCGAGATTATCCCTGGTACTGAGATTATGGCCGATATTGGAAGCCATCATTTTGTCAAGAGCGAAGACAAATCACACCGTGTGCTCGTGCCTCAACCCTCGAACGATCCTCACGATCCTCTCAACTGGACCAAGGCATGGAAACTGTCGGCGCTCGTAGCTGTCTCTACAATGAGCTTCACACAAGGCTTCGCACCGCTTGCTCTTGGGCCCATGTTCGGCTACCTGATGCAAGATTACGACAGGTCTCTTACCGACGTCATTCAGTTCACGGGTGTCACCATCTTGGTTCTCGGCTTCAGCAACTTCTTCTGGTCAGTTGAGATGCACATTTGAGACGCGTGCAATCATAATTAAAGTCATGATGCAGGGTTCCGATATCGACTTCCTTTGGACGAAGGCCTGTCTTGATTTTCTCTCAAATCGTCTGCTTGGCATCCCATATTTGGCGAGCAAAGGCGGCTGACTACAATGGTTTTATGGGTGCTGCCATGTGAGTGTCTCTAATTGGATCTCGTTGAAGTATCAGACTAACAATGCTCAGTTTGAGTGGTATTGGGGCCGGCCCCGGAGAGACAATGCAACCGAGCATCATCGCCGATATTTACTTCCTCCATGATCGAGGCAAGTGGAACACGATGTACTGGGTCATATACACGGGCGCACTGATCGTAAGTCATCCTCTCGTCGGTATCTTGTTTAGCTAACGAATTCAGGTCGCACCTATTATAGCAGGGGCCATGGCTGATCACAGTGGCTGGCCATCATTCTGGTGGCTTAACGCGGCCATGACAGCCGTCTCTCTTGTAGCGATTGTGTTTGGCTTTCCCGAGACTAAGTTTCGCCGCGAAGAGGCATCTGAAGCACAGCCCGCTGCGGTTGAGACATCGCTAAAAGCCATCGAAGTCCAGCACGAAGAGCAGTATACGAGCGAAAAGAATGCAACTTCGGATGATAATCAGTCCAACGTCAACGCAGAGAGAGATCCTTGCCTTGGAAAGGGAACACCCAGCCGACAGCAATGGAAGTTGTTTCAATCGACGTCGTCTCCCTTCCGGTCCATCATGCTAGATCTGTGGATTCCGTGGAAGCTCTTTACCTTCCCCATTGTTCTCTTTGCATCCTTTGTGGTTAGCTGGAGCTGCAGCTTCATCTTGATTCTCAACCTCACGCAGACGCAAGTATTTGCGGCGCCTCCGTATAACTTGAGCTCACAATCGATTGGTACGTCCTTCGTTCGTGCTCGTCGAATTCAGAAACTAATATTTTGCGAAGGATTTACAAACTTCTCACTCTTCGTCGGAGCTCTGATTGGCCTCGCGACAGCTGGACCTTTGAGCGACTGGGTCTCTGCCCGCGCAACAGCTCGCAACAACGGAATTCGTGAGCCGGAAATGCGTCTCCCCGCCATGATTCCGTACGTCTTGATAATGGCATTTGGACACATTATCACGGCAATTGGGTACCAGAATCACTGGCCTTGGCCCGTTATTGTCGTCCTCGGTTATTCCTGCGCTGGCATTCAGGTCGCAGGGCTACCGAGTATTAGTAGCACCTACGCAGTCGATAGCTACAAGCCCGTGGCTGGATCGCTCTTCGTTGCTATCACTGTGAACAAGAACCTTTGGGGTTACGGCATGGGCCGTTTTATTACGCCTTGGACTGAAGCAGATGGGTAAGTTATTTTGAGCTAGAAACGCCATACTTTACTACGTACTGACCATCTTCTCTCGTACCATAGATTCATCAACGCCTTTATGGTGAACATGGCTCTCACTTTCATCTGGTGTCTATTTGCTGTCATGTTTTACTTTTATGGAAAGACATTCCGGAGGTGGACTAAGAATAGCAATGTGCATAGGCTGTAAGATAGACGGATATTCATTAATTCAGGATATTCTAAGATTTAAGCTGCAAATCACCCCGGAATACGGGTGCGATTTGTTTAGTTCCATATCACCCATTTCTCCAATCGGTAGAGGCCGAGATGGGATGTATGAACTTCATTGGTTCTGCTGTCACAGCAATACAAAGACAAATCACCCATTACGTCACAGTGAAACATTTCCACATCAGTAGTGCTACAACTTTTATGAAAAACGTAAAGATCATTGGTACAACAGTTCAATTCAATACTACGGGTATTTTAAATAAGAATCGACACTGCCGTGTTGGCCGGATCCAAAACCGTGTACGGAATGGAACCCTTGTCCATGCCTTGGCTAGTCAAGACATACTCCTTGATAAGGCCCTGGAGATTCTTGTACAGGGTCTCGCTCGCCGCTGCAATCTTGAGGTCCTCGGCATTGCCTCTGCGGTGGGTGTTCCACTGAGACTGCGCGAACGAAAGGAGACTCCGCTCGTCGGGAACCTTGAAGCTGAGCAGCCAGGGGACCTGTACTGAGAGCAGCCACTGCCGCTGTCGGCCGCAAGGCAGCGCCGCGATGAGAGTCCTCTCCGTGTAGGCGTTGAGCTCCGTGAGATTCTGGGGCAGCGGGTTGCAGAGAGCTGGAGGCTTGGCGAGGACAAAGGACTGGTAGAAGCTCTGCAGGTAGTTGACGGCGGTGTGGAAGGGAGCCGCAATGTGGATGCTCATGGTGATGGCGTCGCAGAGATCGTCTAGGGTCTTGATGTCGGGGAATGTCTTGATCCAGCCCCCAGTGCGGATCTCGTTGGTCCACTTCTTGAGAACGTCGTCGTCTTGAACCCTCTTGCCTGGGGTGTTCTCGTCGTACGCAATCGCAAGCATCTGCTTGACGTACGATCGGATGGTGGTCCACATGGACAGCATGTTCTTGGCGTAGGCGTAGTTCTTGTACTTCTCGCCCTTGAGGCCGGCAGCCGTGTTGGGGAATCCTCGGTTGTCGAGGTCGTTGGGCACATAGCTGCCGACGTAGTCGAAGCTCTCAAAGTCGGAACGGATGAACTGGTACAGCTGCTCTTCCTTGAAGCCGACCAGCTCCTTGACAAGCTGCGGCACAAGAGTCTCTCGCGCAGCCGCGTTGAGGGAAAGCGTCTTGTACCAGTGGGGCTCCAGAAGCTTGTAGACAATGTGCGTCATGGGGATGGCACGGTGGGTGCCCACGATCAAGGCCTCCTCGATCAGATGAGCACGAGTCAGATGCACACCAATCTCGTGGCGGAGCCAGTCTGAGACCTGAGCACACGTCTTGGCGTATCGCCAGGGCCAGTCAGTGGCCTCGCCGGAGGACGAATCAGTGGGGAGATGCCTCTTGTTGAAGATGGTGACGGAGCTCTTCATGTCGGTCTTGTAGTCGCAGACAATGGCGATGGGGTGGAGCTTGCCGCTGGGATACAGCTCGAAGAGCGTCACAGCCGCGCAGGCCCAGCTCGTGTTCTTGACGGCGTCCTCGGCGCTCAATTCATCGTTGGAGCCAGCGTGGACGGCAGGGCGGAAGTAGCGGCAGTCCTGGACGAAGAGCGACTTGGGGTCCTTCTTGTGGAGCTCCTTGGCCCAGAAGTCGTACTTTTCCCGGCCGGCCGTCTCGATGAACTCGGCCAAGAGGTTGTCCTTGAGCTTGGCCACCGAGATGAGGGTGGTAGGGTTGGTGCCGGTGAGCGACTGCTCAGCAAAGCGGCGATCGGTGAACCAGTCGGCCAAGAGACCGATGTTCTGGCCTGACTCAATGTCTGTGCCGGACTTGCGGTTGTTCTTGTTGTAATCCTCGTAGGCCTTGAAGGTAAGACCCTGGTTCGCCGCCTCGGAGATGTCACCGTTGAAGTGGTGGAAGATCCAAGCCGCCGTCTTGCCCAGGAAGGTGGTTGGGATGACCTGCGTCAACAGCTGCTTCGTCTCGGCGAGACCGAGGGCGTTGAAGATCTTCAATTGACTGACTTGGTCGTCTTTGGGAATGGTCTGCAGGTGGGGAGGGTACTGGGCAGGCTTTCCATCATCGCCAAGGGGGTAGGACGAGTACTGGTAGATGTTCTGCTTGGCCGAAAGATCTGCCAGGCGAGGCAGGGTGGGCTCAATTTGCAAGACATCGAAGTAGGACTCGTAACTGCATCGTGGTCAGTGTTGGGTCACATATGGCAAACACAAAGGAGACTTACCTGCGCTCAATTCGACTGTAGGCATGGGTCAGGGCAGCCTGGGTTCCTGCGTAGGTACCCTCCTCGATGTTGCCGCCTCCGTCCTTGGGGTCCTTGGTGAGGTCGCTGGCGACGGGCTTGACGTAGAGCTTCAACTTGACAAGCTCGCTGTTGAAAACACCGGGGTCGATGTCCGTGAAGGCCACGTCCTTGATGTCGACATTCAGCCCTTTCTTGTCCGCAAGAGTCGGCTGCTCCAGGATGGTGTTGGAGGTAGGGACATCGGGCGCAGTGGGGGGGAGCACCGGCAGGGTAGGGATAGTGACAACCATGTTTGCGTTTGCCAATTTGGTTGAAGAGAAAATTGTGAGTGAGGGTTAGGGAAATGGGAGAGAGAGGAGCTGGGAGGACAGCCTATTAATTTATAGGAAGCTGAGTATCACTTGTCCTCTGTTACTCTGACGTCTTTTTGGCAACACGCGTCTTGTTTGCCATTGCCCCGCATCTTGGGAGCGTGTTTGCTATCGTCTGCCGGCGTCGAGCATAATGGAAAAGGCGGAGGGAATCTCACGGTCAGCTCGAGCGCCAGCCAGCCACAAACGTCAACTGTCTCTGGCAGAAAGCGTAAAGTGGAATAGAGGGAGGGGAACAAGTGTGATAGTTTACGGTCGATACGCCTCGGAAGGGCCTGGACCAGAAGCTAACGACGCTGGGGGGCGATTATGTGGAACCCGATATGAGACATGGCCTTCAGCTTCCAGTCGGGCCGCAGCCAGAGCGGGAGCTACAGGAGCGACAGTGCAGCGGGAGAGCGGACGGGCTGAATAGACGGAGAGGGGCTGAATAGAGTGCGAGCTTGTGCGGGGGCTTCACGAGATTGTTGCATGTTGTGGCGATGAGGCCATCCACAGGAGCCATCACATCCACAGGACGCAGCCACAGGACGTATCCACCAGCACACAGCCATGTAAGCAGGGAGCAATGCAGTCCTCCCAATGAAGATGTCCGCTGACCACGCCGTGATTCTGCTGCTGGTGCCTGGTTCGTCTAATTTTCGCACAGCCTGCTGAGGAAACACGAGCTGACGCGGAGCAACGCACTCCTTGAGTCTAGACGCGGCACCTAGGTTAAGGTTGTCTCAGCGCCGTGACTATCGGCCACCACCTCCGCTGCTCCACAGGGCGTAGGGCCACGAATAAGAGGCCCTACTTTCGTCATCAACACCGCAGTAAATGGATTCAGCAGCTGTATTAGCGCTTACGTGGGACTCTCCTTACATGCAGCGACCCGCCCGGGCACTACCGGTACACTAGATGGCCCAGTCGGGGACCACGAATCGACGCCGTATGGTCCAGTTCATTTGAGACATGCAGGGACGGTGAGCCAGGACTGTCATATATCGGAAATGTATGGCCAATAGCATCCTCAAGTAAAGCTGTGCCTTTCCGTGATGCAGCCATCAGCTTGAAAAGACACATCGCCGCTGTTGACCGGACTGCAATGTGACGCGCGCCCTAGACCGCCATTTTCATTAGAACCGCGACGAACCGAGTCCGGTCGTCAATAGTTCCACGCATCTTAATCTCCTTACAGCTGAATGACCCACTAATCCTACAACCTTTTTGAATGCCCGGCGACGTATTCTGATTGGGTTTTGCCGTGTTCGAAACTACAATTATGACGCGTGACTGAAGAGGAGGTGATGGCGATAATTGCTTCTCCACGTGTCCTCAACAGCCCCGGGCAACGCAACTATCTACATCCATCCAAGACATCTTAATAAAGAGCAAGAAGATTATGTGATCGACCCTGGAATGCTGCACATTGAGCAAACGCTGCGCCACATCTGCATCATTGAGGGAACTTTGTCGGCGCCACCTCCGATACGGATGGGGGAATGTATCGACCAGTTCGTAGAGTAGGTATTCTGGCTCGCTCTGGAAAGCAACGCAACTACCGAAGATTCGAAGAATTTGTGCGAGTTGCTGTTTCAAGACACTGAGCTCGTAACGTCATTGAGAAACGAAGAAATCTTGGCGACTGTATGTTAGCTACACCACGACTTGTACCTCCCGGTTAGTGATTAGATCGGGCAGTACATGAAATCTGTGATGTCCACTTGCGTAGTTAATACGACCTTGTGGGTGGCATTTGCCAAACAGTGGCAAAATCACGGGTCATTGAAAACATCTGCCGTCCTGCATCGTGCTACGACAGGCGGTAGCAGTCTTGCAGCGGCGGCTGTTGAGGCGGGTTCGGCATCGGCATTGGCGCACCACACCAGCTCATTACAAAACTCGGCGCATCTCAACGACCAAACTGGCCGAAATGCAACACAGTTTGTGGGGTCTGAGTTGCATAAGGGCCTATTCTTGGACTACCAAGGAAAGAATAGTAGCTAGGCTGTTGTTATCAGACGGAATGGGGAAGTTAACGCGGCTACGGTTTGTTATTGTGTCAGGATTCAAGGTCTTTGGGGAAACGGGAGAAATTGAAGCTTTCTGCATTTTTGGGAAGGAGCCCGCGGTCGGCTGTCTCCTTTGGGATATCCTCCCTTAGCTAGGGCTATTCTTTCGATTTGATGAGTCCGACTTGTGGCCTTCTAGTGACGACTTTAGGTCATCAGATCGATCTGCCTGCAATCATCATTAGCTACCGGCTACGGATTGTTCAATTGATCGTATTTTGGCCCATTAATAAGGCATCTCTTCATGAATCATTTGATCAGATAATACCTATTGGAATATCCCATTACCTTGTCTATTTTGCTAATTTCTATCATTTTTAATTTCAACCTTTCGAGCTACTTAAAATATCCCGCCACCATAGCATCCACCTGTCTTTTGGGTGGGCTATTGGGCCTTCTAGCATCGCTGCTCCTCATTTCCGTGCCAGACTATAAATCCTAGGCTCTCCTTTCTAATAAAAATCGGCTTCGCAGTGTCTTTTCCTATTTCTTTGTATGCTCCCAGTCCAATACCACTGTCGCGCGAGTTAGTTGCTGCTGAATCCAGTCCTTCTGGCCTTGCCTCAGCTTTTGAGCCAAGAGGTGACCAAACCTGGAAGATAATAGCCGGAGAAGCTGACCCAGTGGACTTAGAATGTGCCACGGTCCTTGGGCTATAACATTATGTCTATGATCTTCGAAAGACATGAAGCGATTGCTGTTCGGGTGCTCGAGCAAGATGGCCTTATGGAGCGACAGATCATGATAGCTTGGATGAACAATGCCGGGGTCTGTAAAGTCGTAGAGTGTAGACCTGCGAATGCAATTGCCAAGGTGAAAAGGGACGCTGTCGCATACCGAGTCAAATAGCGACCGGATATTGTCCTCGACCCAGGACATTACTTTTGTCGTTGTATCGAAGCCATGGCTGGTGGTGATGCCTACGAGGACAGCATCCGCTTTCTCGTGGAGTAACACGAGTGCCATTTTGAGAAGCATCAAACGGTAGCATCTCCACGTATTCCAAACGGCTGCGATTGCAATAGAAGGATAAATATCATAGCCATCTGAGTAGCTTATAATGGGAGGATCTGCTTCTTTGGCTTGCCGCACCTTCAATGGCCGCCACTCTCTGGGGAAAGTTTTAAACCACCCGATGAGCTCGTTGTCTGTGGATCTGATGTCTGCCCACAGTTCCTCGATATCGCTTTGTGTCTGCCGTGGAGTCGGGTCTGGTTGAGATTCATCGAGCAGCCGCAAGAACCGGACTTGAATTTTGGCGATCGAGACACCGATGAGATCGAGGGTGGAGATTAGGCTCAAGGGTTTGTCGTCACCGCTGAGCCACAAGCAAATCCGTGGCGAGACGGGTCGCTGTTCGCGGAGAGCCGATGAGACTTCATCATGCAAGATTTTCGTCAAGAGGTGGGTGTCGTACAGGGCACTGCCGTCAATGTCGGGCGATTGACTGAGGAACAAGGCCACAGCTCCCTCATGGTGTGTGAAGGCAGGTGGTCTTTGATCCCAAGCAGCAGTGAGAGTCTCGTGGCATTGAAGCACAAGGGCTGCGAGGACTGTTGACTTACTCCTCAACTCCTTTTGATCCCGGAGAGCCCGTTGAAGGCGGCTCAACGCCAGGGAATGTGTCTCTAAACATTGCGGCGAGGGCACGGCTTTTGCTCCATGGCGCCACAGAGCATGCATCTTCATCGCGACGGCAGTCACTGCAACCGAGACAGCCGAAGACGGGTGCTCTTTTGCAACAGCGGGCCCCATTATCTCGAATAAGCCTCGTGCAGACTCGCAGTTTCTACCAGTGGTAGAGAAGCAGTTGACGAAGAAGCCCAAAGCGACGTCTCGCTGGACCGGCGAGAGCGCAGGGATAGGTGATGGCTTTCGAGCGTCTGCTAGCACCGGAGCGGCTTGATGTCGTTGGTAGGGTGGCTTTGGGGCCAGTTTGAGGTCATCTTTAAACCTGAAATCGACGGGCTTTTTCATGTAGCCTCCGCATTCGCGACCGGCCTGCAGGCAGCGGTGGCAATTGGGCTTGGCCTCGTCGCATTTGATTCGTCTTTTTTTGCAGGTTTGACAACCATTTGAGCGCCCGAGATTAACCATTTTCAAGATTGCTCCTGGGTGAGTGTCGACTGAAACGGAAATTGTTTTGCGGGAGCTCAATAGTGCATGACCCTTGGCCACTGTCTGTTTATATGACCACCTCAGTTTCTGTACCGGTGTTTCCGGGCTTTCAGCTGATGCGCAGTTTTATGCTTAGTTCACTGCCCCGATCTGACAGCTAAAGGCACCTCGCAATATAATTTCCCGAAATGGCATAGTCCTCCATTTTAGCGATGGTGATCCTTACTTGCCTGGTGTACAGTCCCTTCATAGCCCATTGCCCTCACGTAAGATGACCTCGCGGCCGATTGGCGCCTTTTATTCTTACTGCAGAACATGCAACAATCCTCGGTGATTTACATTACCAAGACGCGCATGCTGCACAACGACTCTTCCCGATATGGTGTTGCTCAATCGTCGCTCTAGCCCAAGTCCTTTCGTGACAAGCGTTTTACAGCAAAGTTTATCGTCTCACGTAAGACACGGTAAAAATGACGTAGATATAGTTACCATCTTAATGACTTCTTGGCCAGGATCAAAACCATTGTCTTCACCCTGAGATTAAGACAGCAGCGCCAGACAGCAGCACGCAGCCCTGTACACTTTCCACGACATGATGCGCCGATGGGGCTTTTGCAAAGTCGCATCTCTGCACTCTTTAATAATGCTTCAGCCCTTCCAGGTAGGCTTAATTCCGCAGAGGGCTCTCCTCAGCACAGCCCAGTAGTGCATCAGTGACCCAGGGTTGGAGAGATGGGTTGCTCTCCTCGATCCAGGTCCAATCCTGGCATCGGCTCCACGATTGCCAGGGTTACCATGCATGTACCGCGCTTAGGAAACGTTTGCACGACGTTAACTTAAATTCTCCTCAGTGCTTCGATTCTGGATCATAACAACCAAGCTGGCAGTGCACTATTCCACGAACGGCTATCGTTTTGCGAGCTGAAGCGCACGGAATCTCTTGATGGCCATGTCAGGCTATGGTTATATGGTAAGCTTACTGTTGACACAAAAAATGCTCGGCTAAAACGCACCATTGATTGCTTCACTGAATGGAATATAAGATGGCGCCCATGAGCCGCTCCAAATATTAATCACAAGGCTTTTAGTCAACAAAGCAGCTACTTACTACAATCCAAAATGAAACTCAGCAACTTTCTCCCCATTCTCCCTTTTGTTGCCGCCTACGGCCTCTCTCAGCGTTGCTCAAGCCATTATCCGAATGACACTGTTCCCGAGGAGTGCTGCTGCATGACGTATAAAGCTTCTTGTACCATGAACATGGAACGAATGTTCCATATCAAAATCTTCTACAATCGCAAGCAAGGCATCACACCGAAGGAGTTCAACAGTTACTGGGCCAACAATCACTCAGCCCTTGCAGAGCCCTTCCATCTGCGACTTGGCGTGGTGAAGTACTCACAGGTATGTAGGCATTACGCTCCTATCAGCAAGAGGGCTAATTTGCTTTCTATTTGCTTTGAAAGATAAACTAATGTCGTTGGACCTTTGTAGTATCATTCTACTCCAGATTTGCGTGACCTTGGCCGTGTCGAGGGGGGACTACCTATCCTCGAATTTGATGGCGCTGCAGAGTTTTGGGTACACAATCTGGAAACCTTCCGGGCGATGGGAAGCGATCCAGAGTACCTCGGCACAATCCAGCCTGATGAGGCCAACTTTATTGACCTAGAATCTATGAGAATGGTCATCGGTGTAGACTATATTATCTTGGAGAATCAGAACGCCGTAAGGGAGCATGGTCGAACATTCTGATTAGAGATATATTGGGTATTCTGTGTGATAGTATCTGGCACAGCATATTCATAGGTTCGGTGGTCAACAATGGCACATCTCGCAGTGTGTATTTACTCTTTTCCAGATCCCTATCTGTAGATACATACCAACAATCCCTTTAATCGACAAATCATATATACATCATATTTGCATTTAAGAGATCACCTCTAAACTCCTTAGCTTTGAACAGACTTGGTGATGTAGATCGGTTGATCGAGATTTATAGACATGTGTGTATCGGAAAAGGTAACCAGTTGGACTAGAAACCTTGGTCTGTCTGAGTATATTGTTGACCTTTGAATGGACTGAGTAGATAGTCTGTATTATTGATACTATTGTTGGTGTTTTTTTACTGTTGAGCTTCTAGTCCCCGCTCTGGGAATGTGTGTACTAGGGCACCCTGACCTCTTGATTATCAAGACTCATAAGCCTATATGTCAGACAGTTAGTAAAGAGACTTCAGACTCCCCTCCAGGAGGATATGCTACCGCAGTCTTATACGGCGTGAAATTGGATATGAAATGTTGGGACATGATACTTAACAATGACGACTTTGAACCACTCGAACAGGCGTGTGGGCGGCGGATGAAACATTGATCAAGTTCATAGTTTATGTAGCTTGGTGCGCCGTCCAGCACGCTTCCTTTAGCGATATCAAAAAATACAGTTTTTACACACGATTTTAAGAACAAGTTGATAGGCCACCCATATTACTAAGCTTGACGTTACATGTTAAATCAAATCATCTCTATTCCCCAATAGCACTCGGGCCACCAACCACTCAGGTTTCTCGTCTTCGCATCCCTAATCCGAAATATATTACCTCATTCATCAGAATATAGCCACCAAAAACACACGACAATCCTGTCCAGTAGATATTGCTTTGCCTTGTAATCCAGCTTCGATATGTCTTCCACAGAATGTAAAGCATCAATGATCCATTGCATATCCGTGATAAAATCGAAAAGGGATACAAGGGAACAACAACGCCGGCGATATTGAATGTGACAAAGCATATTACGCCAACGACTGTAACGTAGCGCCAATACTTGGCAGATCTAATGGACCAAAGTATAATCGCGCGTAATAGGGTACCAATCATGAGAGAGAGGGGGAGAGAGAGCAGAAGGCAGCCAGCTGTAATTCCGAATGTCTTCCAGCCGTAGCTCAAAGTACCGGACGTCCCAATGGTTGAAAGAATGGCTTGGGTTGCGTTGCGACTGTCGGTTGGCAATGCCCCTAGGGTTTCGTTCATCCAAGCAGAGAACCCCAAAGGACCCTCGGCGGTGATACTGTTCATGTTCATGCCGAAGAAGCTGGTACCGAAGGATAGTGGGAGGAATATCGCCGCCAGGATCGTGAGCCGAAACATGGTCATATCCTGCGATAGCTGAAAGTATTGACGCAGCCGCTCCTTGGATTCGTCCATGTCGGATTCGAGTTGCGTGAGCTGGGTGTCGAGAAATTTCATGTCCTTTCGAATCTTCTCGGCTCGGTCCTGGAAAGAAATACCTCCATCCCACCTTGCATCGTGGGTTCCCATCCACAACCTCAACTTCCTCAAGGTCGCCAGAACGCTCATTGCATGCTTTAATCCATTGCGAGCGGACTTGAGGCAATCCTCCTGGTGCATCATGAACCTCATCTTACTGATAGTGGGCTCTCGGCGACTGGCCGCCGTCTTGAACATGATTTCTTAGCACAAGCACCACGGCTATTGAAATTGCCCAACTCACCATGTTTTGTATCTCTTGATCACACTCCCCCACGAATTTCGACGTGTCTTCAATCATAATCTCAAATATGCACTGCAAGGTAAAGATTATCTCACTTTTCCGCGACCAACTTTGGGTAGCGGGTATCCCTGAGCTGCTCAAGTTGGCCGATGAGTGGTTGTTTCTTTTGTCGACGAACGCCATGTGTGCGCGACAAGAGTGAAAAGCAATGAGCAGCTTATCCGCCTCACCTTCGGATTCTGACGGCTGTAGCATGATCTTGGCGTATTCGTTGTGAGGGGCGGACTTGTGGTATTCCCATATATACTCATAGAAGTCCCCGGTATACTGGGTGGCCTCGGATTGCCAAACGAGAAATATCTCGTTCTGTGCACGGTCAGGATCCAGGTTTCCCGGGCGGTTTGAGCCCTCTCCCCAGAATCTACTCGTTTGAAGCCTTGTTGTGGCCTCGCGTGGATTTGTGTTGACTGGTAGTCGTAGAGAAGGTGGCAGAAGTGGCCTCGGTTCGGTGAACTTGTTTGCATCGTAGTCATGCCAATTATCAAGAGAGGACGGGAGCATACTGATTCCCCAGGAGTATTTAATCATGACTAGCAGTATTTGTGTTGGGACTAAATGTATTGTCCTTATGCAGCCCAGAAGAGTCGCCGCCAGCTGATGCGAGAACGAGAAGAGGGAATCCACATCCTTCGGCTCAGGTCGTTCTGTAAGTGATCTGGCCTAGTTAGAATAAAGTACCAGGATAACAGTGTGTCTGAGTAACTGAGTAACATACACAAGGTGCAGACCGTCAAAGCTGTCTTGAAGAATTGCTGAAGCTACACGACAAGACCAGTTGGAGAAGTTATCTCCGGAGCGGATTTCGGTCTGAGTTTTTCCGGTGCAGTAATCCCCTGTCAACAAAGCAGCCGGTGGTTTGAAAGTCCAATGGCACAGCAGGCTGTTGCAGGAGAAGGGCGCCCTCGATTTAGAGGCGAGCTCATCGGCATGGCGCCCCTTCAACTGTCTGTATGCGGCTCGTAGGCGGTTCAAGTCTCTTGCCCATGCTGGGTCTTGGGAAGCCCACTGCGCAAATTTCTCCTCGACCGCATCTTCTTCTATAAGTTCGTCTCTTTCGCCCTCGGCAAGCGGTCGCATGAGCCCCATTCGGACTAGGACTCGTGGACGAGGCTGATCATGGTTTCCTGACTCCAAAGTCAGGTTTAGTGGCAACCCGCCGCTAGCAGACCCGTCCGTTGTCATTCTGCCAGAGACGATGCGAGGATTTCTTGGGGGTCGAAATTTGGACGCGGTCAGGGCCGTTATGTTGGGTTGAATGGAAAGGAATTCCCACATTCACTTTTAGCAAATGGCTTTGGGCGACTACCCTGATTTATACTATGTCAGAGGCTTGTCTTATCGGCTAATGGCGCATGAGAAGAAATCAGGCTACGAATAGGCGTTGCTCAATGTGCCCTTGAATGAATCTGACAGTAGCCGTATGCACCTCGACCACAGCCGCTTTTATCACAGCCTATTAGACAAATGAGGCGCTCTGCCACAGCGGCTCCAGTAGCCCACTTCAACTCTTTTCTTCCAACCATTTCACGAAGCCCATTTCCCCAAAGCGCTGTACCCGCTATAAATAAGCCTATTGGGTGTCACAACCTGTTCAGCTGAAATATGTCGACAGTAAGCAGAGCCTGCAGATTTATAAATAATCCTAACTAATGAAGTGTTGGATCCGATATGGGCAATTCAATCAGGGATAATAGGGATTAATCCAGTAGAGCCCATAGATGATGATGATGTTGCTTCGATGCCTCCGCCCCTCTTTTCCTGTGAGAGATTTTGTGTCAGTCTCACGCCCTATGACTATAACAGGACATTGATCTATCAGAGGGTTGTTCTTATCCAGGCCTTAATCCGCCACCTGAGGGTCAGTCTAACATAAAGCTGAGAGCGTAATATGCAGGTGTCACGATGTGTATTTGGGTAGCTGGGCGTGTATATGGCGTGTGACTGCTATAGCTATATCCTTCTAGCTGGTTTCAGTATAAGGATGTACAGGGACTCAGAGCGGGGATCATATGCAACTCAGAATATACACACATCCAATCAGACGCCTCACAGAATCAGGGCTCGTGACAGCAGGAGTGTCACAGGAATGTGGGTACGGCGTCTCGGAGGTCGAGGCCCCTCGGCTAGAAGGTTATCAGATTGTTCATCCCAGATATATTCTGTGTGCTAGGCTTCAACTGGTTTACCCAACTCACTTGCAACCTCGTCCTCGAGTGAGGCTCTGAATTAGTGCCTTCACTGACTACCTTCCTCATCCAGTCTGACCAGCTGAGAGCTCAGCGATCGCTTGCAAATTCAGGCCCAAAGGCCTCCTACCCCACACAAGACGTCATGGAGCCTGGTGTTCCATGCCTCCAATTAAACAGTTAATCAACCTCAAAGTACAAAGCCAGAGGCCCCGTATATCATTTCAGCCCAGAATAAAGGGATATCCTCTACTCTTGTCCGAGTAATAGGATTCCATTGCTCAAATACCACTTTCTCGACGCCGCAGACCGCCCATATTCTGTTGTTCCGTAGATGCCCCAGTGTCCCACGTCGAAGGTCTCCTCAACGATGCGCTTATGCTGACGGGAGCTTGTCAACTGGATCTAGTCTCCTCAGCCGCTACTGGGGCCACCGTCCTATGCGTATGATCGGGATTCGCCCCCGTCGCCTGCTGCTGCTATGTGTCGTTGGTGGCAGTTGAAGTCGAAGGTGAAGTCGTCGACGAGACTAGAGTCAATGGTGTCTGGGTCTCCCGTTGGGTCTCCTGCCGGAGTGCAGGGTATGGTGGGGGCGGCGTTGGAGTTCTGTTCTCCAGCTGTATCAAATGGGGAGGCGGTGGTGACGCTGGCTGCTGTTGCAGCTCTCTTCGCGTTGTGTCCGGAGCAGTATGTCGAGTCGCTAATGAACGAGTCAGTCCCAAGTTACTAAAGAACCTCGAGATAAACGATGGCAACGTACCCCAGGTCGCCTTTATACAAGCCCGTAGCATCGGAGCCCACATAATCACAGCCGCCGTCTGCCCATACCCCCACTCCTTGTCCTGTTCGCTCTCCTCGCCTGGATTCCACCGCTTAAGAGACTCTCGAAGCTCTCTGAGGTTCACGTTGCAGTAGATTAATAAAACCGCGTAGAGTATCGCCATGTTCAAGATGAATAGCTTGTGACAGTAGTGACAGCACTTGCGTATAAAATGCGGTATGATCTTCCGCACAAAGCGCATAACCCGATCTCCCTTCGCATGGCACAGCCGAAACACCGGAATGCCAACGAGGGGAAACGCAACGCCAATGGCAAGCCCGATGCCGAACCAATCCCACTTATCACCCAATCTGTACTCAAAAGGCTGCTAAAGTCGCGGATCCCTGTGACCTGCTGACATGACAAGCCGGGCCATCCCTGGCCGCTATCTCTCAGGAATATAGGAAGCCAATATCTCTTCAGGACTTCTCTGGAGTTCCGAAAACTACCCGGCGAAGCTCTCTGGTGTGTCTGGCGTCCCTTCTTGGTCATGGGCTTCAGTGATTGGTCCGATTGAGGCTGGCGGCCATAATCCAGAAACGTCGCGTGTTAAGCTACTCGGCACAAACATCGATAAGTCTGGAAATATGGTTTTGCGTCTGCTGGCCCGGATGCATGAATGTACTGTCGACTTTGATAAGCAGCTTTGCGTGCTGCTCTCTCTTCGTCAGTTTGGGGTCTGCGGCCGGAGGCGATGTCTTTTGCCCCCCAGGTGACGATGCTCAAATCCATTGAGTCCCCGCCGTTGGAGGTCGTCAATTGCGGCGTGGTGGTAGGTTTTAAACTTGCGGTGGGGTTGACTGAGGGTTTGTTGGTGTTCTTCTTGAAGTAATTGGCGTCGACTTGACGGTACTCGTTATCGCAGGTACGGACGAGGTCCATAAATTGAGTAAGTTCGGTCGGCATGTCTTTGACCTTGGTGAGGGAAAGTCTCCAGGTAATATTGTCGTGGAGAGCACGTCGGAGGTGAGCAATGAGAGCCCCACTATCCCACCCGGTGAGCTTGGCGATGGCATACCATTCAGGGAGGAATATCGTAAGGGGTCTGTGGCCCTGTTTCATGTCAAAGATCTTGAGTTGGGCGGTGGTTTTAGCGTCAATGTCTCCGAAGGCTGACTGAAGGACGTTTTTATGGCGTTGACGTTGTCGAGGAGAACTACTCCATCTTTGATATTGTAGCTGACCTGGTCGTGCGCTTTGCCTTTGAGGCATGAGACGACGTACCCCATACGTTGAGGTTCCGAATTCCACCAATCTTTGTTCATTTCGAGCTTCAGGTCGAGCTGCTGAAGGAAATTTGTCAGAAGAGTAGGGTCCTCTCCAGTGAAGGCCTCGGGTCGGGGTGTTCTGGTGTGCGATGTGAAGCTCCTCCTGACTGAATAACCCCCAGGTATGCTTCGTTTTCCGCCATGAGGCGGGCAATCATTGCGTCACCATCGCTTTTGGTGATGAGCGTATTTTCCAGGCGGGTTTGAAGGTCCTCCATCTCCGTATCTGTTTTCGCGGCGGAGGCACGTAGAGAATCGATAACCCCTTGCATGCTGTAGGCGGCGTTGCATACGAGGAAGACTTCTTTCATAAGACCGGTTGGGTTAGCTGCGAAGGCATTTCGGAATGTTTCCTTGGTGTTGCTGGCGTTAAGGAGAGGGCAGGGAGGCACTCGGTCAACGGGGCCAGGGGCAGCGGTGGCCATGGGGTTATCGACAGTGGCGACCATAGTTTAGGTGCAGTTGACGGTTTCGTTAGGTTTTTGGTTGTTTTGGGTTGGTTTCGTTAGTTTGGTTTCGTTGGTTTGGTTTCGTCTGGTTGGTTTCGTTGGTTAGATGGAGAGAGGGAGGTGAAAATTCTGCTTGCAGGGGTGTTGAGTTGATGTTTTGGTACTGTGGCGATGTTTGGGAGGGAGCTGACGATATTCACGTCGAGGACAGTGATATACCGTATCGTGGTACTGGTAAACAATATGTGACGGTACAAGAGCACGAACAAGGTCGGGTGCGACTTGGGTAAAATGACTGTTTATAAGGAGAGAAGGAGATTCCTAAGGAAAGCTCTGGCTTAAGCTATTTACACAATATTCATAAAGTGGGACTATTCATAAAGTATGAAAGTCACATAATCGTTCCCTCACAGACCCCGCGTTCAACAGTATTTGTAGTTTATTTGTTGAAGGCTCAGGTTATAAGTCTCATCCTGGGCGCCATAAGGCTATTAAATTAGAGCCCTCTTTTAAGTGAAGGGTGGGCTATCGTGACACTGAACTAATTCGAATGTATAAAAGCCCGCTTTCAGTTAATGTGGAGCTGCGAGAGGGGATGTATTTTTTCTATTTATTATGCTAAAAGAATGAAAATGGTAATTGCATCCAAATAAACAGTCTGCCTCAACTTGTTCTCAAACCATCCGACGCGTTGTGAACAACTTAAATCTGATTTTCTCAAATCCACAGTGACAACAGCCGTGCCCACTACCCGAAGCTTCCAGGAATAAAATGTGTTGACTTGCTGCCGCTGTGGGCGCACGACCACGGCTCTTCGCGGCCACCCAAGCCAGCAAATAAGATCTCCAGAGCGGATGTCGCTCGACGCGAGGCCCATTTTCCAAGGCGTTTGATCTTTATAATGATCCGACATCTGAAATAGACGCGAGTTATCAGAGGAGGACTGCTCTGCAGATGGGTTCTCGTTTTCCGGTTGGCCACTAGACCTGCTTTGCAAATCTAATATCCAACCCCCATTGTTGCGCAAGGCTTCAGTGTGGTCACTGTAGTCGCTATCATGTACCGACCACTGTATAACACTTCTGCAGTCAAAGCATTTCGTCGCTAAGATGCTATCATCCAGGTCCAAAATAGTCCGAACCAGCATATCGCTCTCCTGGTGGGCCCGACCGAGATCGTTTTTATAGTTCGATTGGACCTGTTCTGTCCACTTATCCACCTTGTTGAGATTTCCAACGATTTCATGTGGATGCGGGCCTACACAAGTGACACATCCTAGCATCGCTGCCTGCAACTCAAATGCTTTGAAGTGCTTCGGGTCTGTGAGAATCATGCTGTCTCCTTTGCCAGGTGCGTACTCTCGCAGAATTTGCTGAAGGGGCAGGCAGTTGGTACCCATAAGCAGAGACTTGACAAGACCCCCAACGTAGACAATGTCCCTGTCTGCGAATAAACCGTGTCGGTTCATAAACTCCATAACGTCGGTCCAGATTTCGAAGGTTGACTTTTTATAATCAATGACAAAGCCGCGAGCGTCTGATGCCATACCCACAAGGCCGTACACCTTGTCTTTGCTGTCTTGGCACAGAGCATCTCTATGGTCTTGCAGCAGCTGGAGCAAGGTGCCTGACCCGGTATATTTCTCTTCCCGCTGTCGTTTTAACCTCATAGGGCCGTGAGGCCCTATGTTGTGCATGGTGATGAAATGAGTAAACAGATCCCATTCCACCGCCGCGTTTGCGAAGCACACTTTAATCTCGCGGGCGCGCCCAATCTCCTGGATGATCCACAACCGATTCCAATAGCCGTCATTGTACAACTCCTCTGCCAAGCTGCGCTGCTGCGCCGCGGCAAAGTCGGTCTGAGGCGGATCTGGTGGCAACTCCGGCTTGGCTTGTTCGCTGGAGGGTTTGTCATGGCCAAGTCTTTGCAAGTCAGGCAGAGTCCCCTCGTATTCCGCATATCTCTTCCCCAGCCACACGACAACAGTCTGGGCTCTGAAGTAGATGTGGTGCATTATGCGCACCTGTCTGTTCCGCTCGGGTATATCGTCTTGGTTGATGCATATTGCGTCGATCCAGTAAGAGGTGTCGGGAGCGTGTCTCCGGAGATAGTGCAAGGCATCCCAGAGATTTTGCCGGACGCTGAAGGTAGCGCCATTGAGGACAATATTGCACGAGGCTGGGCCATCTCCCCACATGTATGAGAGCGCATCAAACTTGGGCCTGTCACCAAAGGCAACCTCGAACAGGGTGCAGACTATGGCATCATCGTCCCTCTTGGCTGCTTCAATCCGTATCAGCCGCGTGCAATCTCGATGCTGACTGAGCGGCTCATACTGGGATGAGGATGCTGCGAGTGAGTGTCCAAAGCCGCTCTCCGCGCTCTGGTCTTTTTGTTGGTTTATCCCGTCTTGAGGTTGACGCGTGACCATGATGTCGTCGTTGATTACAAGTGAAATAGACCCGAACAGTTTAAATCTATTGTATGAAGGCGGGGTAATCTCATGCGACACGTCAGGCGACGCAGGCAGCCATTTTCACAGCCAGCTTACAGCCTGGTTGCCTCAAAGGCTGAACCAATCAGGAGAGCATACGCTATTCAGTACATATCGATTGACTGCCAGATTAAGAAGTGCGCGCTGTAGATTAATAAAAGTGGCGCGGGAGGAAAAAAAGTGGCGCGGGGACGAAAAGGTGGCGTGGGGAAGAAAAGGTGGCGCGGGGGGGGGAAGTAACGCGGGAATTATAATAAAGCAGTTATATTAAGTGAGGGAGTGGGCAGAGGGCACTAAGAACACACAACCCACCCAAAGGCAGAGCTGTGATGACTGCAATAGGGTCGGGTTTGGGGTCCGGATAAATCGGACAGCTGGTATGATAGTGATGACAGATACACAGGAGTTTAATAACAGAAGGTTTAGCCTACTAGCTTAAATACTACTTAAAGGCTGAGCCAGACCTTTACAAGAAAGATATGCTTTTTTCCTTTCTTAATTAAAATTTTCAGATCACACTCTTTATCGCCTGGCCTATTCCCTATTTAGCTGTTACAGCAGCTCTTATCCCTTCTTTCTTGATCTTCTTCATTTTATTATAGTCAGAAGCACTTGATCAGATGCCTGACAGTTCTCCTTTATTATTTTCTTCCTGCTATTCCTGGCTGCAGGATATTCTCTTGCTCGAGCTGTAGGGTATCCTCCCTCGACTCTTGCTGTCGCGGGCTTTGTCCGCACTAAGTGCCTCTCCCACCAATAAAATATATAGCTTAATCTGACACTGCGCCTTTTAATACCATAACCTTATAAGAGGAATTAGAAAGTGGGCCAGCTTGAAGGTGGTATTTCAGTCGCCTTGGGCTATCAGAAAGTGGAATATGTCTTCCGTCCATGGTCACATTACCACTCGCTTCAGGGGTGCGCGGCGCTATTCGGGGGCTGGTCAACAACGGGGAATGGCGGAGAGCACGAGTCAAGCATCTCCACTTTCCGCTACTCCCCGCGTGGTTTGATTTGCTGACATGGGGATTTGCCAGCATGGCCTTCAGATAACCAAGGATGTGGCAGTGGAGAGAGCATCCTGGGGAATACTAGTTACGGAATATGCACATGTGCAGACGCGGTTACTGGAGCCATTTCCCCACGGGGAGAGATTTGAGATCCCCACGGGGCAACCATAAATCATTGGGACTGGTCGCCGCTCCCTCGATCTTAAATGGGGAAATACTCCGACGATGAGACTATATCTTGGCCTCGTCGCTGATCTGGTCCCAATCTTGTTTCCAAAGGTTGTCGTGTCTCCTCACCTATCAACCTCTCCCATCCATCCCTTCCTACCCCCCGTCCTGAAAATCTCGGAATATGGCTCCTTCAGCCGCCAAAAGCGAAGCTGAACGCGCTGCGGGCTCGAAGCTCAGTGCAGTAAGCATTCTTGCCAGCCCATCGCCATACCAGACCATCTGACATGACTCTCACAGGTGCTCCCGCAAGACCGAAAGCCATGGTACCGCACACCGCATCTTGTCAAACTGAATCTCCTCCTCCTGGTCCCACTTGTCTCCTCGGCTTCAGTTGGATACGACGGTAGGTTCTTCCCCACTCCACTGTTCCTTTAAGCTTATTTGCTAAATCCGATGCTACTCCAGGGTCTATGATGAACGGCCTTCAGACTCTTCCTCAATGGCGTACGTTCTTTGACAGCCCTGACGGCGCCGTTCTTGGGCTCATGAATGCCGTCTACCCTCTCGGCAAGGTCATCTCGCTTCCGTTGGTGGCCTTTATATCCGACAGGTTCGGCCGCAAAATCCCACTCATTGTGGGTCTCGTCGCTTGCGTTGCATTTGCAATCATGCAGGCCATGGCTCAAAATTTCGGAACGTTCGTGGCAGCCCGGGCTCTGTTGGGCTTCAGCACCAGTTTCATAAGCCAGCCGAGTCCCATCATCGTGGCTGAGCTGGCTTATCCTCCCCACAGAGGCAAAGCTACGGCGCTGTATAACACATTCTACGTAAGTGGTCCGGCGAGGAGCCTCTAATGCGACATCATTTAACCATTCCTCAGTATTTCGGCTCCATCTTTGCTGCGTGGTGTACCTATGGTACCTTCAAGATCGACAGTACTTGGAGTTGGCGAATCCCATCGCTGCTCCAGGGTGCCATCCCTGCGCTTCAACTCTTAGTCGTCTTGTTCGTTCCGGAATCTCCCAGATACCTAGTGTCTCAAGGCAAGTTGGATGAGGCACGCAAGATCTTCGCCGACCACCACGCTGGAGGTAGTCTGCAATCTCCCCTGGTCGATTTCGAAATGAATGAGATCCAAGAGACCTTGGCCATTGAGTCCCAGGTGCTTTCCGCAACTTCGTGGGTCGACCTTGTCCGTACACCGGCCAACCGACGACGAACTTTGATCGCTGTTATTGTCGGCTGGTCAAGCCAATGGAATGGAGTTGGTGTTGTTAGTTACTACCTCACTCTCGTTCTCAATACCATCGGCATTACAGAGGTCAAGGACCAAACCCTCATCAACGGGTTGCTTCAGATCTTCAACTGGCTCGCCGCCACTTTCATGGGTGCTCTCATGGTTGACCGCCTTGGACGACGGACATTATTCCTGGTTTCAACAGCTGGAATGCTGGGAAGCTACATTATCTGGACAGCTCTCACAGCAAACTTCGTCCAGAGTGGCAGTGATACGGTCGGGAAAGCAGTGGTCGGCTTCATCTTCGTCTACTACTTCTTTTACGACATCGCTTGGACGCCGCTCCTGCAGGCATATCCTGTGGAGATTTTCCCCTACACCCTTCGCAGCCGTGGATTAACTGTCACCTACATCTCTGCCTTTACAGGTCTTATCGTCGGCAACCAAGTCAACCCAATCGCGATGAAGCAAATTGAATGGAAGTACTACATCGTCTTTTGTTGCTTGCTGGCGGTGCTATTGGTTCTGATCTGGTTCTTGTTCCCAGAGACCAAGGGCCATACCTTGGAGGAAATTGCAGAGGTATTCGAAGGCAAGCCAGGGCTCATTGATGGGAATAAGATGGAGAAAGGACAAGTTGATGATGGCGGTGCCGAAATGGATGACAGGAGCAGGAAACACGAGGCGACCTCGACTCAGGTCGAGCGAGCTTCATGAGTTTGCTGAAGCCCCGAAACCATTACGGTTGAAACGTAATGGAAATGAATCAAGCTAGAGGGATCTACTATAGAGTAGACCATCACAAAGTAACTCCAGAATTTAAATCCACGTATTACGCATTATTCGATTCACTCAAGTATTTAGACGTCCTCTATAAGAGTGCGCAAGATCCCGGCAGCCTTGTTCAGATCTGGGGCTTCATCTTCCCAGTGCTGCACCACCTGCAGCGCAGAATCGACAATGTTCCTCCAGCCATCTGGCAAATGTAACTTCTTGCTCTTAGCTGCTGCGATAAGAAGCGACGCGCGGGTGATGGAATTCCGAGCAATGTACCACGTCCCATGGTGACGGTGAAAAGGGCGAACGAAGAGCTGCCACTGGACGCACAGGTTCAGACACTTTTCGGCCAACGGCATGGCTTGAGATATATTCGGATCGTCTACGTCTTGGTGAAGGACGTAGTATAGGAATGGCCGGTGAATCCACTCTTGGTATAGAAGTGCTCGCGCCTTGACGAAGTGGGCCAGTTCATGATTATGACCTTCGCTCTGCGCAGGGTTAATTTGGGCTGGGATGTGAGAATACCTGTGATGTCCGGTTAACTGAAGTGACGTTGTAGAGAAGAAACACGCTCACCAGACGTCGATCTGATCTTTAAGGGCAGCGTACTGCTTGAGATTCTCCTGGAAGTCTTGGACCCAGCCTACCTCTCCATTTCTCCCCAGGGCCGTGAAAGCTCGATTCATCATTCTTCGGAATGAAATCTCGGCTAAGTAGTAGAACCAGCTCCTTTCCTCCTCTGGATCTAGAAATTCAGCTACACTTGAGGTGTCGCCTTGGTCGGAATGGACGACAGGCAACGATAGCTCGTTGGGTGGAGATGGGAATAGATTTGGGAAGCCGAAACGGCTTATTCCACTGGCTGGAAGGGCAATCTCGCACCTCAGTTCGCTAATCACAGCTATGAGCCCTCTTCCAAATTCAGTAAGGGCATATGCTTACCATTCTGATTTCATGCACGACCAATAGAGCCTTTGCTCTAAGCGTCTCGTCTCAGTGGTGATTTGCCTGTCACCAGCAGACTGAGAATGCCCGTGCCTCCAAAGCAGGTTTCGAAACTGCACGCAGGCCTGGTTGAAGAAGTGCCAGGCTCGAAGCGCATCCATATGATACATCTCCAACACACCACAGAGAAACAAGCATTGGACGTAAAGCGACGAAGGCTCCATAAGTCCCAGTCGTTTCTTTGCTGCAGCAAAGTAGGCCAAGCTTGTTTTCATGTTGTCCATTACGGAAGCGGAATTTGACCGTGGCTCGCGTGCCTCATTCGTGGACTGAAATGGCATAGCCATACTTCCCAGAGCACAAGAAACAAGCTACAAATATGTGAGAAAAGTCTCATCGTGTTAGGCAGCCAGGAAAAATGAACTCACCACGAGACAGGATGGGCCATCCCACTGCAAGCCATTTTCAGCTGCATCTCTAACGTAGCAGGAATATTCTGCTACGTCCAGGATGGGGTTCTTCGTATGGACATATGCCAGAAATCTCTTGGAGAGAGGAATAAAGTCATCTTCTTGGATGCCCTGCCCAAGCCTGCCTGAGCCTCTATGAGATGGCAAGGAACTTGTAGACTCGTCATTTTTCGGCCAAGAAACGAATGATTCAATATCTGGTACCATGCCCTGGAAGATGGGCCATCTGAGAACGCTCTCACAGTTGCTGATGGCAGCAGGGAAATTGGGAGTCTCCTCGAGTAGATCATCCTCAATGTCCAGATCCCCGATTGGGTCGGAAGGCGAGGGACCTACGACAGTTTGAGATGACTGAGTTTGCGTTCCGGGGGATAAGTCCTGCGGTGATGACCCGACCTGGCGAGTCTCTAGGAGGGATACGACATGGCCAAGACGTTCCAGGATGGCCAGGCTTGCAGGGTCGAATCTGTGTACGGGATGTGGTTAGCAAGAGTATGCTGCCAATTGTGGAATAGGCACGCTTGAAGAAAATTCCCATTTGAGACATACGATGAATGATCACTTGCGGTATCGGCATACGTGCATTGGGCTGCGCTCCGAGTACAGAATCCGCAGCTCGGCTTGATGTTGTCGCATTTCGTCTTTCGCGCTCGACACGGCTGGCATGCGGCCACGGCCCTCTTCCGATGGTACAGACCTGAGATCCTTGGCCTTTTGCGACTGGTGATTGGCTCATCGCCGGGCAAATTTGATCCTGACATGGCGTATAACCCAAGGCTCACCGTTGGTGATGGATTTGGATGAGCTGACGTTGTACCGCGGGGAATGGCGGCAATTAATGCAGAGTGGGGATGAGCTCTGGGGAACGTCGACTTTATCCACAATATTCTAGTGGGTCAATTGCCCAATGAGCTAACCTGACTGAATACCGGCAAGTTTAGTCGGCAAACAGCCCTTGACGCCATGTGGAGGGAAATTTACACCCTTGGTTGTCTTCGTGGGGTTCAATTCACCACCGGCCAAAGACTAACGAATAACATATGCCGTTTCTGTCTTATTTTATTTAGTCTCTGTTTATCTACTCTTGGTCTTGTGGGAATCTAGCCCCCCCTTGCTGCCGAATCTGATCCATCAAGCCCATCACGCGCAGTGTCTCCCTCCACGGCATCACATCACTCTGAGTCTTTCCGGCTGCAATATCCAGAGCCACAGAGTCTGCTTCCCAGTAAAATCCCTTTCCCGGCTTCTCAAACTCATACTTTTTGGGCTCTTGGTCCTGCAAGTGAACCGTGAATAGCGACGGTACAGATGCAACAAAACCCTCGACGACGACATATCCCTTGCTTCCCTCAATTCTGCAGAATGCCGGCAACGTCCTTGCCAGGTTTGAAGATGTGACTATACCTTGCCTCCCATCTGGGTACGTCATGATAACCGAAGTAGCGATGTCAATGCCCTCGCAAAGATTCTGCGACGCGATGATGGTTGGTTGTTGATCTTGGGGTCCCGATTCCAGGCCCAGGATTGCCCACGTCAGACTGTAGATGCCAGTGTCGAGAAGTGTACCTGCGCCTAGAGCAGGGTTTCTGTGCCTTGACGTAGACGGTAGGGAAGCAATGTCCTTCGGCATGGCGAAATCGCAAAATACCCGATGGACGTCTCCGATGACCTTCTCGCCGTGAAGAAGGTCTTGCAGTTTCAGAACCAAGGGGAAGAACCGAGTCCACATGGCTTCCATAACGAACACCCCTTTTCGTTGCGCTTCGTCAAGCACCTCTTTGGCCTCGGCCCTGGTGATGGCAAATGCCTTCTCGCACAAGACATGTTTTCCTGCTCTAATAGCGTCGAGACAATTTTGTTTGTGAAAGGCGTGGGGTGTTCCGATATATACGATATCGACGTCAGGGTCCTGGTAAACTTGTTCGTAGGTGCCGTAGACGGTGGGAGATTTCCCAGGGAGGTGCGTGTTGACAAAGGCGTGGCCCTTGTCGGCGGAAGAAGAACCTATTGCCTGGATGATGTGGTTTGCTCTCTTGTTGGGTCTGTCAAGAGATAAATCGGCGACGAACCAGGACGAAATGAGCCCGGTCGCGATAATTCCCCATCGCAGGGTTGGAATTTCCGAAGTCATTGTTGTCACTGAAGGAGCCAGACCTTTTCTTTAGTGAATTAGTAGGCCGTGGAGCTACTCGCAATCAAGATTTATAAAATGGGTAATTGAATCACTTACATCTGTAATGAATCTACTCAACCTAACCAGTCTTCATGAGGGGAATGACTGCCGCAACTCCCCAGCGAGACTAACCGTGACGCTAGCCTATTTAACCGGGAGACATGGGTCCATCGCTCTGTTCGCACGTTCCGCTACTCCCCGGCTTTTGGGATGCCGCTACTCCCCGGTGACGAGGATTCCGGAATTGAACAAGCGGCGACAGAACAAATATGCCTGGAACTCACTGAAGTGCAAACGTTACTGTTAATAAGTATATGGACAGACATCTTCTCGACCGTTGGACTTCCTCTTTATTATTGGATCACCTACTGCGGACCAAATACCTACGAAAAGAATCATGGGCGACCTTCAACAATCCAGCCAGGACAATGGCACAGACCGTATCTTGCGGGTTGGTATCATTGGGTGTGGCGAGATCTCTCAGGTCGCTCACATCCCTAACATCAATTTCATGTCGCACCGGTTCAGAACCACGTATCTCTGCGATATCTCGGAACAGTCTCTCCGCCACTGCTCTCAGAAGGTGCTCGGGGGAACGCCGAAGACTACAGCGAGCGCCGAGGAGCTTTGCTCTTCTCCCGACGTCGACGTTGTCATCATCGCCAACGCGGATGCGTACCATGTTGATCATGGAATTTTGGCTCTGAAGAATGACAAATATTGCTTGATCGAGAAGCCAGCCTCGATCTGCTTCCGGGACATCGATCGACTCATTGAAGCAGAGAAGACATCTAAAGGAAAGGTCTTTGTGGGAACGATGAGACGCTACTCTACTGCTTTCTTAGACGCCGTTCAAGAAGTCGGAGGCATGAACAAAATCATTTATGCAAGGGTTAGGGACATCATTGGTCCGAATTCAATCCCCGTGGCGCAGTCGGGCACCTTTCCTCAGAAGTTCAACGACTTCTCTGAAGCCGACACCCAGGACAGACTTACCAAGCAGGAGGAGATATTTAAACAGGCTCTAGGGAAAGAATTTGGCGTTGAAATTTCCCCGGAAACGAAGAGAATGTTGTTTGTTCTTGGAGCGTGAGTGAACCTGTTGTCTATTTTGTGACATTGAGTTGACTAAAAACACCAGTCTCGGAACGCATGATCTATCTGCAATGCGAGAGATCATTGGAATGCCTCAGTCGGTTTCTGGGGCAGTTTTGAAGCTACCTGGCATCTTCAGTGTGCTTTTCCAATACGACGGATTTCCCGTCATCTACGAGTCTGGACTGATTGCGGTCCCGGATTTCGATGCGCAGATCGAAGTATTTTCCTCTGAGAAGATTGTGCGAGTTCAGTTCGATACCCCATACATCAAGGGCCTTCCGCACACAGTCACAATACGAGAGAAGATTGGAGATGGATTCCAAGAGAGAAAGATCCGAAAAACTTTCCAGGATGCGTACACCTTGGAAATGTTGGACTTTTACGACTGTACGGTGAATGGCAAAATTCCGAAGAGTAGTGCTGAGGATGCAAGAAAAGACATAGAGCTCTTCGAAATGATTATGAAGGCAGGGTTCAAGAGCACATAGTTAATCACCGTTAGGGTGACAGAGGTTCCCGAATGAATAAATGGGAGTGGCTTTTCAGGCTAGAACTCTCTGGCTCTCCATACAATATAATTGGCGATCCTTCAAACATAGTCTACTACTAGGTAACAGTTCTACGCAACTCCGAGATTATACAAGCCATCCTCTGCATGAATGCCTCCTGGTTGACCCTCCGCGATTTCATGCGCTACATACACAGCGGATTGAGTTCCCGAAATATCGTGTCCAACCAGGAAACTATGCATATAGCATCTGGCACAGACCTAATCTTCATCCTCTCGGGTAACTGGCCAATTCACATGATCGAGGCGGGGAGCGTAGTACCTTAGGCCGTGTGAAATACTATAAAGCGAACACTGCATGCTGCCTAAAAGCTTAAGCTGCTCCTTCACCGCTTTAGGAGTACCACTCGAGTAAATTATGGACTGATCATTCAGCATTGTTGGTCCGCAGAGCTACTGACATGACGCCCCGCCAAGCCTGATGATATAACGTAATGAAGTAAGAATTTCACCCACGTATGTGAAAAAACCGGACGTGACTTTTTAAACTTGGTATTACCCTAAATAGACGAAGGGATACGAGAAGAGCTAGTTATCTACAGCAGTCTGTGAGAGTTGGGGCGCGAAGGAACATCGCCCTACCCTAGGGCTAGTCACCTGGTATAGTGTCTATATCTCCATTCGGCGAGTTCCACAGCCGGAGCCTTCTCCTTCGTCTTCCCGATGATGGGCGTGAAGCATAGAAAGAACTTCAAGGAATTGGGATCCCAACTGTTTGCAACCATGGTCACTCTTTGGTCTGGGATTCTTCAATAAAATCATCTTCCTCAGAATCATCGCTGGAGTGCGCTGTCCGTGTCTGCTGGCTTTTTGTCTTAGTGACCACGGAGCTGGGAGTAGTTCTGCTCATGACTGCGGCTGAGCTCTCGATAGGACTGTTTTTCCTGTCTGCTGAGCGCTAACACGACAAGGAGCTTGTACCGGATGCGTGTGAAAGACGCGCCAATACAGCAGGGGCCTAAAAGAAGGATGTCTTGCCGAAGTTGGACTTGCTCTGACGGAGTTTTCGCCACCAAATACTGTGATTGCAGTAAAATGTGTTATTCGTAAGTAAAACCAACAGCAAGATATATTTGACGTGGCTACGCGGATATCTTCTGCAGTTCTTTTCCGCCATGATATAAAAGTTGTTCTCGACAACCTACTCGCATTCTAATATCTCCTCGCTCTTTGGCTGCTCGAAGAGTCAGTCTTATTGTGTCAGTTCTCGGGATGTTACCTATCTCTTACGCGGAGGTCCATTCTGGTGATTCCTCATCTTCAAGTTCGTACTCTGGCTATGTTGGATCAGGAAATATACCCCGAAACCTTCTCAAATGGCTACGGTTGACACCGTGAACGATAATAGTCTCCGTCCACCCATTTGGATTGCCGTATCCCTTGAACAACACTTCTGCCATCAAGAATCGAAGGTATGGATGGCACTTTAGGTTGCGAGCGCCTCGAGCAATTTCCAAGGAGGCCTTGACATCATGTCTCGTGTCTGACGATTCCTGTAGACTAGTGAAAGAGTAGAAGAAATATCCAGTGAAGGACATAATGAAGACTGGTCTTGAAGTTTAAGTCCCAGCTTGCAAGTAATGGTGGTAGGAGCCGCTGCGGCGGCGAACCTTGTAATGAACGAAATGCGGGATTCGGAAACAGCTCGACCCTAATTCGATAGGATACGAAAGCTCATGGAGAAGATCTCCGGCCTCCGATAGTCGTGCTTGGGATCGCAGGCGAGAATACAGAGACTGCCAGGCCTGACCGAGCATACCACTGCCGGATCTTTCCTTCCATGATCAATAGTTGCATAAGAATCTATAACTGAGATGATGTATATCAGGCTAGCTCAAAGCTGTCTTATCAAAAGGGACGATGCAGGTACTTACTTCTGTAGACTCGAGATTTGGCCAACTGTGAATCAAAAGCGTGTCTGCAGCAGATCATATGTTGTTGTAGGAGAGTTCCGCGCAAAAGATTAGTTTACTAATGCCTTGGGCTCTGGTTAGGAGTAGATAACTCTAGTATCCAAGATCCAACTTATTTAGCCTCTTCCACAAATTGCTCTTCCCAAGTGGGATAATCCACATAACCGTGATCCCTAATACCATCCCAGCTGCCGTAAAATCTACTTCGATCATAGTCTTTCAACGATTTACCGAGTAGAAGTCTCCTCGGCAGGTCCGGGTTGCTCACGAACCATTTAGCAAAGGCTACGGCGTCCCAGCCTTTCTCTTTGACAGCGCCGACCACATTTTCCGTATCCCACCCTCCACAGCTGATGCACGGGGTGCCACTTTTCTTTACAATGGCTCGAAAATGTTCGTTGGAGACATCTGGGAGGGTCCAAGAATTGTAGAAGAGCTCCTTGTTGGCTTCCACGCGATCAAGCCTCGGCTCGATAAAGTGGACGTAGGACAGCTTGTTATGGCCCTGATAGGTTAAGGCCAGCTGCTCGCAAAGATGTGACCAAGTCTCTACTCGCTCGGCACCATACGTCTCATTGTATAGCCCTGTGGGCTCTAGACGGATTGCCACGTTCGAGGGCCCAACAGCGGATGTAACCGCGGCCACTAAATCGAGAGCGAATTTACACCGGGCTTGTGGCGAGCCGCCATAGGAGTCTGTGCGAGTGTTGAGGTTTGAATGAAGGAATTGGTCGACAACTAGGCAAGGTCAGTATACTCGCTCGGTTCGTGCGTAGTGCTGATATATATTCTCAGGATTTACTTACGATTTCCATTGCCCCCATTGATCTCGACACCATCGAAGCCGATATCAATAGCTGCCTCGGCCGCCTTGACGAAATCTTGAGTTGTCTTGGCGATCTGCTCCTCCGTCATCGCCACAGATGGGAAATCTCGGTAACGAATCTTCTCCTTGGTATCCGGTGTCCGGAACGGAAACGTCTCATCTGTTGACCATGGCACCGAGCTCGCACTAACGACTGGACAACTCGTCATCTGAGGGATGGTGGCTCGTCCCGCATGCCACAGCTGCGCATAGATGTAACCTCCTTTCTCGTGCACACCTTGGACGACCTTCTTCCAGCCTTCATACTGGGACTCGTGAAACAAACCGGGAACGTTTGGCATGCCACTGGCTTCCAGTGATGGGGGAATGCCTTCCGTGATAATGAGTCCACCGGGCGACGCACGCTGGGCATAATAACGGGCGACAACGTCATCTGCGAGCCAAATACGGTTGTCGATAGAGCCGGAGAGCGGGATGCCTCGATTGCGGGTCATGGGGGCCATGACAACGCGGTGGCCAAGCTCAATGCGGCCATTAGCAATGGTAAGAGGAGTGAATAGCTCGTGGGAAGACATGATAGCATCAAGGAACAAAAGTCGAGACTTCTTGATGTAGTGCGAAATCAACGCTGCAGCGCCTCTTGTGGTCAGTTACGAGTTCAATTACTATAGTTCTGGAAAAGTGATATCCCACCGGCACGCCGACGCAGGTTCCGAAATGCGGAGGATTCGGGAGCACGCAATTGTTGTAGTGGATGAGGAAGTAGCGCGTCCTGATCCGATCAACCCAATGGATGAACTTGTCTTATCGGACAGGATCCGATCTGGCCCCGTTGGCAATTATTGGTCAGTCACAAAGGCGGAGTTTGGTAAATCATTACCCTACTTATGAGATTGCATTGGCCGCTGGCATTTCAGATCATGCGTGCGTTTTGAGGGATCATTGACTTCCATTGCTCTAGTCGAGACAAAAGAAAACGTCAATTGTAGCGTCATGGCTCGTTATTTTTCGGTCGACTCTGTACATGGTCTATTGGATACCGGATTCCAGTTGTCAGAGGCGGGTGATGAGAAAGAATGGCGTCAGAGATGTGCTCTTCGCATCGTTTCCCAACAGTGATGAAACGTGAGCCATCCGGTTTTCATCCACATTAATATCAAGCGGGAGCTCAATATCAATATCTTGATCAGCTATTCCGAAAGACCTTCTAGTTGGGGTAGACATTTGCCGGTCAAATGCATAACATGACCAGAATAGGCATTTCCGCAGCTCATCATTCATGGCTAGCCGTGGAAGAGGCTTTTGTTCCACGGCGAAGCCCGTAGTCTATGGCGATAGGCGATAAGCAACAGAAAAAATAAGTGGCCATTATTATCATCGTCTAGACAGTTCTGATATTCTTGCGACCGAGAATATGGTAGAGGTTCTACATGGCAGAAGCGTAGGTCGCTTGACGTGGAAGGATCCGGAGTCTCCTGTTCTCACGATGAAGCGACTCGCAGTTGCATACACGTGATGGGGAATAGCCTCGTCGAACACGTTGATGAGACCATGTCGCGTACGGTGAACCTGTTGAGCCCAGACAGAATGAACGACAGGCCACTGGGCCGCAATATGCTAATACTCGACGTATCTACCGTTGTCTAGTCATGCTGTCAGTCGGCCTACCCTACATGCCATTTTCGCTTCTTTGCGGTACGCCTCTGGTATTGTGATGTCAATCTCGGTCGCTCTCTTCTAGCTAACTCACCATCTTGCTCTGCATTCGGTTCGCCGGACTTCGAGGTTCATGCTAGGAACTGGGTTGGAACTTGGCCTACAGCAGAGCCATTTTGTGCGTGTATGGGTTCCAAGCTCATGGCGATTTAGATCTGTGGCCTAGATTGACATGATCAAAATTGTCTGAGCAAGTGAACCACATGCGCGATAGTTGTCAATCGGGTTGAACCTGGGGAACTGATGTGACACGATGATATTTTCATCGTTGGTGGGTGAGCATGTTGAAGTCAGATGCACCACCACGACTCCGGTAATCGAGTGTCTCAAATAATTACACTTAAGATGGATCCATCTGTAAAAATCATAACAGCCTGAATAGAAACCTGGGGGCGGATACCAAGTCCTGTTGTCTTCAGGGGCAGAGATCGCCTGTGCCGGTCAGCCAATGATAAGAGCCACAACAAGGGATTCCGGCGGGATCATGTAGCAATAAGGATAGAGTTAAGCGGATGAGTTACTCTCTTTAACCCTGATCAAACGTCTGCCTCCTGCGTCTCTCGGCGCTGCCGCCGGAAATGACCATGCACGCTACTTATACAATACGAGGTTTGCATAATGTCACAGCTCCCAGTTCGTATCGAGTGGAGATGGCCGCTCCACATTGCGTGAGCGAATATTACGAAAGGAGTCGCATAATTGGTTTTGGATGCGGTTCGGAGCCCGAGAAACCCATATATCCGTGGTTGCGGGCCCTCACAACGTGGAAGTGGCACGGTCTGTAGCATCAGTTAGTCTGTGTGGCGGATCGCATGCACGTTGGGTGAAGAATTACTTGCTTGGCGCTATTGTTGCCCGTATCGGGCGGATCGTCCCATCTTTTCTGCAGGTGGTGATGCTAGGGAGTGAAACCGACGAGTTGGTTCATCCACTGGCAATCTCGGAATAACAGAGTAGAATCTATTTTCGGCTGGAGAGAGGATTTCTCGTCCTGAGTTCGCCGACGAGGCTTTGGAGACAGACGTTTGATGTCTTTTAATACGTGATGTTCGCCTTCTTTCCTTCCTTCCATCTCCCTTCTCTGCATCCCACCCACGTCCTTCGTTAACACTACCGCCTTCGTTTACACCACGTCCTTCGTTAATAATCTTCATCATGAAGCAGTCATTCGCTCTTCCCCTCCTCCTCGCAGCCAGCACCCAGGCCAGCACCATCGACGTCCGCCAAGATGGCTGCAAAGATGTGCACATCTTCCTCGCCCGCGGCAACAACGAGCCCTATCCCGGCCGCCAGGGCAAGCTGGTTAACGCCATCTGCAACGGCCTGAGCAGCTGCGACTACGAGGACATCAAGTTCTACAACCCTGGCAACTCCAACTACTGCGCCGCTGTGCAGGAGGGCGCAGCCAACGGGCTGTCTCAGATGACCGCCTACAACCAGAAGTGCCCGGAGTCGAAGCTGGTTCTCAGCGGTTTCTCGCAGGGTGCCAATGTTGCTGGTGATATCCTGGGCGGAGGCGGCGGTCAAATCTTTGGTTGCACACAAGGAGCTAACGCTGGATTCAACACAAAGTCTGGACCTGGCAAGATGAGTGAGTGACTCGGCATTCTACATTTTTGATAGTGGCGTGATACTTACATGAATATCTCCACAGTTGCTGCGGCTATGCTCTTTGGTGATGTCCGCCACACTGCCAACCAGGCCTACAACTTCCTCGACGGCGCCAGCCACAACGGTGCTGCGCCCCGAACATCCGAAATGCTCCAGAATATGGCTGCCTACGGAGATAATCTTCGCTCCTACTGCCCCAAGGGCGACCCCGTCTGCGCCGGAGGCTCGATCGTCGCCGACCACCTGAACTACTTCGACCTGTACTCCGAATCAGCTGCCGCGTGGGTTCACGAGCGCCTCAGTGCCTTCGATGGCAAGTCCACATCGCCTACTTCATCCAAGGGCGAGACAACGGCCAAGACGACCGGCACCGCCACACAGGGAGCCTACCCGACCATCTCCGTCCACCCCGGTTCCAACAGCACCACCTACGAGCCCGTTACAGTCCCCGCCTACGGCCAAGATTCCGACATCATCACCTACAAGCCTGAGCCGATGACGACTGTTGTCACTAAGGTTGCGACTGTCACCTCGGAGTGCGCGTCCAAGGGATCTGTCTACACCGAGTACCGCACCGTCTCTGTCGAGTGCCCCATTTGCCTGTCCGTCTCCAAGATGACCCAGACCGCATCTGCCACTGGCTCCAAGCATACCGAGCCTGTCTGGGCCACTCAAACCAACTCCAAGCCCACTGCCACTGGATACGTCCCCGTCAACAACGCTACAGCCAGCCACTACGCGCCCGGGTCGTCGTCTTCCGTTCACCCCACCCCGGCTCCCAGCGTTCCTGTTGTTGGCGCCAGTGCTGCTTCTGGATATTTGCCCCAGCTTGCTGCTGTACTCTGCGTCGTTGCCGCTGTTCTGGCTCTCTAAATTTGGGGTTGAAATGGTACACGACACGGCCTTGTTAGATTTGCCAGCGTTTAGCTACTTATTAATACTTCACTGTCATTTTCTATGCTAGATACATAGCTCCAAGCCATGAACACTAGAATTGAACTGATAGAGAATTCTTTTCATTTTCGTCCTCCCCCTTCTTTGTGCCCCGTAGCTTTCTGGCAACATCGTTCGTCGGATGTTGGTCCATATTCCTATGAACTAAGATGTAATGATTGCCATTATTCCCTTAGATAACGTACTATCTATCTACTTACTTAATAATGACCGGCGAGCAATACCTAGGCACTGATAGTAACTCCAAGAATGTCATAAACCGCCTTAATAAACGCGGCCGGAGAAGGATGTGCTGCATTCAGCATCCTGTTCATGGTATAAGCGATCGTGAGCTTCCTGTCACTATCCATAACCACGATCGACCCGCCCCATCCGCTGCCCCATCCAACACTGCCCTCGGGTAGCTGGTCTTCGACGATGCCCGACCCAGGCCCGGTGAGGTAAATTCCAAGTCCGCGTCTCCCGCTCCGCCCCGTCACCAAATCGACTCCAATGGCATGCTCTGTGAGAGCCAGTTTCACCGTCTCGGCTGAGAGCAGACGATGGCCTCCTCCTGCGCATGTGCCACCGAGCGAGAAGCAGGAGAGGATCTTGACTAATGCCCTGGCGTTTGTGTGGCCGTTGACTGAGCCCAACACGCTCGACCGCCACAGCTCGGTGTTGGCGTCCTCGCCCTTGGGTTCGGGGTTACAAAGCGTGCGCACCATGATCGAGTCTGGATCATATCCCGCCATCTGGCTGAGCGCCGCCTGGATCGAAGGTCCCGATGGAGGCACAACAGGGGCCACTCGGTTCCAGTCCTCCTTGCGACACCCGAGCTGGAAGTCCGCCTCGTCACCCAGTGGCTGGCATATCTCCTGTCTTACGAACTCCTCGATGGACATGCCCGTCCTCCTTCGCACCAGCTCTCCTACGAGGAAGCCCTGCGTCAGACCGTGATATCCCATCGCAGTTCCAGGACCCCAGAGTGTTGCCTGGCGCGCCAGCTTGTCAGTTGCCGCCTCGAGGTCGCAGATATCCTCCAGCGTCATGTTGTCCTGCCACGCGCTGAGGCCCGCTGTGTGGGATAACACTTGGCCCACCGTGACTTGGGACTTGTCGTTCGCCGCAAACTCAGGCCAGTGCTGGGACACCTTGTCCTCGGGGTGGAGCACGCAACGCGAGATCAGCATCAGAGCCGCCAGGTTGGTGACTAGTTTCGAGGTCGAGAAGACGTTCACCACTGTGTCCTTGTCCCATGGTTTCTTGGTCGATGCGTCGGCATAGCCCCCCCATAAGTCGACCACGTTGTTCTCACCGTTGATGTTAATGCACAGACTGGCGCCGATGTCTTGTCCGGACGTGATGAACTCTTGCATCAAGTCGCGGAGTTTGGAAAAGCGGGCGTCGCAGTGACCTTGAACCTCAGTCATGATGATGGATGTTACGTTTGTCGCAGCAATTAAGAGATAAGATTGGAGCTCGGATTTAAATGGAAATAGTACTGGAGTCTAACAGGTCGCTTTAAATAAGATTGTGGTTGTTTAGAGACAAAGACTAGTCAGTATTGTGGCTGATTATGTTTAGGTGAAAACTCTGCACCTAGATGTCACGACTCTTATCGTGACCTACGCCCGACTGTTCCGTAGGCGGCCAGGGACGGCAGAACGAAAGTACCTACGAAGATATCAGAGTGGATCAGTCAGGATCACTGCATAAACCGAATTATCCATGAGGGATCCACCCATAGATCACGAGGAATCACCAAGCAGACCATGTGAGCCTCGACGATCCACCGTAGTATATAGTCGACTGAGGAGTGCCATTCAGTATGAGCAGCTCCTCACCTATCAATAAAACCTGGTTACCTCAATCTACTCTGACAGTTCTCGGTCAATTGGCAACCGCCCATTGCAAAACAACTTAGTCAGAAGTTCTATACAAAGCGTCTGGCGGGTACATGCCATCCCTCTCCTCAGCACCTCCATCACGCCCCTCAGTGACCTCAAACACTCCCTGGTAGTCGTAGAACCTCGACATCTTGGTCCGATCAGCCCAGTGCTGCGCTTTTCCGACGGCCAGGGAGACCTTCAACGACGGAATACGGTTGAGCTCGACCGGCTGGCCCAGAGAGGTCACGCGCCAGTGTAAGTTGGTTTTGAGGAAGTTGATAACATCCTCTCGCTCCATACTTTGGAGTAAGTGAGGCGCCTTGTTGTGGTGGATCTCGTTCTTCCAACGAGTAATCAGGGCGTTGGTGAGAATGACACGACCAGTGGCCTTGGCACGATCCATCTCCTGATTGCGGCAGTTGCCACAGCCAGGAGTCGATTCATCTTCGGGTATTCCAGCCGATAAGTTAACAACCTCGCCCACCAGATAGTTGGTAACAGCGGGATCATGGTTGGTGTAAGGCGGCTCGGCTGGAACCTCTCCAATGAAGATGTGGACAATGAACATTCTCCCACCGAGGGCGAACCTATCCAAGTTAGCACCGGCATTTGAATAAGAAACAGAGGAAGACATACTTCTCATATACCACATTGACAACGTAGTCATCGATGAGGAGGTCCTTGGGCTCCTGGGCGACGGCTTGGACCAGGGCGCCGAGGCTCATGAGGCCAACACCGTCCATTTGGTCAGGATCAGCTGTAAGCTCTGACTTTTCTGCAGCAGCCCAGGATGCGTTGTAGTTGTAATTGAGCATCTTGGTGAGTTCTTCAATGTGCCGGGCCTTGTCATAGCTGCCATCCGCTGCCGTGTACTCCCACTTTTCAAGACCAGGGTAGGTGTAGCCGAGCGGAGTCACCTCCCGGATGTCGTCCGATGTGTGGTATTGGCCATCGGAGGTTTTGTGGAATGGACGAAGAGCATCTGTCGGTTTATCGGCTGTTCCGGATGGAATGTAGAAGTTGCCCAGATCTTTGTCGCGAATGTCGTTTCCGGTAAACCATGAATCATCATGAAGTACTTGCCAGATGGCAAAGAGGCGATCGATATTACTAGTGAAGGTTAGTTAGAATAGTACTAAGAGGAATTGTTTGAGTATTACCAATGGTGCAGCCAAAAGATCGGATCAAATGCTGCGACAGGCACATGAGACATATGCCCTTGTAAGATCGAAGTGTCACCTGGGGCAACTTTAGCACCACCACACCATCCATGGACACTGTCGTGCACGTGTTCTGATGAATCATAGGAGAAATCTTCCCCTGGGTTCTTAGCCGGAGCACGTTTCGTCGCGAATGCCTCGAAGTTGTCGATTGTGAGAACGCGATAGAAGGAATCTCGTAGACTAGACGTCATGTTTCCCAGTCGGACACTTTCCCCCCCGGGACTGCTCTCGATGGGTTCTTCCCACTTGGTGTCGCGGAGTCCTTCTACAATCAAATCATTGTTTTGTTGGCCTCTGACCCACTCGTCGCTGGTAGAGGCGGCTTGAGGTTGTCGACTCGTGCCTTGGCACAAGTCAAACTTGGAGATGTTAGAGTAAAACCATATAATTGTGGGTGCAGACTTACGGGATAAGTGATGCCATCCTCCTTATGTTTTGTAATTTTCAGCTCCCGCAGGCTCTCATCTCCCATGGCGATGCCGTTAGGCATCTCAAATTGATAGAAGGCGTTCAGAAATAAGCCAGATCCTTGAGGGGTTGGAAGCCTAATCTCGACGTCCCTCAAACCCAAGAACACTGGAACATTGTAGTCGTATGTGCTTTTGTCCTTTGATTTGGGGTTCGTGGGGTCGGGCTTCTTTAGAGCCCAATCCCAGTAAGGAAATCGCCAACACTCCGCGGCCTTCAAGAGGTCTGGCTGGTCAGAGACATCGTACTTCTTGACTTCATCTTTCATCAGATGGTATATAACTTGCTGAAGGTCATTGTCAGTGGGAAGTCCGATCATGGACAGGGAGCGAGTCATACCTCCCACAGTAGCATGTACGGTCGATGCCAAGTTATGAAAAGAATGCTGTTGTGGGTACAGTATCCGTTGAATGGGGTCGCTGGCTCTTGCTCCTTCTCATCCCAGGAGATGTAGGGCATACCGTGAATTCCTACAAACAGGATAAGCTATTACGCAGAGCAACTAGAAATGAGATGGAAGACTTACCAGCAATCTGAAACCAAGACAGCTTCTCACGTGGATGCATCTGAGAGAATCTCCAGAAAGCAGGGAAGAACAAGGCGCGCTGGTTGACGTGAATGATCTCTTGCGAAAGAAACCAATCATCCGCTTCCATACGGAGGTGGACTTTGCGAAGGGGGTCGGTTTTGTTAGTGTCCAGTCCATCCTGAATGCCCTCAATAGCATATGTGTTGGTGTTGGATGGCATGGTAAGAACTTGAAGATGTCAAATGCTTTGATTCGGATGGAAGAAACTCAAGGGATTGTTTGTGTAAGTGCAGTGAAAGTTATGAGAGGATCTACCGTATCTATCCCAAGTCTTGGGGCAGGCTGTCTACCCGATTGCCATCTGCTTCAATGTCGGTGAAGGTAGAAACGGAAGCTTCTCCAACCTTTCATGCAAGGAGTCCAACTGAGACTGGCTGAACTTACGTACGAGGAGACATCTAAGCCACAATCGTGACGTTTCCAAGCCTCTATACAATGACGGAACTGTCGCTGTCCGAGCGCACATATTATTGAAGGGATCTAGACTCTGCGGAAATGAAGCTGACGTTTTTTCCCGCACGTTTTCTACGCTATTGACTGATGTTTCTCCATCTCCTACGTGGTTGGGTAGGTTTGTTTACGCCCGGGCTTGGCCAAGAACTATTTGACGCCCATATTCCTTAAACAGGTGTAGTATTCAGTTCCACCAGCAGTTTGTATTGGTTCACCTGAAAATGGCTGCATATGTGAAACATGCAAATGCAGTCATCCCCTAAGGACCGACGACTGAGACAAAAACTATTGATATGCACAGGAGTTGATATGTCAATTGCGTCCTCGCTTAGAGATACATGAACATGCATGGTGTCCGCTACCATGATTGGATGTGGTTGCATTGATCTGCGGCGCGCCATAATTCGGAGGGGTGACTTCTATCCAGTCTCTCTTCCCAGCCGGGCGTAGACTAGCTCTGCGGCAGCTTAGTGTCCCCAGCAAATGTGATATTTTATCCAATGGTGTCCAGACTATCTGAGACAATGTATTGTTGAGATGTTCCTAACCCCCGGCGGTGAAAGATTAGACGGCGGTGAGGACCTCAGCTGTCCATAGTAAACTCAACTAAACCTAGATGAGTACATGCATATGCATTTGGATACGAGCCTTTTGGCCAGTCGTGAAGCAAATAGCGTGAAGTTTGGTGTGTAGGATGGCTTATTCTCTTATCTCTTGGCGTATTACAAATGTCAACATCACGAGCCATTCGTGATTTGCAGTCTGCGCAGCTGTAGGGTGGGGGGTCGAGGAGGAAGGACAAGGGTGCGTTGTGGGTAGTTCATGCTTCCGCCTTGGGCGATGGATTGGAACAAATGACTCTAGAGTCAGGGATTTACAAGTCTTAATTTGACATTAGGCTGGAGGGTGCAGGTATCCTCGTTTTGTCTGCAAGACATCCGCGCGCCGAAGAATGCGTACCAGGGGCCTCATTTCGGAATGGAACTACCTCAATAGAGACAAATTGCTCAACCAGATCTCAGTGAGTCCTTAGTGTAGCTTTGCCAACGTCACCAAAGCCTACCCTCCTTCTAGGGTGGCCATGACTGTAAAACTCCAACTAGTTTAAAAGCTGGCTGATGAGCGTTGGCTAGGGCAGCCGTAAAGACTCGGGTCGGGTTTTTATTCGGGGAGTTCTGTTTAAGATACCAACGGGTGCATTCAACAGCACCCCAGTAGGCTCCATTTTGGACGAGGAATCATAGATGATGCCGTGATGACTGATGTTTCAACTCATAGAGAGATATCTAGAATTAGTTTTATATGAAATCTTGCGACCCGATCAAGTCTAATAGCCCATATGTGAATTGTTAAAGTCCATTCAGCTATGTCAAGCATCACTATATTGGCGATCAAGTGTGTGTTCGAAAATAATTAAAACATATTCGAGAGATGTTGCATAAACTCAAATTTCAGTCTTCTAGTCCCGGACATTCTTGGGTTGGCCCAGCGTTACCATAGTGAAATGTGAGTTCCCAGCACCTTCACTCACTCTGAACCCTCACAACGATTTTCTTAGCTGCTTTCCCATTCTCAAGGTCATGAATACCTTGAATGACCTTCTCCCATCCAAGCCCGTCAACAAGTTGGTACTCAATCGGCTTCAAGGTGCCCGCTTCAAGATAGGCTTCGAGACGGGGGATCCAGCTGGCAATGTTCTTGGTCACCTCCACTCCATTAGGCACATCTAGGCGACAGAGATCACCGAAGTCGACTCGGTACTCCTTAATTGTCGATGGAGTATTGAATCTGGACCTATTCTCCTAATCAGCGGGCCATCGTCACTTGGTTTCAGTGATAACAGCACTGACCAGTTGTCAACACTCGCTAGATACTTCGTAGTCGATACAGAGCAGGTCTGGAGAGCTTCGACCATAATCTTATAGCTAACTGCGGTGGAATCAAACATTCGGGCAAAGTTGCCACCCGTGATTCGCTTGATCTCGCTGAGCTGCTCGTCAATGGACCCTCGGTTGTTAAATGTCGCCAGGGCACCGTTTCGCAATGCAACCTGAAGGAGGAGTAAACATTCCAGATCTGGACGGCCACCAGAGTAGGCGAACTTACTGATTGCTTGGATGGGGAGCACGATGCAAGCACCTTGTACCCACAGACTCGAGCAAGCTACGAGTGTTAGACGAGACCCTTGAACAAGTGGTAATGTGGTTGTAGTTACCTGTACGGCAAATTGACCTACAGTCCCGGTACCACCCAGAATAACAATCCACTCGTCCTTCTGGGGCGCATTGACTTCGTTCTCAGGCATTTCAAACCCTACACCGGCCAGGAGGCAGAGCGCAGACGTCTGGAAGAGATATAAGCGTTCACGTTCCGAACAATTTCAATCACTGATGTACGGAGACACCAAGAGGTTTCTAGGGGAGGTCTTACCAGCAGTCCTGCACCGATCGTACAACCGTCTTCAACCGATAATCCAGGAGATTTCTTGAAGAAAACATCCTCATTTACCAAGAATGTTTCCTGAAACGGAGTGAATTTGTTTTGGCCGAGCGGAGCACAGCCGTAGACGTAGTCCCCGGGCTGTAGCTTGGTACAGTCTGGGCCGACCTCAATGATGACACCAGCACAGTCACTGCCGAGGATGGCCGGCCATTCCTTCACGAGGAGGCCAGTGTGCTGTTGTGTTGGATCCCTATTGCTCGGCGGTTAGCTACTGTGTCGCCTTGCACGCAGGATTCTCCTCACACAGGATTGAGTCCTACGGCGAGGACCTTGACTAGGGCCTGTTTGGGGCCCGGGGTCGAACGAGGAATGTCATTGGTGATAGTGTAGGGTCGGTTGGGACCGTGGACGGTGATTCCAGACTGGGTGGCCATGGCGGTTCAGGAGGCAATGGCTGTTGTTGGATTGAACTGTTTCGTATGCGATGGAATATTCACCAGAGATCTATGGAGATCTATATATGCCCCTGGCTGCGCCCACGTAAAGTAGATGTGTTGATCTGCTTGACTAAGCAGGATCAGACATGTCTTCCATGTAAGGTATTGTTGGGGTAGCTCATGCTGTTTGTCCACCAACAGGACCCTGATTTGTATGCGTGTGGTGGTTGTGCTAGGCTGGGAGCTTATTAAACTGTGGAATACCCGCGCGGGATATCGTCGGTGGCCATTTTGCCACCCTGAATTGTGTGGATTAATTTGCTGATCCGAGAACCGCTACTACGGTAGAAAAATTAGCGTTCTTACTCCAGACGCTATCCCCATCATGACCCCGGAATTTAGCGAATACGCCGTATACAGGGATATCAGCCTCCGTATCAACAATACACTTTTCTTCTAGTCATTGTTGTTAGCTCGGTCTCTTAGTGGTGGAACGCTGGTGGTCTAGATATCAGCACGCTTACTTCTTCCATCATATCCTATTGCTATCCAACCCATGCTCTTGCTGCCCTATGCCGGCAGATGCTTGGCCATGCTTAGAGATCTCGCCACGGCTAAGACAGATTTGATGAAACCCCGCGCTGGCAAAGACGGCTAAATATTCTCCAGGAACCAATCATCATGGCTCAACCCTCTCCTCGGCTTGGCAAATGCATGCCGTCTTATATCCGACTTGGCAGATTCTTAAGCCCACGTTGTGAAATCTTTCAATCTCGTATTGTGGGCCTAGCCGCGCGGGATTCTTAGTACATTGGTATGCTGGTAGCACAAACTAGCCTATCGCGGCATTGTCGCCTTCCATCTCAGTCCCGATCTTACAGGTCTGCGTAAGCAAGAAGGAAGAGCTGGGCGACTGAACTCCACAAGGCGGACGACGATTGGGCACGTTGGATTACTTGCATCGCGTAGATCGCCACCGTGGCTTTTCAAGCATCTCGGTCACCTCGCCGGACCATCGCCATGAGCTTACTGTGAGTAGCACAAGGGGGTCAGTCGGGCCCTGACAAATCCAATCTTCATTTGGAAAGGACGAGGTGCTCATGATCATGGGTCTTGCTCGTATTACAATTTCGCAGGGTCATATAGTTATCTATACCGATCTCATATGTGTATATATAGCCTAACCATACCTCCCCTTAGGAAAACGAAAATCCATCAGACCATCGCCAGATCCGAGCACACCTCTCATTCTAAACTCCATCTGATCCAGAATATCTCCCAAAACATCAGCCATGTTTTTCAGCAATCTTTTGGCCATTGCCACCGTCTCCCTCGGGAGTGCTTCGGCATTCAAGTACGAGAGACTGGATCGCAATGATTCTGTCAGTTGAAGCAACCCAAACTCCTTTTCACATGAGCTGACCATGTGTTAGATGGTTCTAATTCTCGACGAACAAGTCGGACTTTTCAACCTCGTTCGCGACTTGGAGCCGATTTACTTCAAGCAGAACATCCTCGCGCATGCCGCCATGGCGAAGGCGTTCGACTTGCCGGTCGTGATGTCCACCTCTGCCCAAGCCGGTAAGCATCTCTTCACAATGCAACATTCTCGTTTGGCCTTTGGCTAATAACTTCCTTAGGACCCAACGGTCCCCTCCCGGGAGAGCTTCTCGAGATGTTTCCCGATGCGCCACTTATTCAACGTCCGGGCCAGGTCAACGCAATGGACAATGAAGATGTCCGAGCAGCCATTGCGAATACGAACAAGACGCAAGTCATTATTGCCGGCATCTTGACAGATATTTGTTAGTTGACTACCACACTTGACACTCCTTTCCGAGAAAAAGTACTGTATGAGGTGACAAAGATGGCTCATTATCATGACAGGTACTGCTTTCTGCGCCCTCTCTCTCCGAGAAGCTGGCTACTCTGTCTGGGCCAACATCGAGGCCTCGGGAACTACCAGTGATATGGTCCGTGATGCGGCAAACGGCAGGATGAAGGATGCCGGCGTGCAACTGGTTTCGCTTGGAGCCATCTTTGGGGAATTGATGCGTGACTGGCGTACCCCTCCTACTGGCATCAGCGCATTCACCTACTTGGATATGTATAACCCATCTATTGGCATGCTAGTCCGAGGTCACACTGCTGCTATTCAGAACGGGACTATTATGCCTGGCCAGACCGACCTGCCTTAGGCATCGGTATCCTTCAAGCAGAAGGCCATTCAGGGGATGTGAGATAGGGGCTGAGAATTCTGGTAGCGCGGCAGTGCCCAGACTCTAGTCCTAGGTTCATCAAGTGTGCATGTTGTATGTCTCAGGCCGGCTTGACGTGCACTCGATGGGAACAACCAAGAGAGGGTGGAAGGGGATTCAATTCTACATTGATCTTTTAAAATAAATAAAATTGGTCCTGTTGCAGACGATGAGAGTATCTTGGGAATATCCTTCAACGTGTGAGAGGGGTTTTCAGGCCGCTGGCGGGTTGTTATTTGCCATCTATCGATCTGGCAGTGGCTCCCCTACCTGGTCCAGTTCGTTTTGAGGAATCTCCAGCAGGTCGCATTTTAGTTGGTTAACGTCTCCGTCAAATTCGTCGTCTTCATTCAAAACAACATCTATAGAATGAATGACCTTTCCAACAGCCGGGTTCCAGATCCGAGAGATATTAGGCAGTTGACTTGTATCTGATAAAGTGGTCGGTCCAGACTCCTGGATTCACTTGATATCTCTCCATGAGACCTTAAGGGCATCTTGGGTAATTATAAACGCCTTCCATATGTAGGTGCATAGGTAACTTAGATAGCGGACAGTCTGGGCTGCCTTGCTACATCCGCCTTGCTGGACTACTGCTCTGCGGTACTAGCTGTAGGGGGTATGTCGATTATAGATAAATTTAGGTGTCTAGTTGTAAATATGGTCAGCGGCCTGGTAGATCTCAACCCAAAGGACGAAGGAAATGGGCGGGCTGCTGCTAACAGTGAACTAGGCTCATTTGTGCAGATCGGTCTTTCTAGTAGTTTCGTTATTTCGCTCGGCGCCGTAGTCTTCATCTTTGATTCGTCATAGATCTCGTAGTGCAGCTACCTTCTCTAAGCAAATAAGACTCTCAAATGTTGCAGGAAACAGCTGCGCCATTTTGCGCAAAGGTTTAGAGTATCTTGCGTATGCTAAAAGCTGTGATGGTCTAGGTATATAATCTAACAAGATGAAAGAAAACAATCCTTCAGCTCATTATCGCCTGGTAGACCTTTAGTCCTTGTGGCACTCTCTGTGTGACAAAGTGTATGCATATCGCCCTCATGATGACCTTCCCCTCTGAGATGATCCGAAGACGTTTTACGAACAGTGGGCTAGTCTACTTCCGATAGGAGTGCATCCGTTCCCCTGGACATTGCATGGATGGTCCTATTCAAGTTAACAATTTATTAGTATGTTGTGTACAAGGATCTGGAGAGAGAAACAATTACCTCTGTACAAGCAGAGTAGCCTGCAGAATCCCCATCCTCAATGCAACGCCCAGAGTCGCCTCTTCCAGTAGGCAACTCACAATTCTATCACACCATTAGCGATATGAAATGTGACGAAGATGAACGTAAGTCACGTACCCACCAGCCAAAGACGGCAGGTAGAAAGAAAAGTAGAGGGATAACGTGGAACTTCATGATCATAAATTCTTCGCGTGTACGCCTCAGTCAATCGGAAGAAACAATGTTAAAATAGAATGTTTTCTGAAGTACGGACGACGACCGGCTTTATATAACCGAGGAAATATTGTTTCCAGTTCTAGCAGGACAGCAAACCGGACAGGCTGGGTGTACGAGTCCCATCCTGATGGGAGGGGATATTGTAAGTGGAGACAAGACGTCTGATTGTAAATCAATATCCATATATTAAGGTTGGCTACGTATGTGTCCTTAACCCAAGTTGGAAACAATTTGAAGGGTCCCCCGTATCCGGGCGAGATATCAGGGCGACGTAGCTCCATGATGCATTAAACTGGACATACGTTAGTTAGTCGACCTTGTCACACCGCCATTCAAATCTAGCAAAGTCGGACACTTTGGATAATAGCCCGTTCGAGGGAAAGTAGTTCGGTATCTCCAAGTGCTAGATGTTAGAGCAGTGCACAGTCTTGGTCCAAAGAATCCGAGTGGATAGGCTTTGTTTACGTGAGAATATCGTCATTGTGCCAATGTGATTTGGTTTGGTGCACGACGTAATCTAAACTGAGATGGGCAGCCCAGAGCCCAGAGCTCCCGTAGGAAGATGACCTTATGGAGAAACGACTGCGCCCCACCAGCGGTGAAACACGAGAAGCAAGGATCCAGCTAGGATACCGGGGAATTGAGTAGGATCGACACGGAATGGACCGATATTACGGGAGCCCCGGCACCTCAGAACGATTATCCAAGCGTCGAAGGAAAGAGAGCCCGGAGCCTGGAGCCCGGAGCGCCTGGAGGAAGATGATGCTGTGGAGAATATAACTGAGGCTTGATAGACTTCAACCATCTTCCTGATCTCTTAAGTACCATTTATCGCCCTCGCTGTCGTAGATAAACAGATGGAGTCTACCAAGGGAAAGAGGATATTCATCCTGCGACATTTGGAAACGGCGTCTTGTAGAGTGGTCGGCAGCTGGCGGAGTCGAATGATTGTGTGACGCTCATGGAAATTGTGCCTGGTTTCCGCCTTTTGTTCCCCACCGAGCAGTAGGATAGAGTTGCCCATGGAGGGTCTTTTAGTGACCGCGTTGAGACCAACTTCACTGATCCCATGTCTTTTTCAGACCCCACATCAATGCGTGGTACGGGGGAGTACATTTGAGTTACATCCCGGCATTTAGGATGCAATCTGAGGCACTCGCTCAATCATCTCTAGCGCATAGAAAAACTGTCCTCAGAGCTGACCAGAGGATCAACGGTATGACATGAGGATAGAACATAGCCAATCCGCGCAGATGGGTCTATTGTGGAGCAGCCGCCCAGAAGGTCAATTAAAGCAACTGTAGTCCCTTTCCAGACTCACGCTTTGCAGGAAGGAGGTCAAATGACAGAGAAAGAAGGGATTTTTGAAACTGCCAGAATGGAGAGAGCTAGGGAGGCGATGGATGTTCATTAGACAGCTCTTATGCTATTGCACGGGCTCGAATATCACAAGTCCTCCAAGCCGAATGGTGTCCAACTCGACTCTTCTAGGCCTGGTGGACGCGTTTCTCAAGTCGATAATCTAAGTTTCGTAGTATTTACCTCTGTTTAGGCCGTATTCCAGAGATAGTCGCGAAATGAGTGCGATATCCATACTCAAGATGTCGATTAGCGTGTGGTCGAGAGACTCGTTCTAAGCTACCTATCTATGGTCACTAGGGGTGGCTCAGAGAGAGAGTATTAGGTACAAGCTTTTTTAGCGCACCCTATGACTCATGCTTTTCATTCGTTCATCTGTTTGAATAGCCAGCTGATTCAACCTAGTCGCCTGATCCCTTGAATCGGTAGAACAAACGGTCCAATTCCAGTTATTTTAGCGTAAGCAGCCATCTGAGGAATGCAAACTCCGACGCCACCGCCGTTAACTTGCGGAAGGCAGCCAAACAAGGCTTTGCTAAGTCCAACTTGTGTATACAATCTCCGGCTTGCAAAACTAGTGCTAGTAGTCTTAGGCATGCAAACTCCGACGCCACGACTGTCATCAGGCAAAAGGCAGCCAAACGAGGCAGCTAAATGTGGCAGGATCAGAGCCAATTGAAAGTTGCAAGGCAGGATTGTTGCGCCAGCTAGCAAAGTGAGACGCTGAACAATTCATATTAGCTAATAATGTACATTGTGTTCCCCAACAATGACTTTCCTATGTCGTTCTGAAACGTTGAATTTTACCGTGCAGGCGTGTAGCACACCGGCGGTGCACTCAAATCCTAACATGAAACAAGGACAGTCTGCCTTAGCATCCATACGGGGCGCCTTCTGGCTCAAACTGGGCTAACCTTACGACTAGGCGCAAAGGGTAACTTGGGGTTAAGCTAGTTGATCCCTAGTACGTCATTTAGCTTACCTGCCTTTCAATCTAAGTGCGCAATAATAACGACACCGGCGCCATACTCTGCCGGAACGGGTCCTGCAAACCAAGCAAACCACTCCGTGAGCGCAGTGGGTGACTTCAAGTCCGTGTCGTAGAATGAGGCCATGCCGCCATCTGTTTCGTAGGTGGGTTAGGCTGGGCAGGCCCGGACACCAACCCATCTTATGTACATAAGCCGCTGTTTCCTCTTCTTTATCTTTGGTCAGTTAGCCTATTTTAGAAACTCTTCCTCTTCAAACGCAACATATTCCAGCGACCGGGAGCTGTTTCTTAATCAACTGATCCATTCCGTCACCTGTGTTTCAATACTTGACAGCCCACCATTAAAACTTATCAAGGCTCCCGGTCGACTCCATCAACGAGACCAAAGTGCCTGATCCAAAAAGGCATTGCCCCTGCTGGGAATTACAACGTCAAGCATACACTGTTCTTCCGTTGTGACGCAAAGGACAGTACGTAGGACAATTTCTTTTCGTTATTGTTCCCTCAATCCACTTCTCCGCTTGTACTTCTACTCACATTTCTTATGGGCATCTTATAGAAAATACTAACCTGTGCTTCTAGACATGAGACTTTCGAATGCCCTCTTGTCCTATCTTGCTCTAGCCGGAACAACGTTAGCCGGGAAAGAGACTCTGGTTGTCGGATCGGTTGGCTGCGTGGCAGCTTGTGGTGCTTCCTTGGCGACATGCCACGCAGTTGGCCACGGAATGTCGGTTTTCACATTCGGTTTTTCGTCGCTCGTAGCTTTCGCTACTTGCCATCAGGTATTTCTTGGCTGTGAGGCAGCGTGTATGTCGGCGGTTGCTGTTACCTCGTCAAGCAACACAAAGTAGGTCAGAGCCTAGTATCGAGTTGATAGGTGGTTGAACAGGAAGGAGATCCGATTATGTTGGGAATATGCGAGGATGGCATGGAGTAAAGCAAGGGGAGAGCCTACATGCGATCACAGACAAGAATCCTATAATTTGACGAAATAAATCAGGAGCTCGCTCATAAAATCTCTTGATTCCTTTTATCAAACCAGGGCTTGAAGGTCAGCCTGTGATGTCTGAGAATGAAATTCGTTGTTGCTGGACACTCCCTCCGAAGACGGCCGGCCTGTAGGGACGATATTCTGCGTTCCCCACGATGTCCGCTTGTTCTTTCGAGTTTTAGGTCGAAAAAATATGGGGATCTATGATGTTATCGCAACCCTTGAAATTCGATGCCTTGGGATCATAGTCGCCGGAAAGTGACGAGGGCTTTCTTAGCCAGAAAGTAAAAGCGCATGTAACATTAATTTCCGCTCCTTATGTGACAGTTTTAATGTTGAAATGTTCTGAGCGTTTACTACTTCTTCGATCCACCGTGACAGAGTCGCGGCGACAATAGACTAGACCTAAATAAAAATATCTCGCTCTGCAATGTCGAATACTACCCCCAATACACCTTACCCTCAAGCCTGACACGAGCCCGATTCGCATGCCCTATAGTACTGTCAGTCTATTCATGCAGCAAATTGTTGTATCCCTCACTTGCAGCCTTCACTTTAATTATTGAAAAACACCAATAGCTACCCCTCTGTAAAACAAGTGTCCAGTTATTGAGGCTGTGCAGTAGCTGCATGTTTACCAATTACCCTTCTCATTCGTTACTCATAAAGCGGCTATATCCTGCGCCACTTTCAGAAGCCAAGGCATTTCCACAAGGCGCACTCACATTGTGATGTCACTGAGTCACTCAGCTACACAGGTATGCGATGAAATTTTCATGCCGCAAAACCTTTCTTCTCTCACCAGCGTCTCTACCCTAGGAGAAGGCTCAAGCCTATGGTTTAGCTGACCAGACTGTGACATGTGCACAGGCCAACTGACAGTGCGCGTTACAGTGTGGTATGACTGTCATACGGCGTGTAAAGTTGGGCTCCATCAGATCAGGCTCGCATCGCCCCGACCGGCGACATCGACGAATCGCAGAAAACGATAGCCTTGAGCACTCAGAGCGTGCGTCTTCTCCAAAGCATTCCAAGCGAGTGGCAGTGCCGTTCGGCGTCTCCGTTGGTGACTTCCTTGCCGTTGGAAAGCTCATTTGGCAGGTCACCATCGAGCTTCGCGAGGTATGTGCCTAGGCGGACTTCTTCCTTAGACTTCGGTCAGGATCGTTTCTTCACTGCCAACTGAATTCATCTGACTGGAATTAAACTACAGAATGGCGAGGCAGCTCCTGAGTACCAATCCCTTTTGATCGAGCCCGAGGCTCTAAATCGGGCCCTGCGCCAGCTCCACGCCCTCAGACCCGCGAAACATGAGCTCCGCCACCTCATATCCATTCAAGCCACCGCCCTTGCCTGCCAAAAACCACTCCAGGACTTCCTAGCCAAGATCTCCAAGTTCGATAGCCGCCTTGGAGCATTCAACGCTGCGAAGAACGGGTGGAAGGGACTCCCCCGCAGGATGCAGTTCAGGACCATGTTCAGAGAGGACGTCAAGCAGCTGAGGTCGGCTCTAGCGAGCCACGTTGCGACCATCAACCTTCTTCTGATGACGCAGACTGTGGCTTCAACGTTGGCGGCCTAGGACGACAGATATCGCCTGGCATCTAGCCTGGAGAGTAAAATATTATGCCACCGGCGGCACCTCGAGGATGTCAATGGCCGTGTTGAAAAGTCTTTGGAACGACAGCAGGAGATTAAATCGCATTTGCGAGACCAATCTTCTGTCCTCGATGAGTTGGGGGAAAAGGCAGATGAAACTCACCAACAACTTAGTAGCCAAGCAGTCTCAATCCAGGGAATCCAGACCATCACCAACCACACTAAAGGACAAACCAAGTCCATCCTCGCCACAGTCACCGGTATTCTATCCCTCGTAACATCCGGGACGATGCACCTTCGCCAAATCATCAAGCAGCTGCACATGCTCTTCCGACTCTGCAATACGTTTACGGCAGAGGCGCGAACAGCGATGTCTAAGCTTATGGAACTCTTCCATAGTCTTCAGACCACGCTTCAGCGGATCGACTGCAGCCTACCCATGCGCGTTTGCCCTCCGATTGTGCAGTTTACCACAGCATTGGGGGGGCAACCGATGGCATTGCCTTATGAGCTCTGCCAAAAGTGGACAACCTTCAGAGAACTCCTGAGAGTCATATTCCTGGACAAGCCCGGACAGGCTCGCGTCAACATGGGCAAGTACTTGATTATGAATGCCCGCGGAGGCAGGTTACTGGCAGAGGGCTCATGGCAGCATGCCGTAAAGCAAGATGACCACTTATCCATGTCCATTGTTCTCCATGAGCTCGCAGCACGGGCCGGCAGTTGCCCATTTCCGACCTGCCAAGCTACCACAGAGGGCGTGGAAGTTGAGAATGGCGGCCGCACATGTCGTAACTGTGGTCGTTGGTCGCTGCTCAAGCCACGGGATAGTAGCCACACCAAACCGAAGCGCACAAGAACGCCGGCCGACGAAGATACCGACAACGTAGACTCAGAATTTTCATCCGACTCCGAAAACGGCCCGGAAGAGGACGCTCGGCCTCTTGAGGACAATGAAGATATCGAGCTCTACCGACAGATCCAGGTCTTCGACTGGTCACAGGACAAGTTAGCTCCTCAACCCCCATCGCCAGCCCTTTCCATCACAACCAGCTCAACTGCCGGGCCTAACCCACCAATGATCGCGACATCTGGGTTGGCGCCTCAGTCGCAGTTGCCTAAGCACAGAACGAACTCCGGATATCATATTCGATTCAGTTCAGCTCAGCTCGATTATGAAGAGAACCGAACCGGCATAGAATCACAATTCAATGTGAAGACGAACACGTTCAAGAATAGCATATGGAACCGCCCACACTACCAAAACCCAGACTTTCACCCCGAGGAATGGAGTCCGGACGACGAGCATGTTGATGGCAGAGTGGGAGGGAAGCGGAAATTGAAGAAGGACCCGTCTCAGAAGGGTGCATAAGCATATATCTGCGGGGATGTATATATCTTGAGAGAAGCTCAAGGGATAACAAGATGAAATGGTTTCAACAAGCCATTTTCCACGTATGACGTCAAGCTTATGAGAGCTTGTGCAAGGGCTCAATTTGAACCCTGGCCCATGACGTGGGGCGGACGCTGTTGGATGGGAGCCACTGTTTGATACCCCGGGGATTTTGCGGGAATGGAGAGCTGGATCATTTAACGGGGGAGACAGGTTGGCTAACAACTAATTGCTTGGCAAAAATGGCGTTGTTTTCGTATTTCTCTGCATGGGTTAGTACGTTATGGGTAGACTTTCCTTTGTGAGCATGATGGCCAAGCAAGGAGGGAGAGTGAGGTTATATCTGGCGGTTGGCCATACGCAGCATAGAGATGGAATTTACAGGACTAGCTCCCCTTTTAGGCATCAATCAACTGAAGGTCGAGTCGCGTCCTGCAATATCAATAGCACCTTTCCAGACCTGCTATCCCCTAGGCAAACAAAGAGAAGCAGTCCCTTTTTACAATTCGCCCCCGATCAGCCAAGTCACCTACTCGTCCACTGAGGCAAGGATCGCGAGGAGAGTACGGACCTGTGCGCCTAGATGGCGCCTGTTTCCTGAGGCTCGTTGAGATGATGTCTGTCTTGCGACAAATTGATCGATTAGCAAGCTTGATCTCAACGAGGCTCAGGAAACAACGGCACGCAGTAATCAAACTGTGTGCTTCAAGCAAAATCTATGGGATGGAGCGCTCCGCAGTTTTAGACATCAACCAACACACCGCTGCTTCTCATTATCGATTTACCTGATCTTTGGTCCTTTTAGCACGCTCAGTGCGACACCAACCTATCAGTCGCCCATTGGTGCTTAAACGAAAGACCGCGAGATCTACTGTTTAATACGATCAGCTTACAATACCACGAATATCCCATGCGAAAAATCTTACTTCCAGTTCGACTGCTTCTGCTTCATTTCCTAGACAACAGGACATATCTTGTACTGGCAGCCTTGCCGCTGAATCGTCACGAAACAGTCACGGGACTCCGTTTGACGGGTATGGGTTAATCCGGCCGTTAAGGATCGACTGAGTCATCACATCACAGCGACATTTAATATCTGACACGACCCACGAAATGTAAACAAACATGTCTGTCAACGACCATGGAGTTACACGATCCGATTCAAGTGTCGTGTGCTTTAGCAGAACCACCGACTATTCGTATTTTTCATCCCTTCTACGCGAACTCCAGCTTCAACCTCGACTTCGATATCCTGATCGCCTTTCAAGGCTTTGACGATGGAGGAATCCATTACGACACGGCGCACACGGCGTGTGCTATCCTCGCTGACAACCAGTGGGATGGCTACTTCTCTCGTGATATACACGGAAATATAAAGGTCCATCCAGCAGACGGAGTGCTTCGGGACTCAAGCTACTACTTTTGTCTCCCGTCATCTTCTGACCCGTCGCGCGATCCATATCCCGTTATTCCCCGATTCGAGGATTGGCGATTCCCTCACAATAACCTACCACCTATTTGGATGCGATTGAAAGAACAATTGTTCGCGGAGCAAGAGACGAAGCAGGCCCGATCCGGACATTGCTCTCTCAGTGACTGCGCTGATGCCGTAGAAACCGCCCATCTGGTGCCTACGACACAGTCCCACTGGTGGAGGATAAACGTCATGAAACAGTAAGGAACAAGGCCATTTTGCCATCCCAAGCAACCTTGGTAACCTAACTCACCCAGACATGTTCGGGCTCCCCTTTTCTCGACGAACGAAATCGACTGCCCAGCAAATCCCCTCCCTCTTCGCTGTGACATACGTAGAATGTTTGATGAGCGGCATTTTCCATTTGTACCGAAGACCGCAATCGCCCGAGATCAAGAACGGATGCTATCGCCGCCACAATATACGACAAGTCAGCGTGACGGTCACGATAACCTAACTAGCTCTCCCGAGCCGGATCAGGACGGGAACCGGGGATCTCAGGCCAAGAATCCACCGAAAGCCCAATCAGTGCCATATCTTGTTGGTCACGTTTTCAACTCAACGCCGGCTGGTCAATTACCAGGGAGGTGGCATAACCGGCGGTTGAATACGCTACCATCAGCATTATCAGTCGAATGCCTCTTTGCTCGATTCGCTTGGACGATCTTCGCGCCGTCCGTATCCCGTTACTTCCTGGATGCTGGGGAGGGACGACGGCTTCTCGTGTGGAATGATGCCAAACAGCCAAATGAAGGATTTGTACATGAGTGGAATGATATTTGTGAATTCGAAATGACATCAAAACTGAAAGCGACGAACATGAAACAATCTGAAAAATGAAAACCTTGGCCATTCATACTATTTCGAGCTGGCCGTCAGGTGTGGCTTGATTTGAGATTCACACCACTCCCAAAACGCCTCGGATGTTCCAAGACCACCGTCTGCTTTAGGCTTGGATGCTAAGACCAAGTCACTGCGGACGGTTAAGAAGCGTCCCCAAGGTCCAACTACTTTCCATTAGAATTTATCGACGAGCTGTAATACAGGTAAACACGTACCCCATTTTCCGGACTTATCCGGTGTGACTGCAGGTGACAGCCCAGCGAAGAGCTGGGTGTATGCGCCAAAAACTGGTGGATAAAGCACAAAGGTCCGAATAACCCATGCTACCCATGGCTTCTGCGTCCTATAAAGCTCCGAGTTGAGATTACCAGGATTGAGAGGGATGCTGATGATGCCCTCAGTCTCAAACCGTTTCGCCATCTCGACACCGTGCAAATAATTACCGGCCTTACTAAGTGCATAGCAAGTGAATGGAGTCTTCTCTTTGCGTTTTTCGATATCGTCCATGTTGACGCCTCCCTTGACAGAAGATGGCGACTCGGCGGCTGAGGAAGACACCCAGATGACGCGCACGGTGCCTGGTTTCTCAGTCTTGGCAGTGGCAACGAGTATCGGCGTGAGGAGTTTGGTGAACATGAAAGTGCCAATGTTGTTGACACCTAGCTGTAGCTCATAGCCCTGGGCAGTGGTTGAACCATGAGGTGGAGTCATGACGCCTGCATTGTTGAAGAGGACATGCAACGTTGATTCGCGGTCGAGGAATTGCTGAACTGAAGACGAGATGGTGCTGAGATCCGCCAAATCGAGATGCATAAAGACGAGCTCGCCAGAGGAGGCTGGAAAATCTTCTTTGATGTCGGCAATGGCCTTTGATGCTTTTTCTTCTGAGCGGGCAGCGACGTAGACTCGGGCATTCTTAGAGTAGAGGATGCGGGTGAGTTCTTTACCGATGCCGGTGTTGGCACCAGTAACGATGTAGACCTGGATTCTATTAGGCGAGTTCAAATTGCCCCAGAGACTTGTGACTCACCTTGTCAGTAAGATCAGGGACATTCTTTCCGGTAAAGACAGGTCTTGGAGGGAATAGCTGCGACAGTTGATGGAGCGCGTGGGTAGCCATTTGGAAATGCAGGTGTTAGGAGAGGGGTATAGAGTTACGCTTGAGTAATGAGTAATAGACGCGGTATGATGGGAGTTGATGCTTTCAAGTAATTCATCTGCCGGTAATGGAGTGTTCGTCGTCAGCTATATAGTCAATTGGCTAGCAGGGGCATGTGCTTGGTTGATGATGTTGACGATTTTATAACGAGTGCGAGATACCCAAATCACAGACCAGCCAACCAAAGACTACAACTGAGCCGAGTGCGATGTGGAAAGATTCCGCCATCTCATGTTCAGTAATCGAGTAAAGAAGGCAACCCCGGTCTTTTATTTGGCGAGCGAGTGCGAGGGGAATTCGGGTATAACGCGGAGGTGAGAGCCCAGTCCCGAGAAAAAATGATGATGTCTGGTGATGTCACAGTTTGGGTCCGAATGCGAGGCGGAGCTTCGGGCTTATTATCATCGCCGTTGGGTCCGGTTGGTCCAAGCTATCCCGTCCTCAGAGCAATCTACAATGACACCACCTAAGTTAATCAAGACCTACAATCCCGGAATCGGGGCGGCAGCGACTTACTCTCACTCATTGCTATACTGTCTCACATTTATACAGGTCGAAAGAAGTTAAATTCTGGCAGGTGGGTAAGACAATTAAAGATGCAACAGTGAAAGTAAGAGAAATAAATGGTACCAAGAAGAAATTTACAGCTGCACTTCATGTTCGTCATTCCCATCCTCCACCATGTCCGTGTCCAGCGGAAGCGACTCAAAATTCAGGAACATTTGGTCCACCAACCCCATGGACGACGAGTTGTATGCCTGTTCTCGCTCTCTCAATAAGTTTGCAATGTCAAAACGCTCGTCGTCTTCGGCAAATTGGATGGCCCTCGAGAACCCGGCATTTGCGTCTGGTATCGCTCCCTCGTCGAGAAGTAGCCGCACCATGTCCAACCTCCCATGTTCAGCAGCTCCCTCGATCGCAGTTCTGCCTTCTTCCGGAGCCGCCTGTGCGTTGACGTCGGCTTTGTACGCAAGTAGCATTCTTGCAATCTGAATGTCTCCCGAGATTGCAGCTCCTTGCAATGCTGTGACTCCGCGCACGAGCGCAGGAGCCATATTGACGTCCGCATTGCGCTCCAAGAGAAGCGCAACAACTTTCGCGTTAGGTTGCTCAGCTGAGGTGGCTGCTTGTAGAGCGGTGCGACCAGCTTGGTTGCCGGCGGCCGCGTTGACTTCTGCCTTGTGGTGAAGAAGAAGTCTGACTATCTCTTCAGTCTCTTCGGTCTCATCCCCCCCTCTAGGCCAATCCCGATCTGTTATTGCGGCTTGCAGAGCTGTAACACCTCGCCTTTCGTTTGAGGCAGAGGCGTTGATGTCGGCATCGTATTTGAGGAGAAGCAGTATCGCCTCCTTCTTATGTAATTCTGCCGCGATCTGGATTGGTGTCATGCCTGCAAAGAGATGTGGTGAGTCTGATGGCCATCGGTCCTCGGTGGCTGCACTAGCTCTGAGTGCCAGATCCAGGCATTCAATTTGTGATGTGTTGACCAGACGATGCAGCATTGTGCAGCCGGTGCCATCAAGGCGGTTGATCGGGGCCCCATGCGCAAGTAGCTTCTTGAAAGTGGCAATTCGTTTCTCCATTGAAGAGCCGGGCGGATGTTGTACTTGATTGAATGCAGCAGCTGCGGCTTCCAGTACAGTCAAGCCGTCGGTTCTGGCAGGCGGAGCTGTCACCTCTGCCCCGGCTTCAATCAACCGGTCCACCACCTGGGAATTACCACCCAAGGCTGCAGCCTGGAGCGCTGTGAGCCTGTACCCACCAGTCGGTACCCTGACCATACTCTCATCACTTGCGGGTAGGTTGACATCCGCGCCCCTGTCGAGGAGATGTTCCACAAGTGCTAAACTGGGGCCCTCATAATCCCCGCGGGCAGCAGCTTGCAAAGCACTTCGCCCATTTGCTCCGTACGCATTGATGTCCACCCCGGCATCAAGCAACAGCCCACATCTGTCAAGTCTTCCCTCCATTGCATAAAGCTCCAACGCAGATGGGCCTGTAACGGACACGTTCGCCCCCAATTGAAACATGGTGGCCAGAATATCAGCAGCCCTCCTGTAACCCATATGCAAAAGAGCCTCATCGGTTAGACTTGCTCCAGCTTTTATCAGGAGGTAGATGATCTCCACGGTCGTGGAGTTATTGAAAGCCCGGGATACTACTACCTTGATAGGGTGACTATCCATGAACTTGTCGATATTGTCTGGATCTTCGGTATGACAAGAGTCGGTGTCTGATCTATCCCTCGTCGAATCTTCATGCTCATCCCAATCTTCACCAAGCTCGTTGGAATCTTCGTCATACCCGTCGAGATACAAGGCACGACGGTGCGCTAGTGCATTCGGGTCTACCCCTCGATGCAGAAAGGTCCTTACCGCCTTCGTATTCCAATGTTCGATTGCAGCACACAATGCAGCCTCTAGAGTCTCTTGTCCAACGATTCCATGCTTGCAGAGGAAGTTGGACAGTGAATCATTTCCATCTTCTGCCGCCTCCATAATAAGAAATGAATTTGTTGTTGTTGCGCCAGGATCAAATGTTGATTCGAGAGACTCCGCAAGTAACTTGCAAATTGTTGGTAATGTCCGCTTTGCATGCTTATGGATGCTAATGCCATTGATTGCTAGGTCAGGGAAAACCTTAGCACCCTTGTCTAGCAACGCCTTTACCATGTTGTAGTTTTTTTTTCCCACAGCTTCAGACAGGCACGTGAAGATTTGGTTCCGATCAAAGCGTTCTTTCCTATAAAAACGTTCGTTGACATCCGCCCCAACATCGACGAGGTAGTTAAGCATTTCAATTGAACCGCTGCGAACGGCACTGCACAGCGGGGTAATGGCGTTGATGTCGAGGCTCCAGTCTTTTTCGAATGAAAACTTCATCGAGTCCTCATAATTGGGATTCACACCATAGGAAATCAGTAGCTTGGCTGCCTCCAAATTGTTTGATTGTGCAACGTGAATTAGTAGTCTCCCTCCTAAATGGCTCGACAACGCTCGATTATCTGCCGCTTGGATGAGTTTAATAATTTCAGCTGGGTGTTTCAAGACAAAATAATTTTCGCGATCCAGTGGTTGCTTCCGCATCCATGAGGGAGGTCTTCCAAACTTTTTGAAGTAAGCCTCATCTGAGATTGCGTGAAGAGCCTCAGTGATAAAGGCGCTCATATCAGATGATTCCTTCTGCAAGTGTTCATACAACATGCCAACGCGGCCTATGTTGAGTACCCATTGTATGAATTTGAAGAGTTGCGCTCGATTCATGAACTTGTTTAAGACGAGATGAGTAACAACGAACAACATTTCATTGAACGTCTCTTGGTTGTGGCCGTCAAATCGAAGATCTTGGTACCTGGCAATGTCGGTGAGAATATCTTCCACCAACAATGCGATAGGCTGTAGATGCTTGAGATTTGAACCCCTTTCGATTAGGTGTGACTGGAGCCATCCAGCTTGCCCCCTTGGAATACTCGCATAGACTTGGCTGTAGCCAGATGCAGTGATTTTATGCGCAGTTCCAAGGGGGTTTCCTTCTGAAATTTCAGGAATGAGGATATCAAGTCCTGGGTGATATGGTCAGAAACGCTAAATAAAACAGGCATCAGGAGGCACCTAATACCTGGAAAGATTCGCAGAGATCCTGACAACTCCCCCGGGTGATGGATCGTACCCGAGGACGGTGGAGAGACGGCAAATTGATTATAAGTTGTGAAACCGGAGGAACCTCTTCCCTGCTGTAGAGCAACTTGCTGGGTATTTTGTGGCATTCCTTTTGATACGCGCTGAACAGCCAGTACGCCTTCTTGAAAAGTCGCCAAAGAAACTGTCCTAAACCTGTTTGTTTCGTTGATTCCAATGGCGTTTGAGAACGACGAAGAGGTTGGGTTGATCAAATCGACGGGCGGAGGCGTACTGAAGTCTAATTCAATAGCTTCCATATCAATCGCGACATCGTGGCCTGACCCCTCATGTGCTAGGCCACCAGGAGACTTGACTAGGAGGCTAGCTTGTGCGTTGGTATTGGAAGTGGCAGCTGGAACGGCTCTTGAAGCCTCTCCTGGCAATGGAATGACCTCATGCGGGGCTGGAGTACGTATCTCAACCCGATTCCGGTCAGATGTTCTGATGGGCAAGTCTAGGAGACTCGATGAGCCACAGACAGAGCTATAGGTCGTGGAGATAGTCACTTACCAATACCATTAGCCGGCAACCCCTTTCCATTTCTGCCGTAGAGTCGAAGAGCTCTCTTGACGCGCTCGGGGTCTTGTCGCCGGCCATAGAGATAGACGTCGGATGCTATCCCTTGAGCTTCCCGTTTGCGTATTTCGCTGGCAACCACTTGCCATTCGTCGGCGCGTAGTTTCTTTCGGCCGCTGAACTTCGCCTTGAATTGTCGAATACTTTGATTGTGAGCTTTCGATGTTAAATGGAATTCTTGAACTTACCTGATAGAGGCGCCGCGTTGCTCGTTCAAAAGTTTGATCGTCTCCTCTGCACTCTTTCCATCCTCCATGTACAGCTTGGTAGCTTCTTTTTCGTACAGAGACCAGTTGACAGGCATGGTGGGCTAGAGGAGCAGAGTGTAATTGAAAACCGCCGAGTGTGTTGTTGAGAGCAATTGAAAGTAGAAGCCAAGCTAAGAAGTGCTGCCCAGTCTTGGACGGAATTTGACGTACTTTTAAAACGCAGTGGAATGGTAGCCGGGCCTTTTGTAGCCTGGTATGTCCAACCAGAGCGTTTAGGGGCTTTTTGTTATGCGGGGTCTTTTTGTCATGCGGGGTCTTTTTGTCGGGCAGCGTCCTCTTGCAAACGAGGCAATTGGTCGCCTTATTTTCGTGCATCACCCAAACGCCACAAATGCACGAATACCCAATCTTTGGCCGTAGATTGGAACTTGCACTTCTGCCTAGGGGTGATGACGTGTGCCCTAATAATACGGTCTCTCCTGCGGCGTAAGATAAGAGACCACGTCGAGGAGCGATATGCAACCTCGATTAGAGGGTCCATCTAGGGGTGCCACAACATCGTCGGCGATGGATGAGGCAGATTAAGTTAGATTGTCGATTTGTGAGGGTATATCGGTTGATGGTGATGATATACGGGTCATGTTCGCGGACGAGGGTACGAAACGCATGGACAGACATAGCTCGCCTCAAATTGCGTTGGTTTTCAACATCAAATGCTCTCTTCAAGTAAAGTCGGATCAAGTCCATGTCCGAGATGCGCTGAGAGGACGCCTCGGAGCCACCATTCTTGAAAGCGGCTCTGAATGAATTTTCATAGTTCGTTTTGGATCAACCCAGTTCACGGGGTCTTTTCCAACTTATGCACTGACGTTGTGAACGTCTGCCGGGCCTAGAGGATCTGGCGATGTCCAGCGACCACGCCCGGGGTAGGAAAGTATGACCATTGAGATCAACCGAAACCGTCCAGTTACTTAACACCTACTGCCTATACTGGAGATCCTGATCTCCACGAAAGTCCGAATTCTTGTCGGTTATGAGCATGCAATCTGGAACGAGTTAGCCATGCTGCTAGGGCAATGGAAGCTGGGGACCTACCCTATACCTTGTGCAGAAAAGGTGCAATTCCTGGACATAGTCAGCACGCCATTTTGCCGCACGACGGATTGGCGGGACTTAGTTCCCGTATGGCATTAAATAATACGGCGACTACTACTACTGCAGTGGATACACCTAGCGAAGCTCACCTGGCTGCCCCATGTAATGAAACTGGCGGTAGTGCTGGGGGGAAATACAGGCCATCATATTGCTTCTGCTCTCTGGCTAAATCGTGGATGTTCACATGACACACATCTTCAGAGTCGCCATTTCTGATTACTACCTCACGTAAACATTCTTACTTCAGAGCTAAGGCGGCGGGAGATCAGTTCCAGACTGTGAATTGAAAGTTAGTGCACTTTGAGGTTCGTCTGCGAGTATTTAGTATCTTTCTCTTTAAGTCCAGAAAGTATTTTCCCTTTCTTGGTACTTATCCTTTGATCCTTGCCGGGTGCCGAGTTTGCCGCTTAAGGGGGCTAACGAATGGTAACACGCATGGCTGTTGGCTGTTGGCTGTTGGTTGTTGGGAGAACAGTCGAATACGGAGGCCTGTAATCCCCACACACACGCCTCATAAATGGTTCGCCAATTCCAGCTCGTGCCTAAATCCCGCCTCTTTTCCCAGCATAAAATCGTACGGCTCCGACTTCCCCTCCTTGCACCCTTTTTCTGCCTTTCCCACCTCCATCGTCTCTCTGTTTCGGCCTCATCTGCCATATCCCCGCAACTCTATCTGCGATCCGTGTCCATGGAGCCAAATACGTATGCTACGTTTGTCCTTAATATCATTCATGTTTATCGGCTTTTGACTTTGTGCAAATGCAGTGGTGCGGCCATGAATATTCCAAGCTTCACACCTCTTGTCGAGCATCTATTCCTCGATTATTCCTTGTATGATGTCATCAACAAAAGGTGGCCAGTGGTCGAGCCCTGGGCAACTATGTACGTCGATGCCGTTCACGAGCAGAGGTACGGTGACGCCATATGGGCACGCTACCATATGGAGGGCGGCGTAGAAAATGGTATCATTTATAGTCCGCCGAACCCGACTATCACGGTGTTGGAGAGTCTCAAGGAAGATGCAATTGGATACAAGATTAGTGCTCCGGATTGGTATGAAAAGGCTCTGCTATTCTACGCGAAAACGAACAGCACGGACGGGCACCCGGAAGTGATAGACATCATCTTTCAAGCCGATAGCGCAGAGCCTACCGAAGTCGTAGATGAAGAAGAAGATGAGGAGGAGGAGGACGAGGACGAGGAAGACGATGCTGGAGAAGATAGAGATCCTACTTTGAACGACCTGCCAGGGAGCGATTTGTAATTTAGAGTCAACTGACCATGCCGAATGAGAACTATGGTCATTATTGAGGAAGCCTTGTTGACTGCGTTGTCTGGCAAATACAACCAAAAGCTCGTACTAAACAGCCTTAATAGTGCCATTCGCTTGCTGCAGTCGCGTGGGACTTTGTCGCCGTAGTGTAGATCCATTTGAAGGCGGGAGTTTCTCAGCTGGGCTATGGCTCTTCTCCGTCGTGGCATAGAGCTTGTAAAACTTCGCATTAATTTCAACAAGTGAGTCGGGCCCTGGCCTTCGATTCCGACGAACATCTAAATTGTGGCCCCTTGCGTAGATGAATTTGATCGAACTCTTCTGGGCGTGGAATACCCGTCGCTTAATACGAGGTTATCACCGACCGTTGGTACTTGTTGGCTCTAACCTGCCATCAGCCAGCCACCTCACGCCACCTTGTGCATTAACCTCCTGCCCTTTTTGTAAAGCATCTGTTGGTTCTTTGTTAGTTTTCTGTTGGTAGTTTCTCCTCACAATATGACCACCTGACACTCACGTACACTGGACTTACTGTTGGTTCTCTACGCGGAGGTCAGCCACTTCGTTCTCGACACCTTCACCTCATTTCATTCAGACGCATCACCTTGCTAGTCACTCGTTTTCACTCGACGTCCGTCGCAAACTACGCCATATGAGATGTATGCACACTCCGCCGAGCAATTACTTTCTCCAGTATCCTGTTTCCTGCCAATCACATACATCCCTGCTCGTGAACGGAACTTTATCAGCGTATCAAACCAGGACATTGAAATGTGTCGTTTCAAAGTACCTGTACATTACATGTATTACATGTACGTTCGTCAATCTCCAGAGTCCCTCACCGCAAAGGTCGACATTCCCGGCTCCAGGCGTTCTGCCATCCTACACCGCCTCGTTTGTTGAAGCTCACTCTTCGTGGATAATGACTCTCATTCAGTCATCTAAATCGCACCTCAGCCGCCCTAACAATGTCCGGACATATCCCAAAAAGCAATCTAAGCCAATCAAGGTCCGGGTTCGCCATGATTGACCCAGAAACCGAGCTCTATTCTCACAAACTAGGGCGAGCCCAGCACGTCGCAATCTCGTATGTCTGGAGTGAGTGGAAAAATAAACCGCAGGATGTGTTACCGGATTGGCAGTTACTTCGATCACGACTTCTAGAGCTAGTTGGCGCGTCTTCCAGCAGCTTCATGAAAGTAATGACAGGCCATCGCAAGAATTGTTGGCTAGACTCCAAGTGCATCAACCAAGACTCCAAGGACGACAAAGCGTATTGGATCCCGCGGATGGACGAAATCTATTCGGAAGCTCGGTGTACCGTCCTACTCACCAGAGGAATTGATCTTAGTCCGTTGGTAGAAGCAGAAAAGTTGCTTGCATGCCATGTGGACCATGACGACCATGTCTGTCTCTTGACTCAGAGCTGTAGCTCAATAGCTGACTGGGAATCTATCAATGAGGCGAGACTTATCGACATCATACAGCAACTATCTGAGGGCACCTGGAGAAAACGAGCCTGGATATTCCAAGAGATTCTTCTGTCTCGGGAATACATCCTCAGCGGTGAGGCTAGCCAAATCAAGCTCTCCGACTGTGGAACTCTCGCCGGCCTCCTATTTCGACGCAACACGGGGATTCTGTGGCTGGGAGAATTTGTGGACTGGTGCAGACGACTTTACAATCTCCGTCGTCGATATTTTTTGTACACAATCTCCATTGCCAATGTTCTTCAGATGGCTCACCCGTTGGAGGCCACAGTTCAAGCCGACAAGTATTACGCACTCTGCGGGATACTGCGTATGAAAAATTTCAAATACGACGGGTCTCATACAGCAGACGAAGCTCTTCAAGCAATCATTCTCGAGCTAACACGGCGAGGCCACATGTCATGGCTCTATGCCATTCGTCCGCCTCTTGATCCACAGCAATATGGATGTTTACGCCTGAAACAGGACGCGCTTTCTGAATACTTTGATCACAATCTCAATCAAAATGGGAGCTTTTACGCCAAACCTCAAGTCTCGTCCAACAGCATTGGCTTTAACGCCTTCGAAGTTGGTGTTGTCGATCGCATAGTTCCGATGTCTGAGTTTCTTCAACAAACAGTTCAACATGTTTCTACAAAGGGACTCGTTTTTTCCGCCGACCAGTTATACATGCAATCCCTACCCCGAGCGCTGCAAAAGCTTGCCTGGGAGACTATTTCGCCGTTATTGCAGCAGCCATGTGTTGATCAACTGCGGAGCGCCTTTGAGATGGAAGAGGGTGCACCGACGGCCGAGCTGATCTGGCGACTATACACACTAGACAACCCGGAATCGTTCCTTTCAGATAACTCTCATCGTGTGGGGGTGAACTACCCCTTCTTGCAATTTGCCGTGAAGGCATCATGGGCCTTAAAGCAGCAAATTGTGACAGTCCAGGATCGCTTTGCTCTTGTTCTATGGAGGAAGATGCAAAGAAAAGCTGTCTCTGCCAGCGGCGCTGAGTCAACCTACGAGGTTGCAATAGGCAATCCAAACATTCCTTGTACTGCAAAGGTTTGTAGTGTAGTTGGTGACCAAGGGACTATGTTTGCAGCAGAGTTTTCTGGGGTATCAAGTCCAGTCAAAGCAGAGTGGAGAGGGAGTCTGCTCCCAGTGTGGGATCATGATAGTGACAAGGGCACAGCTTCCAAGATCTTCAGCCAGATTAAATCGAGGATGACTGGTAAGGGTCCGCAGGCTCGACAATTGGCGTTCGTTTTGAGCTCATAATTATGTATATCAATGGACACTCCATCTTATCATCTTTGGACAACAAGTGAGAAGATAGCTCTTACCTAAAGATCCTAGATAGTACGTCATAAAAGGGTATTAACCTGAACAAAGCACCCCCAATTTTCTGAATGTTCTGGAGGAAAGGCCGAGACGAACCCAAAGCGTCGAGACAGGAACAAATCACCATTTATGAATCACCCTAGTTTTGAAACACTGAAATAGCATTTTGAATTTTCTATAAAACCTTTGTTGCGATTTGGCACTGCAGGCCATTTCTTGCGTCTTACCTCGCCATCAATTTACAACTCCATGCTTTGTCGTTTTTGTTCACAACATTTCGATTTAAGCAACGAAGATCTACCTCTTATTCCTTACCATATCGAGCCTCTGCATGACTTTCAGCTGTCTGAGCACATTCCCATGTCCCGAAAAATAGGGAAAATGCAACGCGTGCATCATCAGCTCCGGTAAAACAAGGCCCTGACCCGTGACATCTGCGGCAAGTACACTTATGGAACATGCACGCAAGTCTACAATAGAAGAGGAGGGAATGTGGAGATGGATGTTAACACTGCAGCTGCACATCGACTGATGTTGCATTAACAAAGATATTTGCGGGCAGTATGATGACGCTGCCTGCCTCTCAGCCCACGGCGACGGAGTTTGGCCGCGTGAAGGAACCATGCGCAAGTGCACGAAGTGTGGCATAGCCTTTTCTATGAGGGAAAGGAATAACTAATTGAGCGCCGTGTAATGGCTCCTAATCTTACAATATAGTCGGTTACATCGTCGTGGCTCATTCCAGTTCCAGTGATCCGCCATCAAGGGGGCAATAGTCGTCCTCATCGGGATGTTGGTAGTCACACAATGTCTCCTCAGTCTCGTGGGTATCAAGCCCAGCTGCAATGTGCCTGTACTTTGTTAGCATGCCGTCATTTCAAGATTGGACTTAATAGCACTTACTTGTCTGTGGCCAGAACCTCAAGACCAGGAACACAGTCAATCAGAGCAATGATGATGAATGAGCCTGCACCGGCCCAGATGAAACCAATTGTCGCCTCGGCGATTTGTATCCCAAGCTGCTTCACGTTGCCGTCGAAGAAAACACCGCCTACAATGTCGACCTCGCCGTACGCCGCGACCTTCTTTTGCGCAAACAATCCGGTGCATATGGTGGCCGCAATACCACCCACGCAGTGAGTGGCAAAAGTATCGGCGTTGTCGACCCACCGCCAGCGTCTCGCCCAGTCGGTGAACTTGATACGCAGAGCCTGGCGACAGAGCATCGCGCCGATGATACCAAAGAAGAACGAGGTGGTCAGATCGATGAAGCCAGCTGCTGGTGTAATCATAACCAATCCCGAGATGGCGCCCATGAAAATGGAGTCGATGGACCAGCGTCCGGTTTCGAAGTAATTCATCAACCCCCACGTCAAGGCCCCAGACGAAGCGCACAGGTTAGTCACGGCGAGAGCCATCAGAGATTGGAACGAGAGCGTCAGAGTCGTGCCGGCGTCAAAGGCAAGCCACGAGCCCCAGATAATAATCATGGACAGCAATTGGTAGAACGAATTGCCAGGGCGATGGAGGCGGATGTGCGTGGGGGTGCGTACGTCGGACCTGCGGGAGCGGAAGATCGGATACGAGAGATACAGACTGAGCGCCATTGCCGTGGCACCGGAGCAGACGTGTACGGGCGTTCCTGATGGTTGTACATGGTTAGTATTTGCTCCCGTGTCTCACAATGAAATTGACATTCGTCATTACCTCCAGCGAAGTCGAGGGCCCCAAGGGTCTCCCCGAGAAAGCCCCCGCCCCAGACCATGTGCGCGAGAGGGCAATAAATAAAGGTCGACCAAAGCTGCGCAAATGTTAGCCATTGCGCTCTTAATTGCGGCTGTAGAGAGAAAACCGACAAAGATGAATGGCACCACGGGGAGTAACCTCGCACGCTCGCAGAAGCCGCCGACTGCAATGGCGCACACGGTGGCCTCGAAGACGAGCTGAAACTGGCTGAAAAGCAGCGCGGGAATGGTCCCGATGGGTTGAGCGAGCACGCCGCGGTGGAAGAGATGGGCAAAGTTCCCGACAATGGAGCCGCCGTCGCCGTACGCCAGCGTGTAGCCGACAATCCACCACTGGATCGAACAGGTCATGATGACGAGTAGCGCGGGGATGGCGCTGGAGAGGCCATTCCGCTTCCACGAGTAACCGCCATATGCGATGCCGACCTGGAGGTGCGAGTCAGCGGAGTGTCATTCTGACAGGCACACAAGCCACCGAGAAGTAGGAGGAACTTACCGTGGGGACAATGGTCCAGCAAATGCAAGTACAGACGACGATAAAGAGCGTGTCAGTCCTGTCGCAATCCGCCCAGTCCTTGAGCACAGAGTCTGCCATGGCGATGGTCGACAGCTTCAGGCCAGTGATTTTCCAAGAGACAAATACATGTAAGGGAGACGTTGCTCCTCAGCGGAGACGTATTTATTTATTAAAACCCCCTCCGTCATTCACACAGCGGCTCGGGAAGGTATCACAATGCAAGATAAGGAGCTTGGCGCCGAGGACGATCTGGACTTTTTTCCCATATCGAGTCTAGCGCTATCTAGGCCGGAATTGACCTTTCAGCCACGTCCTCGTGAGTTGAGACACTCGGGAGACGTGTTTATCCGGAGCCTGGCTGCAGTTGTTAGAACCGGCCTTACTAGAAAGGTGCACAAGGTAGCATTGAGGAGTCTCCTAGTCGCGCTATTGGGCAGAACACGACGGTGCTGACTTATGTTCTGGCTGGCGACTGACTAGTCAGATTTGTTCTCTGCAATGCGATTCATTTCCAACTACGGAACAATTGGCTCTACGCTGGGCGTCCTGCGTGCATTGGATGCCCTCGGAAAGGCGGGGCTTCAGTATGAGGCATAAAGAACAGAAGCCTGCGGTGCTAAATTTAGAGATGCTGGCGACCATGGTAGTCGAGCTGTCTGTTTCAGTGTTGAATTGGATAGGAATCAATCCATGATCAGGCCTTCACCAGGCCGAGAACATTGGCAACACCTCACACCTCCTCAGCCACCCAGGAACAAATGAATGCTACTGCATGTGTTGACATCCACAGAGTCACAATTCCAAGCCGGTCTCGGATAAGACCTGGTCACGTGACCCCCATGTTCATCCGATCACCTTGAGAGCAGCCTGTCATCATGACCAGCGTACACGAAAGCTTGTTCTCACTCCAACATCGCACACTCTCCGCTGCGGTTTCGTTGGGAACACTCCAGCACCCAAACATGTGAAGGCGCAATCGCATCTCCATCCGCTAATCCTGGGAACACTGATGCCATTTCCGCATTCTCATTGGCTGTTCTCGGCTGACTGTGGTCTGAGCAAGCACTCCGGGGTGCCGCGGCATCCGGACCTAGCCTCCCTTATTATTTATCTCCGGCTCGACTCTTCTTGACTTTCATCGACAAAACAACATCGCCAGCGGGCGAATCTGCGCAGTTTACGCCTCAAGAAAAAAGATACCCCATCAGCTCTCTTCTACCTACTACTAACATATCATTCCGGGCTATCCGTCCCCTTCGCCATCCCTGCCTGACATCATCATGGATAAGACCATGGGCTCGTCAAGCGGTAAGCAGGGCTTCTTCAACTACCCAGAGCCCAGCAAGGGGTATGTATCACCCCTATCCCATCATGTATTCATATGCTAACACCTATTAGACCTGATGTCCAGAATGAGAGCAGACGACTGAAGAACCCTGTCCTTCGAGGCCGACTGTTGGTCGCTGCAGGCTTCATGTGAGGACCCCAAATTATCCTCATGTGTGAACCAACTAACATCTCGTACAGTATGGAGCGGTCGCGCTTCGTTCGTGAGACGGCGTGGAAGAATGCTGGCTTTGGTTCTCTTCGGAAGATCCGGGACCACATCCTAGAGCAGGAACCCCGGTTTGAGCCAACTGTCATCCCCATCGCGGTGACGAGTGAGGAGCTAAAGGCTGCTCCCAACGGCGGGACGAAGCCTCTTCCACAGCAACTTGAGAATCGCCAGTTCTACTCCGTCTCCGACTATCACGCCATGTACTTGTCAGGCGAGATCACACCGACCGAGGTGGCCCTAGCGCTGGTGCCGTTGATCCGTCGAGATACCTCGCCTCCAGGAAAGCACGCCGTAGCTTGGATGGATACGAACATTGAAATGGTTCTAAAGGCGGCAAAGGCATCAACTCTGCGATACCAGGAGAACCGGCCGCTTGGTGTTCTCGACGGCGTCCCTACCGGAATCAAGGATGACTACGACATTGACGGCTATGCAACCAACATGGGATCGCTTAACGATTATTCGACCAAGATTGCAGACGACACATCCATCACCAACTGGTGTGTGAAGAAGCTGGAAGAAGCCGGCGCTGTTATTCTCGGGAAGCTCACGATGAATGAGTTTGGACTTGGTATGTTGCTCCTTTCCCCTCCGCAGACATGAGACGTGCTTGATGCTAATCTGATCAGACACGACTGGAAACAACCCAAACTACGAGACTCCTCGCAACCCGTTCAACACTGGCTATTACACCGGCGGAAGCTCCTCGGGCCCCGGCTATGCAGTTGGTTCCGGCCTGGTTCCCATCGCCCTCGGGAGTGACGGCGGTGGCAGCGTGCGCATTCCCGCGTCGTATTGCTCGGTGTTTGGGCTGAAGCCAACACACGCACGCCTGTCGAGTTATCCCACTCTGAATCACGCTCCTACCTGCTCAGTTCAGGGACCGCTAGCAGCCGACATGCATTCTCTCGCGGCTGTGTATGAAGTCATTGCGGAGCCTCACCCTTCGACACAGTTTCCACCTCTCGCACTGCAGCCAATTCCGCCTTTCACCAAAGTCCTCGGTATCGATGAGAGCTGGATCTCGCGCTCTGAGCCTGGAGTTCAGACTCTTATCCGTAATCTTGTCGACAAGCTGTGTCAGAGCTATGGCTACCAGACCGTTGATATCAGCATCCCCTTCGTCGCAGAAGGTCAGACGGCACACTCCCTTACTATTCTCACCGATGGCGCGACGCTGCTTCCCAAAACCGACAACCTCACATCAGCGAATAAAATTCTTCTCGCACTTGGCGGTTCTACCTCGTCTACCGACTATCTTCTCGCACAGAAGCTCCGTGGTCTTCTCATGCAGCACCTTGCTTATCTGTGGAAAAAGTACCCTGGAATGATGATCATCACCCCTACAACGGCGTGTGCTGGGTCGCCAATCAACGGAGGACGAGGAGAGATGAACTACGGTCTCAACGATGGCAACCACACCATTGAGAGCATGGTGTACGTCTGGCTAGCGAATTTCTGCGGCATGCCAGCACTCACTGTGCCTGCCGGATATCTGGTCCCGAAGGGGCAGAAGGACACGGGTGTTGTGGGAGACAAGAACACGGAAGGAAAGGTCTCTGTGGGATTAATGGCGACTGGCGAATGGTGCAGTGAGTCGGCGTTGCTCAAGTTTGGCCTCGATGCCGAGGCCGCTGGCGAAGAGCTCAGATGCAAGCCCCCAATTTGGGAGGATGTCATAGCGACCACGAAGACGCAGGCCAAGCTGAACCGCGGCGAAGGCAGCGCAGGGACGAGCGATTAAGCGGCTGATTCGGACACGGCGCGGATACCAATTCTATCTCATTGAGTGCTCCCTTTGGAGCGCGCTGGTGTTATACTGGCAAAACTGTCCCCCTTGGTGCATACGGAAGTTAGTAGGCAAGAAATTGGAGCCTCGCTTTCATGGTCATGGTTGTTCTTTTTGCCAAGCTTGGGGACATGATGAGTAAATAGAACAACATGGTGGAGCTTTGATGTCCCGAAGGGTCTTATGCAAGATAGTCAACTTAGCAAGTAGGTAGAGAGCACTGGTCATAATATTATGCTAATGCTAATGCGAGCTCACCCCCTGTAAATAGGGACAGGTTTATAGCTAGGCCGCATGTGATGTTCGCCGTGGCCGAGTTGGTCGAAGCCGTGCCCTGCCATTCAGGGCTCTATTGGTATCAATCTGCTTGCCCAGGACACCCGAATGCTAGAATTGCGTTATCATGTCCCACTTGTTCATCATACACCGTTTGCGGCTCGCTGGACTTGTCCTAACTGAGATTCGTTCAGCTCTATTTTCCACGACTAATAACTTGATCCGACTCGACTACCGTGGAACCTCGGGAGTACAAGCCTGAATACTAGCAGCTTTTTCTTCCATGTATATTTTTTATCGCATAGACAATTTAAATGAGTGTAATGCTCAGTGGGGTCACCTAGCCCCGATTGACGCGATGAAAAGTGAGCATGAATGCCAGATTTGAGCCGTGGTAATTCGTGACGGGCGTGTTGACTCCTCCTCCTCCCTCGCATGGTCCGGCCAAAGGAGCACGTCAATTAACCATGTAAACAAGGCTTTAAGGTGGCGAGGGTTCACTGCTTAACACAACTCGCAGTTCGGATCTTGCCGAAGTGCTGCCATCGTGAAGCGCCGGGTTTACGGCTTAGCAAGATCCCCTGTCCAGTTTCAGCCCGCTGTTAAGTCAACCAACAGACCAACCAAAACAAGTCATGTTGCCAAGAACTGTTGGTTGTCCCCTGTCTATCCACCCATAGCCTCACCCGTTCCAGCCCTGGAGCTAAAGACGGCCGACAGCAGATGGCCACGGATTAGGGCTAGGCTCTTTGAAACACGAGCCGCCATCCTGCCGCCCACTTTATTATCGCTCTGGGCTCTGAGATAGGAAAGTGCCGAACGGTACGGGCGTCAAGAAGAACAGCTTAAGCGTAAGCGAGTCGACGAAGCCCCGCCTGAGCCCCATCCTACGATAATGTAGCCGAGGAATGAATCGACCCATGCTCACTGACACGATGCCAAGGATCCTTCTGACCGATTTAAAAAGCCACGCCCGCAAAATGGCCCTGTTCAAAGTCCAGGAGATCTTCATGCTTCTTCAAAAATTGCCTAATGCGGGTTTCTTCCACCCGCCTCCTTGGCGTGGTCTGCGCCTTTCTGAGCTGTAGCTTGCCTGCTCACGCACAAGACGTTAGTACTCGAAAGCGGATAACTCGGATGACTCATTCATTAACTCCGGACAGAAGAAAAGTGAGATAAACGACACCTCGCCGCTAAACAGAACCGATGTCTCTCCTGGGACAGCCGTCAAGTCGGGCACTGAACTCCGTATTCTCTGTGTTGGTGATTCTATCACTGCAGGGAGGCGGAGCGGTGGGAGTGTGAACGGGGGACTTGGTGACGGATATCGACTTCAGCTCCGAGACGACCTGTCAGGTAAGATTTCTTGCAAGATTAACCAAAAGAAAACACCCAAAATGATGGGCTGATTTGGCTTCTATAGAGGATGAGGTCGTTTTCGCCGGTACCGATGTTGCTGGCAATATGACTGACGGCTACTATGTGAGACCCCCACGAAATCCGCTCATATGGATCTGAATTGAACTGACATTTATGGTCCTATAGGCTGCCTGGCCTGGAAAGACAATTAAATACATCAGCGATCATGTCGGTCCCTCCCTGGCGCAACGGCCTAATATCGTTCTCCTCCATGCAGGAACGAATGATATGGACGACAGGTCATTCCTCTCAACAGAAGGCAACGACCCCAAGGGTGCAGCCAAACGGCTGGGGAGCCTGATAGACCAGATAATCGAGGCATGCCCCGACGCCGTGATCCTCGTCGCGATGATTATCGGCACATGTGACTCGCACAAAGTATCGGCGACGCCGAAATACCAAGCGTTGATTCCTGGAATTGTTCAGGAACGGCGTTCAAATGGTAGCCATGTCCTCGCGGTGGACTTTACGACGTTTCCCAAGAGCCTACTTCAGGACTGTATTCATCCGTCGGTGAGCGGTTACGCAGAGCTTGGTCACTATTGGTACGACTTTATGACTCAAATACCGAGCAGCTGGATTACGGACCCGGTTGGAGCTGATCCTACTCGGGAGGAATCTGCTGTGGTCAGCACTAGCAGCGATAGCGACAGCGACAGTGAAAGCAGCAGTGACAGCAAGAACGACAGTGACAGCAACAGCGGTAGCAATAATGAAAGCGGAAGCGATCTACCGCTGGTACAAGCCGTAACATCGTCACCATTATTCCTGCTCCTGTTATTGGTACCCATCATAATTAGTCTATTGTTGTAAGACACTCAACTGCCAAAACTGTGGGAAAATAGAATTAGAACCAACTTAGACGATAGATTTCAACATTGAAGCACTTTTACGCATATTTGGATATTGATGGTGACATAGACATGGCATTGCATATTCGTTCATGGGTAAGCCTATGGTTGGAGTGCTATCTACCCAGTCGATGGCCCCAGTGAGAGATCCAAGACTTTTACGAGAGGCAGGGCTATTTAGGTCAGATGGCTCCTCGACGTAATCGGATGGGTTGATGAATACCGGACCAGCGGCAATGGCTAGAACGCCCCAAGATGAAACCTCACCGAAACTTCAGGCCAACTACAATGGTAATGTTCAATATTTCCAGTGTTTTGTAGGAAAAGGAGCTGATGGAGCTTCGGATTCCGAAGATACGTAGAGGCGTAAATTAGCACGAGAATTACCAGAAGTAATAGGGAGTTAAAGAAAAGTATCTCATTCCTAGAACAGCCTTCATTACGATCCCTCATTGTCACAGTGGGCTTCACTTCCCTCACCCATATGTCATTTAACCCGAACGGAATTGCAAACTACGGCGGGATTTGGGGAGCGGCGAGGGAATACGATGTGCGATTATAATCTTACAGGATCAAGATTCGTTGCCCAGAATGCCCTTGTCATCCGATGCAGGGACGCGTGTTCATGATCGAGTCTACCCCGCAAACCCCAGGTTTGTTCGTCTCCCCACGATTCGTCAATGTAACCCAAGGACCAGGAGAGGAATTCAGTGAGCTGGCTATATCACATTTGGATTAGCACGATATAGAGTGCCGAAGACTGAATGGCTGATTGGAGGAATAAGTTCGAAAGTTTAGGCAATATAGATGATACGGTGGTTCCTCTACCGGACGAACCATTGAATACCTAACCCAGGGTCATGATGCAACTTTCACTTCGGAAGGTGGACAGAAATACAATAGAACTTGTCCGATGATGATAATTAGGCAATCGGTGTCCGATGTGGACCCGAATGGTATTTGTAGTCAAATCCTGATGCAACTTGAGATGACGAATGGAGATCAGGAATACCCCAGGTTCTCCTCACTCATTCGGGTTAATAGTTTCGGTACGTGGTCCAAAATTTCCCATTAGCAACATTCCTATCCGAATCATGCGAGAAGGGCTAGAGGGGATTGTGCGGACGGTACTATAAGCTCGCATACACCATGGTTGACGCACCTTCAGGCTTCATTGCCAGACAACAGATGAGCTATTACCGGATCTACGATAGCATACCATGGAACACAGACATTAATGGTCAATATACCTGACTTTTCGGACAGTAAGGTCCCTACAGCAAATTGCTATTCAGCGGCCGTTTAGGACCCCGCACTAATCCCGAATATCGAGGCTGAGAGAACATCGTTGAGTATTTGAAGCAGTAATCAAACATCATCTGAAAGTCTTTCCCACATCCCGACACTTTCTCTTACATCTAGCGTGATACTTAATCCACCATCACCTGGATCACAATGCTTTCCATGCCCGGCTGGAGCTCTCGGCTCCACATACCGAACTCTTTCCTATAGCGTCCAACATTATGCCTTGCCCTGCTTTATTAGATGAGATGGGATTCACCATCCGGGACAAGCTCTCGGCTCCACATTCATACCACCCTTCAAAAAAGCTCCCAATTAGTTTGAGGATGGTCTACACTTACGATAGCTCTCAGTTATAAAAGATCCTGTAATCTTCCATCTTGATGCTAAACCACTCCACTCATCCTCTTTACTAAATATTCTTCTTACCAACATCCTCACAACGCAACCATGGGATTTCAGCACCTCCGCTTTAACCTCCTCATCGTGGGTGTAGTATGCTTCGTACTGCGCCCTGTCGGTGCGGTCTATGTTTCATCCGCAGCTGTCACCGTCTCTGGGACAACGACTACTATCACCTCGACTACCATCACGGCCACTGCAACGGACGAAAGTGTCCTGCTGGTAGAAGAGTCAGGAGTTGCCTACGCCTCTAGCGTGACTTTCGTTAAATCTGGCAACACGTCGAGCACGGAAGATACCTCCCAGTCAGCTCTAAACGCAGCCATTGCTATTCAGGAGGGAGGTTCCGTGTACTTGACTGATTGCTATATTGAAACCGAAGACCTGGGGTCAAATGCGCTTCACACATACGAAGATGGGACCTACGCCTATCTATACAACCTGGACTTTTACTGTGTGGGGGAATTTGCTCATGGGATCTACACCGCCGGTGGCTATATTTATGCCGAAGACCTCACCGGCAGCACCTACGGTACCTCGAGCAGTGCGATAGCCACCGATACCGGCGGTGGCACAATTATCGTCAACAACGCACAAGTGTATACATATGGCTCGAAATCTGCCCTTGTCTATTCCACGGGAAACATCACTGTGCAAAATCTCACGGGAACCACGGCCAAATCCCCGGCTTGTGTTATCGACGGCTCCAACTCGTGGACTCTCAACAATCCTGAAATATCGGCTGCCCCCAATGAGCATGGAGTCTTCCAGTTTATGAGCACTGTTCCTTCAAGTAGCAGCACTGCATACGCATATGTCAACGGCGGCTCCGTCTCTGAAACGAGAGGTACATATGGCTTGGTTTTTGTAAGCAATATCGAGGCTTATGTGTACCTCACCGACGTTTCCATCTCTCTTGAGTCAGGAATTCTCGCGAATATCTCTACAGATGATTGGGGAACATCCGGCAGCAATGGCGGCGACGCCACGATTGTCCTTTCCGAAGTCGATGTCAGCGGCGATGTTTACGTTGACGACATCAGCACACTGGAGTTGGGTCTAGCTGATAGCAGTACACTCACCGGCATTGTCAATGGTGATGATTTGGCATCCAACGTGACCCTGGTCCTGGACTCCAGCTCCACTTGGGAGGTCACTGGCGACTCCTACGTCACAACCCTTGAGGACGACGATACCAGCTTCTCCAACATCAACAGTAACGGCTACACCATATGCTATGGTAGCCTCGGAAGTTCCTCTTCTAGTGGCGAGACAATCTCCCTCACTGGCGGTGGTTCTTTGACACCCGCTTAGCTGACGCTACACGAACATCTGTGGGAAGGCTGTTGCGCAGAGAACTATTCTTATTCGGGAAATTCAGCATATTCTCCCAGTTCGCCGTCCGAAACCGACAAACAGTGCACCTGAACCTAACGAGAGGGATGTTCTTGGTTACCTTACTTCCATTTAGGGGAAGCTCGATTCTGTTCGAGTCCTGGAGCAAATCTTCGATTCCTTGTGGCTAGTTGGAACCTTTTAGCTTGTAGCTGCCTTGGGATCTGTATTTAATCTAGAGTTTCTTGCAATCCTAAATAAAAGAAATATCCCTCCCATCACCGTAGAGATGTTGAAACTAATTCATTCTGAGTCACGAGCAAGATTCAGATATTTCTATTAGATGGTAAAACATCTTTGTATCAGCCCGGATGCTGTTTATTAGTCAATGACACCCTTCTAATCCTCTCTATATAATTACAATAAGCAGAAAATAAATCTCCCCAGTGGAATGTTCAGCCTCGTTTGCTCTTCTACTCAGATAGCCCACAAGAAAAAGACCTCATGTGCTAACAGACCCTGTACTCCATCCTAGACCAATGTATAAAGGGAGATTGCTCGCCGGATTGCCTTGCCTCCAGACCTTTTCAGCATGGCGTTGATCTCGCTAGGGTGGTACCATGCGAACAAGACCATTGTCCCAAACATCAAGACGCTGTCGAAGATATACAAGAAGACTTCATGAGAAATAAGATACCCTGCGTTACCTTGCGCATACTCAATCAAACGGAATAGCGAACGAATCATAATGAGCAGGCTCGCTCCGTAGAGGGTATGGAGGTACGACTGCCAGGGAATATTGCCGGTCAAGACCTTTGTTGTCGGAGCCAGCCACATTCGCCTGTGAAAGATACCAGCTACAGCAGCGAAGAGGGAGAAGACAACAATTTGTACCACCAAGCCACCAATGATGATATGTTCCCCAGTCTCCATAGCCTCTACTGTGCCACTGGCCATGATGCCTCCACCTATAACGCTATTAGCACATCGTATAGAGCCAAACCAACTAGATCTTACCAGCTCCTTGCATAAAGAAGGACACGACGTCACCGCAGACAAAGAGCTTTGTCAACCATTTTCTTTTGACGATCGAGTGTTGTTCGCCGTCGGTTAGGAGGATGATTCGGCCGAGAATCATGTAAATGCTGGCAGCGTAAAGGGCAGGTGCCACTAGGAGTAGCAGAGTTTGGACGATATAAGGCTTGACAGTCCAGTCGGGACTTTGGCTGCTCGAGACCGCTCTCTAATCGAAGGGGTTAAAAATTAGGAGGAAACCAGGGAAAGAAGTATACTCACACCAATGTACCCAATAAATTGAACTGTCGGAGGATGACGATGTTAGTTGAAGATCCGTAGAAGTACAGGTCAAGTTCATGCATCTTACAATAGCCCCCTATGAGGAAAGGGATAAAAAACCAAGTCCTGGTTCGAACCAACTGATACGTGTGTAAAGCTGAATGGCCGAGAAGAGGATGATAAAGATGACGGCCGCCGTCATGGAGGGATCATAGCGGTAGAGTTTGAACAAATCATTGCCGGCGGCCATGGTTGCGAAGAAGAACAAATGAAGGCTCGTGGATTTGAGAAGTAGAGAGTGTATAGGTGGTTTGGAACAATACCATTCAGCTGAGCGAGACAGAATGAATAAATACTCTCGACTCAGGGTCCTTGCTCCAAGGTGGACCTTTTTCGAGGCCGGTACTGGGGTGCGGCTCCGCCACCCAAAACACGAAATCGGGCATAGCGGCTCGTTCTCGGATGAGATCTCGCATCTGCTCGTTTACGATATCCTTCCAGTGGACACGCGAGATAGCAATGGTCTCGAGCCAGAGCACAACGCATAAGCTTGATGCATACGGAGTAGAAAATGGCAGAAATATGTATGTAAAGCTAACCAACATGATAGGCCACCACATCTCTGGCGAATTTACAATTGTTATGAAAGATTGATATCCAGCTGCAGAGGTACCGTGACTTGAGACGCTAAGATTGTGTAGTGAAGATATCGGAGATGGAAATTTGACGTGGCACTTAGTTGAGATGATGCCCATTTACTGTGTGTGATCCACCCATTCCCACCCTGATTGTTTATCCAATCGCATCGTCTTAAATTTTCTCGCATCCTTCGGAAGGTATTGCAACACAAGCGTGGTACTCGACGTAAGGCTTATACCACTAGACTGTTTGTAGGTGTGTGTTCAAACCCATGCTAATGGCTCTGGAGGGGTACATCAACAAGGGATATTCCCGATCAACTGGATGGATTTTAATCTATTCTAGCGTTCAAGTCGTGGCTTTACTGCTGGCAGTTTGCCAATCGCGGGAACACAGTTGGCAATCTGTAGATTTCTATGCGACATCCTCGTGACACACGGCATAATTCCGTCAGGCTCTACGGTCCAGGATAACATGTTGGAATGACTTGAACACGGTTTCCTCCATGCTTCCGGGTAGGCGATTGTCAACGTGCTACATGAGACACGTAAGGAAGACATGCCAGCCACGTTGGTCACTCATTTCTCAGCATGAAGGGTGGGAATCTGAGGCTCAGCCACCACCAAAGCGAGACTAGCGGACTCGCAAAGTCTCGCATAGACCCGTCGATCTTCGGACATTTCGTATCGGTCCCACTGTTAGAGTCGACTGTTGGAGCGGGGCCACATTCAGGGTCTGCTAGCTTACATCGCTCCCATCCCGGATCCTTCTTTCGTTCAACCAAACACGCCAGATGTTCGTTGCTTTATCACTCCTGAGCATCCGGACACAATGACAAGCACGCCGGATTCGTCGGCCTCAGGCCCTCCGGCTGTGAAACCGAGGCGCTCCCACACAAAGACGCGCACGGGATGCGCTGTGTGTAAGCGGAGGAAGATCAAAGTTAGTGACGCTCACTTGGCACCATCCCCCACTCTCCCGCCTTGGCCTTCCCTAGCATGTTTGGATTCTTGTGTGGTTGCTGTTTTGCTACACTGTTCACTTCTCTGTGTGAGGGTACTTCTATCGTAACCGTGGGGGTCCGGTGCATGAAATCGATGGTACCATCATGATGCGGCCGCGGCTTGCCACAGCACTTGGACATGTATCAACGGCCATCTTTCTACTCCCATATGCGACCGCTTTCATCTCTTCTACTCTATCGTTGTACTAACTAGCAACATCAGTGTGGTGAGGAGAAACCTTATTGCAGAAACTGTCTCAAGCGAGGCGAGACTTGTCGGTATACGGATCTGCCCCTGGTGTTTAACCCTCCAGCCGCCCCGCCTTCGCCGAATCCCAACATGGTCGATCTCGAATTGCTACATCACTTCACTACTTCTACTTACGCAACACTCACCGACAATGCCTTGATTAGAGACTTGTGGCGAATCCGTGTAGTCAAGCTCTGCTTCTCATGCGACTATGCCATGCTTGCACTCCTGTCCGTCTCCGCTCTCCACCTGGAACGATTTTGCCCAGAGCGGAGAGATTTCCTTCGCGACACAGCATTAATATACCATGAGAATGCTTCAAGGATAGCTACGGCGTTGATGGACAATCTCGATGAGAAGAATTGTGACGGCTTGTTTGCTTTTTCTGTTCTGACCGTTTATTTTGGTGAGTTCAATGCTTTACGATCGAAGGTTTTTACTGAAAAGGCAGCATAGGATTTGCAGGTCCTCGTGGAACCGATTCATGGTGCCCTCCACCATGGATGGTCTTGATTCGGGGGTGCAGAGGTTTTATCATGACATTTCAAGCTCAAGTCTCCCAGGGCCTCTTTTCGCCGATGATGATGCACAGTAGGCAACGCCTTGAAGCCAGAGAGCAAATTTCCCATGTGGATTATTTGCAACATCTCCAACTCTTACTGGACCAGTCAGTCATGGATCCAGAGCGCCGATCAATCTACAACTCAGCAACTGAAGTATTAAACAAAAGCTTTGGCATGTTTTATGAGGATCCGTACCAGCAAGATTTAGTGGATATCTTCTACTGGATACTTATAGCTGAAGATGTCATCCCACTACTTGCAAACGAGGAACAAGAGGCACTTGTATTATTGGCCTACTTCTGTGTTCTTTTGCATCGGATTCCAAACCGATGGTGGATTGAGGGTTGGGTGGAGTACTTGATGACTGGAATATATGGGGCATTGGATGAGGAACACCGAGGATGGATTATCTGGCCGATAGAAGAATTAGGTTGGGTTCCAAGCCTGTAATCTGGATATCTTCTGGAGGGATAGTGGTGTTAAAAGAGTATACGTTGTTTGTTTTATTGATAGCAAGGTACCTTTACGCCGGGAAACAATATAGACATTTCCTTTGCTCATGCGTCTCCTCTTGTTCGTATTTCGTTTTTATTAATGAGTGATACAGCTTTGACTGTACTTATACGACTCCAGACTCCAAGACTGCAAAAACATCCTTCTCGGAGTCCAGTACAGCTAATGCATCGAACGGAAGTGTGACCATCGGGGTTGTGTGTCCAATATCGACATTAAACAAAATGGGAAACTTCTTTTCTGCCAGCCTTCCTTCGCACAACAATCCCGTGATGACGTCGGCATAGGTCTGCCTCGCTTCGTCGGAATCATACCCAAATGGCCTGCCAACAACTAAACCCGCCGCCTCCTCGAAGACGCCTTGGGCTATCAAGTCTGCAAAGCCAGCCTGAACTCGACTGATTGGGTTCCCCGAGTCCCCATCATCTCCCATGGCTGTCTCGAGAAATACGATCCGGCCCCGCCACTGTGGAACAATTGCGCGGATCCCATTCAGACGCGCGACGACGGTGAGACAGCCGCCGAAAAGTCGGCCCTCGGCTTTTCCAGGCCGAAGCCATTTCCAGGGGTGAGTCTTAGCCAGCTCGGGCGACAACTGAGAGGCTGGGTGTCTGAAGCATGCAGCAAGCTTCGGTGCGTAGGTCAGTGATCTTGGGATCTCCCCGAGCGGCTCGCGCGATGCAATAGCACGGAAAAGATGCTTGACGCAGAACGCAAGCGGTGAATGCTCGTCACTCGCAGAATTCGCCTCGCCAAGTTCGGGGATTGCGCAAGGTCCATAAAAGGTTCGCAGGCCGACCAGCGCATGCAAGAACCAGTGGAAGCCGGTGATATCAGAGAAGCCCACGAATATCTTCGGGTCGGCGCGAATGATGTCGTGCAGCTCCGTGTCGGCAATCAAGGCGGGCAACAACTCGGTGAAAGACGGACCGCCGATTGTGCAGATGATGGCAGAGATGTCGGGATCTGAAAAGGCAGCGCGAATTTCCGACAGCCGGTTGCTTATTGACGACTGGATGCCTGTGCCCTTGTTGAAAAACGTGCGAACGTTGTAGCCTCGTTCTGATAGCACAGCAGTCGCCCGCGTCATTACATCAGGTAACTCATCGTTGAGCCGTGCCGATGGCGAGATGAAGGCTATCGTTGCACCAGGCTGTAGGACTTTGGGAAAAATCGGGGACGGCATTCTCTATTATGGTGCTTGGCTGGACTGGAAAGGTGCTAAAGTACTCCGTATCTGCCCCAGGATATTCAGATAATTGGTGTTGGTCTTCAAGTCCTATATAATACATGTCCACTCGTAAGCAGGAGAGGGGAAAGCCGGAGTGACTCATGGGCGCCCTTTAAATGACACGAAATAATGGTGTGACCTGCCTCTTTTGGGTCGTTACCTTCAACGGCCCGCTTTGGTCAATTGTCAGCGATGACGTGGTGATGAAGCCAGATGGCGCACTTTATACGGAAGCGATGACATACGTCTTCTCCAATGTCAGCGTCTTGATATCCTTTGGCGCCGGTCGTCCATTGCAATGCTCGGTGTATAGATCTTAATTAAATCCCCAGCAAGGCTCCTTTTGTTGAAGTTGCTAACTGGGCTCTCCAAATCCGAGTCTCATTCAAGATAAACACTTCTCCATCAGCCCCGAAACAAAAATTAGCAGCACCACCCTCAACAAGGATCTTTCCAAGCAGGACTCCTCCAGGAGACCATACGTTGATGCCATCGCCACACCCACTGTAGACATTCCCATGAACGTCACACTTAATTCCGTCGGGGATCCCAGTGTCGGCCATGGCAAAGAGCCTTCGGTTTGTTAGGAAAGGTGAATTCGAGTACAGCGCCACATCGAATGCGTATCTATACTTGTCGTTAGTGAGGGCACGTAACGCGTCACGAATCTTAGAAATAACGGACATGCTTGATGCGCGACAGTCATCTGTCGTCCCATCGCCATGAATCCAGTCTGTATCAGTCACGTAGACTGTCTTTTCATCCGGGCTGAAGCAAATCCCGTTGGGACGCCCAAATCCGTCCGCCATGGCACGGATCGACCCGCTCTGAGGATCATATCGGTATACTTGGTTGGGCAACCTAGGTTTCGGTCGGATGCCCTGTTCGGAGCCGTAAATTGGGTCTGTAAACCAGATTGACCCGTCAGAGTGTACCACGACGTCATTGACCGAGTTGAACGGCCGGCCGTGGTATGAACTGATCAGAGAATGGGAGCGATATGGGGGTTGGGATTCCATGAATGCGAGGCCACCCGGTTTATCCAGCGTGCCCTGAGCGCAAAACAAGATGCCGCCGTTGTAGTTCACGCCTCCATTCGCCATCGGCACATCGCTCGGATGAATCTCCTCGCACGAAGCCGAACCTCCATCTTTCGGTAGCGTAACACGGCTTATCTGAATCTTTCGCTCCCCGGTTTTTACATCTTCAAATTGGTTACTGGTGATAAACAGCGTCCTGTTTTCTTGGATAAAGACACCGGCTTCGTGCGCAAAAGGGTAGTCGGTATTCTCAAGGAGCAGCTCCAACTGCGGGGATTCACCAAACAGAGCGGTAGCCGACTCGTGGTGGCAGACAAACTCTCCTGGATACGCTGCCATGGTTTCGTTTCTCGCGTAGGAGTTTATCCCGCTTGTGAAGTCAGGTACAATGTTAAGCTGCTGAATACGAAGTCGAGATCCCGGTGATTGAGCAAGGGATGGATGCGTGGAGCGATTTGGAGAGACGCTTTATTAGCGGGGAAATCGGCATTGGCCGTTTCGTCTGTGTACGTCGGCAATCGGCAACTGAATCAATTGCCGATGCCATTTCACGTCACCGCCAAATGCTACTCAACACGCCATAACTAAAAACGACCTTACTAGAATTAGTCGAAGGATCCGCTGGCCCTTGGTGTTACAGATTGAGATATTAAAATGACCAAGCGTACGGTCGGGGCGAAGCGGAATCGCGTCGCGGTGGGAGGAGCCTTACCCTAGACACAAGTTGTAGAGGACATTCACTTCCCCAGTTGGGCATTGAGAACAGAGAAGATAGGCTGAATCCCCCTAGAAACCTGCGATTAATTCTTATTTATTAGATAAGGGGACACAATAAAGGCTCCAAGACGATGGTATGTAAAAAACATACAGCCTAGATATTTATCGCCTTAATCTCATAAACTTAGTGACATTTTGTACAAGAAGCTAGTCAATTGATAGCATAGTCATGTAGCATGTCTAACAAGACGTCGTCCTAGGAAACGCATTGTTATTAGTAGAGGGACTTGAATGTTGTTGAATTATTTAATTCTTTAACATTGGAAAGTGATCTGGAAATATGAGAATTTCCCTCACTTGAACCGGCGACCATTGTTAAGTGACCATGATATTTAGGGACATTTCAGTACGACGCCAACGTGGCGAATCGGGACACGACACAATTTTGGCCTTACAAATGTGATTGTATTTTGTGCCACTTTATCATACAATTAATCTACTAGTTTATCTCAACTAGTAGAATGATGCGTATCGTGCTAAGATAGCTATTTACACCCGCTGACTACCATGGATGTCCTCCACCGCCATCACAGCACCTGGCTTTTCATCCAGCATTTCAATAACACTCTCACCGGAGAAGAGGCGATCAACATCCTCAAGCTCGAGACCCTTGGTTTCTGGGAAGAAGAGGAAGATGATCGGCACCCAGGCGGTGTTGAGGACGGCGAAAATTATATATGTTTTCCAGCCAATGCGGTCAATTGCGATAGGCGTAATTTGAACAATCATCTAATACAAAGGTTAGAGAAACAAAGGTTGGATTGAAATGGGATGGGAATGTAGCTTACGTAGTTGAAGATCCAGTTTGCGGCAGTGGAAATGGATGAACCTCGCTGGCGCAAGCGCAATGGGAGAATCTCGGATCTAGAACTTATCAGTAACAGATTTTTGGACAGAATTGACATGAGACGTACGGATAAACCCAGACAGTAGCCTGGAATCCCACGGTGAAAGCTCCTTGGAACACGAAGAGCATGGCTGCGGCTCCGATGCCTGCCGCGTGTGCGATTGCGGTATTGTTCTGGACTTGGTAGATCAGTCCGGCTTGGATTGCCATGACTGCTGCCATCAGACTGATCATAGACAGGAGCTTGAGAAAAATCAGCAAGGGCGTTTTGAGGTTGCCAGAGATGGGATGGGTTTACCAATGGTCTTCTTCCCACACGGTCGATCAAGAACCAGGGAATGAACGATGCGACGAAGAACCAAGTCTGCAAAAATCCGGACATGAGCGCGGACATTTTGGGACTGAAGCCGACGCTGTGCTCGAACAAAGTGCTTGAGTAGTCTACAAAGAATTAGCGTCGTCGTTTCACAGTGTATGTTGCAAGAAGAAGTCTGGGTCTTACAGATGATGGCGTTGATTCCTCCAAGCTGCTGGAAACTCTGAATAGCGCAGGCGATGAGGAGTCGCTTCTGGGATTTGATGCGGTCGTTCTTCAGGAGATCCTTCCAGGAACCAGCGCCGATGGATGCCTCGTACGCGACTGTCTGGATGATGGTGTTGTGAAGACGTTGCACCTCAATGTTGTCGGTTGGAGCGGAGTGAATTCTGGCCAGAATTTCGAGACACTCATCTGGGCGATCATGGGAGGCGAGCCATCTTGGGGTTTCCGGAATGAGGGTCAAGATGAACAGTATGGGGATGATGCAGATGCATTGAAGAATGACGGGGACTCTCCAGGCATAGCTACCGGTGTGGCTGGAGAAGGCATAGTCGATCCAGTAGACAAGGAAGATGCCAAAGTTCAGAGTCGATAGCTGAGCGCAAACATCTGTGTTTCAGTTAGTAGCTTATTCTTGTTGGATGGAAGAGCCAACGTACAAACTCCTCGGCTTGACTTGGGGCTGAACTCGGCCTGGAGAACAGGCACCGTGGAGTTGATGATACCCATGCCAACGCCGGATACAATTCGCCCGACAATGAGCTGAGGTCGGCCGTATGCAGAAGCTTGCAGGACAGCACCGATGATCATGATCCACGAACCGATGGCAATAGTTCGACGACGACCCAGCTTCTCTCCGAACATGGCTGACGCGATGGAGCCAAAGAAACAACCAACTACATGAACCAATGTGTCAGTGATATTTCCGAAGTGGCTCTACGGAACGGATCCACCAACCTTCGTAGATACCGACGATAAGTCCAATCATGTCTGATCCAGGGGCGTCAAAAGTCGAAATGAACGAAGGCGAGTTGACTGAGTAAAGCGAAGTTAGCTGAGTATTCCACAGAACGGTAGATACGATGGATTGGCACTCACCTAGGCCTCCCATCAAGCCATTGTCGAATCCAATCAACATAAACCCCAAAGACGTCAGTACGCTGGCAGTCAAAATGAGCGCACGCCCTTGCAGCTCAGGCTTAGCCATGTTGACGACGTGTGATTGAGGCTGTTAAAGTCGTATCAAAGTCGTTCCCGCTCCCAGTGAGATAAGTTTAAACCTGATCAATGGTCAGGAGAAGGATAAACCCAGAGAGCATGGAATGACTTCTCAGGAGAACAACGGAAATATCCACATTTAAGAGCGTTCGTCTCGCGCCGACGCGTGACTGTACTTGGAGAATTGTGGGGTCTCCACAGATCATGCGGGGTATTGATTCTGGGGGATGGAGTGATCTGGGGTTCTAGACTCGGAACTCGGCGATTGAAGACGTCGTTCAATTGCCGTTCAAACGCCGGAGCCAATTTAACAATTCTGGGATACGCCGTAAGTCCGACAGGGCGTCGAAAGCCCGAGAAGAGGCAATAACCGACGTAGACAGCCTCTTGTTGACACCGGCTAGTTCAGCGATTCAGCGATTCAGCGATTCAGCTATTTGAGCGCGTGATCTTGACTCCACGATGAGACAGGATATCATCATCCTACCTGCATCAATCAACAGCTACCATCTTCATATTACTGTATTTCAGAATGGCAATGGGCAAGCAAACCCACGTCGTGGTGATATGTGGCCCGGCAGGAAGTGGAAAAAGCACCATTGCTAAATCACTAGCCTCAGACCTTGCCTATGTCTACATTGAAGGCGACAATGTAATAATTCCTTGAGAGCACGCACCTGAACATTGAAACTGATTGCATTTACTGGCCAGTATCATACTCAAGACGCCGTCCAGCGGATGAGCGACGGCCTTCCTCTCACAGAGGCTTACCGCTGGGACTGGCTTATCCGCCTTCGAGACACAGCCAGAAGCGCCTTGGATAACAATGCTGTAGGCGTGGTGCTCTCGTGCAGCGCGCTGAAACGAAAACATCGGGATGTCATACGCATTTTAGCGCTACGAAGTCCAGGAGTGTTCATGAGTTTCGTCTACTTGAAGGTTTCATCGGATGCTCTGTTGCTGAGGGTGAGGACAAGAAAAGGTCATTACATGAAGGAAGATATGGTGGACAGCCAGTTGGCTAGTCTTGAGGAGCCCGACATTGCAGAGGAAGATGTCATGACTGTGGATGCTAGCGACACAATCGTGTCTGTTTGCGGCACAGTCAAGAGCGAGGTGCTGGGGAGAATATGTTTATTGGCGTGATGTCAAATTGTCCGCCATTGGCCAGGCATTCGAGAGTCAATGAAATTGATGTAATCTCGCACTGACGTGACCTGCGTTGAGCGAACAGGTGGAGCTGAAAGAGGCCGCAGCAAATACCGTCGTTGTGGGTTGCGGCAATTGAGGATCGGCGAATGAAGAAATACCCGGAAGCTGGAAAAGGATGAGGGTCTAGTCAAGCCCATAGAAACTAATCCATTTATAATGAAGCACGCTTCAAGCATTACTCTTCACCACTCATATTCACCGGCATTTGGAACGACCTTCATACCGCTTAATTCACCAATCACCTTTATCATGACTGCTCTACAGCTTCAGACCGCTGATAACCGGGTGCAAGGCCGCTTAGCCCTTGTGACTGGATCAAGGTTCGTGGTATCTTCCCTTTCTAGAGAATCATTTGGCGGTGTTTGACCCTTGTCAGTGGCGGAATCGGATCAGCTTGCGCGAGGGCCTTGGCTGCCGACGGATGTGATGTTGCACTACATTATTCTTCAAGCCAGGTATGTGTTTGGAGCGGAATTTGGAGAAGGATGGACTAACACCGTTCAAGGAAAAAGCAGAATCCTTGGCGCGCGAACTTACAGAAAAGCATCCTTCGCAGCTGTTTGTAACTGTATCAGCAGATCTGTCTGTTCGTGACTCGACGCGAACACTGGTCGAGAGAGTCTTGGCACATGAAAAAGTCGCCGAGAAGCATAATGCAATCTCAATCTTGGTTGCCAACGCCGGTTTGGGCCGTCGAATTCGCGACATCAAGGACATTGGGGAAGATGACTGGGATGAGATGATCGAGGTCAACACCCGTAGTCAATTTGTCGTGACGAAAGCTTGCCTGCCGGGAATGCGAAAGCAAGGATGGGGTCGCGTCGTTTTGATTGGAAGCATCGCAAGCCGGGGCAGTGGTCTCAACGGTTGCCATTATGCTGCTTCAAAGGGTGCTCTTTGGTGAGTTGAACGTGTTTCGGTCACTTGAGCCTACAGCTATGCTAACCTCAATGCAGCTCAATGGGTTTAAACCTAGCTACCATATTGGCGCCAGAGGGCGTCACTGTGAATATTGTAAGGAAACAAGCTGAAATGGCCTGTGTGATCCAATGCACCGTTGACATATGCTCACACTTTGTTAGGTGTTGCCCGCGATGATCGGGTCTACTGGAATGATCCCGGCTCCAAAACAGACGTGAGTTTACGATCAAGTCGCAGAAGAATTGTTGACTGACATATAATTTAGGACATGGAACGAAGACTGCAATCTGCAGAGCATGATGGCGACAGATCCGGGCCTGGCTATTGCTGGCAGCATCCCGGTGCATCGGTTAGGCCTGCCGAATGAGGTTTCCAACGTCGTTTCAATGTTTGTTCTCACTCCAGATCTGATGAAGTTTATGAAGCTAATGATGTCTGAATAGGTTCGCGAAGACAGGATACTTGACTGGTCAAGAGCTTGTATTGGCTGGAGGATTGAAGTAGACGACATAGACACGAATATTCTAGATACTCTAAAATACCCGCTTCATTTGAACTATGGTGTAATTTCCAGCGATCTTCTGTGTCCCACGTGCCTTCAGTCGAGATTGTAGAGCGTGTGTTATTCAGCTAAGGACCTCTTTCTATTCACACGCACTCGGCATGAGACGACTGAACGCGTCGATGGAATAACCATGACCAATCTCAACTACGACACGACTTCTGCATGAGCAATTGAACGCCCCCACGCGTCACCACGTGAACCATCGCAACATGCCCTTGATCAGCTAGAATTGAAGGCATCTTGTGGTGGCATGATGAGTGGAACCTCGCAACATCCGCTCTCGGAACCGCGTGGCCTTACTCGGTTTACTCGCGTAGATGGTGGAGCCGTTCGTGGAAGAATCAATTGGGCGTCATTGATCCTCGGTTCAAGCCATCTCAAACGCCGAGTCAATTGCCGGCGAGACCATGTCGGCAACTAGTCTGAATTAAGCGATGCCGTCGGCGTCTGCTGAGAGTCGTGTGACGATTCGCATTCTTCTTGGTCGGCATCTGCTTCAATACCCGCGCTTCTTCTCCACACCAGCATCGCCGACGTGGAGGAACAGTCAATTGGACCGATGGAATCCTTGCCGGCGTTGATTGAGGGCCGTGGAATGGCCTCGGAGAAGGACAGACGAGCACCGCGTGCGTGTTTGTCTTGCCGTGGAAGGAAGACGAAATGTGACCTGTGAGTTGGATCGACGGAACCGCTGCAATTGTCGATCTTGACAGGCACTTACCCATGCAGGGATTCTGATGGATTGCCCGGATGTCCTCCGTGTCGGAGATGCGTCGAGGAACGCCGGGAATGCATTCTCGCGAAATCAAGACGCGGCGGTCGCCGGGTCCGAGGGAGCAAGTCTTCAGGACAACGCGACAAAGCCCAGCCACCGAATGATCACGGCCACGATGCCAGCTTCGTCCGGGAAGACGACGCTTCCAACGAGGACAACGACCATGCCGACTCGTTACCGCCCGGTAACCGGAGACCATCGGATGTATTAGAGCACTGGCAGTCTCCACCGGCGGCGGCAGGGTGGCCCGGGGATGCATCTGGCGCCATGCAAGAACGGCCTCCGCTGGGAGGAAGCTCAGATGGACTCGAGGGCCGCATTACGTCTGGAGATCTTCTGAATCCATCTGATGCGTTAGATCTACTTGCTCAGGTAGCTGATCTCGACACTCATGAGCGAGGTGGCCCATCCAGATCCACAGGAGACAGCACGAATGCCCAGGGAATCCCAGTGGACACGATCGGCTCAGCAGCCCAATACCCACCTATATCAGAAGGCATCCTGCCCCTCTCGCAGGTTGCTGTGCTTGTTCAGCAGTGAGTATAGTGAACATTCCACGGCGATTACCCTACTAACAATGATAGCTATCACGACCACTTCCACCCGTTCTACCCGATTGCATACAAGTCCATTTTTGACGGAGAAGATGTGTCAGAATGGATTGAGAAGGAAGAACATCTCCTGACAGCTATTCTAACCGTTGCTTCCAAAGATGACCCAACCTGGGCCCTCGTCCACGAGGCATGTTCCCGCCACATGGAGAGTCTGATGTCCAAATTAATATACACCGGCTCCACCACCGTCGGCGCCGTCGAAGCCATGCTCATTCTCGCCGAATGGGTTCCTCAGCATCCGCAAGAGAACGCCGTCATCGGCTGTGGCAAAGAAGATCAGGGTGCGTGGATGCTAGTCGGTGTCGCCATCAGGCTTGGGTATCTCCAAAGGCTAGAACAGACTGGATTGCTCCAGGACAAGGACTATCAATCGCAAAACTTTAGCCGCAAACGAATTGCCTGGGCTGGTGAGACACCTCTGTCTTCCTAATAGTGGCTATCTGACATTGGATTGTTTTATAGCGTGCTACATGAGCGATCGTCAAGTCTCCATCCGACTCGGCAAGGGGTTTTGGTCTCGTGGCCCTGGCCCATCCACCAATCTGCGCGCCGCCGACTTTCCATCTTTGAAAGCGCAGAAGCTTGGGTCCGACGATCTCGCGCTTCTATTTCAAGCGCATCTCGAATTGACACAACTGTTCAGTAACGCTCACGATATCCTCTACTCCTCCACCAGCCACAGGGAACAGTTGTATGTTGGAGGGGAATACGTGAGATACATTGTACGTTGTTGACATGACATGATATTCGGTTGCAATCACAGCTGACTTCTCTAGGATGACTTCTCCTCTGTCCTTCGAAAATGGAAGCTCTCTTGGGGGGGTTTAAGCTGTTTGTTACCCCAATAGTCAAGCCAAGAAAAGTCCGCTTACATTGCTCGATAGTCACACCTCATGTCAAGGCGTCTCTGGTACTTTCTTACGACTTTCTTCGATTATATATCAACGCCTTTGCATTTCAAGCGACAATAAACCGGGCCATGGCGAGGGCCCGATCAGCATCACCAAACACCGCACCCATTATAGGACCACTATTCTCAGACTTGGCAGCCGCTCCCGACGCACGATTCATTTACGAGTCAATTGATGCCGCTAATTCACTGCTTGGCACATTGAACAGCTTCATCGACCCTGTGATGGGTCTGAAGTACATGCCACTCAAGTATTATTTATACGTCATCTATGCCGCGGTTTTCCTGTTTAAGGTGCGTAATGAAAGGACCCTCAATGCAAAGAACCAACTAACACATTGGTGTCAAAACATAGGCTAGATTAGCCGGGGCAATTAATGCTTCCGATACAACTGGGATGCGCCGCGCCATCCATGAGACCATCACTCGGCTCCAGAAGACATCTGATAATCCCCAAAGCGTAGGCCATCGCTACGCCCGATCTCTCCGCTTACTCTGGCGTAAGTTGATGGGGAGACCGATACACCCAGCGGATACAAGAAGAACATCGATTGGAGACCCATCTGCCATGGCCCTTGCTTCCGCTCCTGTGCAACCGAGGATCGATTGCGGCGACTGGACTGCGGAGCTAGAGAGTCTAAATGGGTTCTCATGGAGGGACCTTGACTCTCTCGGGCAGTATATCGCCAACAATGGAACATTAAGCACAATGGATGGCGCTCTGACAAGTCCTGAGATGAATTCGGATCAAGGAACGGGGGGAATAGATGACTTGACTGCCGGATTCTGGTATGATAACCTATGGTCTGGGAACAATATTATTTTCTAATCCCTAGGCAATGTATTCCATTGTTCTTCTCATAAAAGACCGGCAGTATGATCAATTGTGAAGTTGTCAGAAAACTGCATGGACACATCGTCCCAGTTATATTGTGCGAGCCAGCCCTCGTCCCACTCAACCTGTTCAATCAATCCCAAGTTGACATCGCCCCCCGAAGTCCGCGCTGTTTCGTTGTCGTAATCGGTAATCGGTGTAGGGCCTCCATGCTCGGCTCCTTCGTTGACATTAATCACAAGGATCTGATCGATGTATTGGTCAACTGCTCGCCGAGCTCTGTGAGAAAGCTGTTGACGACGTATCCTAATTGTGTCGTGGAATGTGCACAATATCTCACTGTAAAGTCTTGACTGAGGGTTCGCTTCTCCAATTCTTTTCAGAACCTCGCAGACACCGGCAAAGTTGTCCTGAAAATCAGGCCGGGAATCGCCGGTAAATAAAGAGAAGCCGAGGATTAAACCAGCGCTAAATATCCACGCTCTACAAGTAGTCAGTGTGTGTTTCCTTTTTCTCATCTCTGTAAGGTCCTTACTTGAAGAGACAGAGGTTTCCGATCGGTAGATCCGATAGATCGGCGACTACCGCAAGCTTCTGGCACAGATCACCAACGTATGCAGCCGAGCTCATACAAACTTGAGCCAACCCTGCAATCTTTGGATCCGCAAGAGTTTTGGGATCCGATAAGGTACTGTGCTCGTCTGTTGGTTTTTGACGAAGCTTGTACATCAAGTGTTGAATAAGAAAGGGTCGTGTGACGAGAATAACTGCGAAGTAGTATAGGCTGGAGACGTGTATCTTCTCTAGAAAGGTCTTTCGATCTGCTGAATCGAATGAATATGTCTCAGTAGGCGAAAATTGTCGAAGAGATGGGGGTAGGCCTTGACTCCATAAGCGAAGCTTTTCTAGCAGGTCTTCTGCTGTTGATACATCAATGATGACGCCTCTGCTCAATATGCGGCATATGTCATCCAATAGCGCTGCGCCCTTCAAACATGCATTGAATGAAGGTTGGGTTGCATCAAGAGGTAAGGAATTTAAATCATGACGAGTAGCTCTGGGCACAGTGCATGGTCTCCCCAGAATTGAACTTGTCAAGACATCTAGTATGCACAAGCTGTGCCAGATACGAAGCCTAGAATGCGTTAGCGACCTTACTTAGTCACGCATACTCCAGTAATATTGGGATAAAAAGAATAACCGATGCATATTACATACCTGGAGTGTGGCCATTCTTCTTTATGAGCCGACTTCCAACTCATCGGTTGGTGTAAACCGAGTATAATTGCTGCTTTGGATGCAACACCAAGATAAATGAAGGCTGCATTCTGCTGACAATCGCCAAGAGTATAAAATGCAAGTAGAACAAATAGTCGTACCATACTCAAGCTCGGTGACACCAACATTCCGTCAAATGCCATGTGTCGGGCTCTTGTAAAGTAGGCTGCAGCACATTGTGTGTCTTCCTGACCGGAGGCACGAGCTTGAGCGCCAATTGCAACTGCCATCTCCAAAGAGGCAACATCTATTTTCCTCATCTCGGATGTGCAAGAGCCTATGCCATCCTCCATAAAGTACTCTAGTTCAGTCGGTGAGAAGAGATGTAAGAGGGCACTAGTCTGCACGCTTATTAGTTGGGTCGATAAGATGGACTTGCACACATACCGCCTCAAAATATGACTCCAATAAAGCTCGTCTTTGTTCTAATGACAGACTCATATCATCGTGTTCCGCCTTGTCGGCGTTGTCTTCGAGCATGGCGTTCTGACGGCCGTCGGTAAATGCTGTTGAGCCCACAAAGGGCCGCAGCTTCTGGCGTAAAAAGTCCAAAAAAGGCAAAGAAGCTGTGTCTCCAATGTAGACTCCATACAGACGTAAGTATCTACTGCTCGTGTGTGGTTTGGCAGTGGAGACTATCATGACTTACTTTTCTCGCCATTAGAGCCGGTGACGAACCGTTCTTTGGGTGACTCGGAGTCTCGACAAGGGGCATGATTTTTAGCAGCCTGTGTGGTCGATGCTATTGAAACCAAGGCCAATGCCTCAGGGGATTGTATGGACGAGATTGATGGAGGGGTGCCACTCGTTGTCGAGGGCGTAGACGAAGGCAGTAGGGGAGGTATTGAATCCTGGCTTCCCACGCTGCCATTGCAGTGATTACGGGGCTTTCCAGGGCCGGGATAGCTGCAGTCATCGGGTCGGTCTCGCCGGATACACGCAGCACATGGGAGCTTCGAATCGCAGCGAATCTTGGAGGCCTTGCAGGACTTGCAGGCCCTGGAAGAGCGCTGGCGATGCTCTGGTCGTACTTTTCGACGGGGCATGTTGCGCTGTCATGGGGGAAAGCAATGGGCTATGGGGTAAGAAAAGCTTCCGACCTGTGCATGTAAAGATCTCAAGCGCTGGAAACTTGCTACGTCTTTCTTGAAGCACAGAATTGCGGGGAACCATCATTAGCCTGTGGAGTGGTCACTGACAAATGCGAGGCGATGATAAGGTGGTACGGAGAGATACGCAGGCGGCTTAAGCCTGGATTAGGGTGCTACGAGCCAATGATCTGGAGCGGATATAGGCCATGGCGAAGAAACCTGGCGCTCCAAAGATGGTCCATGATAGCGGCACTGGCTTTGGGCCGCTAATGTTGGTAGCTAAGTTAAGTGAGCTGCGCCCGGTTGTCTATTTCCGGCTTCCACAAGGTCCGCCCTGCAAAAAGACACGATACTATCTGATTATCGGGTGTAGATAAAGCAGGCACTGAAGAAATGTTGGTGAATAGAAACACCTAGGTGCAAGACACTCTACTTTGAAGCATGCGTTTGGAGAAGTCCCAGACATCCGTTATCACGGATCCTGTGATGCTACAAGGGGCTCGGTCCGAGACCCTTGTCGATAAGAGAACTTGAACTATTTGGGGCTAGCTGTGATGTTGTGCGAGAGGTGCTGATCTCAGCGATGGTGTTGTATCCAATGAAGTCCGCATCATTATCAACGCCGCGATAACGATGGTACTGCTACTACTCCGAACTAGGTCTTGAGTGCAGCAGGTGCATTAGCCGACACAAGGGGACACCATTGATGGACATCTCCGTAGAGGTCCAGTTCAATTAAATAGCAGAAGAAAAGTTGCTTAATGTGGACCTCTTACCCTGTAACTGCCGAGTCAAAATCATCATCTTTGCACACGTCTCCCACAAGTTTATTGCTACGGCAAGTCATTCGGAAATCATGGATAGTGTCTTTGCCAGAATTGCACAGGATACTTCCAAGTTCGAACTAGGCGACGAAGAGGTGAGCAGGTAAACCAGCTGTCAGCGCATGTTAGAGAAATTAATACTGCCCAATTCATAGATTTGGCGTGAGCTCTACGAACCTTTCCATCAAAAAGAGGCGCCGAATGTAGCTGTCAACAGAGACGAGCGATATGGACCAGCTGAACGGAATCTTCTCGACGTTTTTTCGCCACTTGATGATACAACAGTAGGCAAGCCCGTCCTATTGTTCGTGCATGGAGGTGGGTTTTTCTCAGGAGACAAGGGTTGGAGTGAAAAGGTAGTGTGAGCCAACTCATTCACCAATCGATTGGATGCTCACGAATAACAAGTGCTGGGCCAATATCGGCAACTTTTTTGCCCAGCAGGGGATAGTTGTGGTGGTGGCTAATCACCAGCTGGTCTATTATAACAAGGCTGATGAGACCGATGGTGTCGGAGCGAACCCATCAGCTCAGTATCCAGCAGGGGCAGACGACATACAGCTTGTCCGAGAGTGGATCTATCAGAACATCTCGCACAAGAAATATGGCCAAGGATCCCCTGAAAATGTTGTATTGATGGGCCACTCATCTGGTGGTGCTCACATCGCCATGAATCTCTACGCAAAAGGTAAGAGTGACATGTGCGAAAGAACATCTAATGGTTTGAACTAAACGTCAGAACTAGGCGGCACTCAAGGAACTGTTTTCCCTCCTGTGGCTGGTGTCATTTATTTGAGCGTTCCATTCTGGTATGACAGGGAAAGGCCTATTCGGCAAAAGATCTTGCGACGTTATTACGGAAGTGATGCCGAGGATGTCTGGGGTGTAAGTACTTCGCACGATTGACTGTGATAGATGTAGAGAATCTGACTATCTCAGCCCCGGTCGGCCCTAGGGCTATTCCGACAGCTTCCTGAAGATTCACCATTACTGTAATCTCACACTGGCCTTTATGACCTCTACAGAACTGACGATTGCCTCCAGTGACTCAAGCAAGGTTCCAGTCTACATTGGAACTGTAAAATGGGAGGTGTATGTTCCACTAAATATCCCACGATCTGGCCTCACTGATTTAATTGTGTGTTCCATAGCAAGGAGGCTTGCGATGGCGCCATCGACTTCTTCAATGCTTACCGTGCAAAGAGCACGCCCGCAGGCACATTGCCAATCTTTCACGTGCTTAATAAGCATAATCATCTAAGGTACGGCCACTAGGGAAGAGACATTGTCTGCAGCCATTAATTCCATGAAAAGCAACGTGTTATCCATCGGCACGGAAGACTCTGTCCAAGCAGAAAAGCTTTTGGAGTTCATCCGGTCGTGCACTCATAGCAGGGACTCTAATAGTAAGCGATGAGGCTTCCTCTGATCCTCTGAATTAGGGAAATCAAGGGCGAGGGGCTAGGAGTTAACAATATCTCCAGCAGTAGTCGAATCTCAGTTTTCGAGGATAAAGGGCCGGCTTTAATGGGGCTTGCTAGCGATAGCTATGGTGCGGCTATGACTCAGGGTACTGTAAAACAGAACTGCGCATTTACGTTATCAAGTTCAACAGAGCACAATGAGTAAATGGGGGGAGCTGTCATTGATATAATCTCCACAAGTAGCGGCCATGACTTTTGGGCCAGAGACCCGGTGCATCGCCCTTCCACGATACTACAGCTACGTTATGGCAAAATAGGGTAAATGATTAGAGGCATTCTAAGGCAAATAATTGAACACCGGAGCGAATTTGAGACAAAATGAGATACGGAGGTGTATTCTACGCTTTGATTTAATCACGAGGCCAGGAAAATGATTCAGAAACGACACGACTTCTAGATGACCAGGTAGTGTGGGTTTCCAAAGCGGAGAGATGACGGATGGGTAAGTGAACTTAATTATACGAACGCCTTCGGCATTGAGGACTGAACGAAGCACTTTGAATGATAAGTAACTGTGACGACTTCTTCAAGGTCTCACTATGACTAAATACCAGGACTACACATATTCCAAGCACTTAATAACAGTTGATTTGAATAAAGGCAGGGATCCACGGCATCCTTGATCTTGAATAAAGACTAAATAGGGTACCTGAAGGATCGAATCTTGAAGTCCGTCAAATCGGCAAACTCCTCATTTTCAATAGTGTCATGGACAATACCATCTAAGAAAAGGTAAGCAGACCACTCAGTAAACTGGCATAAGGGAGAATAAATACTTTGGGCATCGAGAGCATCCTGCTTATCTCTCTTTCTGTTCCAATGAGTATGGATAAGGCCCATGGATCCGAGAAGAATAAGGCATAGGATGAGAAATGCAAGCATCGTATACTTGGCAATCTACGCTCTAGCGGTTAGTCATACATACGGATTTGATACGAGAGAGAGGAGCTTGCATAATAATCAGGGGCATCAGATTTCCGATATGTCTGCGGCCCGATGATATTGCCGACTGTGTACCCAAGCTGGTATGAAGCACCAAAGGCCAATTTTTTAGTCGACCCACCAACGCCAGCGGTCATGAAGGTAATGATAAAAAGAACACAGATGGGAACTTGGAATTGTCAGCCAATTCACAAAAAGCCCTGTTGATGGATTTTAGCGTTGGACCTACATTGCATGGTGAGAATGTAACCACCATATCTGGCAGTATGGTTGGAGGGCGAGATTGTCAACATCATGACGACACCGACACAGGACAGCACCAAGATGTACATTCCTGCTATTGTTCGGTTTGTATACTTGGCAACGACCAGGGCGACGAGTGTGCCAATCACGGCTGCGAAGCCGGGGGCCATGCTTAGGAGTGTCGTTTGCTCGGGAGTGAATCCAAACGCAGAAATAATTGAAGGCCCTGGATGTCATTTTCAGTAGACGGTTGGATTCACTAAAGACAAGTTCACTTACCGAAGACGGTTATCCCACCATTGGGCAAACCGGTAGATACTAACAAGAGAAAGATGAGGTAGAATCGAGGGTCACAAAAGGCTTCAAACAGCTGCGACTTGTTGAACTTCCAGACCTCAGTGCCAGTTCTATTGTCTCTGCATCTTTCAAGCGCAATGGTCTTTTCCTCTTCCGTGAGCCACTTCGCGTCAGTAGGCGATGCGGCCAGAAACAGCCACAAGATAACGCCCAGCGCAACTGTTAGTCCTCCTTCGAAGAGGAAGAGCGCCTGCCACCGAAACGTCTTCGCGTGCCAAATTAGCCACGCAAAGAAGCCTCCAAAGACATTTCCCCAGCCAGAGCTCGTATACCAGATGGCGACGCGGGAGATTTGTTCCTCCTTGGTGTACCAAGAACCGAGAATGTAGATGACGATTGGCGCGGTGCACACCTCGATGAAGCCAAGCAGAAATCGCACAACGGCCAGGGTGGCAAAGTCGTGACATACGGCGTGCATCATGACGATCACCCCCCATATGATGACCATGACGGAGAAGAACTTGGCGAGGGGGATCCGCTGCATGAGGAATGTGACGGGGATTTCTCCGGCAAGATATCCGAAGCTGTGAGGATCAAGGTTAGTGATGTACCAAGTTATTCGGTAGTGGCTGACATACTAGACAATTGATCCAAGCCAAGAATACTCGCTGGCGGAGAGGTGAGCCTCTTCCTTGATTCCCATGATGTTGGCGAAAGAAAGACTGTTCTTGTCCAAGAGCATAAGGACATAGACGGTCAGGACCATTGGGATAATCCTCTGATCGATCTTTCGCAACACTCGTTTTGCCTCGGGAGAATTGGCATCGAATGCAACATGGTGCGTCGCGAGCAAGGCCAAAGCCTTGTCCTTTTTGGCACCTTGATGGGTTTCAATAATCTTTTCAGTGTAACCGTCCGCGACAGACGCGGTTCGCTGGTTGGAGTTGTGGTTAGCCAAGTCTGGGAGCAACGCAATGGGCGGAAGCAATACCTCCAAGTCAAGAGCAAGCGCCACATCCGCTTTCTCTTTCTGTGTTGCCATTTTCTTGGGTGTCGACTTGTAAAAATGAGGCGATGGGGGAAACAACTGAAAAAGAAGAACGCGCCGTCGTACTTTTATACCGCAATTGAGCGCGGCCAGTCAGGGTTCGTTGAAGATGAGATGGCTGAGAGACGCTGTATTCTTCAGGCTGCGGATAGCGATCTCGAGTCTCGGTTCTCAATGCTATGGCCTGGCGTCGTTGATTCGTCTACACCGAACAAGCCTGCCATTGCACATGTTTCTGGCGTGTGATAAGCAAGAGCATGAATTGGCAACCAGGTGACAGGCGAGATAGGCACTCATCCATGCTCCTCACATCCATACTCCACTAACAAGCAGCCGTCCTGACTCGCCACGGTTGAGACCCCGCAATGATGGATCACGATAATGATGCCGGGGCTCGCATCCGTGTGATACCGATAAACCAGGGGCTCGGTCCGGGTCCCTTGGCATCGAAACTAGCCTGGGAATATCGCTCAACGTGTGCCATAGCTTCGCGTACCCCAAGATTACCGGCCTTGGCTTCGTTTAGCGTTATCAATGCCTTGTGTACGATTGGCCGACTCCTCATGAGGACGATGTGGCTAGCTACGAGATTCAGATCAGATTCGACAATGATCGACCCGAAAGTACAGAGCCGATGCAAGTATTGCTTTTTCGCCGATTACGATGCGTTCTCAAGGCGGCTGTGACCCCGGGCCGACGCCCATTCAAGACAACCCCGTACCGTACCGAGTCACCTTAAGAATTGCTATCGGTAATAAAGCTTTGGATATGGGCATGGCGAGACCGAGATCTTTTTATTTTCTCTTGATTAAGCCGTTTGATTGGTAGACAGCTGCCCGATTCCGGACATGGTCACAAGGTCTGTTGGTTCCCATCCCGATATTCCAAAAGCCATTCTAACCCCTCTAGATTGGAAGTCAGTAGACACAAGACAAGAGATAGCTGTTGGGTTATTATCAAAGACTGTGCATACGACGTTACGGAATTTATGGACTTGCATCCGGGAGGGCACCATATCATTCTCAAGCACGCTGGGCGAGACGCTACAGACGCTTTCGAGTCATTTCATTCAGAGGATATATTGCACAAGCATATCGGATCGAAGTAGGTCACAACAGTATCAGTGCAATTATTTTTATGGCTGACGACTGGTTCTTTCATATCACAGGCAAACAATTGGACGAGTTATTGGTGCAATGGCTCCACCTGCAATCCCTAAAGACGAACCTGGGGCTGTGAAGCAAAAAGGTCCCCAGCTCTTCTCAATTTTGAATATTGTCGACTTTGAGGAGGCAGCCTCTCAGGTTTTGCCTCCAAAAGCCTTTGCTTGTGAGTTGCGTCGATACATGGAGATCTTTTAATTGCTCATGGACTGTCTAGTTTTCAAATCCGGTGCCGATGACGAAAAGACCACCGCATGGAACCAGATATCATGGCAAGCAATTAGATTCCGGCCGCGTGTTCTGCAGCCTATAGAGGCCGTTGACACCTCTACACAATTGCTTGGGACCACATTTTCTGCTCCATTTTTCATTAGTCCGGCTGGCGGCGGAAAACTTGCTAATCCAACGGGCGAGGTTCTCATGACAAAAGCAGCTGCGAATGAAGGCGTCCTCCAATGGGTCTGCAATAATGCAGGCTGTAGCCAAAAGCAGATGGCAGACGCCCGCGGACAGAATCAAACCCTGTATTGGCAGATCTATGCGATGAGAGATCTGTCAATTACGGAGCGCGAGATCCGACAAGCAATTGCTGCTGGGTACAAGGGCTTTGCTTTGACGGTTGATGCAATTCAAGTTGGGAAGCGGGAGAGAGACATGCGATTAAACATTGCCGAATCTGTGGTGAGTAGGGATACACCGAAGAGCAGGATCATATTAAATCTCCATTTAGCCATCCGGAAACGACGACGAGGATAGAGACCTGGGTTTATCTGGCGGGATTGCCGTAACACGCCCGTCAGACACGCCGAGCACTTCCATGTCAATTATCACTAACGTTGAGCAGGCATGTCTACTCAAAGTTCGACTGGGTTTCAGCTGTAAAATGGCTTCGAGAGATTACAGATCTACCCATTGCAATAAAGGGAATCCAATGCTGGGAAGATGCCGCTCTGTGCATGGAACACGGCGTCCATCCCTGGCTATCCAATCATGGTGGTCGCCAGTTGGAAGGCGCACCCGCAGCACTCGAAACGCTGTTGGAAATAAGACAACATTGTCCAGAAGTTCTCGACAAATGCGAAGTTATGGTGGACGGCGGTATCACGAGGGGAACTGACATCGTGAAAGCACTTGCGCTTGGCGCCAAGGGGGTCGGACTCGGCCGCGCTTTTCTTTACGCGCTGGCTTTTGGCGAACCAGGAGTCCGTCGAGCTATTCGCATCTTAAAACAAGAGGTGGAGACTGCGATGGCTCTTTTGGGTGTTTCATCGATCGATCAGCTGAACCCGTCATATGTAAGTCTTTGACCATCACTCTACTGAGGGCATGGTGAGATATTAACAAAACATAGGTTGACTCATCAGGACTATATCTCGCTGCCGCAGTTGCAAGAGCGCGCTTGTGATGGTTTTTATTGTTATATGTCTAGTGACAAAGATTGAAGATAGCGTGTCGCCAAACCCGGCAGCCCGATAGAGATGTATGCATGATAATTCACGAAACCGTTTGAGGCTTTGGAGAATGTACCGAAACTTTTATCGGATGATACTAAGTAGAACTAGAGATTCAAGAAAATACGTATGACATATCGCTTCTTATCTCATTCCGCCTCCACTGGACCCGACAGCAATAAATGTCTCGGGTCATATATAGACCATCCTACAATCTTCGAGAGGAACCCTGATACACCTAACATCTCAAGGCCACCTCGGGCTGTAACCATCCTAATAATCCCAATGCTGTGGGTGACATATGCATCCATGTCTCCTTCAAAATACTATTGTTGTCTTTAGTTTTCCCGTTACGCATCTCGGGGAGTCAATGGGAGATCACATACCGATTCGGACGCCATGATCAAGGCAAGGGCGATGGTTGCATCATTCGCCACGGCCTGTGTTGCAATCGCATCTTTCGCCATGCTTAGGCACGTGAGCCGATACTGTAGCTTCTTTATGGAAAACTTCTTCGTGTTGTCGTTGCTCGTGTTGGCGGCGTAATTGCGGCAAGCAACGTGGAAGGCGGCGGCCATCAGGCAGGGCTGGGTCATCATGAATGGCACCCAAATTTCTCTCATCGAGGCTGTGAATACGGCGTCGTCTTCTTTGTGATGGCATGCCTTGTAGCCATTCAGGATAACGTAGTTCATGTCTTTGTAGAGGGTCAAGAGAATGAGCTTCTGAACGGACGGGGTAGGGGAGATGCCACGGGAATTAGACGGGCAGAGAGGATGAGGGTTCACGTACAAAAGTCAAAAAGGTAATCCTCTTCGTCGGAAAGGGGCCTTGCGAATCCCTGATAGCAGTCCTTGCGACTGCCTCCGATCATTTGTATTGGAGTGGAATCATCAGTATTCCGCCAGCTGGTGGACCTTGGAATCAATCCCAGTTCTTTTGGCTTTGGAGCAAGCGCACGATCGCCAGTCTTCATCACGAGACGTTTATGAGCATTCCATGGTGTTAGAATATTGTGTGTATCCTCATCTTCTTCTTCTTCCCCGTGATGGTGTCTGATCTGCGCTCGAGAACAGATGGGCTGACTCGCCGAGTAGATTTTGGGAAGAGATCTGGATTGCTGATTGTGGTGCTGCTTCCGTTCCCGTTGCAGAGCCCGCGAATGCTTTGCCACGTGGGATCTGATGAGTGTGAGACTGTTTTTGCTGGTGCTCTCGTCTGGATGTATGGTGTTGATGAACTGGATCTTTCCGGGCTGCGGCCGATGTTGCTTGTTGGTAGATCGACGGCTGGATTGCCTACCACGCTGCTTCTTCCCAACCACCGTCGTTTGCTGAGTTTCTAACGACGGGGTTTCTTCCGTGCTCGCCATTTGAAGTTTGATCGATGAATTTCAAGAGTAGAATTAAGCAAGTAAAAGGTAGACTTCCGGCTCTTCTGGTGTGCAGCTGATTTCGGTTGGGGCGAGAAGATAAAATATGGGTTCAAATGAAGGGCGGCGTGCTAATTAAATACTTACAAAATGCCCCGAGCGTGGCCAAATTGGCGCTTGCAGGTAATCTGACTCAGCTTGCAACCCTCCCATCACGCTGAGACTATTGGTCGAGAAGGAAAACGAAATGAACTTTGTCGTAGTGCATTAAACACAGAGTGATTGATATCAGGGCGCTGTTATGGCCTGTTGGACTAATTTACAAGCTTGCCCAGAGGCCGAATAATATCCAACTCTCCTGCGCCCGGTACCATGCATCCCCGCCATTTCGTCACTGCAACTTATTATGCTTCACGATGAAATCCATCGTCTCTCCAATCGTGGTTTCCAAGCTGATCCAGTCACGGCCAGCCCACTTCTGCATCAAGCTCGGAGCGATGTCGTTCTCGATCTTGTACACCAAGGTGGGATCGCCCGTGAGAAAGTTGTCGACAAACTTGCGGTTCGGGTACGCCTTGCGCAAGATCTCGAGACAGTCGTTCCAATTGAACGACTTTGCAAGTACCTGGATGCGTCGGCCTTCGACATTCGGATCGAGTGCGGCGGCAACATGCATCACAGCTACGTCGGTGACGTGCGAGTAGTACACTACATGAAACAGAAAATGGTTAGCCAGTCCTTTGTCTTGCTTCATTTGCCCTCACTGCACTGCTCCGGCTCTCACGAGGGGACGTTCAAAATGGGGAAACTCACGCGCGGGGGTTCCTTGCAATGCCGCTGTATTGCCAAGGTACAGCTGTTCCAGCAGCTGAGGCGGGATAGACCGAAGGTGTTTATCGATCCGAATGTCTCCCAAGATGGAGCAAGGGCTGACCGAGTTGACAACCCAGGGTAGCTTCTCGTCCTTGACAAACTTCCACACTGCCTTCTCTGCTTCGACCTTGGAAGCGCAGTACACGGGGATGATTCGGTCAGCCTCGTATGGCGGCGGAGCCCAGGCAGCCTGCAAAGCCGCCTCGTTCCACGTGTCGAGATTCGTGATGGTCTCCGTGACGTCTGGCGTCGGTATCGCTGCGGCGAAGAAGGTGGAGGTAAAGACGAACCGCTTCACAGAGGGCTCGCGCGCTGCAGATCGGCACACGGTCAGCGCCGCCTCGACGGTCGCAGGGATTCCGATGTTGGGATCTGCCACCAAGTCGGTGATGATGGCGACGTGGATCACCGCTGACACGCCCTTGACGGCATTGTCGAAGGCGTTGGGGATGCTCGTGTCGGCAACGACGAGCTCAACGTCGCCGCGTTTCGCGTACGGTGAAACGAAGGCATCATCCAGAAGCCACTGACCAGAGGATAGATCGCGGACAGTTCCGCGTACCTTGAACCCTCGCTTCAGCAGCTCCATGACGACGTGGCTCCCCGTGTAGCCATTTGCAGCGGTCACCAGGACCCATGAGCCCTTGGGGATAGCGGTATTGTTGTCGGCCATGGTAGTAGGTTTTGTGTGTGAAATAGAAATTGAGCTGATGATTCAGGAATGGGTTCTCTGGAGAATAAGAAGTTTTCGGTTACAGAGCAATGCTTTTACTTTATTTTATACTCGCAGTCTGCTGAGTGGCGGGTTGCACCCATCAACGTCAACTTGTATTATAAACACGGAATGACGATTCGCCAATCATCGTCGGACTCTCTTCTTTGAGCAAATTCCCGATTGAGAATGTATTGTATTAATATCAAGGCACTAGTTATTTAATTCATGTTGGTGTATTTGATATCTAATCCGAAGGTCTGTATCTTACCGCTGAGGCGAAGGGATAACCGGTACTCACAACGCCTGCTGACCTGCTGAGACATCCCTGCGTTCAAACCACGTACTGACCAATTAGAAGGTGCGTGCATCAACGAGCAAATTCCTGTCTGGGTCTAGGGCTGACATCTGCTGTGGAGGAGTGAGCCCGTTAGTTCCGACACACGCCATTATTGGCACCAAGGTTGCAAGGACCACGAGCAAATGCAAGAATGCCAAAGCCACTGAATGGGGACAGCCAGTAAGTGAAAAGATTGTCCCCAAATTTTCCACAGGCGCCAGCCACTAAATGTCACCCTATCCACTCTGACGATGACGGAAACTTGTGAAGGTGACGTGCTGCTGACGTTGAAGCCGTGATTGCCGACCATGTTCATGTTCGCCACTGGGGTTGTCCTATGGTAATGCATAAGCAGAATGATAAAGACCAGGAATTGAATTCCAGAGATCCAATGTATGAGACCTGGAGAATATTTTTCTACATAACGTCAATTGCTACCCTACGTCTTCAGTCCATTGGTCTGCTCGCAGTACATCTTGAGGGCCGGTCGTAGCCTCGAGCCCTAATACACCAATTCGGTCCCCATTGTTCTTTAGACGGTTCCCACGGTAGCGCTTGCTTGGTCCTTTTTGAAGTTATGCCTATAAGCTCGGTTAGATGGGATGAACCAAGTTAAGACCGATGCAAGGCCTTACCCGAACTGCGATTCAGTTTTTCCGAGGAAATAATCACCACAGGTGACGGGGGGGCTGCAAAAAATAAGTTAGTTGACATTAATCGAACCGAAGTGTGTCGGCAGAAACATACTACTTCTTCAATGGACCCTGCATCACCACGTTCTTCCTGCCCGTGTTGAAATAGGCAATGGAATATCGGTCAGGACTCTTCCCCGTGTCCTTTGCACGAACGCGATGGAAGTTAGCTTTGAGGCGGTCGTCGGACCAAGCCACTGCAAATTCATGTCAATGTCATCAATCGTAAAAGTTGGAATTTCTTGGGCTCACTAAGCATATCGCCGATATTGACCACGATAGGCCCTGTCTTGGCGGGCAGAGGCTTGAAGACATCCCCGATTGCATGGTCGTGATGACTCTCTCGACCAGGACAGATCTCTAGCCCATCTTCTCCATCCCGCTGGAAGAGTAGTGTAAGACATCCAACGTCGGTGTGGTTACCAGCTCTCCACGTCCCGGCCGCATTTTCGGACGCCATGTAATGAATCATGCGCAGTTGGGTGAGATTGTCAGGCGCGGTGACGTCCATTGCCTTGATAAAGTGGTCTTCGGGGAATCCAAGACCGATGGAAAAGCAGGTCACTAAAAAGTTGCGGCATTTATAAGATTGACGAAATTATCATTGTTGGCATCTGGGGAAACGCACAAACTTTCTCGGAGATGGCTTCACACTTGGACATGAAATTCTTGGTAGTGACCTTGAAGTTGGGCAGCTCCTCATCGCTGGGCCATTTCGAGTTGCGCTGGAGCCAAAACGACTCCTTCTGGTCAGGGAGACCAGTGCTCGGACGGATTTGCGACTGGAAATTGACATTAATTTTGGAACTCCAAGCCTGGTCAGACGGAGGGAAATGTTTTTGTCGAGGCCTTGCCCATGAATTATTTCTTACCTTGTACTCCCATCCATTGTTGGTCTTGATGTCGTGGGGAATCCTACCTTTGACCTCTTGCGGCAAGTTGAAATACTCGCGCGAAAGCGCAAATTGAGCATTGATTTCCTCAATGCTAATGCCGTGGTCTACGAGAGTGAAGAACCCGGCCGTCTCGGCCGCCGCGAGTAATTCTTTGATGATCTCATCCCTCCGGGACTCGAAGTCTGCACAACGATGAGCTTCTTGGCTACAGCAAGGATCTTTAGAACGGTCATACTCTTGAGGGAGATGGCTGGCACGGGGGGCTTGACGTCGTCCATGTTGATAAGCTCTTGTAGGACAGGTGGAGTGAAGGCAGGTGTGGATGATTGGAATCGATATCGGTACGGTAGATGGCTGCTGAATGGTTATCCGGGATTGAAGTGCCCAAGTAAATATAGACATGAAGCTCGAGGCACTTACGCCGCCAATTTCCGGCTGCTGTTCGCATTGGAGATTCAGATCCAAAATGGTTATCTCAGCTGCCAGTATCAGGTGTAAGTCCCGGTAGGTGCTCGATCCGAGACCAGCGTGAGCCGAGCAACAATTAACATCAAGGGGCGCGGTCCGAGGCGCCGAGATCGTCGGTAGACTTGGTGCACCGCCGGAATCCACTATTGCTACGGTAGTCTCGGCGTGTTGCAGCGCTAATCTACCAGGTTATCTCGTCCCTTGCCTCTTGCGGATCGGCATGTAGTGTATCAGTCAGCCAAACACCTGTAACAGACACTTATATGCTAATTTGTAGTATGCACGGCTGTGTTCCCAAGGAGCTTGCCAATTAGACGCTGTACTTGGCCATGGAAGCTCCCGGCAAGAGTTAAAGGCTGCCAGCACCAACACCTTTCCCAGTCACTTTATCACAACATCAATCACATGTTGCAAACCCAAAAGCAATGAATCATTGGCGACAGGGATTTCTTTCTCTGCTACGTGATGACGTCAGCTTGTCTTGGGCCGACATCCCAATGTTGGCTTGCAGTTACATCTCCGGCCTCATCGACAGCGTAGCTTTCAATGCTACATCAGTCTTCGTATCTATGCAAACAGGTACTTGTCCATCCAAGGCCACGCACTTTTATCTGCTAACGGTATTATGACCTCAGGAAACACCATCTTTCTTGCCCTCGGTGCCGCCAACCTTCCATCAGGAGAGTCGCTTATGTGGGTGGGCGCTCTCGTCTCTCTCTGCGCCTTTTGGCTAGGCTGTTACTTCTTTTCTAGCAGCCGATACTTCTATCCTCGGCGGAAAATAACCCTCTCAATTTGCTTCTTATTGCAGGCAATCCTCATATTCATTGCGGCACTGTTGGGCAAATGGGCATTGCCCCGGCCTTCAGCTACTCGCTTCTTGAATCGAACTCTCATCAACAGGCCACGGAAGAGCAGGCCAGTGAGAGAAAGGCGGTTGGTCTTGGGCTTGATCTCGTCGTTGTGGCTCTCTTAGCATTCCAGTCCAGTGGTCAAATTGTCCTCAGTCGCGTACTGGGCTTCAACGAAATCCCTACCAATGTGGTGACTTCATTGTACTGTGATTTGCTGTCAGATCATAATCTGTTTGCACCCCTAACAGCTAATGTCAAGCGCAACCGGCGTGTGGTGGCTGTGGTTTTGCTACTGGTCGGCGGTATCTCCGGAGGCTGGCTCCAACGAAGGCAAGCTGGCATAGCTGGGTGTCTCTGGATAGCTGGGTTTATTAAACTAGGGATTGCATTTGGTTGGCTTGGGTGGAGAGGTCAAAAGTCATAACCAAGTATATGAACGCCTGCATCTTAGTAAATCTGCTCTTACTTCTCAATACTGGAATCTTATATACAACTAAGCCGCTACAACATGTATGTTGATAGATTTCGCTATGAATTGACGCGGATTAGATTGTGGATAAACTCTTTATCCTTTAGCGGGTTGCATTGGCCGGCCGTTCAGCTTCTCTTAAAGATTCTAACTAGACTAAATTTCGACCTTCTTTTTCCCGACTTTTTGTCGAAAACATTGGGACTGTGGACTAGCAACCGGGCCTGAAGATTGATGCCTAGGTGGCTCCTACATAGTTTACCTGAAGAAACTCATAGCTTCATTCACACTACAAAGCTCTTGGGCAAGAGTGTTGGTTCCAGATGGATCGTGAGCTCATCAAACTACCGTAAGTGAGCGGTGAAGATGCAGGAGAGGTCTTACATCTCCTTGCAGATGATTAGCGCCCGATGCAATTGCGCCCCCCTCGTTCTAGGCATTGTGGCGCGGGCTGGAGGATGCAGGGGGCCAGCTATCCACCAGTAGCATAACGACAGCGCAGCACAAATGTTGCTTACACACCTAAAATACCCGGTTGATTTCTTGCACATGTCTTGTGGCATCGTATACGAAGCTGCGGCTGATGAATCCTACCATGTGCTGCCCGTGAGACATGGTCTGGCGAAAGGCAGAGGATATATTGAACAGTAACTACTTAGCCAAGGCAGAATCTCGATGTAGACGACATGTACTGTGACGCACCAACGCAGTACCTAAAATAGTTCTGCGTATCACTTCCAGCAGTTTGTTTCGCACATAGCCTCTGCACTAATTGGCTGAGCAACGTGTAGCAACCATATCAGATGCACATTTCGTTTCGGATGAGGATTCATTTTGGCCATGTCTAGGCTGAATATCCAAGGTGCAGCATATGTGACTAGAAGGATTTGCGGCTGTGGGCACAAGCCCCTCCTCACAAACCGAAGCGGCCAAGCCTGATCTGCGCATTGCAGGCGCCACAATCACAATATGATGGCCTGATGGGAATTAAATGCCTCTGTGGCCTTTTTTGGGAAACCTAGCCATCTACTCTTCCCATTTCATTTAACATCACTATTGATCTCCCTTGAGCTGGGATTTCAGCATGTTTCTCACCAACAACGACCATGAGATGCAAAGGCTACGGCCTAGCCCAGATCCATGGTCACAAGAGGTGTGTCGATCCATAATTATCTTTGTTCTAGTCTCTAATTTTGCTCAGAATACTGCATCTACCAAGTCCCAAGAGACCATGACCTCCACACGAGTAGGATCGGCAACAAATGATGCCATCTCTGTAGGTACCCACACGAGAAGGACGGCCAACGAGAATCCACTGGAGAGCCGCTCAATTCCTGACCGATCGTCACAAAATTCAACCACACGTGCCTCCGAGGGAGTCGACGCGTCGGATAGAAACTCTATCAGATCTCAGCCATCGCCACCGAGGCAACACTCCCTCATACGACAAATTCAGGTGGCTGTGGGTCCCTGGGCCCCGGGGAGATACTTCAAGACTTTCAGCGACAGGGAGCATTCAAAACAGGTCTGCAGCAACAGTAAACTATCAGCCCTGCGTCATTTTGCCTTTTTTCACCTTCCGGCGATATCGATCACGTTATCACTCCTTGGCTTTTATTTGGGACACTTGCGTTGGGTCCCTCCACACCCCACTGCCGACGAAATAAGTGCTCTCCAGTTTGCCGCAAAGGCACACGAGTCTCTTATACTGATGTCTCTCACCGACATACTGTTACATAGAATCTGCTACGGCCTCATTCTCGATGACGGTGTCCCCCTTGGCTTTCTTTCTTCTGTCTTCAACATGGGTTCTCCAGTACAATACCTGATGAGCTGGGAGTTTTGGGCCGCACTGCTGAATCCCACCGCGAATCGCAAATTTCATGGCATTACGGGCGGTGTGATTGTCTTTATTTCCTTGTTGGGAATCGCAGCCAGCCCGTTCTCGGCCACAGCAATGATTCCTCGCCAAGGATGGTGGTTCGATACAGGAAGTGAACGTCTGTCGATAGAGCACAGAGGAACTTATTACATCCGGGGAAACCCTTTCAGAATGAATTTCGACGACAAGGACGTTTTTCGGGGCCTAAAGAACTGGTGCAGTCTACAGTCATCACGGAACGTCAGTTGCTGGGATTTGAACCTTGAGGCTATGGTCCGAAGTCTCGAGTCTGTTGTCCTCGACCCGCCCATCATCCCACGACAAGAAAACGTCACTTATACCCTTTACGGCGCTCCGAAACAGGAGCGACCCATTTCGATCTCTAAGACAGGCGGAAATATTGACGTCGCTATTGCGACATGTCCAATGGTGTGCATATCCGATGCATTCAACTGGGATCACATAAGGGTACGCGAGACTCCAGATGACGATTTGCTCGTTAAATCCCAGCAAAAGACTGCTTCCGGAATACATGATTGGAAACAACCTGTAGTTGGGGTGCACTGCTCCAGAACGCCTTATGCCGATAGAGGGGCCAATTTCAGCTTTGTCAATGGTTTCTTCGATAAACTCGACGTGGAACTCGATTCAGAGACTTTGAAAAATTACCTCCGGACAAATGACGACGACCAGCACGATTATTTTGGTCCTTGGAAGCCGCAGCACATAAATAGCTCCTTGATCAGTGGAGCAATCTTATTTTCAGACGAGTTGATATCCAATAATATCAGCATGGAGCTTTGTCTCATCTCGGCTCACTGGGCTGAGGCGGAGGTATGGTTGGACCGGCAAAGCTCTGGCGCCACTCAAAGCAATTTTGGAGTTTCAACTGAAGATTTGGTGCAGTATTTACGCAAGACTTCCAATGCAGACCACCTCATCAAGACGAGTACTGGTTGGCTGGAAGGCATAGGTGTTCCCCGTGTTAACGCGAACAACATGGAGTTGCAATCTGCATATTCAGACGCATCGAAGTATTGTCGCACGACATTTCCCCAACTGGACAGTTCTTGTCGTTCCATCTTTCTTGCCCTACATGTGGCAGATGCGTTGGCACAGTCGGCAGATGTACAGTTGTATGTGAACAACTGGAACGACCCACCCGGCCAACAAGACACAGTCATCCACCACACGTATTATGCAGCTGCATATGCTTATGCCTTTCAGAATAGTACTGCTATTACCTTAGCATTCGTCGCACTGCTTCTCCATGTTTTTATTTCGCTACTACACATGGGATCAATTGTCTTTTCTAGGCAGTCATGGCACGGCTCAAGCTGGGACAGCTTTGGGAAATTATTAGTTCTTGCATTGCAGTCTAGGGCCTCGGATGAGCTGGAAAACGTGGGAGGAGGGGTTTCAAGTTCTCATACATGGAAGAAGCGGATAGTGGTACGAGAAGTTGGTGACAGGAGGCAGATACAGTTGATTGTGGGAGATGCCAAACAAGGGCAAAGACAAGGGTTGGCTGGAATCCTCGAGGATGGTGCGGAAGACTCACAAATAAGACTTGTGAAGACTGCGACAAAGTACAGCTAAACTATTCAAATTTTATATGAAATTTAGAGGCATTCAATTCATGACTATTCATTGGGCATTTTGCTGTAGGCCATACAATTAGGAAGGATGCCTGGCAGTTCCTCGCTCTCCAAACCCCAATTTGGCCTATAGCTAGCAGTCGTGATATGACGAACCATAAAAGCAGACAAAGAACCAAGCACGCAAGGGTAATGGGCTGTAAGGCTTCAACTCCAGCGCAATAGTTGCGGCGATGTAGTACAAAGCAACAATTCCCTCCGACTTGAAAATGCACCTAGTGACAAAGCCAATGCCGATTCGTCCGATCGTGATTTTGAGAAGCCACTGGTCGTAATGCTGAATGGGAGCATAGAACTGTGGCGGACGTTTCATGAATGTTGTAAGCACCATTTCGATATGTAGCACCATGATCCTTCCCAAAGACAAAGTTAGATAGAACCAGATCAATGGCAGCTGATACGTCCATAACTTAATACCGCATGAGCCATTGCCAACCGTCATTGAAAAGAAGCTGGCCAAAAGCGGCAACTAAGTCCCGACTAGGCCATAGAAACCATGCAACGTCCTCAGTAGCTCATTGGTATCATCCAGCCCGATGATGAAACAGCTCCATGATGAATTCTTAAAGCCTGCGCCGAGCCCGATGAATGCGTACGCAAGCACAGGGCGAAGAACGGTGGATGGAGGCATGCAAGTGTTTGACCTCATTTCCGGCTTTCCTAGACAAGAACGAAACTCTTCATCTCTAGGCTAGTTCCGTGCCAAGCATCAGTATGCAACTGCCCAACAGCCAGCCGCTGCGACAGATCTCCCTTTCGCTCCACCAGCAAGATATTCAGAGCCCACCAACGTTTGTGCTGGTAAATACTCGCATCAAAGACCTCCTCGTAGTATTCGTTAGCCGAGGGGTACTCCAGGGGCAGGTGGTCACGATAGCCGTCAACATCTGCTTGAATGACTTTGTCTTGGTCACTGCGTGAGAGTAGAACAAACTCATAAGTAGAATCTGGGCGAGGCTTCCATGAATTAAATCCCCTAAGCGTTCCGCAATGATGTCCTGCCGCATCATAGATCCAAAGTTGACCGCGTAAACTGTTGGTAAAAGAGTCTGAGAAGGGGCGCGACAATGTCGTGGACAATTCTGGCCGAGGCGATGAGATTGTGTATATCTCGACCCCTAGACTAAGGGCCTCAAAGACCAGTGCATAATTAGCAGAGCTCTCATTCGAGGCCACAAGTTCCAATGCCTCGGAAAGGGCTGGCGAATAATTGGTGCGAGTTTCTCTGAGATTGGGATCGTCTTGGATAATCTTGCGCACTCCAACCTTATCCGTGATCATGAAATCTCTCACTTCTGCCTTGAGCGTCACACGCTTTCCGACGTAAGAATCAATCCGCCAAGGATCCCAGTAAATGTCATCCTCCCAAGCCGTCCAGCACCAGGTAGGTGACTTGCAAGCTGAACCTAGCGACTCCCTTGGTCGTAGTTGGCTGGGCCACATCGGTGACCAGAGGAGTGCAAAATCGAAAAGGTTGTCCGGTAGAGCGCTCGCAAACTGCCATCCAAACGATTCCCTGATTGCGGAGAGGATGCCAACGAATGCATTTAGAGAATCGGACGGATATGTCAACGCCCGTCGACTGTACTGCTTGACCAGTGATTCGTAGACGTTGAACCTCAGTCTAGGGTCGTTGCTAACCTGCCGCTCTAGCACGTTCATGCTCCAGGATGACGGCTCTCCGGCCCCCGTTTCTTCACCGCCATACTCTGAGTGATGCGACTCAGAGCATTGCCAGTAAACTTGAGAGTCGGAGAAATATAAACGTTTCTTGGCGAGTATTCCTTCCTGGAATGTCCAAGCTCGGCTTCGCCATGTAGACGATTCCACTGTAGTCGCAAGGTTTCGCGGTTCGGCAAACAACATCAGGGATCCTAGCTGTACAGGTGACTGTGACGTGACGCGAGATCCGGCGACAACACCAGGGAGTGCACAGTTGGCGTCGGATCCAGCCAGGGCGACAACGGTCAATAAGGCCTGGCCGTAGATTCTATCCATATGTGGAACATAAAGCTCCTTGGCTTCGGGATCGTCTTGCACAATGCACAATGCATCAACCCACAGATAGGTCTCTCCAAGATCCGCTACAAAAGTAATGGCGTCATTTATCAGTTGAGGCAACTGGTCACGGACTTGTAAAAATGCACCATCTTGTTGGAGCTGCTGAAAGTTGCGCTTCACCGTTTTGAATTGCTTCGCTTTGCCCCAGACGTAGCTGAGAGCCAAGTACCGACAGTACCGGTCGCTTTTGAAGAGCCGCATTCGCTTGACATCGAGGAGCAGTAGAGGTAAAGAGTCGCTGTCAGAGCCGGGCGGATGGCACTTTGGACCATGACCAGTTGCACAATCATCCATCCAGCTCCTAATTAGGGAGTAGTTGAGTCGTTCAAGGAGCGGTGGCTCGACACTGTCAAGGCATTTGATCCGGCCGAGAACGGTGGAGTGTCCCCAAATTCCGTCTGGAAGAGTCTTAGACGTTGCGTGGAACCATACCTCGACTCTTCCTGGGGTCGAATTGCCGCTGAACCTACCGAGATAGCACGTCTCGATGGGGTACTTTCCCGGCTGCCAATAGCTCTTTGCGTGGACACTCAGTGCTTTGACAATGAGTTTGCATAGCGTACAATTCTCTTTCTTCAGGATATCCTGGAAATGTCCCATGGACGTGGTGACAGGGTCATTGTGAGAGAAATACTCGGCAATGTTGACTGCCCGGCAAGTATTGCAGAGATCATGAGACCCATCCATTGCCGCAATACCCTAGGTATTCAAAGTTGATGAGATATTTAAATGATAATGGGAACCCGCAATACAAATGAAGGCTGAAAGGGGAGGTTTATGCCTCATTGAGGTCCATGATTGAGGGGAAATGAGGCTGTTGGAGCTTGACTGCTTGCAACAGTCAGCATCCTCAGCACCCCTGTGTCACTTCCGCCCCACAAATTCAGGAAAAGATATTCAGAGGTATAGGCCCCGAAGGGATTGAACGGTTGTCAATTGATTGAGGAATAGAAGTTGACAGAACAACCAAATTCGGAAAAAATACACACAATTCTCAAACCAAACATTGACAATGTCTTGAAAGGCGCCGTGGCAATGACGAAGCATTGGCAAAATCCAAGATCACAACTGAGAGCGGCAAGGTAGACGCCGCAAAGATGGCGCTAGACATGGTCGCGAAGACTCTGGTGCGTTTGGTGTTGTTACGCAGAACCAAGAAAATTCACCATCACATCTCAGCCATTGCATGTGCAACGCAAACGCGGCGTGTGTCGAACCAGACTTACAAAGGCCATCACCAGAGGCCAACAGCGTCACTAGCCAAGACCCTACTTAGTCTGCTACTAATCTAACTTCTGTCTGCCCCCTAAGGTGAGCAAGTTGCCGGCACAAGGTCAAAAAACCACAGTTTTATCCACAGTTCAAGCATTTCCTACCCAATGCTACCACGACGACCAAATATCAAGCTTTTCGACCTGAAACTTGGTCTGCTACTGCTTGCGAAAACGACTATCCTGCATGGAGATTCGCTCTACATGAAGCCTTGATGGCTGGAAAAGATCCGCGGGTACTTTTTATTTTAGCTTGTTTGGGCGGAGATACTTCTTGAGGAAAGAGGAAGGCGACTAGCTTGCATGATGTTTAGGGAAAGAGTTTCTTGGGGAACAGTGAATAAGTTTTCAAGAAGAAATAGATCGTCGTACAATTATTCTTGCTGTATCTATCAATTGCAAAACGGTATGGGAGTAGAAGAACATTGGAAAGATGATGAAGTTATGGATCCCAGCAAGTGACCAGTAGACCTGGCTTAACGAGGAACCTACCCTAGACTGATATCCATTTCATCTTGTATATTTTATCCACTAACTGATCCGTTGCGTCCCTTTATAGACGTAAGGCAGTAATTAAAATAAATACAAGAAAATAAAATAAACCTACTCGCGTTTGGCTAGGGGAGTGTGCAGTGCTGACACGGTTAGTTGGGACGCCGCAGTGTCACCATTTGTTCCTTCACTGGAGCCCTTTGAGCGAGACGAGCAGCCAAGATCTCTCAAGATGCAGCTTGTATTTTTTAGCGAAAGCGTCCCTAGTTGTCTATTCTACGCACATGCCAACTGTAAAAAATAGAAGCTGTAGAAAATCTATTCGCTATATGCAGAACTAACAATGATCTTCTCTGCGGCTTTTGCTCACCCTCGTTTGCAATGTGGGTTGTATTGTAAGCGCGGGGCTAGTTGTACCTACGTCATCTGACAATGACATCCTGAATAGCGGCATTATCAGTCAATCCGCCGGGTATCATCACTTCAACCCAACAAAGAAAAGTCCAACAAGACTCACGATGTCCTCTCACGCCGTCTCGCGCATCCCCAAGATCCATCTCCTCTGCATGCAGGAGCACTTCGCCGACGCTTTCAAAGAGGCGAGCCGCTCTCGAAAACTGCCCGCGTCGGTGGAGGTCCAAATCCACGACTGCGCCCTCGCCCAGCTTCCGCCTTCTGTCCAGTTCGACGCCATCGTCTCGCCAGCCAATTCATACGGCCGTCTTGATGGCGCCTTTGACGACGCCATCTCGCGCGCGCTGTCTCCTCGCGACGACTACCTCGCCCTCACCCACGTCGTCCAAAAACGCCTCTACGAAACCCGTCGCGGCTTTGCGCCCCCAGGATCGTGCACGCTGGTCCATATCCCAAAGAGCTTCAAGGACCGTTCCCGCAATATCTGGGGTACGCGCTACGTTGCTCTCTGTCCGACCATGCGCATGCCCAACGACGTCCGCTGGGACCGCGAGGTCGTGTACGAGTGCATCTGGAGTCTCCTGTGCGAAGTAGACAACCACAACAAAATGATGGAAATGGGCCATCCCAGAGAATATGCAGAAACAATCCAAAACATTCTCATGACACCACTCGCTACTGGCGTGGGCCGTGTCAGTGCAACGACGTGGGCTAATCAGGCGGTACTGGCAATAAAGCATTTTGTCGAGGCGGCTGAGAATCCAGACAAATGGAGTGCGCTTGACTGGCAGGATTTCGGAAGGCCATGTGCCGAGGTTCAGCTTACATGGGAGAAGTGATTACTACGAACACTGCGTTAGCCCATGACAAAGTGTAGGAGTTGAGCACATCTTTAGCTATTTTGTTGATAAACCTATCCCAGGACCGACCATGCAAACATTGCCTTGCTACACCGTTGTACTGAAACCCTACTACGTTAGGTCCACAACATAATTTAAAATGTTGAAGATCAGGTCGTGGCAATGTTGTTAATTCAATCATCCCTCATGCTCTGCGACTTCTATCTTCATGGGATTGGCTTGACTAGTACATACATCTCTCCCCATGGGAACCTTTGCTTTGGAATTTTACCGCTCCACGCCTGCAGCAACCTGGCGTGTCATCTGAGCCTTGGTGCTGAGGAGGAAAAACGACATGATCAAAGTGACTGCTGAGAATGGGGTAATTGCATACCAAATGAATCGGTAACAGTCCGCAAGCCCAGACACGTATGTGGATTGGAACACTTCAAGAACCTTGCCTGTCACGCCTGGAATGCTTTGCAAGGCGTTGGTTTGTCCTGAAGCAACCATCGTCAAGAAGGTTTCAACCTGGTCAGTTGGCAATCCTGCAGCAACAACAGCCCTGCCGAGCTTCGGATACAAAGTATTAGTGACCTTGGAGTTGAAAATTTGGCCAAAAATAACAATTCCAATGCTGCCTCCAAGGGCTCGCACCGACGCCCCAAGCGTAAGGGCGGTGGCGATGTATTTGTTCGGAGTACAGAGGCTGATGACGACGGTAATAATGGCGGCTTGCGCTCCAACCCCACATCCAAGTAGAGCAGTCGGGAAGAACCAAGCGGCGAAGTTGATATGGGGTTCCATGACGGCCATCAATCCGCTCCCAATCAACAAAAGGACAAAGGATCCCACGACTAGACTCTTGGCCTCTTTGGTGATTCCCATGATGATACCACCGCCGAATCCGCCGACGATAGACATAGAGTTGAAGGGTATGTTGTATACTCCCGCCATGATGGCGTCTGTTGTGAAGAGGGCAGCAATCTCCTGCGGAAGATACGCCTGACCGCCAAAGAGAACAATACCACTAACGAAATTGAGAACAAGGCCCAGAGTAAAGTTTCGGTGATTGAAAAGATCATGAACGAATAGTCCTGTGGTTGTGCCTTTCCACTCCCATACTCCAAAGACGACGAGGAGTACAGCTCCAACAATAAGGGTGGAAAGCACCATGGCTGATGTCCATGAATACGGATTACCGCCATATTGAAGGCCGACCAAGAACAAAACAAGTCCTGCCGCAACCAGAAAGATGCCGAACCAGTCGATGTGCATGACTCTCGTTGAAATGGATTCTCCTGCTTCGTTCGGGCGAGCAACTGGGTGATAAAACATAGCCAGGAGCACAAACGAGGTAGCATAAAAGGCGGCCGAGAGATAAAAGCCGACTCGCCATCCCTCAAGGGCACCCCCAAGCTCTCGTTCAATAAAGACACCTTGAATCACAGGACCAAGAAGAGACGCGGCACCAGCTACGATGCCAGAAAAGCCTTGAATGACCGGTCTTTTGTCTTTAGGAACAACCTCGGTGAATAAGGGTATGGCGAGATACCCCAGCGTCAAGCCGCATCCGTTGAGGACTTGGCCTCCAATAACCATGATGAGACTTGTTGCCCGTGATGATACAAGAGATCCAGTCGTGCCGAGGACCATGCCGACGAGGAGAAAGGGCTTGCGACCGAGGATGTCGGACATGTCACCCACAAACGCCTGGATGACGCAAATTGGAATGGTGGTACTGGCGGCAATCCAGGCGGCGAGTCTGCCTTCTTCTGGGAACTTCTCGACGATGAAGTGAATGCATGAGGTGGGGATCAGCAAGCTCCAGGTTGACGCGAAGTAACACATCATCAATGCCAAGAGGTTCAAATAAATGGCAAGATCCCATTGAAATTCCTCAGTTGGCTCATTAGCTTCAAGTGCAGTTGGAGTCGTGTCGCCATCGAGGTGGTGGTGTGGATCTTCTGTATGGAATGCATCCGTCTTCTCGTCTGGGGTAGAGGACATGATTAGGATCCAGGGAGGGATTCAAGTTGACCCAAAAGAGAAGAAAAAAGGACAATAATGGCGTCGGTCTGAGTAAAATCTCCCAAGCTTTTGGTATTCCAGTTATTCGACACAATCAATGGCAGGACTCTAGGTTTAATATAGGATATTCCACGGACTTTCCCCACGGGGTTTTCTTGATCTAACCCACAGCGATGAGACTAGCAGGCTAGGGTGCGTCTAACCGACACACTGAATCAGTGGTGTAGCTGGAATCATAACACGCACTAGCAGTTTAGCATGGCCGTATGCAAGCGCAATGAGTCTATCCCATCACATGTTCCTGTAGCTTACACTAGTTTATTTAGTTAAGTGACTGGAGAGCTTAGCTCGTGTATTCCTCTACAATTTGAGATTCTTTGCTCAACATCTGATGAGGTGAGCGGGGGCACGACAACGGTGAACGCCCCTTGGACGCACCGTCTGCCGCACATAGTCAGCTAGGTAGTCATCATCACACAGTTTATTAAGTCATAGTATCGTTCCTGTGAGTTTTACTAGTTACAGTAGGCGTTAATTACGTGGGGAGGTTTGAATGATCTTAGGTACCTGCCACCTGCCTAGCCTTCGCTATGTTCCGCACCCCTTCTTCATCTGGTTGAATTTTCACAGCCTCATTGCTTCGTTACACAATGTGAGTGTGAGTGTCGCCCGAGTGATGTGCTCGACTGCAGTGGACGCGACTGCATGTAGTGTCCGAGTGAAGTGATGCTCAACTGCGTGGATTCCTGCAGGCAGATATGTAGTCAGATATGCAGGCTGACATGCAGGCTGACAAATAAGCAGACACTGAGGCAGACATGCAGATAGACACATCTGGCCCCAAATATGTGAGGCAGACAGAGATAAGGGCCACTTTGCTATTATATCAATACATGTCGCCTCTTCTTCCTTCTTTAATCGAAGAATAATTTGCCCTGACCTCCTGCGAACCTATTCGACAAGTGAAAAAACACGCCCGTACAACACGTCAAATACAGCGACAATGCCCGCGGCGCCCCGACGCCCCGCCGATTCATCCCGCCGGATATGGGAAACCATCAAAACAGAAGATTTCACGATCGACGAAAGGGATGACAGGTCACTACGGACGGAGAATGGCTCTATTGAGAAACCCCCAGGAGTGGAGATTGACGCTTTTGCCGTCATCAAAGCTCGTGACGAATATCTTGAGGTCTTCCACGGTAAACGAGCAACTGGGTTGAATCTCACTCCAGTCGGCGATCCCGACGAGACCGAAGTTTCAGACAGCGACATGACGGATGACGAAGTCGCCATGATCCCCAAGATAGTCCCAGTGCATTACCTCAACCCGGATATCATACTCAGTCTAAGTCGATCAGCTCAGATAATGTTGCTCAAGCGCCTCTCCCGAAAACAGGCCAAGATCATAGTGCATGACAACGAAAGGAAACTCGTCACGAGAAGGGACGGAGACGAATTCGATCTAGCTGTCGTGCTGATTCTCAGCATCGCCCTACGGGGAAATCACGCTTTCGCCGGCCTGCTTGTGGGCTTGTCTCAACCCGCCACCATCAAAGCGATGCGACCCTTCTATCGTCGCCCGTTCTTAGACGCGTCGGTCATTGTCGAACTCACCCATGGCGCAGCACGCGTACTTTCACAACGACGCAAAATGGACAGACCTGGCTACGGTGAGATGGCCATCGTCGAGCCCATAACAAAGGCTGTTGCCTCTCTCCTGAAGAGTTCCGGGGAAATTCTAGGCAACAGTCCTGCCTCTTGGTTCATCCACGCCTTTAAAGTGATCATTTGTTCATGGCGCGCAGACAGAGACCGGGGTCTCCAGATTGGACTTCTCTTAGTCGGCGAGGCCAGGCTCCTCCGCGCTGCCATACAACAGTGGAACGAGAAGGCCGACCTGGGCACGACCATCCTGAGGTCTATCCACGGTGCTGTCGGCGGTGCTCCCATCGCCGGCTTTGTGTCTGCGGCCATCGAACCCTGGACTGAGAGAGCCGTCAACGCCTTGACGGATAGGCAGTTGCAGAAGTACAACGACGCCTGGGGCGAACTCTGGACGGAATTCCAGAATACATTTCGAAAACCTGCGTCTTTACACAATTGCGTGGTTATAAACGGGGTGGAATTCCAGGTTGGGGAGTACTTTCTTTCCAGTGTAGACCTTATGTTGGATGACGAGAAGCTTCTTCCGGACTTTATGCACAGGAGATAGGTAGTTATTATATATTAGCCAAAACCGCTAGTAACATCGAGAGAGACCCGGCTTCGTTGAATTAACAACCTACGTGAACGGTACCTGATATCACCGTGTCCTCATTACATTGAGGTTGGAATCCTTGTATGAACTGATGGCATAGTTATTTGCACTGCCCTCAAGATAGTGAAGCAACGCCATTGAAGGAGACTAGATTGCCTTTAGTGCGCGCTTACGCTTGAAGGTAGGTGCCTACGCACCAACCAATTATGCTTGGCCAATTGCCGAGCCAAGAGCATTCTCTGCAACGACTAGGTAGAGATTTTCTTAGGTTCAATCTTGCAGGTCTCACGCAAACTGGGGCTGCGGTCTTCACTACGTTGAGCACTAATCCAGGACGTAGCTGTCCCTAATCAACCCCCTTGTCCATGCCCCCATACGCACTTAGCTGGTTAGACGACAGTAGACCCTACAATCACATCGGGCGAGCGGGTTGGCACTGATTCAGCGGTCAGGGGACGATCATCTAAATTTGACGGCTTGACTAGTTCTACGCTTGTGGATATATCTAGCGACTCGATTGGAGGAAGCCGGGCGAGTAAACAGAATAGTGAGCCTCTCGTCTCGGACCGTTGCAAAATTGAGCTTGCCGCTTGTCCGGATCCCCGGGTCGACCGCAGGGAATGTCTACAACACTACCGAGCTTCCGAGGATGCCCCACGATCTAGAACCCGTTCGCGAGATGTCCGGAAGCCGAACCCGCGGGACGCGCGGGCGCCACGGCTCGGACAACATCAAGCCATCAAACACTAGTAAGGATGCGGGGAAGATGGCCATTCTACCAGTTCGGAGATCATGCTAGGCCCACATATCAGTTGCAATGGCATTCTTCGATGAATATCTGTCTCTTTATTTTTTGCATGACCGAGGCCACCATGACCGAAAATATGGAGCGAAGGGGGCCACACGACCTCACCTCAGTCGAAAAAAAGCGTCTACGTGACCGGCGCGCACAGCAGAATGTACGAGACAAACGGATCAAACACATCCAGAATCTAGAGCAACAACTCAGCGTCTGTAAATCACTTCACCGCCAACAGGATATCAGCAACCTACTGAGAACATGCCAAGCCCTTCAAGAAGAGAACCGGCTTCTCCGGGAGCGTCAATCTCAGCTGCAGGAGCTCTTGGCATCCTGGAACAATCAGTCGCCAGAGACTCATATTATGCTGTCCAATTCCTCAGACGATAATGACAACAGCAACAAGAAAAACAGCTCCAACGGCGATGACAGCAGTGGCGGCTTGGATTATCTAACTGCGCCCGACGACGCACAATTATTTCAATTTGACAATTCAGTTCACGGGATCCCCGATCCCTTCACTCCTGAGTCGTCAAACGATGGTTCCCACTCGGTCAACGATTCCCAAAGCCCTACCTCAGATGACCCTCCGGTATCTGCAACTACTGGAGAGCTGTTGACGGAATATCCGCTCATGGAGGTGAACGACCCTGCTTGGACTTTAGGACCCGATACGATTGCACCTGAACATGCATTCTCTTCTGGGCCTCCCAACCTAAGTTTCATCTTGGAACATGACGACATCAACGACGCCACAGGCGGAATCCATCTTTTCCAAAACGTCAACCCTGGATTTTCCACTGATTCGAGGTCTCACTTCCCTGAATCCCTGGACCGAACACGCGCAGCAAGGGATCTCATATTTCCGCAGTCTTATATGCCCTACAACATTCCATTTATCTTCGCCTCAGCTCATTCTTCCAATGAGATATCTTGGGACAAAGACAAATTGACCACACCGAAGGCTTTTGGGGCGCCTTTCAAAGGATTAAGCTTATCCTGGTTTCAACTCTTTACAAGTAGCTTTCCTGCTTCGCCTTGTTTACCAACGTCGCTACCGAACACCAATCCCACCCCAAAGTACACTCCTTGGGACGCCGACCTTTGCTACGTGCTTGATGCTCCTCCGGTCCCTTCAGTTCAAGGTCTGCTGTTCGGTTCAAAGCAGAATACCTTTGCCAGCAGCGTCAAGGGTTGTCTACAAGAATGGCGCTGTGGAGACCCAGAAAGACTAGCAGCCGGGTGGCTCATCTATTCTTTTATGAAGTGGCGCATAAACCCAACTGATGAAACCTTTGCGCGTTTGCCCTCATGCCTCAGACCGACCCCGGAGCAGCTACAGCTACCACATAATGGATTTTTGGACATCCTTTTATGGGAAAAGCTGCGCGTGAACATCATAAAACACCAGAATAAATATAACATCACCCAAGTTTTGCGAACTTTGGGGTCATCCCTCAGAGTCAAGTGGCCTCGTGGAGATAGTATAGTAGAATCAAATGGAGACGATGGACTCATTATACGTTACGAGTTCCTTAAACGCTTTATGGATGAGGATGGATGGGGGCTTTCTTCCGAGTTTATAACTCGATTTCCAGAGCTTGTGGAGGGTCTGGATATACAGAAAATAGCATATGATGTGGAAGCTTGAACTAGCCTAGGAAGTCTTGAATGCAAACACCATATTAGCTGAGATGTGGAAGCTTGAACGAGCGAGATGTAAGTAGTCCAATTGGATATTCTTTGATTAATTTCCTGGTTCTTGACTAATTTACAGCACTCGATACTGCAGGGATCAGGGGAAATATACCTGAGAATGTGGTATACGCCATCTCTAATACCATACCACTTTCATCAGTCCTGTGTAAAGTAAGACTGTATCAGTCTTGCTCGTGCTACGACAGGACGAAGACTATATCTCTTCAGAACTGATATATCTATATTATTACAAAAGAAGTGGATCAGTATTAGATTCAGTAATGGGGATTACTATTCACCCGACCACAAATCTCTAATCGCACAACCTTGTCACGTCACGCCATTCCTCCCACCGCTGCAGCCGACGCTGTACCCGCCGGCGTCAATGACGGTGAGGCGAATCCTAATACAATTAGGGATCGAGGAAGGAAAACCGAGCGGCCAGCAGTTCGGCGGGTCGTCGAAGTGATCCCGAGGGCAGGAGGAAGGTCAGAGCGAGTAGTCACACCAACGCCAATGTTACAGCTGCAGTTGCAACCGCAGGGCAGCCCCCACTCACGATTGGCTGCATTTAGTGCCTCTAGTTAGACACTCTGGATCCTGAAACTAAAGTCCGGTAACAAGAGGAACCTGGAGAGGATGGCACGATGTATGAGCCAGTTTACTTGTCGCTATGATATGTGTATATGAATTGAGAATATGTAAGTGCCTTTATAATACATGTTATAAAAGATGAGAAGTGAATAACTCAGTACAAGCCGAGTTGGATTGTGACCAAGAAGATATGTGCTAATGTTCAAGTTTCCCTTGGTTTGGGGCAGGTGCCCAGATCACCTTCACACATCCAGGAAATCCTTCAGCGCCTCAGCATATTGCTTAGGGAACTGGAAAAGATGGCCATGGCCAGAGTCGGGGTAGATGTGCAAGTATCCGTAAGGGAGCTGTTGCTGCAGGACATAGCTGTTGACAGTGGGTGCCATAATGTCGTTGTATCCGTTGGTGACCAAGACGGGAACCTTGATATCCTGTAGCCGGGCAAAGTTATCTGGGTTGGTGGTGAAGTCGGAGATTGCTGCTACCTGCGCCGAGGCACCAGGTTCCATCAAAGAGCCGCTCAGAGTCTCACCCTTGACGCGACGGTCCGTCCTTCGTTTGAACCAGTCGTGACCTTGAGTTCGGCTTGTGTTTGTGTCGGGAAAGAAAAGGAAAAGCATGTCCTCCTCGGTAGGCTCGCCGGGTGACAGGGCAACATCGAACACCACAGGATCAGGTGAGGCTAATCCTGGCCCGGCGGAGGGTTGCGTGCCAGAAAAGACTGCCTTTTCGACCAGCTCGGGGTATTGCCACGAGATGTACTGAGCTACACCGCCGCCCAAAGAGAAGCCAAAAGCAACCACTTTCGGGACGTCGAGAGCCTGAATCAAGGCAACGGCAGTGTCACCCATGCCCTCAACAGTGGTCTGGACATCGCCGCCGCTGTGGCCGATGCCGGCATTGTCGAACAAGATGACCTCGCGATACTGGGCAATGTAGTTGAACAGCAGTGGATCGGTAACGTCCATGGCAGCTCGGAGATGGTTGAAGTAGAAGACGGGGTTCCCGCCCTTCTTACCAAACCGGCGGTAGGCCAGTTTGGTGCCGTTCACGTTGACATATTGTGTTCGAACCTTTTGAGCAAGCGGCGGCGGGGGATCAACGAGGGACAGCCCGCGAGCCTCCGGCAACTTGGTCGAGCTACTGTGAATACTAGTTAGTGAAATCCTTCGAAAGCGGACTAGAAGCTTTCTGCTAGGTCTTACGGGGCTAGGGCCATGGCGGAAGCCGCACCGGCGATGAGTAGAGCGTTGTAGAGTCTCATTTTAAGTTGAGAGCTAAAGTGATGTAGATGGTAGAAGGTTGTGGTGTTGATGATCCGGCTTATTGTCGTTTGGTAGAGAATACATGTCGTCGTTAAATACTCATCAGGACTCACAGCGACCCGTTCATACGGAACCTCGGGCATGTACACTCTCCGAACATTGTTGAAGTTACGTATACTAAGCAGGTGGATCCGGATCGTGCGTTCGTACGAGATCTGCACTTACAAAATCGTGCCGCCGGGGTATTCGCAGGCATTATGTAATTCCACCGATATGAAATAAATTTGTCATAACCTATAACCAGCTGTAGGTGGGTCAGATATAGCAATTGAGTACCAATAATTCTTCAACTCGATTAGCACTAGATTGTTACATTTTAAGGTTATATTAAGAGTATTACTCCGTGCCGCATCACACACCTCTAATCGCACACCCATCAATACAGCTCCACCTCTAGATCAACTTTACAGTGCAAGTCGGCAGAAATAATAAACAGTTAGAATATACCACCTGTTACATAATACCATAATTATTGGATGTAGTTATGGCGAACCCCAAAGTAGCGCCGAGACAACCCCAGCCTCCGCTGACACCTAGGTGATTGGGAGCTGGAGAAGAATGTCACACCGCTCCCTTTTCGTACCATGACAAAGCAGCCTATTTGCCGGTAGGCTATCAAGTCGGCCCAGCTATTATACTTGAGCACCTGCACATAGAAGCCTTCAACCACATCCCAGAGCTTGACGCTCCTGAAGTCCGGCATTTTAACCTATCACCACTCTCTGAGCGAGACGGTAATTCTGAAGCCAATGGACTCGATGATCCGCAAACAGCGGCCTGTTGTTGCACCCTAGACCTTGATAGCATTAATCCAGCTCCGTTAAGGCAAGAAGCGCAGTCGTAACCGACCTTGATGGTTCCCTAGTCGGCTGGTGATGACGGACGATTGTTTCAGCGGTGGCCTGTAAAATAATCATGAAACTCAATGGTCAAGTTTTCCCACCGATGGGGCGTTCGATCGTTCATCAAATTGCGTTTCTCTAATCCCATGTCGTGACCCAAATAGCTCGTTTCCGTAGCTATCACGCCCTTGTGGTCGCCTTCTAGTGAGAGCTCCGACAGCCCGCGAGGCTACGTACGTCTCAAAACAGATCCTTTGTCATCATGTTCAAGATAGCGAAGTCACATTATGTTCGTGCGAATGCCCTACTCTTTGTTTTAATAAGGCTGCAAATTTGACACAATAATTAATTCCGCAGGCCTTTGCTCAATCGTCAACAGCGCCATTTTGGACCCTGTACTGACCGGCACCTTGTCCGCCAAATACGTACCAAAAGCAACAAAGTGACATAAACTATTGAGGATTCAATGTGCTCCTTTAACAACACGTGTTGCTCAAAGCCTCGCCGCAGAAGAATGCAATTATTAAAATAGCAATTGTCACCTTGTGTCATCCCATTGCGAGTCCCTACAAGTTCCAACGGAACAAGATATTCTCCCTATCCGTTATATCTTCCAGCCCATGTTAGCATTCTGGTGGCCCGTAAACTTCATCGTGGCTCTTCTTCCTATTGGATGGACAAAATCGAATTCCAATCAAGCTCGCAAACAAGACGGGGAAGCTGACAAGAAATCCAACAAAGCTCTCCAGTGCATGCTTCCTGAGTTTCATGGGTATGAGTGTAACTAATTTGGTCAAATGGACCTACGCATGGAACAGCAACGATCCCATTATGTTTCGTAAGTAGTAGCCCATCCATATTCCCGCTGCGTATGAGGCAGAGTAGTAGTGCAATATTGCACACCTGCTCGAGTTGTACGGCTCTGGAGGATATCTGCATGCCAGAGAGTTACTTCGAGGTATATGGCAAGTCGGAACCAGTCACAGTGAGCCCCTTGCCCTTACAATCCTCGACCAGTGCCATAGTAGTCTTAGCCAAGAACATAATCCTGTAGTTTTGGCACTTTTCCGACTGGAATACCACCTACCCAGGTCATAAACAGTGCACTCACGGTTCCGACACACACCTATGTCAGCTACGGATTCAATAAACGGGGTCAGCTGTTCATGGTAAAGTTCATTGTCTCCATACCGCTTCAGATTGTAATAAGAGGCGGGGTAGGTGTCGCGATGGGGGGTGGCGTTTAACAACAGATGAAATTGCCCTTGGGCCATTTCAACAAAACGGTAGGGGTAAAATGCAAATAATATTGGGAGTCACTGCTCGTCCCTGACATGCTGCGGCTGAAATTAACTACAGTGATTCCCTTGATTATTGTATTTTGTTCGGTCTTTCCCGTTGGAATCTCCTTACTCTGGATTGTCGTTTCTGCCGATGGCCATCAAAGCGGCCCTTGGAAGTAGCTAGATCAAGGTTTAGAAGGGAAGCGTTCGCTCAACGTTGCGTGAATCCAGATGCTTGAAAGTTCGAAGGAAGGAAACAAGGGCTAGAGACAAGTCTGACCCTTTGCACCGTAGGGAAACACGTTTACCTAGAGAAACTAATAGGGATATTAAACTCTGCTCGAAATGACCAGATCTTGCTTGAGCATCAGGCAGCAGCAGCACCTAAATACGATCAACCCGAAAACCAACCCACGGCATGATATTCACCGAGTTGAACGCGTCACCGCAACGCAATATCAATAACGCGGTGTGCTGCAACTCGGGCCAGAATTGGCTGCAGTCAATCAGGCGACAGGATGATGATCTAAGCCACAATAGAACTTAGCCAAACGACCTTTCATAGGATGGTCGTTGCTCCTCACCACGTCATCCAGCCATTTAGCCTGAAGTTTCAGCGTAAGCACTTAACTAATCAGGTAAATATCTGCAGTGTCCCTTGTTATACACGCGGGGTTAGCACGGCCTGTCGGAAATAAAACATCTCCCGTTGTCTTTTTATTCACCTTGACTGCGCTTTGTTCATCAGTATACAGCCGCTTTTACCACCTAGCTCACTAAACCATGGCCTCTGAAACCACTCTCGAGCGGCAATTACCTTCCCAAGGGAGTATCAATCTCCCTCAGCAATCGAGACCAATGGAGGAACTTGAGCTTGAAGAGGAGCAGAATGATCCCAGCGCAGAGGCCATCACGTACCCTTCAGGACCAAAATTATGGTCGACAATGGCTTCACTTTGCATCGCATGCTTTCTCAGCGGACTCGTAGGTGTTTTGGAATTCCCTTAGGTCGTGTCGGCATTTCCATTCTTTTTGCTCTTCTCTTGGGCTCGGTTTCTTCCTTCTTCCTTTCTCATTCTTCGGCCACCCTCCGATCTCTTGTAAACCAATCACCAATGACCATGGAAACAGGATATCACCATCGTCGCGGTGGCTGTACCAAGCCTTACCGACCAATTCGAGACTATCGCAGATATCGGATGGTACTCAGCTGCATAGTAAGTGCTCTGCTATAATAGCACTATTCAATCGTTCAAGTCTAATAATATGCCCAATATTCAGTGGTATGGCGTTGAGTGCCTTTGTCTTCTTGTAAGTTCGTCTTGTCGAAATTCGTCTGAAAATACTCTTAACCATCATCAGCTTTGGCCAGATATACACCCTATTCCCAGTCAAGCCTATCTTCCTCGCCGGTCTCGTAATATTCGAGACGGGTTCTCTTGTCTGCACACTCGCACCGACATCTGCAATCTTCATCCTTGGACGTGCCATCACTGGACTTGGTCGCGGCGCAATCAATGGGGGCCTTTTCAAACTCCTACGCCATTGCTTCCCTCTCGAGCAACAAGGTCTTATGAATAGCATTATTGGTGCAGTGCAGAGTGCAGGACTGGTCTCTGCACCCACCATTGGGGGTGCGTTGATTGATGCTCTCTCCTGGAGGGCGTGTTTTGGGATCAACCTGCCGCTGGGAGTCATCTGCATCTTACTGACGGCATATGGGGTCCACGATCCTGTTGTCAACCAGGCTGAGACTCTAACGCTGAAAGAGAAGATTAAGAAGATCAATGTCCTAGGCACGGTACTGGTCGTGCCCGCCATTACGAGCCTTTTGATGGCCCTGCAATGGGGTGGGCTCAAGTATGGCTGGGGTAGCTGGCGGATCATCCTTTTGCTTGTCTCTTGTGTTTTATTGTTTGGGGCCTTTGGCTATTTACAGCACCGCCAAGGTGAACGCGCCATTGTGCCGCCAAGAATTTGGAAGCAGAGAAGTATCCTTGCGGGCATGTGGTTCTCGGCATGCTCTGAGGGCATCCTTGCGGTCACCGAGTACTACATGTCCATCTATTTCCAGGGAGTTCGAGGCTATACAGCTACCAAGTCGGGGATTCTCGCTCTTCCTATGATTGGCGGTTTGGCAATAGCACTCATTGTTTCTGGGGTTGGCACAACCTTGTTTGGGTACTACTACCGTAAGTAATCTTTGGTCGATATTTTGGTCTTTACTAACGTGCATGAAGCATTTATGTTGGCTACGAGCGTTCTAGCTCCGATTGCATCTGGTCTCCTCACCACCCTTGACCTCAAAGAACACATCGGCAAAGCAGTTGCACTTCTCGCCTTTCTTGGTGCAGCGGTAGGTCTTGGCATTCAAGGCCCTCAGATTGCGCTGCAGACTGTGCTATCCATTGATGACGTCTCTTCCGGTGGCGCAGTTCTCAACTTTGGGTCCGGTATGGGCTCTGCGCTATGGATATGCGCTTCGGCGACGCTATTCCAGGGTCGTCTTTATGACGAAATACAAGCCTCCTCGCCGGGCACAAACGTCACAGTAGTCACGGAAGCAGGACTTTCGAGACTGCGCGAATTGATTGGACCAGAAAAGCTAGGCAGTGTGCTGGCTGGGTATGAGAATGCTGTCATACAGACATTGTATATCCCGTTGGGTCTTGCACTGCTTACAGCTGTCGGGTCTCTCGCTACAGAGAGGAAGTCGATTAAGAAGAAGCAGTCTTAGAATATTACAGGGGCGGGCTGGGTGCTTGGGTGTTAAACTACGTGTCCCTGTACCACTTCCCCTGTTTACTAAAGAATGCCTTGCAGGGCTCAAAATAGGCTTCGAACGCTCGGGCCGCCTATTCTAGACCTTGATGCTAAACCGAATTCAGACTGGCTTCGTTGATTATCGTAACATGCCTTAAATGTGATCAAGGACGGGCGTAACAAGTCATGTCATTTGTTTCGACCATCAGCTCGGACATCGTCACATGGATTAATGATTTTGATTCTGATTCTTAATCGGATGGAATTCGTCGTACACACCTGCACGTCTACATACCTAATCCCTTGTTCACCTCCGTAGCATTTATCGTCATTTATCAGTCAGATTTATTCAAGGGTGTAGGGTAGGACAGACGGTGGGCGAAATGATCGTCATGCGTAAATAGAAATGTCATGGCGAGCAATGTACCTACCTTGAAGGTTTGTGTTTCATAAATAAAGGTTAACCCTGATGATACATTATGCAGTGCTCCCCGGAATCTGGGATCCCGATATTATGCTGACGCCTAAAACAACGCGAAAGCGAGACCGACGATTGCCCCACTCGACTTACTTTCGCCAAGCCTGGTCGCATTATTAGCTCCATCGTCAGGGGTTGTTGATGTTTGGCTGTGGCAGCTAGTGCTTTGTTGACCCTGGAGGTGTAAGTTGCGGTGTCGGAATCGTACGCATTGCTACGGTGTCGGGTTGAACGTCCACCCCGAGTGGCGTTTTGACTTGGCACTTCCCAAGCTTTGGAGGCTGGTGTAAGTCATGGTGCCGTCTATAAAGACGACGATGGCCGCATTGTTTGGATATTGGAACTCATCAACATTCTACATCGAAAATCACACAAGCCATCTCAACCTACAAGACAACTATTTTTACCTCACTTTCAACCTTTGAATCTACCACTCGCAAACATGCCTTACTTCCACATCATCGCTCCTCAAATCCCCGCCGACCGAAAGGACGAGTTCCTTGCGGCCTGGCCGACCATGAGCGCTGACATCAAGGCTCAGCCCGGCGTGGCTGGTGTTTCGGCCGGTGCGGTTGTTGCCGAGGACGGCGCTGCTGTCACTGATTTCAAGTTTGTGCAGTGTATTGGTAAATATCTCGATGGCGGCAGTACGTCAATGATACGAGCTAACGAAACGTAGCCTTTAAGACTGCTGAGGATGTTGAGACTTTCAAGAAGTCCTCGTGGGCTCAGGAGCGCAAGGCCAGATACGAGAGCAAGGCTGGAAGTGAGATCGTCGCCGGCGAATTCGAGGTTGCCGACTTCCCCGTCGACGCCACGCCCAAGGCATTCGTTCAGTTCACCACCATTGTGCTTGGTGGGAGCGGTGACCGTCCTGAAGTCTCCAAGGCTTGGGTGGATCTCACTACCGCTCTTGGCAAGGACACTTGGGGCGGTAAGAGCATCGGAGACGGACCGACTGTCGGATTGGGAATGATCGGATGGGACAGTGTTGAGGTATGCCCAGATATCATCCGTTCCCCATCATACACTGACAATAAATCTAGGAAGCTGGAGTGGCTTTCAAGGAGCCCCAGGCAGCTAGTGCCTTTGCGGCGTACAAGGCCTTGGGACAGACACGAAACCTCATTGTTCAGATGCAGCTGTGATTCGTTGAGAACAAGGGTATCCCTTTTAAGTTTCGACCCTAGTCTTGATCGTAGGGTTACTAGCTAGATTTAGCATAGGAATTATTAACATTTTCTGTGTATTACCATATTTTCGTACTAGTAGTCAAAGCTCACCAGCCCATGAAATCCACTAGTGTTACAACGAAATCTTTGATCGGAATCAGTTCACCAGTATGAGTGGTTGTGTCGATGGGGGCTAGCACTACGATTTTGTATGCTCCTTGGTTAGGAGCACATGTCTCAATATACAATGAAAATAGCTGCACCCTACTCTCATATGATTTCTACCATAATCTTCTGAAGGACCTTACAACTTTGCCTCACCATTGATGAAAGAATCGATCCAGACGTTTATTCAGATAGTGTCATGAACAAAACCAAAGTCGATTCTCTGTCCTCCACTTCTCCTGACGCCCTAGTTCTAGGGATGTAGTATACCGGGCCGCTGGTTAGCCGTTGTCTATCTTTAGTCCGTCCAAACACTTATCAACAAGATTTAAAATGAGAAATTACCCTGCGCTCTGGGAGTACTCTGTAAGCCTCATCCACTGAGATCTACCAACTTTGAGTTGACGCCTCGGAATCAAATCTTCATTGAATCCTTCTGTGCCCGGGTCAAGTACTTCTTCAATCGCTTTGATTATTACGTTATATTAGAGTTCCTGGATGTATACGATTGTAGGCATACCCTAGGGCCCCCTGAATCGGCAAAGTGGAACGCTCCACTAGAGAGCATATGTATGTATCGTCCAACTCACTGCTCAACAGGGCCCCTAGTATTCACCTCCGACCATCGGTTCGTTCCCCGATAGCTCCCTGTTCATCCGCCCCTTGTTCATCCTTAGCGCTCACCTCAGCTGTTTCCCCGCTAAAAGCTTAAAATGCCACATCAACCACGCTCAAGAACATGCTGTTCGTGTGCGTTTCGTAGATTGCTATCATCACCCTCTTCACTTACTCATACGGCGAAAATCGGCAAATTGGCTCCGTCACATCGACTGCGCTGACTATAAATGTCTTCTGGTTCATGGATTGACAAGCATTGGACGCTTGAATGAGTGAGTGGCTATACGCTGGAGTAATCGTAGAGTTTCGCCTAACCAATTTACGCTTCAGCGGTGAGTGGTCTTAGAGTCGTATTTGGTCTGGGATTTAACATGCGTTTACACCCAACTATCAGCTTTTCCTTGGCGGTAGGGACTCGCTGTATCGAACCAACACGTCACTGCACCCCTGTTGCATCGGTCTCAATCCTAGTTCCGTGTAACCTACCTCCAGACCAGAACTGACCCCACAATGTGTTGTTTATTGTCTCATCCAGATCCACCAGACTGGTTTCCCAATGGGGTTAGTTAAGTGATAATTGGAGATACGGGTGTTTGTATTGTCCGCCAGGGCGGTCGATCCGCACAATGAATATGAACTGAGACGGTGCAGAATGTCCATTATGATCATTACATAAGATTCGAGTGGCACCTACGCTCTTAAACTATTAAGTACTATACACCGCATATATATCCCGAGCTCTAAGTAAATGAGCCCATCGGGAATGCGCGGATGATTCAAGTCAATTATTTATCAACGGCGTTTCTGGCGCTGCTTCTCCATCCGGTATTGTACGAAAACAGACAAACAAACAAACCAGCTGGCCGTACTTTCGTGGGCACCAACCTGGCTCACACGGCCGCATTTCGGGAGCAACACGCAGACCCTCTGCTCTCTCTGCATTTAACGACAGCGTAGGGGAACCTCTTGGTGACGATGGACCGATGCGCAATGTCCAAACTTTTACTCATGATGTTCTTGTTGAAAGCCAAAGACGTTGTCGACCCGAATAATATTATCGTCAACATGTCCGACCCCGGAACACCTAAAACTACTGGGCTAGGTCGGGATATGCCACGACTTCCGAAGATCTTGGCCCACGTAGCCAAGACTTTTGTCAGGACCCTTGCAGACTGCAGCGTGGACGTACTTGGACGCAGCCGTGGTAAAGGGATCCGACTAGCACGGCAGCTACATTTTCGAGTGGCAAATATCCCCGTAAGTCTTTGTTCATGAACTTAATCCAACTCCCAAGTTTCTTGGTGTTTTACTGACACGTCTTCTGTTGCTGGTTTCCCAAGTCTAACGCACACCGCCAACGGCAGGGAAATAACGGAGCGATTTTGGCAAGAGACATTCGACAAATTTGAGTTCGCTCATGTGCGAGGCAGGCTCCATGATAATAGAGGATTCCTGAGATGTTTGAGATCCGGTTCGTAAAGCCGGCAATGCATTCAACTGCTTTTAATCGTCTGTTTCGCACAGTATCGGTTACTCCAGCATCAGGGCAGGACTTGTAGCATCATTTATTAGTGTCATGGATTGTGATTGCTGGTCTTTCTGACGACAACATCACGACCCTCCCAGTCCCATGCTCAGTACCCATACCTGTAAAACCCTTTAGTGAGTGCCGCAGTGAATTTGGCGCTACCACGCCTCAGTTACGAGATTTTAAGCTCTGGGTCCTCATTATTGGCGGCATATTTTTCTCTGGTGTAGATGATACTGCGATGTAAGATCAATGATCCAGCACTGCTCCGCTAGGTACGACATGGGGTGTTGCCAGAGTCAGGCTTAAGAAGGTTATTTGTGTTGACGCAATTAACGACAAGCTTGGGGAATTTGCGTTTGGGATTCTAATCGGACATGGGCAAGCCTCAGAGACTCCTCGAGATGTTGTATTTTGGGCAAGTGGATGGGCTATCTGCCCCTTCCGCTTTAAAACCATTGTCTGGCTAGGCTATTCTTGGCTATCTAAGGTGCCAGACTCCAGTTCTAAAAGGCTGGTTTTGTCACCGCTTTCGCGACCTGAGATGGAGCGGCTGAGATTTCTTGTGCGGCTGAAACACAGCCACCACTAATTGACGCCTCGACTAACAATCAGCCTATCAACACGCTGTGGCATGGACGGGTTACCTAAGAATAAATTGTTCTTTCCTTAAGCTTAAGATCACTTGGAGTTCCGCTTGTTCTCCCTCTGTCTTGGTTTCCCTTCATCCATAGTCGCGTTGCTCCATATTGTCTCACCTCGCTCAATCATTCAATCCAGAGTCAAGGACGCGTCTGACACACAGGCTCTCGCCTACGAGCAGACATGGAGATCACTCGAGAAAAGCTTGCGGCTGTCGCGAGGGTGGCCATCTACCCGATCCGGTTCGTCCAACTCGGCAGCATCGCCATCGCGGGCTATGCAGCGTGTTACCTTGTTTCTATGCATCATCACCACTATTGCGTGTGGTATCGTTGCAGCGCGACACAGAGGGAGCATATTTCTGTGCCAATTGGCGAGGTCTTGTTCATCACTGCAGTAAGGAATTGGTTCCCTTCATCTGTCGATCCTCTCCAACCATCCAGAAACTTGCTTCATTTGTCACATGGATTGTCTAGGGGGAGGTCTACTTCCTTGCCCGATACCTATTTTCTACAGCTGTCTTCATTCTACCACGTCGAATACAATACCGATCAAGAGAACTGATCCGTTCCTGTGACAGTCCGTCCTGGTCACGCTTGACTGGATGCTTTTCGGCGGCCTCTTGGCTTGGAAGGTACATATGGGGAAGCCGGCCCTGGTCGACACTATGGCACAGTTCGCGTGCGCATGCTTCGCCCTGTTCGTCTACTCCGTCGGCCTCGTCGCCTTCACGTCTATCCCAGCGGTGCGCCCTACCTGGCCATACTGCTATGATATGTGGAACAACGACGTTTACGGCGCGCCCGAGAAGTACTTCTGCATTGTAACGCAAACCGCAGTGACCTGTGGGTTGATCACCTGGTGAGTGTTATTCCAAGTCTCTGAAGTGTTTCCTCTTTTCGTATTTATTCATGCTGCACTGCCCCTCGGAGATACATTTATGTTCTGATCTTCTTGGAGCGTGGGCATCAAGTTGAGAGTTGTCAGCGCATTTTTGTGCTAATATTATGTCATTTCTCTCCACGTAGGATCATGACTCTGCTTGTCGCCCTCCTCGGCCTAGTCGAGTTTAGGAAGGACAGCGGCGTCGGCTTGATTCGGCTCGGCGACGACACTGGATTGCCTACGGAGGCTGACGCTGTGTCCATTTAACATGCCTCATTTACAGCACGGACAAGCGGAAGACGACGACGCTGGTTAACTTGTACCTTGGATGGGGTCGTCTAAGTCAACGATATTCGGGTATGGCTTGGCAACTACTTCACCAACTGATGAGGCACTCCTCTCGGCATCCATGTTCACATCCATACCTTCATTATCGTCATATTTCAATTCGCCTGCGACTGAGTCTCTTTTCCCGTCGAAAACTGAGTCTTTATCAGGCATGAAATTGTCTTAAATAGTGGTAGCATGGAGGCAGACCACGGTGCTAGTTTCGTCATGGTAGATGGTGTGGTCGAAACCGTTGTGGTTTAGCCGGCGGGGCAGTACAATTCCCAAGTTTTATCAGTGAATTTCTATGTGGAACGAAGCTACAAAGACCCGATGGAAGGAATCGAACCCGTGTGGTAGTTTAAGGGGAAAGGTGGTGGAGGACGGCGCTGCGGCGTGTCAACCTGTATGCCCCGGATTTGCTCCGGCGACGTTTGTTCAGTGGCGGTCTGGGTCTATGCCAAGCATATGTTGACAAATGAAAAGAGAGGTAAATATAGGAAAAATAAGGCCTGTGTCGAATATCACCCGCGTGTATCTTGCGGTTTGTGCTGGGCTGTCGGCCGAGATCAAATGAGGCGCCCATAGCGCCGGATCCCCTGTCCGGCCCCCGCCGACTTGCTCCGTTGATTGCTCAGAGAATCCCCCGGCGCCCATCAACCTACTCCGCGGATTCCTGGATCCACTGCTCGGTCTACTGGTTCCCGCTCCCACCTGTGATGGATTTTTCTTCTCCATTAAATCACATAAAAGACATACGGGATACGAATGCCCGTTGCCCGAGCTAGGCGATTCTATCTTCCCCTCGAAGCAAAAGAAGCTCGCCATCCAGAGGCTGCTCATCTGGCTCCACCGAAAGTACCTCGCGCCGTCCTATACCCAGCCGCACTACGAGCACTCCCTCTAGGCCCCGTAAGCTATGTATAGCCTGCGTAAGACACATGTACTTATCTCGATAATTAGAAGCCTGGAAACTAGAATTTCTCCTCGTGCCATTTACTTCGGTCTTGAAGACGAGTATTATAAGACTGGTGACAATTAGCCTGCCACCTCCACCTTCCACGCGTTCCCTGCAGGGCACTGGCCGCCATAAGGGCCTTGCGTTGGTGACGACAGCGGAAGAATCTTGGCTTGCATAAGCGGAGCTTGTGATGTCTTGGATTGACGCGAATTTAACACATCTGCCAGCAAAACGTGGGGGGGCCGAACAGTCGCGGATGCCGAGGCTGTGGGAAGTTCAATTCACTGCGCAAACGCGTCCTGGAGGCGCCTTGCTTCGTCGACGCCGGCGGCCTGATAGCGAAAGCTACGCTAATATTATCTCTGACCGGGATAGACGCAATGCCGACGATCCGTGGCAACGCAGCGTGCCGTATCCCGACGGGGTGGCCGGTTGTGCCACTTTGACTAATGAGACTGACAGCCAACCGCGACGTTTTACCCCATCCCATCGACACGCACTAGGCAATGGCCATTCCGCGACAGGTAAACTCCTGCTAATATCGGAAGTCTTCTGGAAGAAAGAAGGCGGTTTAAAACTGGCCTAGCCTCGATCCGTGTCCATCCTCCCCACAATTCCACCATCGCCAAGCAAAAGTTCCCCGTTGGTCTCATTCGGGACCAGGTTCCTCCACGTATCGTGATGATAATATTAAGTCCATCTTTGGAGTGACATTTATCAGTTGCCACTGCGGGACACGACCCACGATTTGCTTTGGTCCACAGCGTTTCGATCTGTAATAGAAATGCCATCAAGTGGGCAAGCCAATAAATATCCCGACTTACTACTGTGCATCACGCCGGCATTCGAGCCCAACGGGTGATAGATTATATCATCATTGCCAGCCCGACGATATTTTCCTTCTTGGTAAGGTAGGGAAGCATTCACTCATGCTTATCTCAAACCACTTTCCAAAGTCCCACGTTCTGCGGCGCCCTGGCAGCGGCTCGCGCTATTGCACATCTTATCCGGATCAAGCGGCACATAAGTCGGTCCGGTTGATCACTCCAACTTGCCTGTGCCCGACACGGGCCAACCCATTCAGGAGCATACCGGTTATCTATTGCGCCATTCCCTCGCATTTGGGGCCCCATGTTACGTTGACACCGGCGAGGGCGAACTCAATTGACTATACATAAGCTCCCGCTGAAGCTCCCTAGCGAACGAGTTTTCTTTAAATCTTGTTGCTACGCCATCGGGACCACAGCAAAGAGACCCGCCCAGGATCGCCACAATGTCCTCCACCGAGAAACAGGACGTCGAAGCCGGCAATGTTGACCTATCCTTACCCCCGCAGGAAGATGTTGACCACGGAGAGATCAGCGAGGTAAAGCGGGCGCGTGAAATCCAAAACAGCATCGGGTTTCTGCGAGCTTTGCGCAAGAGTGAGGAATGGCTGGACAAGAAGCTTGGTGTTGAGACGCAGGGGATTGAGCGTATTCCCGAGGAGGAGAAACAACCGCCGTCGATATGGAACATCTTCTTCATGTGGTGGTCGTTGAACACGCACGTTGGTACGCTCGCCTTGGGTATTTTGGGCCCCGAATTCGGTCTCTCGCTACGACAATCTATTGCGTCTGCTGTCATCGGGATTGTACTGGGCGCTCTAACTACGTCGTATACTGGAACCCTTGGTCCAAAGGTGCGTTTAATCGGAAACAAGGCCATTGCAAACACACCAGCTGACACTATTGTAGCTCGGCATGCGGCAGATTGCAACATCTCGTTATTCTTTCGGCTTTTGGGGAGCCAAGGTTTGTAGTGTTCTCAACATCTTGGTCGGAGGCGGCTTCGGCGTCGTCAACTATGTCGTGGTCGGCCAAGTCTTGAGTGCCGTTTCCGATTACAAGATGAGCATCACCGTTGGCATCGTCATCATTGCTATCGTCTCATACGTCGTGTCTATCTTCGGTTTCAAGATCATCCACACATTTGAGAAATACTCTTGGATCTATACATTCATCATCTTCTGTGTCCTTCTCGCCCAGGCTACTCCCCACGTCGATGCGGACTTCAAGGGAGAGGATGGCAGTTCCGGCCTTCTCTATGCCGGAACCTTTTTGACCATCTTGGCCATCAACTTCTGTAAGCCTCGAAATCGGGATTTTGAATTGTTCATCCAAGACTAATCATTCCAAACAGCAAACTCTTCTGGATGGTGCTCTATCGCTGCCGATTACTATTGCAATTTTCCCGCTACCATTCCAGCATGGAAGGTCTTCTTCCTCACGTTTTGGGGCATCGTCATCCCAACCACGTTCACCATCACAGTCGGATCATGTATCAGCAACGCTGCCTTGTCCGCTGCCTACCCTCCATACGCCGATGCTTATGGTAACCATGGACTGGGCGGTCTTATCGCAGAAATTTACCATCCGCGCGGGTGGTCGAAGTTCTGCCTTGTGCTCCTCACATTTTCTGTGTTGGGCAACAACATTGCGATCAATTACTCCTCGGGTCTGAGCCTACAGCTGTTGGGACACCATTTTCATGCTGTTCCGCGATTTATTTGGTCCTTCGTATTCGCCATTGTGGTTGCCGTCCTTGCGATTGCAGGTCAAGAGAATCTCTCTGCCGTGGTCAACGATTTCGTGTCCCTGCTTGGGTACTGGACAGTCAGCTTTACCTTTATCCTTCTCATCGAGGATCGCGTGTTCCGCCGGCATGAAGGATACAATCTGATGGCTTGGGACCAACCAAACAAACTTCCATGGGGCCTTGCTGCTGTGACAGCATTGGTCGCCGCTTATTGTGGTGGAGGAGTTCCGGGGATGAGCCAGACATGGTTCGTGGGGCCAATTGCGGCCAAGTTTGGTGGTGATGGTGGTGACGTGGGGATTTACATGAGTGCAGCGATAACCATCGTATGGTATCCTATTGCGAGATATTTTGAGAAGAAGTACACTGGAAAGTAAAATCGTCCCAGAAATAGGAATAGAACATTATGTCACGCCAATGCACAAATATGGCATGAAGAGTTTGGTAGTGCATTGCAACAAACGGCGCATTCATGAGATTTAGTATACGGCACAGCAACATGACTATAGCCACCGTCATCGACGGTCATATAATGGTTCTCGTTCAATGGGTTAATAGCCTTCATCTCGGCTTCTTATCTATCCGTTTAGGTCAATCACCAAGCTGACGGCTTGGATTTAGTCTCAGGTCGACTTTACAAGACGTGCAGTGGAACCATTGCCGATGCCGACTGGACTGGGGCAACATCTCAGCTAGCCCTATACAGATAACGCTCCAAAGAATAGGCGGATTGAACTAATTAGCGACTGTGGAACTCTCATCATTGTCGTAGATGTTCGATGACCGATAGGCAAGGCAACTGGAGGCATGACTCTCCGAGACCGCGCGATCTACTCAAGTTGGAGGTACTGCATCTGTCTTTTCAGGGCCAAGACACAGCCCAGCGTGAAATAATGCAACCAATAACGACGCGTGCTGTGAGGTCACATGATGCGATGGCTCAAAGATGAGAAATCGCGCGACAAATGCTCAGCCTCATTCTCCGGGACTCACGCATAAGCAGACTTTTGTCTTCATCAATCACAAAATGGACCAAGAAGCCAACAATGAAGATTCCGCAGATCGGAGGGACGGTGCCACTGGAGCACTGACTTCTCCGTCAATCAGCAGCCTACCTCCCGCTGTCGCTCTACCGGAGACTGAAAGCCTAGGTACACTCGCGTTCGAGGATCTTCACTTTAGTGGCTCATACTTGAGCAACCTAATACCTCCTCCAACGGGGAATGAAATCCTAGGTACATCCCAATTCTTTGGCCCGCAGATATGGTCCCCATCCTTCGACAACCTCCGTCCTTCTCCGACGGGGACTGAAATCCCAAGAGTCAACTTCCCACTCTGGGACCAGCGGAACCAGATCTATGTCCCGTCCTTCAACTCCCAACCACCTCTTCCAACACGGCCGGAAAACCCAACATTCGCAGCCCCGGACGGCGCTTACTGGGAAACACGACGACGAAGGCTCCCCGGCACTTTGCATCCAGGGATGGAAAGAGACACTAGTGGTGACATGTTGAAGAAATTGTCTATCGAGGACAAGTCAGACAATCCCCTCAAAGGTCTTCGAGATTCTGACTTACAACCGAACACCTCTCTGCTTGAGGAAAACCGCGGAGGAAACAATGATGATGGTCGAGGTAGTGAGAGCCAGGGCCAGAACTGGACACATGCAAACCTTCCTCGCCCTACTCTGATGCGTGTGCCTACGGCCGACGACTTTGGCTCAATCGGAACAAACTACGTTCGAAAAAGTCTGCCTATCGCCTACTTGCAAGATGATTTAGATGATGAGGGTGGTGATATTGACCTCAAGAGCGATTTGAAGGGCGCCATTTCAATTAAAACTGTCAATCCAGACCTGGAAGGTTTTAAGCAACATGTCCTCAGCCTAAACCCGACCTTGGCTTCAACAAACAATTACCTCGTGGAGCGAATAGCACATCAGCAAGTACTCAGATACAAGCAACTTCTGAGGTCCAAGGCCATCCATGTGAACCAGGGCGTCACCTGTCCTTCTGGATCCCTTTGCATTGCACTGGGAGGATCTGCTTCTATTTTAGATCCGGCCGACAAGACTCTGCGACCAGAACACCTGTTTCCCTCCCCCGTTGTCGAGAGAATTACCAACGAGAGCTTCCCCAGAGATATCCCTATGCCACCAACCACATCTCTGCCAGCTGAATTTGAGTGCCAGCTCTGCTACCGGACTAAGAAAATTCAAAAACCATCTGACTGGATAAAGCATGTGCATGAGGATGTGCAGCCCTTTGTCTGTACGTGGGACAAGTGTCGGGAGTCATCAAAGTCTTTTAAGCGCAAGGCCGATTGGGTTCGACACGAGAATGAGCGTCACCGACATCTGGAGTGGTGGACTTGCGATTTCGAAGGCTGTAATCACCGGTGCTATCGCCGAGACAACTTCCTCCAGCATCTTGTCCGGGAGCATAAATTCCAGGAGCCCAAGGTGAAGACTAAGGCAGCTATAAACAGGTCTGGGGTAGTCGATCCGACTTGGCAAAAGGTTGAGCAATGCCACGTGGAGACGCCAATCCTACCGCAGGACGAGCCTTGCAGATTCTGCAGCAAGTCATTCCCAACATGGAAGAAGTTGACGGTTCACCTGGCTAAGCATATGGAGCAAATTTCGCTACCGGTTCTACGCCTTGTGGAAGCGAAGGGGGCAGAAGAGCTTAAAGAAGACACAATCATCAACCCAGTTCGAAATCAACCCCCGGATCCCTGGTATACACTCTCGACGCCTGTATCATTTCCTGTCCAGGGCGGCATGAATCCAACACTCGGCCATTACCCTCAAAGTGCAGCCTCAATAGGTCCGTCGATGGTCTACCAGCCGCCCCCAACAGCCTCCGATTATGCTTCTTTTAGAAACTCTTTTCGCGAAAAATATGAAAGCGATGTGGAACCAACGGCCACCTGGAACGAGAAAGACGCCGATGCCTTCACAGAACATACCCACACACCAAGTGTTGCGACATGGAAAAGAGCAAGCTACATTTCGGACTTTGCAGATGATCTATTCAGAAGTATCAAGGACCTGCAGCCAGATGAACAAGAAATTGAGAGAATTTCCGCCCTTCTCCCACATTTGCTCATGCATTTTGCTCTTAGACTTGGCTTTAAGGCAGCAACAGCAAAGCATCGTGACGTGATGCAATTTGTCTACGAATACCCGAGGTAAGACTGCCATCTTCCCACTCTGAATAGTTTCATTTTCATGCAGGCCGAGTGCTGATTTTATTTCTAGTGACATCGCCAATGCCTTCAAAGACAGGGGCCTGCGAAAAGAAGAAGATCCCCCAGATGCATCCAAGCCCGACGGAGAGGATATTCCTCTCGATGAATTAATGAGTTCCTGGTTTGCGAGGCAAGATCTCAGTTCTGTTCGTGAGGAGAAATCGATACAGGGACTTCACGAGGGATTTGACGATGTCGTCTTGAACTCCGGGCAAGACCAAGACACTCACCATCACATTGCATCGACAACGGGTTATCGAGACTTAATTCTTGACACACATGCATTCCGATGGCTTCTTGCCCGTTTGCGTGTGGAGATGCGCTTAGTTCCAACCGAACCAAAGTCAATGGAGACTATAAGTCAAACTATTGTATCTTCACTACATCCATCCCATGTACTTAGCAGGGAACTACACTCAGAAGAGTTCAAAGCGACCTTTGAGATCCACTGGGACTTGCTGAGATTCTTGGAGCAGCAACAGTACACTACCGGCCATGCCGAGGCTGTCTCTAAAGTGATTACTTTGACTGGATCCAGTCAAGATGCACAGGTTCTAACATGTGCCGAATACCTGGCTCAGACATGGCCACTCACAGGAGATGTGATGATGCAACTGATCAAAGATGTTCTGGATGAGAAAGACGGTCTTGCGCAATCAGGTCAGTACCACTGGGTTTTAATTGGGTCTATATGTTAAGTTGTTCTGTAGGCCATTTCCCCGATGGGACTTCATTCTCAGCTCGGATACAAAGGCCAAGATTCATTCTTGAGGCTTGCGGCAACCCAAGTTCTCTTGCAGAGATCGGGGAACAGTTAGCCTGGCTCGCGTCCGCGCTTCAGCCTTCACCTGGCGAAAATGGTCCCTTTTCTTGCACTCCCTTCATTCGCTACATGAATCCATCCATGTCTCCGCCTCGGCTGTCCAAATCGTCGGTATCAGCCGCTGTTACGTACAAGATTGGGTTTAGTATCGAAGAAGTTGAAAAGTCTGTCGGCGGTGCAAGTTGCGAATGCTGGCACGACATGTTTCTGAACCCTATGATCGTTCAAGGGTATCCAATTCCGTCAAGAGTTGAGTCAAAGACTGGTATGGAGATTCCACTCCATATCATGGCTGGCTTGGCTCGAAGCGAGCAAGTGGATCAGTTCAACGGAAAGACTTTAATTAAAGGATTTTCTACTCTGCTTGTCCCAACCAAGCGCATTGGAGACATGCTTCTCTGGCATCTACTTTACACAAAAGATGGAAGCCGTATCTCCTACCCAGATAGTGTTGTACCCCACGCCGGGGACATCAGCGGTCTGGATCTGGCGAGTCTTCAACATGTGCTTGGTTGGTGCTCGGAAGCCGAGTTCTATTCCGGTAAGAGGCATCAAGATTGCCGGAGCTATGATGCTAATGTGTGATGTAGGTTCTGCCCAGGCTAACGATCTTGTGGGCGGTTCGGGACTGAGCAAACCACAAGAACACGGTTATCTTGCTAACCTAGTTGTGTCTCCAGGCAGAGGCATAATGGGAGGCGCTGCGTTTGTTTTGGGCCTCAGAGATACGCCAGCCCATGTGGCTCGCAATAGCTACATACCGAAACTCCAATGGATTGCAACCAAGTTTGTACTGTTGTGGGATGAAAGCGATAAACGAGGCTGGCTCATCAATGGGACCAGTGCATTGCTTTACATTGTCAGAGCATCCTTGGCATACAATAGCACGGACAAGTTCAAAGCTGCATTTCTCTTCAGACCGGAGGATATGAAGGAGTCTTCAACACCCTTCACGGCCGATTCAGCAATTGATGTGCTCATCCACCCCGACAATCTAGCACTTAAGCTATACCAAGAAAAGGAAGGCCACTTGTTGCTTCAAAGCCGAATCGAGCGCTTCTACAGTATTCTGGAGAAGCTCATCGATCATCAAGCCGATGTTGCCGGGGAAGATGGCTCGAAATTGGTTGACAAACCACGCCAATACCTCGAAGGCTGGGATTTCAGGGACCTCGTAACATCCCGCGATCCCATGTATCCACGAGTGACCACTCTGGAGGCCGGAGGCAAGGCATGGGTTGACTTGACTCGAGCCTTGCACACAATCACCCTTTTTGGTCGCGGCTTTGGTGAGCTTATCAAGCCAGCCGGTGCAGACACTTGCGAGTACTGGTCTGAGTTGCCCAAGCAAAAGTACTATGTGGCAGCTGGTCTTTCGGATTTGATTCAGGTGAGGAATAATAACGACTACCACAACGACGGACAGGTGAGACTCAGCGAAACGACTATATGGCACACCCCAACTGCACTATTTGTGTCTTGTCGATGCCAAGGGGCGCTGAGACGAGATCACTGTGAACCAGTACAAGCGTTGTGACCTTCGACAATGTTGAAGGTGTTGCTCCCTAGGAAGACTCTTGTCCCGGAGGAAAGCTCCGGTGCAGTTATATTTGGGCAGCACTCGGCTTTTCCCTGGGTTTGGGGGGACTATGGCCCTCCTGAAGAGGGAACGCGGCCACCTCTTTCGAAGGCAACCGACGTGGGCTCATTTCATGACAGCGGAATTGATTCGAGTACGGGATTGTCAAACGAAGACAGCTCAGAGTTGTCCCACTCAAGCACGCCAGGACTGAATCGAATTGCGAGCAACGACGGTATGGATGACGTCTGGTTAAATACCACGCCTGCTGTCGCCGAAACCCATCCTCAAGATGACTACACTGTCGGCATCCTGTGTGCACTACCGAAGGAACTCAAGGCTGTACGAGCTCTTTTCGACAAAGAGCACGACAGCCTGAACAATGTGACCGGAGACACCAACCATTACAAATTGGGACAAATGAACAGGCATATGGTTGTCGCAGCCTGTCTACCCAAAGGAGACTACGGAACAAACCCCGCCGCTGATTCCGCCGCTAATATGAGGAGGAGTTTCCCAAACATCAAGTTTTGTCTCTTGGTGGGCATTGGAGGTGGCGTCCCGTCGAGAGAGCAGGACATTCGCCTCGGGGATGTTGTCGTGAGTTCACCCACGGCGGATTACCCAGGCGTAATTCAATACGACCGCGGCAAGGAAAATGAGAATAGTGACTTTGAGACAACCGGATCCCTCCCACCGCCACCTTGGTTCCTCATGACAGCCATCAGCTGTTTGGAATCAAATCCAGATCGTGCTTCTAACTCGCTTCAGCCCTATCTTGCGCAGATTGAATCGCGTCTTCCACTCAGCGAAAGGCCAAAGTACAAACGCCCGGGGCAAGAATATGATCAGTTCTCCCAGACCGAATGCTCAAGATGCCAGGATAGTGGCGAGTGTGCCGAACGCAACAGCTATTTGAGGAGCAGGGCCCGTCGGCCAACAGATGATCCAGAAATATTCTACGGACTCATTGCTTCTGGAAATCGGGTGATTAAGGATGCTCACGTCCGGAACAAATGGGCTCAAAAATGCGGCGTTTTGTGTTTCGAGATGGAAGCAGCAGGGATCATGAACACATTTCCGTGCCTTGTTATTCGAGGCATCTGCGACTATGCAGATTCGTCTAAGAACAAGATCTGGCAAGAGTATGCAGCCGCCACGGCTGCTGCATATGCCAAGTTGCTACTAGGAGAAGTTGCTTTGTTCGAAGGGCCGCATGGGTCATCATTGGGAAAACGAAGTCAGACTCTAGGTTATGGAGCTCAAGAGAGGATATGTGAGAAACGACAAAGAGTATGACAGGATGCAAAACAGGGTTACATAAATGTATTGTTATATTTGTTACGGCTCTACTATGAACCTCTTTTCAGGAGGGTTTCCTTAGCCTCGTTTAATCTCATAAATTCAATGGACATATCCAATTTTCCATCTTCAAGACCTCTCTCGTCTCGATTGAGGAAGCTCGGTTCTGCTTCCGTCCTTTCTACGCCCATGTCCCAACTAGCCCATCCTCGACATCAAACACTGTCCCTCCGCGCATTACTACCGCATTCCCACTCCTCCTCTCTCATTGCCATTTGGACACTAACGCTATAACAGTAGTTCCAGGATAGAGGAATAATCCATAGCTCATTGAGGATCGAACATCACTAGCTCCCTTATAACATTAGATCAGAGGGTAAGCACAGAGGTTTCTTACAAACACGACACCGTCACTATGCAGTAGGCTCGTGGCGTTCAGTGTCTCCGGAACCGCATCATCATCAACTCAGTATTCTACTGATTTGGAGAATAATTCGAGCCAACATAATTAGATTGCTTGCTATACGACTAGCTAGGTAATTGACACTGATACTAAACAAAGCTGTATGGACTGAAACCTCCACTCCCATCCAGGAGCCCGCACAAGTGCCGGCCGTCTATACTCTCTAAGAGGGCTAGATACTTCCTTCTAAGCTCTACCAGGATAGCAGACGGGTCGAGTTAACTTTCACGCGTCATCAACGTTTTCGGCTCCGTTCAAATACCAGTCCGCACTTCTTCAGCTCTACTAGTATTCCATGGTGCATTTATCATCTAAAACACACCGCAGTCTGGAAATACCTCGCCTTCATCCCACTATTAAGAGTTAGAAAAGCAATTGAGAAGAGCCCAGAACACCCCCAAGGACTACCAGGAACTTACATGTTCAACAATACAACCAGACTCCCAGCGGTATCTATCGACGACTTCAGTGCCGTTAGCAAGGTAGTTTAGCCAGCCCGTATCACCCTTAAACGCGATTCGGAGCACGGTGATGTTCATGGGTGGCCAAAGTTGACTGAGATCATTGAAAGCAGCAACTGTACTACCCGCCCCCGGGTGATGATTCTATGGCTTCCGTTAGCAATCATGCAACAAAACTCCAAGTTGAAAGCATACAGTGTAGTTGGCCGAGATATATCTGAAGGCTTTTGTGAGGTCTTTGTCCACAATGAAAGCTTCACCGTATCGGAAGAACCTCTTGTCAGTCTCCTGACCCGGTCTTGGTGCAATCGGTTTGCAAGGTGGAGGAAATTTCGTGGTTCCATTTGATCCACACGCTTTCGGTGGAGTCCTCTGATGGGGCAACGCAAGGCCGATTTGGGCCAGTGGCAAAAGTAACAACGGCAAAAATGACAAACGCATTGTCAGGGAGGGAATGTACAATGAAAGCTAGTAAGAATTGTGAACTTGATGATGGAGCCTGGAATATCTGTACGAGAAGTAGAGCGGTTAAATAAGATTAATATCTTAAGCATATTCTCAGCAGCTGAACAGTTACATTGAAGGATTTGAATCAGGCGAGTCATCATGGCCAGTTGAGAAGGAAACCCTTACCTGGAAATGCAGGCTGGCATGTCGCTGATTGGAATCGCGTTATTTAGTCATGCCATGCTTATGCTGAAACATTACGGATCATATGGCAGCTGAAGATCCTGCTGCATTGGAACTCGTATAGGTAGGTCGGCCCATTATAATATGCGGTTACACAACCCGTCGGCCAAGTCACATTGCATGTGTGGGACCAATAATACCAACATGAGCCAGGAGCTGAGTGATTGTGTCGTAGCATTTATCAGATTACATACAGCACCCCTTAATTTAAATACGATAATTGATTATCTCACTCAAAGCACAATGGCTTGGCGAAGATTGTCAACCAATAGCAGGAACCCGGTCGTAAGTCGGTGGTGACAGTTCTTCCGTAAACACGATATCTGTAGTCGACATTTTACAGTACCTTGACGTCACTTACTCCGTAAGCCATGTCACACTCAGAGTGGTAAGCACGCCAAGTCGCGTATTAAAAAAAACGGTCCATATTGTTTTAAAGATGGAGTTTATCGCTTTGTCAACCCACAAACCCATCTGATGTCACTTTAATTTCGCCTGCACATGCAACACGTCGTATGGATACTACCTGAACAACTCTTGTTACGATTGTGAAATCGGTGCATGTAGTGGGCGAAAAGATTATCCACCAGTTATTAAATGTAACGCCTTGGATCTTGGATATCTCGCCTTCCCACTCGAGAGTGGTACGATAGAGTTCGGAGAAATAACTCGCTACCATCACATTCAGTTAACCCAACTAATTCAGAACCGGTCTTTTTGGACGTGGAATAGAGTAAAATGGAATGATGTTATAATTGTGCTGCTCCCAGCCTTGCGAATATGAGGCACCGAGAACAGTCACCCTGATTCAGTCAAAGAAACTCTACTAAGTCCTTCAGAGCAAATTGGTGCTTCTTAAATATTGAACAATATCTGCAGTACTGCATTTCCTGGCAGCCGACCTCTGGCAGCTAGGCTAAATCGCTCAAGACTCAAATTATCAAGAAATGTTGAATCAGAGTATCTCAATGGGCTCAAACTTTTCCACGCCCTTACATAACACATTTCAACGCGTCGCGAGGGAGAACCGCCCAAACTCTTCCAATAAACATGGCATATATTAGGGCTGAATTGATTTCTCATACCCCATCACCCTCCTTGTCTTAAAGCTCTCAAATAGGCCCCTACGACAAGGTGAGCCAGCTCCTTTAGCCCACTGTTTATGCTGAATTTATAGAAGCATCACATGCTTTTCAGTCAATGGTGGATTTTAGCGATCACTGAAACCTCTAGGCCGCTCATGGCCTTGAAGTGTAGGTAGAACGATGGGATATGTTCGATGATGAGATTTGGGTATATGAGGATAATTTTCCCAAGTCAAGAACTATCAAGGCGATGAAAACCGAGCCACCACTCAAAAATTCAGCCCAGAAGATGCTCTTCAGCCCCCATTTCACCGTTTTGAACGGATCTGACGACCCAAGAAGTCGATTTTGAACCCTTGACCGCTCGCCACTTCCTGTCCTTCACCTCTACACGCGCCATGCCTCTCTCTCGTATCCCATCGTCAAACTCCATTCCCCGACGTATATCCGAAATGATACCTGCAAGTTCACTCTTGTCGAGGATTGCGGCCATGGATAATAAGCCCTGAGGCTCTTCGGTTAGGATTGATGGGCAATCCTGCAGCCGGAAGAACAGAAACCCCACAGAACATAGGGTGATGATCAAAAATGCGAGAATGATGTATGACACCCAAGGAACGACAAATAGCCGTGTTGTGGGGAGAAAAGCTGTTCCGGTAGTCTTGTCGGGTTCTGAGAGCGGTCCAAAGCCGTGAATTGCGACAGCGTTCAGGTAAATGGCCGTGAACACTTTTGATATAGACTCAGTCAACACCTCAGATGTCAGAAATTTCGACGGCTGTAATTTCTGCGCGTAGTATAATATCAAACTACCCATGTCTGTGGTAGACCATTTTGTGTGTGGGTTCAACGACACCGGCCCAAAGATGTCTTGCTCGAAGACTCTCCACAGTGTTGGCCGCTCAGTATCTGGCTCGCCTGTTTCATCGAAGGACTGTATGACCGGAGGGCCGCTTGGTGATGGCGAGACTTTCAAAGTCCCTGAGACTTGGCGATAGCCCGTTGCGCAAGATATAACATTGACATTGTCCAGATTGTGGGGTGCTGAAGCAGAGTATGTTGCGGCTGTAAACACTAAGCGGCTGTAGTACGCCTTCGCGGAGCATCCAAACTCCACAGTGGTCTTGAAGTAGATATCCTGCGTGCTGGAGGCCCCGAAATTCTGCTTGAAGCTGCACCCTCTATCCGTTCCGGATATTTGGATGTTCTTCCCCGAGCCGCCCGAGGCGTCAGTGGATGTGATGGTGTAGTCCTCTACCAACTCGCAGTTCAGATAGGCCGAGTATGCCATGGTGTCTGCCTCCACGTTCGATCCGCTGACAAGATGGGAGCTGGTGGTAAATGGGCGGAAAGCACGCTCATCATCTGTCCAGGGAATCTTGTTGCCCTGGTAAAGTAGCGTGGCCGCGACAGTATCCAGGACAGGTCGCCAATCAACAGTAGCGTTGATGCCTTCGACGTCGTATCCCTCATTGTAGATGATGGGAACTGACTCGGAGAGCATCACAAGCTCCGGCACGAACAGACGTGCAGCAAAGGGCGCGACAGCGTATGTAAGAAATACAGAGAGTAGAGTCGTTGCTCCAACGGTATAATGCGACTTTCGAAAGGCTCCCCACCAACGCCAGATGCTGGCGGTGACACGATAGTCCAGTAGAATTGACTTTCTTGCCTCGGCGCCCTCTGCTTTGCGTAGCTCGACGTACGGCTGGCGTTCTGCAGTCGAGCCAGCTATCCAGGCCCAATAAGCGCCGAAGAGTGATAGTACAAAACTGGGGAGTGATGTCCAGAGGACACCTAGGTCCCAGAAACTGTTGATGCCGTTGGGGTCATTTCCCGACTGGCCAGTCGACTCGGGCGAAGTAATGTTGTGGGATGCGATTGTAGCAAAGCCGTTGTTTTTTGAGGACACGATGGTAAGAGAAAGGATGGTTGCGAGGAGGGCGATGTCGAAGATCGCAAAGGTCAGGAGAGAGGGCCAGCGTAGACAGCCGTTTAACCAGCCGTACGTTTGGGGTGGAGACTCTTGACGTGAACTGGACATTTTGAAGCAGCTTCAAGTTGACAATGAACAGCTGTGGCAAATCAGTAATGCGACGCACCAACAAAGGCTTCAAATCTGGGTCGACAGCATCCCCGGAACGACGAGATATTTGTAACGGGTCCACTCCCAGCCACAGCCAAATCATCGGGACGCCAGCAAATTGCATCAATGGAACTTCCCGGCCAGTCTTGCGTCCAGTTTGACCTCGCAAGGCGGAATTTGCCTTTAGACTCTCAGATTGTCTCGCCTGCGTGACCTTTGTTCTAATTAGCTTGGACGCTACGAAGCCAAACTAGACATGGATTGGCCCATCGTTCCAGCTGCGTCACTGTGACCCAAACTACCGGCGATAGTTGCCAGACTACTGAAGCCACCGTGGATTCGAACGGGCTCGACCTTGGGCTAATTTGATGAGCTGCGCCTTGCAAGGCACAAAAACCAACGCCGTGGCTCGAGAGTCAAGAGCCCCAAGCCTCTCCGATCTCGATCGGACGCATCCATCTTTGCACATAAGACACAAGGTTGGTAAGCTTAACGAACAGTCGAGATTCAGCCCCGTGTGCTTTCCCAATATGCTCCCTTCTGTACGACCTATCGCTGCCCTCGCCGCTCTTCTGAGCACAATCAGTGGGTGCCATGGAGCATCTTTCAGCCCACCCACCTGCGTGGGTGATATAACAGAATTCCCAAACTGCGAAAAGGCCGATTCAATTGCTCGGAAGTGCAGTAATCTTTCGAAGCAGGAAACCATCGACTGTTTCTGCACCCAAGAGCTTCTGAATGCCTACATAGGGTAAGCGCCATTTCTTGCCACTATTCAGGCAGTTGACCAAATGATCTATCTAGGTGTAAGGGTGAATTCAGGCAATGCATCCTGGGCAACTCATACGATAGCTCTGTCGATGACATGATCGACGCTTGGCAGGGCGCATGTGGTCCGTATGTCTCCGACATCACAACCCCAGTTGCGTCCGAGGCGACAAGAACGTTGGACGAAGACACATGCCAAACTATAGCTGAGAGCTGTGGCCAATTGAGCGCGTCAATCACCTCTTGCTCTTCTGCGTACGACCAGGCCGCGCAAATCACCAGCTGCCGCTGTCAAGAGTCGCTTGTCTCCCTCGCATCGGTGTGCGACATCGACGGGTCGCAATCTTGTCTAGGAAAAACCGCCATTACGTCCAACATCTGGGAATTCCGAAACTGTAAAGCTGCTACTGACGTTTTAGGCACCTCAGCGGTAGGGAAATAGGCTCCTGATTTGAAGGCATATGACTAATGAATGGACAGGACACGGCCACAATAACAACGGCGCCTGATACTTCTACCGTCGAGGATACTGCCACGTCCTTGAGTTTTGGGCCGGACTCCACTGCTACCTCGACTACCACTAGCGGAACTGTATCCATGGGCCCTAAAATAGGCTGGAGAGCTTCTTTGATGCTTTTCTTGACCTTGATCTATTTATATTAGACGCTCGTCCCTTGATACCTGGTAAATATACCGCATTTTCAAGATACTGCGTCGCTCGAGTTGTGACTCAAAATACATTTACGTTGTGTCTGTTGCTGTCATTCCTTAAAGGCGCATGTCAAGCGTTGAATAGCGATTCCCCAAGGGATCCTTGAAGGACCTACTCTTCGACCCAATGGGCATATTGTTACGTTTATTATGCATCTCCAAATACTTTGTTATAGGTGCTTCCTACTAGGCTATGCATTTCACTTCCGGCCTCGTCAGGAGCCGTATGTCAGATTGCCACGACATGATGAAAATTCCGAGTCTGCTCACCCTACTAAGTTCCACGTTCAGGAACGCCCCCGTTGTTGCTCCTCGTGCAATTGAAGGTATAAAAATATCAATGCTATTTATATATCTGTCATGAGGCCCGTTCCCCACCATGTCTCGCATTCTTGAGGGTAAATGAGAATGCGGTCCGTCATTCTGTGGCGAGCGGGGTATGGACTGATATCACCATCAGAGCGCGGCGATTGCTGAGATGAGCGAAAAGGATCAGGAGCACCAGGAACTCATTGGAGTGAGATTAATGGAGGTTATTGATGGAGTGGAAACTCCAAATGAGCATGAGGATGATGGGAAAGTGGCTGGAATAGTCTGACATTTTGGTCCATTGTTTCCAGTAAAGATAGGGGACTGCAAGGCATGTGTGTTCAAGAATTATTGCATAGGGCGATGCAGTAAGCTTTCTTTTACTCTATTGACATAGAATGGCATTGAGCCAGTAAGAATAAAATTATAATATATCTACTCAAGGATCATGCGGCCATACCTTCTGCGTAAACTACCCCTCGCTCATTGTTGATACACTGTTGTGATGACCACTCACCCCTTGCCTCTCACTTACCCTAGACCCATCGTTCACTGGTGATGCTGATTGAAGTTGCGTCAAAGAATGGACTTAAAGGTCAGGTCATCTGGTATACGGCATCTTCAATGCGATCGTTTATGACTACGGAAAGTATTGGCAAACGCTCATTCGAAAATTTTGTTCCTCTGGTTGTGGTATCCCATGCGTGTATCTCTAATCAATAGTACCGTCACATCCTCTCTTTTTAAATTGGACCAGTTGGTTTAATTCCCTAGTATCATAACAGCGCGGAATTCCCGGAAAGATACCTGTTTATACAAGCACGCCCGATGGGGTTCCAGTAGAGTTGATTCGGAGTATCAGGGTCAAGCGCCACAGCCCCGGAATGCCTACTGACAAATCCGTGTCGACAAGGACCTACATTAATAATAATAAACCAATTTGTCAATGAAATGCATTACAAATACAATTCCAACGCGGTTTTGACTTTGAGATCATTGGACATCTAAATACGCAGTTAGACCGAGTTTTGGTGCATGATGTAGGAAGCCTACGGAGTGGATATGTGCAACTTCCTAAAAGGGTAGGAGCATTTCTTGGCGATGATGAATAGGGTGTTCTTGATTATCCACTTGTACGTACCTGAACGGAACATAAAAGAGCCTCGGAGATCCCTCAGGATCTAAACAGAAGAGTGCATTCTCTGACTTTATCCCTCTGCCTATGCTGCCATTTAGCTATTCATCACTCCGCGTTCTTCTACCCATCAGCCGATCGCTACGTACAATGGCATCCACCGGTACATCACCCCTCAACCTGGTTCTGGGAACAGGAAACGTAAGTAATCCGGACAGTGATAAAACAATCATGGCATGGCGGTTTTAGATTGCAATCTAACATGGCTGACGCGTAGGTCGGGGACACGTCGATTGATCCCATGGCGCGGTTCAACAGCCCCGACGAGGTGAATGGCTTCCTCAACGCCTTCGCTGCACGTGGCTATCACCAAATTGACACTGCTCGCTCCTACTCCCCTCATGCACCTGGGAGCTCTGAGCCCAGGCTTGGAGCTGTTGCTGCAGGCGATCGATTTGCCGTCGATACTAAAGTCAATTCGAGGGAACAAGGGTCCCATACCAAGGAAAATATCCTGAAGGAAATCGACATTTCGCTGGAGGCGTTAAAAATCAAGCAAATAAACGTCGAGTACTTGCACATGCCCGATCGGGTAACCCCATTTGAACAGGCCTGCGAAGCCATGGACCAGGCGCAGAGAGAGGGCAAGATCAAGCATTGGGGTCTCTCCAATTACACGGCCGAGGAAGTCCAGAGGTTTGTGGACATTTGCGAGGAGCGCGGCTTTCTCAAGCCCTTCGTCTATCAAGGCCAGTATAACCCCGTCGTGAGAGATGGCGAAAAGAGTCTCTTCCCTATCCTGCGCGAGCACGGGATCGCCTTTTACGCCTACAGTCCTGCTGGGGCTGGCTTCTTCGCTGGCAACCACAAAAACGTCAAGGCGGGTGGGCGATTTGATAAATCTGTACGCACATCCATCCCCATAGCTGCGAAAACGATCAAATGAACTAACCGCGTGGCTGTTGGTTGAAGCATGGCATAGGTGGCTTTTATTCGCAGCTCTACCTGAAGCCCTCCATCATGGACGCCACAGACAAGGCGCTCTCAGTGGCGTCGAAGCGTGGAATTAGCGGTCACGCCGCGGCACTTCGGTGGACAGCACATCACAGCCAGCTGAGCAAGGCGTACGGGGACTCCCTCATCATCGGCGCCTCTAGCCCACAGCAGCTGGAGTCAAACATTGACATGATTGAGCAGGGTCCGCTGCCTGACGACGTAGTGGCTGCTCTGGAAGCCGTACATGCCGGCATCAACGACCAGATCTCGTACCACATGTGAGGGAATCGATGGTGGATACGAGCTAATTTAGGAGAAAGACTAGGCTATATGTAGTAGGAGCAAGTCTTGGCGATGTCCAGCCGAGGTTCTTTTCAGTTAGCCGCTGACCACTGTAATATTATTATTGAGATTGCGTCACTCAGCCCTCGCAGAGTGGATGACAAATTAAGCTCTCAAAAACGATGACCTGGCTGGGTGGGCGGACTTCTCTGAGTAGCACCGTGATCCCACTGCAATACATTGATTGAGTCGCGTAAGGGAAATCACTCGGAGAGCACTGGTCTGAGTCCCAAAATACCCTCCTTCTCGATATATCTCAGCTTCCGCATTCAAAGATGGAGTTTATCCCAATCAATCATCCCGCTCAAAGCTCCTTGACCGACTTGAGACGACGCGCTCATTCCCACGCAGCTCGTGTTGCACACGCCCGAGCCAGAAAGGCGCAGGTGGCCAATTTCATGCGCCAGAAGGAAATCAGTGGAGAAAAATGCCACGACAAGCCAGAATCACACGATAAACCTCCGGAACAGACCCGCACAACCGTAACTCATCAACAGGAGAATCAGACCTCCGGTAGTCACGCAGATCTAACACCAATTGCCCAAAGTATCACCTCCAACACAGTTGACCATGGACCATTTGGGAAGTTTTTACAATCATTAACATTCGTCGAGCATTTTATGTTCAACCACTGTAAGTCGCGTTTGCCTGGTTTGTCCCCGTTGAGATAGTGACAGGACTACTGGGGCACTGGGTAGTCTGTGTTGATCGTTTCTCGTCTTCGTATGTTAATGATCCGTCTAGATGTTCAGGTAGTGCTTCCCTACTTGAACTTTCACTGCCCGGTATTGAAGAATGTGGGGGAATCCAGCGAATACATGAGGAAGAATTGGATATTCTTCTCCTCCGCCGATGCCGACTTTTTACAGGGCTTCTTGCTTGCGGCCTGCCGTCACCTGTCAATGGTCAATTTGGACGGAGATTATGCGCAATTCGCTATACAATACAAGCTGAGATACATTCAGAGTCTTCGAGAGGCAATTTGCTCTGACAACCCATCATCATGTCGCATCGCTGTTACGAAAGCGCTGGTTCTAACGTTGGATGAGGTGAGACCAGAGTCTAGTCTTGCATTATTACTTCCTCCCAGCTAGAAACCTTAGAAGCGACACGACGAACTGACGGTTTCTATCTAGATTATGCTCGGCGATCTCTCGATGGCCTCAAAACACATTGTAGCGGCAGTCAATATCATCCAAATGTGCGGAGGGTCTCGAGCTCTCGGTTTGAGTAACTTTATTGTCTACATTCTCAATAACTGTATCGAGGGAAAACGTCTTCTGGAGCCTCACCCAAGCTCCAGCTGTACTGATACGTTTATGAAACCAGGGTCGATTTGACCTTAGGTCTATTAGCTCAGCGCAACCATCTTCGTGAGGTTAATTCTCAGGGGTCCAGCTTGGAAGATTTGATCATCTTCAACAGATGTCCTAAATGTGATGAACAAATAAAATTTCCATATAGATCACTGACTCCGTGAGCTCGCAGAGCAGTGGTACGCCAAATCTTATTGTGAATCCCAAATTTGTTTCCGGTCGTGTCGCAGTCCTGCTCAGTGAAGATGAAATCTGTGTCGACTTGTTCTAAGAAAAGGTACCCACGCGAGACTAGCTGGTGGTAGCCAAGCCGCTCAAGAATGTGACAGGCTCTCGTTTTTCACCTATGACGGCCGTGAGTGATAAAATAAAAAGGGTTAGTACCTGAGAGCCTGTTGGGTCTTATATTTCAACAGTGAGATCAAGGGGATGTCACTTCGTATCGGTGCGTTGACAACGTTGGCGTCCAGGCCGCTAATCTCCCATGCTATCGATATCTAGGCGGGGCCGGGTTGACTGCTCGGATATGATCTTCGGTCATTTATATGGCTTTCGAGTTTAATTACGTGGAGAGCTTGCCCAAACGCCATAATCTCCTTGCGCTTGCCGCAAATGCGAATGCACCGGCTAATTAATGACGGAACTGGGAGTGCATGGGATCAAGTGGGACGTGGAAGACTCGGTTCGAGGTGTGCACCCTTATCGAAACGCTTGATGCCGGCTGCACTCCGCGGCGCATGATGGTACAATGAAGTTTTACTTAATATCAAGCTAATATATTCTTTGACTAGTTGTCAGTTATTGTATAACTTCCTTAGCATAGTAACGCAGTTATCAATTTAGGTCGTAACTACCAAGAGGTTAGGGTGCCCTAGTACACACATACCCAGAGCGGGGAATAGAAGCTTAACAGTAAAAAAAGACACCAATAAGAGTATTAACAATACTCAACAGTATACTCAGACAGACTAAGATTTCTAGTCCAACTGGTTACATTTCTCAATACCTTAGTAGGCTGCAGTAACAGCTGCATCTTGGAAAAGCTAGATCTGCTGGTAAAGCTAGATCTTGGAAAAGGCAAAATCCTAATGGATATAAAAGCTCTGCAAACCCTCTTGCATTCCAGTCATCCTTCCATCCTTACACAAACCTCAACCAACGACTCAACCAACCGAAGATGTCTGCTCTCCCTTTCCGTCTCACAGTGCAGACTGATGAGGTCTATCCCAATTAGCGCGGTACTGATATTTGGCTGCCACACTATCCGAGAGCTAGCTGGCACAGATCGGGCTCTACCACGCTGGGTTGCTAAAGAGCCACGCCTTCTTAAAATCCTTCTTGAGAACTGCCGAATCGATAGAATCCCTCCAGCAGAAAGAGAATTCCTCGAGAAATTGCACTGTGACTACACAGCATGGACTGCAGCTTATGAACGAGGCGGTGTTGGTCAACTCGCAGTCAGAACAGTGATTTCAACAATGCAGGTCGTAACTACAATAGAAAGTTAAATAACCAACCAGTCTAACTTTGTGCTAGAAGGCCGCAGTCTTGACATTCTTTTTAAGTTTCCAATGTTAACCAAGTAATTCCTCAAGTAGCACACCAAGGAACCCCATAATCCTCGTTTAGACCCACAGCGTAAATACGCCGAGACTCGTCAGCAAGCGCCTTAAGCTTCCCAATCATATAATTCAGTGCTTCTGAAATACTCTTTTCTCTCTCTCTCTTTCCCCTTCCCATGTTTATTCCTCGGATTCCCGTTGCAGAGAAACAGACCACTCGCTACGGGCCTGAAGCCGCAATTACGTAGCAGGTCGGTTAGTATAATGACAATTGTTGGTCGGCTTCGGGTATTGGAGCAAAAAGGCAGTGTCTCAAGCACTAAAACTGAAATGTGTTCGCAGATGATCCCGATCGCGATGCATCGTGGATGCGTAAGTTAGATCTTAAAAAATGACACCTGCAATACTACAATAACAAGACGATTTCGTATTGGCGATCTCGCATTAGACAAAAGTACTATCTAGATTCTGCATGACTTGAAAGCTCCAAGTATACACATATCCTCATACTACTGATGATGCCATGTAGGTCCAGACTTAACCTAGGAAGCAAAAAAATTCCACAGCTCTTTTGCTCGTACGGTTCCACCTCCCGCCAGTTCGCTGCCCGTATTGGTTATGGGACCAATGTCGTGTGTATCGATGTGACCGCTGAGTCGACTTTCTGAGTCGTTCAGACTTTCTCTGATACGTTATTCGGAGGTGCGCTAACATCGTCAATGTGGCTCGCACTTCCAGACGCTACGATCTTGTCTGCGATGACGCCTTTTGGGACCGATGCGTTCTCTCCTTCGAAGATTCGCGCCATCTCCTCCAGACTATGACCTCGTGTCTCGGGGAATGCGAAGTAGATGACAACACCCCCACCGGCGAGAATGAAGACATAGAGCAGGTAGTATTTCCAGGCAATCGCCTCGAGTGCGATCGGATTGATGAAGATGTTGAAGAAGACGGCTATAGCTGTCGACACCCACATGCTTGAAAGGCCTCGGGCACGCAGGTTGTATGGCCAGATCTCGACAGGGTACGCCACTAGCAGGGGCGTGAAGGCCAGAGAGTAGCACCCATACATAATGAAGAGGAACGGAACAACAGCTGTACCGACCGTTGCCGATCCTCCCTTGGCAAAGGTCGCGGAAAGCGCGGTGATGAGGATGTAAGAGATGAGCATGCCAGAAGTGGCCGCCAGGAAGAGAAAACGACGTCCAACACGATCGACGTTGAATGCACCGGTCAGGGAGCACAGCAGATTCCAGATCTGCAAGAAGCCGTTGATGAGAGTCTGCTTCGTGATGGTGGTGATGCCAATGGTAGTGAGCACTGGAGCCAGATAATAGCCTGCAACGTTTTGGCCTGCCCATTGGCCAAAGACTCCTAGGAAGACGGTGATGAATGTTCTTCTCCGGTTGGCAGCGGTGGCAACCATTTCTCGATAAGTGGTGCTTTTCTGCGACTCACGCTCCATTTGGATGCTCCGGGTGATTTCCGCAAGCTCGAACGCTGCCAAGGGGGACGTCTCGTCGTCTTCCGCATGGTACTTGACGAGGAAGGCGCGAGCCTCTTGGTGCCGCTCTTTGGAGGCTAAGAAACGCGGAGATTCCGGAATCATTATGAGTCCGGGAAGTGCAACGATTGGAAGTAGTAGTTGGAGGACGGATGGGATACGCCAGGACCAAGAATTGTCGTAGTTGCGGGTGCCGTACGTGGACCAGGCGGCGAGGAAAGAACCTATATAATTTCTTAGCATTTGCGGTTTCTTGTATGCATATTTTGGAACCAATACTCACCAACGTACCACCCACACATGTAGAGACTAGTGAAAACGCCGCGGTGAGTGGGATAGGCCGTTTCGGTGACCAGCAGAGGCACGCAACCGCCGAAAAACGCGCTGGCAATACCAACAATAACGCGTGATACCACAAACATAGGTATGTTTGTGGCTCCAGTCTGTAGACCCACCCCGAGTAATAGGAAGATGTAGCCCACGAGGATAGTTGGCTTACGACCGAAACGATTAGAGGACCATGCGACGACGGGGTAGAAGAACATGGCACCGAGGGATGAGGCACCGCTAACAAATCCGAGCCAGGCGCCGCTGGGGTGATCCATAAACGACTGCCAATGCGGGAGGGCGAGCAAGCCGTTTAGCATTGATCCATCGTAGCCGTTACCCGAAGAGAGGAGGAAGAGGCATGCGAGGCAGAAGTTGAGGAAGACTTGGTTTCGCTTCTTGTGCCATGGTGTGTCATTTGGGGGTAGAAGCGCCGCAAGTTCCGGGCCAACAGACTTGAAGGTGCTGGCAGTCATGTTGAAACGGCGGCAGGGGTGAACTGGAGAGATAAGACGAAGGCGTTGATTCGCGGCGTCGTTGTACTTTCCAGACTGGGAAGGTCGAGATCCAAGTGATAGTCGCGGGGACTGGGCAATTATATGGTTTAGGACGAGTTGCCCGGTCGTGTGACTTGAGAAGCGTGAAGCAACACGAGTCATGCAAAAACGGCCTCCCCCGAGGCCCCAAACTCCAAGTACCGGGAACTGGAGGTTGCTCCAAGCATGCGGGTCGACCCCACGGGGTACTGCAAACGCGGGGAAAGCTATAGGATCAGTTGGGTATTCCAGAGGCCGACCAGGGAGCGTTCATTCCTCGCAACAGCTCGCGAGGCGTTTGAGCTTAGTCGCGGGTCATGAGAACGGATTCAAACTCCGCAGCTAGGTTGAGAATGGGCAAGTCCGACGTTCCCCGGAATAACCATCACAATAGCGCTAGCAACTCTCGCTACCAAGCTTCACCACACGGAGAGTTGATGCAACTTGCGGAGTTCGATCACAACCAAGACCCCAGTACCCCGTATGGGGCTATGAGACGCGCAGATGAAGTGGAACTCCATGTCGTCTCCGTAGCCACAAGGATCCCCGCCGTGGCTGAAAGCTGAGGGTAGCGTTATCCACGAGTTTGGAATAACTAGGCGCCTTCCATCGGAGAAATTGATGTCCTACCGGGAGAGCTTCGGGCGGACTTACTGAGATAGTAGATTGGGCAGCGTCTATACACTGCTGGGGAGTTTCGGAGCACATCTATCAATAAAGACCAGGTATTTTAGCGTCTGAGACTACTCCACGAGCGAAGGTTACCCCGATTTTGTAGCACGCTCCATCGAACAGATCAATACCATACCGGGGAGTTTCGGAGTACTTGGAGATATGGCAATACATCGGGTCAAGTAGACTGCCGTGCCGGGGATGGAGACTACACACATTCAGGAATGATTTGTCAGATAGAAATGCACTTCACTGGTCAGGAAATATACAAATATCACCTTCATAAGTCTAGGTGTAGACCACAGAGGAGACCATCCGCATCCACAAGTACTATTACTCAACCCGCCAAAGTTCAATGGCGTCCAACCCTACAGACACCCCGTCGGTAACTGTAAGCTCTCCCCGCGCTGTTCTCAGTCTCGTGCTGGCTTTGGCTAACCAGAACAGTTTGCCAGCATCACGGCTCAGGAGAAGTCGCTTACGCTGCCACACTTTACTGCCGAGGATGCTTTTGACATAGGTGTGTTGATTCGGAACAAGCTGAGAGAAATCACCGAAAATCCAGCGGTAGTCAACATCACCCTCGCGAACAACAAACAACTGCTCTTTCACGCAGCATCGCGACCTGGGACCGTTCCAGAGAACGACAATTGGGTGGCCCGCAAGAGGAACTTTGTGCTTAGATTTGGATGGAGCACCTGGGCAGGCCACCATCTCTTCGATATGGGCAACGAAGATAAGTTCAAGGCCCAGTTCCAGCTTGGCGAGACGGCCGGTGACTACGCGATACACGGTGGTGGGTTCCCTGTCCGTGTCAAGGGCGTGGAGGGACCGGTTGGTGCAATTGTTGTGAGCGGCCTCGCGCAAGAGGAAGATCACCAGGTTATTGTTGATTGCTTGCAAGAATTCTTGGCTGCGCAAAAGTGAAGATATTGAGTCTCAGTCTCCGTTATGTAGGACAGGGCTTGGCACAGAAATAATGCCATTGCAGTAATTTGGTTAGTAGCAGACTTGTTGGGGCTGCTCTGGGGCTCCTGAAATCGACCACTTATTGTCTTGCAGCTTGCCTCCATGATCATCTAATTGTTTCGTGTCACTCTTTGCGTGCTCATTGTAGTCTTGGCCGTTTTGCCATTCATTACCCGGGGATACAACTGGCAGATAGACAGACAGACAGACAGACGCTCTCTGAAAAGTATACACCCTAGTATAATGAAACATCTCAAAATAGCGCAGAAAGCTCCCAGCCAGACGTTCATAAAGAAAGTCACCGTGTCCCGTGCCAGTTTATTCAGTCACAAATTCATTGCAATCAATTATGTCTCCGTTGCGCACAAGGACAAATCCTCATGGCGATGAAAGAGATAACTCCGCTACTCCCCGATGCTCTCCGCTGAACACTTCCCTGCCCCCTCGGGATCTATTTCCGAAGCCCATCGGCTAATTGAAGCTGGTCCACAATCAAGTCTCATACCCCGCACTCGCATATTCCAAGTCTCCGAAACTCCCCAGTTCATTGCATCCCAAACTTGACGCTCCGGAGCTTTCGACTACACCAGCATTGCCTGCGCCGATGTCTTCCAGCTCTGCATCTGCAGGGCCTTCGGGCCCAATAGGATCACGCTCGTCACTAAACTCCGAGCAGCGGCACGCACAGAAAGTCAAGTTTCGAGCCATGTCCTTTCCGCGCAAACGAGCCGTCACCGCTTGTGAAAGCTGCAGGGTCAGGAAGACGAAGTGTGACAATGAGCGTCCACAGTGCTCGTCGTGCGTCAAACACACGCTGCCTTGCTCATATGATCCGCGCCTCGATCACTCATCGTGGGTCCACCTCGGCTTGAATGTCTGCCGGTGAGGCTAATTTGGATACGCCGCTAGCTTCGATCCCGCGAGCTTGTTGATCTTGGAGAAGCTGAACGAGATGAAGCTGATGCTTGGTGACCTCGGTGGCGCAGTGGGCCCTCAGCCGGTCCCAGCAGAGCAAACATTCGCAGAGCCTACACCTGGAAGCTCCCATACTCCCAGCCATGAGGCGGAGTATGATCAGCAGTGCTCAATTGATTGCTGCTTGGAGGTACCGACAGCATTCGCGTCTGCGGACTGCCTTCTTACATGGCCAATATTTGCTGGACGATGGCCACGCGACATGTTTTCACGAGAGCTTCTCGCCGGAAGCTTTCAATCCGCCCAGCCTGACAATCATGAGCTCGCTCTTCCAAGGAGTAGGCACCAAAAGCCGGGCATTCGCGAAGAAGATGTCCCTGAACTCGTCGATCGGTTCCTACAATTCGTCCACTCCAAAAATCCCATATTCCATATTCGGCAGGTCCGTGACTATGCGAGAATGATTGCAGAGGATGGATTTGGCTGGGATGCCCCGTCTTGTATGGTGGTAAGTAACTTAGGTATTAGTACCATGCAGTATTCTCGAAGCACACGGTTCGACTGATACCGATCGCGCACTAATGACTTCTATAGCTACTGGCTTGTGCGCTTGGAGCGATTGCACTCCCATTTGATCCAGCGTGCGAGGCGGGTCAACTGCACGATCGAACCTCAATCGAAGAAACGGCTGATCGCCAACCGACGGCCGAGGTTTATTTCCAAGCAGCTCGCAAGAGGCTGGGGTTGCTCGAAGGCAGCATCATGGCAAGTCAATGTCACCTGCTCTGTGGCATCTACCTGATGTATACCGTCCGGCCAATACAAGCCTGGTCCGCATTTCATCAAGCTGGTTCGGCTTACTCACTGTATCTCAAGGGCCAAGCTGCCTTGGAAGCGCAGATCGACAGCACTCACCGAGTCCCAGGACCATCCGAGAGACGCCTGGAGCAGCGACTCTACTGGACCGTCTTGAAGTCAGAATGCGAGCTCAGAACAGAGTTGGATTTCCCACAGTCCGACCTGTGCAAATTGGGATATCCCTATCTATTTCCCTCACCCCCAAGTCCCGGCAGTCCAGTTCAGAGTCCCCAGGATTCCATGCACACCCCAACAGCAGGCTCTGTAACCACCTCTTCCTCACAAACATATTTGACTCCTACTTCATCCTACCAGAAAACAGAAGAACAGTCTTGGCTCTACTATCTGAGCGAGATCGCCCTCCGTCGAATAGAGAATCGTGTCCTCAATGCATTCTACAAAGAAGAGCACTACTCTTGGACACGAATGGATATTGAACCCATGGTATCCGCTGCTACAAGTATTGAACATCAGTTGGCCATTTGGTACTCTTATAATCCTATATCTCCCATGTTTCGCACATGGAGCGAGCTGACTTAGACCATTCAGGTATTCTTCCATGCCCGACGCGATTCGCTTCGACAACCTCGCTCCCGACCAAGTATTAGACGAGCTACGCATCATGACTCAAGGACGCTACTGGGGTATCAGAACCCTGCTGTACCGGCCATTTCTTTACCACGCCATTCATTCTACTCGGAGAACAAGTAGCAACACAAGGGCTGTTTTAGAAGGGTTGGTGCAAAAGGCACTGGATGTATGTCTCGAGTTCAATGATGGCTGTGGGATGACACATCGCCATCATGGAACGTGGTTCGGCGCCAGGGGGAGTGCGGCAACGGGCTTGGTGCTCCTTGCCGCAAATATTAGAGGTCTGATAATCTGGACGTCACCTTTATGCGATACTGAGGAGGCGCAAGAGAATGCATACGGCCGCGCTTTTCGGGTCTGTATAGAAAGGCTTCGATACTGGGAGGCAGAGAGTCCAGATATCATGCGAGCACGCGAAATCTTGCAAGAGCAATTCAGCTTAGCAAGCTAGTGCGAAGAAACAGGATGTGGCCTGCTGAAGAGCGCAAATATTCTGGGTGGCGCACTACGTAGGTGCGAAGGTCTTTAGTATCCATTTTGAGGATATACCAGTCCCCCTTCGCAACTAATACCGTCCATCAGCCGCATGGTCCTGAGCGTTTCGTCTAGGGGAATGGTAGCATACACTTGTGGTCGAGGCTACTCAGGCGTACGTTTCCAGGCCTTGTCAACGAATGCATTGTCCTTTTCAATTGAAGAGGAACCCAAAGGAACATTGAGATGGCTTCTCATGACTGCGACTTTTCGAGGCGCTGCGGCTACGTTGAGAACGGATTAGGTTGAGTAAGGTGTAACGTAAATATAGCGAGCTGAACGAGGAAATGTTCTTCCGGATTGAGTGGGACGACTAATTCTGTTCTGTGAGCAACATGGTCTCCGATTCCGTCTCTCCACTGCTTGCATCACTTTATACAGTGGCCGCCATGCATTGTACCGAAGAGCGAGAGATGCAGGCTGCACCATCATGTGCCATATCCCGGTCATTTGGCTCCTGGATATGAGGTATCCACGCAATGTGAACTATTCCGAATGCAGAATATCCGGCATTCCCCGATTGTCGATCTTTCCCTGGGCATGACCTCTTGCATCTTCTGGTTGCTTGATCCATCCACTGCTCTAGTCGTAGTCGGCGTGCCAATTACAACCCGTTTACCTCATGTGTGACTACCCCTCGCCGTAGCTCGTAAGACTCATCGTATTTTGGTAGACAGGGGACATGCACAAGCAAGTTTCCGCGCGGGGAGTAGCGGATAGCCAAAACTTGATGGAGATGCGATCAAGCGGACATGCCTTCGCACATCCATTTGGGATACCGCAACCACTCACCCCACACTCTGTCCCATAGGCAAAATCCCGCACCGAGTCACGTCATACGCTTGCTAATACAAATCCTAGAGTTGAGGAGTACGGATATAAACCGGCCGTCCCACCTGCCTGCGCCCAATCTCCCAACTATCTGCTGATTCTTGTCGCCGCCAAACTGGTCAACATCATGGCTCCTATCAAGGTCGGCATCGTGGGCTACGGCTTTGCCGCCAAGAATTTCCACCTCCCGTTCATTCGCGCCATTCCCGACTACGAGGTTGTCGCAATTCTCCAGAGGGCGGAGGCGCCATCAGATCCCGCGTCCGCACCAAAAGGCTCTCACTGCACTGTTGACTTCCCTGGCATTAAACACTACAGGACGGCGGAGGACTTCTTTGCCGACGCCGAGATTGGCTTTGTAGTCGTCGCTACCCACACTGACACCCATGCCTCCTTCGCGGAGCAGGCGTTGAAGGCCGGCAAGCATGGTGCGTACTGCTACAGACTGCATGTCATTTGGTTGAGTAATTAATTGTCGGGGCTGACTTCCTCACAGTCATTGTTGATAAGCCGTTCGCCAACTCATCCGAGGAGGCGGACAAGGTGATCGAACTTGCCCAGCAGAAAGGGCTGATTGTCACCTGCTTCCAAAACAGAAGATATGTAAGACGATTTACTCTTACCGTTGCCGGTATCATTCCATGCAGACTGACTGGAACCTTGTAACCACAGGATGGTGATTTCAAGACAGTAAGGGAACTCTTCGAGAAGAATGCTTTCGGCGAGATCACCGAGGCCGAGATCCACTACGATTTTGACAGAGCTCCATGGCTGCACTATTTGACCGCGAAAAAGTACACACCCGGATCCGGGCTTACTTTTGGCCTAGGTACGATGGTGCTCATAAGCATGCGAATTTGGGACCATTCTAATAGAGATCTATTATAGGAACACACAGCATCGACCAGGCTTACGTGCTGTTCGGGCGCCCCGTATCAGTCACAGCTTTCTATCGGGTCCAGCGTGGCCTGGAGAGCGAGGTAGAGGACTCATTCACTCTCGTACTCCAGTATGACAGCCCACAGAAGAACCTGCTAGTGACGATCAAGACATCAGTCGTGTCACCCATGGCGCAACAGCTCAAGTTCTGGGTGCGGGGCACGAAGGGGTCTTACATCAAGTATCAAAATCGGAGCACATGTCCTCAGGAGGAGCAAATTGCCGAGGGCGTGCAACCTCTCGATCCTGCCTTCGGTGCTGAGCCGGAGGAGCTCCGTGGTACTCTCACGACCTATGATGAGTTCGACAGCAGCATACAGACCTTTGACGAAAAGTCGCAGAGATACGTTGGCAAGTATCCAACAATTACGGGACGATGGATGGGAATCTACGAGGCTGTTGCCGATGCCATCAATGGGAAAGCCGAATTAGCTGTTAAGGCAACCGAGTCGCGGGACGTGCTGAGGATTATTGAGCTTGCTCGAGAGTCTCACGAAAAGGGCATCACTGTAGGGTGGAAATAGGTTATGGGGGCATTATATTGAACACAGAGGTCACGATAGGAACATAGGATAAGCCAGAAATTCGCTTGAATTGTGGCGGAGTCTAGTAATAATACGGCGAGTCTATGTCCCCATTGCATTTACAGCATCTGATGCGCCACCGATATTCACCATGCAACCAAGAAGTGCTGTTCTGTCGCCGCAGATTCCAAATTGCATCTCTGCGCGTAGCTCGAGCTACTTCAAGTCAGGCTCAGATCATTGGAATTTTCTACCGACTTTGCGAACAGCTTTCCCTTTGGCAAAAAAATTACGACGACAATCATGGTTGCGACTGTGATTATGCTAAGAATGTAGACTTTGCTCGAAGCATCTGTAGTGGCCTCCATGGCTTGTTTCTGTACAGACGAGCTCAAGGAATGAAACAGCTGGCTCGAAGGTCCCGCGGTAGCTTGTCTGATCTCTTGTTCAGAAAACCCCAGACCATTAAGTACTGTCGAAAGCTTCCTGAACAAAAGTCCCTGCATCATTTGGCCTCCGATGAGCAAACTGACGAGTTGCCACCCAAGCTGGGAGAGGTTTTGCATCGAACTGACGCGTTAGACGCCCAGCTCGGAGCCGGTTTGCTGCAACATTGTGATATTCGCGACCGTGAAGCCGAGGTTGAAGACAATACCTGTGCCAGCGCCGAGCAGGATGCCGTATCTGTAGACATGCGATGTCGAGCCATCCATGTGCTCCACTGAGAGCCCTCTCGGGGTGGCTACGATATCGCGGATTGTAATCGGTATTTTATTCTCGGTCGACGTACTAGAATTGACCCCATGCTATTAATTTTACAACTCGTGTGTTGTGAAAATAATGTAGCAAATAATATCCCTACTGCTGGAGGCACCGTTAAGTATTACATTCTCGGGAAATTGTCACTGGCGCCTTTTAGAGGGCTAATACGCTAGGTGCACGTCACTTAAATACCGTCAACGGTATTGATTGGTACCAACATATCGTAGGGCACTTCAAGAGCTGTAAAAGCTCTACATCGCTGGCTAGTTTCCCAGAGCATCACGCCTCGCTCGATTTGACTTCGACATGATCCGACCAATTGAGTTTCCTCTCTCGAAGAATCTGGTTCTCGCGCTGCTCCTCGCGATGTTTGGACATTGCCTGAACACCCGTCAAAAGATCGTCGCCATCGAAAATTTCGCCAATTTCCTCAAGCCCCTTGCCTTTAGTCTCGGGCAAATACCACCACGCAAATGCGCATTCGACGGCCAGAACGGCGACGGCAACGATATAGTAGCGCCAGCCGATGCTGTCCATCGCGATGGGGTTCACATAACCGGTGAAGAAGCTAGCCGTGTAACCACAAAACTGGAAGATCATGGCTGTTTTAGATCGGAGCGAAAAGAGAGAACACTCGACAACATAGGGCACTGTGGCAATGGCGAAAGGTTGGTAGCCGACCTGGAATAGGAAAATCATGGCCACAACGGCTATCGCAAGAGGTTGATCGCCGAAGTGCCTCTCCTCGTTGATAGCCGAGCAGACGGTCCAAATGATAAACACGACAAGCATGACAGTCATGCCGAAGGTGATCAAACCTCGTCTGCCGACACGATCGATCAACAAGGCGAAGAAGACAGAGCAACATAGCTGCCAGATGGCCGCAATAGCGTTGATGAGCAGCTGGGTCTTGGAATCTGTAATTCCGATGCTGTTGAGAATCTTGGCCAGGTAGTAGCCTGTCAAACCAAGGCCAGACAATTGGGCGGCGTAGCCAATGAACAGCAAAATGGTGAGACGCTTTCGGTTTCCTTTGGTGCGAACAAACTCACTCCACCGGATGGCCTTTTGCTTTTTTTCTTCTTCCAACGTGGCCTGGATTTCGAGCATCTCAAAGCGGACGAGTCGAGAATCTTGATCACCGTTGGCGTGATACTTGGCGAGCACCTTCAGAGCGTCCTCATGTCGGTCTTTGAAAACAAGCCAACGAGGAGATTCTGGGACAAAGATGCTGAGCACAAGCTGAAGGATTGACGGGACCCCCTGCAATAGACTAGGAATCCTCCAGCTCCAGGAGGAGGCCATCTTGAATGTACCGTATGTCGTCCAGGCTGCTACCAAATAGCCCTACATGCTGTGTTAGCGTCGCCAGATCCTAGGTAGCACGTCGATGGACTCACCACGACCCACTGCGTCATATAGAGGGAAACCATCTTTCCACGTTGAGTTGGGTACGCGACCTCCGTCATCAGCTGGGGGGCTGCAACGGCAACGATGCCGGTACCCAGACCAATGATGATGCGACCAGCGACGAACATGGCCAGGTTCTGAGCACCGCCTTGAAGAGCGGAGCCAAGAGTGATCAGAGCAGTACCGACCGTGATGGGTTTCTTGCGTCCGAGGATCTCACACATTTGGGAGGAGAAAAGCGCGGAAACGAGTACACCGATGTTGATAGCGTTGACCAGAGTGCCCAGATCGGAGCCTTTCTATCCGCAGCATTAGCAGTCGAGTCAAGGATACGAGGTAGGTGACCTTACTGGGTGACCAAAAGAAGCTTGCCACGGAGGCAAGGACTGCATGCCGTTCAACATGCTACCGTCAAAGCCGCAGGTAAACTGGGCCAAGAAAGCGCACAGCAGCAAGAGATTCAGCTTGAGCAGGTTGGGATACTGAAACCACCATTTCTCGAGTTCGGGTGTAACATCGGCCAGGACAAGGCCGTGGAACTCATCGAGGTCATCCAGATGGTCATCCAGATCGTGTTTCGCATCCCCAAGGTGTGACATGTTGACGTTGTGAGGGCCAGAGCTGACGCTTGGCTAAGAGATGAAGAGAGCGAACGGTTTCGAGACCCTTGACCCGCGGGAGAGCGTATGTTCTGTCGATTCGATCAATTGACGAGGAGCTGAAGCGTCCATTAGTCGTGTGTATTTATCTGTATATGCATCAAGAGATGCCTTGTAAATCAGATGATGTCAACAATTGCCCCGGCACGTAGTTTCCCCGCCGCATCCCCGATAAGACGCTGAGTTAGCAGGTGGCTGCACTAGAGGGTGGAGAGAATCTGTCTCGTGCCACAGATTGGGATTGGGCTGCGGGCCGTCGGAGCAAGTTTCGCAGTCGAGGCCGAAGCTATACCCATTCAATACACTGAGCGTTGAATGCGCTAAGTGGGAGCAGACTTTGGAGTCATCCCCGTTGAATGCATCCCCAATCTGACTGAGGTTTACCAACTTGACTTCACAACTCCGGTGGCGACATCTCGTGTCTGCTGCGCCGTCCAAGCCGACACTTTCGCCGAGCTCGGAGTCTCGGCCACACGCGCTCGCACATGCCTGGAACTGGTGGTTTGAACAGCGGCTAGTCACTACTACTGTCTGTTTTTGAAGAAGCTCTTATTCTGCAAGTCTTGGGGAAATTGTACCAAGCAGGACGCAAAAATGACCTTGCTACATGCCCGGACTATGACGACCCAAGTTAACCGAGATGACATGACGCTCCTAACGAGTACATGCGGGCAGACTTCTTCTCATCACATTTGTCAATACTGGATGGACATGGATCATTTGCCCACATGGTAAATGAATATGCACATGACCACCCACCAGGCGCTGTCCTAGGAGCCGTCAGATGGAACCTTTTAAAACAAACCCGGTCCCAGTCGATTACCACGCATCTATTTCTCGCAACCATCTATCAACTCTACTTGCGCGTAGTGGAATTCAGCCGCATTCAGTGACTGCTGATAGTCTGCAAAGGCATACAATCCGAACATCATCCCCGAGAAGGCTAACCCGGCAGATGGTGGGCTTGTCATGACCTCGTTACTCGCTTCGCCTAGCCACTGGATTGGTCCATCTTCATCTACAGGTCCAACAAGCTCCTTGAATCCAAATTCATACTTCTTGCCGCACCGGATATAGAGGCAAATGTCCGAGTCGGGTTGCTCGAGCAGTCGTGAGACGGCATCTCCTCGAGCCGATCTAAAATGAATCATTCTCGCGGCCGGTGCTAGGTTCATCCCATCACCGCGGCGCGCTTTACGAATCCCGATACTGCTGTAGGTTAAATAATTCCACCATAATACTGACCCAGCCTCTTCATGTTCTATCGTGGGGTTGAATGAGACTTTTGTTTCCCAGATGCAACATCTCAACGTTTGCTTCCGCAGGAACATGGTTGGGCTGGCTGGCACAGAAAGATTGTAGGGTCCGCCGTATAGGCGCAGGCGGCTGGGATTACTCGCGATGGCGTGATCAAGTTTATCCGGTGTATCTATGAATCCAGCATCAGGTGTGCAACTCGAAGAAGACGGGAAGAGAAACACCGACGTACTTTTTCTGTACCATCCAAGTCCCAGTACGGGTTCGGAAAAATCGTCCCTCCAGAGTGTCTCGGTGCTAGCTTCCAGCTCAGGACCGAGAAGAATCTCATCTCCTCCGTTAATGACCGGCCAGTCATCAATCCACTGCACGGGGGCTACAAACGTTTCGCGTCCTAAACGCCGTCGTGTTGGTACTATCGAAGACGGGGGTGGGAGGGAACTTACCAAAAACTGACTCTTCCCATTCTCCGGAATCTCTTCGATACGGACGGACGCCCAAAAGGACAGCCCACCACTGACCGTTGATATCCTCAACCAAGTCCGCATGCCCAGTGTTTTGCACCTCATTTCCAGTACCGCTGCTGAGCAGAGGATTCCTAGGACATGCCTCCCAGGTACCCAGTGGACCCTGGTCGTTGCGAAATGCCCATACAGAATGTCTTGATCCAGTACCGCCCTCGGCCGTCAGGAGGTAATAGTACCGACCCCGTTGGAAAATATGGGAGCCCTCGGAGATACCTGTTGGCGATTCTCGAATCATCACAGACTCGGATATTGAATCGCCAGTGTTCAAGTCTACCTTGCAGACATGGATCGCAAAGTCGAGCCGCGATTTGTCCGCATTGGGCGGACGATCGGCTTTGACGTGAGTCGTAGACAAGTACACGCTTCCATCAGCGTCCCAGAAAAGCTAATAAATCATCAGAATTAAAACAACCGACTCATGGGACAAAGCAAAGGCTCACGTCTTGATCGAAACCTATTACGTCAAAGTATACAGGATCTGACCAAGATGACGAGTCCCATATATTTGCTGTCCTGACATAGAACCCCCGAGGATACAATCGTTCGTTTTGCTGAGGACGGAATCTGTCGAAGCTAGATGTCGCCAAGTAGAAGACGTTATCGTGATACCTCAAGGTTGGCGCCCAAACTCCTCCCCCTGGCTCCGGCCCTGCGATATGAATCTGACTCCTTCTAGTCAAGGCATGGCCAATGAGCTTCCACCGAATCAAGTCCTTGCTGTGGTATATTGGGACCCCTGGTAAGTACTCGAAGCTTGAAGTGGCAAGAAAGAAGTCATCTCCAACACGAGTAATGGAGGGGTCGGGATTGAACCCAGTGAGAACCGGATTGACAAGGGTCATGGTTCACCAGGTGCGGACTTTGCACAAAGCACCTGAGGAACGAATAAACTATTGCAGGAACGGAAATATTTAGCGATGGATGATTATATCACTTGAATGCCACAAAGTCTACAAGTCTAATATTACCATTTTCTTCTCCTCGAGCTCAAGGGTCCCTCCGCAACGGCACACGGGTTAAGTCCCGGAGCCTTGCCGGCGATTGACCGGGGACGTTTCGGGTGATATCGCAGCTGATGGACGCCGTACGTGATTAGTCAGCGACTTGGCCAGAGTGCAGTAACTTACCCTACACGAGACACGAAGTAACCAACATGCTGCCAATTGCTCATATAATTCCGAGTTAATTTTGCGACAAGTGTGTACTGAAACAGAAACTATCTATCGTAGGAAAGTATATCCCTAGCAAAAATATTAGTTCTAGGTGGTCTTGATGAAACTGTTGGAGGTTATTAGTGCTGGGACGACAACTGTGAACCATCCAAGAACAACCCATTTCACCGAAATTAGTCTCAGTTAAAATGAAAGGTATATTTGGACCTGAAAGGGTTCCTGAACTTAACTGTAGCACACCCACCATTAAGAAAGAAGGCGCATCCCGACAATAGTCAACTCTGACGCATCTGGCAAGGCGTGCCGAGACACCGGGCCAAGTCCCGGACTGTAATGCGCTCTCGTCTTGAATAGTAGTACGCTAGTTGAGCTCTCCTTTTATCTAGCGAATCACACAAGTTTGATCGCGATATGTATTGCGCTAACCTCTCCTAGTGGTCCTTATGCTCAAGGGAGACGGAACAGCTAAAAATAGCAACATATTATAAATAAGGATACGTCGCACGATGCCACAAGACTTCATTTTCAAAGCTGGAACATCTGTGACTTCATGTCGGAGTATGTTTTGATCTTCGAATCTCACTTATCACCTTCTTTCTTGATTATCTCCGCCCACACTCTGGCATTCATGGATTCTCTACACCACAGGTTAGAAAACCTTGGCGCCTCCATCCAAGAGTTGATGAGACTGGGCGGCACTCCTGGTTTAAGTCTTTCGGTAGCGACCAAAGGACAGCCCATTTATCACGCGAGCTATGGCGTTCGAGACCTGGAAACGGCATTGCCGGTAACTGAAAATACCATATTCCCAGTATGCTCGCTTGCAAAGACCGTGTCTGCCGCCGCCATGGGTATCTTGGTGGAACAGGGGGTCCCTTCATGGCAGATGTTGGCCAAAGACGCCGTCCCAGGATTCAAACCCAGAGATGAGACTCTGGAGAAACTTACAACCTTGGCCGATCTCTTCAGTCACCGCAGCGGCATGTCATCTTGTGGAAATTTGGTCATGGGTTGCGAGGGTAACGTTTTGATCGGCAGAGATGACTGTTTGCGGGTGGTCAATAATCAAGTTCTGGTGCCTGCGCACCTTGGTTCTTTCGCATACAACAGCACGGCATATGACCTCTGCGGCGAGGCTATTGAGAACCTCAGTGGGAGCTCCATGGACGATTTCATTCAAGCGCACATTTTCAACCCTCTTGGCATGGAGAGGACCTTCCTAACTTCCCCGCCTGACGACATCGACGACGTCTCCAAATCATACAACGCACTAGACGATGCCACTCCAGTTTGCATACCGAGTCCAAAGTTGGGGGACAATGGAGTTGGTGGTGCTTCCGGTGGTCTACGATCCTGCGCTTCTGACTTGATCAGACTCTACAGCTGCTTCTTGACGAGCTTCAACCACGAGTTCGAGACGGACCAAACGTCGACGCCCGGATCTCCACTCAAGCAAGTCTCCCATCTTATGTCTGCCAAAGTTCCCATGTTCGAAACGGCGAGGAACGAGATATCTTACGGCTTAGGATGGGCTAGAGTCCAGCTTCCAAACACCTTGGGTCATATTGGTCTTAACGGCCGGCTCATGCCTCGAGGGATGCCAGTAGTGGGACGAGGAGTGCCCAGTCAACTGGTTCTGTATCATCAAGGAACTCTACCTGGTGCGCTCGCCGTAGTGCTTTTGGTTCCCGAAACGGAGACCGTCATCTTGGTTATGAGCAATTGTCTGTCCCTGACGGATGTTCCTGATTGGGTGTCTCAAATGGTCCTCGAAGTTGTACTTGGAGTCCCGACCCTGGAACGAATTGACTTCCATCGCTATGCTGAGTCTTCGATTGCCGCGAACTTGCAGTGGCATTCTTGCATAGTTAGCGGCCTTGAGAAAGGGCGATCGGGAGCTATTGAGCGGCAAATGGATTTGAGGATGTACGTGGGGACTTATATTGACGAAAGCGGCATTTTCAGAAACGTCGTCACGTTAGAAAACGGCAAGCTTTCGTGGGCCTTTCAAGGATTAGACTCGGAGAAGTTCGAGCTGGCGCACTACGGTGGCGACAAATTTACATGGCTGCAACCACGAAACGTGCTTTCTCGCCGAGGTCGATGGGTCTTGGGCAATGATAAAGACCCTGCATTTTGGATCGCAGATTTTAGATCAAATGAACGGGGGAATGTGACCACGCTGTTGTGGCGACATGATCCCACTCTGGACCCCATAATATACTGGAAGCGGTAATATGAACTGTTAGACGTTTGTTTCAGAAGAAATTTTGTCTCAATATTCATATAGCCCTAGAGATACTTTAATATGTATTCGAATTGCGCTTTGGTAGGATAATATTACGAAAAGATCCTCCTACCCTACCACCCAAGGTTTTAACATCCGAAATAAATTAGCAACCGGTTCCCAAAACCAAAGATTTAGACGCAAACTTAGGAGGTACTAGGTTCCATCTCCCAATGTTGAGGTGAACATCAATATTATTAGGTCGGTGCCAATTCAGGCTTGTGCTTTCTGGATGTCACCCAATTGGAAAAGTTAATGCCAATAGATAAAAGTTCTCGGAGAAGAGCGGACGCATCATATTAGCAGTAGCCAGCAATTATGGCTGATTTTATATACCTGCATCTGGCCTTACCATCTGTCGTAATCCGGAATGTCTTCTTTGTGATAATCTTCCCAAACATTTTCAAATCCCACCTTGGGACCAGTATACGGCCAGGGCTCCCCATCACCAGTCGCAAAAAGTGCAAAAGATGCACCAGAAAATACAAACCAATTTGGTGGCGCAAATGCCTGCCATTTCGAGGCGATCGAAGCAACGTATCCTGGTTCGTCGTTCCCGAAGCTGTAGCCAAGAGAATAGCGCAGAGGTTCAGCTTTGATGTGTAATTTAAACCCCTTGGCGAGACCCTTAGTTTGGTTAAGTGGCGTTTGCCAATACTATTGTCAGTTAGACACTGCTTTCCTTCAGTACGGGTGCGCATATTACCTCTTGCGTTCCGTTCTTGTTGAGTTCCGTGTATATGCACATCCCGGTTTGATTGACACACCCCCGAATCCCAATATCCTGATGCTGGAACTCTGAGAGATATGTGGAGATGCCGAGTTTATTCCTGGGACCCAAAATTCCCTTGAAGCTTGACAACTCAGCGGACCAGGTCATGTTGAGGGACTTTTGCTTGCGTAGCAGCGCAGCGGGGGTGTCTCGGTCACTGAGGCCAAAGACATTGGGCTTGAGAACCAAGCGACCTTGCTTGAGCTCGTAGTTATTTGTGTAAGGTGTGCGGAGCTGGTACCATGATGGATCGAGGTTGTGACCCGAAAAGTTGTCCGTCCACTTTGGCGGTGTTCTTCTGGGGCCAGATTTGGGTTCAACTTGTTCACTTAGCATGATCGGCTTCCCTTGGTTAAATACTGGCCAACCCTGTTCCCAGTCAACTTTCGTGAGGAAAGTTTCACGGCCTTGAAGATGAACGGTTATTAGCGTCTGGCGGTACTGAGTAGGTGGAGAACCAACCTAAGGGCGATGACCCGTTGATGTTACGACGTGCAAGAAACGAAGCGTACCACTGCCCCTTGGCAGTTTCGACAAGTGTGGCGTGTCCAGTAGACTGGACCGTTAAGTTTGTGAAGCCCCATTTCCCGTTGTACATCAGGGGATTGTGAGGATTTGCTTCAAAGGGACCAGAGGGAGCCTTGCTTCTGGCAATACTTGCTCGATGTAATTGATCAGTGCCACCTGTATACCGTTATAAGAGAGTCTCCAGGATGTTTGAGGATTCTTGATTACCTTCAGCAATCAACAAATAGTACCAGTCATCCTTGTAGTACATCTTTGGCCCCTCCGGCCTAGCCGTTGCATTGTGTGTTAAGGTCCCGTTCCAGATACTTGAATACTTGCCGATGCAATTCCCCGTCTTGAGCGAAACTTCACACTGATACAGCCCCCAAAGACGATCCTTGTTGTTGTTAGGCGCCATCAAGTTGAGGTACGTTACGTTGGTTACAGGATCGCGGAAGAGTTCGGGGTCAATACCCCAAGGTTCGGCCCATACCGGGTCGGACCAGCTCTTGAGGTCGGGCGAGGACATGAACCAGACGCGCGGCCACACGCGGGCAACGGGGTCGTAGGTCCAGCGTGTCATGGCTGAGAGCCAGAACTTGCCGTCAAAAAAGGCCAAGCTGGGAGCCCACGCTCCTGCGCCAATGTTAGCAAGGGTGTTGGACGGGGTTCGAATTGTGTGGACTACCAGCTCCGGTGGGTGTTCCATATAATTGAAGCTGCTCTGGTCGGGTCAAGGCATGAGACATGAGTTTCCACTCCGACAGGTCTTTGCCTGCAGCATGGAGTCAGCAACTGTAAGTCGAAGTTGAAGATTTGCTTTAGTGCATACTGTGGTAGATGGGGATGCCCGGCCAGTATTCAAAAGAAGATGTGGCAGCGTAGTAATCATCATTGACACGTAAAATGGCCCCATCGGGATTCCACCCCGAGATAATAGGGTTCCAGATTGCTTGGGCTGGGGATAGTAGCAACAGGAGCCAGTAGGTCCAGAATGCGGGGATAAGCTTGAGTGAAGCCATTTTGAATCGACCCAGAAAGGATTGCTTGAGAAAGGTGCTGATCACTGAATACTGGACGATTATTTTATGCCATATGTTGGTTAGGCTAACTCGACTTATTTTCGGCGCAGCTCCGGTATCTCCTCCGGATCGCTTTCATTTGGCTTGGCTTGGCGAAGTAGCTCCTGGAGCTTTGCCGAAGCCGCGTGTACGGAAAAGCTCAAACTTGAACTGGTGGAAAAATTGTGCCTTGTTTCGACGACCCCGCAACCCCGCAAAATGTCGGCTAAATCAGGCCTTCTTGTAATATTGTGCTGGGTTTTTGCTGGTAAACGCGAAAATGGAACCTGTTTACGAGTACACCACTTCAGCTTGAGAACAATATCTCCAATGTATTTGTAATCAAATTTTGATCATTGCTTGGGTAAACGGTTAGTCTGTCATTCGAATAGTGGAACTTTGCGGCAACTTGCGAGTGAAGGTTACAGGTCGTGGGGATACATATTTAATTCAACTTAGGCTTAAGACTGTTGCAATAGGAAGAGCTTACAACGTACAGTGCTATGTGCTTCAACAACTATTTCCGTACTCAGCTCATCCATGATTCGCCATATTTGCCTAGTAGTGGATTATGTGACCTCCGATGGCTTGTATTTAGAATTTCGTATTGAGGGCTTTACCTTGATTCTCACATTATTACCTGATTACTCCGTCAGTTTCACGCTCTGTAGCATTCAACTGTAGTATTAAAATTGATCCTACAACAGTATAAACACTCCACGTTAAGTCTTCAAACCTTGATCCCATCCTACCACCAACTTAACGCACTTCCAGTCCCATTTCAGCAACCTCCCGGGCAAGATTGAGATCACCATCATGTGTTAACCATCCCCTCACCTTCTGGTCCAATTTCTCCTCCTCCCCAGATAGTCTTGCCATTCGATTTCGTAGACTCGCCCCTCTTATAACTCCAAATCAAGTCTCCCCAGCCAGGATGGTCTGCATTCTTCGGAGGAGCCTTCTGTCCTCCATCCTCATCAAACTTGTTCTTGGCTCGAGTTGTCCAAGGGGCACTCTTCTTCCTCGCCTGGTTGTACGCATAATAAACAATATCCCAAATAGCAGGACTCAATGCCCCATCCGTCAGTCCCACACCACGCTTCTGCTCCGAAATCTCTGCCCAGGGGCCGTTTACAAGAACGGCCTCACAGCGGTAGAACTTTTTATCATAGGGGACGTCGTTGCCGAGGTTGTACTTGGCGGTATACTCGGCTGCCTTGAGGAGCAGGTTATCCCCTTCGCTCCAAATATCATAGCCCTGGGACTGGATTGTGCGGGCGGCGTAGGCAGACCATCCTAAGCCAGATTGCGCGTGACTCTGATCACGGCCAGATTCAGCGCTTTGGCCAGTTTTTGTGTCAAAGTTTCCGTAAATACCAGCGCAGGGATCGTTAAGATAGGCGTTGAGAGCATAGTTGTACTGTCAATGAGTTAACACGTGGGGTTCGTTCCCATCTTGGGCTGACCTACCAAAGTGACATCATCCAGATACACGGCAAAGTTGAGAAGAGCCATGATACTAGCCATACCATAATTGGCCTGACCAATAATAATAGACTGTCGAGCGAAGAGCCAGTAAAGCTGGATCGAAAAGCCGGCACCTCCCTGCCATTTTGCTCCAGACTCGGTCCAGTTCCCCTCCCATCGCATGATCTCCGCAGCATTCGCAAAAAGGCTTCCTTCGAGACCAACCAAGAGGGACGTGTCAGTGCCAATGATGCTTGTCAAGTTACTTCCCCAAGCATCGAGAATAGTGGTTGCGCGGTCCCAATGGCCCTGGTCCTTGGTTATGTACCACATCAACGCATTCTGCCACGCCGCGCGAGAGTCAGCTGTGAAACTGGTGTAGTTGCTGCAAGGCCCACGGCATAGAACCGCTTTAGGGCCCCGCATAGTATAGCTGCTCATGGAATATTGATCAGTGCTAAAGGATTCGTAAGCCGTCTTCCAGGGCTCTTCGTCGCCGAGAACATTGGACCGGATCCGTTCTAGGTCGTCGTGGGTATGCCAAAGGCCGGGGTGTACAAAATCACCGGCACGTTTCTTTGCGCCTGGGATACCGCTGACCGGGAAAACAGGACCTTGATTTTATGAACTTTAGCTTCTGCACTCTCTCTAGAAAGCGCTGGCAAGTGGTTGATGCTTACCATTGAGTGCCGGCACGCCGCCGACTGTGGCATCCACCACCGCCCCCAATGTGGAGGCGATAACTGCGATCCAGACCTGCATATGCCGTTAGATCTGTTCAATCACTCTAGCATGTATTTTGGCATAGGCTCTTGTAGTGCGAGTCCCGACATACCTTTCTCATGGTGATACGTATATCCAACACCTGAAGGTCAAATAAGTGATGGGATAGGTTGAATTGTAACAGCGTGAGCTTGGTACATATAGGATCTCTATTTACCCGCTTTAAATGTACCAGAAAATCCGCAATTACACCTCCTCTCCGAAGCATGGATGATCAGGTCCCTGGTCCTGCAAATTTCCCCGCAATTCCGGCCGCGGGTGAGTGCCCGGAGCGTCGTCCGGCATCCTTTTTCCCAATCCCACCATCATCCCCGCATTTGAAGCAGCCTAGTATTAGCGCGAGGGTTCTCTAGTCGATCGAACGATGTTCTAAGCGATCAGTTTTCAGCGGCACCGGGAAAAGTGGCGGACCTTGCAAACAGGGGAACTGGGGCCAGTGGAGTGTTGGGAAAATGACGCAAGTGTATCCTTGGTTGAATCGCTTGAATGACGCATTTTCATGTCAAGATGAATGAGCTCAAGACGCGAATTGTCACGTTGTTCGACTAGAGGCGGATTGCGATTAAATGTCAATCACGTCACACAATTGTACAAACGTATGGATTGAAGCAAGTGCATTTAATGGGCAGATTCAGTAGATAGATGCAACGGGCAATCAATTCAACTAACTACTTCCCCCTTCACGGCCCCCTCACTTGATCAAACGCAAATTTCCGCAAAAAATGTCACCCCCATCAAATTCTCCACATTGTCCCAAACCAGCATGGAAAATTTCCCACTCTCCGTTATGAAGCTTGGTGCTACATATTCCACCATCCTCTTCAGTTCTATTTCAGCAATAGGGCAAGGCAGGATTCGCACAACTTCCAGGAATAAACTTCTGGCTTGTCTTGGTGACATCAGGCTGGAATATCTGGGCTGAAGGATCAAGAATATGGTCGATTATATGAACAACGCCCTAATCCTTGTCAGCAATAGCACGAGCTGTCGCGCAATCACATACATTAGTCGTCGTTAAATCCGCCTCCGTAACGCTCGAGGCATTATTCAGAACCAGTACGCCGTCAACCACTTGAGTACCAATGTACAGGAACGTGCCTGTTTGGATGCGTGTGCTGTTAGTCGAAAAGGCGGACTTTTTGAGAACCGAATTGGGCACGTAATGATGCTGGATCAAGTTTCCTAGCCACCATTTGCCCTTGGCTGTTTTTGTGAAAGTCTCAAAATATTGTCCGGTATTTTCAAAGGCCTTGTTTGACGGCGCGAAAAAGGTGAACTGCCAATTGGTGCTCGTGTTGAGTGCTTGCACAAAGCCTGTGCAAAGTGTCAAGATTCGTTCCACAGGAGGGAGGATGTTCTTACCCTGCGCTTCTTTGGCCATGGAGCTTAGTATGGACAAATCATCTCGTGACTCGATAAAATCAAGCAGAGTAGTCGTCGTTGGAGAGACTGGAGCAACATAGGTGCCGTCCGGTATAGCGGCGTAGCTTAAAGGCTGGCGATCCAAGACCTCACAGGTTGTGGTCGAGGCCAGTCCTAGAACCGCAATGGCAAGTAGAAACTGCATCGTTGTAGGTCGAAGTGTCGTAAAGCGGTCGGGTAGAGAAATATCGAGATAATTACGGGCATCGGGTTATTAAAGCGGAGTTTCTCTTAAGACTCGGCACGATGGTATCGACATAGGCCGATCCGGGGCAATACTCGGCCTCTTGCCCGAAAGTTAGTACCTTTACCGTTAGCCGAGATGGAGCCCAAGAATACTAAAACCCTGAAATAATGTTGCGACAAGCGCTCCAATGCTTGTGTAGGCGGACGTCAATTTGCGGAGAAAGTTTCGGCATCAACGCCCGCGTGACGCCGGATAAATTGATTGTATGTAGTCACGAATAAAATTAAAGGAACCTCCACACCATTCAAACAATTAATCCAGGCCCAAGAAACTCAATCTTCAACAATACTATGACAGGCACCAGAATGTTGCTTGGCCTCTTGTTTGCCGTGCCAGCCTTGGCTAGAGATTTAGGCCAAAAGCCTCAGATGGGTACTTGAACTCGAACCCTTTCTCACGATCCCTACTAATGAATTTTCCGCAGGCTGGAACTCGTGGAACAGCTTTAAAAACAATGTCAGCGAACAACTCATCAAAGATACAGCAAAGACGTTGGTAGACACTGGCCTCAAGAAGCTCGGCTATAATTTTGTCGTCATCGACGGCGGCTGGCAAGCGTTCGACCGAGACGAGAATGAACGGCAGCAACCCAATGCCACCAAGTTCCCGAATGGTATCAAAACTGTAGGCGATGAGATTCACGACCTGGGTCTCAAATTCGGCATCTACAGGTAAAGCAAATTCACGTTTTTCGTCTTTTGTTTTCTCTAGGGTTTTCATCACCGGCAAGGTGTGCTTACTAGTACTTCTTAGTGACGCAGGCATCTTCGACTGCGGCTTCAGCCCCGGGAGCTACGGTTACGAGGAACTCGACGCTCAAACTTACGCTGACTGGGGTGTCGACTACCTCAAATACGACAACTGCGGCGGCTTCCAAGCCAACACCCTTTCCGTACAGGAGCGCTTCCTTCGCATGTCGCATGCACTCAAAGCGACCGGGCGTGAAATTTTCTACTCTCTCTGCGAATGGGGCCATCAATTTCCCTGGTTCTGGGCGGATCAGTTTAGTGAGAGTTATCGCATGTCGGGCGACATCCACAGCGCGTACAGGAAGGATGGTTCGGGGATGTGTACGACGGCATACTGCTTGAATACAGGATACGCTGGGGTCAGCGTTTTGACTATGATAAGGAAGATGCGGGAGCTGTCTAGGTTCCAGAAGCCTGGGTCGTGGGGTAAGTTTGCTTAAACGTTGAGTTAAGTCTTGATCTAATGTCTGTGAACAGCGGATATGGACATGCTCGAAGTTGGGACTTATGGCATGACAGAGTACCAAGAGCAGACACATTTTGCCTTTTGGGCCGCCCTCAAATCCCCCCTGATCATTGGAGCAGATATCACGAACATCACTGATAATTCCCTCTCCATTCTCAAGAACAAGGAGATAATCGCCATCAACCAGGACGAGCTCGGTGCCGCCGTCAACTATCTCTCCTCCCTATCCGAAGAAGGCAAATACCAAATTTGGTCAGGCCCTTTAAGTTCTGGCAAGTCTCGCTATGTGATTTTGGTCCAGAACTATGGAGACAAAGCTGTCGATGTGTCAATCTCAATTTCGGATGTGCCGGAGCTAGAGAAACTTGCTGGCCAGTCTAAACTCCGCATTCGAGATGTTTGGGATAAGAAGGACCTTGGGCGGCTGGGGAAGACGATTACGCTGGATAATATCGCAGTGGATCAAGTCAAGGTTTTAGTTCTATCCAAAGCATAACATACTGCTAGTGTAGATAGTTATATTTCATCTCTTTAGCTTTACTCATTACCATTAGCTGCAGTAGAACCAACTGGTAGTTACAAGAATATGCGGACACATTTAACACTACTTACGGTACTAGAAGATATATTAGTAGCTCATACATTAAGGGCTACTGCAGGATACCGCACGCAACCCGAGCAGTAGACAGGAGCCATTCCCCCATGTTACATGATAGAGCACTGGGTATTGTTTTCAACAGAGAAGAATATAAAGCTGAAGGTAAGTCGTTGGGATGGTTGGCGGTGTACCAAGTACCTCTGCACGAGAAATGACAGTGGTGTTGTACCCCCGTTAGACAGTGACACCCGCCGCAATACCCAAGAAACCGGTACCAGCGCAAGCGAATTGATCCTAGAGTATGTTTTATGCACGGTGCAGGACTGCCAGGCTTCCCTATCTGGCTTCTTCGCTGGCTATTTACCTCAGACGTTGCCGAGCAATTAACGCTAGCAGTGCCGGGTAATTGAAGCTGGCAGAGCTAGAGGTATACATTGAACGAATAGATCATCTCGAATCATTATATAAAAGCAAATGTTGTACGGATGTAGGCCGTGATCAATGTCATCAATTAAGAATATATACAACCACGTAATGAAACTGCACGAAGAGAAAAGTACGTTATTTCCAGTCACAACCTCTACAAGATCTCAACAACCAAGTCATATCATGTACGGCCTCGAAGCCAGTTATCGAGGTGTTAGGAGTAACGCCAAAAGTCGCAAACCACGTTTCAATATCTGCGACAATCACTTGCAACATACTTGGCTTAGCGGAATAGCACATCAACCCTAATTTGGTGGTTGGAACTGCTTCTTCGGTGCCGTCGTCGTCTTGCTGTCCGTATACACTGGAAGCGAAGCACTGTTTTCCGGAGGCACGAGGACCGCATTCTCCAACACCAGCTTCAAGCTGGGCGCCTCGGTGATGGGTTGCTCAGTTCCATCATGCTGATGTTGAAGTTTCATTAGTTCTTTGACGTCCATGTGCTGCCGTGTCTGGAACAATAAGAACATACCTTGGTGATGCTAATTCGAATGCCGGCCAGAATATCGTCGACCACGTTCTTGGGCTTTTCCCCTGCCAAATCCTCTGGGGGAGCGGCCCTGTCGAGAGAAAACTTGCCGTTAAACTCACCGGTAGCGGGTTGCATCAAAACGATGAAGTTGCCGACATTGGTTGTGTTGACAAAGAGACCAATAGAGCAGGGACGATCGAGCTCCTCCGCATTGACCCGAATGCTCGCGAAGTATCGTGTCAACTCTCCAGCGCGCTTCTCTACCGACCTTTTGGCGGAGCTAGGGGCGTACAGGCGGTTGATGAGCTGGGTGGCGTCAGTCGTCAGCTGGGACGCGGATTTCCTCCAGTATTCGAGGCCTTCGTAGGTGTAACCGAAACCTCTGATGCTTGCTACGGATGCAGACGTATGGAATCTGCCAGCAGAGGCGTAGAAAGGTTGCAGGGGAGAGTTTGGAGTGATGGTGGCGCCCTCGCGAGTATTGAAGCGGGCGCTTCCTTGGTAAGAGCCTGAGAAGATGGCCTGGCTGGGTCGAATGAATTGCCAGTAGGCCCAGAGTCGATCAATGTTGGTGTGATGCAGCATACTGGGGCAGTTAGATACCATAATTGACGCAAAACGGGGTAGACTTACAACAAGGGATCGAATGCAGCGAAGTCAGCATCGACAAACTGATAACCACAGGCTCCATCCCAGTGAATGGCGTTGTGAATCTGCTCAAGACTCGTGCCAGAGCTACTGGTTGAGGCGAATTGGTCAAATGTGGTGGAGGACGTGAAAGCATCATACTAGATCTTGATCAGCATGCACTTGGTTAATTTACGGTGAGGTTGACAACCCACCACCCATTGCTTGTATGTTCGTGACCTGATGAGGCCGTTGGCAGATGAAGGATAGCTCTGTGGGCTGAGGCAGCGGTAAATCCGGGGGCGGTTCTCAGGCTGGTCAAAACTTCCGAATTGGCCATTAAGAGCGCCCTGGGGAAAGTTGTAACCGGCCAGCGGGTTGGGGACGGAGATGGTCTTCAGGCCGCTGCCGTTGGGAACCCTGATGCTGAATGTAGCGGGAACTGTTGCCCCTGGAACAGCAAGAGTAGTTGCCCAATCCCAGTATGGCGACCGAAGAGTTGAAGCGGCCTGGACCCATTGAGCGCGTACACTCGAGGGATACGTATTGGCGATCGTCGTAGCAAGTTCGACGAGGCGTTGCTGTGAAATGGTCAGATGGCTTCTTCGAGAATCTCAAGTCATATGGTTCTATACCTCAAAAAGAAGCACGTAGGGACGGTGCCACGTCAGGAACAGATTTTCCTAAGTACTTGTATTAGCAATTGACAAAATCTATCGTCATCGGGGGTAAAGAGACAGACTTACGCCGTGCGGGCAGTATCCCTCCCATCCATTCGAAGTCTCGGCACCAGCGTTGTTCCACTGTACGTAGGGCTTTCCATGAATACCTATAAGCATGTTAATTCCATTGGCCAATTCAAATTTGCTGGCCAGTAAGATATCATACCTGCGATCTGGAAATAGGACACCTGATTCGTGGCGTCCTGTTTCTGCATCTGAGAGAGAGCGCGAAGGTAAAGGGTCCTAGTACGAGGTGAGCAAATGCCACCAAAGGCGGGACGAGAACAATTATGACGCACCATTGAGGGCCACCAGCGGCTTGGAGAGCGTCAATGCTTAGTCGATAAGGGGCATTAGCGCCAGAGGCAACCTTGGCTCCGGTGATTGGAACATTCTGGGCGGCTACCAAGGAGCTTCCGCAGATTGCGGCAACCAGGTGGAAGAGTTTGAACAGCATGATACCACTCTTAGACGCCTTGCCAGAAGTCTTTGAAGGATGACACAATCCAGAAGGGCGCAGCGCACGGGGAGGTAAGCAGATGTTATACCCCTTCGTATTGAATACAGCTCGGCAAAGACGGCCGGGTCTTATATATTTAGCTCGCTAATTGCACCTCATATGCGGCGGCTACGCTACAGCCACGCAAAATCCCCTCCCCGATGCCCTGGCGTCGATCAAATGGTCTAGTTCCGCGACGGCGCAACAAAGAAAAGGTAGAAGACCCGGCGGATCGGGCACCACTGGGCCAGATCCAAGGTGAGCGTGACCGGAGGCCAATAGCTTCCCCTTGGCCCCAGACCCGGCTCCAGTCTCAATCTGGGGAGGGGCCACCTGCGGGATGAACGTGTATCCAATCGGTGCTGTGGCTTCACAGAGAGCTGCTTTTAGAAACGCAGGAGCCGGCCAGTTCGGGATTGATAGGGCTGCCAAGCTGTTTCTTTTCGTTGGATCAGCACCTCAGCCGCACCGTCGGTCTGCTTCAAAGACACGAGCTGCGGCGGGTCACCGGCAAGATATCGTTGGCCTCCGGTCTCCCAAAGGCACACGCAGCCAGCCACTTCGCGCATCATGACACATGGAAACTGCTCCTGAGACGTGGACGAGAGAGGACTGGTCGATGTGCAACGGCACAAAAATGTACCCACACGCCACCGGGCGACATGTAAAAGTTATGCTTGGCTCGTTGCTTTTTCGCTGCAGCCAGAATACGAGGAGCAGGCGACACAATCCACGATTGGCCTCAAGCCATCCGGCATCCCAAGGGAAATGACTGGAAAATTACGGCGGTTTTAGACGCCACGCATATGCTAGCGCAGTGCGGTCAGCGCGTTGCACCGCCGCAGCTATACTCGGACAGACCTAGCGGATGAGGCTAGCTGTGATCTTTGAGAGTCGAGAACTGACCCAAAAAGGGGCGGCATCATTGATTCCCCTGTGGTACAGCCGTTGGCGAACGGAAACGCCCCTGGCGGAACGGTTGCTCTCGGCCAACAAAGAGAAACGCCATGTCATCTCGTTTTCGTCCACAACGACGGAAGACGACAAAAGGGCAAGCCACTACTTCGAAATAGACCTAGTCTACGCCATCGGAGCTGAAATGCAGGTGTGACCTGGCATATGTGCCACCGTGATAATACAAGAATAAGCACACGGAGAGGGGCTCAGCCCTCTGTCTCAGTGCCTAATTCGCCTACCAGCGCGAGGGGCGTTGTCCTAATGTCCTTTATGCCAGGTCTAGAAGCAAGCAGACACAACGCGGGGAGGATCTGACATGCTCGTGTTTCCTCGCCACAGTTGGGTTACAATGCATGCCGCACCTCCTCATTTCGCCCCGATTCATCGGCACGTTGCGCACAGAGTTCGGGCCGGGCTCGTTCCCAGGTCAACGGGCTTTCTAAAATAAGATAAAAGAGCACACTACACGAATGGCTTCAATAACTTTAAATTTGAGCTGAACTCATGGCCGTCGATTATTCTCGCGGCGATTTGATCCAGGTGACACAGTGATGATGACTGCCGTCCCCAAAAACCAGGTTTTAAGTGCCGATGCAAAAGTCTAGTGCAGTAAGCGAATACACCTTGCATCTCGTCGATACGTATCTCACCTCAGGTACGAAAGTTCTCTCGGAATACGAGACGGGCCATCGGCTCATGCATACCCGCGTCGATCCCTGCAGGCGCAGCTGCAGATGTCGAGTTTCCCCGCTCCTCATACTCATCCCGATGCCGCTGTGAGACCCGAATGGATGTGTATCTTCAGTCTTGTGTTTCTGTGGAAGGCAAGGAAAAGAATACCGGCCCCGATCTTCCATGTCTCCCGGCGGCCTTCGCACTTGGATCCCCGGGTAATAACACCTTTAGGTGCTACGCTAATCTCGACATTGAGATATTCCGAGACATGCCGGAGATTGAGATGATACCATTTTGACTTGAGCCGTGTACCCAAGAAGTACTCTAGCACAGCCTGAGCAGCGCCTCCACAGCGGGCACCATGGTAAAACTCCCACCCACACAATCAGAGTATTGATAATAAAGCCATAGAGTTATTTTTATTTCCACTTTTATTTTCAGCTTTGCCCAATATTTTGAGATGGATCAAAGCTGTACAGTATTTGCATTTAGTGCTACACCCGGCACCAGCAGAGACAGTGGCGGAGCAGTAACGCTGCTGTGTACTCATATTTGCCGTAAACTTCAATTCAACTCTTTTTCGTCAAACCTGCTTTCCGCAGTCAACGGCGTTTCTGTCAAGGTGGTTCTGATATTCCACATCTTGCACGAAATAGTCGTTCAGTGTTTCATTTCCACTCTATCGTCATCGCTGATTTACTCCCCGAGGAACCATTCCTACATGTAGATGTGCACTCTGAATCCGCCAGGATACAGTACGATTTGTCGCGGAATTGAACTTAGGCTGTACTAGACCGTCAACCTCACAACTTGGCTTAGATATGTGCCATAGATAATCAGAAAGACGAGCTAAAACCGGAAGCAAAGCTACGAAAAGCTTTCCAACCACTGCCTTCGCACCTACTTAGCGTATACGGTCCTACCTTGTGATTGATATCGACCCCTCTGCGTACAGCAGTCGTCGTACGACAATCGCGTACGAAAACGTGTTTAGATGCCCTAGAAACTCGCAAACTAGGCCATGAGACACGCGACCATGACTGGTTCAGGGAGCGCCATACGCTAACCAGTGCCCATATTGTTAGACAATCAGCCAGGCATTGTCGGATTGAGACAATTTAGGAAAGGCTGAAATGTGTTGTGACGATATAGCATGTTCCACGTAACAGCCTGGCCAGCATGGATTTCACGCTAGCTGTGCGTTAGTTCAGGCACTGCAACATGTGCAATGTTGCCCAACGTAGCTCAACGACTAGGGCTGTCTAGCTGAGATGATGCGGTGAAGTACGTGCCTCTTCAACGTGTACGAGGAAGTGACCCCGCATTTACCTTGGGTACGAAAAGGTTGGCATCAATAGATTGCCTTCATTCAATTAGACAGAGACATGGGAACTCTCTAAGCCCGCTGCTCTATGCTGGCTCTCTGAACATTTGAGCAGTATCTCGGCAGGATTCGTGAATATACTTCAAGAAAGATGCTAGATCGAAATTTTAAATGTCCCGATCGTATATCTGTGCCAGTATTAGCACCTTGCTCATACGCGGAAACCATGATCAGTCGCCCATTCCCCTTTTTCACGTTTGCCCCAACGAGCAAACAATACCTAAGCTTAGGTCTATAACTACCGCCCCGGTTTTCCTATGCTTCTTTCCCCGAATGAAAATGGTCCACCACCTGCAGGTCCTTATTTAGATTGTTAAGGAATACCCATGGGTCTTCTGTGTCTGTAAACGTGCATGTTCTGTATTGCGATGTACCTTTATTTTCGTTCCCGCCACTTTGACGGGTCTGATAAGCCTCTGATTTTTCTTGCTTTACGACGGAATAGCCTATGACCCTCGTGGGCCGGTATTCCACAAAGGCGCGGCGCCATCAGTCAATATCATGGGCGCTTCCCAAGTTACATAAAATGACGGCAGATAATACCGGTTGCGTTGAAAACTTGCTCGGTTTTTTGAACCGAAATTCCCATGAGATGAACCGGAACACCAGCCCTTGTTTTGTAGTAAATCCTCGTACGTGTCGATGATATCAATGAGATCCTCCTGAGGAAGGTTCGCCGGTGTGGCGTCCACACGGCCTACATCACCATGAATATTCTACTCCAATCTTCAAGGGATCTAAGCTTCAAGACACAAAAAGCCCTAATGCAAGCTGAAATTATAATATGCAAAAGAGCCCATTTGTCTATCAAACGAACCGCAGGTTTCCATGTGACCACGAGAACCAGGCCACAGAGCTACAAGGTGGAGATATATGGCCAGACATGGATTTTCCTACCCTAGAGGGCCAACTGCTTGCTAAGAGAGCGGTTGGCGAAGGTTCCGAACAACTCACATTTGGATATTCCTCAAACTCTCATGGCCGCTAGTCCTTGCCGCTCATTATATAAGTAAACCCCCCATTTTCTTAAGATACAAGATCATTCTAGCCAAATGAAACACTGGCCGACAACACCTAGAAGATATTTCTGATGGAGTCCAGAGTGGGGACCTCTCCCACAATAAAGATGCCGGCCAAGCCCTACCCGAGCACAACAGCATGATTGACACCCTTACTAATCGTCACCGAGCTTATCGGTTCTACTGGCCTCGATGTTACCGACTCATATATCGAGACTATTCACACCCTCGTTGTCGCTCTCGTTTCCAAGGTCACTACCATCCTCAAAGGCCTCCTTACCATTTTCGGTGTCCGACCTTGGCTCGACTCTGTTCTACGCAGCGTCTTCCAGATACTTGCTAAGGTCCTCATCCTGCTTATGGCCCTTCTTGGTGCTATTGTTCCTTCTTGTCGCGGCCCTCAGCCCGCTTATCGTTGGCACCAGCAACGGTCTCCTTCCTCCCTCCTCACCCTTGCCGCTGGTCGTCTCGCCGGTCTTACCGCTTAAATGCGTGGACTAAGCACACGGAATATCGTCCAATATGGGAGCTTTCAAAATGGGAGAAATAAAAATAGTATATTCGGATTCAGTTTTCAACTTTTAGTATCTTTCTTGGAAACTTAATTGGCGTAATCAAGTGAATAATAAAGCAGTATCAACTGCTGGGTCCGTATGTCAACAACACGATGAGACCCCCCAATATTAATTATTCAATTATCCGTCTGTAAGAAACGGCCCTCTGCTATTTGTAGACTGGAAGGAGCCCCGTGACTAATAAGAATTATAAAAATGAAACTCCCTGCACCGGTAACAAAGGCTTTCCATATCTACTGCCAGAGAAATCTCGTCGAAACGCTACCCCCCAGCCCATATTACCACATTAATAGAAGGCAGCCCAACTCTATTTCACTCGGGTACAACCAGTGGGGGTATAAGAGATGATCAATTGCCGAGACATGACATTCTCTGCCGCAAGAACAACGGGAAAGCATCACTACATTAGGTAGGTTTCATTGGTGTATGACTGTTTTCGTATAATCGCCAGCGACTATCGGTTGTGTAAATTGAGATTAGTTAGCGAATGCTGTACAGGAACGGGAATAAATTGAACCTCCAACTGCACTAATAAGTACTAGGTATCTTCCAGCCCTTCACCAAGCTCGTAACCATTGCGTTATGTAGGACCGGATGGCTACTCCTCCTCGCCCGCCAAAAGCCCCGACAGCTAGTGAACCCGATAACCCACCAGTTGCGATGTCTACTGAAGTTGCGGCGCGACAGAATGGCCAGAACCGGATTGTCCATCCCTAGATTGGGCGCAGGAATGCCACGTTGAAGATCTCCTTCTTTTCACAATAGGGTAAGGGGCCATGATAGTTAGAATAAGGATCAATCTGTCACTTCAGGTGTCGTCGGTGGTAAAAAGTAGATCCCTCTTATAGTAGTGAATCGTATGCCACACTTGCTTGTGCGGCATCCATCGTTACTGAGTGCTTCCTCCCCGAGTGCTCTAATCCCCTTTATTGTTGGTGACGATCAACAAATGTACCCGCAGCGCTCTGATTTATTTCAGCGAGAATGGAGCGACTCCATATCCCTGACCGAATTTTGGAAAGTCGGGAATCCCAATCGATGAAGGCACCTTTCGATAGGGGCTTTGAGGAGGGGGACGGAAGAAGCCGCGACTATGAGACATTCCTCGATCCGACACCATAGGAAGATAGGCATCATCGCTCGGAAGGTGTCGGGAGATGTGAAATCGGACGTCTTCATGTAAATGACTTTCAACACCCCGGCCGCAGTTGCACAAAGACCAAGTCCCATCAAGACACATATTAACAGCCGTTCCAAGACGTGCCTATTCAATGTCCAGATGAGGAATATGGGCATGATAGAGAGTGTTAAGTCGCCGACCACACTAACTCCTTCGATGGGTTAGTGGACGTAATCTGAAACACTTTGAGCAATAGCGTACCAACGAAGAGATATCCAACCACCCAAGCGTCCTGTGGGCTTACACATTGCGCATCTGGAACTTCTTCCCACATGCGTCGGAGTGGGCGGCATTCCAGCAGCTGGAAGGCTTCGCTGGCGAGAAGGGTTACTACTTGCAAACCGATAGTGAACCAGAGAGCGACCTTCCACATAATCGATCTCAGGTCGTGAAATTGGAGCAATAAGCAGGCCATAGAGACCCTGGCAAAGGTGGAGGCCCATAAACCCACAAATACAACGCCAAACAGAAGCTTCGAGATTTTGACGGTACTCTCAGGAGTAAGAAAGTGATTGTGACGTCCGAACCCATTCACGACGGCCGCCGCGAAAAGTGAGTAGGTTAGTACTTGTGCAACCTACTAAAACAATCAGAATCTCCCGCGTTCTCCGCTCTCTTGGCTGTTTAACTTACCACTGCAACTGCATTCGTATAGTCCGAAGCGTTTAGCTTGTAAATCGGGGTCACACGCGTGTAGATTCTAAGTACAAAGAGAAGGATGCCGAGGCTGAAGATGGGAGTGATGATGGCGAGGTTCTGTGGCCCGATCGAGTTGTCCACCAGAGGAGGCTGTCGACCCATCACGGATAAGAAGGCAAGCATAATAGACCATTTCCCACAAAAGAAAAGGATAGAATGACAGTGGATGGAAGGAGAAAGTATCACTTGGAATCTCTACTGCGCTGCACTCTCGATAGTGCTTTACAAGTGGATTCGTGGCAAAAACGGATGCATCAGGCCAAATACCATCCTTTGCTATTTGGTAAGAGTTTGTGAGAAGGTTGGAGGGTACCTGCATGTCTGGCCTTTTGAGGGGCAATGGATTATCCCGTAATATTGCGTGGTAAGCGGTTCAACAGACATAATGACTATCATGTGAAGGAAAACTATCACAACGCCAGTCAGCGCCACTCGAGCGCCAAGTTGTGATGCCGTCTTCAGGCCGCAATGTCTCACATCGGTGACAAGGAGTCGAGCCACAGTCCTCGCCGGATGGCCAATCAACGCCATACGCTGGGACAATATGGAATGTGTGGCTTAACTATTCCTTGGCCGGGTTATCTGTTTCACCCTAAAGAAGCGACCTGCATTCAGCCACAACCCAGTCACACTGTATCTATCTAGATAGTAAATTCCTGAACTCCATGGTGGGAACCATGCATTTCCACAAAAAGCAAATACTTCGGTCTCGGATTGAGCCCCGAGAGGCTCGAGCGTGAGACCAGGCTAGGGTGGCAAGACGGCAAGACGGAAGACGGCAAGGCGGGCATGCTAGTTTGTTTTTGGGAAAAGCAAATGGCCATAGTGACAAGGTGTGTGTGGGCCGGCTCCTTCGTTGCAAGGGCCCTCAGCGAAACAAAAGGATCCCCCGTGATGCTCTAGTGTCTACCGAATTCTGCGTTGTATCGGGGGATGTAACAGTACAATACATCACGTCTACGTCTGGCAAGGCCTGCGGGGCGGATGGACTCGAGAGGTCCAATTTCATCTTCTTTTAGACTCCGATCCTCGCATGCACACATATGATAATACACAGGAGGACCCAGAGGTCCAGTAGTCTTCGCCCCTGGGTACGGCGTCCACACGGTCGTTCCCGACTGTGAGGACCTACCTGGAATCAGACTCCACGCTAGGAGTTGGCCCGAAGGCCCCGGCTACGCCACCGACGAGTAGTTTTCGCTAGCCACTGTTACTTCCCACTCTGAGGGTGGGATCTCCCGATTCCGCATGTGCTCAGGAAGGAGACCCTTGACGGGTTGGGGATGTAGTTTTCTCGGCGTAATTTGGGGGGAATGGCATGGCGTCGGCAGGATTGAGAGGCTGGGGGTGGTAAGTCAGAGGTGGAAAGTATCTAACCAACGCAACAAAAAGCAAAAGAGAGGCAACAAAAGCAATGTGAGATAATAGTGGCGGTAGCACAGGTATAGCAGAGACCTTTTACGAGATAATTAAGAGCCAAGGGGTGATTTGGATTGTGAATGGGATTTTTGGAATGTGAATGAGGATTTTGGAATTCAGAGAAGGTCTTGGAACGCAGCTTAAAGGTCGTTCAAAAGCCACTTTGGCACCGTTTATAGGAGGAGCATGGAGTATATAAGGAGTTCATAGAGACCTAAGAGAAAAGAATCACTCTCATCACCTCACCTCGTCATCTCACATCACCGACCTTCACAAAATTTTCCAGCTGATCAACATCTTCATTCTATTTTTCGCCGACCCCCCCGCTAGGTGGCCTCCGATTGAGACTATCCTCCCCTTCACTGAAAGACGACAACTGGACCTACTTGGGTATGGCTTAATCGCTGATACATGAATCCCAATAGTGTCTTGTAGTGCTAATGAGATTTCAAGTCTAGATTCTTTACGAGAACGCCCATCATGGCTACCGCAATGGGTGTCGAAACTGCCAATGGCTCCTGGAATAATGCCTACGGGGTGCAAATCCCACTTACGATTGGCGGGAAACAGTACTTCTATGGCCAGAATCTGGAGACACGCAGTTACTTCATTCAGGAAATTCTCCCCGGCGGAAAAATGGGTGCAGAAACTGATAATGGCCGCTTGGGATACTCCTACGATGTTCAATTCCCCTTCACAATCGGAGGCAAGGTCTTCATTTACGGACAAAGCCTGACCGATTTGAAATGGTTCATTCAGGAGGTTGTCGCGGGTGGTAAAATGGGTGCTCAGACCTCTCATGGCTCCTGGAATAATGCATATCAAGTGCAGTTTCCATTTGCCATCAACGGCACTCAGTATTTTTACGGCCAGAATCTCAACACAAACTACTGGTTCATTCAGCAAATTCTCGTTGATGGGACAATGGGTCCTGAAACTGATAATGGCCACTTCAACAACTCATATGGGGTTCAGTTTCCATTTTCTATCGGCGGTGCTCAGTATTTCCTTGGCCAGAACCTGAGCACAAAGTACTGGTTCATTCAGCAGCTTCTACCTGGCGGCAAAATGGGTGAAGAAACTGATAACGGCCACTGGCTGAGCCCGTATCAGGTGCAATTTCCTTATTCTATCGCAGGCCAGCAATATTTCTACGGCCAGGACACGGACACACGCAAATGGTTTATCCAGGTTCTTCAGAAAGGCGGCAAAATGGGGGAAGAGTTGCAAAACGGAACTTGGGCGGGAGCTTACCAAGTGCAATTTCCCTTTGCTTTGGGCGGACAGCAATACTTTTACGGGCAGAACTTGACTGAGCTCAACTGGTTCATTCAAACATTGAACGGTTAGGGATCTTGAGCACCTCAACAGCTAGCTATCTCGGGATGGGTTAAGCGAGAGGCTGATTTTGGTTCTATGTTAGGGAGGAAAGGCATCTTGTTGGTCAGAGGGATTGGATTAAAAAGGTAGAGGATAGCCGTAGAGGGGTTTTTGATTCGCTAGCCGGTTTTTCCCCTCTACGATTTTGTTTTCTACTCTTTAATTAAAGCCATTAACCATTGTGTAAAAATCTGTGTTGAGAGTTATTATCCACTCATGGTGAAGCAAGACCCACGTATCGAAAGCGTCAAGTCCGCCGCCTGAAGACATGATTCCCGCTTTCGTCGACAAAGCCGCCCAATCCATCATCGCAGGCCCACCGGGTATGAGTTTTATGCCAGATCAATGAGTAATCCCTAACTCCGTAGCGCTGTCCACGTCACGGCGGTAACGGTCAGTTGAGCGCTCTCTGATCCGAGGGCCCCATTTTACCATTATCAGGAAAGTGAGGACCTGGAGAAGACCAGCAGCTGCTGCGACCAGGAAGGCGTTTTGGTATCCCAAGTTCTCGGTCCACGGCGTGATGCCGTAGCCTATCGCGAAGCCCATAGTGTTCCTGATACACATCGTAGCGACCACGGCGTCGGCGCCGAAATCCGTGTAGGTGTCAATGCAGTAAGAGAGCGAAAGATGTGCTCCTATAGCAATACAACACCCGATAAGTCCCATAGCGAAGACCAGACCAAACCAGTGTATTCCATGTTCTGCCCCGAGGCCCCAGAGGAGAAGAGAGCCAGGGAGAAGTACGACCATAATGAGGTTCAGCCACTGCCGGTATTCCGAGTGCCATATTCCTTTGTTACGGCGAGCGAGCCAAATGACAACAACGTCGCCAAAGTTGCCAGCGATCAGACTGCCGACACCAACACCGATCATGGGGGAAATATAGGTGAGTCCGACGTAGGATCTAACTCTGTTTAGCTTGTTGGACTTGTTAGACTTTTCAAATGGCACCTTACGCGCTGAAGTTATATGGCGGGGAGCTCAAGACAACGGATGCTGTACCATTGAGCACAGAATACCAGATAAGCGAGCATCCGTATGAGAAGCCACAGTAGACGATGACGGGATAAGATAATAGGCGTAGGGGGCGTAAGACCATTGACCAAAAATGGTGGATTGGCTGCACATTATTGAACATTTTCAGCTTCTGGAGATATGTCTTTCGAGGCCAAGTCATAGTGCCGTTAAAGAGATCGTTCTGCGTGGTCGGTTGAAAACTTTCTGCTTTTGTGTCGTCCATACAGTTCGGCTTGTCTATATCGTTCATGCGGTTTGCCTCGTCGTATGCAGCTGTCTTCGATCCAATTTCATTCTGTGTCTCTTCAGTCACGAGTACGGATGTTCGCGTGAAGTTTGTTTCCTCCATGAAAAAGAAGCAAAATAAGAAGCCAATAGCCAACCATATAGCTCCCCAGTACTAGCAAATAGTCAGCTTATAAATTCTCCAAGACGCTATATCGACGTACCTGAGCCCAGCGCCAGCCCATTCCATCGTTGATGAACCCGGCAAGGATCGGAGCCAGGAAGCCAGCTGCGAAGAGTACGAACGCATAGATAGCCATGAATTTTCCTCGCTCATGCGCACAGAATACGTCTGCAATGGAGATCTCTCCCAGACATTCTAGAGGGCCGCCCGCTAGACCTCCTAGAATCTTCATAGCCATCCACGCGCCAGGGCTGAGTGCGTAGGGGACGGCAATCGTAACACCGATACTCAGCAGCAGCGAGATCAGATAGATAGGTCTCTTCCCAAACTGTTTGGCCGCTGGCTGCCATAACAGACAGCCCCATCCGAAAGCCAGGTAGCTGTAGCCGGTACCTGCGTTGAGATCTGAACAACGGGATTAGCGATTTGCTAGGGTAACTTGTGATTGCAAAGTCCCTTACCTGCTACCGAAAGGCCGGTGTCTTCAGCCACAGGAACAATGATGGAATACACCAATGAGCACGATAAGCCAACCATGACCATATAGACTGCCATACAGGTGACCGAGAGCAATTTGCGCCGCCTAGACCAGTTGAGCGGATCCTCAGGATCATCGGTAGGCATAGGAACGAGCACGATATCGCCGTTGTCGGCATGTTTAGAGTGCGAGATGTGCTGGACATCTACCAGATAAACGGTCCCAGGGACCACGCGATGGTCCGACATTTTGGAGTGAATTTGATGAAGGATGAGGAAAAAGAGAAGGGTGTGATGATCACGTCGTTGGAAGAATGTGAGGCACAGCAAGATATATACACAGCCAAGTCAACTTGATCGTATACTATGCTCAGGGAAATTGCCTACCTTGCATGCACAAAGCTGGAGAATGTGAATTTAAGGTTTGAAGCATAACTTCACATTCGGGGACGTTAGGTTATATGACCGATGTTTTAGGTGTAGCGGGGTAATTGCCAAGATAAATAGTGGCTGTAGAATGTAAGTGAGTGCCAAGAGATAGTGAATATTAAGCCTACTTCCTGGTGACTACCATCGGCCAGGAACAAGGGTCCTAACGAGTCCGACCTATCGAGTAGACACAAACCTACAGTTGTTACTAGATCCGTATGCTTTGCGATGGACTGTGTAAGAAACCGCAAAAGCCAAGAGACGGTGACAGAGACCCCGCACGAGGCGTTTGTAGAATTAGTATCTAGTACCGATAAGTCTCGGAAGACTGCTAAATTGAGCAGTTTCTTGCTCGTCTGGAGGACACATGAGCGTTATGTACCCGCTTTATATGCAACCCCCAACTTCCATCGGACCTATAATCAAGCTTGGTTAAGTTGCCAAGACTATACTAAATCCAGCGCTAGACCTTCTCGATTTATCAAGACTTTACAGTACTTTTTAGACTTACTGAATTCAGTTATTTTGCGAAGGAATGTCCGCTTGTTTAGCCCCACCCCAGCAACGTAATTGCGGCCAATTGCTTCGCTGTGGGCTTTTATGTATTCTAGTGTTGGTGGACCCAACTGTTGGACCTGCGTTCCGATTTGTCTCGTTTTACGACTGAGATACTAGGCATACAGCGGCAGCAGTAATCGGCCCAGCGACATACTGTCTGTTACAGATAGTTTGTTAGTAGGAGAGGTCTTTAGTGGAGACCACACCCGTCCGTAGGGTAGGAGCTGGAGAGGGACAAGAGATAATGAAAGACAACAGAAAAGCTGTCTCCTGAAGGTAAGAGGTACAGAGTCATTAATTAATTCCTTCTGAATCTCTCAGAGAAGGAGAGAAAGAGAAAGATCAATAACAGCTGTAATTATTCCACATACCCTACACTACTAAGTGGCTTAAATGTAATTGCTACACTGAGGTGCTAAAATGGCTGTAGCTGCTAAGTACATATAGAGCTTGTATCCTGTGATATATATTAGGGTGAGATGTTCTATAACAAGGACACATGCTTACTCTGTTTCGCCCTCACTCGAAAACATATTAATCAGTCCACTCAGAAATCCGTGCGTTCCCAACATCGCAACACCTCCCCTTGATGCAACCATTTGATGTGCCGCCTGAATGTGATCCTTTCCAGTTAAAAGATCGCCAATTGAGACCTAAAATCTGAATTAGTTTCATCATCTTCTAAAAGCTCCCGTGGTAAAGAAACCTACCTCATCGCCAGCTAAAATAATCGCTTTGGCTATACTCGAATCACGTGGCTTTCCCCCTTGCTCCGAAAGATCCATGTTGAGAGATACAATACAGGCTACCTTATATCGAAGGGCCATCTCCAAGTAATGGCCGCCTCCTTGAAGAGAATGGAGACTACGACAGGCGGGGACAAGGATGCCGTTCAACATGCCGGGATCAGTCATTGCAAGTGGTATCCATTCCGTAATGGCACCATGCAAATATGCCTCAGGGCTTGGGTGAGACGGGCTGTAGAAACCCCCGGCAGGGATGATGACTTGGATATCTTCTTTTCTCAGCTGCCGAAAGGTTAGAGATTCCTCGGAAGAACTCACAGTGGCTAATAAGGAAGTACTCAAACGAGGAAATCGGCCTCGCAGCTGATGCAAAGGGGTCTGTGGGAGCACCGGAGAGCATTGTCGTGGGGTTTGGTGGCTGAAACGCGTTCGTGTTCAAAAAGTCCGTATTGACAAATTGGTCTACCCCAGAAGGTGATGTGACCGGAATCTGCCTGGCTTCTTGCCGTATGGACTCTTGATGCTTCTTCACCTGCTCGTGCCTTGCTCGTGCATGAAATCGTTTGGCCGCGTACGACTTAGCTTGCTTCTGTAGCGCCGACGAACGTATGTCACCAGTGTTCTCCAGATAAACGAACTTGAATGTGCTGGGGTTGAGCGCCTGTGGATGGCTTTTTTTAGACGTTTCCATAATGAGTTGCTTGTCTTTGCTGCTGGATGGGAAAGATTGCGTCTTGGCAGCGGATGAGGCGATTTTTGTAAGCACAGGTCCCTTACCCCGGAGCTGGACTGCTGCAACGTAACTAACGGCTAAGCTGTATTAAGCTAGAATGCCAAGCCCAGATACTTCCAGAAAGGGGATAATGCAATGGCTCCCAGCTTGCTTCCCAACCAGATCCCTGTCTCACTGTGGAGGCGAGCAGCCTGCGCCGCTCATCATCATCCAAGGAGTGTCAAAGGGCGATTTCGTATAAAGGGAAGAGAGGAGCGGCAGTTGATGCCTCTAAATCTTTGTAAAATTGTACCTCCATCATTATACCATTTTGACTTAATTTATTCTCCTTGCGTTAGAATCTTTCCCCACGCTCTTTTCAGTGTCCCACGTCTCGACCATGGGCAGCTCACCTCAACTCCCAGAGTATGTGGTCGTCTTCGGCCCAGGAGCAAACTGTACCTTGGACACATGCCCTCTCGAATACAGCGTCTACGGGTACCGTCCAAGTCTTGCAGCTAATATTCTGTTTGTTGTTCTTTTCGCACTCGCGGGCATCCTGCACATCTTCCTCGGGCTGAGATGGCGCACCTGGTTCTTCATGGTGTGTATGGTCCTGGGCTGCCTCAACGCAGTTATGGGCTATGTCGGGCGCGTCATGATGTACTACAATCCCTTCAACTTTGGGGCATTCATGCAACAAATCAGTACGGCCACTCATCTATCCCCTCATGATGCCATTTCAACCCCTCCCCTACTGTTGCTAACCCACCCTTGCAGTTTGCGTTTCTAGTACCCCTGTATACTTTTGCGCGGCCATCTACGTTACGCTTTCCTTTTTTGTCGAGCATTCTTTGCCCGCCCTCTCTCGATTCCAACCGAAGCTGTTTTACTGGATCTTCATACCCTGCGATTTATTCTCACTCGCTGTGCAAGCAACTGGCGGAGTCTTGTCAACAATATCATCTGGAACGAGTCAGACCGGCGTGAATCTTGCTATTGCTGGCCTTGCGTTCCAAGTATTTACTACTATTATTTTTTGTGGCCTATTTGGAGACTACCTGGTTCGTTACTTCCGGTTCAACCAGGTTAGCGCACTGGAGCTACGGGTGAGGCTTTTCTTTGCTTTCCTAGCTTTAGCCATCCTTTTGATAACAGCACGCTGCGTATATCGATTGGTGGAACTCCATCAAGGATATAGTGGACACTTTATTAAAGATGAGGGTCTCTTCGTCGGACTGGAGGGAGTGTGAGTTTTGGCCTTGATTCTCTTGCCTATCTTGAAGAAACTATACTAATTTTCACCATAGGCTTATTGTCCTTTCAACATACTGTCTCCTAGTTGGCCATCCTGGCCTTGTCATATTTTTTAAACGTCGAACTATGGTAGAATTAGTGGAAATATAAGGACTCGAAGGCTAATAGATAACGCGGTTGTGTACAAGATCGGAAGTATCCGCTCCCACGGAGCGTAGTGGGTTGTGGTATAAGGATTAAGCATGATTTTCCAACTAGGGCATAAGTGCAAAGTTTGCCTAGTTTGTAACATACTTGTTCATCGGTCCTTGTTCCGAACGGTGGTGTCATAGGGAAAGAACCCGTCAACAATGTTAGCCTTCCTTTTCGCTTCACCGCCCGTGTTCATTTCTCGCCGAAGTCTTATATCCCCAGTCGTTGTGCGCCGGGTCAGCAGTACTCGAATCTGCAGCAGACATGTGTTCCGACTCAACGCAAATCTCTTGCGCAACAACGATGCCGCCGTCCTTGGTTGTTGCGCTCTCCCCGTGTATGCCCGCTCCCATAATACGTTCCTCACTACCCCATGCTGTCGTCTGTGAGTTGGACAGGGGATGACGACGCGAGCCGTCTTGTTTCCGCCTTGTATCGAACATGCTCCCGCTGGCCCTGTTGTCGTCATTGTTTAGTTGGTAACTTTCGCCCCGGGTCGGTGACGATCTACTAAACAGCCCGCTCAGCCCAATTTTGTTTGCGCCTCTGCGCATCAGCGGCTGCAGGATTGGTAGGTTCGATACGATAATGGCAACGAAGGTCTCACGGCATGCCCATGAGCTGCCTGCAAGAGCGCCTTCTGGACCGGACTAGATGGAATTAAGATGGTTAACAAAAAATAAAAAACCCCTCTTTCTCGTGGGTGATATGGAGTACCTCGCACTAGGAGAGTATCATATCATTTGGTGGTCTTACTGTCATAATCACAACGGCTCGGATTGTGCCGGCCATGATAACAAAAATGGCGCCGCTGAACAAGAGCATGAGCGTGAGACGTCGCCTCAAACCAATGTTCACCCCCCAGAGCAGCTATTAATAGGGAAGAAGCAGGTCAGAGATGAAAAAGTGTCGAGATGCCAAGGTGGAGTTTTGTCGTTACTTGCCGGCAATGGAATAGATAGTAGATATAGATCGGTTAAGACGTTGGGTATCACAACAATCAGTACATAGGCTGGCGAGTTAGTCGGACGGCAGAGCCTGCCCGGGTCTGGATTGATTTGCCAGAACTTGTGCATTGGTTGACATGAGAGGAGTATTGTGAGCGCCACCATGATATACGTAACTGCAAGGAGGATGTATGCAATTCGTACACGGACTTTGAGATGGGTCAATCCGGATCTGTGGCACCACAAGAGTCAGAAAATAAAATCAACACCTGCAAGTGTTGATACGGCAAGAACGGCGTATGCTGGGTATCACGTACGTCAATCGCGAGTAGAATATCGCGACGCAGACCTTGAGCGCCCAGAGGATGAAGGCGTAGAAGGACCAGCCAAGGACCTGTATCTTCGAGCCCCATTGACGGTTATAGTACTCTTGTGAGTCCGGGTCGATTGCTGCGCGCTGCGCATCAGTCATGTAGCTGTTGGTAAGCCCTTGGAACTTGGCGCCGACTAGATGGGCGGCTACTACTTCAAGTGTGAAGACAACCTGAACCCGCCAATATCATCCTACGTATTAGCATAAGACGATACAATAGGAAGGGCCGCAGAGCGATCTTGGCGACTTGGGTGCGCATAAGGGGAACTTACCCCTGTCAGCGGCATCAGGTAGTCATCCAACTGCCATCCAGAGGGCCCGACCTGCTGCCACCGTAGGGTGACCCGTACGGCAATCGTGACGAGGCCAAGCGAAAGTAAGATGAACTGTTCTTCAATCGCCATGATAATGGACGTGGAAACGCGGAAAACGAAAGTGGGAGAAGGAAGTTGTAGAATTCCATGGCGAAATACGTATCCATATAGTCCGGTGATGTTAAGCCACAAACGGTAGTACTGTGCAGCTGCGCGCGTTCAGCAAAAGGTGACATTCTCGACGCGTTTAATTCGAAGCTGAATAGACGACCTGAAGATCACTGACAGGGTTGTTGATTCATCTCCATAACGTATCCCCGTGGTGGAGATTTGCATTAAACCACTTAAAGGTTATGATTGGCGACATGACTCGTTGACGGCGTAGGCGGAAAGTTCCGCCTATCCTCTAGCGGAGAGTCGATACTACGTAGAATTCTGCCTGCCATTCTTGCAGCAAACGCACGGATGTTTGAGGGAAAAGGCGTTTGTCGTATCAAGCAGGAGCTTTACCAAGCTCGTCCTAAGAGTGTTACGATCGGTTCGAGTTCCAAGGGGTAAGCCGAGTTGGTGTGTCGCAATGAGCGTGGCTTATACATCATGGCCCTTAGTTACACTTGGACGCGTTTGTTACACACGCACACGTGACACATGAATTCAGGGGGAAGAATAATAGGTATGACTGAATCGGTAGCCTTGTGTTCTATTTATGATATTTTGACAGCTGCTGAAAACGCCCGAAATTCTACAACTTGCTTCTACAATAGCCCCAGAGCTAAACGTGGGGGCTGCAAGGCCTAATTCTCTCTCTCAGGATATTATTAAAAGAGGAAACCCGATCATGCTGACCGGTCTACACGGGGCCCGAACATGCTAAGAGTATAGGTACTCCTACCTAATAGGCTCACATTCTGAGCAATAAGTCACGTTGCGAAAGATAGCTGCACCCAATGGGACGAGAGGACGGTTACAAGAGGGACAAGAGGACGGGATCAAGCTACATATGATAAGTTTCTACACATTCGGGCTACACGAGCCATCCAACGTTGTATTGAAGTGTAACTTCGCACTGTATGTGAGGGTATTCCGGTAGGTCGGGTCCTTGCCATCAGCACTGGACCCCCGGAGCATGATATAGAGATAAGGTAAAGTACCCGCACATTATGCGGATACTGGTTCCTCTTTCGGCCTAACAGCTGGGAGTTATATTGCTGGTCTCTAACACCTTCGGAATCAAGACAGTAATTTCCTTCAGATTTGTACGTGTGATGGTAAAATATAAGAGATCTGAAGATTAATATTGAGTTGGATAATATTTGATATTTCAAAGCTGGCATTCTACTAATCTCTTAAATTTCCGACTTTCCAGATGAGAGAGTGACTGGGACTTGTATAAAGTCTCGTAAAGGACAGACATTGTATTTAATATTTCAGGCCAGGTTTGGCTTGTCCACTATTACATCGTTCCGATGCCTTCGCACAACATAAAGGAGTGTGTCAATACTTCCAATCATAAAACATAGCCTCGAGGATTTCGTCCACATTAATTCCCTTCTCGATCCCTCGTCACCAGTCAGGCTCGTATTCACCATTCGCCGCTTTCTCGGACCCAATCCTACATCGTCTCTCATAGAGACTGGTTCGGAGCCGAGATTGGACCTGGAAGCTGGTCTAGTAGCCCTTGCCGTAGCCCTTGTTCTTGTCGTACCCATAACCCTTGTCCTTGTCGTCCTTGTTCTTGTCGTACCCATAACCCTTGTCCTTGTCGTCCTTGTTCTTGTCGTACCCATAACCCTTGTCCTTGTCGTCCTTGTTCTTGTCGTACCCATAACCCTTGTCCTTGTCGTCCTTGTTCTTGTCGTACCCATAACCCTTGTCCTTGTCGTCCTTGTTCTTGTCGTACCCATAACCCTTGTCCTTGTCGTCCTTGTTCTTGTCGTACCCATAACCCTTGTCCTTGTCGTCCTTGTTCTTGTCGTACACATAACCCTTGTTCTTGTCGTCCCCATAACCTCCATAACCATTGCTACGGCGATCTTTGTTGTATTTGCCTTTATCCCCGCCCTTGGAAGGATAGCCGTACTTGTCGTCGTACTTGTCGTCATACTTGTCGTCATACTTCTCGTCGTCATCGTCGTCATGTCCCTTGCCCTTTTGCTTCCCACCCTTGTCTCCGTAGTCACCGTATCCACCCTTGGGAGGATAATGGTCGCCGTATTTGGCTGGAGTACCTGGCTCAGCCTCAGGGGCAGGGGCGGCCAGAATGGCTGGGGCGGCAGCGGCAATGAGGGCGATGAGGGAGAGCTTCATTTTGACGTCAAGGGTGAAAGGATATTTGAGGAAGTAGGAATTGCAAAATTTTCGTTGAAGAGTTATGCGAAGAAAAGATAGTGGTTGTTAGGGAGAGTTCAAATTGATGTTATCTGTATGAGCTGGGAGATAGAGATGAATATTTATTCTTGACGATGAGGGGGAAGGCTTGGCTTTATTTATAGATACTCTTCTATCACAAAGCTGGATAACTTGAGCTGCTTTATGTCACTATGCCCCCCGGATCTGGTCTCAGGATCACATGAATTTCTTGTTAGCCTGCGCGAAGTCGATTACTGAAGCTAAGATGTATCTTATTGGCTCCGGCAGAAATTACACCTGAAAGTCATGTCGGCATCTGCAAACGACAAATGGCGTGACGCGGCCATTTCTGTGTATAGTCTAGGCTAGAGCAATCCTGCCTTTTGGCCCAGGTCTTACTCTATCATTAATTCGTCATTTTGAATGCATGACGTTGTACTGAATGTTGTTGAGATGAATTCTGGCTGCGCCCCGTTGACTTTCGTAGAGACCTTTTCTTAGTTATGCTACGAGCAGATTATGCAGACGCGCAATCGATTCTATACGAGTTTCTTTTTTTAGACGCCTACGTAGTCGTCAGCCCCGAAACTGCGATTGAGTTCTATGTCGCGGGCTTAGTGAATCTGTTGTTCGGCAAATGGGGATATACTTACCAGTCGCAATAACGGCATCTGCAATATCTCGATCCACTTTTGTGATGTTCAAATTACCGGATCTCGCAGGGAATCCGTCTGGAAACTGCGACTGGGATTCTGCTAGGCTCAGATGAGACTAGGTGATATCATCGCTATATAGCTATTAATCACTATATAAAGCACTCGAGGCCCATGAACTAGAATATTTCCGGCCGAGAATGGCTATATTGGGTAGGTAGTGAGTTTGATCTCCTGATGGTAGCAAACGTGGAGTGCTAGACCCGAGAAGCTTCCGTTCTTGGTATCGACCGGGCCGAACGGCATTAAAATATCACCAAAACGCCGGCAGCTAAGAATACAACCCCGAGGGAGCGATGGAAGCCTGCCGGTGGCTTCTAACAAGGAACCCGAGACTAGACTTTGCTACCCGCATCCAAAAAAGCATAGTGCAGGCACTGTAATGCCTGTGTTGCAAGCTGTGGCTGACATGGCCACATCATCAAGGTGGATGCAATTGGTGCCCGCACCAGCTCGCGTCGGAAGCTTGGCTCTCCGATGAAACCCTATTACCCAATCTTATAATGTATTAGCTTGTATGACTGTGAAGTATTTGAAATTGCCTCTCTGCTTACCTCCCGCTTGATGACGACAATCTGACTGTATATGCCTCAGAACAAGCATCAAAATTGCCGAGATAAATTAGGAAAATGTTGAGACATTGGAGATACATCTCATGCATTTCCCTTTAATTAATCTCACCTTTATTAATACCTCGGATTCGACATGCTTTGCAACACGAACGTCAATTTTCATCACGATGCATGGAAGATATTCGTTAACATGTGAAAAAGAAAACGTGCCCTGTGGGCCGCGACTCGTCATCGTGCTCAGTGAGCGTCAACATTTTTGACGCCTTCATTGACCGTCTAGTTGGGTGAGCTAATAGACCCATCTAGCTGGAAAATGACAACACCGATGAGTGACGTACGTTGATATCAGAACATCAACATGCCCGACGGATCCGTCCTGCTACGTACTAATGACTCAATAGTTATTTGGGTGACCTTGTGATTTTATCGTCATAGAATATGCTAGATGTTTCCTAGCTACCTAGATGTAACAGGCTAGACGGTAATGGAGGAGTTAATGGTCGCAGAGATACAATTGGAACTACTAAAGACTGCGAGTCCCGACGACGCGGCTGGTCGCCTGTTGTCGGGACGACGGAAATACCCACAAGAACGCGTAGAACGGCTGTATCGACATCTACAGATGTAGAATCCTTCTATGCGGCCTGAAGCATAGATTATAGACGCAGCGGGCCAAGGGACAAGATACAGGGACCTTTGGGGATTCTTGGAGACGTAGATAGGCTGGATCTCAAGGGAGCTATACGGTCGACACTGAAGTTGTTTATCAAAAGGTTAGGGTGCCCTAATACACATACCCAGAGGGGGGACTAGAAGCTCAACAGTAAAAAAAAAACACCAACAATCGTATCAAAAATACAGCCCATATACCCAGTCTATTCAAAGATCAACAGTACACTCAGACAGACTAAGGTTTCTAGTCCAATTTCCTTTATCATAATGGGATTAATATGCAGAAGTGTACTTATTATACGTACTAATATTCTTCGCTTTCAGGCTGTGCTTCGTAGATGCACAAGTTGCTATACGCTAGTCTGGAAACTAGAGATTCGCATATAAATTGGAACCTCAAATGACATTGGGCGATAATTCCATACATAAATTGGCCCGTCATAGTCAAGATTCCATTACCATCTTGTATCTCACCCTTCCTCGTTATAATCAGATGAATAGTTTCCTGCCTTTAGGTATTGGATACTTCAAATGGACAGAGCCTTGGTCTGCTGTGCGGTCCATTCCGTCCACAATCCTGTCGCCAAACTTCTTCGTTCACACAGTAGACTTTACACTGTTGACAACACATCGATCACAACCGAGACGCACCATCTCTTCACGCTCAAAGATATCACTTCCAAAAGGGATGCTGGTGATATCTTTATAGAATTTCGCACGTCCAAAGATGAGGAACAACTCTATAATCTGCTTTCCGTCCGCCTCGCAGTGTGTTTCAGGGGGAAGTGAGGCATCGCGGGGCTCAGCCTCGCCATAGCAACACACTTCCGTCATAGAAATCCCTCTAGATGATATCGTGCGTGGGCAGAAGGTCGTCGTCTCTTCCGGCGCTTTAGGCGAGTGGTACGAAGTAAAGGTTAAGGTAAGTTGTAGAATGTGACTCATTAACTATCTCCATGCCGTATTACAAGTAGGCAAATAAGACGAGTCTTTGTAATTTAAATAAAGGATACGAGACCTGGCTCCGATATATATGAGCGAGTCGTAGTGTGCTTGAAGTAATAGTGATGTCCTGGATTGACTCTGAGAAAGTATTCACTACCTGAGGGCTAATACAGATTCATCTATGTGAACGGTTACTGCGTCGGTAACTCAAGACCATCCTTAATACTCTGACTTTAGCCTCGTGCTTCTTTACTAGAGTGTCTGAAAGTCGTAAATGACGGCGTTCTCTCTAGTGAGGATCTCGTCATCCGATCCACGCCCACAGCAGTATTCATTGAGGTTAAAAACCAACACATATTTGCCCTCCTTATATTCCAGGGTATCATGCTCGTCACTGTATCTGGCCGTCCAGTAGTTCCGAACATTCCCGCCGTCATTGTTCACAGGAACAATCTCATAGAGCTCGCTGCACAAGCAAGCTGTTTCCAGTCGCAAGTCCTGCCGAATGGTGCGAAGAACAGACTCCCATGAAGGAGAACGAAGGACTATCCGGCCTAGGCATAGCTTGCGAAGAGTATCTTTGTGACGCAGCAATACTGACAATAAATCTTCACTCGTGCACTCAACATCATGCATCGATAACCGTATTAGGTGTTCCCACTTGAACGGTGGGATGACATCGGACAGCCAAGCCGTAACACTGGCCAGGCTGAGGTACATAGGAGGTAGCTTAATCACCAAGCTGCGCAGCTCTTTCATAGGCTCAATTAGCTCCCGTATCACACCCGTTCTCGCCAAGGCCTTAATATCGAACCAGTCAGCCCTCTGACCACTCATGACTAGTTCCAGGCACTGCAACTGACGCAAGGGAAGAAACAGCCGATCTAGCTCTTTGCGGTCTCGGTTGAAAAAGTTCCAGTCAAATACGCCAGCCTCGAAACTCTTGAGCCTGATCCTCGCATCAGCCACGGCTGACAGGACCGTCTCGAGAGCCCTGACGCCCAAGCTCGTCTCGCGGAGATCCATGTGGTCAAACTCGAGACCCCTGACTCTATTACGCCTGAGCAGCCGGGGCCCACAGAGCACATCAATGGCTTGAAGCCGCTGAAATCGAGGGAAGACGTTTGCAAAGCACTTGACGTCTTCGTCGTCGCGTTTCAATTCATACTGTTCCTTGTGGATCTTGCAATATTGTGCGTAGTCGGCTGGTTTAAGAGATAGGTCAACCACGGGCGCCATGAGGTCCTGGGGATTAATCCATGTGTCTTGACCGTAATTGTAGCCCCCCTCATGCACTTTATCCCATTGTGCATAATCAGTCGCGTAATACCGCAATGCTTGGACGGCTCTGGGTATGCTCGGATGCTTGGCGACATAGTCTAGTTTCTGCAGATGCTTCTTTGTGAGGAAGAAGCAAAGGTGCTGGTGCGTGAAGGGCATTGCTATGACGGAGAACTGCTTGCAGACGAGGCGAAAGCTGTATAGATCTCGTTTGGGGTTTGGGGTTGCATCTGGGTAAAATCTCTGGAACTCGCCGACGACGCTGCTGTAATCAGGGAAAGGGTTCCTTCGAGGAGACCCTATAAGGAGTATTGAAGTAGGATCTGGATCATTTTGGACCAGTAATTGAAGGAGCTCGTCGCTATAGACGCTGTCCTCTTGGCGAGGGTGCGCTTTACGGCAAAACCCATACTGGTCGTATTCCTCGACGTGGAGAAACGAGCAGATATGGGACCAAATCTCAGCTGGAACCTCGCCCACGGCGCGACTTCCATTAGCAATGACCATGGTTTGGACTGGCGTGCTTAAGGATGCAGCTTAGGTATTAAAAATACGGTGAGAGGTCGATAATGCGGAACTGGTGATATTATGCTGACACGGGTCTACGAGACCCCGCTTCCTTAGTCATCACAGCTGGCCGGTGTTTTGGTCCGTTATATTGAGCCCTTGGATCAGTACTGGAGCCGGCCGAACAAGGCTGCCGACATTTAAGATAAAACATTCCATCGCTTCATCGGCGAGGTCGATATACGGGATTGACACGTTTGTGTTAACACAGGAGAGCTGGAGAGTCAACTGATCCGGGCGTCGGACAACGAGCTTGTCAAGAAGGCTTGGAGACGACGGGGTAAAGTCGCTGAGGGTATTCTTAAGCATCCGGATACGCTCAACGAAATAAGCCGCTACATTAGTGACAGAGCTGCAATCATCACAAGCCCGAATCGTGATATTGCTAAAGATATCCGAGTAGCTCGTCACTTGCCTCGTAGGGGTTGTAGCCAATGCCACCGAAGAAGTTGATTGAGCTGGATCTGGACCAGTCAAGGCAGCGAACCAGATCTAGACACCAGGAGTTCCTGCGTCTAGTTACAAGGTCATATTCTGTTTTGCAGCCATCTAGGCATTGACGAAGCCCGTTCTGCCATCCACCTTTACCACAAGCGAGTATTAGACGGAATCTGAGGCTATTCTCAACATGGAGCCCTCATATCTTTTTTTAACACAAATATATCCAAGTATTGAGGCATATATCGTGCTCTGTTACAAAGTTGGCCGCCTTAGTGGATACGTTAGCCCTAGATTTTGACTAAAATAACTAATTCTAAATTTCTTCCCTGTTATATAGGCCCACCCCTTTCTTTGACGAGACTTAGATTCTGCGAAGTTACAATCCATAGCAACTGTGTCTCATTGCTGGACTTTGCGTGCATTGCATATAACGAATTGATTTTGCAAGAATGGATTTCCATACAACCTCGCAATGGGGTGAGCTAGAGCAAAGAGAATTGACCTTTTACACCGGATGATTAATAAATGTTTGAGAGGCTGCCAATAGATCCTTTACGTCTAAATTAATCAGAGCAACAGGGTTCAAAACAATCAAGATAATGTTGATGATTATCTGAGCCCGGATCCGCCGGGTCAGCGGAAGAGGGATTTTCTGACACCCCTCGGAGGTTTCGTAATACGTGTCGTCTTCAACACCTTCCCAATGTACCTGTCTGCTGACATAGAGTGCTAGGCCTGATTAAGGGTCAAGATGTGCAGTTCAGGAGGGGTCATAAGCTTGGCCATAAGTGAACGGTGAAAAGGCTCCATAATGCTCCACTTGGCTCAGTTGCTATGGCGATTATTAAACAGAGCTGCGATGAAGTGTCACAGAGCGGGGGCTTAGGCAAACCAAGAAACCATCTTCTCCGGCTGACCCCCGAGCTCTGCCGATGATCAAGTGTCCAAACGTCCGCTGCTGCAATCTAGCACTTCTGGCATTTATTTCTCCCTCTGAACTTTCCCAATCGACCCAAGCACCCCGAATCCCCAACATCTACCGGTCTCGCTTTAATCACAATGGCATCGAGCGCGATCCAGCCAGCACTCCAACAGCGGTTCATACCCAAAACCTTGCTTCCTCTCCTGTCGACTTCTCTCAACGTTGGCATGGCCCTCGGGGGCTACATCACCACAGTCCCGTTCTATAACACCGACTATCCCGGACCGGCTATTGCTCTTTGGTTCAAGGACTTTTTCAAGCCCGGGTTCGTCGGGGTGACTACACTCGGCGCGCTTACACTCGGTAGCGGCCTCAGAGCATTTTGGTTCCACTATCACGGCGCAGAACAGAAGCAGCCCAGATCCAGCCCGGTCTCTCGATGGATTTTAGCTGGCCTTCTCTTCACACTTTTGCACTTTGGGTTCGGCAACAAGGCAAGTTATCTCTGGGGCTTAGGGGATTGTGAGCAAGACTGACATTGCGGTTGTTAGGTGCTCTCAATTATGGACCAAATTCTATCCGAACCAGAACTTGCACAGCTCCAGATGTCAAAGTGGATCAGCATGCATGTTACACGGACGTTAGTTACTGATGTCCCAGCTTGGATTTGTTTTATTGTCGCATTGTTGTATGAAATATGATGGATTTTGAGATTACGGAGGGGTGCTCAATTTGAAGAGCATACTCCTGACGATAGTTGTATATCCATGAATACTTTAAATTACATTGCTTTGCTCCAGCGGCGAGTCAGCCAAGAACTTCTGATTTCTCACATCCGCAACCACCCCACCTCCAGTTACGACGACGGTCTTCATCTTCCGACAAGTTGCCTGGGGAGGTGGGTATACAGTCGGATAGAAATGCCGGCCAAACTGACTCGATGTCTGGTTGCAGCGCCTGCTCCAGCCAGTCTGTCCCCGCTATAATTATGCCTACACCCCGCTCGCTTATCAAGCACTCTTGTTCAGGAATAAATAGATAAGAGACTAAAACGATGACTAACCTATAAAATGCTAAGACCTAGTTGAGGCGAGCTTATACTCTTGTAGTATCCTGAGCCGGTGGACTAGCCCAGTCAACACCCCCGAGGAGGCGAATGGTCCGAGATGCGCCCACGTATAAAACCCACGCACCCCCGTCAAGTCTCTGAACCTTTCCCATATGTATCTGCACTGAGGGACTTGGCTGCGGATTGCCCATCGTCACATCTTCTGCGTTCTTCCAGTACCCGAGGCTATTAACCTGGCCACCGACGCCTTTCCGACGCCGTCTTTGGAGCAGAAGCTGTTACGGTTGCCTCGCCAAAGTATAAAGCGTAGAGGTATCTAAGCGTGCTACCGCCATTTAGGCACGAAAAGAGAGCTAGGCACGCAGGGAACAAGAAATCGATAACAAAAGATCTTCAAACATGGCTCATCCGTATCCTCCACCCTCCATCTCTGGTCTCGAAGGGGCCTCTCGCGCGACCATTGAAGCGGATGCCCCTTCTCTCCTCTCGATGCTTGAGAAGCATCCTCGCCTACCCATCTTTACAAGCTCCACCCCCGGGTTCGAAGACGTCCGTCAGACATGCAACAGCAATGTTGCCATCCAGCCCCTGGCAATCGTGCGCCCTCGCAGCGAAGCCGAAGTCAGGTCTGTTGTTACACACTGCGCTGGTAATTCACCACGCATCCCCCTTGCGATCAAGGTCGGCGGCCACGACATGTGGGGACGCAGTCTCGTCGAGGATGGCGTCGTCATTGACCTCCGAGCCTTGGATCAGGTCGAGGTCGCTGAAGATAGGTCTTCTGCTCGGGTCGGGGGCGGCATCACTGGTGGTGCGCTCATCAAGCATCTCGAAACCATGAGCCTGAGCACTCCGACGGGCTTCTGCACGGGGGTCGGCTATGCTGGGTGGGCTCTGGGTGGTGGCTACGGCGTTTTGCAGGCAAAGTACGGTCTGGGCTGCGACCAGATCCTCGCCGCCCGCGTTGTGACTGCCTCTGGCGAAGTGGTCGACACCAAGGACGATCGGGAGCTTCTGTGGGCGCTTCGTGGTGCCGGAAATGGCAACTTTGGAGTGGTGGTTGAGTTGACGATCAAGGTCTACCCCCAACCCAGGATGCTAGGTGGATACTTGGGGTACTCTCTCGCAGACGCTCAGAATGTGTTTGCCAATTTCAAGGATTCGATCGCCGAGGAATTTCCTGATGAATTCTCGGGAGACTTCCTCTGCGGCTATGTGCCGGGTCTCGGACAGACCATCTTGATGTTGTACACCTGGGTGCAGGAGGACGGTGATCTCGGCAAGGCGAAGGCTCACCTCGAGAAGTTTCAAGCCATCGGGGAGGTATTGCAGAACACCGTCGCTGAGAGTAAGTCTAAATTATCCACCATGTCTCTCCTTCTGGCCGGAGCCAAGCTAACAAATTTGGCAGCAACCCCGTACGGTTTCGCCTCCTCTCTCGACCCTGTCACATCAGTTCTACTTCCATATCACTTCCGCACACGCACTGTAAAGGAAATAACCCCAGAGCTCGTCCAAATATTCCAAGAGATTGAGGGCCCCATTGGCCCAAGCCACATGATCTCTCACCACGCTCATGGCGCAGCCATCAAGCCGGACGAAGAGTCGTGCTTCGTGAACCGTATACCTCACATCGTCTTCGGAATCGGTGCCGCACCTCCTCCGCCACACGGGCCAGGAAGTAAGGAGATGGATGCGGCCAGGACGTATTCGGATAACATGGCCACCGCGATCAAGGAGCGAGGGTTAGCACTTGGCAGTGCGTATATGAACTTCTCCCCTCCGGAAGAGTGTGACACGGAGTTGTTTTACGGAAAGGAGACGATGGAGAGGCTGAAGGTGCTTAAGAGGAAGTATGATGGGGAGAATATCTTCTTCAAGGCTTATCCTTCACTTACATGATAATTTGAGCCCAGGATTGGGATTGGTCTCAGCTCAGAAGAAGGTGAACTGTCAACGAGTGAATCATGAATAGCGAAGTGAATCGCGGTGCTCCAAAAGGGCAAAAGTCAATGCAGCAAGAGTAGAGACCCATTCAATAGCGCCTGACCAATATTCAGAGGGCAAACCAACAACAGGGGAGGTAGACTAAAGCGAAGAACACTCAACGAGAAGTTTTGGACGCAGTTTTAGACTTTGCAGAGAAAGCATCGTAAGACATGCCGGGATTTGCTCATTGGTGGGTGCGACCTTCTAACTTTTCCTCGCTTACTGTCACAAGTAATTGATCCTTTCTCATCTTGGTTGGCGCATGACAAATTACATCATGGCTGCACCGAGGTTACGGCTGATAAATACACGAAGGCGTCGTGACTAAGCCGTTTCAGCGATGGATGCTTAAGTTCCATTGGCAACTGCGAAGTTGACATTTCTGCCTCTAGTAGAGCTCCGTCGAGAAATCTTCTTACCGGCTCCTTACACTAAGACGGGGAACACTGTCTTCTCCTGGGAAACTCATTGCAACTCAGCTTCAACATTGTCTTCTGCACCCTGACATATTATTCTGACCATGGTAGCCCCGCGCCCTAGAGATCTAAGACGGTTGTTAGCCCAGGCGTACCCTTGGGTTAAGGCGCCGTTCATTGTTGGCGCCCCGATGCGTGTGATGTCTGGGCCAAGCCTCGCCGTCGCGGTATCCTCAGCGGGCGGCCTTGGGTTTATTGGTCCCACGGTGAAGGCGGAGGATCTGTTTTCAGACCTTGAGAAGGCTGGTGGATTAATACGATTATCCCCGCTCGCTTCCGCTCCACGATGTTCAACTGCGGCCCTTCTCCCTATTGGGGTCGGCTTTCAGACGTGGAACGGTGATCTTAAGGTCGCCTTATCCGCAGTCCAGGAGCACCGGCCTTGTGCGGTGTGGCTGTTCGCCCCCCGTCACGGCCAGAACGAATTGGATGAGTGGACTACTGGCGTCCGCGAGGCATCTCCCGAGACCCAGATTTGGATCCAAGTCGGCACTCTTGGCGAGGCCAATGACGCCGTGCGCAGCTCAACCCCTCCAGATGTGCTCGTTATCCAGGGTGCCGAAGCAGGTGGCCATGGTCGGGCCAAGGATGGTCTGGGTACCATGGCGCTTTTCCCAGAAATCGCCGACGCCACACGCGAGTCCGGAATCCCTCTGATTGCCGCGGGAGGCATCGTCGACGGCCGTGGTGTCGCTGCGGCCCTGAGTCTGGGAGCGGCGGGTGTCGCAATGGGGACACGCATGCTCGCTGCGACTGAGACACGTATCAGCAAGGGATACCAGAACGAGGTTATTCGCGCAACCGACGGCGCCACGTCTACAGTTCGCACACAGCTATATAACCATTTACGGGGCACGTTCGGGTGGCCGGAGCAATTCTCACCCCGTGGACTGATCAACAGAAGTTGGGTCGATCACCAAGATGGGATCCCATTCGATGAGCTGAAGCGACTGCACGATGAGGCGGTAAAGTCCGGCGATGCCGGGTGGGGTCCAGAGGGTAGATTGGCGACGTACGCCGGGGCTGCAGTAGGGCTGGTACATAGTGTAGATGATGCTGGTGCGATTATTGAAAGCGTGAGAGGGGAGGCAAAGGATATTATTTCATTCCTTGCCAATGATCTTTAAAGCACTTGGATTATGGTTACAAAGTTAGACAATACCAGTGTAACTCATTTGAGAAGTTATTTTACTCTGCGCATAGTATCCCCCTCCGATATCAGGTGCCTGCATAGCAAGATTATACATGAAACTGGCCAGTTATTCATGAGTGCGCCCTCTACAATGAAGCATGATGAGCGGGTGTGCGCAACGAAGCCCTTCCCAGGTCCAACAAAGGGTGGGATTCGTCATGGCGTGGCGCGCGACGAGGCAGAGATTCAGCATCGGAATGTCGAACCCGCGGTTGAACTCTACAAATTTTGCTGTGAGGGCCCCGTATGAGGTCTCGCCATCTGAGGGAACAGCCTGAGCGATTTTCAAATCCCAAAAGCTTGAAGGGACAGAGTGTTGACGCGTTAGTCAACGTTAGTCGTCATTTCTTCATTTTCGAGGTGATGAGGAGGAAGAGTAGAGTCAGAGAGATTGAACGCTCTCACTTGGTCCAAGAGCAACATCGTGAAGCTCCTTCGCCAGTGCAGAGGAAAAACTACTTCAATTGAGAGTTACCCAATTAGGCAACTAAGAAAGAAAACATGGCCCAAGTCCTCTGCTCCGACACAATATCTGCTCGTGATCTAAGTCGACGACCTTTTATAATAGCTAGCCTAGGAAGTCTTGAATGCAAACACCATATTAGCCGAGATGACCTTTTATATCTCGTGCCATAATGAAAACAGTCCTCGGATTTATCTGTCAGTCATTTGGTGTTTTCTAGCAGTCGACAGAATCAACTCCGGTCGCACTTGAGCCTCCATGAGCTTTGCGGCGTACAAACAATGGCGCCGTTATTCTTGAGATCTGTCCTCGCCTGAAGATTTCGGGCATGGTTGTATGTGATCCAAATACCCTTCTGTGCGATGTTCCTGCCGTCCGTGGAAGTGCATTGGGTGTTGACCTGGTTCCACCATCCAGCATTAAGTTGGAGCTCGTTTCTGCGGTTATGCAGAGCCCAATCGATATCACCATATCCAAGGTCATTTCCCGTCCAGAGGCCGGAGCACAAGAGGCGGACGGCTGGGACGGTAGCACCAGCATCGGCGGGCTCAGGGTTGGCGGCCGCCTCGGGGGCCGGTGCAGCAATCGCGCCGGCAGCGAGAAAGAGGAGAGATTGGAACTTCATGGTTGCTGGCTAATTTCGGTCAGTCGAGCTGTCGAAGGATGGATCATTTGACTTACCAAAGAGCTTGGAGTTGTTGCTTTCTGTTAAATATCTCAAAATTGCACGGTGGTTGATCTGACGTGAAGCTGGAGGCGACACAGCTTGGTTTAAATACAAGTGTGCCTTTAGAACTCACGATAGTAATCCCTACGATGATTATTTGGACATAAGCTGATGTAAAAGCCTCTTCACTTCTTGAACCCTACTGCTAATAGGTGGATTAATTCGTCAATCTAGCTAAGTCGCCTTGAGACACATTCTAATTACTATCTGTCGGCCATCCCGTGGTCACGACGATCGTAGAACCTACACTACGTAAAGGATTGACATTACCAGAAGTTTAAACGTCCGAATGATCAATATTCGTGATATCTCTCGCCCGCCTTACCTGATGTCTCCTACTCGGGTAATTTTTGCTCGGATCCGTGCACTTACTACTCCGTATGCAAAGCGCTGTTCCTATTAAACTCGCTCTAATACGAATAATCTGTAGCAACGCCCTCGGGCGGAACTCAATTACCCACTTAGGCGCAACTAGCTCGGGAAACAACGGTGGATGCTCTCGGGCGGAACTCAATTATCCACTCAGGCGCCATATCCCGGGAGATAGCAAGCGGTGGATTCCCCCGGGCGGAAATTGATCACTTACTTATAGTAGAAGGTAAATAAAAGAAGTAGATTCGGGCTAGAGAGTAGAAAAGTCCTGGGCGCCAGTCCGCCCGTTGTTCACCAAGAACATCGCCGGGGCCAGAGTAAGGGGGTTCCAACAGGGGCCCGCGTTCTCTCAGGACAACCCGGACCAGCTTCTCAGCACGTTCACGCGTTGATTGGGGCTAGAGCGAAACTGATGGTCTCTTTACATCAATGTTAGGCAGTGGAAGCCCTCAATACAGCTGTGAGACGATAAAGTCCTGCTGGGCTGCACGAACCTCCTTCACAGGCTTCGTGTTCAAGCACTCAGTCTGGGCATCAAAGTTCATAATCATAGGATCCTCTCCCTTGTAGGGGGGCCACTCCGGCACAGGCTCTGCCTTAGTGTTAGCAATAAGTCCAGGGAGTAGGAAAGGTACGTCTTGAACTAGACAATGAGACAACTTACGCCCGTCGTAATGGGGAACTCCGTTGTTCATGAATCCCGCCCACATACCGCTCATTACAGCAGCGAGATCAAGATAAGGTTGCGTCCTTCCCTCGAACGGATTTCCAGCCAGGAATGGAGCTGAGTCTCCCTGCCAACCTGTTCCGTTGATGTCATAGAACATGTAAGCCAATTCGAACCCATGAGCTGCGCCAAAGTAATTGGGGCCCTTAGTTATGGTAGTATTCGCGTTGTAGATGTATGTGTTGCTCGACTTGTGTTGCTGCCACAATTTGGCTCCATAGCGCGTTGCAGCCTTGAACACGACGTCGGTGAAAATGGTATTTGCGCGCTTATACAGCACTCCAACGGTGGAGTTGAGTCGCGCGTTGGAGACTTCCGGTGAGACCAGCTCGGGGTCCGAGTATGGGTATCGCGACAGGACTTCGATGGCTTGAGTGAAGTTCAAGCCTAGTGTCTGGATCAAAGATTGATGAAGCTCTGCCTCATCGTTGATCACAGGCGTATAATAGGACATTTCGTCGTTGTTGGACCCCACCAGGTATGGGACATCGACAACATCGCCATCGCGTAGTTGCTCCACCCGAGACCTAACCATGATGTCTCCATCAATTATAGGTCCATATAAAACACCCGCATGTGGGACACTCAACGAGGCCCTGATAGCGTTGTTCAAAGTCTCAAAATCTGCCTTGCGCAGACATGCAAGCTTGTCGGTGGCTTCGGGACACACAGTTTCCGTGATATTTGCAGTAGCAAGTGCCGATTTCTCTGATATTAGTTAGCATGAGTATTCCGCCGTCGTCGACTTGTGGTTCTCACCTGCAGTGGCGTCCCAAGAGCCGAGGCCTGCTACCGATCCCGACTGTCCGATAGCTGCGTGGAAAAGCCCATCGTCACGGCCATTGTACGCCAACATGTGTGCACCAACTGAGACCGCCCCGCTGAGGATGGTAAGCAAATCAATTTGGGATCAGAGGAGCTCTTGAAAACTCACGCGCTCTCTCCAAAGATGGTGATCTTGGAGGGGTCACCACCAAACGCTGCGATGTTTTCCTTTATCCAGTGCAAAGCCAGCCTGCTGCGTATCAGTCGAGTTTCGATTAGGTGAAGCTGGTTATTGACCTTTGGTCCCTCAGTCCCACATTTGTCGAGCCTTCCGCGACAATCTCGTCTGATTGAAGCCAACCCCAACCTGCCAGACGGTAATTGACGCCGACACCGATGATTGGCTGCTGCATCTGTACGGATCGTTCAATGAGGTAGGTCATATTATACCAACTAGTCGCACTGCTGCCGGTTGTCCAGCCTCCTCTATTCTCAGTCAGCTTGCAAGATCGATGCAACAGTGGCATCAGAGTTTACCCATGGATCCAGACCGCCACAGGCAGGGGTTTCGAGAAGTTTCCAGCTGGGCGAGCGATGTTGACGGACAAACAATCTTCGCCCGTGTAGTTCTTTGCTGCAACTTCGGTATCTTCGCCGTAACCCACGCAGGAGTATCCGAGCTCAGTGGCATTTCGAAGCCCTGACCAGGCAGTGTTGAGACTGCGAGGGGGGCGGAAGCGCAAGTCATTGAGAGGTGGCTGTGCGTAAGGGACGCCAAGAAAGAGGTCCTGACTGTACATTTCGCTGTACGTTCCATAGTAAGACCCGTTCAAGGTGTCAACAATGGCAGCATTGCTTGGCGGCACTGCGGCGCCGGCAACCTGCCGGGCACTCAGGACTGCGCCGAGAGCAGCGGTGATGAAGAGTCTGAGAGACATGATGATGGACGAAACTGAGCTGGCCTGGCGTAGCATCCAAAGGGAGTGTTTGCCAACTTTATACGCTTAGAATAAGAACAATAGACAGCGCGCACCAATATTTGTACTGATATGGTGTACGCCTTGCCCAAGCTCTGTCAACGGAGATGACGTAACCTTGGTCTAGTAGAGCGTTCTAAGTAATTCGCCATTTTGCCCAGAGAGGCAAATCAACTGATGGTCCTAAGAACAATTCCACTCGCGGGCTTCGGGAACGGCGGCGCCCGCAGAGACCTCCCCAGCCGCCCTGGTTACTTTCTTTGCTCTACTTACGGAGTAGGCTTCTAGGGGAAATGCTACGAGTTCGACATCCGAGTCAATGTCCATTAGATAGGAAAGGCCGGCATAAAGATTGACCCCGCACATTAGCGTCCTTAGCACCCGTCCCTTGTCGCTAATCAGTTGCCTCATTTGGCTGCGTTGCGAGACCCGCCAGATCTATCTTAGAGGGGTTGCTCGGCGCTTGTTCCTCTGATTGCGACGGAGCGCTCTACACACGACCAAGACATCGACTGCGACTTTGTGCTGAGCCGCCCGTGATAGTCAACGCGTATGAACCTATTGTCATCATACGCGTTGACTGTTTGGCTAGGGGCAGTTGGGAATCCATAAGGGCGCAGAGAACGTGTTGTATGAAGGATTAGGTGGTGTTATTTCCGAACGCGCTCTGAGTCACTACCCTGTACCGCGGCCTGGCAGGGGGGATAGTCGCAGCTGACAATCGCGGCGTTATGCCGGGATGCAAGCTCACGGTGCCAGGGTGCAAAGAAGTCTAGTAATACACTAGAGCCGGAAATCGAGCGGTCGCCATGGATGAGGAAAATGGTTGGCCTGTCCTGGTGCTGGATTAACCGAATGACGTGCGGATGAGGACATGGCAGGTGATATCATGACCCAAGACGATCTTGTAAGTAGTCGCGAGAATATCAAGTGGGATCGCGCTGTGCCATCATGTTAGCTAGTTCTAGATAGCTTTTCTTTTTCGACAAAAGATAGGCGAGAGGAGGGAGACTCGCAAGATATCATGAGCTGGTCGTGCGACTGCCCGCGCGAGTTCCTGCGATAGTGGGACACAGGTGGGAGCTGAGATATTGGCAAGCTATCCAACAATTCCAAGCTTTGAGGTAAATGAAGCAAGTTACCACGGAGTACATACTCAATGAAGTCAACCGAGGCAAGGCAAGGAGCCTATTTACCCTTAATCCCTATCCAGAATAAGTAACTTACCCTGTATAGTAATGTCTACCCTAACTTACCCCGCAAATGAGGTTCGCACAAGCGCCGAGTTAGGCAAGTGCTCGATAGCTGATGGACCTAGTGATTGCAGGCGTTCCTTGATGCGAGACTAGTCTACCTGCGTATTGTTATCGGTATAGAACGAACTAACGACACGGGCTTCTCCAAGAAGCAAACGCGCGTCACAACTCTCTGCTTGTCCGCGGTGCATTATCTAGGAACCAAGACACAAAGATACGGAGAAGAACTTTTAGGGAGCATTTATTGACCATAGGTACGTATATTGGCGTGTAAAACTCTGAAGAGAACCCAATGATTGCCTAGTAGACTAGAATCAAGGACTGGAACAACGACTACTAAACTACAATCAAAACAGAGACTGTAAAAGACTTTGCCTTCAACATTCTATGATAGATGCAATGCTCTATAAAGGATCATGCCGAACAGAGAGGGTCCTGCACTCCTTGGCTCCATTTTTCGCTTCCCGCAATAATGACAACTAGAGCGAAAGAAACGAGTACGCTGGTGAACCCGTATAAATACGCTTGCTTCCGACCGAGGGAGGATAGCTCTACAACCCACGTAGAAACAGTGCTGAGGCACCCACAGAATCCACCCTGGATACCTTGGAGCACCTGACATCCTATGATGCCACCTACAGCAGTGTGGTTGATATCCCAGGCCACAGCGATAATCATTGATGCCAGGACGTTAGCAACGAACGTACCAACAGGAAAGGATGCACTTCTGCCATTGAGAAATAGGGCGAGGTAGAACCTGGTGAACACTCCCAAGGGAGCGAAAACAAGAGAAAACATGATGCGGCCACGCCAAACGTCATTAGGGGGGAATACACACAGCAAAATCGCCCCAACCCATGACCCCCAGCCGAGGAATACCACAAGACGGTCAAGGAACTTCCGCATGAAGGCATAAGGGAGTGACGGCATAGTACCCTCCAGCGCTACAGCCAAATGTGCACCAACTGTAAATCCCGCCAGAGAGAGAGACACTGTAGAAATAGCAACCGCAAGCAATGCCATGAAATCATAGCCGCCGTTTCGGTCCGTAGCAAGAGTGGTGGATGGAGGCTGTAGGCTGTTTGAAAGTGCGAGAAAGGAATCCATGATGAAATCCGAAAACGTGGTAAATGAGCCACAAAAGCCAGTAGTTAGGCCGATGAAGAGAGGGATGGACTTTTTCGTGGACATGAAGGTCTTTTTTGCAGCGGCAAGGTCAATTGGCTCTCGTTCCGAGCTTGTTCCACTCTCTTCGTCTTTCAGCCGCCTTTCCTCCATCAGAATCTGTTGATGATATATCGGAGAACCCCATTCATGGAGGAAAATCTTGCGATCTTCCATGAGGATGCCCATAATCAGGCAGCCAGCAAAATTGGCCCATATGGTGTCAAAGGTGATCGGTGTGCCGGGATAGGTCGTCACAGATTCTAGTCCTTTCCTTGCAAGTGTTCCTAATAAGGAGAAAAAAACGAGATAAGAGTGTACGTATAGTTGCGTTGCCCATCTCGTGGGTTCCTTTGCCGTTGACGACTCTCCCGAAGAGAGCGCTCCGCAGAGTCGCCGGGATTCCCGTTCTTGCTGTTCCAAATATTCTCTCTCCTGGTTGCGTGCTTGTTCTAAGCTTGCAGGGTGGTGCACATGCGATTCTTGTTGATTCTCTACCGGTAGACCGGCCGCAATTTCGTCCAGATTAGCCCAGGATTCCGGTATATCACTCTCGGTGTCGGTGGCTGCGTATCGCTGATGCCATTGCTGAGCCGTGACAGACTCTGTTGATATTCGAGGCTGCTGTATGCCATAATCAGTGCAGGCGTTGTCTCTTCTGCGGGAAACAGCACTGGAGTTCGATATTTGGCCTGGGTCTGAAGGAGTGCGGATGTAAGTTTTGACCTGTGACTGAGATGCAGGGACGGTTGCAGACTGATGAGGGCGTGACATCTTGAGTTCGTTCTTGTTGAGCTGGCGAATCGATTGACCGTTTGCTTGAATACCTTGCCAAAGGGAATATATCTAGACAATATAACCTGGACCGGCCATCACGTTGGGATAGGCCACGTAGGTCTTTTTAGGGGCGCGAGGACCGACAAGACCCTTAGTGGTACGTGAATACCACCGGAGATGGCGTGCAGTACCGGCAATGTCGGATATCCAGGCTCTAACTTATGACGTACGGCGGCTAAGACGGTCCCGAACGATGCCGGCTAGTACGGCTCACCACTTTTGACAACTCTGCAATCGTGGACCAACAGAAATGGACTTGTGCACAGAATCTCCTCCATCCAAATCCTTGCTGCGAAAACGAAAAGGGAGTAGCAATCATGGTAATAATCTCAAAGGCCCTAGTATTTCTCTGTTCATACTGCTACACATACAATCCACCGATTATACAGCTACTCTTCAGGCTGAATGGCTTCGAAAAACTGCGCCGACCAAGCCATGGAGTCGATGATCTCAGCTGGCCAATTGCTAGGCGTTGGCATAGAAAAATCCGCAAGAGAGCCTTGCAGGTGTAGATTTAGTAAGTCCGCAGCAGGCATCGGTCCCGCCATGGATCCTATGCCCTGTGCTGCATCGGACGCGGACATTGTCTGCCTCCTAGAGAAGGGATTGGGGTTTCAGAGGGACCTGCAGCATTTTCTTGGCAAAAATTAGCAACGAGCACGTCGATACAGAGGTAGATACCTACTCCAAATGAGACCGCATTCCTTTAATTTCTCCATCATATCTCTCGCGATTCTGGCGCCTGTGGAGTTTGTGCCGAGGGCTTCGAACACCCTCAGGCACGTTTCTGCATCATCCGAGAGACTTTCCGCGTTGAACTCATCTATTCCATCCTCTGTTTGCTGGATGAAAATACTGGACACAAGTAGGATGGAGCCCGCGCATATCAAGCAGGAGATCATTTGCCACCAAGGAAACTCGTGTACCAGATCTTTTTCGCTAGAGATGCCGTGGAGGAGACGGGCCATCTCTCGGGCTTCGGTAATACATATCTTTTCATACGAACGTACCAGCGGCCAATTTGACTGTGCAAGGGTGGCGTCCGTCATATCCATGTCCCTCAGAAGCGGGTAGCATAAATATGGCCTATGAGTGAGCGCTCTAAGGTGGTGATATTTCACGGCTAGCATATTGCGCTTCAGAAAGTTAGCTTTATGCTTGCTAGAAAGGTCGGCGGGCATAGAGTGTAAAGCAATACCTGTCGCCTAAAAGCAAGGGACTTGTCAAAAGCATGACCCAAGTCGAAACGCAGCGGCCGGGGTAGCTGCAATTTCCATTGTATAAGCTGCCGGTCGAGGTCCTTGGTGTTGAACATGTCCGCGCTTGTGCCGTGGCCTGTTTTGGGACTGTATAGATCTCGCAGGACGTACCCGACGATATGTGAGAATGAAATGACTGCCAAAAAATAGTCCCCTGAAGAGGGGCCTTCTGGAGCCACTGGTATCTCGCCATCATCCCAGTCAATGTCACCGTCGCTCAGGCGTGAAGGCAGCGGGACGTAGCAGTCTCCATCATGAATAGCTGGCGGCCGCCCCAGCTGCAAGGACAGCAAACGATCCAAAACATATATGGAATACCAGACCCGTCGTCGCCTCTCAACTCCTACAGACCCCGAAGCGGTGTACTTCTCGGAGTCTTTATGCTCTACATGCAACCCGATGCTTTGAGCTGTACGAACAGCCTGGCCGAGAGTTGTCCAACAGCTGCGTCAAAGTCAAAATTTGCGGAGAGCAGGATGGAAGCCTGAGAGCACGCGACTCACCTGTCTGTCCGGCAAACTGCTAAGAGGTAAAAACACTGCGCCAACAGCAACGAGACGTGGTTGATAGAGAGATCTATGCCGGGTGGTGGAGCTAGAGACAGGGCTCGCAGAAAGTACACTTCATGGAGCTTGTTCGTTTCGGTTTGATTGTCAAGGAAGGAGTTATAGTAAGCACCAATGGCGCAAATGGCATCTGGGCGGATGAATAATCAGCAAAGTTGTACTGAGAAGACAAAGATGATATCGCACTTACACAGGAGCGCGAGTTGGGTAGTGTCCAGAGATGCCTGGTTGCCGGATGGACTCTGGGCTTCATTGTAGGACGCCATAAACATCGACTGAGGAATGAAAGGGTATGCAAGGTGTATAGTAGAAAAGTAAATGTCAGCGAAGTTATTGAAGGTTTCCGGACTAGGCAGTTTGACGGCTCTACAAGCTGCGGCGTTGGCAGACTCAAGATCATCGTCTTGTTCGTAGCTGTCAACCTCCTGTTCCGACCCGGGCGACCCATCCTGGGTCTGGAGCACCCGCTTCACCAAGTTGAAGAATCGGACGTCGCTAACTTCGCCCAGATATCTCTCACTCCGGTAAATCTGGGACCCGGGTGACGTAGTTTCTGGCTTGGGGCTGCACGTCGGAGGCTGTGGACGCAGCAGAGAAGCACCGATGCCAGCCAAGGCTGCATTGGCTTGTGACTTTATGCGTGAGGCGGTACTTGACGCGCTTTTCCGTTCCTCTGGTGACTGCAGTTTGGAAATGAGATGGTCCACCAGTCCGTCGTACTCTTCTAATGCCTTTCGGAGCTCACTCTGTCCCTGAACGGCGACATACCCACGGCGTGGCTGGCCCACACTGTAGGTACAGCTGTATCCATAGCCCTTACACCGACTACACTCGGGGCGCTTCCCATCACACTAGAATCCAGTTAGCATGACAAATGGGGCTGTGAAGCATGTGTCCGTGGCCGGAAGCCGCTTGCCTTGCTCTTCATTGACCGGCATGTGTGGCAGGCCTTTGCGACACGCTTCCTCCTGTAGCCGCTCTGTCTTTCTGGGGATTCCCTTGCGTCTTGCATGGTAGATGAGAGTGGTTAGTAGTGCTGCCCAGGAGGCGATTGTGCGAAGGTTTCCTTGGCTCGACGGAATGCTAGGGATGTACGGCTGGTTTTGTGTGGACTAGACTTGTTCCCGGAATAGCCGGTAGATCCGACATTCCCGGTCGGCCCGGACGGATGCACCGGCTGAGGTCTTCGGAGGCCCAAACTTGATTGTTAGCTTAGGAAGCTCGCCAAAGTCAACCCAGGGCGATTACGTACCAAGTACATCAGCGTATTATCTATGACGACTCGGTGCAACATTTAGTGCGTATTTCCGTGTCCCTTCACCGCCATTAAGCGAGCAGAAGAAATACATTGAGTCCAGCCTCGAATATTCCTGGTCCAGCCCATGTTAACCCCGATCGGCCCGGGCGGAGATGGACACCACTGTATCACCTGGGACTGGATAAAAGGTTACGACCACAATTCTCTGCTGTAATACGGTAATGCTCGACTTGTCATCATCAAATCACCAGTAGCCGCTTCCCTACATATCAGGCCGCTAGCTGCTATCCCAGGTCTCCTCACCCTACAACAAGAAATCCAAGTATCCAAATATCATCCTGCCAACATCTTCTCGCTTGTTTCTCGACCGATGAAACTCGACATAATTCTCGAATCGGGCGGCAGCTCGCAGTCGTTCTGTCCTGGAGGCCAAGTGCGAGGCAGGCTGGAGATCCGTGGCCGCGTGTTTAAGAGACCGCCGAGCATCAACGCCACGTTACGAGGTACGCAAAGAAAGATTGGACCTTCTGTCAACGGCACTCAGACCTGACCAGAACTGACCGGCATCTGGGCGAACAGGCAGACTTAAACTGCTAGTCCGACCGCGAGGGAATGCACCACCTGAACGTGTGATGCATACGGTGAGTGGAATAAAATCGATATTGACTTGTGTTGAAAGGGCGACTAAATATAACGCAGCTATTCGAAGTATCGCAGCAACTCGAAATAAGCAACGAAATATCATATATAGGGCCAACCGAGCACAAATCCAACGACTGGTCTCAGCCGGACTACTCAGCCCCCTTTGAGTTTATATTTCCGAGCGCCAGTAATTCCTGCCAATGTCAACTACCGCCATCCCTACACATGGCATCTTCGTTAGTGCGGATCAAGGTAGAATACACCCTCGTTGTGGCTGTCCGCCAAAATATGCTGTGCCGAATGACGAGGACAACGAGAGTACAACGCGAGCTATCGTTGAGATCCGAGGCCGGCACGGTATTCCTCCCGTCATCGACTATCGGTTGTCTACCTGCAAATAAGCTGTGTCCAAAAATGAACAACGCGTTGCAAGAAGCTTACAAATCTCGCTTTATAAACCCAGACTGGCTGCCTCCATATACGCCCTCGCTGCAGGTCGAGGTGCTGTTTTCATCGCCACCTATCCTAACGATAGGACAACCCACGCAAATTCAAGTTGTCCTCCATGTTCCGCCCGAACTCCTCGAGGGCGAGAACATCTACCTCCGCAGCGCAGTTATGCAGCTCAAGAGCTCAGTTACGACAATCGTGGGTACTGTATCCGGAAGCTCTACAGAGACACATGACTTGTGGAGCTGTCGAGGCCGGGTCCATCTTGACAAAAGGCGTTTAGAGCTGGACTCTGGTGCGTGGGGAAGTTGCGTCGTCTTGGATACTTGGCCAACATGCACATCATGCGTGCTAGACTTGAAGCACGCCATTGAAGTAGTTGCGGGAATATCCAGAGGCGATGATCAAGAGATACAGGTACTTATTCATTCCGTGTCGCAAATCAACGCATGTAGGCACAAAAGAGGAATTTATCTAACCAAAGACGCAGTATGTTCATACATCACTGGATGTCCTCGTCATGGACCCTCCACCCAATTATATTCCAAATATTCCTACACGGGCAGATACACCTGCACAAGGTAGCGAAGGGCCAGGATCAATGCCTGATGCTTAATGGAATATGAAGAGGCTATCGAGAAGTAAATCGCTGTCTGTTTTATTCTTCTAAACCTTCTTGTTTATCTCGGGGCACTAATTAGTCGATAATCTGCTTCCAGCCCCAGCTCCAGCCCCAACATCACTCATGCTTTGCTGCAGGGAATTAGGGCCAGTTTCCTAGAGCTTCTATAAAGTAGCTACTTCTTACGAAAATGTACATATCAGCAGTTGCTGTTCGTCGAATCATATACTGATGGCGTTCAGGGCAGGTACCCCAGTCCCATCCAGTGCCGTCCAGCCGCACTTCCTCCACCTAGCATGTTCATCGTCGCTAGGTGAAAGCTACTTACTGTCTCCTGCAGGGCCAACTGCGTCTTAAAATGCTTATTGTTACTAGTTATTGCAATTAATACTACACAGTATCTAATAGGCTGGATATTTATTTAGACGAGAAATTAGAATGCGATAATACTGCTAGTAATTATACAATCCAACTCAACACGGCCTATTAGCCTCTTGTTTCTAGGTACTCAAAGATAAAGGTAAGAGGCCACCTTGGTAAGGGGCCATTACCTTCACAGCTGCCAAAACTCTCATACCATAGCTCCGACGTGGAGCGGGGGGGACGACAGACCTTGATGGGATCATCTACATGATCTTCTCTCGAGGAAAGAGAAAACGGTGTCGATCTATTGCCGTTTTTGGTTTTGATGGAGACCCTCGTCCAAGACCCCGAAACGCCTTGTTTGACCGGCTGCAGCCACCAAAACTCCGTCGTGGGGGTCAAGTCTTCCAAGTAGGGCAGATATGAGCACACGTAAGACAGGTGCCTACCTTAGTTGCAGGCAGCTGATCATGTCGCGGTGAGGCAGTGAGCAGAAACTGACGACTCAGCAGCAAGTGCGACGGGATGGCGAATCAATGGCTGTGGTATTTTGCCTGGGTTGTTGGGTGACACTGAAGGTCGCAGCAGTGGGTAGCTAAGAGCATGCCGCTTGACTCGCACAGCCTGTCAGCGTTGAATCGCGGGAGGGCAAACCGACAAGTTGCGGTATTTTCTCAGCCAATATCGACAAAGCAGTTATGCACTTTCCCAGCTGGCGTATATTGCCTCTGTCGTGGTGTCAGGTGCCGGAATGCAGGGCTAGGTGGGGAATGCAAAAGACGGAGCCCGGCATCCCTGAACGCCGGATCCGGCGATACCAGTAGATTACATTCCATATCTGCAGCAAGCTAGCTTCGACTATGCCGAGGATAAACATCAGGGCAGCTACTTTGGTGACCGAGCTAGAAGTACAAATAGTGGGCGATGGCCGCCTTTTGGCAAAGAAGGTCAGAGATCAATACAGTCACAACTCCATCACTACCTTCCAGCTACTATCTAGTAGCTAACCTGCCCTCTTCATTCCCGTTGTGTATTCGAGCCCTGACACGTGGCTAACTGTCAGGTTGCAGGGGCATCTGATCAAACTGCTCCATATTTGGAGGAGGCCTGAGCTGTATGTCAGTGATGTCCCTCTTAATATTGCGGAAGGGACTCGTTGCAGCCTGATAGTTCTTGGTATTGTATATTATATTAGTGGATCATCCTCGCTAGTAGGCCCCAGATCGCCATGATGCGTCCGCAGTTACATTATATTCTATTATTACAGACCTTTCGGAAGAGACTCCCTTAAATATTCTTTGAAATAATGGAATTTTTCTCTTTCTTCTGATAATCGCTTTCAGGCCGCATTGGACAGATTGATCCGCTGAGCCTCAGTTTTCTTGCAGGTCTAGCCCTAGACCACCGCGCTGATATGAGATGAATATGCACGAAGCACGACGCGCAGCCGAGCCGAGCTACGGACCTTGAAAAGCGGAAAGCCGCTGATTGCTGTGCCTTCCAGCCCCGGAAAAAATATGGTTTACAGCATGGGTACAAGATCTCCATTGGTTGCGTTTCGTTGAATGATGGGACTGGGATCCAAAAGACTGAATGCAGCCCGACCTTCGGGCCTAGAAAAGCACCAATAACCGTTCAGCCCTGCGCCTTGGAATATGCCTCAACGAAACCTTGACAGGGACTGGTTGATTTTGAGGCCCCCCAAGTAGGTATGGTCGGAGGCCTGCAGTAAGAAGGAGCGTAGTCAGACCAATTAGCCCGGGTCAAGTACTTTAACCTGCTCGCAGAGCCCAGTTCACACAACCCTGCCCCTTCAAGAATCATCGCCTCAGATCTACCTTTCAAGAACCTAAAACCACCTCTCATCCTAAAGTTTCAATGTCGGCCCAGTCATTCAATCTGTCGTTTGCAGCTCTTGGCCTAGGCACAAAGCGGAGCGTCAACGACACAGACTGCGCCGTCAATATACCCGGCTTCACCCACCACGGCGACTGCGACTTGCTCTGTTGGCCCGCGTCATGGAAAGATATTATCGTTTTCTATCTTGCCAATTACATCGCTCATACGGCGACAGTGGTTAATGAGCCAGGCCAAAGCACTCTGGTCACAATCTTGAGTGCGGCACTCGCCTTATTCTTCCCCGGTGTCGGAATTGTGAAGGGTGTACAGGCCATCACTAGTGGAGCTTTCTTGGCGGATACCGAACTACAACAGGCTGCCAGGGCTGGGGCTCTCTGCATTGTGGTAAAAGACGAAGTGCTTGGGAACAAGACTGGTGGTGGGTCTGTTGCCGCAAGCACTACCCCTGTGGAAGGGATTGATCAGCCAGGAGATCGACGCCTCCGGGTTGAGGAGCAGTCTGCTGAGATCGCGACTGTGGATCTCGAGAGGCAAGTCCCTAGCCAAATCGAGGAAGAAACTGTGAACCTACTCCAAGTACCGTAGGACCAGGATGGTAGGTTCTCATTATACTATGCGCTCTTCCCTCTATTATGTTCACTTTGAGGAATAGAATTGACCCGCCTAAAGAATTAGTGTCTCTGTTCGCACCGAAACTGCATGGCATATGCAGATTGCCAGGGGGCTACCACTTAGCTCGTCTGCCGAGAGGTACCAACGCGAGGTTCGAGAATGAACCGGAACGTTCCCAGAATGAACCAGAACTGTCACTTTTAACACGATGCTGCAAGTGGATAAAAAAGCAAATTGCCTCACCGTTCCAGCGGCCCCCTCGGCGGATATCTATATCGTGCGATTACAACCTAGTTAAAATTGCCGTCTCGATGGCGCAGCTTGTTTATACATGTATCACGCTATACGAGGCTCGGGGCGACCAAATCGCCATGTTTGGCTACGCGGCCTTTGGTCTCACCGTTGCCCAGTATGCCTGGATGTCACTTATCAACCTACTTGGCAGTCTGCTGTGCCCGCAGTACTCGACAATGTTCCTCGTCGGCTCGTCGGTTCTAGACGAACTCCTGGATGCTCGTAAGCTCCAGGGTAAAGAGTCTGAATTCCCTATTGAGGGAGTCGTTGGAAATATTATCGGAAGTCCCGAGGATAAACTAACACCGATAGCGGCTGATGGGGTAATCAGTCTTCTCTCTGGGGCTTGGTGGGTCGTCTACGTTGCCGCCGTACCAATTGGTATCATCGGAGTCTAATCTAACTTCTGTCTGCTCCCTTAAGGTAAGCAAGTCGGCGGTATAAGATCAAAAAAATACAGTTTCTTCTATAATTTAAGTATTTATTACCCAATACTCTATAATAACTAAATATTAAATATTTTTTTTACTTAGAAAAGTTAAATCTATATAAATATATAAATAGTCAGCTTAAGAAGCTAAGCTCTAATTCTTTTCCTTCTTTATATATTATTATTATATCTTATATCCGAAATTATATCTATATTAAGAACCGTAGTCGGCCCGGCTGACCTTATAAGTCCGGCTATATCGGAGTATACTACCAATCCAATCGCCACCGATATCGAGGATATCCTAAGTCGAGAAACGAAGCTGGTATCAGCGCTGGAGCGAGTCCAGACCTTTAAAGACCCGGCAGAAGCTGAGGCCCGAGTAGCCTTACTTACTAATACAGATCGGATCAACCTAGCGCGGCTAGGTTGCCAGGCCGTCTCTATCGCCGCGGGAGATGTAGCTCTGAAGAGATTTTATTGCGGATAGCTGGGCAGGCTCGAAGCCCTCGGGAATGCAGTCGCAAGGAAGGCAACTACGGAAATAGACGAGGAAGACCTCGAGAATCTGCGTCGGAACAGGGCGTGGGTGCTGAAGCTGCTGGGGCTGCTGGAGGAGGTTCGGCGTAAGGTTGCTTTATGAGTCATCGGGGGCGGAAGGTTTGGTCAAAGGTTGACAGGCGAAGGTTTTGGGAGGCCGAAGGTTGTTATATATCAAGGTTATCTTACTCTAATTCACTTTGTTAAGCAACACAATGTGTATCATCGGAGTCATAAGTCGCTTCTCCGCTAATGCTAGTGAGGTGTACCAATGTGTGTGGACAATGATATGGCTACTGTTCGGGATCTCCCTTGGCCCAGCATTGGGGGGTTTAATAAGTATACTGCATGATAGCACGATTACTCGCAAGATGAATTATATCTGGGATTCGCCTGGCAGTTTGCTGCGGTATATCGCTAAAGCTGTATTATTATCTTTAGCACCTGCTATTGGGGGATTTGTTGTTGTTGGCCAGATGATTAACCAATATGGTGTATGTGCTAGGATTTTGGGAAATGTTAAGTTGGAGTGACAGATTTAATTCAACAACTGAATTAAAGCCAGAGTTAAATTAAAACTTCTGTTTCTATAATGCCCTTAAGACTCTTTGAGCTGCTTTTTATTACAGTAGATGACAGCATTATATAATTAAATATCATTGTTGATTCTATTGTTGTTTTTCTTTTACTGTTGAGCTTCCAGTCCCCGCTCTGGGTATGTGTGTACTCAGGGCCTCCTAACGTATTGATAATTAAATATATGCTGCGAAACTCGGCCTCACACACGTCGTTGCTGAAGAGACGCGACTTTCCAACATTTGTCCATGCTCCCTCACACTAGACACATTTAAGGACATACCTATAAACACCGTGGTGTACCCCCTCTTGTTCTACCAAGCATGGGCCTGGTACTTCCACAGTTTCCACGAAAAGCCGTCGCCGTCTCGGGATGTCATGCATCAGGCGCAGAAAGCGTTCAACCATGCTACCTCTGGCCGGATGGTCTGGACACCGCTCATGGAAGCCATACTGATGGAGCCAGACTTAGACAAGTGGATTCTAGTATTAAAAGATATATGATCTATCTAGTATGTACGTTGTCAAACTATATGAGCAAATCGGAAGTAGCTCTAGGCCGAGAAGTATGAAGTATACCATTGAAAATGGCCGATCAGGCGTAAGTGTAGCATAGTTGGCTGGCAGTAATATCCATAACATCCCGGATAGTCACGCTTGATGCCAGTCCGGGATAAGCCAGAGTGAAGTCAAGTGTGATGTTGGTGTACGGGATATCACCCCAGTAGTTGTAAGGATAAGCCCACATGGTGTCGGGGCCACCAATTTCGGACTTGCGGGTAGCCCAAGCTAATATATTGTTAGCAACGGCTCATCGAGGTCGGGTATCAGAGGCACGCTAGGAAACACATACACAGACGCTGCCACCTGTTCCATTCGTAGTCCAATTTGCCGTGGTGAAGGAAGAATAAAGGGTCACCGGGAGAAGAGTACATATCGGACATCTCTCCAACCATACCACCGACACCGAAGTGACCACCACCATGAGTCGTGATGCCAGACAGATCGGAAGACATGTTGGCAATCTCGATATGTTGGGTGTACTCGTAGAAGGTCGGGGCGGACGACTCCCACGCAACCTCAGCTGCGGTCAGCTTCTTGGTGACGAGGGACGGGATGAAGTCACGGCGCAAGCAGTGCGGTGAGTAGGTGAGGCTGTTGCCAGGACCCAAGCTGACAGTGTGGTTGGCAAACGGGCCATCAACAACACAACCACCACCGGTCCTGGGCTGTAGGGGACCGGGAGCCAGGGAGGTGCTGGGGAGGCCAGAGACATCCTCAAGCCATTCACCATTACCTATGCGAGGAGATAAGTTAGTGTTCCGCCCTACAATTGACGAAGATCAATGCCCCCCAAGGTTCACTTACCTCCGAAGCCGTAGGTGTCGTCAAACAGAGGTGAATCGTTCCAAGCAGCCTCGCTAACCGCATCCTTGGTCCAGTCTAATATTCGGGTTAGTCTGAAACAAAAAGAGCTAGGGGCTGCAGTGAAGGCTTACCCCAGTATGGTTGAGCACCCGTGTAGCAGCAAGTGTTTCTCAGCTCTGCCTCGTAGATGGCCAAGAACTTGCGGTGCCAAGGCAGGAATTGACCCTATCGCCGGTGTTATTCAGGCAGCACTAACAAAACTACAGGGAAAATAGACTCACCACAAAGTGAATTTTCTCCGTCATAGCAATGTGCACTGCTTGGAAGTCATCATACCGGTTCTTCACCCCTGCGTAGAGCGAAGCGGTCTGGGCCGGCTTAGACTGCAGGCACTTTACTGCAGCCAGGTAGTCTAGCCGCTCCTGCTTGGACAGCTTCCTCCTAAAACTTGGTGAGCAAATGCGCCGTATGTTTGAGAGGCGACGCAAGGCAACCATACCATTCCTTTCGGACCAGGGTCTTGGAGCACTTGGAAGTGGCTGCCGTTGTGGTAGCGTCCTCCGGCGTAGGGGCTGTCGAGCCCCCATGGGCTAGCAGAAATGCTGCAGAAAGGAGGGTAAGGAGCTTCATGGTTATTGACCGATCACAAGTGGCTGCAGAGCTGAGATACCGGTTTACAGATCAGCAGACAGCAGCGGGCTAATATACTCTTCCATGCATAGAAGAATCATTGTCTACCTTATTAGCGACTGGGTCTTCATCTCACCAGCACCGAACCATGACCAGGATCATCGTCAATAATCAATGGCCGCGCCATCCGTGAAATGAGTGAATGCGCCTTACGGCTGCTCCTGTATCGATAGTGAGTAATTTTTGACCAGGGTCAGGTCCAGATAGTGGCAAATACTGGTGACTTTGCCGTACAGGGAGACAGGTCCGGCAACGGACGTACGAGGATTTCCGCGCCGTCACACTGCATGAGCATATAAAGGGGAACTCGACAATCTTGGTAAGTACTGATGCAAGGCACTGCTGTCTTATTCGACTGAAATAATGCAGGACAGTATCTGCGGAAGGTCACATGCGGGAATAATGAACTGGGCCCTGGTAGATTCCCGGAACGCATGTACGAGACGAGACAGAACACCCCAACCCCAGGTTTGACTGGTCGATGAAAGCCCCTTTTGTAAGCCTCTGCGGCGGCTGACCAAAACCACCGCTTGGTTATTTCCAGAGATTCAATCGGTTGCCAGAGCACTCAAAATAATACATGTTGATGGGGGCCAGGTTTCACAATACGGGTCGTCAGTATTGTCCGCATATTTTGTGTTGGGCAAAGCCCGGCTCTTCTGTATTCTTCACCTATGCAATCTTCTACGGCTAGGGTCTCTACGCTATCTCCCGGTGTGGACAAGTCTGTCTCCTTGGGATTGAGCTGGGATGGACCAACAACTCAGATCATGATTGCGCTTGGAGCCTAACTTGATCCGGGCCATCGCTTAACCCCAGCAACCTAGAGTAGGATCGATGACTAGTGCCGGGGAAGCCTCAAGTCTACCCTGAATGTTACATCGCGTAGGTTCGCTCTTACACCCAAGTTTTCTATTGGTGCGGCCCTGAAAGAGAGAACGAAGTGTTACATACCCCTGGCCCTAGCAGCTCGACAACCAACAGCCAACAGCCAACAAGATTCGGAGTCCTCGTCAGAAGTAATCACCGATCAGATCATGCAGCAGGCCCCGTAAAGAATATTGAGAATAAGCATTAAGACCAAGTTGCTCGGTTATCCGTCTAGTGTTACACTGGAGAAAGGTGGCTGATCCGGGGTTAAGTCCCTCTGCACCAACCCACCGAACAGGTGTCACCCGCAATCCCTACCGGGAATCAACCCCTGGAGCAAGTCTGACACCAGGTCTGAGCGCTTTTCTGCAAGCTCCTGTTTGACTGAGAAGTGGGCGTCAACTTGTCCGTTGCAATGGACGTGACAGAGCTAGGTATTCTTGGGGGTAAACAGTCACTGTACTTGTCGACACATAGCGAGACACACGGCAATAAAGACCTTGCACATTGTCCCCCCTTGAAGAAGGGCTGGACGAGTCTTCTGCAAAATTTTTCCATGTATGGGTAGCTAAGTGACTGCCGTACTGGTTCCTGTTCGGTCTCATTTCCCACATTATTCGCCATGAATTCGACGTCAAACTACCCTCCGGGGACCAAGTTCTGGGAGACGCCCGACTGGGCTGGTGGAACACAGGCCAAACTCAATATTGCCTTGATCGTCATCTCAGGCTGCTTCTTGGCGATCCGTCTGTATGTCAGAGGCTTCATGACCAAGTCTCTTGGCGTGGATGATCTCGTGGCATCTCTGGCATTCTGCGTCATCACGACTCAGTCCGGGTTCAATATTCACCTCAAGGACTGCGGCGCCGGCGCCCACATGGAACTGATCCCCCCGCCACTGCTTTTGAAGTTCTTCGAGGTACGACGTGCAGACAATTCATCCATTGATCTCCGGCTGACATAGGATCTGCGGTAACAGGGCCTGCAAAACCTGAACCTCCTGTACTTTTGGGGCGTTGGCCTTGATCGACTGGCCGTCCTCGCCTTCCTCCCACGGCTGCACAAAGACAAGATTTTCCTTCTCCTTGTCTACCTTGTATCTGGCATGGTGGTCATTTCTACCATCATATGCTTTTTTATTAGGCTTTTCCATTGCAGTCCGGTCAAAGACGGCTGGCTCCCCCCGCTACCTGATCTGAATTGTCTTCCGCAATCGAGCATGGACATGATGATGAACGGACATGGTATTCTTGGCATCATCTTTGACATTATGTTGATGGCTCTTCCGATATGGGTCATCTACAAGAAGATGCTGTGGTCGCGAAAGACATTCCAGGTCATTGCCGTCTTCAGTGTGGGAATCTTTGTCGTCATCACTGGCATCATTCGCCTGTACTACATCCGAACTATGGACTGGGGGACTGATTCGTGAGTTTCTCGTACTACCTGGCCGGTTTAAACCCTAATCTCTTTGTGCAGGACATTCAAGATGGCCACGATCGGCGTGTGGACCGACCTGGAGTCCCATGTTGGATTCTGGTGTGGTTGCTTCCCTTCGCTACAGCCCATTATCCGAACCGTTGCCTTCAAGCTTGGGTTACGAAGCGCTCTCAACAGCTACCCTACGGGAAAGCCCACCAGCAACAGCAAAGGACTAAGTTCAGCATCAGCAGCCATTCGATCCAAAGGCGGCTATCTCCGAAACGGCAGCGGTATCGATGTCGATGCGGATATAACCGATACGAATAATAGCCAGGAGGGCATCATGCCGAGTCCGAACAATTACGAGATGGGGAAATACGGAGAGATTCGCAAAGAGACTACCGTCAAGATACAGGTTAAGGAAGATGACTTGAAACCAAGGAAACGAGAAGAAAGTTGGGCGGACATTTAAAGCCGGAGGATTATAGTACCTAGGACACGACTTTGATTCTCAAGGAGACGTCTTTTTTGTCGTTACCGCTCCTGTGTAGACCTTAATTGCTAATTAAAATCCGATATCCCGATCTATCTAGGTTCGCTCTGATCTACGGTTCATTCCTATTCGTCTGACAGACGCCAAGGCTAGCTTACCCGAGTCGTGTTCGTTGGGCTGAGGTGTTTATGCGTATCCAGTGGTCCTTTGGGTGTTGCCATCCCACCCGATCATGCCCCATCTGGGGACCTTTGCCAACCCGGCAAGACTTCCTTGACTCTCAAATTATGGGGAATATCTTTCAGCCTCTGTGCGATTCCACTAGCAGTTGCCCGATATTTCGAACAATACAGTGTCATGCTGTTCTCGCCTATCCGCAAGGTAGAATTTCGGACCACAATAGAGGGAAGGTCTGGGTCCGAAGATGAAAAGACATGCTGCTCTGCAGTTCCCTCATGCATTTGGTTTCGTTTCTTGGCTGCATCAACGGCCACCGACAGCAAGCTAGTTCAACAAAGTCAACCAAACCTCTCAGAGCGGTGTTTTTAGAACAGCGCCAGTCCTGCTTGATGTGCTTGATTCAGTGTTCGACGGGGGGATTTACAGGAGCAACTGTCTCGCCGTCTTTCCTCTTAGTCTCGTATAAAGTCTTGCCTTGGCTGGTAGAGAATCGTTCGAGAACTATGCATCCCACGGTCTATGTATTTATCTGCCTTGATCTAGGGGCAATGGCTGGGGAAATCATTATCTCAAGCGCTTCGTAAAAACAGGCTGATGCTGGGGGCCGCGTTCGGCTGCGATCAACGGTTCCCAGCTCATGGATCCTGGCCAACCCAACGTCAGCGATGACGATTCTTACCGAGGTGCTCCAATCGCTTTCACTACCAGAACAGAGGGTATTCTAGAGCTTTAGGTCACCATAACGGCATGACTCTTGGAAGTATCGTGGTACAGCTCTTCGATGGCTTCAGCCAAGCCGCCGAGCTGTGTGAGCATCCACATGATATAGTCCCATCCTGTACTCGAGATTATATCTTCAGCCTTCCAGAATTTCGAGAGATCCTCCTTGGATGCCCACACAAATAGGAAGTAGTGATTGTTTTCGTTCTGGTAGTAGGTGATGACCTTGACCTCTTTGCGCCAACATTAGCACCTCAACTTCGCCTTCGATAACTACTTCGAAGTTCTTGTCAATCGGCTTCGGCTACTCTACCAGAGCACGATTATATCCGGCCTCTTCAGTAGCAATTTCCGAGCAGAAGGTTATCCCAAGCCTACCACTGTGGGCAAGGACGTAACTTACGGCATTCGGGTTGATAAGGTGGCCCTCGTGGACACAGCACTCTTCAATTTACCAGCTGTAGTTAACACGCTCAAAGCTATCAATGCGACTGACAAAAGGGAGTCTAATATTGTTTTCTAAGTTTTACTAGCATATCTGGTCTTGGAAAACTCGAGGTATGAAGAGCAATTGCCACGATGGGAAGAACCGCCGAGTGCTGGTCTACTGGGACTATAGGGGGCTAATAAAGGTCTCTCTGATTGTTTTGCTATTATTGCCACTGTCAAAAACCAACTGCGACTCTCTGACGGGGAGCACTTTATCCGGAAACCCGCTCTCATAGAAGCTCTCTATCCGCTTCGTTAACGTCTTCGGATCGTCACTGCAGTTATAGACGAGAATCTCAAAAGTATTGGGTCGCTCCCGTCTTCATTTTGTCGCGTTTTACTGATCTCTTTGTTGCTAATGGGGGTGTTTTTCACTCGTATAAACAATCTTGTTACTTTCTTCGGGATATGGAGCATTGATTTGAAGAATTGTGGCGTGGGGGAAAGCGGTTTGACAAATAGTGAGGCATACAGACTCAACAAAAGTTCATAAGACCGAAGGCAAACTCGTGATGGCTGTATTATAATTGAAGGACTACGGGTTTTTGCCATCAACGAAATAGGATAACAAGATCATAGGGTAAGTAAATATCGCCCTCCACAAAGACGGCAATCTCAGTGTTGGCGTTCATTAAGCTGTCGCAGGGATCATCGGTTGACCCTTGGCGATGAGCTTGGGGTGCATTCTGAATTCATATCACATTGCAGGTCCTCCATGTGATGAACTGTCGCCACGGAGACATCAAACCGGGTAAAGTTCTGCAATTTTTGGAAGATGGTGGCGACGGCGGCGTTCAGCCCGCTGATCTCGGGTCTGCTCGATTTCACAGTCGAAGCACCACATTGAGACAAGACCCAACCGCCACCAAGGCCTCGACATGCGCCTGCGAACCGCGTGAAGTAAATGAGCTCAATCATAAATTGAACCCGAGATCACGAATCTAGGACTCCTCGTCCATGGATTGCATCATCCTGGGGTTTGTGGTATCTCCCGGCTTCTAGAGCATGTAGTATAGGGTAGTCCGACCGCTATCTTCACCTCTGAGTCTATCGAGTTGTAAAATCTTGAGCTTTTCCCGTTTATAAATCCAGGTAAAATGTGGTTTCGGTATTTCTTCTCAATCAATCGAGGTCTTTCATTCAGTCCACGATGCTTTCAGGATGGTCCCTATTCAAGCGGCCCCCGATCTATTGTCGTCACTACTCCGTAACAAGCTGTCGGAAGCCAAGGCGGTGGAACGCAGGAGGCCTCACATTCTCAATTCCAGAACTAAGCCAACACTAGAGGACAGGGGTTTCAGCACTTTTCTGCGTTGAGCCTAGCTGGATCTAGAGCGCGTACCGAGAACTCGTACCGCAAAACTCGCACCGAGAACTCGCACCGAAAACTCGTCCCGAAAACTCGTACCGAATACGCGTACCGAAAAGCGATTGCGAGTATTTCGCTTAGTCCCCGCTTCTTAGAGTTGTTGGCCAGTCCCTTATTAATTGCTCAGGAGTCGAGCAGCATCCTCGTGGGTTTTCACCTCATCCTGCCCAGTCGGGCCAGTCTCCGCTTTCTCAAAGTGCGACTCTACTTTAGCTCCTATGCGAAATAGTCTACGCGTCTCTGAAATCAGAAACAATGTCGACACGACGCCCGCATACCAAGTCACGGCTGGGCTGTACCAGTTGCAAACGTCGCAAAGTGAAAGTGCGTCCCCACTCCTCCCCGCTGTGTCTGGCTTGATGATCGGATGCCATTTTCGGTCCTCTTCTCCGCTGGTTTCCATCTTGCTCCGGTTTGGTTCCTGTCGACTGACGCCTGTCTAGTGCGATGAAATTGGCCCCATCTGCTTTCAATGCAGGAGGCATCATATCTCGTGCAGTCTCAGATATGAGCTTCCCAGAGGCTCCGTTCGCCGTAGCGAACGTGTTGAAGATCCTGGTCCGAACACTATCATCGTGGAGCCTACCAACTGCCACGCAAGCTATTCGTCTCCGGTCAATGTGACAGATTGCAGCCAGATTCATATGCATGATAAGATGGCGCCGTTTCCCCCACATGAACTCCGTGCTCTTGGCTGGCAGCTTATGCATCACTACTGCACAGTCACGGCCGATACCCTGTCTAGAAGGAAAGAAATTGTCCATGTTTGGCAGACGGCCATTCCTTTGCAAGGCTATCGGTATCCCTTTGTTATGCACGGTATCCTTGCCATCGCCGCTACGCACAGGGCATATCTCGAGCCAGGCTGTCGAAACATCTTTCTCCCTTTGGCTGACTATCATCAAACAATGGGGTCAATAGGGTATCGCGTCGAACTCCAACACATTGACGCGCAGAACTGGATAGCTTTATATAGCTTCAAGTCGCTTCTGATGATCCATATGCTCACACTTCCTACTCGCATGGATCACTACAAATTAAACAATCCAATAGGAAGCCTTGGTGAGCTGATTGGGCTGCTAAGAGGCATAGAGTCGACAGTCAGACCTTTCTTGTCTGGCGTTATTAACTCCGGATTTCAGCCATTGGTTTATAGCATATGGCCACTTGCTTTTGTCAGGTACTTGACCGAGTAAGTCACTTTTGAGTCACCTTCACATTTTGGAAGTGGATATTGATGAGTAGAGGCAGTCACTTTAATCTGGGAAAGAGGTGTCTTCCCCCAGATACTTATCAAGCCGTTGCAAGACTTCGGGCCTTTCAGAGATGCAAATTACCTTTGGGCAGCCTTGACCAATATCAATTGGCCCTTGACAACCTTGAAGCATGTTTTTGTCTTGCTATTCTGTCTAGAACGCATATTGAAGCAGGGTATATTTTCGTCTGGCTGCATCATATTCAAGACAACCTTCGCAGGGACCTCAGTGAATATCGCCCGCATGCATTGCTTCTTATGTCCTATTTCAGCGTGTTTCTTGCATCTGCCGAAAAGAGCTTTTGGTACTTGAAAGGCTGGGCGCGACAAATATTGGATGAGGTCGTGGCGCGTCTTGCTGGCCAACCAATGTTTCTGGAATTAGTCGAGTGGCCGAAAAAGCAGCTGTTTAACTTACTGGGAGAATAAATGCGTTGAATCAGTTGATAATTATCGTCCAAGGGATATCGGGAAGAATCGTTGGTGCAGTTGTAACCATCTACACTCAGGTTCCGTCATTATTTGGCACAATTCTCGTCTTAATATCAAACCTCGTTCATCTGCCGTTAGAACTAGCTGCTACGCGGAGATGGCCAAGCAGGGAAAGTGGCAAAAAAAATATAGTCATCTGGTCAATCTCATTACTACTACAAGCTCTGGTAGAATGTCAGTTAACTGTGCAGCGTAACTGAGCGGATACTTTCAAGAGCGAAGAAAGCAGAGTCACAGCGCAATACATAGTACGCAATACGCATTCATAAGATTGATTTTTGCAATGATGAGGCCTAATTAGGCCCTACGATCCGATGAGCCAATGCCAGGAAATCCGTCGTTGGAGTGGACAAAATTCTGAATTGAAGTTTGGGCAGAAGACATTTAGTATAAGGACAAGACGCATATTTATTAGGTACCCGGCCCAGCTGCCCATCGGTATTTCGACATCAGGTGCTTATCTATCAGGCGCCCTAAAATCGATATATAATCCGAACTGGACTGAACCAAGACGATAAGCGAAATTCGCGTGTCAAGTCTGTCCTCAGTGCTGTCCCCGCCATGATGATACAAAACGGGCTCTCCCCAGGCCTCTCTGCTGGCCTCTTCTTTCTACAAATATCGCAACCGACTCCTTGCTAATCTAGACTCAGATGCTCTAATGTTCTGGCTACAAACGCCGCGCCATGGTCCCATGACTCCATCTCCAAATGCTTCCCGGTTGGAAATCTGCTCGTCGTGGTGGCCCACTCGCCATCTCCGACTTCACTCACCTCGACCTTGGTTTCGAGCGGTGTTTCGAGTGATGTTTTGGGTGGTGGTGTCTGAAGCCCGTCCACCTTTGTGCCGTATGCCATATTACGCTTCAGCATGCACATCTCAACAGATATACCAGGACCAAATGCACATCCGACAACATAGTCGCGGACCCGGCCTTCCGGGGCAAGGGCTTCCATCTCCTTAGAACGCAGGCGATCCATGACGCTGAAGATGGTGGCAGAGCTCGAGTTTCCGTGGTTGATGTAGGTATCGTAACTGGCTCGCATATGTTCAGCAGAGATACCCATAGCTTGTTCGGCGCCGGAAAGAATGGCGGCACCGCCTGGGTGTATGACCCAGTCGAAATCAGTTGCGTTTTGGTAATCTGGAGGAAGACGCGGTAGTGATGCCTTGAGGTCTTTGAATGCGGGTGCCATGGCGACTCTGGTGAGCTTAGGCACTCGTGGGGTGAGTACAACTTTCCAGCCTGTCTTATTGTTAGAGTTATATCGTGAGGAAATTTTGAGCAGCACTACACAGTGACTTACCGACTGGGTCGACGTCGAAGCCTAGGTCATCCTCAGTATCTGGTATTATTCTTTGGTCCCATCCAAGTAGGTTGTAGATGGGCTCGGTAGGCTCTCCGATGTCATTACTCAAGACGGCCGCGCTGCCACAGTCCGAGAACAGACATGCGCCTATTCTCGTTTCCTGCATCTCGTTGATGCTATCGAGTTCGCTTCGCACCATGGTGGCGCTAATCTCAAGGGCTACACATAAGATACGTGCAGGCAGTTTTCGGGCTGTATGTCCCAGTGCCAGGTTTGCGCCGGTTCGTAGAGTCGCCAAACCACCGCTACATCCTACGCCGTGTAAGAGAACCTTCTCCACGCCATGTGTGATTCCGAGACCTTTTGCGACAAAGTGGTCGAAACCTGGATTTGCGCTGTCTGTACAAGTCGTGGCGACTATGTGGGTTATTTGACGGGGATCAATTTTGGCCTCGGCGAGGGCTTTGCGAGCGGCCCGGATCGCGAGAGGGACCCCATCTGATTGAAAGAGTTTGTGGAGCTCTGCTATTGAAGGCGCATGCTGTTGATTAACGACCGGTTGGTCTGGAGTGCCGATGGAGGACCGCGTATGTATGCCTGTGTATTGGTTGATTCCAAGAACCTTTTTCATTCTAGCGCGCTTAGTTATTTGAACCCTCATTGTCGCAAGACTGAGCTGTGATCATGGAATGTACTCACGATGGTGTATCTGGGTAGAACCTCGCGCTGAGGACATTTACAGAAGTGTGGTCAAGTGAATGAGGCGGGTACTCGATTCCGAGGCCGATAATGGAGAGGCCTAACTCTCCAAAGGTGCTAGGTACTGCCATGATTGAGCATCCCAAAAATTTTGGTCTTGAGTAACCGCAAAAGAAGAAGCGGCAGTGAGCGGACGTACAGAATGAGTTTTGAGGGACCGGGATCAAAGATGCAAAACGAGCGTGATCAATTGAGAATATCCCTGACGTTTTGAGCCTTCGGTAGCTTGTGCATTCGGTGCTCGCGTTCTGTTCCCATGGGAGAATCAATACGCGAGCAATCATGTCTAACTAGCATGTTAATTGATGGTGGGGAAGCTCCCGGCCGTATATTCATCCCGACGGCTTAATAGACCAAAGGCCGGGACAACATCGAAGCCGCATTCCATAGAATGACGTCTCTCCCGCCCGGGAAGCTCAATAGCCGTGCTTTAAAACCATGAATTTCCCATGTACGAGTGTGGTCAGCCGAGAAGTGATTCCCGCGTGAGGTCAAGACGGTCCCGAATACGAGGACCTGCTACTAGGTACGTCTTACATGAATTACGTGGAGAGGGAGGCTGAGACTACCTACTAGCGCAGAGGCGGCCGCCTCTGCCTTAGTTGCAAATCGGGAATAATCTCAAAAATCGAACGGGGCTGATAACCAATTGCACCTATTAGAGTTGTTCAAGTTGCGGTGGAGACGAAAAAGTATATCTTTTAGACTTTTTGGCCCTCTTCCTTTTTGAGTGTTTCCGCTTGTGACAATACCGCAATCTGGATGATTCGAGTTATGCAGACATCTTGATGCCTTCCGGCCTGCATATTTGACCAGGGGATCCGTCTTGCACGCGTCGCTTAACTAGGATACAGAATTGAGGTTTCGGGAACGGTCGGATAGTGGAGATCCAGTAGACGAGTCATAGCACCATGGATACGATGGTCTAACAAATAACTAAAACCGGGTTGTGATCGGCGAATCTTCTGACCGTCGGATAAAACTTGTGAGCTATTGGGGATACTATTACCCCTGAAAATTCCATGACACCTTGTTTCTCAAGTATTCAAGGTGTATTTAACATCGGCACGAATTGAATGCATCTGGGAAAAGCATGATTATTGTGAAGTCACCGCTAGCAACCCGAGTCAAATTACCACACCCTTCGTTACCACGCAAGACGCACCAACCACAATGGCAGAGACAGTAGTGATACTGGGTGCAGGCTATGCCGGAATAGGCATTGCACACATGCTGCTCAAGCACACAAGGCCCAAGGTCAAGGAACTCACGGTTGTCCTCGTCTCGCCAACGACCCATCACTACTGGAACATGGCGGCCGTACGGGGTATAATACCTGGAGAGTTTCCAGACGAGCAACTTTTCAAAGCTATTGAGCCGGGCTTTGAGAATTACCCCCAGAACGCCTTCAAGTTCGTCCTCGGCACAGGAACAGGCATAGACATCACTACGAACAGCGTGTGTGTCAAGACCGCCAACGACATCACCACCATTGGATACACGCACTTGATCATCGCCACCGGATCATCATATCCAGGGGGCCTGCCGTTCACGATCGTGGGAACGTACGAAGCGAGCATCTCGGCCCTTCACTCCTTGCAGGAGGAGGTGAAGACTGCCAAGTCTATTGTTATCGCGGGCGGTGGGCCAACTGGCGTTGAGACTGCAGGAGAGCTTGCCCAGACGTTTGGTGATACCAAGCAGATTACTCTCATTACGAGTGGTGACAAACCTCTTCCTGGTCTGCGCTCTGACGTTGGCAACTCTGCTGCAGTGGAACTTGAAAGGTTGAAGGTCAAAATCATTCCTGGGGTTCATGTAACCTCGACCAACACCACAGATCACCAGGCGTCGGTCACCCTTTCTGATGGCCAGACCCTTTTGGCGGATCTTTACCTCCCGTTATACGGGATGCGTCCCAATAGCCAGTTTATTCCCGGTCAGCTCCTGGATTCCCGAGGTAATTTGAAGCTGGATAAAAATCTCCGGGTCACAGGAGTCGACAACGTTTGGGGTGTTGGGGATGTGGGCGATCTTGAGCCTAAACAACTCATCTATGCTGAAAGGCAAGCAATCCACCTGGGGAAAAACCTGGATGCCGTTCTCGTTGGCAGGAAAGAAGATGTCAAGGATTTGAAGCCTACTGTGACCCCACAGGTGTTTGTCACTATTGGAAAGAAAACTGGTACAGGGCAGTACAATTGGGTTAAAATACCTGGTTTTGTTGTTAGTGCTGCCAAGGGGCGGACCTTTTTCAGTGACAAGGGGAGTGGCTTGATCGCGGGGAAGAACATTGTGAGATCATCAATCTGAGATTAGCAGTTGAAATACAGGAGACCATACCCGGATTAGTGGCCATGACAATAAGACTTGTAGAGATGCATTGATTGAATATCGAATATGGGGGAGGGATATAGATGATAGCGACCTTGGAACTAAAATATATGCAAATCTAGATGGAAACTTTCGGCTGCTATCGATCAGCTATTGTGATATCCAGGTCACTGAACTGAGATTTTGAGCCTTGTGAGACATTTATTCGTCGCCAGAAAAACGTCATTTGACACTATTGGCAAAGTTAGAAACACGATTATTTAAGTGTTGAAATGCCGTGCACATTTAGGAATATTCACTTTGAGATGATGCGGTGTGTTATTGACGCGACTCAGACAGTCCGTGCTGTAGTAGCCTCTAAATCTAGTTCTGTTACATTTTGGAATCACCATACGCTATCTGGAATGGCTTCCAGACCGGCTGCTAAGAATCCGGTCTGGACTAGGTCTTAGAGCCCCGGCTGGTGGGTCTTCCGGTTTCAGACCTCCGGATCTCGGCCCGTGAGGCTGCCGGTGGGCGCCGCCATCTTCATCTACAAGACCGACCCCTAGCCCTTCGTTAGATAGAGAAATCACCATCTTCGATTGTCACAAAACTGTACAAACCAATCTATCCTTTGTCTGACAGTTTCCAGTAGCAGAGGTGTGTGGTGCTAATGCCTTATCGCCAAACAAAAGTCCCCTGTGCCCGCAAGGTAATGTAGACAAGTTAGCGATCGGATTCGCGTATTCGGATCTGATGTCGCATCAACAGGACGGATGGTTTCATTGCCCGGTGGCCGACCAGTAGTGTGTGGCTGAGATGGCTGCGCATTTTGCAACGACTAAGCACCACGCTACTTAAGGATCTTTAGGTCCGATAAACTCATAATAACAGGTCGCATCCGTAGAGACCTTTTTGGTAATTCAAGAGCTTCAGCTTCATTCGCATTTCGTGCTTCTGCCTCCCTGAGCCATCGCCCCACGCCGAGGAAATGACGCCGCAGGAGATACCCCAACAGCCTCCTAGCGAGGCTGATTCCAAGTCCATACCTTCCCGGTTCGTCGAATTATTGAAGGTGAGAGACGTGACGACTTTAAGATACAGGCGCAAAAGTTTTCGGCTCCGTCTGCTTCACGCTACACGTCAATCAATGTCGAAGCTAACAGCTCTTGTCAGTTCCTTACGACAATCAAGGGAGACCTCGCCAACATCACAGCGCCGCCATTTTTCTTGGCTCCGTCCTCCACTGTCGAGAACCCCCAATGTTGGGCTCAGCGGCCATCTGTTTTCACAGCCCCAGCTATGGAGGAAGACCCTCAAAAGCGCAGCCTTTTAGTGCTGCGAATGTTTCTCATCGGCCTCCGTAACCAGCTCTATGTCGCCGGCGCACCGAACCTCAGCATCAAGAAACCACTAAATGCATTCCTTGGAGAATTATACCTGGCATCCTGGACTGACCCTGCTGGTAAAGCCACGACGCGGATGGTAGCAGAGCAAGTCAGTCATCATCCACCGATTACGGCAATGCATATTTCGAGTCCAGAGCACGGTATTCGGACAGACGGCTACGCGCGAGTTGAAATGACATTCTCTGGAACAGTCAATGTCCGCCAGATCGGTCACGCCATACTACATATCGACAAGTTTGATGAAGATTACCTACTGCCGCTACCGGACGTCCAGGTACGGGGCTTTTTATCCGCCTGCTTGTATCCTGAGACTTTGGGCACGTCCAAGATTATCTCAAGCACGGGTTTTATTTCAGAGATCAAGTTCTTGAGAAAAGGCTTTTTCAGAGGGAAGAAGAACTACTTTGAAGCACGTGTATATCACCAGGACGACCCAAAGAATAGTTGCAGGTACGAGATAGCGGGGACCTGGAGCGAGAGCTGGGAGGTCAAGGACGGGCGTACAGGAGAGATCTTGGAGACATACAATGTCGATGCCGCCGAGAACATACCAGCGCCCAAGGATGCCGAATGTGTTGAGGACCAAGACCCATGGGAGTCGCGGCGCGCGTGGAAGGATGTCATCTGCGGGATAGACAAAGGTGACTTGTGGGTCGCATCCGCTGCAAAGCAGAAATTAGAAGAGGCGCAGCGGAAGATGAGACTGGAGGAGAAAAAGAGAGAGGAGTCGTGGGAACCGCTATTCTTCTCCAGCGTGCCTGAGAATCAGCATGAGGTCTTTCATCAATTGGCAGAGGGCACCGCATTTTCGTTGTCGGGCTCAGAGACAAAGGGTGTCTGGAGGATCAAGGATGAGCGACTGGACACGATCCAGAAGCCCTTTAGAGGAAATTTGACTCCCTTTGGCTGAGATACACCTCAAAATCTTACGCAAGAAGCCTTTCCTCTCAAATATTTTTGGGTCCTTAATCAGAGAAGAACCTTCATGCGGTATATATAAGTTTTCCAAATAATTGAAGAGGCTACGCCCTAGAACTTAATCTATAGAGCATGACATGACCATCTATTTCATCAGGAATAGAACAAATTCCCACAGCGTTGCATAAAATATTCAGACTTCATCGGAATAAAGTCACTCCACCTTCGGACTTAAGCTGCATCAAACCAATCCAAGTCATTTCTTAGTCAATTAATCTCAGATGCCTCTCTCCCTCCGTACACGGCAGCATTGTAGTGAAATTGATCCCTTTGAGCCGTCGTGCCGTCGTTTAGATATGGAGAATGACTGCCTTTGAGCTAACCACCGGCGGGATTACCTCTCAAAACCAGAACCACCTAGATGGTTGCGTTGTGGATGAACGTGCTAGCTGGGGTCTATAATGCTGCATCATGCTTTAGGGTCCATCTAAATCATGTTGGATGTAATTTGAAGTCACAAGTAATACATGTTGATTTATGCGCAGTCAAATTTTAGTGCGCTTCCGTCTAGTCTAAGAAATTGATAGGATCAACTAGGATGAAAGTCCGGTGTGGTCCTTCACAGATCGTCGCTTCAAATATACGTGTAGCCCTCCTTCCATCGGCAAGGTCAAGTGAGTCCGACTAACTTTGTCCCCCTCAAATGCCGGTGAAATTTCAAATGTAGTTATCAGCGTCATAATAACCTGAACAGCAATCAACTCAGCCATTTTCTTGCCCAGACAAAGCCGCGAACCGCCTTGAAACACTGGAAAATCTGCAGCGCTTCGTTGAAGAATCTGTCCACCAGCTAGCCACCTGTCAGGTCGATATTGGTCGGCATCGTTACCCCATGTTTTCTTAGATCGATTTAGAGCCCAGGTGCACCAGACGACAATTGTATTTTTGCCGAGAAACGTGCCATCAGGTAGAATCGTATCCTGCTGAGCTTGTTTAATCTCGACTGGAATTGGCGGGTGTAGTCTGAGCGATTCGTAGAATGTGGCGACTATATATGCAACGCTGTTGGGTTTCAGATGTTCCGGAGTAAGGAAGAGACCGGTAGCATTATCTTGCACATCGCCCTGGATGACGTTGTGCAATGTGTCGGCCATTTCTTCGTGCTTCATGAGGAGATAGAACGTCCACGTCAACGCCTGGGCGACTGTGTCCTTGCCTGCGGAAAGGTAATTCAAAGCTGAATCTGCAACCAGCTTCTCGTCCCCGAGAGAGTCGAACAACGCATGAATGAGGTCTCCTGATGTCTCGTGATCCGTGTTTGAGCTGTCCATGGCTTTGGAATTCCTAACAGCGAGAGCGTGTGAAACCAGATGCTGGCCGAAATCTTTCATCGTTCGAATGGATCTGCGCAATTTCCAGCCGGTGATAAATTCTGTAACGAACCACAGTGGATTTTGGAATCGCCTCGCAATCATGCTAGAAACATAGTCAAAGGCAACTGTAAAGTCGTCATCAGCATGCATTTCCATCCCATAAGCCAGTTTGCCCATCAGCTGTGTTGTAATCTCATGCATCACGGCCTCCAGGTCTACCACTGTCCTCCCGTCTGCCCTCAACATCAGATTCTTAACAGCATGTTCAAGTATCGTTGGCAGTTCCGAGTTAGCCAGATGTCTCATATTGGCAACACTAAAGAATTGCAATCCCGCCTTTCTCTGCTGCTTCCATAGATCTCCGTCCACATTGACGATGCCGTTGCCGAATAAATCCCATAAGCGTTCTTTGAAGAATTTTCCTTTCTCAAAGATACGGTCCTGTTTAAATATGTAGTCAAGGTTGGTAGGGTCAGATATGATGACTCCTGGGGGTAGAAAAGGGACCTTGATGCGCAGAGTTTCCTGGCCATAGGAGTCAATGCATCCAGTGAACCACTTGAAGAGATTCTCCCGGGGCTGGAGAAAAACAATCCCGTTGCTAACGATTGGTAAGGTACCAGGAGAATTTCTAATAAACAGCGCTGGGTTAAGAGTGGCAACTCCTTGAAGATTAATTGATTGTGGTACTAACCTGAGCGGAGATCCGTTTCGAGTAATTGTGCGTTTGTTGAAAGCGTTATAGAATAACCCGAGCCCAAAGAAAAAAAGCAAGCAGACAGCTGGACTCCATTCCATATCTGATACTCCCATCTGTAGGCAAAGGGTATTAAATGAAATAACAACGCTCGAAGTTGAAGTGGTTTGGTAATTCGACAAACAGGGTCACAAATGAGCCCAGGGAGGAGAGGAGAAAACAGCCACTGTGAACAAATATGCAAGTTGTTGGACCTCTCCCAACTGAGCTATCTAAAGAAAGGTTGTGAGTCAACTTATAAGGTAAGGTGTTCCATGGGGGGCTGATACTTGGCTCGCTTCGGTGTGATTATTGCTCCGCAGGGTACTAGCAAGGACTGTTGATCTTGTGTTAAATCTTAAAGTCGTTCCGGTCGGCCAGTTGAATACCCGAATGTCCGTCGCGCATAAAACGCGCTTCTGTTGAGGGTGGGGCATAGGCCAATGTATGAAGTGACGCATGTCGTATGGCGCTCGTACTCGGGAAATTCAACGTTTATTTTGATAGCTGAGACAAGTCACGGCAAGGTTATCAAGATATCGGATGAACCATTAGACGGCAACCGCTCTTCCACAAGTGGCATCGGAGAGGAAACAAATGTGCTTCGAGAATACGAATACGGTGGAGTGCTTCGCCACGTTGGCTGCTGTCTAAGTTACCTATGCACGACGCTCTTACCAATTTGGGACAGTACCGTTAACCCTAATTCCCTATGCCTCTGGCATGTGGTACGGTTCAAACAATGCAATGCAAAAGCCGCTACTAAAACAAGCAGGCCTAGCTGAACTTGCTCGCGAACTCCACCAGCCTTCTGACCCCTTGACCTGAAGCCCAGGGCAAGCTAAGAAACTGGGGACAGCGTGCTCGATTTCACGGCCCGTGTCGTGACCCAGGCCAGGCCAACCGGTCAGGACGGACAGAACCAGATATAGAGCCAAATAATAGTCGATCATCCACATAAGTACAGAAGCTAGGGTTGTTCAACGAAAGGGTGCAGTGGATTCGTTTATCTAAGACCAAGGACTTATAAGACATTATGGTGAGTTGTGTGTTCTACTTCTTTTTCCTTGCGGTTTAGGGCGAGCCTTATACGCCTCGGCCGTGCCATATAGGATCAATTAGATGCTAGTAATCCTTTCGCAGGAGGTGGCAACTGTCATCTTTAATGGCGATATTCCCCTCAGCCTTTCCAGCTTCGAGGGGTTTCCTTGCCACTATTCAGCACGATTCGTCACCAGACAAACATGATCCTACCCTACCCAAATCGTCATCTAACCTTTACTACTCTGCCAAACATGACCTACTGCAACATTTTGGGTCTTAGGCCATGTCATCCATACCTCATAGAGAGCTCGTCAAGGAATTTTCTGCCACTTGATCGATGCTGGCTAGCTAAGTATTTTCTGTTCGAGCCCTTGCAAGTTCCTTGTGGGCCCCGATAAAATGGAATACATAACCCGGCATAGTACGTGCACGTCTTACAGCCTGTACATGTAGTTGCCTCATTGCTCAGCACTGGACGGCATCACGCTCCCGCCGAAGGCGCGCGAGAGAGACCCCATAGGCAACACGGTGCCCGACTACGTGGCTGCTGCAGAGGCAAATCTGGAACCACTGAGCAATAAAACTGCCTGAGAGGCTCTGGCTTGACTGGGTACGGGATTGTTTTCCAGATGAAACAGCAGCCCAAGCCGGCAGCCTCACTTAACCTGTCACGTGTGTACTGTTTTCGAGAGAAGGGGTAATTAAGGGGTAATTAAATAAATCTAATAGGCAACGTGCATTCGGGGAAAAACGGACACACGGGGAGAGAGAGCCTTGAAGGACTTCGTTCCTCAGGGCAAAGAGGCAGCAGATTGCACTATAGCTTCGTGCACTCGTCTAGCTGCCCACAAGACCGGCGTCTGCCCGCTCGAGTCTTGCGAGTTGGCGGCCATATCGTCTCTTTCGACGAGCAGCTGTACTGCACCCTCATTTCCTCTCGCCGCTGCTTCTGAGAGAGGAGATTGCCCACTGAGATCTTGTAGGTTGGCAGCTATGCTGCCCCACTCAGCGAGCAGCCGCAGTACCGACTTATGCCCTTCTTTAGCTGCTAACGAGAGCGGCGACGTCTGTCCACTGGTGTTTCGAGAGTCAGCAACCTCCCGGCCGTCGGAGGAGTTGGGGCCAACCTTGAGCTTCTCGAAAACGGCCTCGAATGCAGGATCAAGAGGGACCTCCGTGACCAAAATCTTGTTCAGTCTCCTGCTCAGGGGCAAGCTCGGGGATTTACATTTTGTTGATTCCGGTGCATGTAGCATCGCTTATGGAGTTTGCGTTACTGCAGCTAATAAGGGCCTCGTTGAGGGCCTTGGGAAAGTTGCTTCTTCATCGTCGATATTAGTACCCAGATCTCTCTCTTACAGGAGTAGAGCAAGCTCGCCAGCAACGAGGATTTCGCAGCCGTAGTAGGATACCTGCTTGTCGTCGAAGTCCAGGGTGATAGTATGGGCGGAGTAAATGTTGTCCATTCCAACCTTACCCTCCTCTCCAAAGTGCCCGATAACCCACATCAGTTGGTCCTTGGCACCAGCGATGTAGCTAGTTAATACCCATATGAATATCTTACTGAGCTAATTCACATAAATTGAGGATCCAATATTAATACTTACCGATAGATCAATTTGCCAGTGTATGTCTGAGCTCAGAGCTATCCTCGGCATAGGTCCAAATGGCATTGGGGTTGGTTTTGATGGTCCATGTTTCATCTAGAATATCTGAGAGAGCTTTTCGGGCTCCTCCCTCTTCCTCTCCCAGTCATCGCGAACCATGGAAAATCAGTATTAGAGCGTGGACCTATATTACAATGTGAAATGACTTGCTGTCCTTGCGCACAAGGAGAGATAATTTGTCGCCTCGGGCGAGGCATGTTTATACGCATGCGATGATACCTTCAGGAGGGCTACTCAATTATGGCTCTATGAGCAACAGGCGTATGGAGTCGAGGGTTATAAGTACTGATGAAACTGACAGCCCAACACTGAACCGACGTAAGAAATTCATGGCCTTATATACATCGCTGTTGGGCACCCGCAACAAGCTATCGCTGCACCTGCTTTAAGCTTGCCTTAAGCGGTCTCCGGGATTCCCAGCTTTAATGATAGCCACGCCGCAGCTAGTGATTCAGGGATAAATATTGAGGCTAATATCAGGGTCCTCCCTCTAGGTAAGACTCATTGGTGGACAAGCCAAGGACAACACAGCTAATGAACAACCAGAATCAACGCCTCTAAGTTAAATTTAAGTACCTTACCGAAAGGGGGCGGCATCACTCGATAGAGCTACTATGTGACGATCGGTACACCACACTGGGTATACTCGTGCGTCTAGGGTAGGCCGATGCTGAATGTTTTTTGCTAGCAATGAATCAGGCATTTCAGATTGAATAAGTCAGTTACGTTTGATAATAATAGAGAAAATGAGACTGAATGTAACCCAATGTTACTGAGAACTGCCTATACCAGATGTGCACTTCTCAGATGACTATATACTAAGTGGAACGCCATGTCCTCTGGGGGGCAGCTATCGTCGATCCTGGTGGAGCGTCGGTCTGGGGCGGGACTACAGGATTAATCCGTACCAAAACGGGGTCTTATCGTCCTACTAGTCCTGACCGCTTGGTCATGACATAGGTTGAGGTGTATAAAGACAGCGGCTGCTTTGAATACTATTCATATGATCAAATTGACCATAACGTATTCAACAACTATCACACAAATCGGAGCCCTTTTGCCGACAAGCCAGTGGATTAGGGATTTTTTGTCGGGCCTTCTCTAAACGCTTTTAAAACTAGTAAAGTCAGCCCGGGTACTCGGCTTGTGATCATCGAGTCATGAGGGATATAATGGGGAGCCTGAAGCTGAGAGTGGAATAGTGTTGGGAATATATTCACGATACGCGTATTTTGCTATTTATGCTAGTCCCCATTCGTGATACGTGTACAATAAAGTGCTCTTACTGGCTCCGCTTACCGCTAGTTTCATTTCTAAGTCCTAGACATTCCAGTTTCGGGAGACCGGCTCGCAAAACTAGGTTTCAGACGGGCGCTTTGCCACCATCCAGTCAATATATCATGCGTTCCTTGCCGTCAAGACCTCCAAGCTTTCTTGGCGTCCCCGCGACGGTTCTTGATTCTTCATCTCCTGGACAGGGATGTGCATTTCCTCCTTCGGCAAACATGGCAAATTCACGACCTCTCCCCAACGACGACACGCTCGAACTTCCGCCTTCTTACGAGGAAGCGCTTCAATCGGAATACCTGCAAGGGGACACAGGTGTTACAGGTATTCGTTCCGGCGCACCTCTCCCTTGGCCCACTCCATCTCTAACGCGCAGATAGATGACGGTCGTGTCAATCTCGACGCTGACTCTAGATTCTTCCGAACGCTATCACGGTTCGTTCCCGATTTCAAGATCCCTCCCACCGAAAACCCCGACGAAGCTGGCCCGTCCCAAACATCTCAGCCGCCAAGCTATTCGGATAACGAGACGGCCGTACCGAAGATTAAATCTGGGCACTGGAATGTTCGACTCAATATCGTCATTCAAATCGTCGGAAGTCGTGGAGATGTCCAGCCTTTTGTTGCAATCGGAAACGAACTCCAAAACTGGGGCCACAGAGTGCGATTGGCGACGCACAACGTCTTCGAGCGTTTCGTAACCGAATCCGGTCTCGAGTTTTTCCCAATCGGTGGCGATCCCTCAGCGCTCATGGCTTACATGGTGAAAAACCCGGGACTTATCCCGAACATGGGATCTCTCAAGCTCAAAGAGATCCAGGATAAAAGGAAAATGGTGGCAGAAATGCTTGACGGCTGCTGGCGATCATGCATTGATCCCGACCCAAGGACGGGAAAACCGTTTGTCGCCGACGCCATCATTGCCAACCCACCAAGCTTTGCCCATGTGCATTGTTCTCAGGCCCTTGGTATCCCGCTACACATGATCTTCACCATGCCTTGGTCAACGACGAGGGCGTTTCCCCACCCGCTAGCAAATATCTCGGCGCCAAAGACAGAATCTGGGACTCAGGGTGTCTCAAACTTTGTTTCCTATTCTATGGTGGAGTGGATGACTTGGAACGGGTAAGTTTATCTTCTCTGTTTCGCCCTCAGATGTGCTTTTCCTCTAGTTTGCCTGACAGTTCATTAGACTCGGCGATGTGATAAACGATTGGCGAAAAACTCTTGACTTAGAGCCTGTACCACTTTCTGAGGGTCCAGGTATCATCGAAACCTTGAGAATCCCATTTACGTACTGTTGGTCTCCATCATTACTACCCAAGCCCGAAGACTGGGATGAACACCTTGGTAAGGACCTCAGCACCTCTTCGAGATGAATTGAAGACTCATAAATGTAGATGTTTCTGGTTTCATCTTTCGGGAGCCCCCCGAATATACGCCTCCCTCCGAGTTAGTGGCCTTTCTCGACCAAGGACCCGCGCCCATTTATATTGGCTTTGGAAGTATTGTGATGGATGATCCGAGCAAGGTAACAGGCATCATATTGTCGGCTATCGAGTCAACTGGAGTGCGAGCCATCATCTCGAAGGGCTGGGGCGGACTGGGAGAAGAGGAGTCCCGTGAGGGCATTTACTACATCGAGGACTGCCCTCACGAGTGGCTGTTCCAGCATGTGGCCGCTGTGATACATCACGGAGGCGCCGGCACCACGGCCTGTGGCTTAAAGTGCGGCCGCCCAACAGCCATTGTATCCTTTTTTGGAGAGTTTGTCAACCCTGGAACAAAACTGCCCGCGAGCACAGCTGACTGGATATAGCCAACCGTTTTGGGGTCATATTGTTGCCGCAGCTAATGCTGGACCTCCTCCGACTCCCTTCAAAGCCCTGAACAGTGACAATCTTGCAGCTGCCATCCGGTTTTGTCTGAGAGAGGACATCCGTGTTTCTGCGCAACAGATTGCCATGAAAATGAACCAGGAATCAGGTGTCAGAAGGGCGGTGCAGGCGTTTCATGCACATCTGCCCATTGCTGACTTGCCGTGTGATATTCTGGATGATCGCCCTGCAGTTTGGACATACAAGCTGAAAGGGCGGAAAGGGAAACATGTGAAGCTTTCAGGTATGGCTGCAGAGATTCTGATCGATCACCTCAAGGTGGACCCCAAGAAGCTACATCTGTAAGTGAACTTCAGCTTCCTGATTGGATTGATTTCATGGACATTGCATTCATTTTGATGGACTCTGCACCCGACATAACGAGGCTGATAACCATGGTGGTCTCAAATTAGGCATGTCTCTTCGCCCATTCTCATTCAGAACCAACGATGGGATCCCATCACAGGGACAGCATCTGCCGCCGTGGCAACGTATTACGGAATGTTTTCATCAGTTGCCAACATCTTTATCAAGCCTGTTAAAGCTTACCGCTCAGCGATCGCAGCAGAGACTCCGAAAAGCGACGAACATACTGCCGTTCTAGCGAGTTCTAGCTCATCCTCGATTAAATCCACCGCGGATGGTGTGACACCAATGAGCCCGCCACTGCTTCATCGATCGGCCTCTGCAAATAATCTTTCGTTACGCTCTTCGAGTGGTACGCAATCCGACAAGCAAAGCACCAGAAGCCATGCTCGTAGCGCGAAAATAGCGGGTTCCATGGCTTTGGCATCCGCTTCCGGTGTCGGCGGGTTTTTCAAACATTATTCCAAGGGCGTCTTTGTCGACATCCCCCTAGCGTTTGCCGAAGGTTCTCGAGCATTGCCAAAGCTCTATGGAGAACAGGTTCGGGACTACGGCACAGTGACCGACTGGAAGTCTGGTCTGGTCGTGTCCGGAAAGAGTTTGGTCCTTGGAATCGGAGAGGGCTTCGCTGACTTGGCGGTTAAACCAATTGAAGGCACAATCCAGTCTGGCGTCGCCGGAGGCGTTCTGGGATTAGCGAAGGGTTTCATAGGATTCTCGACGAAAGTCTCCTCCGGTAAGTAATCCTTTAACCCACCTTATTCAAGACCAAGAAGGACTGTCCAGGAACCTAACTCGAGGGTTGTAGCCGCATTTGGAACTGTTGCATACCCCAGCCTGGGTATATATAGGAGTCTGCGAACCGCGCTCAAGACAAAGACCCGAACTTCAATTATGAAGGCTAGGCGACAGGAGTCGAAGCAATCGCTATCTGACTTGAGGAGCTCTGGTTCGCCCAAGTTTGCGGAAGGAGACATAATAGTGGCCTTTGATCAACAGTTGGATCATTGATAGAGAGACCTTGAGTCAATTCTCACACTGGAATAACACGTCGCTGGTCAATATCTAGTGACGCCACCGTGTGTCACTATCATTTAGTGTTTACGTTTTTTTTATTTCCCTGGCAACTACAACAATACAATACCCATACGGAACGTAGAAGGTTTCCTCTTTTCCTACGTGTGTCGGCATAGTTGAGTGATCCTATTGCAATGCACGTATAATTCATGCCACATTGTTAGCCTGGATGTGGAGCACGCGGAAAGATGAATGGCGGCGTTCAAGATCTCGCTTCCACATCCACCGTAGCATTCTACGCATCCTCCAATCGGAACGAGAGGGTCCTCTAGGCCATGGAAAGAGCGGCACTTTTCTTTGCCATGCTTTCTGTAGAACCAAGGGCATTCGCGGCATGGAAGTGGCTCCAGCTTCGGTCGTTCCGGGAATGGGTGCCATTGGACCTTTCACCTAGTGTTGTCCTGTTGACCGACGGCCTCCCTCTTATCAAGGATCATCTCTGACCACCAATATCCCCACCTAGTGGCACATTAGCTGCTATCTAAGGTCTGTTATCTAAGGTGTACTATGCCCACCCGCCTCTCACCTCCCATGGTATAGACACCCGCAAACTAATAGAGGGCGGCTTGCCTCTTGCCTCTAGCATCGGCGTCCGTTATATAAACCATCTTGAGGTTACCCTGCTCCGCTGCTACCGAGATAAAGAAAGGATCTAAGTCTCGAACAATACCCACCCTACGCTATAAACGTATGACCTAATAAGTCTCAATCATTTGTGTATCAAGCCGACTCTGTAGAGGGGTTACCGTCCGCCCTGTTGCGGAAAAAGACTTTCGTATGAGAGTAATTCGCCAAGTCCCATCGGGTAGACATCATGTATGTTGTAGCTGCTGACTATCGCCTCTAACTACCAATCACGCACAGAGAACGGTGATCTGCACAACGTTTAACCTCTCACACTCGCCCGGGAAGAATCACGGAGTTTGTAGATGATTACACCGCCAAGTCCTGGCTTGCGGAGTTCCGTCCAAAAGTAGCAGGATGCGAACCCGAACACCTCTTTTATCAGAGCCTTTAATTGCTGCCTACTATAGCTTCATAATTTCCCCGGGCGGCAATGATCCCTACTACGACGGAAACTTAGATTCGGCCCGCAATTTCAGGAGTAATGTGGTATGTGGATCGGGGTATCTCAGATGCTATTTCGTTAACAAGGATTAAGATGAGTGGGTCTTTTGCGGAGGCTTTCGTTTGGGCGTGGGGAATACCCGTGGTAACTTGGATTTAATATACATCTACCATACATAGTACCTCCAACAGCTAAAGGAAAGCGGTTAGCTACATAGACGAGGTGGATTCAGTGGATCTCGGACCATCAGGGGTGTAAGAGATCGAGTAGCTCGCTATACAAACCAAGTTTAAAAACCTCAACTCCGCAAGCAACAGGGTCAGCACAGACGTTGAATTAGGAAGGCGCAACACTGTCGGGTTCGGATTCGACTTAAAGGACCAGGTCACAAGATTCTTGCAGTGTTGTAGTTCTCCTTGGCTCTCTAATTGACTTCCGTAGATTCGGCAATCCAAGCCAGAAGAGACAATCAAGACCCGAGACTTCGTGGAGTGTCTGTATGGGTATGAGATATAAGAACCATTGGATGCTGTAGCTCAGTAGCATTGCACGCACTCAACTATTATTTCCAGCTGTGTCATTCACCACAGTATCTTTACCAGTATGCTTGTCCACTACCTTCTCTTCCCGTCCCTTATTTGGGCTAGCCTTGTTGCCTCTCGACGGCCACGGGCAAACCCAACTCAGGATGGATGCAAAATCCTGCGACAGAACTATCTAAAGTCAACTATTTTCCCTGGAACAGCACGGTATGACTTTGAGAATACATGTAAGGGCCACAAAACCTGCCGTGGATTGAGTTTATGCTTATGGCTTCTAGATTCCTGGAGTGCTACTGCATGGCTTGGGCCCGCCTGTGTCTTTGCTCCAAACACACCCAAGATGGTTTCGTTTGCCGTGAAGTTGTTCACAGAGCTAGGCGTACCGTTTGCGGTGCGATCAGGCGGCGGAATGACGGTTGATAATGCAGCGAACATAGGCCCAGAAGGCATTTTGATTTCCAGTACGAATTTCACCGAGATGCGAATTTCCAGCGATCTGCAGAGTGTATCTGTAGGTCCCGGGATCCGGTGGCCGGAGTTCTATGCTTACCTTGATACCTTTAATCGCACCCTTGATGGAATCCGCCTGGGCAACGTTGGCGTTGTCGGACTACTCCTTGGAGGTGGAATCGGGTTCTTTTCTTACGAGCATGGATCGATTTCCACTGAAGTTCAGTCATTTGAGGTATGCTATCTGCGCTCTGAGTGACAACAACGCTATGCAAACCCTAATCATTCATAGTGCGTCCTCGCAAACGGTACCATTGCCGAGGCCAGTCTTACGAAGAATGCTGACCTGTTCTGGGCGATGCGTGGAGGAGGAAACAACTTTTGCATTGTCACGCGGGCCGACCTTCGCACGCTCAATGTCTCTGCCGTTGATATCGGCTCAGTTTCCTATGGAACCGCTGCTCAGGAGCAATACGTACGGAGTATGATCGACTTCGCCCACAACGCCGACTTCGACCCCAAAACCGCGGTCGAGGGACAAATCCGTTGGAGTCCGTCCACGAATATCAACAAGACATACGACTCCTTCATCTTCCATAGCGGTGAGACGGCTCAGATTAGTTCGCAGAACTTCAGCGCACCAGGCTTGCAGAACTTCACTGCACCTGTCATGCCGGTAGTGGCGGGAGAAGTCACTCGACAGACTATGGGACAGTGGTCGAATTCGGTAGACTACGCGGCAGACGCTGGGAGAAGGCAGCTCTGGCACTCTGTCTCCATCCCCGCAGATCCCAAAATCTTCAACATCCTCATTAACTCTTACTTCGACGGCATTGCGGGCTTGGCCGATGTCCCTGGGTTCTTCACCGCGCTGGCTATTATGCCCATCACACGAAACCTCCTACTAAAGAGTGAGGCCAATGACGGAAGCCCTCTTATTAACAATGGACAAAACGATCCCCAGGTCTGGTTGGTTGAGAGTGCATCCTGGCTTGGGGCCACCGATGACGAAGCCGTGTTCAACGCCCATGCCAGAGCGAATGAGGACATCAGGGCCAATATTGAAGCCGCTGGTTCTTCCGTGCTCCCGTTTGTATTCCTGAGCGCCAGCCAAAAAACCCAGTCCAATGAAGTCTTTCCTGGATACGGCCAGGAGAACTGGCAGCGATTGAAGGATATTAGGGCGAAGTATGACCCTGGCATGGTGTTCACGAACTTGGTGCCCGGCGGTGCCAAGATCATCTAGCTATTTGGCTGGAAGCCATGTTGAGTATAACTACTCTAAATATTTCTGCCACCTTGGACTATGTTGCTGGAGGTCCAGGGTGGTGTCGAAGTTTTCTTTCTTCAGCACCTTTGCATTTCTTAAAGAGGGGTTTTGGTCCCGCTCCTTTAGTTAGATACTTTGAGATTGAATAAAACATTCGCTACACTTTTCCAACACGTGCTGAGAAATTCAGCCTGCTCCCAAGGCGCCCGTAGCTTTCCCCCCTCTGCGTTTACTCCCCGGGCCCATACTCTGTGGCATGCAAAGGAGCAGAGACATACCTGTTGCACACGTACGATAGCAACTGACCAGGAGGCAGAGTAAGCGAAGAAGCAGAGCTCGTGTTGCGTACTCATGTGACGGATGCGCGTTGGATCAGACTCATGACCGGTGCAAAGGACAACCAGTGGACACCCCGAAAACCTGACTGATATCTTGTCAACTAATCACAATACACTGACCAATATTGGTGTGTTGCATCGGAGTTCTGCTATCACACTGTGTATGCCGTGGATTCCCCGGGGCCACCAACAGATCCCATCGGGTTCGGACTACAAGGATTATATCTCTATTTCGAGACCTTAAAAGGACTTCGATGGCTTGACCTGCGGTGTTCCCTAACTAGTGTTAGATCCTGTCGGGTTCGGATTATTCGTAGCACGCTCTGCAGCCCCGCAGCGGAGAGCTCATAACAAGTGCCAAGGTTCCTCGACTAATTTGATCCTGGACTTTCTAGCCTCTCCTGCCAAGATCTTGCAGCATTTCTGATGGAGAATGCTTTGAATCATATTGAAGAACGGTGCGGTATTTCGATCTGATGTCAAATATGTCGACTTTAATCAAGCGACTGGGTTGGCTCGAGCGGACTTCTGCTGCGATGGCCTCATACCGCAGTCCGTAGTCTGCACTCTATTATTCTATGCGAGCTATGTTGGGAAGTTTCGTCTTGAATAACCACGACCAAGGCAACTGGGTAGTGCTCGGACAGTAGAGCCGAAAATCAATCTAGAAGGATCATTGGCCAAATGATGGCGACGTTGAGCTCAGGAGACGCAGTTGACGCTCTATTAACACCATCTTGAAGGCCAGCAATTGCTTCTTCTGTGAAAGCCACGTCATTTGGGCTGATGTCATTTGCGTGGAAGCTTGGGCTATTCCCAGGAAGCTGCGCAAGGAGGAAATCGAGTAGCTCAGATTCTCTTCGATGAGGTGGAACTTTATGGCCGGAAAAATAGTTGTACATAAATCACAATTGAATACAAACGGTCAAGGTCCGAACGATTCCGTATCTAGGACCACATTGATTCCATCAACTCGGTCAATGTTTCTGGCTTCTAGTGCAGCGACTTTGCGCAAGAGTCTGGCCATAAATTAAGGCCCTACTGGCTGTCTCCCAGATCCCCTGGGCACGTGGGAGAGACAGGCGAAATAAGAGGCGGCTGCAGTTCTCTCGGAAATAAGGCACTAAGTCTAGTGCCACCCTCCCTGACATCATAAATTAGTATGTTGGACGAGGGTGCGACGATCGCTCTCGAAGAGGGCATGGCCAGCAATTGGGCAGCTTACGGCTGTTTACCCGCAATCATCCCAAGGCTATTCCAGAAAGGGCCTTCGGTAAAGAGGTCTTGAGGAGCTGAAAAACCCATGTATCAACAGGGTATTCCGCGGCGGGCTTTTAAAGCATTGTACCCCCAACAAGTCGGACGAGAAGCAAATACTTTCAACCATCCAGTCTTGTTACTGTTTTGTGCCCTTACATCCCAATGGCTGGACGGTTTTTGTCACTGGCGGCTCTGGCCATCACGGCCTCTGTCGCTGTAGCTACCCCTGCATCATCAACAGATGCTGTCCTCTCAACCACTTGCAAGGGTAAGTCGTATACTTACAACGAACTCGCCGGCTACGGCTTCGTGCCAAGCGCTGCTCGAGACAAGTATGGCGACACCATTAGCCTTGGATCTTCCATCGCTTTCGCGTCTTGGGCCAAAAAGGGTTCCAAATACCAAGGAAAATTGTACGGCTTACCAGACCGCGGATGGAACACAAACGGCACCGTCAATTTCCAACCCCGCATTCACGAGTTCACTGTGACGTTGACCCTGGCTTCTGGAGCTACCATTCAGGATCCTTCGCCTCCAAACGTCGCCTTTGTGTATGAGGACACCGTTTTGCTTACAGGACCAGATGGTAAACCCATGACTGGCCTGGATGCGGACCAGACGGGTGGCCTAGAATATTCCGGGTTTCCTATCCTACCCGCTGCCACCTACACCGGAGACGGATTTGGTGGCGATGGCTCCGGTGGTAAGCGTGCCACGCTTGACGCCGAGGCATTGGTTCTCGCGGAAGACGGGGGATTCTGGATTAGTGATGAGTATGGTCCGTATATCTACAAGTTCGACAAGAAGGGGAAAATGACTGTCGCTGTCGCGCCGCCCGATGCCATTCTTCCCTTGAGAAACGGATCTGTGAGGTGAGTCCCTCCTACAAGGCCATGATTCATCTGGGTACGTACTAAAGGCACATTCCCAGCTTCTCCTCAGACAACCCTCCTCTATACAACCCCGAAAAGGAACCTGTGCCCTCCAACCCCACGCAGGGCCGCCAAAACAACCAGGGCTTTGAGGGAATGACAGCCAGCCCAGATGGAAAGTCCCTCTGGGTGCTCCTTCAATCTGCCGCACTTCAGGAAGGTGGTCAAGCGAAGAAGACTCGTCGGTACTCTCGACTCTTGCAGTATTCGATCAAGGATGGCAAGGGTGGATATGGCCATACTCCAACTCCTGTCTATAAGGCCGAGTATGTTGTTCCGTTGCCGACCTTTACGGACGCGAGCGGCAAGAAGCTCGTTGCAGCCCAGTACGAGATGCACTTTGTGTCGGACAAACAATTCTTCTTCCTCCCGAGAGACTCGAACAATGGACATGGGATGTCGAGCTCGGAGTCTGTTTACCGACACATTGATATCTTCGACATCTCCGCAGCCACGAATGTGAAAGGCGCGACGCATGATGGCTTCAGTGACGCAATCGCTAGCTCAGGTACGTTAAGCCTCTCAAGTTCCACGAGATCTGAATGCTAAAATTGGCAGATGGTGTTCTTGATGACAATATTGTACCTGCCACAGTCTGTCCTTTTCTCGACTTCAACATCAACTCGCAACTCAATCGCTTCGGGATGCATAACGGAGGCTCTCAGGATGGCGCGCTTCTGAACGAAAAATGGGAAGGTATTGCTCTGGTTCCAGTCGATCGCAAAGATCGCACTGGGAATTCTGACGGTGATGAGTATTTCCTGTTCGCTTCATCTGACAATGACTTTGTCACTCAGAACGGTATGTCTTCCTCTACCGCATTGTTTGCATACTACTCACTTATGCACGACAGGCTTCATGAACTTTGGTCGGACTCCGTTTGCAGACGAGTCAGGATATGATCTTGATAATCAGATGCTGGTCTTCAGAGTCACTCTTCCAAAGGGTAGCAAGCCCTTGGTCGGTTAAATAGTTATAATGTACACATATCTGATACACATGAACCAGCTTGGGAGTTCTGTTACTATATTATAATAAATGCTCTGTTTCATTCATTCTACGTTACATTCTCTCTATGAACCTGGGCTGCCTAATTGTCCGTATTAGCGAAGAAACAACTCTAGATATGGTGTCCTCACTGGAGCCTCCAGTTATATTCCTCCAACTTAACTTTTACGGTTCCGTCATATATCATTCTTGTGGTTTGTGATCGTGTCTCGTCACCTAGGTAACGAAATAGGGAGATTTGTGATCTCGTCCTCTAAATCCGACCAGTGGAGAGATGCCCACTGGATATAATGACCGTGAGCCCCGCAGGGGAATGTAATTTTCAATCAAGTTTCCGCAACTACAGGTGTGGTTTTTCAAAGGGTTTGCCGAAAGAGTGACTAGAGGTACGGTAAGATGACACTTGGTATTTATCTCGAGGGAACATTTAGCAGGCACTGGCCGGCAGTGTCTTAGCTCTCCAGGGCACGTTTTTAACTTCATAAATCGAAAGTAGCTCTTGGATTGGTCGACAGCAATTGCAACTTAGATCGTTTCATGTCTAGCTTCAGTCACTTAGTCGCTATTTTGCCTATAGGTTCAAATAGAATATTCATGGGATAGTATTAATGGACTGTCCAATCCTTACATCCTCTCCAGTCAATTACGAGAGGTGGACAGATGCTAGAGAGAATAATTCACAATCTCAGTATGTGATATTCTCGCTATCGAAATCCCCGATCCTAATAACTACCTTGCCACGAGCTTTCCTATTAGTACCCCGTTCATATGCCTTAGTAATCTGTCAGAATGGTTGCAATCAACAAACGTATAGTAATCTCACCTCAAGGGCATCTTCCAGTGCGAAGGTTGAATCAACAATAATCTTCAGCTTGCCTTCTTCCACGAACGTGGCCAACGTCTCTGCACCTTTTCCGCTAAGGGGGGCGCTGAACATGATATATTTCCTCGGAACACCACCCAGCATAGCTGGAAGATTGGAGTTTGTTGCCCAACGCCATATACTTCCGACCTGGCTCGTGTCTTGCGTGGTACCAACGTTGATAAATGGCGATCCAGCTTTCAAATATTTGGGTGAGGATTTGTATAAGGATTGAGATCCAACCGTGTCGAGGATGACATCAAATTGGCTACTCCCATATGTTCGAGCAAGATGCTCCGGTAATGATTCCACGCTGGCGTAATCTATGACCTACACGTACCCGATTAGCTGTCATTTTTATGGTTTGTTTTACATCTCACCTCGTCAGCGCCCAGGCTCTTTACTGTGTCAACGTTCTGCCCAGAGCAAGTCGCCACAACATACCCGCCTAATGCCTTTACTAGTTGCACTGCAACCATTCCGACACCGCCACTCCCACCGTTGATGAGGGCACGCTTTCCTTGCTTGACTTCACCTCGCCTGACCATTTCCAGCGCAGTCTGCCCTAAACCGCTCAAGCCAGCAGCCTCGGCAAAGCTCATATTCGCTGGCTTCACGGCCACACAGTCGGCCTTGACCAGGACATACTCGGCCAACACTCCTACACCAGACAGTACGCTGGCGCTCTTGGAGACAGTCCCGAAGATGGCCGTACCGGGGGAAAAGCGGGCTGGAACTGAGGGGCCGACGGATACGACGCGACCGGAGAAGTCGATTTCAGGAACGGCATTCATGCGAAGGGAAGACGGGACCTGCCGCATCAAGTTAAGACCAGCCGAAGATAGGCCCGCATGGGAGATGTGGACGAGGAGCTGGGACCCTGTTGGGGACGGTGGCGTCGGGAATGAGGCATTGAAAGAAAGAACAGAGGATGGGTCACCCGCGGTGCTGAAATTCCAAGCACGCATAGTCTGAGAGACGATTTTCGGTTGGTCTGACATGTCTTAGGTCTTAGGAAGAGGGAGCAAAAAGGTGCGTAGTGGATTTCTGTAGCTGTGGAGAAGCACCAGCCCGGTTTTTATGTTATTGCTTTTATACAAGCGTGACCTTGGGGCTAATGGAACGAATGCCTATGAATGACGAGATATATGTAAGCAGTCAAGGTCTTTGACCCGGAGAATCTGGGTTTACATCATCATGTTTATTCTGGTATGTTCTGCTTAGTCTCATGCTGACGCCCTAACTCTGTACAACTTCCGAAAAGGGGAAAAATGATGACATGGAATAGGTAGCCTAATAGTGGATATGTCTAGGGCGGGCGTGTTGGACTCTTCCGCTCTCAAATCTCCGCAAGTCTTGTGATTGGGAACTGTTTATTCTTCCAAAATCAAAGATTCACCCTCTCCAAACATTGGGTGCATAACACACCATGTGACCAATGACCTCAAGAAGCCGCCTGCACCTAGATTACGCAGCCCACCCTTTAACGAGACCATTCTGATAATGGCGTCTGCATGAAGGCGGGAAACCTCCATGTTTCCGCAGAGAAACTAGATGCATCTGGTGTCAATAACAAGTGGCTGAAGGTTGAGAAACTTGCGCAGGGACCTTACCTCGTCTGAAGACATGATCAAGGCTTTCCCAATCGTAGCATCGCTGACTGACGTCCCCTCTGTGACGACAGCTTGATTAGTCGATTTGATGCACTCACCTTTGTATAGCAAGGCCATCCCCGCATACTCCTTGTTAACAGCCGGACCAGCTATGAGCAGATGTCGACACGCGGCGAGAAGGAGGCCGCAAAGAAGGCCAACATCCGAAAATGCAAGGGGAAGCCAGTGTGATCTCATTCCAGCAAGAAACAGGGTCTCGGCGTCACCATGGTCGCAGTAAGAGTTCGCGTTGGGAATAACGATGGTAACATCTAAAGGACACATCAAGTAAGCTTCATATCGCCGAGACGTTTCATGTCCCGTACAGTGATCGATGAGAAAGTGCTCCATCTCGGTAACGGGCCTTGCAAAGCTCTGGAACGGGTCCTTGCGGCTCGAGCTGAGCAAGCACTCTGGTGCTGGTAGTGGCACTTTGAGCTCTGCTGATTCTCGTTCCTCGACTTGACTATCGTATCTGTTTCGACTGTGGCGGCTTGCGTGAATATCCTTTGCGACATGAGAGCGAATCTTCTTCTTTGCTTCGGCAGAGGTGACGTCGCGTGGATGAGACGCGTTGATGAACTGCACTGCCACTCTCCTTCTAGACCGGGTCATCCCAGATATGGGCGTCGGGTGGGCCGCTGTGCTTGACTCGCTAGCGGCACGACTTTCTCCCGACATGTGTTTCCAGCGGCGGACCTGCATCTTCAGGTGTAGAGGTTTCTGCGTATGCGATCTTTTCGACCTTCCGCAATTGGAAGTTATAGAATCAGATTCATCACCTGAAGTAATAAATTGTTGTCGTGAGCATGGACATGAGAATTTGTCAGCAGCCTTAAACTACTGCTTACACTGCCGCTAAGCCTCGTCTGATCAAGTCTGGACTAGAGAAACACGCCGGCTTTCTCTACACATTCCTAAAACGGAAACTTTGAAGCTCGCACCATGCTGCATTCACTGTTGACGTTCCTCCGGGTCATGGTCGTGTAACCATGACGACTCTGAGTCTCTAGGTTCCTCAGATGATTTCTTTCCCAACAGCAGGCCTCCAAACTGATTTCTAATCTGTCTAGACGATTCATCATGCTTCCTCGCTATCTGAAGTTTTACCCTGTTCCAAATAATGGAATCTGCAATTGAGAGCCGAGCGAGCCGATCCATGATGGCCATTGAATGCACATGAAAAGAAAATGGGCAGGACCGACGAGTATAACTTGGCTGCAATTCCTGCGCTCGTCATCACAATTCAACCAACTCATCTCATCACAATTTAACCAATTCATCACCCCAATTACCACTTTCGACATGTCTGAACTAACCTCAGTTATCCCTAAGGGCTCCATTATCCTCGTCACCGGCCTGACAGGATACATCGCAACGCACATTGCGCAACAGCTATTCGCCGGTGGCTACAACGTCCGCGGCACAGTGCGTGACTTGTCGAAGGCCTCATGGCTCAAAGATGAGCTCTTCTCGACTGAGCACGCCGCCGGCAAACTTGAACTTGTCCAGGTGCCAGATCTCGCAGCACCCGAGGCCTTCAATGAAGCGGTCAAGGGCGTCTCGGGTGTAGCCCACGTCGCTACCATCACGAGTTTCGACCCGGACCCCAACAACGTCATCCCACAGACCGTGGAAGGAGTGCTCTCGCTTCTTCGAGCTGCCGCTGCTCAGCCGTCTGTCCGCCGCGTAGTGTACACCTCTACTGCAGCAGCGGCTGTGATGCCTATGCCCGGTGTAGAGGGGCAGATCGGACGTGACTCGTGGAACGATGCTGCTGTGCAGGCAGCATGGGCTCCGCCCCCATATGAGGGCTCCCGCGCTCTCGTCACTTACATTGCCAGCAAAGTTGAAGCAGAGAAGGCAGTGTGGAAATTCGCCAAGGAACATAATCCTGGATTTACCGTCAATGTCGTTAGTCCGTTCACCACACTTGGGCAGGCGCTTCACCCAACCCATGTGAGAGGGACTGTGGGCTGGGTCGAGCAATTGTGGAAGGGGGATACAAGCCAGCTTGTCATGTTACCTGCAGGTAAGTGTGTTCTAGAATCATCCAAGGTGCACCGGCTAAAAAGATTTAGCAATTTATGTCAATGTCAAGGATGTCGCCACTTTGCATGTCGCTGCCCTACTGGATCCGCGAGTCAAAGAGGAAAGGATCCAGGCTTGGGCTACACCGTTCAACTGGAACGATGTTTTGGCCGTTTTACGACGCCTATATCCAACCCACCATTTTGTTAACGATCTCTCGGGAATGGGAAAGATTCTTGCTACGACTGATGACACTCTTGCGCGACGACTGTTGAAGGAATGGGCTCATCGGGATGAGTGGACTGGCTTTGAAGATGGAATTCAAGAGACAGTAAAGAGTTTCACTTAACTGGAAAACTCATACACAGCTTTATCTAGTAGCAGCTATAGAGTAGTAAGATGAAGTTTAAGCCTTGTCTAGTTCGTCTGAGTAACTTTGTGATGTCGAGTAGCAAAGAGAATGCCTGCTGTACTACAAGAATCGTACATCTTAGCCGTCTGTATATCTCACTAACAATAGGTAACTTGACGGCCTATTTAACGAGGCGGTCGTGATTAATTCATGCAGGATTCAGGGCTGAATATCAATATAACAGCCCCTTAAGCCGTAGTTTCTGATGGGCTCAGGGTTTAGCATCAGCCTACCCTAGACTCGCGAGCTCGGTATGGGAACATTATTGTCAGACTTCATGTAATAAACTCTTCTTATAGCGCACGTCACTGAAATTGGAACGAGGCAGCTTTTAGAAATAATCCGAAATACCCTCTATCAGGATCTGCCATGTCGCAACCCCTCCCTACAGTCTTCTACATCTTCTCCTTCATTACTAACTCCTCCATTAACCTCTTGGGCACATTCTCAATTTCCAAAGGCTTCGCAACACCAATTCTTGCGAGGCCATTCCAAAAGTGTGAGTAAGCCCAGTAATACAAACTCCAGCTCCCCAGGTAAATCATCGGTAGCACAGCAATTGGTACGTTCCCAAAGATGTTCTTCCGCCTCGAGATAGTCTCCCAGCACTCCCCCGTCAGCACGTCCGCAGCGCCGTCCCACTTCCACGGCCCTACGAGCCTGAACTTGGGATTTAGGGCGCCGCCGGCGGCCCAGACCCAAGGGAGTCTCCAACCACGGGGCGCGCTGAAAGAAAGGCGCAGGACATCGGTGAAGCTGGGCGCGATGGACATGTCCTTTGCGAGCTGGTAGGCGTATGAGTCATGCTCGACGCCGTAGCCGATGCGCGCAGAGGGGGGGACGATGAGTCGATAGTGGTACTCGTCCTCTGGATCCAGGGGAGGTAGTTGGCCGACGAGGTTTTGGATAAAGAGCATGGATTGGAGCTCGGCCAGTGCAGGGATGGCGCCAAAGTTAGGCCGGACGAAGCCGATGAATCCAACGGTGGGATCGTCTCTCTTCCAGACTGCGCGAACGTCGGCTTTGGTTGAGGTAGGATAGGGATTGTCGCTTGAGGATGTGTCGAGGAAAGGAAAAGTCGGGACGTAGCCGGTAGCATAGATGAGGATATCAGGTTTGATGGTCGATTGCTGGATACGCTCTGATTCCGGCCGGTTTGGGACAATGGGGAAGTGCGCAACGCCGTCCTCGGAGATGTGTGATGGGAATGGAGCTACGTCGATTGTCCGCGAAGGACGAGGTAGGTCTCGAGCCATCAAGAAGCGGCGGATTCTTGTTGCAAGGGTCCATCTCTCAGGGATCCAGGGATAGTAGATGTACGGCGACACTCTTGTCCAAGCTTTGTTCAAGAATACTGCACTCAGTGATCAGCATGTTGTCTGCAGGCTAATGAGAGTTCACTTACACCTTGAGATGTGGAATCGCTCTCCCCAGACCTGCCCAACATGCATGTCTATCCCATACTTGCTGCCACTACCCACCCAAGTTGCAATAGGCAAAGCTAGCGTGTGATAGTAGTTCCAAACGATCATACTATCCCGCACTATGGGATGCACGTACATGGTATCGAATAGCGTGATCTGAGCAACATCGACAGGTAGAGTCTTCTCCTCTGGGGGTGCATAACCAAACAGCCAAGGAAGAACCTGCTGATGGGGGTTCCGCTGGGAACAGAGTCAGAAACAAAACTTCTCAAGGCATTCGAGGATAATACCTTTGGAGCCCCAACCCAGCCGCTGCGGTGACATAGAACAACCCGTTTCGTGTCGGCGGTTATGGAGACATATGAGACATCCGCACCCGTCTCGCCACTCCCAAGCACCATGACTGTTTTGTCCTTGCCCAGCTGGGCGCGAGTCTTGAAATCCGAAGAGTGCATGACGGTGGGGACATGCTCGATGCCCGAGATGGAAGGGATGTTTGGTTTAGAATGGACGCCAGAACAGATGGCGACGGCTTCACATGGCCACTCCTCGATGGTTCCATTGGGTTTCTGATACACAACAACATGTCCGCCTCGCTGCCGTTTGATGTTCACCACTTTAGTCTCTAGGTCGATCCACTTCCACAGTCCAAAGTGTGTCGCATATTCCTCCAAATACTCGACATATCGCTCAGCTGAGAGGAAGTCCTCGTCATCCGGTCTCGGTCTAAAGTCCGAGAATGATGTCAAGTACTTGGAGGACACTAGCTCAGCGTCCTCGTAGACATGGGAGTGAAACACGCCGCCGACTTTCGAGCTTGCCTCAAACAAGCGGGGTTCGAACTCATCGCAGCCGAGATGCTCGTGGGCGTGGAGGAGGGTCTTAAGCTGGACCAGGCCAGAGGCTCCACCACCAATGACAGCCACGCGCATTGCCACGCGACAGAACCAAAGGTCCAAAGGTATCGATGGATGAAACTAGGGAGAAGCTAGGGAGAAGCTAGGTTGGAAAGAAGTAAAGACTAAAAAACGCGCAGTTGCGCGAAAGAGGGAAGCAGAACTAAATAAGGAATGTGGGTAGTGTGGAGAGCGACTAGAGCCGAGGATATCAACCGGTGGAGTTGAGACCTTTCCTAGTTAGTGATACAGTCCGAGAATACCCGCACTAAGGGACTAGCCTATGCAGATCATTCCTGTTAGAGTGCGAGTGCAGTTCGCATGGTACTCCTTGCTTAATAGATTCGTCTTGAGGAATACCTATCATGCTTCAAAGAGCCTGTAGCTAGAGAAGAACATTGTAAATACGTCCTCAAGTGACTTGACTACACTTTATTATAATAATCTAATCAGCTCGATTGTACGATATTATTTTGATGTTAAGCGCAGGAATTTGACATTAAAAGAGAAATATCTTTCACTTTGTAGCCAATTGTTCTAAAATGAGACTGAGGTCTCTTTAAGTAATATTTTGCTTCGATGGCCTGTTCCTCTGCACTTCCCTTTCCAGGACGGTAAAAAACGCAAAAGTCGACTGGTCCTCCGCTCACGAATCGGTTGACACGGAAGGCCTGCTCAAGGACGGATGCGTGGATTTCTCCGTTCCACGAGGCCTCGCATTCCCGGTTGAGTTCGCACTCGTCGGCGCGCTTCATCAATGCTTGTACCCAGTCGATCGACGGCAGCTCGGTCGCGAGGGCTTCGGTTTGTGGTTGTGTGGCTTCGTTCCGGTTGAATGCGAATCGTGGTATTTCGGAATCGGCGCGTCGTAGCTGCATTATTCGTATTAGACAGGCAACTATAGGAATGTCAAAGAACCACTGAGACTGTGACGTACCTCATTCTCGAGTGACGGCGGCAAAATGCCATCGCCTAGCCCGATGTCGCGAAGCTCGCAGCGTTAAGTATTGAGGGAGTCGGGGTACGTGTCTAGCCGGAAACTGCCCATCCTGAATCCCGTTTGATTTATTTCGGCATTGCGGATTTGTCGCGAAAGAGATGTTGGGCTCGATACGGATCTTGGACGCTTCAAGACGGGCGCCGGAGCCGAGTGACTTGAAGCGCTCGAGGTCCACGACTGGGTGCCTTGACTGGAATCGGCATGTCAAGCTCTCAGGGGGACATCTAGTACTTCAGTTGAACCAACCCCACCATTCCTAATTAAGTCTGGATTTGAGCAGTGCAGGTATCATCCATTCCGGGATGGCTAGATCAACAACGTCAGCTAACCTGTTTTGTCTGTGTTGCTCTGTCGCCGTGCAGGAGATATGAGTTCCTATACCCGGGCAGAATATATTTAGCATGTAATTTTTACTTTCCACATAATGTGACTCTCCTCCCTTCTACGATACTGATGCAGACGGAAGACTCGAGTATTATTCTAGAACACATATAGCGTGGTCAACAGTTGCATTCTGGGACTCCTTTAGTCTCTTAGTTATGTAATAATTTTTGCAAACATTCTATTTTCAAATGGGAAATTAAGTGTGTTATGTATTTGTCTAGCATTCATTCATCAACATTAGTATGAAATAAATATAAATATCAACACTTCCCGCTACCCAACTGATGGTGTGATTTGGTGTTCGTATGTCTCAAATCTATATCTAAATACTCCTTACGCCAGTTGCAAATCATCATCACGGATAGTCGCTGAACCCCGCCGTCTCGCCATCCCTGTTCAACATGTACCGGAATCGCTCCTTATTTTCAAGCAGAAACGTCGGCACGTCCATGTTGTTGTCAACGCGGTCAAACTGGTCCCTCCAGCGACCCCAGAGGTCGGAGCCGCTGCGCACAGCGTCGGCGATTCGGTCGCGATCCTGGTATGACTTGTCATTCATCCATATGTGTGAAAAGCTGGTCATCTTATTGAGGAACTGGCCGATGGTTGCAAAGCAGGAGCTGCAATGCCATGCAGCATTGCCCAAGATGCCCTTTTCTAGCTCCCGCAGCAGGAAAATGCCTTCGTCGCCGTTGCGTAGATTCGTCGGCCGGATCGTCTTTTCCATGCCCTCGAAATACGTCGCCTGGGGATGCTGCCACTCGGCTCCCTTGTGAAGGAATTGGAACGAGTAATAGTAGAACCGGGAGGCGAGGGTGAGATACCGGGGGAACTCGCATGTTCGCAGGACGAGTAGGGTGGCGGGGCGGGGAATTTCATCAACATCAGCCACGATGATAGCGTCACCCTCGACGGGGGCTTTTCGGCCACTGAGAGATGGGAAGACTTGGAGGAGCATGGCATCGCGCTGAAAGTTCTCGTAGTCCCATGCTGTCTTGAGTTTGGATTTGAAGTCCTCAGGGAATTGTAGCTGGTGATATATCATCTTGTCGTGGAAATCGGAGAATCGGTCCCAGGCGTTGCGAATGAGGAGTTCCTTCTCGCCTCCTTGAAAGCTACGGGTGGACTCAACAATGATGAAGTAGTCGACATAGTCGTAGAGGGTTCGTAGACGAATTTCAAGAAAGTCGAGCTCTGTGTTCACCATAAAGAGGTCGTATACTTTGCGCTCACCGGAGCGGGGTGCAGCTCCGGGCTTGAAGACATCGTATCCGTGGGCAGCGCAGAGGTCGTGTGCGGCTTCAGAAGCGTAGTAGTCGCGATGGGACGCGCCTTGGGCGGTAAAGTCGAGTCGTGGGAGGGAGGAGGAGAGATTAAAGTCAGACACGGAGATGCAATGAGCGGAAGCCTGATCAAAGCGTGGACGGTGCGCGATCCAGAAGAGGAGGAAGACAAGGGGTGGGATGGCAAGGAGGAAGAAGGGACGCATACTGAGGGAGACGGTCAGGTTGGTGGTGACGGAAGGACAGCTCAGGGCAAATTAAGAAAAAGATGAACGAAAAAGAAGAACGAAAAAGAAGAAGAAATACGAATATTACCAAAGGAATGGTGGTAAATTCCAGACGACTGACTGCCTAGCCCTCTGTCTTTTTGTTTTCCAGCTGGGCAGTGCTCGCCCGCCATGTCTTAGAAACTAATCTAATCGTATTATCTAGAATGCGTCAAGCCAAGCTAATGCCGCCCCGGCCCCTTTGTGCCCCTTACGTGCTTCCCACTTAGACGGGGGCTGTGCCGACAATCCGGTACGATAGCGCCAATCAGGGTTTTTGGCTGCGCAGTGATTGCGTGGACTCTGGCTTTAGCCCCTGATGAGGGAGATCAGGCACCACTCCCAAGATCCAACGACTCTGCGGCCTGGCTGTCATGTTACCCTGACAGGAAAGATATGTTGGTTCTGGAATGGCAGCCTCGAGGAAGGGATGAGAATTCATATTCATGAATGATTGCCATTAACGCCACACTTCATTGGATATGCTGTTGCCATTGATGCAATTAAGCACTGAGCGGCCTCACTGGCAGGTCTCTACCGCTCTCCCCGACTCATCCTGCGGCCAAAGAGTTTTTTCAGGTGTTTTGATGCTTTGGTGGAATTTGTTTGAAGCATCCAAGGAGCACCACCCATCCCCGCGACAAGACAAAACCACCATCTCACATTGCAGCGCCCTTGTCCAGCTTCCATCGCCATAGCGCCCTCCGCCACCAACACCAAGTGGGACCATCAATACGAAGTGCCGGGGATTATGGCGCTAGCAGGGGGTCATGGGGCATCCGCTATTGAAGGCCTTGGCACAGCGGATACTAAGTGGGGGAAGACGCGGGCGATAAACGAAAATAAAGCAATAATCGCAAATTAGCATCAGGTATCGGCGAACGATGCCCTCGAGGAGACCCCACTAGCGAAGGCAGAAGCACGGTTTTGGTGCTGAGACATTCCATCGTAACACGAAGTTTGTTAGAGGACCCGAAGCGCCTTCATCATAGAAGAAGTGTCCTTTTCAAGCAGCTTCAGCCGGTCGATTCTCTCCGCCCACCTTGGGGTTTCCACCAGGTGCTCAACCCTCCATGATCCGTCCTTGCCCCAGATGAATATCTCATCCTGTGCAACTCTTTGCGCGGGATTTCCAACAATGAAGCCAATTAGATGGTCTTGGAAGCTCTTTACCAGCTCGAGGTGATTCACCGCGGGAGTTTCTGAATCGGCAATCGTCTCCTCCAAAGCAGACTCTGCTTCTGACCCTGCGGTGCGTTTTGCATAAGATTCTGGGTATGCCTTGAAGACTCCCTTGTCCGCGTCGGCGAGGGCGTCATGGAACGCATCAAACATGTAGATGGCTTCGATGCCGTGATGCGCACATCCTCTTTTGAGTCCAGGAAACGGATTCCCGAATTCGATGTGGTAGGGCTGAATGCTGGTCGCATCACCGTACTCGGCACGGCGCTGCGCACAGAGCAAGGCTCGCGCGCGGTAGATACCCAGATCAAAGATTATGTCTGAGTGTAATCGCTCCAGGCCTGCTCGCAGGGCGCTCTGTTCGAAACCTTCGACGAGGCCGTAGGCTTCTAAGACCTGGGCGCCCGCCTCAGGCGTTGGATAGCTTTCAGCGAATCCTTGGCGCAGCTTTTCGACGTCAACATCGCTTTGGACATGACCAGCTGACTGTTTCAACATTAATTAGCAGTTGTGTTGTAGCTTGCGGGGGTTACAGGCTAGATGCATGTTGGTAATTAGAGAGGAAGGCAACTTACTTCCACGTCAGTTGCGCCTATCATGACTTCAACAGGCCTGTAGCCCATGGGTTTAATCTCCCGCCGTAGATCCACGCAGGGGAGTGCCGCAGTCTCCTTGGTCAAGGTCAAGCCGTCAGCAATAGGCGGCAGCATGAAGACATGGTTCTCAAGAGCAGATTCAAGCATGGCCGCCGTTGAGATGTGGCGCAGCGATTCCACTTTATGCTGGCTACTGCTCTCAGCCTTAATGCCCCAGTGTTGACACAGCTTGTCCCAGTTGGCTTCGGCCTCGGCAAGCGGCATTGGCAACAGGGTCAACATGGCTCCCGACTGCACGAGGGCTCTCTGGAAGAGAGGTTTCTCCGCGTGGGCATCGGCATCGAGAAGGTGAGCGTACACGCAACTGCCTCCTGCCGAGCCGCCGAACAAGGTGATTTGGTCAGGGTCACCGCCAAACTGTGTAATATTGCGCGCCACCCACGTTAGGCCAACTTTCTGGTCATACAGGCCGAAGTTAAGGCCCATAATCTCTGTTCGATTTTGAGTCTTCAGGACGTCGGCGGAGCCGAGAAATCCAAATACGCCGGCCCGGTAGTTGAGGTTGACGGCAATGATGGGAAACCCAATTTCCAGAGACCGAAGTACGAGACGGGAAGGGTCTAGTCTCAAGGTATTAGCCATGAGTGATCATACTCCTTGGCCTGACGTATGGGTCGAGCGACAAGGTCGATTTTCACTCACCATAGACGGGATCGCTGCCCGCACCACTTCCAGCGCCGCCATGGATATAAACGAAAACAGGCAACTTGGATGATTCGTCAATCCCCGCACGAGACAATCCAGCCGCACTAGGACGGACGATAAGAAGGTTCAAACAGTCGAATTCTGATTCTTCAAGGTCTGGAAAAGCCAAGTGCGCTTGGAAGTATTCGCTGTTTCTTGCTGCTCTCGGTTGGGGACATATAGGCCTAGCAGACAAGGTCAGAATATGAGAATGCAAAAATAGAAACCTGGTTGTTGTAACGCCTATTTTACGAAAACATACCCGTTCTTGGTCGCATCAAAAACGTCGTAGGGAAGACGAGCGCGGAGTTTTGCATGCTCCCATCGCTTGGTCACTTGTCCGAATGGGATGCCCCGAAACTCATCCAGGTCGTCTGACAGATACGACTTTTTGCCAATCACTGTTTGAGTGTAACTAGGGGTAGTCCATGTTGGCAGTTCCACGACCACTTCACTCACACGATGCTTTGCCTTAGGTGGTTCGGCCATAATGCCAATTTGTGACGATCTGACTAGGAGATGCGCGTGAGTGATGGTTTTCGAGTTCAATTGGGGTACGTGACGACAATTATTGGGAGGCCTGGTTTAGAAACTTTACCTTCGCTCGCTTAGTTATTTTTCATGAGCTGGATTGCTTCGGTGGGGGAATAGTACCGAGGTCAAAATAACGTCACTTCCGGAACCCATATTCCGCGACCATATCTGTGGCGGAGGTTCCATGGTTGAGGAGAAAGAACGGCAAAACCAAGTGGACCTGTGTATGGGCCATGTATGTCGCAAAGGCAATGACGCGCGGCGTTTGACAGAAGGATTCTTCCACGCTCGAGGATGTTCGGGTTCACGGGATTGTTTAAACACCGAGCCCGCCCATGTAACACTTCGAGCGGATAAAAATGGCCCCCGCAATTTGGTTAGACAGCAGACGGGCCATCTGGAGCATGATGGTGAGTCAGAGTGAGTCATGAGAGTCATGGCACTAGGATAACTTGCATGACTAGAACCTAATAACCGGTTAACCCTCTACATGGTGAGTCACATCTGTCGTAGCAGAATAACGAAACATCAACACACAGATTGAGACCGACCTATACGGCAGACATCATCAAATACCTTTGTTTTAAACTTCCCTCAATAGCAGCAGAGAACTTCACTAAGCGTACATCTTTTAACCATTTCTCCATAGATCATGTAAATTAAATGCTCTCCACCTCGGCGAGCTGATGGCACAGAGGCAAAATAATACAGTTACTAGAGGCCATTAGTCCGCTAGCGCAATAATAAAAGCCAATAGCCAGGGTCTTCAAGTTGGTCCCCGAGGTGAGTGGGGTGGACTGTCAAAAAACATCCCTGTTGTGTAGAGAAGAAGTCTAAATCCGTGTCCGGCAGGTATGTCAATCTTCGTGCAGAGCCGAGTGAATATGTAACGCCATTCACTTGCTAGTAATTATTTAACATAAGGTGAGAGCCGGAATGGCTCACAAAAAGTGAATACTAAACACATCCACATCCAGTTTCATTAGTCTTACGGTTTCAGTCACCTACCTGCCAAACCCCACGAGTACGGCCTCGACCAGTCTTTAAGATGCCTTATTCGCTCCCTGACGATGCAAAACCCTTCACTCTACACATACCCGATGATGAGTACTCACAATTGGAAGAGCTCCTTCGTCTCTCACGCATCGGACCTTTGACTTGGGAAAATCAGCACCAAGATGGTCGCTATGGCGTCCCACACGAGTGGCTTGTCTCGACCAAAGAGTATTGGCTGAATTCCTTTGACTGGCGCGCCCAGGAGCGAAGGATCAATTCTTTCCCAAACTTCAAGATTTCGGTCCAAGACGAGACAGGTGTTGTCGACCTCCATTTTGTGGGCATTTTCTCATCCAGAGAGGACGCAATTCCGATCGTTCTCCTACATGGCTGGCCGGGCAGCTTCCTCGAGTTCCTCCCTACCCTTGATCTGATTCAGAAAAAGTACCAGCCCGCACAATTGCCATTTCATGTCATCGTCCCATCTTTGCCCGGCTATACTCTTAGCTCAGGCCCGCCCCAGGATAAAGCGTGGATGGCGGAAGATGCGGCACGAATCATTGACCAAGCTCTTAAGAAACTCGGGTTTAACCAATATGTTGTCCAGGGTGGGGATGTTGGATGCCTTGTGGCTTCCCTTCTTGGGACGATGTATGATTCAGTCATTGGAGTGCATCGTAAGTGACGATCCTTCCAGACCCCGAGGCAGAAGTTGACATGACCAGTCAATTTGCTCCCCAGCTTAGATCAAGTTGAGTACGATGACCCCGATCTTTCCGAAATTGAGAGGCAAGCTGTCCAGCGAGGAAAGAAGCGCTTCCAAACGCCGACGTCAGGCGCCGCCATTATGAACAGCACTCGGCCGGCTACAATTGGAGCAGTCGTCTCGTCCAATCCTCTATCTTTGTTAGCCTGGTGAGCCACTGATATAGTCAGCTCTGTTTTTAAATCGACTGACAGTTGGGAGGGTTGGGGAGAAGTTCTTGGAGTGGCCGGAAGAAGATATCAGCATTGACGAGATTTTGGCCAATGTGTCACTATATTGGTTCACGGATTGCTTTCCACGCTGTAGCTATACGTATCGCGGCACTTTTCTTGTTGGGCCTCCTCCAAGTCTGCCTTTCATCGACAAGCCTTTTGGATTCTCGTGGTTTATGCATGAACTGGCACCGGCACCTAAGAAAATTCTGGAGACCAAGGGAAAGTTGGTCTTCTATAGACAACATGAAAAGGTAAGTCGCCTATCTGTGTTATCTTTTTGACTAAGTTCGAGAGCGAGGCAAAATACTGAACTGCAGTAGGGGGGACACTTCGCTGCCTTAGAGCGGCCAGCTGAATTTCAACGGGATATTGAAGATTTTATGAAGGTTGTATTGAAAGGCATCAGAAATCCTTGATTACCAGAGACTTATTTGCACCCACACAATTTACAAGAAGCAATAGTCTAGTTCTAGCATACTCAAATCGAATTCTTCTATGTTAGCCGTTGATCCTTTGGGGAAAATTTTGAAATCTAGTCACAAGTCATGAACAGGCTAAAACCAATAGACAAATTTGGTATCATACACTTTGCCAGTTTTAATCTTTCGGGTTTCTCTGACAAGGCGCACCTTAGGTTATTAACAGGTTGGAATTATTACCAAATCTGACCCAGCTTGTCCGGCGAAAGCTGGTGACTACACTAATTTTTGACCCTTCTGATGCCTACTTGGCTTCTGTGGCTGGTGTCGACAACTCTTCAATAATCGGATCAACATCCAGAACCCCATCCTTAACCGTCCTCAAGCTGCCGTAGCCGCCTTCAACGGGCGTCGACCACGTTTCATGACGATTGAATTCAGCCAGATATTGTTGAATAGAAAATGAATATTCTCCCTGGTCTGCGCTATAAATGGATCTGAGCAGCGTGAGCATAACAGTAACAATAGGTCCCCCTGTTGTGGTTTGGATGCACACCTGGAAAGCGAATCGGTGCGTGAACTACTGCTGGCGGCATCATGTTTCTGAGGCTGGCCGGGCCACACTTTGGTGCTCCATTGATATTCTGATGTTGCTGTTGTCGACATGACTCAAGAGCTGGTGGTGTTTCTCAAAGGAGGATCGGGCCCTGTAATCTTAGTGTAGATGCTTTGGCAAAGTTGGAGAGCATAGGCCAGCGGATAAGTGTCTTTATACGCGTAGCTGAGACTCATCTCGACGACCCGAAAATGGAAGTGCGGTGTGATGGCTTCTGAATCCGGAAAAACGGCCAACGGGCTTCAAATGTTCACCGGTAACTATTTAGAAATATGGCCTTACGGCGACTGTAATTGTGAAAGCCTCAGCTCGCTGTTTCCCGATTAGGAAGCACGGTGAGTTTTGAAGGCCAAGGACAGAAAGGCGTGTGTAATACAGCGTTTAGTTCGAGTAAGAAGATCGCTACTACATCCTGACTAAACCATCTTATTGGGTATCCAAAGGATCATCAGATAGGCCTCATTGTGGGAATCTAGGCAGATTTGGTCGAGCGTTCCCTTATCGTGGCGCCGCAAGGCGGAAAGGCTGACTCGGCTGACCAAGCCAGAATAGCGATTTCCCAGGTGCATGCAGATAGATATTTATGGCCACTTGGTAGTCATAGTAAGAAAATATGGATAGTATTACTCTCTGTGAGGGCCTCTGCAGGTGCTACTACTTGTCGGATGTTTAATCCTTGGTCAACTCCAAAGCCATGGCCTCAACAACAACGCTCTCCTCCTCGCCCTCGACGTGGACCTTGACGGCACCTCTTTCTTCAAAGCCGAAGCTCCTATACAGTGGCCGGCCCATGGACGACGCAAACAGAGTCACGGGCAGCCCGTGATGGCCAGCCTCGCGTATTCCCCAGCGCAGAAGACTCGAGGCGGCCCCCATCCTCTGGTACTGCGGGTGGGTGCCCAGAATCTGCAGGTGCGCCTGTTGCTGGCCGTATCTGGCATCGAACTTATCCCTTGCGGCGGCGCGGATGGCTTCGCGCCAGGCCTGCATGTGTCGGGGATCCCAATCATGGCGGTTCTTGCAGGCAAGGGTTTCGGTCAAGACTAAAGGACGATGACGTGTCAGTAAGAAGTGAGCGGGCGAATGCGGGTACCGCCTATATATCTACACACTGAACTTCTCGTTGCGTTGCTCGCGCCCGAGGACATTGTGGAGATGATGAGGGAAGTGCCAGACGGAGAAGGATATGGTGACCGGCTCCAGTTCCCTCCCCGTGTCCATCTCCTTCTCCGTCTCTCTCTCAGTCTCAGTCTCGGGCGAGTTGTTGTTATTATTATTGTTGTTATCGCTGTCGGCATCCCTATCTTGGGGAAGATAATCAACCAAATAGACGGCCCATTCGCCACCAGACGGGTCAGGGTGGAAGAAGCGCTCCCAGCGTTGGGCAGTGCATTCGCGGTGCTCTTGGGGGTACTCGGCGCGGTGGGGATAGCGGTAGTCCCACTGGGGATCCATGGGCATGGCGGCAAGGCCAAGGCTGACAAGAACGTCGAGATCATCCAGAGTGCCAGGGCGAACTGTCATGATGGCCTCAGGTGCTGGAGTGAGAGTGAGGCTGAGTTGGTGGGTGTCGTCCATGATGGCGTCTGCCAATAGCGCGGAGAAGGCGAGTAGGCGCTACCACTTCATGGCAGCACAAGCATCCAACGAGGTAGAGGAAAAGATGACGGCCGATTGGGTTGATTAGGTTGATTGGGTGAGGTCGTCAGGACGCGAGCGTGTCAAGAGGAAGATAAAATCACAAGTGTATCAACAAGAGGGCGTGGGTGGTTAAAATGATCTGAGGCTGACTTCCATTTACGGAACCTGCTCCAAGTTGTTCACCGGTGACCTAATTGAGAAGGCAGGGACGGGGCAACCGGTGACCGAATTGGGAAGACAGGGAGGGCAACCGGTGACTTGTCTGGGGCAGGAATGCGGTTGTGCCAATTGGGGTACGAGGAAGCTGCATGCTGCAGGTGAGATTGTGAGCTGTCGATGTTATATATGAAGTTAAGGTAGCCTGGTTCAATTTGGTACTGTACCTATAACTTAGGCCTAGGTACCTAACTTGGGGCCCGAGCTATGCTGGTGTGTGACCTGAGCAGAGGGACTCCGTATCGGCTACTACTTCAATCACTGCCGCCCATTCGCACCGATTCTGATTCTTATACACTCGTTTTGTTCTTGTGTGCATGCCCACATCGCGACTTACGAGCCAGACCAAACCAATCCCGCCCCCCACGCAAGATGGACTTTGATACAGACTTGCAGCATCTTTTTGATGCCACTGCTGACTCTCATGAAATTGGTACCGGTCCATATCGCCATGACGCAGACCACCAGCCTACTGCCCCCGTCCCTTCTCCCTTGACCATGATCGTGTCAACCAACAACGACACTGTTGCTCAGCTGCCGATCGAGACGTAGGACATGTCGGGTGATGCCCATCGCGGGCCTCCATCCGCTGCCTTCACCTTCTCGGCGACGCCCCAGCCCGATATCTCCGCCGATATCTCCGCCGATGTCTCTGCGGCTGCCAGTTCGGCATGCTGGGAAACTCAAACGTGGGTCTCAACACAGCCATTATCATCATCGTCAACGTCACAAGAGGGCTACGCTACGGCACAGGTGCTCCCACAGCCGTCATCCCTACTCTGCTACCAGACATCCGCCATCCGCGCCCAAGAACCGCCTTCTAGAAGCCTGCCTACGTCACCGGTTCAAACACCACAAAGAGTCGTAGATACTTCCGACCCATCTCCAAGCATCAACGTGTCCAGAGACTTTCAGTGGATCCAAGAGTCACCAGCCACCGCTCGACATGATGGTCCAAACACAGAGAAGGTGGAGCGCAGGAAAGCTGCCAAAAGGAAGAGGCGGGTCACAGAGCATCGCAAAACTAGCAGCGAGATTCCGGTAAGTTCTACCGCTTTCTTACCTAGCCAACCGCATCACCAAAGATACTCATCCTTTTCCAGACATCGAGGCAGGTTCTTCTTTCCGATTCCGCCGGCCGAGCCCAAGGTTCATTTCATACCCTAGGTCGACGGCAGCAACCTCGTGCACCTTTCAAATCCGCAGAGAAGCGAAAAGAAACAGCCTTGACACGCACTTCCGGCGCATGCATGCGTTGTCGATACCTCAAAGTCCGCGTCAGTGCCCCTTTGACTCCTCTTTCTCAAGCAATAATTATACTCTTGGCCTCTGTCTAACACCTTCCTTCACTCATAGTGTCAATCGAGTCCCGACCTCTTCGCGCCTTGCCAAGGCTGTGCGAAGGTCAGCATCTCGGTCGGACTGATGCCATGTTTCCGTTCCAAGATTGTAGACGCGGTTGTATTTCGAAATAGTGAGTATCTGCACCTTTGGTGCTCCAAGTGGCTGACATTCTGGCCCAGGTGCGTCCGTCGGGCATCCCCTCGAATTCAAATCAAGCGGATTGGGATTGAGCAAACTGTATAGGAGAGGCGGCGATGGAGATGTGGGCGCAGTGATTGTTGAACTGACCCAGGATATCGGACACGTTCTGACAGTGGCCGTGTCTCCATTTGTGCCAACCGCCACCGACAAGACAGGGTACACATGGACAGACCATGGTGGCTCGCATACAATGGAGATGCCGTGTTACCAACTGATGGACCAGGCAGAGACCTTGGCTTCTATTCAAGAGTACATAAAGAAACATGGTTGGTGCTATTTCAACACCATCGACAGCTCGTGCCCGATTCTGTGGGATACATTCCAGCTAGCCTTGCAATGCGCTGCCGGAGGAGAGGTTGGTAGCTCTCAACGTAGTGATAGCCGATGATGTTGCCAACAAGACTGACGTGCAACAGAAGCCGCTCGTACAGCAAGCCCTGAACCTGTGGGCTGGGTGCCGGATGATTGAGAGGCTTTGGCGTGTCTGTGGCGACGAGACACTCGGGATAGAACCAGTTTGGGAACGCTCCAACCCCTGGCATGGTATTATTCCCATTACGCCCATCATGGATCACCAACTCGACCGACTCATTACTCACACGTTCCTACTGCCTCTCAAGTCAAAGCTTCTAAGCGACCTTCACAAGATGATTTACGAGGGTAACAAAAGCAGCTGGTTCCAGATCTACTTGGTCGTCTTCATTCTCCTTCACAATACCGAGAGACTGTTGGCTCATTGTCGAAAGATGGCAAAACGTTATGGCATCGGGGTGAGTACATGGTCCGAGAAAGAGAGCGAGCCCTCTCCCACCCAAGACTGAAAAATGTTTGCAAAGGCGATACTTCTCGTTTACGCGATCCGAGTCGTATTTTCATGCCGCCAAGACGTTTCTGGCTCACTTCCACTTTGCTTCGAGGGGCCAACCGCTCGCCTTGATCGCTTCGGGTTCCAGAGAAGAAGAGTTGGTCTGCCTATCCAGATCTGAAGTGGATTATCTTCAAAGAATGGTCACCGAGGCCGGCCAGCGTGGTAAGTTGCGGCCAAATAGAGCATAACGGCATGTAATGTTTCTTGACACTAATTTCTCTGCGATAGAGACAAGGTTGCGCCAGATCAGGTTGGCTTCCAGATACGAAACGAATCTTTTCTGGTGCCATCAGATGTTTTTGGAAGGATGGGAGCCCGCCGAGAAACATATCGTTGACGACGACGCTGACAATGCAGAAGACACTCGGGATCTAGGGTACGAGTGACGAGGGATGAGGTGTATTGAAGCAGTGTAGAGAAAAGGAATGCGCTACAACTTTCATGTCCTATGTGTGTCATGGCGAAATATCCAACCCATGCAAACTTGCCCAGTCAAGAGCAAGAATTTTCCCTTGCAAATATCCGAGCGTAGTTGAGAGGGACTTCAAAGGTCCACTTTGCTCTCCAACGACGAGGAGATGGGCCATACGTGTCGAACCACGAGGCCGCCAGCTCCGACGGCGTCTCCCACGCACGCTTCTCATCTCGCGGCCACAGACGCATCAAATGCCGAGTGACGTCTCTCTGGGATTCGCCGGGGGCATCGTTGCCGTGTTGATCCTCATACTTGTCTCTGGCGTGGAGGACGGCGAAGTTGTTGACAAACAGCACGTCTCCCGGCTCCAACGTGAGCCTCAGCTGGTTCCGCTCGGCCGTGAAATGCACCATGTCGAGTGCTTCGGCCTGCTCTTCACTCATGGGCGGGACGCCTGGCGTTCGTGGAGAGACAGGCGATCCTGTGAGGACTCGGCGGATTACGTACAGCCCTGGACCGTGTTCGGGGAAGTTAAAGAGAAGCGGTCGCCTGTACCAGTAGGAGCGGCCGCCACGACCTCTCGGCCTAGACGAAACCATCCACTCGTTAGCCTCGCCTTACGCAAGACATGGGTAAGGAGTTGTGGGGGAAGAAGACATGGTAGCTCACTTGTCCATGACCCAGTCGTCAGCTGCCAAAGTGAGAATCACATCTGACCTGGACTTGACTATCTCGTTGTAGATTTGGCCCGTGGAGGCGAAGCATGAGGCGCCGCCGTCGTGGGCCTTTCCAAGTGCATACATGGCGACAACATCGCTACTGTCGCTATGGAAGGGCTGGTAACTTATCGTCAACTCTTCCGGTCAAGCATGCCACCAGAATGGAAGCTCGGGAGAGGGAGGGGAGAAGGAGGGAGACAAACCTGGGCCATGTTCGCAAATGGTGCCTGGCGAGACTCGGAGGCTGGAACCTGCCGGCCAATGTCCTTGACGTGAACTTGAAAACCACCTGTCAGCCCCTGGATAACACATGTAAAAGGTAGTTTGTATAGGAGACGTGGGCGTACTTAGATAGCTTCCGTCCGAGTCCTGGATACCAAAGTGGCTGCCGACATGTCTGCAGATTCCAACGTACAAAAGTACATTCTCAACCCGAGTAAACTTGTCAGGGTCCAGTCCACGAAGACACACGAGCCCTCTCCCGGAATGAACAGCTTGGGAGACATGATCGAGTTTCTTTCCCAGGTTTGGAAGCCGGAAGGTATCTGTCGTAACGTCGTTCGGGTCGGTTGCGGGAAAGTCGGCTGGATGGCGTCTATTGTCAGCCAAAGGGCAACGAGAACCGCATGGGAAGACCGCAGTAGACTCTTACAGATAAACTCTTCCAACGCCTGCACGATTTCTCCAACATCTGCTTCGTCCAAGTGGACAAAGTAATCGTCCTCACATAGTTCATCTCTAGCCCACACTCGGCAGCCGCCGACGGCCTTGGGAAAGCCATCGGGCAGGCTGGCATCGAGGGGTTTGTTGTTTCTTTCAGCCGCAAGCCTTTTTACTCTCTCACGGTATGTCTCGTAGGAGGGGATCCACTCGATGTCTGGGCCGGGCTCCGTAGGCGCGGTCGTATCGGTGACGGTGTAGCCTGGTCGTAATTCCTCGTTTCTGGGTGCGTTTTCTTCTTGCAGGTAGCGCTAGCGGAGGCCTCGACGAGCGGCAGTGGCTTGGCTGGATGTCTACATCGTTTCTTTGAGTCAGCGAGACCTAGCTTAGACCTGATCTTGGTGAATGCCCATCTGATTAAGGGCAAGTGTCGGTGTTGAGGTATTAAACCGTCTCGTGATGAGCGACCTCTATAGAAACTTCAACGCGGGGATGCCAAGCATAATGCGGCTCTGGAGGTAACTGTCAGATGGTAGATTTCCAATGATTCCATTTATTTTATCCTCGTGATCAGCGCCTTGTTATGCTGTGCGACTTGGATGCCTCGATATAATCCAATCATATCGGGTTATATCTATACCGGCTAATCTATTACTTACTGAGTAATTTTCACCCCTCTTTTTAATAAAGATTATCACTTAAGAGAATAAAATAATAGTTCTATAAGCTAAGTGTACTTAAATTATTCAGCTCACAGCTTGCGCATGTGAATCTGGCATTCTAAGTGCTATGTCAGGGTTAGTTCCTGGCACCAATTCGTGGTGGGCGGTCTAATGTCGATGGTGTAGTGTGGTGTAAACATAAAGAAGAGAGGTCGGACAGGGATGAAGAGGGTCAAATTAAAAATTCCAATGGATGGAAGGCGGGCAAGAAAGCGTGTGTTCTGCATATATATCCTCTTTCTCCATGACACATAATTGTGGCTTGCTGAATTTATTAAGTGAAATTTAGTTATTTAGTCTGCAAACCACAATCCGCAACAAAGACCTCCTCGAGAGCTGCAACCTCGCGAAGGACACCGCTGCCACTGGCTTCATCGACCATGAAGCGATCCTGAATGGGGAGATACAACAGAGAAGGCGTGCAACAATCTACAGAGAGCACTAGAAACAGCCGAGCAAACCCGCGCATTCGTCTTCACACCTATCCAAAGACTTTTTACTCCCGCGACCCTCAATCATACCAACAATGCCGCCCTCGACACTTCCTTTTCGACGTGATCCACGGACGCTTTGTGCTAGCCACCGTCGGCGTTGCAATGCACGCTCCTCGACACGGCAACTCGGTGGTGCACACCATAGTCGGCGTGCATGTGCTTCCTGTCGAGCAAGGTGAATTGTTTCCCACAGTGCACGGGGTGAGAGACACCGGGGTTGGAGTGGCGATGCATGCGCCTCCACAGGGCACGCCACTCGTGCAGGTCATGGTCGGCGTGCAGGTGCTTCCGTTTGAGCACGGTGAATTGTTGCCGACAGTGCAAATCGTAGATGACGCCGGCGTTGGAGTGGCGATGCACTCGCCGCCCCATGGCAAGCCGGGCGTGGAGTGCATCGTCGGCGTACAGGTGCTGCCCGCAGGACAGGAGGAGTTGCTTCCTATAATACAAGGACTCACGGGTGGAGGGGTAGGCAGTGGATTGATGCAGAGACCGCCGCAGGGGGTACTGCAGACGCAGGTTTGCGTGGGAGTGCAGGTCCAGGAGATTGGACAAGGAGCATTATTGCCGACGGTGCAAGAGATTGTGTATTGCGGAAGAGGGGTTGGGGTCCAAGCCTGGGAGGGGATGGGGAAGAGAGGCATGAGGGCGAGGAGCATGCATCGATACATGGTAGAGAGAGGTGATGCTGCCAGTGTCATTATGTTGATATGGCGAGGAATAAATGACTAGGCCAGAATAAAGGTGAACAGTGAGTACATCAGTTCACGTTAGGGAAGCCGACGAGGTTAATGCGGACTTGGGCTTATATGTGTCATGCTACTACCATATCGATGTGGAGGGGAATAGCACATGGTCTGCAAATATTGAGGTGGTGTGAGTGAAAACCATGAACAAACCCTCGAGAACGGTGAACGATATATATAGATATATATACGGTATCGGAAAAGTCAGTTGACACATCATGAGACGCAAAAATGACTATCTTTAGAATTAGAACTGAGCTGTTCTCGTATTTACCAGATTGTGGCGGTCGTGGCTGGACTAGCGGGGTTGAGAATAAATAGAATCGATCAAGTACTTACTTATACATAGTGGCCCTTAGCTAAATAGGGAATCAGCGCCCAGTCAAAGTCCACTCCTCCGCCAGTCGGTGGCGTGGACGTCTAAGTTCGTCCTGCATGTGAAGTAGTTCTTGCGAGAATCCCAGAGGCGCAGGAAAGTAAAGCCAGGGAGGCCTGCGAGATATAGGTCGACATCTGTGCATTTGAGCTTGTGGAAAAGCTCTCAATCAGTGTCGGCGATCCAGAAGAAGGGCTCTTTTGTCTTCATCCTACCTATACAGGTAACGGTCGTACAGGTAACGGTCGTCGGGCGAGGCAGATCTTATGCCCTTGACGAGTATCTGAAGCCACGGGCCCTGCGTCTTTGCCCTTCCGTCGGCCTTCTGTTCGTCGCCATAGTAGAATCTACAAATAATTTAGTTTCTTTGCGAGGAATTCAAGGGAATAGATAGCCTACTTGAATCCACAGTCTCTATGCGCCGCAGCAGCAGCATGGATCAGGTGAGCGCCGGCGGACTTGCCCATGCATTGGTCGAGAAATGACGGGAGGATTGTAAGGTTCAGAATATTTCCTGTGTATATGAATGTCCTTGATGCAGAATCCGAGAGCTGCGAAAAGCCTAGGGTGGCATGTTGCGCGGCGATACACACATTGGTGACATTGATGGCTGTGTCTCGATCGAAAGCGGCCAATGGGAGGGCAAACGTGTCATTAGCGGGAGTGAGGGTTGAGGCGCTACTGATCTCTTTTGAAGGGGTGCAACTGCATCCTTTGGTATTAGAGCTCATCATTGTACACAACGGCACTTGGAATGCCCAGCACTTTTTTTAACTTTGGTGAAGGCATTGACAACATCATCGGGGTTGGCGAGATCACTTGTGATGTTCAGTTGTTTGTCTGTGCTGTCTGCCTCTTTCAGTGACTGGGCTACGAGGGCAAGGGCAAAAGTCTGAGACAGCCTAGCCGATCTTTGGTCTTGCTCCGAAGATGAGAATGACTGGACATATGCTGGCAGGGAGAAGTCAGGTGTAAGTGCCGCCCAGCAAGAAGCCTTCCACCTGCTATATATGTTGGCTAGTGGGTTCTTGCGTATCCAGGATATCACGTAATCTAAATGTTTTCATATGTCGAAATATGTGCAGGGATTCGGGGCCGCAAGAATTCTGCAGGCTAGGTTTGTAATCAAAATCTACTGGAGCGGACGCCTCGTAGACTCCGGCAGGATTTATTATCAAATTGAAGATCTACGGAGCGGACGCCTTCCTGAGACGCAGAATTGCCTAGCGCGCTAGGAAAGGCGATGAAGACGTGACTGCTTTGAAATATACCTGGCCCAGGCTCCTTGAGATCATATGAATTAATAATAGGTATATGAATTAACAATATCGATATCGATTAATGATAGCAATCGCATAGCATATATAGGTTGATAATTAGACTTGGTGACGATCAACTCTTCCGGTTCGTCCTGTAGGACTCTGAGCTTGCGTGAGTCTTTGCTCTGATAGCTTCTTGGTCTAATTTGATAGATATGGCGCACGATACACTCTCCCTTAAGGGGAAGATCGCTTTGGTTACGGGTTCTGGTAGAGAAACTGGAATCGGTGCTGCCATTGCCAGAGCATTGGCTAGGAACGGCGCATCTGTAGTGATTCATTATGTGTCAGAAGACTCCAAGGCACGGGCTGAGAAGGTAGCGATTGACATCTGTGCAGAGTTTGGCACCAAAACCACTGTTGTACAAGGAGGGGTGGAGAATTACGATAGTGCAGAGAGCATGGTCAAGCAAATTTTGGAGGCATTTGATGTTGACCATATCGATATTCTCGGTATGTGATAGTGGATATGATGGCCTTTCGGAGACGAGCAAAACTGATCGCCCTACATACTAGTTAACAATGCAGCAGCTGCACGCAACACGCCTCTTTTAGAGGTGAAGGCGGAACAGCTCGAATACGAATTTGCTGTCAACGTTTTCGGCGTGATTTACATGACACAGGCTGTTGTGGGCGTCGGCCAAATGCCGAAAGGCGGCCGCATCATCAACATCGGCTCTATCTCCTCGAAAATATTAGTCCCACCGCCTGTGTATGGTGCGACAAAAGCTGCGCTGGATGCCTTAACAACGTTGTGGGCTGGCGAGGTTAGTCTCCCTTGACTTTCTTCCCAAGGTGTGCGTTAGACAAACGATCTAATGGAATGGTGGACAGCTTGGCAAGACATCCGGAATTACCGTTAATACCATCGCACCTGGCCCAGTCCCAACAGATTTGTCGACACCACTCCTCGTGGCGTCTGACGGGTCTGCAACCACGCTCCAGATTTCTATGTCTGAGCAGACACGGGCAGCGAATCGCCTTGGGACAGTTGAGGATATAGCTGATGCTACACTCCTGCTGGTATCGGAAAAGAGCCGGTGGATTACTGCCCAGTTTATCTCGGTTAGCGGAGGAATCACGGGGACCATGTAAAGATGGTCATTTCAGATTCGGCTTCGTATAAGTCTTGATGTGGTTTTCCTACTGGGTTTTCCCATATCTTCATGCAAATGCAAAGACTGGTTTTGATATTTGATCTACTAGGTTCTATTAAACTGGTCTTGGTCTACAGACCTGAGCCGCTAAAGGCGATCAGGTCTGCCTTGTCCAGCTCAAGCATAACCATATTCTTCTTTCCCCAATCGAGGATCTGGCGGAGGTCTCGGCTTAGCAGTTCGGCGTTTCCTTAGACAGTCTCTCCTGTTCGTAATACGCGGATATAATCTGCATATCGGAAGCGCTGCACCCGATCTTCTATCCAGATGTCTACGAGGTAGAGCAGGAAGAGCATTGCAGACAGCGGTGATCTTTATGGTAGTCCACATCTGAAAATGCCAGGCTGCGTTGTTATATCGTCTAGCCGGATACTAGCTTTCTCATCTTCTATTAAGGAGCCGATGAACCTGACGGGGTTCCGTGGCCAGCCCTGCCGGGTCAGCCGTAGTATGAACCTTCATCTAAGGGTAGTGTCAAATGCATCTTTCACTTTTCAGGTCAGAATTGCAGCTGTGCCCTGATTCTCTAAGGCATGTTCGATCTCCTATGTCACACAAGCCAGTAAGTTAGTTGCCGACCTGCCCGGTAGAGCTCCGGCTTGCTGGTACTGACAACCTTCCGCAAAAGGGTTCTCATAGCTATCCGCGTTGCTGCCAATCTCTTAAGCTATTTACCGAGGCACGAGAGTATGGCAATCAGTGTCCAAGATCGAGCCTTTGTGCAGTCCTTCTTCCCAAGTTTTCTTATTATGACGACCTCACCTGTAGGCTGTGCGGAAGGCTTCTGGGAAATATCCGATCTTAAGGCAGGCTTGGAATAGCTGTTGCACGATGAAACCAAAAAACCTATTAAATTAGCTATTTCAACCGCAGTCTTGCTTCTCAGGGGGGATTATAGAGCTACATCTAGAGTGTGAATCATAACATTATTGTGGGAATTTGTTATTATAATGAAAAGCGTAGTAATAGAGAGAATAGGACAGAGAGCAGTCACATAGTAATTCCGGCGCGGGGTTCTCCTCTCGCTTACTCAGGTGGCATTCCTTAGCGTCTTGGCATAATAAGACTTTTGATAGAGCCCTCTGGAGAATTACACAAGATGAGGGGTATGGAGGGCCTCCTGCAGCAATACGTATTCGGTCGCCTGATGTGTTGTACAGGTACCTGCTAGTGATTGCCATTAATACTTTTATTGCTTGTGACTATCGACGTCTTGAAGTACCAGTGAAATGTCCAGACTTTGTGTAAGGCGTTGCTGCCTGACCACCGCGACTCACAGCCGTTGGCCATAAAAAGAACCAAATTCCCCTCCTGTCCCGCAAGGTCTCGACATCCATTTTCTACCGAGCAAACGTGATCTCAACATGGGCAATCTTTTCTCATCTCAGGCTCCTGAGCCGCCTCGGCAACCGGTGTACAATTACAGGGAGCCAGCGCGCGTGTACAGGCCACCAGCAAACGAGGCTAGAGTCCCCATCCGTGAATATCAGCACAGAGCGGCAATTCTAGATGACGAACCTACCATTCGAACACCTTGTGGCCCATGCAAAGTATTTGGCCGTCATACTTGCTCATGGACTGGCGCTTGCCAGTTCGCAATCAGAAGTCCTGCTCACCCATCGCCGTCCGCGCAGTCTCGGAAGCCATGTCACTTCTTTGCCAGAGGGAATTGCAAAAAAGGAGATGCATGCGGCTTCTCTCATGACGCGGCGAGTATAAAAGAGACGGAGAGAGCTTTCGATGATAATACGGTACACCAGTTGATTTCCCCTTGGCGTTTGCCATAAACTAACAGTTGCCATTTGTAGGATGATGAGCCGATCGAGGACTGGACCCGTGAGCTCGGAGGCGCCTGGGCTCAATTTGGTGATGGCGCAACCACCATCAAAGTCTCTCTACCGTCAGACTTTTCAGCCATCCGCATCACCAATCTTCCGACTGGCAGCTCGATTTCAGATGTTCGCGGCCTGCTCTCGAATGTGAGTTTGCCCATATCCGCAGACGCGGTTCGGCTCATGACTCCTCCCGACTTGAGCAACTGCACCGCAATTGTCAAGGTCGAAGATCCGAAGTTCGCCAAAGCCGCATGCGCCAAACTAGCTACTTGTATCACGCTCAAAAACGTCAAGGTAGCCTCCATTCCGGTCCCGATTCCTGCAGGTTCCAACTTCCACCAGGTCGATTGCAGACAGGTCCACTGCTCCTGGCATCGACCATCTCGAACCGCTTCCCTCAATTTCGGAAGTAAACCAATTGCGGATCAAGTGTTTCACAAGTTTTGCACTGGAAAATCCAAGGTCCTTGGGTCCAAAGTCACGGCAAGCCGACCGCTGGCGCAACATAACCAGCACGGGGTGAAAACTTGGATGGTCAAATTGTCAGCTTTGCCCGAGGCTGCCGAGAAAGATACCATCATACAAGCCATTCCTGAGTCGTGCAGGCCGCGTCAAGTTGAATTGGGAGAGCTGAGCTACGTTACCGACATGGAAGTAGATTCAACGCTTATCATGTCTATGTTGTATGAGTTTGGACCCTTGGAGCGTTGGCAGGTTTCCAACAGTTCTCAAGGGAAGCGGGTGAAAGCCTATGCCACCTTTTTCGAGGAGTCACACGCCCGAGATGCTGCGTCCTCCCTGGACAAGAAGCCCTTGCCTTTCTGCGCTGCTAGCAAGCTGTTCGCTGAGCTCATTACAACGGTCAAGTTCAAAGTATCGACTAGGGTTTACGAGGTGGTTAAGGGCCAAATCGAGCTACAGAAGGGCAGATGGGAGCGCCAGTACATACGGTTCTTCGCATTTCCACCCAACGGCTTTTCTCGCATCTTGAAGCTAGAAGGCAAGGACCGTCAGTTAGTGGCACAGGCCCAATCGGATCTCGAAAAGATTGTTGCGGGTCAAGTCCTTACAAGGGAGGGCAAGAAGCTCTGGTATGCCGACTTCAGGATCAGCGGGTTCGAATACAAGAGGCTGAAGAAGATCGAAACACGGTTGGGTGTGGTCATCCTCCGCGACATCCGCTCATCGCATTTTCGTGTCTTCGGCCCTGCAGAAAACTACGCCCAGGCAGTAGAGGCCTTGCACACACTCATCCAAGATGTGGCTTCAAAAACTCATTCGATTACTCTTGAAGACATAAATGAGTTTGAATGGGCTTTGGATGGCGGCTTCGACGTTCTCCGTGCGCAACTTGGGAAAAACAAGGCCGTCTTTGACGTTCCCTCTCGCTGTATCGTTGTTCGCGGTTCTAATGAAGACTTCGCCATGGCAAAACTCGTTCTAGCCCGCAGGCAAAGTAAGGTCATTAAGAAGACATACAACTCTTTGACGGATTGTTCGATCTGCATTTGCGAAGCAGAGGAGCCAATCCGCACATCTTGCAACCACGTCTACTGCGGCGCCTGCTTCGTCAACATGTGCCAAGCAGAAGAGTCAAGGCCAGGCGAGTTTCGAATCACTTGCGAAGGAGACTCTGGGAAATGTGGAAAGGCTTTGAATTTGTCGGAAATTCAAAACATACTTCTCACAGAGACACTTGAAGAGATTTTGCAGGCATCTTTCGCTTCGTATGTTCGTCAGCACCCGGGAGAGTTCAGGTACTGTTCGACGCCTGATTGCAGCCAAATCTATCGCGTCATGTCCGAAACCGCCGCGTCTCCCACAACTTTCACATGTGGAAAGTGTTTAGCATCCATATGTAGGAGCTGCCACGTTTCACACACAGGGAAAACTTGTGCCGAGCATAAAGGAGACACAACTGGTGGCCACGAGGCTCTCGCCAGAGTCATGAGGGAGTTGGGGATCAAGGATTGTCCTGAATGTGGTACATTGATCGAAAAGACAGCGGGATGTAACCATATGACCTGTAAAGGGTGTGGCATTCACATTTGTTGGATATGCTTGGCAACCTTCAGAGACCGTAGCTTGTGCTATACGCATATGCGCGAGTTGCATGGCGGATATGGAATTTAGGGTGAGATGGGGGTGGAGGGTGGAGGGAAGTTCATTGTAGTAACAGGCTCGTTTCTAATAGCAAGGGGGAAATATAATTTACGCGGGAATTTCTTTAGTTTATATATCCTTACTACTGCTAAGCAATTAATTTCAGATATTCAGATGCTCAACAATTCAAGACAGGAGTCCAATCCTGTTTATAAACCGCTGGTGGACAAACAGTTGAAATGTTTCCGAGCCACTGCAAAGTTCAGCACAACCCTCAGGGGCTCTTGAACCTCGGAATTCTCTTCTTCATCGCCTCCACAATGAACTCTTCGTTATATATGTAATTCACGCTAGGAGTGTCAATGAGAACCTCCGCCCACCGGTAGAAATTGGGCGCCTTTTCCGAAAGGGAGCCAACCAAACTCTTAGGAAAGACCCCATACTTTGACAGGGAAATCAGGCGAACGACGAACGAAGCTGTGAGGGCCTAGGACGTGCATTAATTCAAGCTCGCATTTGTTATCCGGTTGCATCTGCAAAACGTACCTCTGCCAGTGTAACCTTCTCGCTCCCGCCGAAATATGGGGCAGCATCTTTCAACAAAGGCTCGATCTCCTTTGTGATGACATCCACGAGACCGCTGGCCAATTCCTCGGCTTCTTCCTCTGATTTGTGGCCAAATACCTTGAAAAAGATGGAATTCACCTTCGTGCTGTATGTGTCGACGAAGAAGTTGATGCGTGCTCGGCGTAGAGCACCCTCCTTGCTGTCGGAAGCCGGTACGAGGTGAGACGGATGCGCATCAGCCAGAAATTGACTCACGACGACAGACTCGGTGATAATTTCGCCATCATATGAAATAGCGGGCACCAGTCCACGTGGGTTGATATTCAGGTACTCCTGTGTTCGAGGAACAGATAGGTCAATAATCTCCTCCTCGTACGGAATCCCCAGCTCTTTCAATACGGTGTGAGCACGGTGAGCAACTACAAAATAGGAGGTCAGGGTCAGCGAAACTGCACGGGGATGCCAAAGTGCAGAAGCGGAGCGTACAGGGACAGTTGTGATTGGTGTACAGCTTGATTTTCGGGGCTGCCATGGTGTTTTCTGAGTAACTTCTTTGGGTAGGCAATTTTGTATTGTAAAGCAGGGGATAGGAGGGCTTTGGCAGGCGTCGGTAGGCGGTTGACTTGAGTGTGGGCAGGAGGTGTCGACTCGATTGAATCATTTTATTGTAGACGAGCAATATTCCATCCCATCCTATAAATGGCTTGTACTCAAGTGCATGCATCCAGCCTCGCGAATTTCCGAGACAGGAGAGAGGAGGCTGACAAATGCAAGTCTGTAGCTTGGTAAGTGAAAGGGAAGTGTTCGGATTCGGCACATTTAGAACCCCGTGGTGGGGTCTATCTTGTGCTAGCTCGCGGAGATCGTGGTGCGAAGCGGGTCGGATGCGGCACATTATGAACACCGTAGTAGGGTCTACCTTGTCCGAGCTCGCGTAGATCATTGGAGTGAGGTGTACTTTTAAGTTGAAAGTTGCATAAGGGGCAGCAGTCTAGTCGGTTGACAACGGACGTAACTCGTTAACCCCGAGCCCATTCCGCAGCTTGGCTTGTCGTTTCTATGCAACTGGGGGTCCCTACAAGGGAAGGCTGTAGGGGCATCTCATTGACCTCCCATGATGATACTCATGTGTTGGCCGAGACGGCAAGCAAGTCTCGCAGTGTGAAAGTTTGTACTCGGGTAGTTTCGATCCCCAAGTGTGTGTAGATTGGGGCTAGACTGCATTGGGGAACTCACAAGCTCAGAGACTCTCCGAAGTCATGAGTATTAAATGCCAGGAGTCCGATACTAAAAGACCTTCTTCAGGATCCCATCTTACTTCTGCAATCATCAACCGCTCACGATTCGGGTTTCATTCAATACAATCGAAAAGTCCAACATGTCTCGCTACGCAGCAGCTCACACGAAGCCTCAGGGCCCAGGTGATGCCCGTCCGACAGCCCTACAGATTGTCAAAGACGAAGAACTCGAGGGAAAGCTCAAGGGAAAAGTGATCGTGATCACTGGGACGTCCTCCGGCATCGGTATAGAGACCGCCCGCGCCCTCGCTGCGACCGGGGCGACTCTCTACCTGACTGCTCGCGACCTCAAAAAGGCTCAAGACGCATTAGTCGGGATCCTCGAGGAAGGTCGGATTGAGCTAGTTCAGCTGGACAACGCATCTTTTGATAGCGTACGTGCTGCTGCATCGACTATCCTTAGCAAGTCAAACGACCAGGTTAACATCCTCGTCAACAATGCCGGGATCATGGCCATCCCAGACTTGCAGTTCACGAAGGACAGGCATGAGTTGCAATTCGGCACCAATCATCTTTCTCATTTCCTACTCTTCCAGCTTCTGAAGCCCGCCTTGCTCGCAAGTTCGACTCCTGGCTTTCATTCCAGAGTCGTCAACGTATCCTCCAATGCCCACTCTCAGGGTGGCATCAATGAGTCGGACAACTACAATTATGAGAAGGGAGGTTACCACCCCTGGGGCGCATATGCGCAGTCGAAGACCGCCAACATCTACATGGCGAATGAGATCGATCGTCGCTACGGATCGAAGGGACTTCATGCGACTTCTGTCCATCCGGGAATCATCGGCACTGGGCTCACGGTTCACGTGCCCCCCGAAGCGTTTGCTGAATTTGTAAAGAACCCAGACATCGCCAACTCCATCAAAAGTGTCGAGCAGGGTGCTGCTACGACTGTATGGGCTGCCATTGCCAAGGAATGGGAGAACAAGGGCGGGAAATACCTCGCTGACGTAGGGGTGCCTGGCGAGAAGAAGAATCCCGTTCCGTCGGACCCCGGGTATGCCGCACACGCCTATGACCCCGAAAAGGAGGAAAGACTTTGGAAGGACTCCTTGAAGCTTGTAGACATTCAGGATGAGGAATAAGCCAAGCTAGCTCGATCCGTAGCGGATAAAGAGGACTAAGAGGCACAATGTCAGTAGAACCCTTCGGATATTGGTATTTTATTATTGCCCGGAGTCATCGAAATGTAGCATTTGTGGTAAGAAAACTGAAGGTTCGAATGCTTTTCAAAATGATCCATTGTAACTGCATTTACATAGCAATATATTGTTACAATGTTCACGCACTATCATAGTGACGTTGCTACTAAAAACCTGCCCCGAGGATTCTTTTAGTTCGCGCCACAGTTGAAAAACAGTGGGAGTTGTCACCCAGTGTAGATGCTGTCCATGCTAGCAAGTTAGACGAATCAGCGGTTTGCTCGCCTGCGTTAGTCAGACCCACGCGCACGGAGCTTAGCGAGTACGCCGTATACAGGGATATCAGGCTGCAAGCCATCTTTAGCCTTCTTTCGAGCAAGTTCGGCTTCTAAGCAGCGGGCAAGTAGGTAGATGTAGATCAAAGCAGCTGTGAGTCTAGAATCCTAGTGACACCCTACCATTAAGACACTCCCCAGCTTTGAAGCGGTAGAAGTATACCTTGCACGAAAATACATCAAGAGCCGAAGACCGAGGTTTAAATATAGATCGAACCACCGCAGAGGACGGTCAATTTATTACGCCGGACACCGGTCCTTCGACGCCAATCCGACGAAAGCCAAGCGACGATCAAGACAAAACCAACATCCATGAATTACAGCGGAGGGTCGCATTTCTCGCAACTTATCGAATACCATGTTCGATAAAGACAAGCGATTTACAGTTCCCATATCAGCGAGGGCAGGAAGTATGAATAAAATAGATACGATACTGCGGCATTAAATCAGGCGTTTTTACAAACAATCAAGACTGCAATTTCTCCAACAGTCGCCCCATCGATGCCCGAGTGTCCCCTCTAATACCCGTGTGCCTTGATCTCCTTCTCCGTGAAATCCCACAAAGCATCCGACAGCTTCTCACTGGCCAAGATGGGTTTCCCCTTGAATTCCACCCCAACCGGATAATAAAAGCCGCCTTGCTTCACATCCTCGCTCTTGGCGGTCGCAGCCCAAAGCTGGTTCAAAACTCCATCTTTGACATGAGTGAAGAAGAGTCGGCTGACGACAAAGAGGATGGGGATCATGATCTTGAAGGACTGTTTCGGCCCCGACGTCAGATTCGTGTTGACAATGCCTGGGTGGATGGCGACAGATTTGATCTGGGGGTAGCGTTTTGCAAGCTGCTGGGTGAAGTAGACATTGGCAATCTTGGATTGACCATAGCGAGCCCAGGTGCTTATAGCTAACATTGGCGATTTGACATCCGATAGAATAAGGCCCTCCTTGGGCGCCTGATTATCCGCAGCATTGGAGCTCAAGTTGATGATTCGCACGTCACCGTCGGGACGAGCCGCGGTCCTCTCAAGAAGAGGCAGCAACAACTTTGTGAGCAGGGCGGGCCCCATGTGATTAGTACCAAACTGAATCTCGTATCCCTCTTTCGTGACTGCAGCCGGAGTGGCCATGATACCGGCGTTGTTCATGAGAACGTCGAGGCGCTCAGAAGACGCCAGAACTTGGTTGGCGGCGTTCCGCACCGAGTCGAACGACGAAAGGTCGAGCTGGAGGAACTGGACTTTTGCATTTGGAACGATCTTCTTGATATCTTCAATAGCTTCTCGGGCTCTTGGCTCGCTTCGAGCACCCATGAAGATGTTGGCTGGGTCATGCTTGGCCAGCTGAAGGATGGACTCCTTCCCGAGTCCACTGTTGCCCCCTGTTATAAGGATGACCTTGCCAGACAGCACTGGAATGTCCCGATCCGGATCGAATTGAATGCCACTCATCTTTGTCTTGTTGTTGGATTGCTGCATGCGCGGGATATTGTGAGAAAATGGAGTGATGTTCAAATTGTAATGAATTATGTTGAAGCATGTGAAAATGGAGAACGTGGGTGGTGCTGGGCCCTTTAAGTGAGTTTGAGGTGGGCTCAAAGACCGGCCTTGCTCAGATCTTTTTGAATGTCATTCTACAAGCCTTTCTCATTCGGTGTTGGCGTGGTGGCTTGTTGCTAGGGCGGTGATTTCAAAGCAAGTACTCGGTAAGCCCCCCCTCACTCCTTTAGGAGCCTAGAACCACGCCCTCGCTGGTAAAGGAACTAACTATACGCACCCCTGAAATGATCCCGGACTTCTTATCTATCCACATAAACACTATACCTTGGATCGTCGTCTTCTCAGGAGGAAATAGCAACGCCAAGAAATTCGTTATCGCAAAGCCCATAGAACATTCTCCAAACGACAGGGAGTTCACGAGATACACACATACGTACATTGTGAATAAGGAACTAGAGGGAGACCACATAGTGCGATAACTAGCCTTCTTAGACTTATCATCTGATAGGCATTAGGTACTATACACCGGGAACACTTATACCGCAGGAGTTCTCTGCATTTCCCACTCTCGCTCTCCTCTTCTACGTCGGTCCTTCTCCATACTTGCACAGCTGGCACCCATGAACAACGCTTCTCTCAACTCTCGAACGACTCCTCCTGACGGCCTACTTCTTTTGGGCTAGTTTCAAGATTGGAATCCCAGAGGCAATCACCTCTGTTCGCGCCCGTGACTGCCTGTACTACACATGGCCTGCTACGATCGGCTATTCGCCCATAAGCAACACCGCTTTCCTTGACTTTTGGTAAAGGTCTTCTTAAGTCGGGCTGTATTATTCTGGTTTAAAGATAACTCATCTGGCAATAGTATCATAAAAACCGGGGCCGAGATTCTCAAAAGTTTAAGAACTAGTTTAATATCTGATATCTCTTGTGTTTCTTTCTTTTCCCCCAGCTCCTTAGGAATATTTAATTTACCAGCTCTAAGTCTAACCTTTGCTTTTTCAAGTTATAAGTATCTTCTGTGATCTTTATACAAGCACTGGTATTAATAGGGTTAACAATTACAATTTCAAGAAGAGTGGCTATAACCTCCAACTTCTACACAACACACAAAGACAACCAACTTCTCCATACTAAATAATACCAATCATCACTACAGAGTCAAGGGCCTTATGCAACTGCAAATCACCCGGGAATCATTGAGACTGCGCTGCAGGATAATATTGATGCTGCGCAATACGAGGCGTTTGTCAAGACGATTGAGAATACGCTGAAGAATGGTAAGCAAGGCGCAGCCACGACAGTCTGGGCCGCCATTGGGCAAGAGTGCAAGAACAGGGGCAGGAAACATCTGGCTGATTGCGCCGAGTTGCAGCTCGCGGTTAAAAATGAGGGATCTACAGGTACGGGATATTTGGCACATAGTCATGACCTGGAGAAGGAGGCAAGATTATGGAAAGACTCTCTCAGGATGGTTAGTATTAAGGAGTGATTCCTCCTCTCAAAATAAGGTTAATAGCTCTGAAATAGAACATGGTCAGAGTTAAATTGATAGCTTTAGCTATTCCCAGCACTGGTTTATTTACTACCTAGATATATATACATCGAAACTGGCCGCGGACTGAACTGTACAATTCAGACCCCTGACAAACTATTCATCTCAAACCCAAACTCAGATTTTGCTCCGAGTGGTGGCTCCAATTGCCTGACCAGAGCTAGGAATCAAGAAATCACTTGCCTGGACTCGTCCGTCAGAACCACGTGCTCCCTTCAGCTTGCTGGCATCAGTGCTCTTGAAAGACGAGTCGCTCCAGGTACCAGAGTTCCACGAGTTGCCCGAAGCCTTCACAGAGCTGACGAGGGAGACTTGGCTACCGGTGTTGGAGACGGCGATATTGCCCTTCATGGACGACGAAGAGCTGCGCATGTTGAAACCCACGTCGCCGTTCTTCCAAGCTGTGTTGCGAGTGAAGGTGAGAGATCCAGGGTTGCCGTTATCGATGAAACCCTTCTTCAGGTTGCTGAAGGCGATGCAGTTGCTCACAATATGGTTGGCGGGGGGGTTGTTGGTGATGCCCAGCTTGAAACCGTTGCCGTCGCCCTGGAAGGGAGAAAATCCCCATCGGTTGACTCCATTACCCCAAGCGTAAACCTCCTCGAGAGTGATGGGCGATTCGAACATGAAAAGGTCCAGTCCGTCGTCGACGTTCTCGTACAGTCTCGCGTTTCTCAGGACATTGCCCGTTCCCTTGCCCGATTTGCAAGCGAAGCCGTCGGCACTCTCTCCGTTCTTGCGGGGATCGCGGTTGCGATACGAGTCAAGGTTTTCCACGGTGTTGTTGGACGAGGCACCTTCGAGCTGGAAACCAGTCTCATAGTTATCGTGGGTCGAGAGACCTTTGTAGTAATTGTGAGATGCATCACGGGCATAGATGCCGTAAGGTCCATTGATCATCCTTGTACTTTGGTTAGCCATCGAAAGAAGTGACACAAAGAAGTCCTGTGCTTACTCCAGATCATAAAAGGCCCAGTAGTTGGCATTCTGGATGTGGAAGATGCCTCGCTCTCCGTTGGGAAGAGCTTCATCCAAGGCCTTGGGGGTGCTAAAGACAGTCAACCAATTGTTTGAAGTTGGTTCAACTCAATATTTCCTTACCCGGGGAGGTTCTCTCCGTTGATGATGACCTTTTCCTTATTGTAGGGCTTCACCGTAATGGGCGCCGTCCTGGTACCGCTCTTCGAGAACTGGATATTTTTCGACGGCGCATACGTGCCGGCGCGCAAGTAGATGGTGTCGCCAGCGGCTGCAGCATTGACTGCCGACTGGATGGATCCGAAAGGCGCAGTGAGGGTTCCGGAGCCGCTGCCAGAGGGCGATACAAAGATTTCACGGCTGGCTGCGCTGCCAGCAGCGGCGAGTAGGAGTGCAACGGTGGATTTGATGGAAGGCATTTTTGAGTACATCCGGAGCTGAGCGGGTGTTGCAGTGGCTTCCTAATAAAAACTCGGGAAATTCCGAGGAGACTTGGCCTTTCTTATATAGTGGTTTGCTTGGCAGGGCCGGAATAATGCCACCATAAGATGGGACTCGCCCTCCGTCCCGCAATACGAGAAGCTCCACATTTCCACGGTTCATGTCCTGCCGTCGTATTTTGGATTTTCCTGCCAATAACAGGCCCGAGGCTTTCAAGCCAGCTTGTCCGAGCAATCCAAAGCATGGGGGGGAAAGGAGCGGTATTCAGTGAGACACTTATTGACAGATCCAGGCTTGAGCGTTCTATAAATGCACTACAGATTCAGCAGTTCAAAGTGTAAAGACGATGACTCTGCTCGTTCAACAACACTGCTACGCAGTACATTATCACAGCCGTGACAGCCCCAATTGACTACCGACCCTTTGAACAACCACAAGTGTTACCATGAAACTGGCATGTTTGGGGAAGCGGGAGAATAATTTCCCTCCCAATCGGGAGTGTGTTTCTATGCCTGGACACCGTTAGTGGTGGATTTTCCTAGCTTACGCCTTAATTTCGTGCGACGGAGGTCCCGGAAAGGAACTCGGACGCCGTACTCCGCCCGTCGCAGTTCTCTTAGCACGAGCAAGGTCTCTCTATGTGAGCAATTATTCCGCCCCCTTTCGCAAATATGCCTACCTGGGCTTCTCCGAGGGCTGCTGTACGAGCTTGTCTAGTAGGGCCTTCATTTAAGGGGTGAGCTAGCCCGCATCATCATCAGGGGTCGCAAGGCCCCGCAGGATTAACCTTAAATTTTACATTTCCGCGCCATTTAGAAACCTGTTGCGCGATGCCCGTTGCGATCATATGTCACCCTTGTAGTTTGAGCTCATCATCGCAGGCGATGATAACGAGAACGACAACGAGAACGAGGCAAGACTTCTGGAAGGTGGGTGCCCTTGTGGTACATCCACTCGTGTTCCCCGGCAGCGCCATTTCCTAACGTATCAAAATTGACCGATTGACGGCAGTCTATCCAGTACGTCAACAACCGAACCACGGTGGGATTTAAGGGTGGCCGTGGGCGATGAAACAGCTAGGTAGATCGGTTGCGGTGCCGAAATATTGCCTTGGCTAGAAGCGTCCAGGGGCAACATCCTTGTATTATCAACCACACTAGGCGGAGACCAGCGAACTTGTGTGAACAGTCAGGGACATGACATGGATTGAAGAGCAACTGACTAAGTGGATAGATAACACCGGCTTTGACACTCTGGTTCCATTTTTTCCACCCATATCCTCCGGATATAGGGTGCAGCACCGAATGGCAGGTTTATTGGCCAGGTTCAGATTGACCAGTCGAGCACCTTGACATTATTTCAAAAGACAATCCTTTCCGGTTTCTGACTGGTTGTACATGCACACTGTGGGCATGTAATCAATTGATATCTATGGGACAGTTTAACCCACGTTCTGCACGAAAATGCAACAAATGTGCTGTCCATGTATGGTGTACCCCTGAGTGGGCCGGCCCACACCAACATGGAGACTCTGTTATCTGTTGGGTCTACGGAGTAATTTGTCTGGTATTGAGCTGGACGTGGCACGGCATTGAAGTCCGTTGCTATCTAAAGGGCGAATGTTTGCTATTCAAAAGGGGCTTTCCTCACAAATCCAGAGGGAATCCAACGCATCAATCCCCAGCCATGGTGCAAGCATCTCAATCTATCTCAATCTCACTTCAACTTGCACTACCGAACTCGATCATTTAATTCCGCCAACCAGACTCGAAATATCTTCTCCTAACACATCAGTTACCGGTGATACAGATACACAAGGCACCTTGCTCGGTAGACAAGTCCAACAACTGGATGCACGTTCGAGGCTGACCGCCAGTTCGTCGTCCCTATACCCACTTTCGCTATGAAAACGTCACTTCTTTCTTTTCTGTAAATCCCTTGTATCTCTCGGGGCAACTCTCCTCGTTTTGCGCTGCTAGCACCAGAAAATCCAGAGCCGCATCTTTCGTATACAGCCGACTACCCCGATCCACAACGATAACAGTACAAATTCGGACGGACTAATAATAGTCCAGGACATCCCGGTCCTGTAAGATCTCATTTGTAGTTATTGAGAGCACGCCGTTTCCATACTAAGAATGCTGGTTTCTTCCCTTTCTGAATGATGGAATGTTTGGTTGTGCCAGGAACGGGATATACTACTAGAACACACAGAGATAAAGAAATGTTCGGCACGCCGTTTCAGTTTCTCCTGAAAGTGGTGCTACGGTTGTGTGAGATAACAATCCAGTATGGCTGTATTACCATATTAGTCCAGCCATTACCCCATATCTCTCCCAATATCAATCAACCCTTCTATTATTATTCATCTCCTTTTATCAACAGCTGGGCTAACAAGCTCTCAGAGTCAACAGATTAAGAAGAAAAAATCGGCTGTAGAATCTTCATAAGGGGGGTTTATAGAGTTGGTAAGTTTAACCATCAAAATTTAATTGATTAATATTCACCATGCCGACTGGAAGAATCGCGAATTTGGCCAACCCTTTCATCTTCAGGGATCGTGGCTGAAGGTATTGAATGAGATTTACGTAAACCACCAACCTACAGGAGGTTCGAATTGAACTTGAGCCCCTCGGCTGCAAAAGAGAGCAAGTGGATGCCATCGCTGATCAGGTGCGTCGGTGGTGATGTTTTGGGGAGAGAAAGGGATTTTGTCATTAAAGTGAAGATACAGAATTTGGAGGGAGTGACTCTGCCTATTTGCGACGTTAATGTATTACAAGTTTGCTCGTTTGCCTCAGCTTAACGCTGCACAACCACCATTCATTCAGTTCTGAACATTTGAAACTGGGCTTTAAAATTGCGAGGATAATAGAAAGGGTAGTATGAAATGATCATGGAAGAAGTAAAGTGGACACTGGCCCGAAATGCTACCCTAGAGGCCATGAAAGATATCTAAGCCCAAAGCTGAGCAGTTCTGTTGAACTGCTCATCCTGGAGCAATCTCTCCATCGCCCCAAGTTCTAATGCCACAGTAACCTCCAAACCACCGTCTTTCAGCCGAGGGAAAACCACAATAACACCATCAGCACCCTCACCAGGCGTCCTGAAGGACTCAACGCACCCCAAGACGCCCCAGTCATTTTGGTATACACGAAGATCGGCCCACGATGTTGAGACGATATCAGGGCCTAGAAACGCATTGTATGATAACTTGAAGTCGGTAGGGTCTGGTCGGGAATTGAGAATCCCAATGGTCAGTGGCACGCGGCTGGGACTTCTGAAGGCGGCAAGTGACTTTCGGACTGCAGCTGCTGCGTGGGAGAGACCATCATCCGCCGTGAGGGTCGATGTTGGGAACCGGCTTGTCACTGAGGCCATTGAGGCGTTGCCCAAATAGGTGGGTGGAAGGGGCGGGCTTGTGTGGCCGCGAATATTGACGGCAAAGGCCAAAACAGAGGTTTCGTCGCCACTGTTACCGTCGGTACCAGAGGTAGAAGCATCAGGATTCCTTCGAGCCAATGTCATGTGCCGCCAAATAAAGGCACAGAGAGCATCGTGGGTAGAAAATGCTGCCGCCGCAGCCTTGAGCCCAGCAAGTGCTTCTGGAGAGAAACGGAAGATACGCGTAACAAGTGGTGGCATTTGAAACGTCGCAGGCATTTGCGGCATAGACGAGCCGGCGCTGGGCACGAGAATATACTCAGGGAAGTCGCCCAATTGGGCTCCTGACATCCCCTTCATCAAAGGGCTGCGGTCGTTGGACTGAGCGTCATACGTGGTGAAGGAACCGGATCCAGACGCTGCTGCTGTGTTGGCCGACCAGATGCCAACAATGTTGTCGAGCGCAGAGGCATCACAGGCTGAGTGGTGAACCCCGACTGCCAGCAACAGCCCATTTTGTATGAAGTTCGCCTGCGCTGCCATGACGGGCTGAGGTCCTTCGGCAAAGACTCCGATAGGGCCGAGCTGCGCAGTCGAGAGTTTGGAAAGTGGGAAATTGTCCTTCCTCAACTCTTCATACGATGGGAGGGTTCCGGTGAGATCGCAATATCTGTGAGGGGACTGTGTTAGCGGAACTCGGCGATTCGCAACGATGCGTCACTCACGGGAATCTGACGCCGTCTGACGAGTCCACAATTTGGATTCGGTTGTCCTTAGGGTCTTGTCCTTCCTCGGGTGCCTGTGGCCAGAGATGGAACGGTCAGCAACAAGGTCGAGAGAGGGGGGGGGGGAAGCATGGAATCTGGTTGGGGTGAGGCTGCACTAACAATGTTTCCTCCAATCCACGGAACAGACTTGATTGTGTGTGCAAGTCCAAGCTTCAAGTTCTCGTAGCTAGAGTATTTGTGAGCGGATTATCGTCATAGACGCGGACTTTTGGACAGCAGTGTCACATACACTTGGGCTGTGTCGGTGCCAGGTTGTAAGGGGAAGCACAGGATCCAACGAGCTCCGTACAGCCTCGGCATGCTCATGTCCAAGGCCGTTAGCTTTTGCGCACACGGAGACTTTGGTAGCCCATGCTGTCCAAGTGTAGTGAAGTTGGCACTCTGTTTGGAGTCCAAGCCCACCGGACTCTTGGTGCTGTCGTTCTGGGACATGATTCTGTGAAAGGTACGAGAAAACGGTTGAATAATGTGGAAGTGAACAAGGAGAACCAAAACTGGGGGAATGAAAGCTGTTTAAATATCTGATAAATTCTACTCGGCAATGGAATCGGGCACCGAACAACGGTGCCCCTGAAGCCACATTAATCATGTTGGTGACGGTAACAACGCGCTGCTCAAGTGCAAAATCGCATCTAAACCAAAAGCTGTGTAAAAAGTGGGTTATCTAGCCATCATGCGTTGATGGTCTCCGTCCCATTGAATCTTGACTGGCTGGCTCAAAGCATGCCAAATCGGGTTAGGGTATAATTAACCCTATCTGGACGAGAATGCCTCGGGCTAAGACTCTTGGTATCATTGCTAACCTATTGCCAACCTCTGCGGGTCATCTGAGATTCGGATACGCGCGGTCCGCTTCGAATGAGGCGTAATCGGGACTCGGGAGAGAGCCAACAGGGCTGTACCCTCAGCAGACGCCTTCCTGGGAATTGCCGTCCTCGTCGACAGCTTCTTTTGTGGCAAGGGGGATGCATATGATTGGCGGGAGCAGGCCCGCAATAGGGGCTCCGCTCTCACGTCCACTCTGACCGCGATTTCCCATGCAGAAACAAGGCTCTTTCATCAATCTCTCAATCATATGCGTTTATTGGACTTTTCCCGCTGCCTGTGATACCGTGTTATCCCCGAGCCCATCCATCTAGCCGAGGCCAGACCAGACCAGGCTCTTGTTTCCAGCGCGTCTCGAATAGTACTCATCATGGTGTATCGGGGCAAACCGAGTCGGGGATGCGAAAACTGCAGGTAGGCTTTTCATTGGTGGAATCAACCCTTGTAAGCATTAATTCACATTAAAATTATCCAGGAGAGTACATAAAAAGGTAAACAAGAAAATACGCCTTCAGCCAATCTTTCTAACGAATTGAAAGTGCGACGAGAAGCAGCCCCAATGTTCACGATGCTTGAAGATGCAGAGACCATGTGCTGGCTACCGAGACCTATCAGGTCTGATGTTCTGCGACGAGACGTCCAAAACGCAGCAGAAGATTCGACAGCGAGACGCGTCCAGCCAAGGCTCATATCGTACATCAGCAGCCAATATCGCATTAACAGATGCTTTGACCCCTGGACGTTCATTCACGGGGAGTATTTATAGGATTCCGGTTTATTCCATGCGCCCATCAATGGAAGATTTTGCAATATGCAACTTTTATCATGCAACACTGGAAAGTCTATCCGACAAAGATCCCGTTCGCTACCTCCATACACTCCTCCCAAATCTCTACTCACAGAGCCGCCCTGGTTCTGCCTTATGCTTGGCCGCAGAGGCAATTTCCTATGCTGCCTCTTCGAGGCTGGTTCAGGAAGCGACACCGCTATCCAGAAAACGATACGTCCAGGCCATCAAAGCACTTAACAACGCTCTTCAAGACCCAAAAGAAGTGAATAGCGATCAGGCTTTGTATGCGATCCTTCTTCTGTGTGGTTATGAGGTTAGTCACCACGTCTGCCCGACTTGAAATACCGAAGAGCTTGCTAAGAATGATGGCCTTTGGAGACCATGGTATGGAGTTCCAGTGAACCACCAGAATGGCGAGCTCATGTCGATGGAGCTGCCGCAGTTGTGAAGCTCCGCACCGAAAACAAATTGCACACATCCGTCTCACACAGCATGTTTTTCTTTATTAAGAAAAGCGTCGTAAGATGATTCACTAGTGTTCATTTGTACACCACGATTCTAACCATGTTTTGGATAGGTCATAAGTCATTTGCAAATCCCCCGACCAGTTGACAAAATCTTTACTGAGCCGGACGCTACGACTTTTTTGCATGACAGTCTTGAGGACCAACTTATTTCAATTTCGGCTGCAATGCCGAAACTGCAACACATAGGTATCGGCCTGTTTACCCAACTCCGATACACTAGCAAGAGCGATATTGAGATATTCATGTCCTCTGCTAGAACCTTGGACTGCCAGCTTTCAGACTGGGCGACCAAGGCCATGGATTCGTGGCCCTATTCGACCGCGACGAACGTCAGCCGCATCGCACGTCCAGAATTCTCTCCATACGAGATTCATAGATACCCGGATTTCTACATCGCTCGAGTCTGGAATTTCTATCGTGTGTCGCGTCTCATTATTCTGTCGCTACTCATCCGTGCGGCCTCTTGGTGGCTGCGTGTCTCTCCGGAGCCTCTCCCGGACTACTTCGATGTGTTGAAAGGGGAGGCACGTAGTCGGAGCTTGGTAGATGAAATATGTGCAAGCGTTCCTTTCCTATTGGGAAATGACCTGTCCAGAATGAAGCTTCCTGGCACAAGAACTTGGAGGCAACAGGAACAGGAGCATCCCGGGTCAACCAGATCTACCCCAGCTAAGAAGGCTGGTGTGAAAGGCATCGGAAGCTTTTCTCTCATTTGGCCGCTTCATGTTGCGTGCAGCGCCTCGTCCGTGCCAGAGATTCAAAGGGAATGGATGCGCACACAACTTCGACTAATTGCCGAACGTGGTGAATCAGGGGCACACTTTGTGTCCGCCACAGAAAGCCAGACACTGCTGGGAGGGGCGGAAAACTTTCAATTTGATTGTGTGTGACGATTCTAGGGCATCTATTACCGTAACTCATATGGCGTGTGTAAATACATTTTCAACTGACATGAAGCCTGCGCCATTGTCATGACCTAGTCTCCTGGTCGTTAACGGTATGTTGCCAGCTCGCTCAATTAAACCCCAAAACACCCTTTTATAGTCTCGACATCGTCCAGCTCAAGGGCAGCTCATAATTTCGAATCCTCGCTTACATGTTCTCGTACAGAATTGCAAGTCAAGGCCTTATTTGACCTCAGCGTATGTCTCCAGCGCGTCGTGCAGCCGCCCAAAAACACAGCCGTGCCAGCATCTCGCCTCCTCCCACTCCGGCTTAGGCAAAGTCACCTTTGCCATCCGCAGAAGGAGAATGTCGGCACAAAGGTGAAGTCGAGGGTTTGGGCGGGAAACAGGTCGCCGGCACCGGAGTCGAGATGCGTGCGCTGCAAGTAGATGGCAATTTCGAAGGAGTCAGCGACCGTGGATCCCGTGGCAGTATCCTACATCACCGGGAGGGTGTAGCAATCAGTGCCATCGGCAAACTTGCGAGAGCAGGCAGGCCAACGCTGCGGCACACGTTGGAGATGTCGGCCATGCCCACCCACGACATAGAGTACGAGACGCCGTTGAAGTTGGGTCCACGGATTTGGCGAGCACCACCACTACGCCTAACCCGCCTCCTCCACCATTTGGAGAATATCCGACCTGATCGCCTGTCAAGGTCTTAATATAGGCGTCATACTTTGTGACCTTGATTCGAGGCCACACTGTCATGTCACACGTGGGTCGCGCGGTATTATTGCTCTTATCTAAGAGAGAGTGTGTATGACCTGGAGGCTGTTCTGTATAGTAATAACCACATGTAGAACCGGCACTTTATTTTCGGCCTTTTTGGAATGAGGCTTCAGTATCAATACGTCTACCCGAATAATGCGTTGTCTGATACATATACAAAATGCTCAATTCAAACGCCGCCTTGAGTCATTTATAATTCAAAGTATTAATTGTCCGCATTGCTTCTGTTTAGAAGTAGGTAGTGATATCGTATACTATCCGAGTCCATCCTTCGTCATTTCACGGTCTGCAATCTCCTTAACAATTTTGTTTGGATCATCATTACACAGTCTCTAGCATCATAATGCTACTCGTCTCACCGACCGCCCGTTTTAAAATAAGCACCAGCTCATCCAAGGCCGCGAGCAATTGTACCAAGGAATTCAAAATGACAATAAAATTCCTCATTACGTCGCTGTCGACATTCTCTTTGTTCGGGAAGCTGCACGGGAGGTCGCTCGAGCGGCTGATTCCCTCCGCAACCTGTTCTCGCGCATGGGCAACGGCCTTGGTGAACAATGGCGTGGGCAACACTGCTGGTAGAGGGTCGCCGCTCTTGAGCGCCTGTTGAACGATAGAGAGCACGCCCATTAGCTCGGTGACGAGATTCTCATTCATGGCGCCTGTAGCTGGGATAATTCTTGCTCTTTCGTCCTCGGAGAGTCGGGTCGTATATTGCAGCAGCAGTGTGATATTCTGGTTAAGAATCATACATTGGTTACAAACCAAAACCAGCGTTCTCGTGTCGAAATTAGAGGATGAAAACTCCAATACCGTTAACTGTATGGATCCTGAGATTGCGAGGAGCGTCTCGCCAACTGCTAAACCCTCTTCTTCAGCTACTTGGCGCAGATCAGGAGCAGGATCCTTCCAACTGGACGCAAAGAGAGCGTATCGATCTCGAACGCTGACGAGAGTATCGGCGAGCAGGTGTCGGCAATGGCGATTTGCAGAGGGCGGTTTTGGTATAAAATTTACAACAAGGGCACCTGCAATACCGACAAGTACAGTGACAACACGCCGCCAGAAGACCGCATAGCCCACGCCGGGAGTGCCGTATTGCGGGATCTGTGTATCGCTCCAACTGTAGCCAGCAACAAGGAACGCTGTCGCACCCATCATAATTCCCGCAGGCATCATAGCAGGAGAAGTAAATAGACGACACCACATCATTAGGATAATAGCAGGCGCGAAGATAGCGGCAAGGCCGTACGGACTCCCAGGACCGTTTCCAGCGCCTATATACCATGCTACCATCCCAATGACACCGCCGATGATGGTGCCAAAGACTCGTATAAGACTTCCAAAGAGTAGTTCGGCTGTATATGGAACCAAAGTCAACTGAGCCATGATGACAGCCCACAGGGCTCTATTGCGGTAGAAGAAGCCTGCGGTGGACTTAACGACGGCAGGGACTGAAAGGGCAAGAGTGACCACAACCATTCGAAGAGCAAAGAAGCTTTCTTCATTTCCAAACCAGTTCGTGATAGCTAGAACGATTCTGCCCCCCCGGCTTCTCTTGCGGCCGTTGGGGGCCCGCATACGAACCAATTCAGCTCGTGCTGATTTCGCATAGGGATCTGTGGTCTCAGATTTAGCCTGCAAATTGGGGCGTACTGAAGTGACCGTCGAGGTACGCCTAAGACCGTCGCCAAGGTCCGCAGCCGTCACTGCATCCTCCGGAGAGTCTTCATGGCCGATCCATCTGAGGAGTGCCGTCAATCGACTTGGAAACCAGACTCGAAGCTTGGTTCTCATCCCCTCTAGTTCCACAATTCTGGTGAGAACTTGGTCTATAGCGTCTGCCAGCCGGAACAACCGCTCCTGGAGAAGAATCCCCAGCATGAGCCCGGCAAACGATGAGGCAATGCCACCTCTTGAAAGTCCATCGTCGTCACAACTTTTTCGAGAAATCTCAGCAAGGGATCGCGAAGTCGAGGCCATGAAGATGTCGCGCTGCTCGCGGAGTTTGGAGAGCACAGCAGCGTGCCTCTGCTGCATTTCCGACTGGCCAGGGTTCTTTCGAAGGGCATGAGCCTGAGCCAATGCCTCGCTGATAGCTTGGAGAGATTCTTTGCATGCATCAACCAGGTAATCGCCTGGATTCACCACTGACTGGATACTCTCCTTGATCAGAACGTTTCTGAGAGGATAGTCCGACCTAACGCGGAAATCAAACTCTCGATCAATCTGTTGTTGCCCAAGCTCGACGGTCCGCTGGTCACTATTGCTCCCGCCATTGCCAGCTAATGCACGGTTCAATGCATCGATGCTCTTTTCCTTTCGCACCTGGGTTTGTCTGTAGAGTTCCGTGAGGGCGACAAAATTAATAGTGAGCTGACGAAAAGGCTCAATTAATGTCGATAGGTCATCTGAGCCCCATCTTCCGACAGACAAATCAATCGGCAGGATTCTGAAAAGAGGACCTAGGAGCTTGTAGGCCGAAAGTACCCTAGTTCGCAGTCCGGTCAACTTGGCCTCGCTCAGGTCTAGGGTTGGATGCTTGAGGCCGAGAACAGAGGCATCTAAGAATTCGGGCATCAGAGCGAGAACGTCTCGCATGCCATCGAGTGCTTCGGATGTGGAGGACGTAGGGAAGACAAAAATATTGCAGACGAGGCCAATCCCAGCAGCGACGGAGCAGGGAATGACGATAACCTTGGCAAGTGTTCCAACGAAGGTTGGCAAAAGTGGTGCGGCATCGAGATACACGACAGTAACAATTGAAGCCACAACTTGCACGAGTATGAGTTTGGGGAATGCAACGCGAAGCCGGGCCTGGAATTGTTCATTTATTCAATGAATTCACTCAATACGGATAGGGTCATGAAACTTACCATGAAGTAGACGAATAGTCCCATCATGCAGAAATAGGTGATGGTCACGTTCGTATTCAACATGTAGCCATTGAGAATCTGGACCTCTGCATATTGCAGCGGATCTGTGGTGTTTGCCGCCTCTTGCTGAAGCGTGGCGAATCGAGCCTGCTTCTCAGCTTGCGGCCACGTCGCGACGGCGGCTTTCATTGTGATGACACCCCAGGCCCAACTAAGAGAGCAGCCAAGCAAAACGGAAATAACCACCATCAGCTGAACAAATACGATACCAGCTGGAGGAGCAATAAATAAGATGATGCTGGATGAAGTGAGTACAATCCATATCGAGAGAGCATTAGGAGCCTACCATCCAAGAAATGTTGCTCGACCTATCGCTCTCAGACATGGTTCAATGAGCATCAGAACAGCCATGATCCAGACAGCCAGAGAAGATTTGAATAGCCTCTTCATGTCTTTTGCGTTGAAATGGTCGAGCCATGGTGGGAGACTCTTGCTCGCTGACGAAGGCTTCGTTGCGTCGACAAAGTATGGATTATGAAGGGCGTCTAGAGTGTCTGTTTGTGGCAATTGCGCAATCTTTTCCTCGTTGGGTTTCGACCCAAGAGACTCTTCTTGGTTGGAGCTCGACATGATCAAGAAGATGAAGAGCTTTCAGCTGGGCAATTGATGTTGGTTTCTGCACGCGTGGGTAATTTCTCAGCTGAAGTGACGCAAGCCCGTGTTGCTTTCCAAGCTTGTCACGGCCATTTCGAGTTGCTGTATTTTCAGACACAGGGCGCCGTTGACGAATTCATGACGCGATATGGTAACTTAGACCGAACATGTGAATGTATGATGCGCGTTCTTTGTCCCCTGTTATTGGTGGGATACTAGAGCCAACAGCCCTCTTCCGAAATTGTTTTAGCCGGGAGGGGGGACGATACTGGCACGTAGGAATCATTGCTGACTGCTCTTCAGCCACTGTAACCCTCCACCGAGCTAATAAAGTCAAAGACAAGTACAAGGGAGACGGCAAACCAATCGTTGCGGCGGTGGAGATTTTTAGTTTCAAGTGGCTCCCAACCAACGCCGCGCCAGTGCTTGCAAGATTTCCCATGTTCAATGTGACATTTCAACTCCATTGTGAATGGTGGTTAGTGACCTCTCGCTGTCATCAACATTCGCGTGCCGATACGCACTGTTGAGGCACAATCTGCAAAAGTAATGGACACTCACACTGATGCTAGTACGAATGTGGTATATATGCCTAGTCCTTTCGACACGTACCATCACTGCCAGCAACTCGTCTATAGTTCGTTTTATGTACTTGAGGCCTCCCCTTGCGCCCGTATAGTATCACGAGCGCCCTTTCATCTCTGAGTCTCATACGCCGACCAATTACGCAACTGCCGACCTGCAACCCCGGCGTGTTCGCAGCAAGAAAGCCACAATCCTCGCTGGCGCCTTCGTTCTCACCAGAGCCAACAGTACTTTACCATTATCTCGGGTATTTCGCATGCAATCTGCGAAAATAGCCTCAGCTGACGTACGATGTCCAGAAAGGACTGGGAAGAATGCCCTCGATTAGGCCAAAACTCTGCGATAGAGCCATAGAAAACTGGGTAACCTGGCATGATTTTAATGTCTTTTTTTAGCTTAGTTAAGTTGCCAACACGGAACGAGATCGTTGGCTATGACGCACTTGACACGGCTGCGGTTGAGTCGATAAAAGTATGCGCGTGTTTGCTAAAGCCCACCGAACAACCTCCTTCGCTTGCCTCGTACAAGTTTCTTAGTTTTAATTAATTAAAACCTAACTCTCTTACGACTTCAAGCTCGAGAGTTACCCGGTTATCCTCCGCAAAGACTTCAGGTTCTTGACAATTGATCTTATGAACCTAGCTTTGACGAGGATCTGGAGCTCTCTGAATCTGCTCCCTGTCACGGCCCAGGTTGACCAGGCGGTCAAGCCTGGCAGTAACCCCACGGGTACCCACCTTTTCCGTCCAACCACGTGTGGAGCGTTGCACTAGGGATTGCGCCCACGATCCTGGATCGCCACGATCCAAGGTTCGCTGCAATCCAACACCTCACATAATTCACTAATTCTCACCTAGTATATAAACATTCGTTTAGCACGTTTATAGACGGACAGCCTTACCAGATATTAACACACTTGGTTACATCAAACTGCCTTTTGACATATTACCAGACCGTGACCTATATTGCCTAACGCCGATATCCTGATCACACTCCGATCAAGTACCAAACGCCCCTCTTACCTACCCTATACCGTTAGAATAGACACGGGTCGTCACACTTCCGATTTATCTATTTCGCCTGCACTATAGCGCCCACACTTCTGGAAAAAAATTTCTTCCACTCCTCAGTAATGATTCTAAGCGATTTCATAGGCTTGGCGTGGCAGTTAGCAGTCGGCAGTCGGCAGTCGGTAGAAGGTGATCTGTTTGTTTCTTCAAAAGGGTGTACTAGGAATAAGATAGGTTCGATGAACCGACGGCGTATCTTTAATTCTATATTCGTAGGCGAATGCGTAAAATCCTGCAATCTCCCAGTCAACGATAGCGGCTAGGTCGTACTGAGGTTCGCTGTCGTCATGTTTTAACCATCTCCTCACGAGGATATTTCGTGGCTCGAGATAGTTATGACAGAAGATAACCTTATCTTGCAGCTCATCAAGCTCCAACCAGGTCAATTCCAAACGGTCCAGATCCTCGGAGAGGGACTCGAGTACGATGTCACCTTCAGCTTCCAGAAGCCTGCACACCCCATCGTCGCTGCGAGGATAGAATAGAGCTGTGTTTCGTGGCATTGGCCAGCGCAGAGCACTGCACAGCCACGCCGTCGCTCAGCCACCCATCCACACATCGAGATTACCTCGGTATTCCATCTGAGGCGACACCCAGTCACCTACCATCAACTAGGGCCGGGTTTCAGAGCGACAAACAGGCGAACAGAGGGATTGAGCGGCCTACGCAGTCAAGAGCGAGATGGGATTGGGGTGACGCTCTCGTTGTCTCCCCATCCGGTTACAATCATTATTCCATAGCTTAATCTAAAAGTCTACTCATCGACTGATTGTAGTTACAAACATGACTGGTCTTGGTAGTGGGTTGGCATCGCAGGTTGGGTTGTTCGCGATAGTGAAGGGTGTTAGTGTGAATGGCGCTGTGTGGGCGAAATCCGTAACAGTACGTGTCAACAAAGTGAGATGTGACAATGGCAATAGGTCCAAAAGTACGGATAGCCGAAGTTTTTCCGCAAGGTCACGAGACTGGCCCGCCACCACAACATTGTGTCGCCTTGGCACAGTGTCTCATCTTATCCGACCTTGCGAGGTTGCCCTTCGTCCGCGCTCGCCCTTCATCAACGCTTCGCATTACATAAAGCAGTCTAGCCTCAAGTGGACCCCTACTCCATGAGTCTGTATTTCTGATAATTAAACACCATATCTTACGCGGCTTTTATCTCATTTACGCCTCAATTATATGCTGCTATGCTAGGTGACAACACAGCGTGCAACACCACAGCGTGCAACACCACAGCTTCCCATCAACCACAACCACAGCAAACCCCATCATCTGGGATGGGGCAGCCAACAGAGGGTTTTTTTCATCGCTGCTCCATAGGCAGGCTCTCTCAGAAGGTGCTTGGCACAGTTCCCACGCCCGTGCCCGCAGAGGACGACCCGGATACCCGAGACCTTACAGAGAATGAAAGAACAGCTTGGGCAGATTGGAAGCACGGCGCAGCCCATTTTGCCAGGCTCGAAGCACTTCAGAAGAATGACCCTGCTGGGTGGAGGACCGTTTCGTCTTCCATGAGCCATCAGCAAGCATGCTCCTGGAAACTTCTCACCGAATGGCTCGCCGGCGCCTACCTCCCAAAACACCTCGCCGAAGCGGCACGCAAGGCGATATTCTCAGCTAAACCCGTGCAGGATCCCCGATTCCCGGAAAGACCGGACTTTCCACCATGTGCTCTCCTTGATGAAAGTGTCTACCACAGCCATCTCAGCATGCTGTACTACATTGAGTTCATGGACTATGTGGACGAAGATGACCCGCCTTACTATCTCAAGTATGTCTTTGAGAACCTCGTCTTCCATAGGCGAAAAGCCGCCAGCCATGCGACCTCGCAGTATATTGCTCATTTTACCTATCACGCGATTACCAACTCGTCACTGAGAGCGCAGGCACCCGCTAGAGCTGACACTGCCCACTACGCAAGCCCTATTATGCAGGTCTGTCCGTGGATAACTATGTCGACTGACCTCTCAACCAAGAAGCCCGGGAACCCTTACTATCTCTGGAGCATTCCACAGAATAAGACGGTTGAGCTGAAGGCATTGCCAGATTCGAAGCCGCGATACACCTGTATTAGCCACACCTGGGGCCGGTGGCTCGATGCGGACAAAGTTGCCGTCCAGGGAGTTCCCTGGCTGATCCCGACGAATAAAATATTCGAGGTCCGCAAGATCCCAGAGATATTATCAACCTACAAGTCCAAAATACCGACCGACTACGTGTGGCTCGACTTGATCTGTATACCACAGACCCGAGAGGGAGAGCTTGGCAAGAGAGCAAAGCGCGAGATCTCCTGCCAAGCCGACATCTTCACAGGATCATCTCACTGCCTGGCATGGCTGAATTATATTGACATATGGGCCGCCGAAGAGTCTTCCGTTTGGTGGCTGAGCTTCCAGTACCTATACTTGTCGACAGCGCCTGGTCTCTACAAGGTGGAGGAATATCTCGCTGCACTATGGGCTGGATGCAATGACAACCCTCTCCGACTTACTCGACACCCTGACCATAGAAAATACCTTGGCCAAGACGCTTTCCCTGTCCGCATGTCCGCCGCACCGGCCAGCAATGATAGCCTCTGGCGTAGACTCACGAGGCGGTCGCCCATGGTTGCGCCGGACAAACCGCGCTCCGAGGACTTCAGCGAACCGTCTCCATGGTTCTCATCCCTCTGGACGTTACAAGAGTGCTGTTTCTGTCCCCACATGACCTTGATGTCACGAAGTTTCGAGCCTCTACTCGATCTGTCGGGCCTCCCTCTCACACTTGAACGTCTCATCTCCTTGACAACTGAAACCACGGCCCTGATGAAGCCCCGGGACCAATCAGACCCCATGTTCGACTCTCTTTTCCGCGGCCGACAACTCCACCTTGTCCCCAAAGACCGATATAACGCATACCCGATGGGAGTGTCGCTCCTCACAAACCTCATGGTCGACACACAGTTGCGCACAAGCTCCAGCATCACCCGGACATCGATCCTCGCCCAGGGAAACATGCGGCACTGTAGCAGCCGACGCGCCGAAGCCATCATGTCCGTCGTGGACATCCGCGACTGGTTCCAGCCCGACGCATCCCGGTCTCAGTCCGACGAGACGGACCTGGTCCTGGGCGTCTACCCGCTCGCGTTTGTTAGAGAGGCAGCGCGCAAGCTTGGCCCCGAGTTCGTCATGGCGCGCAAGCTGGATGGATCGCCAACGCATTCCAACGGTTATGTCAGGGGGCCATTGCGCGGCTCCATGTTGCCATTCGATAGCATCCATCCGGTGACCAAGCGCGTTACCCGCGATATCAAGATGCATGTCTTCCAGGCAATAGACGTCCAGTGGAATAAGGCCTTCTCGTGGTGGGAGTTCACGCCCGAAGGGTCAGTCGTGATGCAGCGAGCCGCTGTTCTTGGAGAGCGTCTGTCTGGTGGTGCAGCGGTGCATGTTCCTGTCGTCGTGAATATCTCATGGCAGGAGCAGGCTGGGGAAAGGGGGATGAGGGACGAAATCCTCGTGCCGTTGCAACAGTGGCTCCAAGAGCGGCCTTCCAGGTTCTGGACATTTGCTGTCAATGTCTCGAGGCAGTTGGGGATTGTCCTGCAGGGGCTGAGAATTCCCCTTGTGGGAGACTCTGTGCCATGTCAGCTCGTCAAGATAGGGTGCTATGAGATTATTGAGAACGAGGACCTGCCTGACTGTGATAACTGGGTGGAAACACAGGATAATGACTGGGTTCCTATGAGGGAGGTGAATTGGATCGCTCTCTAAATGTCAGTTTTGACCTGATTCTGTCTAGCTAGAGAAGAAGCTATCATTTAAAACACAAGTGGAAAAATAGGCTATCAAGGCTCGAGCTACTGCCAACCTCCTGCGAGCACTTGCTAATACAGCTCGCGGCCCTCCTCCTGATAAGGTCCGCCTTGCTATTAAGGCCTGCGTGCTCCCTATTCTATTCTATGGAGCCGAGGCCTGGTGCCCAGGAAAGACAGCGCGTCTGTACGAGCAGGAAGGCCCCAGGTCTCCACCAGGACCGACCACCTTCTCGACCGCCTTAAAAGCGGCGTCTTGCACCTCGGAATTTGCAGCATCTTTCCAACCTGGAAGATGACTTCTCTTTATGAGCCAGACGATAACGATGACGATGCCGCGTCTGATCTAGGAACTGATGAGGGACCCGAGAACGTCAAATGCAAATGCGACGATGACACTGCCGAAGGAGAGGACGGTATCGCCACAAACAATCACGCCATGTTACATGTTTCCAAGAGGTGCGTCAAATAGCAGTCAATCCAGCTCAGGTATATCGACATATAAACGAGGAGCCGGCAAAGGGTATGCGGCGTCGACTATATTTACATGCAAAAACCAGACAAAGAAAGGAAAATAAGAAAATCTCCCGATTCATAGGTAGTCAAACCGTATATAAGACACAAGGACCGTATTTTTATTTATTTATAGGCTTTTGGATGTGAACTAAACTTCAACCGCACTTCTGCGTCACGTATTGGCTGTGCCTCGAGCACTCAAAAGCCCGTGATAGTCACCGTCTGCATGATGGGAATCGCCGACTCCTGCCCGTTTATATTGGCCCAGTAATTCACGTTAACCACCTGCTGATTCTGAGCAGTGGTGTTGACCTTGTCTGAGCTAATCAAGTCTCATTAGTTGACCATCTTCACGGAAAGTGTCATGTTGCGGTTATCCGAAGAGGACCTACAGTACAACGGCTCTAGTGGGATTGTTCCATGGTGCTACCTGCAGTCCCAGTGACTGGCACGCGGCCACGGCGTTTCTGATCTGGGTAATTTGGGCGAGGGTGAAACCTTGCAGAAAGTCGAATTTGATGTAGTCTTTTGCGGGCTGAGGGAAAGGCATAGTGTCGATAGATATATAACAAAGGGGCTTCAGGAGGGCTTCTTTTGGTATGTTATTGTAGGAGTTGGGTGAATAGCCTGAATGAAACCTTGTGATAGAGAAATATTAGGAAGGGACGTCCTGGTTAATATAGTGATACTCCTTCTAGGTCGTCGGCGTTGAGCCTTTTCATTGTCCTTCTCCTCTCCATGAAACCCAAGACCATCTACGTATCTAACGACTCGGTCTAGAACGCTGGACTATGCTGAGTGTGTGCCACACCTCCACTGCCCAGCGGCGCCGTCCCGCTCCTGGTCCTCAAGGCTTGCATCTAGGCCCTGTAACCAAGAATGGTACTGGAGTGATATTTCAAAGTTGGAACATTGTCTTTGCCCAATTGAATGGTATTGGCAAATGCTTCCACAGTGGCGTCGCACAAACAGGCTGAAAACGCCACATTCCATGCGATTGACGGCATGATGCTAGCCAGACTCCTCCCTCTGACCGAGCGTAGCCGGTCTAGACCGGTTGGTTTGGTAGTGGTCCGCTGAGAGTATGAGACAAGAGCAGCTTGGCATTTTCACTGGACCGAACTGTACAGCGCGTTGAAAGGTCTCAGCTAGCCACCGGGCAGAGCCCCTGCCGGACGTGACTGATCATCAGTTTGCAGTCCTTGGAGGGACCAGACTTCGTCCGCCTTTGGCAAACGGTAAACGAGGCGTGCAGCTGAATTCTACTAGCGTCTTGCTTGTGGCCCACCACGGCCCATCCCGTGTTCGGATCCAGGTTCGGCTCGAACTCGATGCAGCGGCTGTGATGGAATATCCTTGTTGCAAGTGATCAGCTGGTTCGAGCTTGGGGCGGGCTAATGGGCCGCTCCGCAATGCAAAGTGCTAGGGGGCAATGCTTCTGCAGAAACCCCTGTATGTGCTATGCTCCCCCTGTACGCCACGGAGCGGCATTGCCTGCCGATCATGGCCTCCACATCAAGGGGCATGGGTTCCCCTCGCACATCATGTAGAAAGTATTTGTTGGAAAAATTGGAAAAGACAAATAATTCATTGACTAAAACACGTATGATGTTGGAAATTACTGACTGGCACTGGTACTGACAACAATCTCTATGGAGTGCGTGTGGCTGGCTGAACTGGCCGAGTTCAAGGCACACCCCACTATGTCTCCCCCTTGCAGTTTGGTTTTACGAGCGAAATGCTAAGATCGGTGCTGGCAAATTCGCTAAACACCCAGAGGCACAGAGCAGCAGAAGTGATGGCACTCACTGTATCCAGAGTCTGATTCTGCATCTATGGAGCCGGGGTGGATGGGACGACCTAGTTCTCGCTCGTCGTCCTCGATGCTGTCGTTCTCAATCCTCACCGTGACCGACATCGACTTAATGCTTGCGGCCTCGGCGTTGAGGCTTCCCTTGATTTCGTTCCATCGAGTTTGAGGCACAGTCAAAGTCTTTACCTTTTCAGCACTCCGATAGCCTTGCCCTTGTCACTGGGTTCTGGAGTCTTTCTATTGCTCCTGACAGTGAAGTCAAGGCCGTTCAAGCTCGGACTGGCTTCCAATCCCTATGTCTCGTCCTCAGCCTCGAACTCACGGAGTACCACGAGGCAAAGCAGCGCTACTCCGATGTGGATCGGCATGGCCCATCCGCGACCACTCAACGATCGATAGCGCGGTGACCGGCTCCAGCAAGCCACGGCGCTTACACCTATAGCTTGGCGCCAGGTGATATATGTTGTGGCGCATCCAAGACGAGGCATAGCCTTGGAGAACGGCCAGCTGAGCTCAATGTCTCAGCTTATTGACGACACTAGGTCTAACGTAACCCATAAAACGGGTTCATACCGCCAATAGGACCACTTCGAAGTTGTCACTTGAACAAATAGTGGCCGGCTGAGCCGCGGAATGCAGCATAGGAGAGACACGCTGCCCACACATATGTCTCAGGCCTCGAGCATGAAAATGGAGTAGTTTCCCATAGTTAACCTTGTAGCAAAGAGTCTCAGCTTCAACGATACCAGCCACAATCGTACATTCTAGAGTCTATGCCACCACTGTGTATTGGAGTTATTGCCAAGTATGTGCTCGGACGATATCGCTCAGGTAGCCACAATCTGAGAGGGTTTGGTTTCTTCAAAACTCGATCAAAGCTAGCCGGCTGCGGTATGATCTTGGCGTGTATGTGGTCTGAGTTGGACTCACAAACCTCGGGAAGTAAAATTCTGTTAGGCGTTCATTTTTCCCGCCTTGTCACTGTCTCAATTGGGATGATTTCTCTCCCTTCAAAAGTTTCAATGCCTTGCTGACTGGAGGCATAGCGCAGTCACGGGCGGTTGGGATCTGCAAGGACTATACGTCCATTTGGGACATCAAGCCGGTGGGTGATCATTTGTCATAGCGGGTCTCATGATCTGTATTTCCTCGGCTTTTGTGTTCCCCATGCACCTGGCCTCTCCCGCCATTCTCGCAATTTGCCGCCCATATTTAGAATGATTCGCAGCAGTTTCTAGGATCGATGGCGTGACTGTTGTTAAGAATAGCTAGATTAAGAAGCAGAAGATAACTGTGTATAGCCATATTCATTAATCGATGAATTGAAACATTTAGTATCAACTTGTACTCCCAGGTCTCCATATCCCATCTTTGTCCCTGAATTTTAGCTGTCGTGATATGACTTTCTTAGGCCCAGTAAACCTGCCCGAGTCTTGTTCATTGTTCGCCGACAACAGCTTCATGTGGGGTGCAAGCTCATCGTATATCTTCTTCATCGCGGCTGCGTCCATCAGGAGAGGCTCTCCACGATGAATCTCAGTGAGAGGCGGAGGCTCGTATGGCTCTGCAGATACATTGACTGCGCTAACCATGGCAAGAATACCAATAAAGCCAGACGAGACCTTGCGAAACCCCTCTGTTCTCCACCTGAAGTACATGATACTGATCTGGGCGCGCTGTTGTCCGCCAAGTTCGTCCGTCAGGTGGTCGTCCCAGGTCAGTTGAATCATAGTGCCAGGTTTGGGACTCGTCGAGTTTACAACGGGCTTGATGCGCTCACAACAAGACCGCCATGCCGATGCACCACCTTTTCTTGTCAAAAACTCGAGTACGGTTGTCTTCCATGAATCTTCATCTGGAGGAAGGAGTTCGAAGAATTTGTTCTGCCGGATCATCGCGCTGACAGGGGCAGCGGAGCGTGTGTAACTGCAAGTGAAGAGATGAGTAGTGAGTCTTAAAGCGTGAAAAGTCTAGGTCTGAGAGACTCACAGCATCTGTCTTTCTGTACGTTTCATTCTCTCTTCGATCCACTGCATGGCAAGCTCGCACTGTTCTGGTGGCTCGCCGAACAAAAGCTTCCATATTCGTTTTATGAATCCCCAAATAGGGCCGAGGACTTCGCCTACCCTCTTGACTAGTGTCTGAACCAAGACTTTGATTTTTTGCAACACAAAGGATATGCCATTATCGACAAGTCTTGCACCTATACTGACCAGGTTGTTGATAAGAAATCCCGCCTTCTCCTCAAGCCATCCAATCCAGGAATCAAGGATTGATGGAAGGATTGACCTAAGGAGGCTGAATAATTTCTGTTGTGCTTGTTCAATGAATGCCTTTACGGCATTGATGGCCGCCGTCTTGGCAGCCTCGACTTTCTGAACCGCAATCTCAATCGCCGCATTGACTGCCTCTGTGATGTCCACGCCGTCATCGGCGGCAGAGGAAGCAAGCTCTGTAATTTCATCTACAACCTGCTGTAGCTTGTCGTCGAAGCTGGGAATGATCTCTTCCAGCTCACGGCACATGGCTTCTGCGGTGCCATTGATCTGGTTGATAACTCCCTGGGCTGCCGCCTCGGCAACCTTCTTAGCCTCCTCTTGGATCTTGCGTCGAATCTGCTCGGCAGTGTCCGCGATTTGCTGGACTGAGGACGCTGCCACCTCGGCGATCTTGTCAAACGCGTTCGTGATGCTATCAAAAATCCCATCTTTGTAAGTGAATCCGGTATCTGGCAAGGGTTGAAATATGATAGTATGGCATGAATAGCATGAGCAGTGCAGTTTGTCAGGAAACGAGTTATTCCGGTTACAATTGAATGCAAGTTGAGATGAAAGGTTGGATCCCCTTGGGAAGATTCTAAGGTGGCACGTAACTTTGCGGGACCGTTATTGAGGTCCTTTCCGAGTCATCACATACCGTAGTAACACTACTTGAGCGCAGCCTCGAACTTCACAATCATTGGTGTCATCGACATCGAGATTACTTTGAAGCGACAGGCGCCAACTTGCTGGAAATAGCGCTATTGAATCCTTGCATAAGTACCCTGGTGCATTCGAGAATGTGATGAGTCCTAGTGTCAATAGTTCGTCCGGATAAAGCCGAAACCGGGTGATATAGAACTGAGACAAACTCCTGAATAGCGTTTCAGGCCGCCACTTTCGCCCATGAACCCTTGCCTAAGCCACGCTAACTAAATATTCGTTCGTCTAACCTCAAGTGGAACACATAAGCGAAAATGTTGTCCTTGGCGAGCTGAATAAAAATCTCATGACTATTGACGGAACGTGAACCAGGCTCCAAAGTTCGGAACCTGGAAAGGTATCCAGGGTAATGTGGGCAGAACTCGGAAGGTCAAGTCACGAAACCCCGTATAAGACTTGCCATCGATCTGCATCAAGACTCCTCTTCGTTCTCTCTCTATCAGTCCATTCACCTCTATCACCCATACTTCTAAAGACTCTGTCTTCTCACCTTTACAATCAATCACCATGTCTGACATGATACAGGCTGCCAGAAATGTCGGGGAGACGGCTGATCGCAATGCCCTCGAGAAGGAGGAGGAGGCTATTGAAGTTGCTTCCCAGTGGGCTCAAGAGAAGCTCGAGAACTTCCTTAACGAGGTTGAGTAAGAAAGCCAGTGAAATCTATTTTGTTCATTTTCTAACACGACCCCAGAAGCAATGGCAACGACCACAAGTTGTTGAAGATAAGCTACATTATCAGCCGTCGGACTTCCATTGATGTCTTCACCGGCAAGAGCTCGGATATCGGCAAATTTGCTAAGGACCTGATTGGGAAGCTTGCCGACGGAAAAGTCATGGAGGGTCTCGGGGACTTAGCTGGGACTCTTTTGAACAAGCTATTTGGATCTGCTTCTGGTTCAGCCCAGACCGAAAGGATCTAGTAAGGCACCGCCGTTGAGAATCCGTGTACGAGCAGTCGTACTGACATACCTTCAGTGAGGTCACCTTCGATGAACTTGGTGGGCTCAATCGACTTGACGCATACTTCTTCTGCTATCGTTTTGCCTCAAGCGGAATCACCAACTTCAGCAAAGCGGTCATAGGGACATGCATCGTTCGCTCGGCTGCTACAATGGTCGATGACAATGCTTACCGCGTGGTGCTGACCAGTTCTGCTACTCTTGCAGACACCCAGCGCACTGCTATTGGCGATCACATGATCCAGGTAGCCAAGTTTCAGAAGCAGATCTTGGACGAGCATGGTCAACACGAAGCGGCTGAACCTGCGCTTCTCGAAGCGCGGGCCAAACTTGCTCAAGTCATTGGACAGGGTGTGGCCACATCGGAGCAGTTTATTCAGCGGCGGTCGACGGCTAAGACCTTTAGAACCGGAAATACTGAAAGAAGTGCAGAGTCTCAACTGGAAGACCTAACCAAGAAGACGAGCACTCTTCTGACTGATCAGCCTAGTACTTTGCAGATTGGAGCTTGAGATGTTGATTCGTCAAGCAGTAGCTTAGGGTGAATGCATTGTCCGTTCTCAAGTGTCCCTTGAATACATTTTATCCAGGACGATTAAGATAATTATTCTGTTTTCATCTAACATTTTAGCGTGGCATGCAACATCGCGTCCACCAACTCCAACTTTGTCAAGATCCTCCAGTGGTTCAACGTGGTCGACTATGTTCCTAGACAGAAAGCGCTACAAGCTTCTCGGGCACCTGGAACTCGAGGCTGGCTGGAAGAACCAACAATTCAATAGTGGCTCTAATCCGGCATTCAATCATTGGTATGTCGCAGCAGGCCTGGAGTGTGAAAAAACGGTTTTCACTTCTTTCTTGGAGGACAGTGTCGCCACTCTCAGTCTCTCTACATCTTCACGGGAAACAGCCACTGGCTTTGCACACTGGCATCTCAATTGGACGTTGCAAGTAGACCAGACAGCGAACAAGTTGCTTGTCAGCCTTTTAATACAGCTAGGAGGAAGATACTCATCGATGCCCGACGCAATGATGGCCGCATATGCGCCGCCACTGGAAGAAATCCCGGAGAGATTGCGAAATGTCGTCTGTTTACACGAAAGAACATCGTCATCGACGCACACGATAAGTGCCAGGCAGGCAAATTGGAGTCTCTTTTGCCCTCTATCGCGAAAGTGGTATCTCGCCAGCTGCGCAGCTGCTAAATCCTATACGCCTACGACACGCAGCCCGCCTCCAAGGCCTAGATCCAAGGCACCCCATTACAGCTGGGGCTATCGTCCCGTCCCGCAGGCCGCGCCAGAAGCAGATCTATGAGACCCGTCTGTAACGGACTGCGCTACTGCTCGGCTCGCGTGGAGGGATGACTAGGTTGCTGCTGAAGGATATTTCGGATGATAACTGAGATCAGAGAGATGGCAGTTTCTTCCTTTAGCCTTAATGACTCGAGGTTATTCAGGTTGGGCATTAACTCGCGGCTTGAGGATCTAGGCGCAGCCTCCCCTGTCAGCACAATTACCGGTACATTTGAAGTACCAGCGACTGATACATGGGTACCCAGGTGCTGTCGTGGAAGTACATGAGCCTAGATGCAGTATACGAACACACGATTGAGTACAAGTAGATGCTTAATTCCTCCAAATTCAGCCTTTACTAAGGCACCTCGGCTTTAAAACTGTAGCTCCAGCTAATTACACAACGATCCAATTGACTGTAGTCGGACTCGGGACTTTAAATGGCTCTGACCCGACCTTTGGCCAGGACTTGAACACTCCAGCCTTTACCAAAAGGTCGCTGTCTCTCTCCCAGCGATGAAGAATAATGCCCTGCAGCATGTAATTCGAGCGCATGGTGCAAACAGCGTAGGCCTCGCCAGGAAACTTGTCGAGCCAATCCTGAATCTCTGTAACAGGCACCCTGGCAACTAACAGTCCCTGCTGGTCGCGTGGGTCATTTCCATGGACGGTAACCGAATAGCCGTCGAGAATGCCCATCGAATCGCCCCTTTTAGGGCTTGATGCAATCATGCATACCTTTGAAAGCACAACATTGCCATTAAGCTGTATGCGCCATGTGCTCACTGACGGATCATCACTATCCCCGTTGCCACCTGTGCTGGTATTGAAGGCATTGCTCTTTCCTGCCAAGTTGGGCATAAATGGAAGCATCGTCCCTTTTAGAGCAACGGAGACTGAGGACATCTTGTTCTTGGGGTCTTGCCCATATGTCAAAGTTGGAATCTCGTGTTTGCACATGAAGAAAGCGGCTCCTGTCTTTCTGCGCATCTCTTCGACAAATTGTTGTGGGTACAAGCCCAGGACGAGGTCCCCTTCGGCTTGGTTGCTTCTGAACTGGGCCACAGAGCGACCCATGTGCCAGTCAGTTGCGTCGGTAACGGACATGATGGCTTGAGCTCTCGAGCTTGTGCATGCCCGGTTGCGCCCCAGAACCATTGCAGTGAGACGAGTGGCCCTAGTCAGCTCCAAGATACCAGAACTAGTCAGGCAGGCGTCGAGCTCGCGAACTGCTCTTGGGCGAGGCAGGTCAAGCAAAAGAACAAACTCATCGTCATCAAGTCTCCTGGAAGAGGCCTGTATGTCATCTCCAGTCAGGGCTACCAATCCCACAAGGCTGATTGGTAGCCCTCGTCCCACTTTCAGGGGCTCCCAGTGCCTGTCGAGCAAGTACATATCAGGTCGCATGATGGTCTCTTGGAGAGTCCACAGTGATGAAAGCCACCCGGGAAATATTCGTGGCTCTCCGGGATGGGAGGCTTCGGCAAGGAGCTCGCAAGGCCGCGACGCCTTGTCTGCAGCGGCTAGGAGTGCGGAATCGATACTCTCTAGCTTATCTAGTGTGTAAGTGGACGTCTTCAGCCACTGTAGCCCGATGAATGAGATTGCAGCCTCAGTACCAGCCCATGTTTCAACATCGTTGATCCAAGCCACTGCCGTCGTAGCACGTTTGAAAATAATGGCCTGCCTGGCGATTTCGAGTAGAGATATTTTGGCCAGACGCTCGTCTGTTGGGTCCTGTGGAATGCAAAGTAGGTCCATCCACAAATACTTCTCCGCGAAAGCAGCCCTCCTGAGCATACCAGGAAGTTCTTGAACCTCGAAGCGAGTGTTTTCAGGCACTAGCCATAGGGTAACTCCAGGAATACGAGAACCCTTTCCTGATTTTCTCCATCTTCCCCAAGTATGACTTATGATGGCATAGTTGATATCAGCTGGATCTTGAAGGGTGGCTGTCTCCACGGTTCGCTCAGCTTCGACATCCCAGAGGTAGGCGGGAAGCTGTGCAAGAGGGTCCGAGGTGGATACGACTGTGCTATTCTGGAGCCATGGACAAGGCTTGAGAATAGTAGGGATGCCCTCTCGCCAACTTTCCCCCGTAGGTTTCTCAACCTGTTGTCCTTCGCCGGGCGACTTGTGAATGCGTTGCAAGCTCTGCTGTTGATATTCGGTGAGGATTGCGTGCGAGTATCGCATCGCTGCCGCCACTTCGGCCAAAGGTTGAACGAGTTCATGATACAACTCTGGACACCTAGTCTGCTCCTCGCCGCCAAGCTCCGATTGGAGGAATCCGAACATGGAGTCGTGATAAAATGATATCTGTAGAATGTCTATTCTCATCGCTGCAACATGCTCTGTCACTTCACTGTCAGGATCAGACAAGGCCTGTCTGACCTGTTCGGAAAGTGGACGGTCCTGATCAGGCATTAGCTGTTCCAGCTTGCCAACCTCCAACTGGCGAGCTTCGGGAGGTTCTTGGAACAGTGCATGAACCAGTATGCATTTTTTAACAAAGTCGAGCATCTTCTCGAAGCTTCTAGTCCACCATTCTGCCAGTAGAGCCACAGCATGACGTTGACTGTGGGTGAGGTTGGTGATAAAGGAGGAGTCTTCCTTGATCTTTAACAAGCGAAAGAGGTTATGGAGAGATCGGAGGCCCTTGGTCAGAGGTAATTCTCTTGGCTTGCAGAATGCCTCTATTACACTCCCTAAGCACTTATCGCCCATCTTTGGTACTGTTGATAATGTCGTCGCCTCGGAAAGGCCGGGGTCAACCGGTTCACTCGTTATTCAGAAGTTGACAGTGCTGTTGCTATCGTCGATGCTGATTACGGAGTATGCTTGAAAATCTGTGGTGAAGCTTATTAGTCTCGTACTGAACTCCCTTGGTGTGCAGGGAGCTGTGTTTTACCAGGCATATTCCGGATAGTGATGACAAAACGGGGAAAAGAAGAGGGTGTAGTTGGTATGCCAACTAGTGAAATCAAACCAGGTACGGCAGCCTAGAAATAAATCAGCCATACGTGCCCAATCCGGGACAGGGGTGATAATGAGTTAGTGACTGTGACAGGCCAGGGCCTGAAGGGTTGACCAGTCGGGCGTCTAGTCCCTCATGTCAGACGACCTGATAAGGAAAAAGTCAGCTTTGCATAGGGCCGGACCCGTACCGTGGTTTCCTTCGAACCTAGATAGAGACTCTGATCCGTACCGTGGTTTCCTTCGAACCTAGATAGAGACTCTGATCCGTACCGTGGATCCCTTCAATCTAGATGCCCTCAACAACCTAGTTTAACCTCAACAACCTAGATCTACGGATATCATCGGCATCATCTGATCAAGGGCATCCGGATCAGTCAGATCCCTAGGCATAAATAGCTAGCTTTCTTCCCTCCTAGACCAAAAGACAAGATCATCCATCGTCCCTCAAGCTGTCTCACCCAATCCATCCTTCGTCTGATACCTCAACTGCTTCTTTTTCTGGAGGGGGCTCATCTATTCCACACACGTCGCTCGTGATGGGGCTGCGGCCGTCAGTCTAGCGGGTTGCAGGGTTCCGCTTCGAGCTGGGACGTCTGGATGCCTATGAGGCCAAACCGGATCTACATCACCCGAATTCACTTGCCTTCGATATTCCAAGTAGCTCATGCTCATGATGGGAAGTAAGCTAAATACCGCAATGTCATTTGGGGAGATGGGGGACGAGGATTTACCAGTTGAGTGACGTGTCACTGCAAGCTGACATGGTGTGGCGTTATCTGTGGCTTGTGCAGCGCTTGCCTCCGCTCTTCACTTCAAAACCAACGGGTCAAGCCGGTTTCCATATCGTCAAGAAGCTTTAGAATATTGTCATGATAGTATTTTAATATACTAGCCACTTAACCGCTTTTGGCTCAGATGGCTTATAATGAACCCTTTTAGACCAACTAACCTTCACCTTTGTCACCCAATTACCGATCTTCACCAGTGCTCCAGAAAACTGCGCAGACTCCTTTAGGAGTATTCCCCTCTTCATCATAGAATTACAGAAGACCTTGATGGCATGGTTTGGGCCGTCTTCGACATGATACGATGCCAGCCACTATTCCAACCCCTTTTGTCTTGATGGCGTTGCTATAGTATACAGAGAGTGTGCGAAAAAAGGTTACGGTTATGCACACACCGCTTCGCAGAGCACCAGCCCACAGCCAGACTTTTTAGTATAAAATATCATGTCATAGAGATACATCCTTCAGACTGTATTACACCCTGCCCACTGCTGGTAAAGGTGTCAGTATATTTTACTTGAGTAGGAGGGCAATAGTATTGCTCTATTGCACCTGTTCATCGAGCTATCATGCTCTTTCCTCCATCAACAGTAATACAATTTCGAATTCGCACTTTCATGATGCCGTCGCCGAGGAATACCGGCTGCCAACCACTCTAGTCCGCCGCCGCTGAAATCTTTGACTGGCTCCTTGGTATAGCATCCACCTGCTGAGATGTCGCCGGCTAGAAGCCCATATTGGTGAAGCGCTTTCTTCTTGTAGCCGGACTTCGTTTTGTGAGCATCGAAGAGAGATTTTCCAACATGTTCTGTGAAGGTGGGAGTCGAAACAACATCGTTGATCTCGTCGGAATGTTGTTCAATACAAAGTAATCATATGCGTGCTTTCAAATCTTAGGCGTGAAATTAAGCCATTTTGACATGGAAAAAAGAGCTGGGTTTAGAAACTCGATTCTATTACGAGTTATATACCACTTAAGTGCTAAATAATAGTTAAAGGATAAATAAAGCGGATAGATAAATTCTAGTTTATCTTCCGTTATGCCCTAGTAGTTGGCCTCCCATATTAAAGGTTTCGATGGTCGTTTTATAAGTATCAACCATATTGGGGTAAGCACTCGTAATATTCTGACTTAATTAGCGGCGAACCCTTCAGTTAGATTTCAAGGCCTATTACGTTGTTATTGTTGGGGCTAACTATTTGTGCATATAGTACAAAGCCCAAAGCCTCCAGCCAGGTCTGCGGCCTTCCGATTCGCTATCGGGGAGCCATACATTCAATTTTCTACGGCACAGTACGGACGTATAAGTATTCGCGCTTTATCATGTAGGTGTTCTTTTAGCTAAACAATCTATATACAGATTTAATCCGTAGGGCTATACTAACTAAGGCGCGGACTGGGGATATCGTCCACAACACTCACTCCCCGCAGGACAACCAAGCTTAATTACTATACCGTTTAGAGAATCTTCAAATCTCAAGGGGACACAGCTCAGGTTGGTCCCGCTAAGAGCTTAGGCATTTCCAGACATATAGTTATCGCTAAGACCTCTATTAACCTAGCTCGCAAGATTTATTAAGGTCTGATATACAAGCAGCCTTCCACCCTTTAGCTCTGTTTTCAACCGAGCTGAAAAATATCCGTAGTAAGGTGAAAAGGGTATAGCGGAACTAGATACTTATATATAGTAATATATACGTCGCAATATATATATTTCTAATTCAATAGTTTATACCTTTTATAACCGAAAGTGAATTATTACAGTAAGCACTTAGGTTACAGAGGATATAATTTTAATTATAACTTATACAAAGTAGCTTCAACTAAGATTGAAACCTCTATTTTCTCTTCAACCCGATCTTATTCTCTCATAATATACAAGTATAATATTCCCATTCTAAGTTTCATTAATACAGAGTGTGCATACATCGCCGCGAGATGAGCGCACATGGGTAATATGGGCTAGTCGATCAGACTGTCTACATCGTGGCGTTACGTGCCATTTTTGCGTAATCGCGGACGCGCGTTTTCCAGAACCCGACTTATCCATTTCTGCCTACTACTCCGTAGGATTCACGTCAATCACTGACTATTTCGGTGGGCGATAGGTGGCAGTGTTGCATAACCCCCCGGCGGTCGTGTCCTTTTGGGTTTAGGCGCTCAAGTCCTTAAGTAGTCATCCTGGTACTTTGGGACTCTATGGGATATGTACCGCGGACTAGCAGCCGGCTCCCGCGGTAGCATTCGGCCATTGACTTTCAAGCTCACCACATCAGTCGATAAATGGTTAGGACTGGTTGCTACTACCAAAATAGTCACAAAATATATCCAGAAGATGGTTCTGACAAACTGAGTTAGCCTCGAATCCAATTCCGTTTGCTATTTCGCAATTAAAATGCACCTATTCCAGAAATCGCGAGCGCTTGGTTACCCATTCATCTTAACCTCCCTCCAGATGAGGAGCGTGATCCCGCTTCTAGTCCGCAGCGGATTAGCGCAGTAAGCTCCTGCTCCAATGAGTCTAGGATGGCTCCGCAACGACGCAACGTCGCCGGCATCCTCGGACAAGTGCTGTCTCTTTGAAGGGGTGGATGGAGTGGCCCAACCCTCCCAGCGAGCAGACCGCCTTGAAGGCTTTCTCGCCCACCATCCTGAGCAGCCGCTGCTTTAACCTGCGCCGAGCCTGAGTCCTAGGTGAGCCGTCACCAACAGGCGGGGTTCCCATGTCGCATTTTAGCTCCTAATTGTTGGTAACTGTTGGTGGACCCGAGGTTGGACCCCTGTTCCGACTTGACCCGTTTTACGCCTGGGATACCAGGAATATGGGACAGAGGTCATATCCCCTGCAACTCACCGTCTGTCATATAGCTAGCCTACCTGTCATCATCATCACCAGTTCATCAGGTCGTAGCATCGTCCCCGTATTTCCAGTAGTAACGACGGAACGGCCCCACGGCAAAGTAACCCTACCTGCACTACCTGCATACTCTAGCCAGCTTTGCTCAAAACTGTCGTGCCACGTCAATGGTATCCACATCTCGGCGCCGTCCAAGAATGCGAAAGCGCCCGCTCATCCTTCCTCAATCCCGCTCCCGCGTTACCCGTTGGCGCTTACTGATAACAACTGACGATAATTGGCAGTGCATCTATGATAATAGGCTAACTTTATCCTGCATGCGCTGATGCAGTTCATGCGCTAACTACCAGACGTGTTCTACCAGTCGGACCGTACTTGTATGTGGTGCTTATGTTTGCCCATATTTATGGTGTGACCCGCGATCCACGCTTTCTCGTTTACTTTTCCTGGAGTTGTACAGCTCTCTGGAATGAATCTCTGAGAATACCTTCTTTGTTTCACTCCTGGTCTATGCAATGCCTTCCCGTATTTCAGAATGGCGGGAGCCAATTGCCATTGTGAGCATGGCTTGTCGTCTCCCGGGCGGCATCGACAAACCATTGGACCTGTGGGACCATGTTCGAGCAGGACGTTCGTCGGCCACGGCGATACCGAAAGATCGATTTAATGCCGAGAATTTTCTCACCATGGACCCTAATCAGAAGGGAGCTCAGGCGTTTGAAGGTGCTCACTTCGTCAAGAGGGACATCAAGCAGTTCGATCACAAGTTCTTCGGTATAAGCAAAGACACGGCTACAGCCATGGATCCACAGCAAAAACAATTGCTCGAAGTTGTCTACGAGTGCATTGAGTCAGCCAATATTTCCATGGAAAAGATCTCCAACTCCAAGATTGGCTGCTATTGTGCCATGTTCGTGGCCGATTATCATGACATGTTGATGCAGGACCCTGAATATCTTCCAACCTTTATCGCCATTGGAACAACACGAACCATGCTTGCAAACCGCATTAGTCATGCGCTTGATCTTGGTGGTCCCAGGTATGTCATGACTAATTAATCTGTCTTTCAAAAGTGGACCGACACGTGGAATTGATTACGATGCTGACACTTCACATGCAGTGTGACGATTGACACAGCCTGTTCCGGTGCCCTAGTTGCCCTGCATCTTGCCTGCCAAGCACTGCAAGCTGGGGAGTGTGACGGTGCTGTGGTTGGTGCATCTAATCTTTTTCTGAGTCCAGATTATGCATTGTCTTTGACGCGTCTTGGCGCTATAGCTGCAGACGGCCAGTGTAAGACATTTGACGCCAGCGCCAATGGATACGGACGTGGCGAAGGAACCAACGCCGTCTATGTAAAAAGACTGAGCGATGCGATTAGAGATGGGGATAACATTCGAGCCGTCATCAGGGGCACCTCATCTAACAGGTATGTCTACTTCTTCCCCAAGCAAGGTTGACACAGTTCGGGTTCACTAACAAGTTCAGTTCTGGTGCTACTCCAGCAATTACGGAACCTTCCGGGCGAGCCCAAAGAGATACCATCTTGCAGGCTTATGCCCAAGCAGGAATCAATGACTTCAGTGAGACGGGATACTTTGAGTGTCATGGAACAGGTACGCCCGTGGGCGATTGTATAGAGTTGGGAGCCGTAGGTTCAGTTTTTGCTGCCAGTCACAAATCCCAAGACGCACTTTGGGTTGGTTCCGTAAGTTTCATTTGCAACATTGCCTTTTCTTTATTCCTGTGAGAAAAACACAGACTAACAAGCGAACAGACAAAACCGAATGTTGGACACTCGGAGGCGGCTAGTGGTTTGAGCAGTCTCATCAAAGTAGTTTTGGCCTTGGAAAAGGGAGAAATTCCTCCCAACACCAATTACAAGACACCTAACCCCAAAAGTACAGTGTTTCCCAATCCTTACACCTAGTTCGTATCCAACTAACCATGATTTACCTAGTCGACTTCGAAGGATGGAGAGTTCGTGTTCCGACCAGCCCCCATCCCTGGCCTTCCAAGTCCATACGCCGAGCAAGCGTCAACTCCCTTGGTATCGGTGGATCTACTGCGCATGCTGTCGTTGAGTTCTACGAGCCGCCTAAACTGACTAACGGGTCCGTTAATGGCGCCAATGGTGTCAATGGAACCAATGGCACCAATGGCACCAATGGTGTTAATGGCCATCATGAGGCAGGGGAACAAGCCAACAAACCGTTCTTCCTTCTGTTCACATCTGGCGCCTCCCGCAGCTCTCAAGAAACAAACACACTCAACCTCCTAGAGTTTCTGAAAAGTCACGATGAATGCCACAGCTTAACGGATCCCCTTGTCACAGCGCTGAATGCTCGAAGCCAGATCCATGTCCGGCCATGGAAGTCGTACGCTGTTGCCCAGACAGTTGAAGATCTCATCCAGCAGTTGGAGAACAACGCCCTGAAATCGAATTCAACGCCGTCCAGTGGTGACGCACCTCGAATCTTATTTACATTCACTGGTCAAGGAGCCATGTGGTCCCAGATGGGTAAACGTCTCCTCGAGGCATTCCCTGTGGCGCGCAACACCTTGTACAATCTTGAGCAGGTCGTTAGAGAACTTCAGCCATCGAATACGTCGGCCTGGTCCCTGATAGGTGCGTCCAGACGCGACAATTCTAAGTTGCTGATTGGTGGTTACTGACTTCTGTATAGACAAGCTAACTGCTGAGCTCTCCCAAGAAAAGATTGATTCGCCGGCACTCGCCCATCCTCTTTCCATGGCGGTTCAAATCGCACTGGTGGATGTTCTTTCTAGTTGGGGCGTCCTTCCAGATGGGGTCGTCGGCCATTCAGGTGGAGAGACGGCCGCGGCGTACGCTTGTGGTGCTCTTACTGCCAAGGAAGCCATCACGGTCGCTTACTATCGAGGAATAGCCTGCGAGAACGCCCCATCAGGTGCCATGTTGGCCGTTCGAAGTGCACCACAGGCGAAAGAGTTGCAGGATGCATTGGAGCGAAACGATGTGCAAATTGCGTGCTTCAATGGTCCCCAGAATCTGACTCTCGCAGGCTCTGTTGAGGGAGTTCAGAAGGTGGCCGCCGAGCTTAGCAGCCATGGCATTGTATCCAGAGCCGTGGCTGTAACTCGAGCCTACCATACCCGTGCCATGAAGAGTGTGGTGGATGAGTATATCGGTCACCTCCAGGGTGTTCTGCATCCGAAGGCTGGACGGGTTCCTATGTTCTCATCTGTTTCCGGTCTCGAGCTGAATGGGACTGAGGTTGATGCCGACTACTGGGGGGCAAACCTCGTGTCCCCAGTTCTTTATACTGATGCAGTGACATTGGCCGTGACTCAAGCAGACCGCAAGTTTGATTTGTGCGTCGAGCTTGGGCCTCATTCATTGCTTTCTCGTCCTACATCTGAGATTCTGAAGTCTCTGGCTGATTCGCCCAAACTCCCCTATTTTTCTACTATGCTTCGAAATGCAGACTCAAGCCAACAGCTGATGAGCCTTGCCGGAGACTTGGTCCTCAATGGAAAGCAGTTGGATTTGGGACAAGTCAATAAGGCCAGCTCTGTGGTCGCGGGCAAGTCCGGACGTCTCCCCAATGAGCTTCAAGACAGGCTTCCCCCTTATGCTTGGGACTATTCCTCGACACCGTGGACCGAGCCACGAAATAGCCTGGAATGGCGTTTCCGCAAAGCACCACGGCATGAGATTCTGGGATCCCGTTGCCGAGGAGTGAATCCATCAGCTCCTACCTGGAGGAACAAGGTGTCGATAGAAGATGCGCCTTGGCTCGTTGATCATCAGGTACGAGAAAGAGAACATATCTATTTCAAGACAAGGCTGACTCAAGACAGGTCAATGGCATTGTGACATTTTCCTTCACTACCGGCATAGCGATGGTGGTGGAGGCCATGATGCAAGTACAAGAAGAGACCAAAGAGATTGATTGGGCAAATCATTCATTCGAATTTGAAGATTTTGTCTTCTCAAATTCTATTATTCTTCCCGACGAAGCACCGATCGATCTCTTTCTCACACTGGTCCCGGAAAACGACAATGCCAACTCCGACGAGACATGGTATGATTTTACCATTTCCTCGCTGAGAGGCGACGTTGATGTTCGCCATTGTCATGGCAAAGCTGCAGTCCTGGAAAGTGAGTGATGGGTGACAAAACGACTGGTGGTCTAAGCTGACGATTTCTAGCGGGCAAAGATGATGGTGCTTTTCTGCGCAGAACCTCTTGGCATCATATGCCCCTCAAGGTACCATTGAAGAGCTATTACAAAACTCTAGAAAGAGTTGGCTATGGCTATGGTCCCAAGTTCCAGCTTCTTTCTGAAGTTCGGGTTCGCCCAAGCCTCCCGGCTTGTTCTGCCAAAATCGACATGACGTCGGTTGCCCCATCTCCCATTCGCGGCCAGCGGTATCTCTTGCATCCAGCAATGATGGATGCGGCTCTGCAAACACCTGCATTAGCTAATCGCTCCGGCCACTTCCAAGAGATCGATACATTGCTGCTGCCATCCCGAATGAAGAGGATATCGATCCGCATGCCCGCTGAGAACACGGAGATCGCGTCTTGCACTACCAATACATCGCCCGTGGGTTTTAGCCGGATAGAAGGGACCGTTGAGTGTTATGATGCGTTATCGAAACCCTTCTTTGTCGTCGAAGGTCTGCAGATGGACAGAGCCACGAGTGATGACCAAACTACTCTCCCCTGGCTGAGGCTAATCTGGAGACCTGACATCGGCGACATCTCAAAGAATGATCCCATGCTCAATTCCTTCCAGGTCGAGAGTCTTCCAGCAGAAAAGAAGCTTGTCAACCTCGAGAACTTGGTCAAGGAGCTAATACCGCTCATCGTCGAGAATGGTCTCGAAAACGGCAAAGACTTGGCCCCTCACTTGCAAATGTACCGTTCGTGGCTGCTTGACCAAGCTGATCTGCATAAAGAAAGGCTATCAGCGCGTCACCAGCTAAAGAATGGATTTGCGACAGTAGAAGGTGCCATCTCAAACGTCGTCTCAAACTCCGGAATTTCTCAGACTGTCGATGCGTCCATCGTATCTCAACTAGCCATCAACATGGGAAGAATTTTCCGAGGAGAAGTAGAAGCACTAGCAGTTTGGCTAGAGGACAATTTGTTGTACAGGTTCTATCAAGAGAGCATCTTCACAACGAGCATGAACCAGAAACTCCTTTCTGCTGCCGAGCTCCTGGCACACAAGAATCCCAATATGAAAATCTTGGAGATTGGAGCTGGAACTGGTGGTGCGACAACTGAGTTGCTGCGCGGCTTCTCCAGGGCTGGAGGGCCAAATGCTTACCAATCCTTCACTTTTACAGACATTTCGGCTGGTTTCTTCGACAAGGCCAAGAAGAAGTTTGCCGAATGGGACCGGATCGAGTTCAAGACTCTCGACATCGAAAAGGATATTTCTGAGCAAGGCTTTACTGAGAAGTACGACCTTGTAGTTGCAGCCAATGTAGGTCCCAGATATACGCGACGGCAGGTGCTATCAATTATTGACCATTCTACGTTAGGTTCTGCACGCAACTGCCGACTTGAAGTTCGCAATGAAGAATGTTCGATCCTTATTACGTGACGATGGATACCTCTTGGTGGGTGAGCTGTCAGAGGGTAAGTAACATGCTCCGTTAATGTAATTTGCAAAATTAGCTAACATTTGAACTTGCAGACCTTACTTCAGCCAATTTCCTTTGGGTATGATCTAACACATCATTATTTGGGCTTCATAACTGATTCTTTTGTAGGGACCCTTGACTGGCTGGTGGCTACGCCCTCGATCACCTGGCCGGTCTGGACCTGGCCTTACTATGGACGAATGGCGTGAAGAGCTCGCTGAGGATTTTGACAGCGTTTCCGAGATCGAAGCCAGACACGACAAGAGCGATACTGATCAACTCTCAAGCACTATCGTGATGATGGCGAGAGCAAACCCGGCTGACTATACTCTACCCGAGCCACTTTCTGGGCAGGAAGTGCATATCGCTGGAATTGGCAGCGATTTATCAACGCGGGACCACATTGAGCGATACCTCGGCAAACGTGGCATTTCTGCAACATCCAGTAATCTTGAAGAGCTTTCTTCACGGGAATGGTCTGGGGGCTGGCTCATCCTTGTGGACGAGGCTGAAGGAAGCCTTCTTGCCTCTCTTCGACAAGAGCAGCTAGAGGCATTGAGGTCATGGCTAACTAAACCTATCAAGTGCATCTGGGTTACCCGCAAGGTATATCTGGATCCGCAGAATACGACAGGAGGGCTTGTAACAGGTTTTGCACGAACCCTCCGAAGTGAAAACAGCCAACTCGAGCTTTACACCCTGGACTTGAGTAGCGAGGGCGATGCAACAGCCAACATCATCTACCACGTCATGGAACGGATCCATTACTCGCATGACGATCCAATCTCCAAGTTGGACTACGAAGTGGCAGAAAAGGACGGGCAGCTCTGGACATGCAGACTTGTGAATGATTCCCGCCTAGAAAACGGTTTTGGTCCTGCTCGAAAGATGGAGGCACCTGCGACGCAGGTAGTTCAGGCTCGACATCACTTGGTTGTGGGACAACCAGGAATCTTGGATAGTCTGACCATGGCGCAAGATGACGAATACTTGGCCTTACCGGATGGGCATGTTCTTGTTGAGGTCAGAGCCGTCGGACTCGACGAACGGGTAAGTACAATTGATTTCCTCCATCGATGGCGAACCGTCGTCTCTAACCTTGAATCAGGACGGACGCATCGCCCAAGGATCTCTTCCGGCGACGGAATTTGGCCGCGAGTGTTCTGGCATCGTCGCGAGGTGCGCTACTAATGTCACATCATTCAGCCCAGGAGATCGCGTTGCGGTCATTGGTCAAGGGACTTTTACAACTCATTACCTGGCACCTTCAGATTGCTGTAGGAAGATACCTGACTGGCTTTCATTCGAGGTGAGAAGAGCTCTGGAATTAATATAAAAAAGTGAGAGCGTACGGCTAACTAGGGTCTAGGATGCGGCGGCGATCCCTGCAAGTTTTGTCACTGCGTTGTACGCGCTGACTACGGCTGCGAGAGTCTCGACAGGCCAGGTATGTGTACCATATTCACCCAGAGAGTTGGCGGGGTATTAACATGGCATCAGAAAATCCTCGTCATCAACGCCACGTCAAGTCAAGGCATCGCTCTGATCAAAACGGCAACGGCGCTGAAGCTAGATGTTTACGCCACCATCAATGACGAAAACAAATCTCTTCTCACCAAACACGGAATCTCTTCCTCCAAGATATTTGTTATCCCGCCAAGCGCCAGCCGTTCCAGGGTTTCCCGTGCCACTAATTGTCAAGCGTATAAGCTCGTGTTGAACACTCGGTCCGGCCAGAATGCAGAGTTTTCTCATTTGGTAGCGAACGGTGGAACATATATCGAGATGGGGTTGGGTGAAACTCATGGCGATGAATTCCATTTTCGACCCAACAAGAACGTCATGTTTGCTTCCATTGATCTGACGGATGCATATCATGAGAGCAGTCAAGACCTGGGAAGGTAAGTGGTTAAACATTTTCGTGTTTTTTCTCTGACAGCTGACGTTTGGATTGCATTAGATTGCTAGATCAACTGATTGGCATGGTTGAGAGGCGAGAAATCGATGTTGACATGTCAGTTTCAGTGGCTGGGCTTCACTCCCTACAGTCAGCCTTCTCGACACTGTTAGAAGGTAATCAGCATAAACAGGTCATATCACTTACGGAGGTCGATGATGAGCAATTGATCAAGGCATGTACTCTCAATACTTTTCGCGACAGAGTTGCATTTAACCATCATCTAGATACGACCGAAGACTTCTCGTTTCAATCAACACAAGACATACATCATCACAGGCGGTCTTGGTGGCTTAGGACGCGCAATTGCGGTGTGGATGGCCAGCTATGGCGCTCGGAACCTCATTCTGGCCACCAGCTCGGTTTCGAGGGCCTCGGAGTCTGGTGATCTTTTACAACAATTATCATCATATGGATGCAATGCCAGAGTTGAAGTTTGCGATGTGGGTGACTTTGCAGCTGTCGAACGCCTCGTTGCTGCCATCGAGACTCCTGTCGGTGGAGTTATTCACTCAGCCTTGAGACTTAGCGTGAGTCTACTCCAAAACTTGATGACTTTTATGTGTATACCCATCTAATCCTTTTATCTAGGACCGATTTTTTGAGGATATCACTTTGGAAGACTTCGATGTGGTATTTGGTCCAAAAGTCAATGGCTCGCTGAATCTCCATACGTGCCTTCTCAATCACGACCTGGACTTCTTTGTCATGCTCAGTTCGGGTTGCGGAGTCTTGGGCAATGAGGGTCAGTCGAATTACTCGGCAAGCAGCACTTTCCTCGACACCTTTGCCAGATATCGTCAAAATCTCGGGCTTCCAGCCTCGTCTGTTGACCTCGGATATGTGGAGGACGTCGGAAACATCAGCGAGCGTCCGGAGATCCAGGCTTCTTTGTTATCCCGTGGACTCAGGCCCATCACAGTGAGAGATGTTCTACGCGTGGTCGAGGGGGCCATTGCAACGGGTTCGCCCAAGAATCCAAACATAACCAAAGACTCTTCTTACGATGACTTTTCACAAAGCCAAATCGTCCTCAGCTTTGGCATGATTGACAAAGCTACGGCAGAATGGCAGTCTTGGGCTAAGGACGCAAAGTTTGGTTTGTTGCGATCCAGGACTGCTGACAATGCGGCAATTGATGCCGATTCTGATAGCGGAGAGAGTGCAGTCCAAACAGCCGTCAAGGCCTTCCGAAACACTCTGGGGCGGCTGGTTGATGTGCCCGAGGGCAAAGAGGCGGCTTTGCAGCCAGTCGTTTGTTCTGCTCTTGTTGCCAAGCTGGCACAGGTACTGTCAATGAAGGTTGGCGAGATCCAACCTACGAGATCAGCAGTCCAGTATGGCATGGATTCGCTCATTGCCATCGAGGTTAGATCTTGGGCCAGATACGCGTTCCAGATTGATTTACCCATCAATGATTTGACGAACCCATATAGTATCCAGGATCTGGCAGCTAGGGTTTCTCGAATGATTGTATGAGGGATTGTGAACTCTCCTCCAGGGTGTTGAAATTTACTACAGATTATGGGTTTCCTTTTTCTTTTTCTGATAGTTCACATTTTCCGCGTTCGGGCATAGCTTTGTTAGAATATTTGAGACACATCAAATATATACACTCTCTGCTTTCTGGAGATCATTATTCCTTCCGATAACCTTAGCGCAGCTTTATTCATCTATTATAAGGCCCTTTTTGTGGAAAAATTCTTCAAGAGTAACATTTCTCAGAGAGCAGGAGGACGACCCTCAATTTCCCCATCTGAGGTTTGCGCCCAAGCCCCTCACAGCTTACGGGCCCAAAAGAAGCAATGTAACACCAAAAACATACCATTCAGTCCCATTCAAGTGTCTAGTTCAGAGACTCCATACTCTTCTTGATATCATCCCAATTATCAAAAACTCCCTGGCAAAAGAACCAGAAAAACACTGTAACCTAGACGTCCCACGGATGTCACTGCATACAAGCCAACCCGATCCATCCTTAGAGACGGGACGGGGCTCCCCATTCTGTGCCAAGTATCGCAAACCATGTGCCACTGGTTATTGATTACATTTAGGGCTAGCTTCGCAAGTGGCCTTTTCGAGAAGGCAACCTTGCGGTTCGTGTTCAACGTGCGTCTGGTCCAAGCGGAGGACCTACTTTATCGTGGGAAGAGAAGATTCGGATGCGGAGGCTGAGGCTGAGGCCGATTTTGACGACGTGGATGAACTATTTAACGGCTTTTGGGCACAAAACGTTATTCTGGATTACAATTGTAAGCATAAGAGTTTTTGACAAACACATGGTAAGTTCTCAGATAGAGGGGGCGGATAGTACTCACAGCGTCATGAAGGAATGGTATTTTGTGTTGGGAATCTCTTTCCGCACATCAACCAGAAACGACTTGACTTCATCCGGAGTCCAGCCCAACGCTTGCGTAAAAACAGGCATTGTTAATGGCTCAAGAATCAGCAGCCAGTTCTGCGTCATTAGATGACCTATGCGCTGCAACTTTTTCCCAGGATAGCACGCATTTGTCGTCGCGCCGTTTCTGGTCTCAATGATGTGATCAAAGCCTGTTTCCTGTAGCAATGGCTTGAAATGATTCGGGTAGTACAGCGTTGTACCAAAAGTGCGCATTCCTTGCTCCAGCAGATCATTCCATCTGCGGAATGCGGTGCCGTCCAATGAATGATTTGGTGACTGTAGAATGGCGATCCATTCCGTGAGTTCGACCCATCCTCCAGGCTTCAGATTGTCGAAAGCCGATTGGAGTAATTTCTTTTTATCCTGAATATCGCCAAGTTGTCGAATGTGAATAAAATCGAAGTTACCGCCGTCGGTGAAGTCCCAATCATGCGTAATATCCACTGTCATAAAGCTACAGTTGGATCTGGTAGCAGCCGGCTTGACCGGTTCAATGTCCACGCCTAGAACGGAGCAGTAAGGATGTTTTTGGGCTACCAACGAACGCCACGATTGTTAGCTTCAATGGCACAGAAGGACAGGAATGGGGGAAAAAAGACTTGCCAAATTCCTAAATACGGCAAAATGGCAAATGTCAGTAAAAGATGCAAATCACCACATTCGTTCAATGATGAGAACTTACCAATGCCCATGTTCCAGGGCCAGTGCCGACATCAAGAACCCGTCTCGGCTTTGATGATATAGGTGCTAAGTGAAACCGCCCTCTGAAGACATCGATCATGATGGTGTGCTGAATGACTAGCGCAATCTGTCAGCAAGCACGCAGGCTAAAGAGTAGCGAGGGAGTGGCGCGCCCGGGCTTCAATCCATACCATTTCTGTCTTGTTCTTGCTAGAACGACGAAAGCGCATTAGCACACGAGTAATTAAGATGCGCGCTATCGAAGAGTACGATGGGTGAGACGGGATCATACCGGGCTGTTTGGCACCAAGCCGTAACCTGTGAATTGTTTGATTAATTCTCGGATGCCAATGGCTTGTCAGAACCGGGGGAGGGGGAAACGGACGAACAGAGGATTTGGTCAACTTCTTGACGAAAGATTGAAAGAAACGTTTGGAGCGTGACCCGCTGGCCTTGGTGGATTTCCTTTGCCAAGTCAGCATGAGCAAATAGATGAACCAGTCAACCAATCTACCAGTATGGTAGGTGATTTTCACCCCGTTGATCCACAATCAAGGGTAATGAAGTGATACTGAATTGATAGCAGCATAATGGGTAATTCTCACCGTTCCAAAGGCTTGTAACTCGTCATGTATTCATCTGAAGAATCAGAAGAGTCATCTAGATCCTCCTGGAGCCGTAGACTGCTTGGCTGATCAACGACATGGTCTTCAATCATAGGCTATTTCTCAACAGTCAGTTAAGCAACCAACAATGATCAAACGCCATCAGGGAATTCCCACATCATCAAACCTGGCCCTTGCAGCCGCTGCCGGGGAAAGCGTGTGCCGGTCCCATCCGCCTGAGCGTCTGCTCATGGGTGTGCCAGGGATACCCCCACTCTGGTTTTGGCTGCCGCTCGACACGCTAGAGGAATAGTTCGACGACGAGGAGGCGGTGAGTGTCGACATGGAGGTTTGCGCAAGGGGCCTTGTCACGGCGGATGACCGGGTTTGGTCCGTGGACCCGCCGCCACTTCTCATTGAACTTGAGTCGTGCCCATTGTCCGTTGCGTAAGCCATCTGTTGTAACGCGGGCCGCGCCGAAGCCCAACCGATTGTTCGTTTCCCCTATCTTAGTTTGACCTTTGGCGTCGTTTCGGGGAGAGTGAAAAATTAAAGAAAGTGAGAAAGGGAAAGAAAAAAAAAGAGTCGGTAGTTAGGCCTTCGCTAATCGGTTTGCTGCAGGTGCGCGGTTCTGACGTTGTCGAGTCAAACTTTTCGAGCCAATGGGTGGGAAAGTTCTGGATGGAGGTCATGTTGCTCTTCTATACTGAACCCAACCTTGTTGTTGTCTCGTTCTCTCAGTGATCATCTGAGTCTAGCCCTGTCCGGAACCCTTACTTAACGCGTCTCCACTAATAACGAACGGATCAAGAGGATTCTCGCTACTAAGGGGGCCTACACGTCAGCCACCCCTGACCTTCGTACCTCAGGTAGGTGGGTCCCTTGACCTGCAAAACCGACTTTGACAAGAAAAAGAAAATACCTCTTGTTGCAGCAATTTCAGCATGGCAAGGGATGTACCGATTTTACCCAGTATGCCACTCTATCATACACATGATGGCTAGGAACTGGATACCTTCATTTGGGTGGGGGCTACAGCTATACGCCATGTACTAGTGATTGTTTTTGCATGGCAGAGTCGTTTTTACACGTCAAAGGACCCCCTACTTGAGGTACGAAGGTCTTGGGGTGTAAAAAACACCGGAACGATTTGGTGGTGATTTGGTGGGGTCCTCACCTTACCCGTTCCGGTTTGCACCCCGACACTCTGGCGCGGTTTAGAGTTTATTACATTGGTTTAGTAGCCTATCCCTGGTTATATGAAGCCTAGGGGCTGATAGCTGTGCACCCTTGACCGTCGTCGGGGGAGCCGTGGTTTCGTATACCCTTGCGGGTGTGGGAAGACGACACCGGGGCGAGCGGGTGCCGCGCCGGTGCTAGGGTGAGACCAGCGCGAGCAGGGTCTGAGTCGAGCTTGAGCTGTCCACCTTAAAGCGGCGAGGTTCAGAAGGGTCGCTGTCGCTGGTGTTGTCGCTGGGCGATGGCACAGATCCGATGACGGTCACCATCGGGCACCACTGCCCTGGTAAGTAGCGGCGATACTCGTCGAAGTCAGAGACGTCACCAGGGTGTCTGGGAAGATCAGGCCGTGTGAGACCGAGTGTGAGACCGAGTGTGAGTTGTGACGTACCTCGACAAACTGAGGGCCTGGACGCTGATCTCTAGCGTGCCGCCCCGCGGACTGGGCGGCGGAGAAGCGGCCGTCGGCAAAGAAGAACGTGTCAAGAGTGTAGAGCTCCCGCTCTTCTCGTGTCAGATAGGCATGAATGTGGGTGCGAATGGGCTCGACGTCAATGGTAGAAGTATAGAAGCCCTCCTCCTCAAAGATGTTGACGTCAGCCTAGATCTCGACGTAGTTGGGTGCGTTTTCCCGACTTGGATCGTCCGTGATGCTGTCCACAATGTCTCGCAGGTGGATGGTATTCGAGAAGGTCGCTTGCCGAGACATGTCGAGCAGAGGTTGAGCGCTGGTGTGGCTGAAGAGGCACAATCCCTTGTATGTCGACATCGATATTGACACGGCGGAACTGGATAGCTGGGACGCAACGTCGCACGGCGTGCCATACCAAGTCTATGAGCGTTTGGAACGGGACGAGCCGAGCCGTCGGCGTGGGAGAAGGCACGAACAGCACAAGTCGTCCCACCCACAGAGCGCGGCTTGGAGGACGAGGGAAGTGTACTATGTAGATATTCGAGAAGTGCCGGCAACGCTGGGCCAGGGGTTCGATGTAGGCATCCAGGGGGACGAGGCGGGGACACCAGTGGGTGTCCATTGTGAAGCCGGTGACGAGAACGCCGACAGCGCTACCGCCGCCGCTAGCCCGGTCCACGAGATCAGCTCGTCCGGGATGTTCGCCCCCGATGGGCGACCGGATATCGCGGACGTGGAGAAGTTGCGCTATGTCTACGACGGTCTGCGCCATGATGATGCCCGTGACGAAATGCGGGCCGGGACGTGGTGGGATCGGCCGAGGTGCGGCATCGAGACACGCGCGAACCTTATATCGTCGTGTCTTGGGGAGAGGACTTTGCCGATCCCTACCGTTCTTTGCGAAGGCGTTCCCGACCCTGTTTCCCGTCGGTAGAGGAAGCCCACGCCAGGCCGAGGAGGGCCTCGCGGAGGTGTCGAAGCGGAGGCCACGACGCGGAGTCTCGTCTCGTCGCGGAACATGACCCTGGAGACGTGGGCCAAAGCGGTGCTCCAGCGCCACGGCGGCCGGTTCGCGACACATCACGTCTTCGCCTTTCTCGTCTTCAACATAGGAGTGAGGTCGAGAAGTCGTCGCGTGAGCATGCTCAGCGTGACGAGGAAGAACTTCCCGGAGGTGGAGCGCATCGTGGGCTCGCTGAGCGCGGAGAGGTTGGAGGCGGCTAAAGTCGAGCTGGAGGCGACCGGGAAGACGGGTGACGAGGCTGTTGACCAGTTGTTAAGGAGCCTGTCGCTGTACGGGTTCCGCCAGCCAATGTCGAGGGAGAGTCGGCCGAGCATGCGGCGGAAGATTAAGCCCTTTATCATACGGGAAGGCACACCCGCGATCTGTTTCCTCTTTCAACTGACTCAGTTAGCTACACTATATACAACGCGCTTCGTCACCAACCAGTAGCTGTCAGTATTAAAATAAAGACATTTATGTGTTAATAAAGCCTAGGCTTTTAGTCTCAGTATAACAGTAGATAGCTAATTCTTTTTATATTCTGCTCTTCTTCTTTATTATAGTAGTACTGTTTAATAGTATCTTTACACCTTACTCTATATTCCCCCACTTTTAGAAGTACTGAATGTACTACATTAACTCTTTGACCTGGTTCAGCTGTTGTATCCTCCGCCACGCTTCTAGAGGTCGTGGTCCACTGCGCCGAGGCCGAATTTGCCCGGTTCGACCCTCCTGCTGGGCAGGCCTGTGTGGAGTACTCCGGCCAGTTTCTGCGGGACGTCGCGATGGGAGGATATCTTCAGAATCAAAATGCGACATCCGATTGCGGATACTGCGCATACAATGATGGAATTTTGTTGGTGGGCGAGGTCGTTAGTGCAGACGACCCCCGTCTGTAGGGTAGGGTCAGAGGGATAACGGAGGCAAAGAAAAGGCAGCACCAGCGTTGCCTCCTAGGAGCAAAAGGCAGTTAAAGTGACTGATTAATTGCTTCTGGATTACTCCAGGGGGGGGGGGGGGGGGGGGGGGGGGGGAGAATATCAAGAGCCGCTGCAGTAGAAGGAGCGTACTAAGACTCAAGATGTCCTATTAATTAAAAGAAGAAAAAAGCGTGCCGTCTTATTTTTCAAGCAGACTCAACGCCTTAAGTAGGGACTGCCTAAGCTAGTATAGGCCTTCCGTACTGTATTAAACTCCAGGTGGACCGTTGGCCCCATCACAGTATTGAGTACATGAGAGTGCTCAACGTGGACAGAGAGAACAAGTGGCCATGTCTAGGTTACACGATCGCTTTTGCGGTGACAAATTGGTGCCTGGTCTACTCCTTCATCTACATCACCAGGATCAAGGGCTGGACCCTCGGCTTTGGTCATGCTGCAGATGCCATGTTGCAGATGTCATGAGGCGGATCAAGGGCAAGGCCATCTGCACTTGGAGAAGGGGGTCGGGGGAGAGTGCCGATGAGCAAGCCTAGAGGCAGCCATAGAGGTCAAGAGATGGGTTAGATAGACCTCGTCCATTACTGAACCGCAGTAATACTTAGCCTCCAGTCATATCTCTTATCCTGAAGGCGCCAGCCCAGCACTATCGTATAGCATCGATATTCTTCTATAAATCACAACATAGGTATGAGTTCCGCCGGTGTCGAACGCGTTGACGCCGCAGGGGTATTGTGTCCCACCTCTGGCTGTCAGCAATATAGAGAGTTGCTTCGAGCCGTGATACCTCAGTCCCCAGTTTCCCCAAGATACTGGTTGAAGACTTCTATCCCGGGGCCGTCATGAATACTATCGATCCACATGACTCGCCTCAGATTATTCTGTACTTCGAACCACGTCCTCCCTAGGTTGTCTCGGATCAGAGGGCGCAGTCTTTGCGGAAGCCAGGTCTGATCAGGGTCGTGGAACACAGACGTTGCCCCCACCATCAAGGCCCAGGCGAAGAGATAGCTCTCTCCAGCCGTAGTGGGCGTGAAGGCCAAACAAGCTTGTCGGAGTCGGTTGGCCAGATGCGGGTACTCGAATTTGACACCAGGGAAACTCCAGAAGACGGTTGTCAAGAAAGCGAGAAGTGACAACCGGAGAAGCTCTGGGAGGATGTCGTTATCATTAAATTCGAGCATAAGCAGTCGGGATTGAATGGATGTCATGAGCTCCTCGAGAGACATCTCCCGTATCTTTTGACCGGAATTGTGGCTGTCGTTCATGAGCTGTGAGAAGTCCTGGACATCCTTCAAGATGCCGTAGAGCCTCCTTCCTAAAGCTCGTACCACAGAGCGCGAGCGGGAGAAGCAGGACGCGTCCGATGGCTTGAGCCGGGTGAGTTCAGGTGAACTGTCGAAGGCTGACTCGAAAGTTGCAACATCTTGGTGAAAGGCTGGATTCGCACCGGTGCAGATGCTGTAGACTAAACCAGTTCTTCAGGCGTTTGTAGTCAGCGACTTTGGCCGGATCATGATGAGCTGAATTTGGAAGGGGAGAACTAAGACTTACCGGTGAAGCTTGGCTTGAAGTTGAGGGTTATTTGCAAACGATTCTATGCCACCGCGCAGGCCAACGATTTGCTTGAGACCCATTACGTGCATGTGTGCGGACTCTACGTCTCCAAAGCACTCCGCGATCAAGGCCATCCCCATGACGACAGTGGTTGTCGAGTCGGTCAGTGCAGTTGTCGGATCAGCCAGTTGCTTGTTGAGCTCTTGAATCGTCCTATACGAGTGAAATTCCGTTCTCTTACTCTTCTGTCCTTTCAAACTATCGTAAAAAAAAGACGTCGTATAAAGGATGGAGTGTAGGTAGGCCAAGTCGAGCTGGGTCCAGTGAAACCAGTATGTATTGGTAGCGTCAGTACGGGAGTACCTCCCAATCGGGTACATTGTATCTTTCAAGTACGAAAAATCTGGAAGACAGAAGGCGTCAGGGGCAGGGCCTGCTCATGCTCATGCTTGAAGAGGAGAGACGTACATGTGCATAGCAAGCTGCGCGAACTACTATCGATGTCTTCGGGGAACTTGATGAAAGTGAAGACGTTGGCGGCACGGGGGACCATGCCTGGATGTCTGGTTCGGGCCAGAGCATCCACGTCAGATTTGAGCAACTCATGTCGTGTCCGAGCTCCGCGGGAGTCTTCGGAAGTATCATTGCCTGCTGCAGCATGCTGCGACCGTTGGCTTTCCACAGCGGTAGCAGGGACGCGGCCCTTCAACCGATCAGGAAGAGCTCGTTTACGGGTATTCTTCCCCCGCATGACATGACTCCGTACGAGCTTACGGTCTCTAGCAGCCGGCTGACCATGGGCGTCCGCGGCCACAAAAACAAACCCCTTACCCGCTTGTGGCCCCGTCAGCATCATTCCGTTGTAATGTACCCCATTCATGTGCAAGGCGGTACCTTTGGACGGGGGCAACATTGACCCAGGCATGCGGTTGCAAGGCTGTTTGCCGGGAAGAACTGGTACCACACGGATGGAAGCTGAACCACTGGTATCCGCCTAGGTGGGGGCTGCAAGCGTGTTCCTGTCCGTACGTAGAAGGTAGATCGTGCCAAGTATCGGCATGAAAAATAGCGGATGAAATGGGTGGCGGTACGTTCCGCTGATTGGCATCCGAATTAGGGAAACAATCGAAGGAGGCAAGTTGCAGACAGAAAGTCAGAGCCCAACAAAATATTTTTGCTCGGATCTTCGGCGCGGATATAAGGCACGGGAACACCGAAACAACGCCACACGCAATTTATAACATGGCCTGCAACAAGCTACTTACTACGTAGTAAGTGCTTGCCAAGATTGAGATTGTTTTCCTTTTGCGGTCCTAGCGTAAACTCTATCCCACTACGGGTTTCTAGCGCTCCTCCCACCTACCCTGTATATCCCCAGCTACTAAGTAGCCTCCTTCACGCTTTCCATTCCAGGCTATCGCAGTCAACCCCGTATTGCAGGAGCCCACTGCTCGACCTATTCGAGTTGGGACAATTTACTGGCTGAAATTATGCTCATCAGGTGCCTAGATGACGAGGAATCCTACCGGTTAGATGATTGTTGTTAGAACGAGGATATTACCGTTGAGCCAAGTACAGAGGCGAACTTCGAAGACCCTTCTATTGAATTAAAGGCTTATTATAGTACGTATCCTGGCTCCAACGACTGCCTACAAGGTTACAAGCTACCTGACAGAGGATTCAAACTTCTGCTTCAGTATTTCTTCGTCGCTCTACTCTTGGGCTCTTCTCAAGTTACTCTTAAGGTATTGCAGGGGCGGAGGGTCTGTTGGCACATTAAGGACGCACTTCAAAAACGAGAGAAGGCAAACATTTCAGGATGCTTTACGAGGAGGAGACTGCTTAGAGCAGGATACCGTTAATTTACATCTATACACGAGCTTATAAATATATCTTTGTAACCGGAAGGCCTGTTGCAGTCCGCAACTTAGTTCTTTGTGCGCTCCTGAGAGGGGCAAGGACTTCAGAGTTGTCATCAGTAGGTCACACCACTCAAGCGCCCAACGTTCTGTCGACCGTCTAGCCGAAACTAAACTCTGCTTGGCCAGTAGCTAATCTATTTGAGACACTGGTCATCGGTGGAATTAACGGAAAACCCGTTATATGTAATAAGACTGCCGCCTTGCGGAGCGAGGTTTGCTCTGCCAGTGGTCAAGTTCTTTTCGACGGTGAAGAGCGTTTGATAGCTTTGAGTTGCACCGTTAGCACTACTGTGTTTGTCATGGATGTGTTAGCAGGATCTTCAGGCGTCTTACTATGTTGTGGAGCAGCTTTTGTTGGCGGCAAGAGTTATCTGCAAGACCCCAGTGACCTCGAACGATTTATTTGTTGGCGTCTCTGAAGCGACAACGGTAATATTGGGGAAGTGCTGTTAGTTCGACGTCAGCTGAGAAGATCCGCGGCTGTCCATGAGCGTGAAGCAAACATGATGGTACACACATTCCATTGGATGGATCCGTCAGCGGGCAGAATTGCTCCCCGGGCTGCTAGGATGGCCTCTCCTCCCGTGATAGTAGATCCCCCGAGGAGCAAGGCGCCGCCGGGCGCAAAGAAACCGGTCATACTGTCGGTTGTGGTCGGGTCTTCAAAGGCTCCGAGTAATCTGCGCAAGGCAAATGTAAGTTTTGGTAGTGATGTCTGTTGTTATTTGACGTACTCTCTGTACCACCGTTTGAACTCTCTGTCAACACCGCAGGTTGGTGCATAGTCTTTCATGTTAATCGCGCGGACCGTTCCTAGGATGAAGCCGAGAGGGAAAATGGCAGAACACTTCATTTTGACTGGATTCAGTGGACGAAAGAAGCTGCAATTTGGTAATGATGTGTTTTTACGATAACTTTGACGTGGTCACGACCTTTATATAAGATTCGAGTACGGACCGTCAGTGGCTTAAGACCACTTGTCGGACAAGGCAAGCAAAATATTCCGGTAGTTTTGCCAATCTATCTCCGTACAACCCCGGCCACTAGGACACATCGTTGTTGGTCAGCATTAAGGAGGGCAGTGGTACTCAGTTCGGCAAGGTAATGTTGTGGGGTCAATTAAAAAATGCACCGGCGTTGGCGATGATGGTCTTGGCTTCGGAGCTTTCTGTTGCGGATATATTCCGTTGTCGTGAGGACGGTGAGGTGGCCAAGGTGCTAGCAAATAATGGCTAAGCTGGGAAATAGTTAAGCTGCCCCCCTGTTGACTGTGGCGTCAGTCCTGCGTCTTGCCGTTTTAGGGAAACAATCAACTGCTTATAAAACAGTGGCCAAGGTGCTAGCAAATACTGGCCCCCCTGTTGACCATGGCGTCAGTCCTGCGTCTTGCCGTTTTAGGGAAACAATCAATCAACTGGCTTATGAAGCAGTGGCTCGACTTAAAACACTAGTGGTTGGTACTTAAGTTAGGGTTTCCAGATTGTTTGCCTAATGGGGACATCCGGCGCAAGCTAAGGTATGACAAAACTAGACTAACCCATTCCAGACACAGAAACACTCCTCAGCGAACGTTGTTTGTCCTTAACCGAGGAACGAGTCAGGTGCAATACCCTCTGCCAATCTTAACAAGGTGCATACGTATTAGACCCAAGAGCGAAAAGCATCAATCTACCACGTTACGACAGTGGTCTATGATATTTTTCACCTTGCAAATATCGAACAGGGCGCCGGTTTGCAGGGTTTTCCGAGGTATCTAATGTCTCAGCCTCTTGTACTGAAAAGTATCTTGTAGTTATGTAAATCTTGCAATTTGATGTTTCCTTCCAGTACAACTTGATCAATTTGTTTCCTTAGTAGCAAGGCCACCAATTAAATCACTACAAGGGACGAAATAGTCTGGAGTACTCTTTGATACTCTCTATAACAAGAACATCTTGGACGGTCAGAGCCCGGGCATTTTTGTTGATTTTGTTCAACTTTGACGAAGCTGTGGCAGAGCGCCAACTGTGGTGTTTGCCCCTGCGGGACCTTGGTGGTAATAGCCGAGACTGTGGGCGCCGGATAAAGGTCGAAACACCCATGAGACATGGAAAAGGGCGAGGGCGGAGCAAGTCACACAGGTCGTCGAGATGACGAACATACCCCAACCGTGTGAGCAACGAATCTGAATGGAAGGAACTAGTATAGCGGTTCACCACTGCGGGTGGAACGGCAAAAGGGGTTGGGAGGGACAAATTGTGGGTAATGCTACGGTAGCTATCTCAGGTTGCACTAGAGCAAGCGGCAAGGGCCCTCCTTCAACCATGTGAGCCTGAGTACGATCGTGTCTGCAGACCTCGGCTTCTCCATTCAATCCAGTAGTCCCTCAGAATGACGTGTTCGAAGACTTCTCTGCCCACTTGTCCAACAACTCCAGCGTGTCGTTGCACTTCTTCCGGATTGTGTCAAGAGCGTCATCGCCCAAGGCCAAGCTGACGGGGAAATCTTCACCGCCCGTTTGGGACTTGACCACGTCGAGGATATGCGCCACACCCTTGGCAGGATCGCCGGGTTGCTGTTGATGGATTCCCTTCACCTGTGGGTACAGGTTGTCGACGAGAGGCTTGTAATCATCGATCTTGGTGTCAATGTAGACTGCCTTCTTCTCATTGAGGAACTCAGTTCGGAAGTACCCGGGCTCGACAAGGAGCGTCCTGATTCCGAACGGCTTTGTTTCCAGATTCAAACTCTCGACCGCGGCTAGGGAAATGGGTCAGTTTATTGCTGCGTTTGAGCGTGACGAAGGTGGAACCAACCTCGAAGAGCCGCCTTGGAGCTGCAGTACGCCCCCACTGCTGGTAGCCCTCCCCACGCCGCAATCGATCCCATGAACACAAAATTTCCAGCCTTCTTCGACCGAAAGTGTGGCAGGAAAGCTCGTGCAACACCAAGAGGGCCGAACACGTGAGTTTGAAAAACGTTGTTCCAGTTCTCAAGGCTAGCAACAGTTAGACAGCTCGAGATGTTGGGAACATGGATTCGTCAAACCTATCGTCCTCAATGGTGCTGAAGTGTGGGTATCCGGCATTATTCACTACAACGTCCACACCGCCATGGATACCAATGGCCGCCTCCGCCAGTTGGTCAAAGTCGGACTGGCTAGCGGTCAAGTCTAGCTTTAGAACCGATGCTCCCGCCTTTTGGAAATGTTCGATGCTGGTGGGGTTGCGCGCCGTAGCAATAACCTTGTCTCCCGCAGCGAGAAGCGCCTTTACGAATTCGGCACCAAATCCGGTGGAACTTCCGGTGATCAGCCAGACGAGAGGAGCCATGGTTTGTTAGGTGAGGTTGCGAGCTCGTGAGTGCAATGGTCCTCTCTAGAAGTGGGTGAGTTTGCGAGTCCACGAACTTATGAGTATTTATGGTTTCTGACGAGTTAACGAATCTGCCCTAAGCAATGAGCCATGCGCTTTTGTGCTAAGAGTGCTAGACTTAGATTTCGAGAAAGTGCTTATAAATCAGCAGGTCACAGGGAGAACGACGGACTTGATCAGTTTTAGACTGCCGCTATGACGTTAGGATAATCGGGGGGGGTGTCGATATATTTCAACTTTCTTTGTTCTCGTACGGTTCTAAGCCACAGCCTATGCAGGTGGCCTTAGCTCTTCCTCCAATGTCATCTGCGCTACTGCAAGCTCAAACTAAAAGACCTGGGTGGAGACACCGCCATGGATAGAGCTGGCGATGTGCATACAATAATACATCAAAGGGGTAGTAGTACCGAGGTACGCGAGAAGATTCCACTCTGGCCATTTGCTTTCTCCTGTATAGACTGCCGTCCTTTGAGTAGGAAACGCTGCTGAAAGACTGGTTGATGTCGGGATGCTCTGTGCCACGGATGGGCCGAGTGCATGAAGGTGACACCTCGGGGCAAAAGAATCTTTCATTATGCAGCCCAATGTGTGTCTGAGAGCTTGTGTGTAGATCAGGCAGTGATGTGGGGGAGGTGATATGCCTACAAGCTTCCAGTCTATCACGGAGTTAACGGAGTCCAATACTGCCGAGAACACCGCAAAGCAGTGGAGTTGAGTTGGTATGTCTAATGCTCCACCCCGCTAACTTACGGGCCATTGAAATGATACAGACACTTCATGCGACTCGGGGCTTCCATGCATGTATACTTGAGCTTATAAATCCGGGATGTAAATGAGCCGCCCTGTGACCCGACTCGAGCTCTGAATCATGAAGCAGTCTTTTGAATGGTCTCCTCAGCTCTCCCTACCGAGTGGCTTGATTGCAAAGCACGGATATGGTTCCCCCCGAGCTTTGTAAGAGTGCCTGAAATGCCGCTTTGTTCATATTCGCCCCACTCGTGGCACTGGGTACGGCGTTTCTCCTCTTGGTTCACCACGTATACTGTCGTGTCTAGAACCTGGCCCAGACACTGAAGGTATAAAACGAAGTGTTTCCCCTCTCAAACTGACGGTCACACACTATTCACGGACTACAACAACGCCATCCTCTTACCGCACAAGCCAGACTCGTTAAGAAAATAGCCACTATCCATCGCAATGTCTAGATACGCTGCCTCCCACGTTAGCACCCAGGGTCCTGGAGATGCGCGGCCCACAGCTCTTCAAGTCGTTGAGGATGAAGGCCTGATCGGCAAGCTCGCCGGCAAGGTCGTTCTTGTGACGGGCGCAAACTCTGGTATTGGTATCGAAACAGCGCGAGCTATCCACGCCACCGGTGCCACTCTCTACCTCACTGCCAGAGACTCGGCCAAAGCCCAGCAGGCCGTCGACAACGTCAAGAACGGACCTGGCCCCAAGTCTGATGCCCCCATCCACGCCATAGAGATGCGTCTAGATTCCTTCGCCTCGGTACGAGCAGCGGCCAAGGCCTTCCACGCCAAGAGCGGCAAGCTTAATCTGCTCATACTCAACGCCGGCGTTATGGCCACACCCGAGGGGAAGACCGAGGACGGTTTCGAGACCCAATTTGGCACCAACCACTTGGGCCACTTCCTCCTCTTCCAACTGTTGAAGCCCGATCTGCTCGCTGCCTCTACGCCTCAGTTTCAATCGCGGGTAATTTCTGTAGCCTCCTCAGCCCACCGCTACGGCAAGGTCCGCCTCGACGACTTTAACTTCGAAAAAGATCCTTATGAACCCTGGACTGCGTATGGACAATCCAAGACGGCCAACATCCACTTCGCCAACGAAGTCGAAAGACGATACGGGTCCAAGGGACTGCACGCCCTCTCTCTGCACCCGGGTATCATCCAGACCAACCTCTCTCAGTATCTCAGCAAGGAGGTATTAGAGTCGTTGGCGAGCAACGAATCGCTGCACAAGAGCATGAAGAGCGTACCCCAGGGAGCGGCCACGACCCTTTACGCTGCGCTAAGTAAGGAATGGGAAGGCCGAGGCGGCAAGTACCTCAGCAACCTCGCCGAGGAGGAGCCGGCGAATACTACGGGAGACTGGTTGCAGAGCGAGGTTGGATACGCCCCCTGGGCCTACGATAAGGAGGCTGAAAGGAAGCTTTGGGAAGAATCGAACAAGCTGGTGGGCATTGACAGCGAGTGATGGAACCCGGTCTTCTTTTGGTGGATGCCCACTCTCTCCTTCGGACCCCAGCACATCCTACGCCGACGCTACGGGGGTATACCTCCACTATATTCCGGTGCCTCTTGCTTCGCTCAGTCCCAGGAATTATTGCTTTAGGGTTACGCAGGGTTACGACTCAGGGTTATGAGGGCTGGAGAAAAAAGGGGTTAAATATAAGAAAGGATTTACAGTTCAATTATATTCTATTATCCACTATCAACAATTAATTAATACTTAAGTATCGCGAGTATATAACTAGGTCCGATACCAGCAAGCTACTATAGAAGTAAGTAAAGCTATAGCTCTAGGCTAATAAGTTATATTTGCCTCTAGCATCTCTGCTTTGAAGCTGCTACTATAGCTTTCTTTATTAAAGCTTAGAGAGGCAGGGCTGCTATTAAAGGTAAATAGAATACTTACTATAGCTCACTTAAAAAGGTATATAAACTGCTAATTTTAAAAGTAATACTAGCTTGACTTTTTAAAATTATTATTATATGACTCTTAAAATTAATATAAATTTCTCTAAAGTAACTATTTTTTCTATATAAATCTAACTTTAACTTATACCTCTTACTGTAAAAGCTACTTTATAATTAAATACTTAAAAGCCCTGCAAAATTATTATAATATCTCTATAAAAACCCGAGAAAATAAGCAGGGTCTATTTAAAGTAATCTGCACATATTTAACCTCTTCTAGAAGTAGTAGTCTAGGTACAACTTTCGACTTTATCTCAGAGGATCTACTATAAAGTGGCCTGACAATAACGCGACTCCGCCCTCTGACTCTGCCTCCGACTCTGCCTCAGATGTGAACGACTCAACTACTGGCGTCAAATAGTCAGTTATTTCCCTTTATCCTTATAATAAAAACCATGGGATACCCAGCACAAACTCACCGTGATTTTCCTTTCTCTCATCGTTCAAATAGCCCAGACCATCTGATGATTGAGTAACTCCAGTGACGGAATTTGGGTGGCGAAAACCAGGGATGCGCTTGTCTCTCAACAGCTGCAAAACTGCGACTCGAAGATCTCGGACCAGAGGATTAATGATATCCCTCTGTTCCAGGTACAAGGGATCGAAAGATCCTTCGGGGAGTGCAATGGGTCCCCAATTTAAGTAGACCTGCTCATGTGAATCGGGCTCAACCGGTTTCAAGGGGTGATGGCGGAAGTAGAGCTTACAGCAGAAGCAAGAAAACTTGCTGGTGCCAACAAAACGGTCGTTGTTTGCAAACTGCAGCTCGTTTCTGTGAAAATGCTCTAAAACCTGAATTTCAGAGTGAACAATTGGAGGTTTAGCCTGGATCTCGTCGTATTTCTCCTTGATTTTCGCTTCGATACAGGCGTGCTCCTTCAGTCTAGACAAACCGAACTGAAAACCAGGCAAGTTCCTGTCTCCGCTCTGAAAAATCCTCTTGAAAATGCCATCCAGGGTGGTATGGGAGTCAGCTTCTGGTGGTGTAACACACGCAGGAGGCTCAATCGTGGTCACTTGGAAGACGTCAAAAACATGCCTCACGCGTAAGGCATCTTCGATGAGTTGCTTTGCGGTACGGATGTGCTCTGCCAACCGCCCAACGAAGTGTCGTACGGTACTAGCTGCAAGGACTATTGGCTTAGCACCCGGGTTATCCACAACCTCTTGGCCAAGTCTTCGGAGGGTATCCATTTGCGGATCGTTCCGAGCATCATAAGCCAACATGCATTTTTCGTATCCCGACTCTCTCGATTGGAAGTTGAATTGCCGCAACCAAGGCTTGAGCTCATTAATCTCTTGAAATGATCGTTAGGAACATCGACCTGGCTCAGCGTGTGTGACATGACTCACTAGCTCCGGCAATATTCCCGTGGTCAAAGCTTGTGTTGCCAACGTAGTCAAGGCACCTCTTGGCCATGTTTGACAAGATCTTCTCCTCCTTCTTGATTCTCCGAGATGCAAAGGCTGTACACGCTCGCGCACAAGTATCTTCTTGATTTCTCAGCCACGTAGCGTTGGGATTTGGTTCTCTGGTTGTGTCCTGGAGATGCTGCAGGATTATTCTCAGAAAGTCTGATGCTCCAACTTTTGCATCGGTTGCTTCTTGCCCATGGTCCTGGTTAGAGGCCACCCAAAACATATAGCAATGCTCAGAGTCCTCGATGGCGATGGAGGTGGTGGTACGGCCACCTTTGTCCCAATCGCAAATGTAGGCAAGGTTTTTGGTCAGTCTGCGCCGGGAGGATGTCAGACTGGCATTGTCGTGGTTGGAAATTACATGCGGCCCTTGCACAGGCTGTTCAAGCAACAAAAGGACCAGAGGCTCGTACAGTCTGCAAACAAGCCTCTGATACTTGTCAAGCCGGGGTTTACCCACTCTGTCAACGATGTTTGAAGCCATTGAGGAAACAAGTAATGAAGACGTTAGGAATGAGAAATCGATGGTGGATATTGTTCTGCCGCGAGGTAATTTCTTGCTTGGTGTTCATCACTACTTTATCCTCTAACTTATCAACCTCATTTGATGTGTTCTTGTGCTATCCCCTTTTGGTTTGAAGTTTCAACAAGCCCCCTTGGGGTTGAAAACGCCCATATCTACTAAGAGCCAATCGAATCAGCACACGTAGAGCTTCTGTCCCCTCCCATCTGTTGGCCGCGAGCCTCCATCCAATACTGTAGCTTCCCCGCATTTGCTGCAAGTCGCTTGTTCCAGCCTATAATTGGGGTTGAAAATGAGGCGCTTCCCAAAACGCTTACCAAAGTGCAAAGAGTGTGGGCTGTAGCAAGCTACGGCCCAATCACTATTGTCTGCTTGTCAGCAGTAGTGGTATGCCTCTTGCATGTTAGTGTATGGCCCCACCCAACACTTGGTCTGCCTCCATGGCGTCGGTGGTCTGCCTCCTGCTTTAGAAAGTGTTGGTGATCCTCCGACTGATCTCGGCTACAAGTAGGCCAATGAGCTTGATGTTCTCGCCGTTCATCTTACGAGTTTTAAGCCTTGTGGAATCTAGAATCATGTAGATGAACTTGGCAAGCAGTGGTTGGGCTTTCTTGATACCTAATCGGCAAAGACCGGAATCGTTGCCATCACCACCTTTGACAGCCCTTGGCCAATTTCCCGACCACATTAAATCCAAACAGTCCCCGGTAATATCAAGATTTGTCTGTACGCAAATTTGAACTTTCCTTAACCGTACATGAGTTGGCAGCCCCCAGATTTTGTCGACCGAGACGGGTCCACACCCTCTGAGCAAACCGTGGACCCGTCTCACTCTTCTCAAGGTCAGTCCATCTCAAAGTAGACGCACCATGGATTTGTAATCCGATGGAAGACTTATTTCTTTGGTATGAACAGCCTTTGATATCCTAGACTGGCTACAGAGTGCTTCAGATATCGAGAGGTATCTGAACGGATCTGCAGACGCGGCCTTGCCTCCAGCCCACAATGACTTCATGGCCGAGCCTTTCGAAATGAATCCTAACCTGCCGTTTCAAGATGGCGTTTCTTCCAATTATACTACGAACGCCATGGACATGCTTAACCCTGGGTACGACATTCCTTTTTCGACGATGCCCGATTACTCGACTTTGCGCGGCAGCGATTCCCAACAGGCCATGTCGGGTAGAGCAGAACTGGAGTATGACTCAATCAACGATCCACAGATGGGGCTTTCCACCATTCTGTAGAATGAACCCTCGACGTCGATCGATCAAATTGAGCTCATTCCACACAATCCCTCTACTGACCCGGCCTGGGAAGACTACCAACACTCACACTCATTTTACTACGAGCATGCTACTGACACCATCACGGCACACGAGAACGGTAAAGGCTTTGACGAAATACGACTTTTATATCCTGAAAAGGATGAATTTGTCGTAGACGGTGTGTTTTATTGCGACCGTGAAGGTTGTTCCGATTCCTTCAGGACCTACCGAAACAGGAAGTTAGTGTTTTTTTATCTCTTCCCACGGCCAGGTTGACAAGGCTAACAGGTGCTAGTAAGCATATCAGGGAAGCCGAGAAGCCTGTGGTGTGTCCGTATTGCGGTATCAGGATGCCTTACCAGAGCGACATGAAGAAGCACGCCAAGACTCATGTAAATGAGGATCTTCGCGAACGTTTCCCATGTACGATCTGCGGGAAATTGTATACCAGATATGACAATGTCCTGAAACACCAGAATCGAAATCATTGAGATGTTATTTGCTATTGTCTTGCCGTGCTGTATTTCTGGTTTTATACGTGGTATGATGGTGAATATAGCCGGTCTTTTATTTAGTTTGTTAATTTTTCATTTTGAATTTACCTCTTGCACTCCGTTATTATAATTACGAGAGAATTATCCATTGACGCCTAGACCCTGAGGAATGGCTGAAATTATTTTGATGACCCTAAAAGCGCAAGTAACAGAAAGTAGAGAAGATTGTCTTATCTGATTGTATCTTAAGGTGGCAATTGATAGGGGCACATCCGCCTTAGGGACGCACTAGGTTTGTAGCCTCTGATTCGTCAGCCACTTTTTTGTTAGTGCAGGCAGAATTCTGCCAACGCTCCCGAAGCCCAGTCGGAGTGTCTTCGATGGCGTGCTGAAGTTGTTTCTTGTTCATCCCTCTCCTAAGAGATTCCTCTTGCATCTTAAGCCAGAGAAACTGACCTTGGCATCGATCGGTATAGCTTCGGAGAGAGTCGACCGGACATCGTCGTTCTTGTTGGGAAGTTTCCTGTTGACAATGTCCCAGGAGTAGGCGGCAATGTCGGATCGGACGTCGTCGTGCGTTATCTTGTACTCGGTAAAGCTCTCGCGCACGTTATGTGTAAGGGCGTGTCGGATCTCGGGCTCGTCGCAACTGACAAGAAGGACTCGAGTATCCGTCCCGGCTACCGCATCTATAACATCGTGGAGAAATTTCGCAACTGAGGTGCTGCTGTTATCTAAATAGGTACATTTGTCTAGAGACTGTCGGTAACGAGTGTGCAGCTAGGAATAACGTGGAGGAGCTGCGTAAAGAGTATTAGGATAGTTATATATATTATAATAGAATTTAAGTTAAACTTTTATTTTTAGTAAATATATTTAAATACTATTACAGGCTAGAGCTTAATAATAATTTACTGTAACTTTACTATCACAGCCCAGGTTGAGACCAGGCGGTTACAACTAGCAGAACTATAATAATACCCACTTTTCCCTATAAGGAATAGTCTTCCTGTATAAATACCTAGTATTAGTGCCCTACTTATAACTCTTATTAATAAGACTACCGATAATATTACTGAGACCTTCTTAAATTCTTAGTATATAGATACAGTCATTTAGCACTTTTATAGTAATAGCCTTACCAGCTATTAATATAACTTAGTTACCTAGCTTACTATACCAGCTGTATATTACTAGATATAACAGATTACTCTACTATATTGCCCTATTTATAGTAACTATAATATGACTTATACTATAACATCCTAATCCCTACTGAGACCTGAACCCCTCCTCGACCCGCGTCTATTTTATACTGACAGTTTAGAATAAGCATAGTTGTTATACTTATTATTTAGCTACTATTTCTTCTAATACTGAATATAGCTCTTATTATTTATTCTTATTATTTAAGATTATTATATAGCTTTAATTTATTTAATAATATTAAGTAAAGCTAAAAAAAAAAACTAAATATTATAATAGTAATAATAGATATATAGAAGTTTAATAATAGTAAGTTTAGCTTACTAGCTTAGATATTACTTAAGAGCTAAGCTAATTTTAATAAGAAAAGTATAATTTTTCTCTTTTTTAATTAAAATTTTTAAAATATAATGCTTATTATTTAATTTATTTCTTACTTAGCTATTATAGCAGCTCTTATCTCTTTTTTCTTAATTTTCTTTATCTTATTATAATTAAAAGTATTTAATTAGATATTTAATAGCCTTTCTATATTACTTTCTTCCTGCTATTCTTAATTACAGAATCTTTTTTTATATAAGCCATAAAGTATCCTTAACTCTTATTATTACAGGCTTTATCTATATTAAATACCTCTTCTACTAATAAAATAGAGACTTATATATTTAAGAATACTAATTTATTTTATAAGAGGCTTAAGTTTAAAGAGATATTTAAAAGTAAAATATTTAAAAAGAAAAAAAATATGTAATTATAAAGATAAATAAATAAGAGGATTCTATAAGCTGGAGTAAATATATTAAATATATATTAAGTATTTATATATATAGTAAAAAAGAAATAATAAAAAAAGATAGAAAACTAAAAAAAGAATTAATAAAAAAAATAAAAAAAATAAAAAAAAATAGAAGGAGTAGTTTAAAGTAGGCAAAAACTATATTATTTTAAAATGTAAAAAAATCTCTATACTCCCACATAGCCTAACTGTTAAAAGTCTCCGTCCTCAGGATGCACGCCTAGATACCGATATGGATAAAGGGCCCCCAATTCAGCACATTCCTCCCCTCTACCGTCGCTGCCTCCTTGTAGCCTATCATAGCATCGTGCAGCGCCTCTGCAACTTCACCGCTATCCATGAAGGCACCCGTTACTTTCGATGTCAACCTCTCATAGAACCTCTTAGCAACTTCTCCCGCAGCAGCGTCGTTCGCACCCCACATGGTCCCGATTACGTGCTGAAACCCTAAGGTCTGAAACGCGTTGGCAAGGTGGATTGCTTCGTCTGCTAGCTTGCCGTCTGGCTGCTCAGCCGTCGAGCACGCTGAGAGGTAGGCCACTGCTCCCCTTTTCAAGTCTGTCCTCTCGAGATCGGCAATAGTCAACATGACTGCCTTCCCATCCTTGACGAGGAGTAAACCGCTCTGGGAAGGGTTATAGGCAATCGAGGTCCCATGACACGCGAAGTGGACAAACGAGTGGCCTGGCAAACTCATCAGAACAGTCTCGGGGTCTGGTTGAGATAGGTGCTCCATAGTGTTGCCAAATACATTCTTGACCGCGCTCTCTTCATGCTCTGTGACGAGGTCGTGATGTGGTGGGGGGTTGTTCCGCATCGTGACCAACAGCATGTTGCGTCCCAGGCCAGATGAAAGCGAATTTGCCCGGCCATACCAGAGAGTTTTGATCGAGGAGGCATAAGAAGAGATGACGCGACTGAGCGTGTTCTCGGTCGACCCGTTAGTGTGGCATCCTGCGGCATGAAAAGGAGCTCTCCCGGCTAGGCCGCTCGTGATCCACCAAACTCGTCGCGAAGGTGTCAACTCCGTCACGTCGAGGATGGGGCGAACTGCGACATCCCATAACCAGATCAATGCCTCTGATGCAAGTCCCTTCTTTCTCGTGCTCCTTCGTGGAACAGCATTTCGCCGAGACTCGTTGCCAAGCGTCTGGAATATTGCAATCTTCTTCTCGAGATCCTCGTATGTCATATTCGTCAGCTTCACCAACTGGATCCCCTCCTTGGCGACGATGATGGCATCGCAACGGATTTTGGTCACGTTTACCGCGATCAGAGGACCGCCCTTGGCAATATCTTTGATCTGATCTTCTGTAAGGGGTAGCTGGAAGAACTCGAACCCTTCCAACTGTCTGACTTCTGCTTCTTTGGCGGCAAGCTCGTGTAAAAGTGCCTGCTGACGAGCTCTGGCCTGTTGGTATGTGCTAGCCGTGTTGAGTTGCTCTGAAACTTCTGAGAGTCGTGCCCTGATGCCGTCGTATTCGTCCGCCAATGCTTTGTTCTTTTCCCTCAAGGGTGTGACATCAGATTTTGAGCTCATAGACAATCCGGAGATGATACAGCGGCCTGCTTCGAGAGACTGTAGCGCCTCGAACGCCGAATGGTTGGCTTCCAGGGCCGTAGAAGCCGCAAAGCTTGAGAGACCGGAGATTTGACCTAGGGTTTGCTGCAGATCTTCGACGGAGAGGCTCTGAGGGTGGAACACAGGAAGAAGGGATATGGCACTCTGGAATAGTTCATGGGCCTCGGCGATCTCTCCGTCTCCCAAGCTAAATAAGCCAGCTTGCATGGCTGAAGGAATTCTGGAGGTAAGTGATGCGGAATCCAGTCTTGCGACGTAGGCGAAGTGCTTCTTTGACTGTATGGAGTAATCGTCTTCTTCCGTCAGCAGGTACTTACTGGCGAGCATCTGAGCCAAGTTCTTGTACCGCTCGCCCCGAGCCGGATCCGTTTCTGGCGTTGTCTCGGCAGCACGCGTCCCAATTGATATGGCTTCGTGTAATTTCCGAAGACTGTCATCGGGCTTTCCTCCCGCTTTGAGGATCTGGTGTTGGACCTCCAGAAGATGGGTGATGTTGGCCAGAATCCTCGGGTATTCTGGATGATCTGGTTGTCTGAGTCTTTGGGCATTTTGAAGGTGCTTAATCCCCATTTGCCCCCAAGACAGGGCTCCAGTCATTTTCATCTTGGTTCCGTACCAAGCCCCGACCATATTGAGGATATGAGACTCACGGTTGCCGGCCATGATGCCACGCTCCTTTGCGTCTGATCCAGGAAGCTGCTTGATCAGCTCAAGAGCAGCGAGTCCCTGGTCGAGGGCCTTGTTCAAGGCGTCCATGGCTTCTGCTGGCTTAATTTCTCGATGTCTTTGACATTTCGCTTCTATCATCGCGCCGTAGTTGCAAAACATCATGGCTTTTTGGAGATGATCGGACGTAGTTTCCAGCTCGATCCCTTCTCGACATATTCTAAGGGCCTCCTCGAGACTGGTAAGCTGCCCAGTGCGCTGGTAATAGGTGTATAGCGTGTTCCCGAGATTTGCGTACTCCAGGCCAGCAAATTTCGGATCCGGGAGCATGCGGATAGATTCATACCCTATTTCTGTCGCCTCTTCCAAGTCCTTGATGTCGCCGCCATAGGTGTACTGCTTGCCCAAGAGCGCCCCGAATCGAGCGAATAGTCTTGCAGAGCCCAGCTTGTCCAACCCCTTCAGCTTGAGACAGCCGCGAAAGAAGTCCATGGCAACCCGGATATGTTCGCCATCCGGGAATAGATCAATTCTGTCCAGCATGAAAGTAGAAAGATTCTGCTGAGCTATCCACCATCGCTCGCTCTCATGAACCTCGTTGTCCAGGGCTGAGAATCCGTTGGAGATAGCATCATTGATGTGCTCAAGGTTTCCTGTGACCAGAGATTTGAGATGGAGCCAGACACTGAGATGACCATATATCGTCCCTTTGTCTATTTCACCAGGTTTCATCTCGTGGATTGCGGCTTGGCTCTTGCAAATTGCCTCCTCAATGTCATCCCTAGTATTTGTGATGTTATATTTGAGCTGCCACGACACACTCGCCTGATCCAATACATATGACCTGTCGGGGTGATCAGGGGCCATGTTAGCCAACCACTCGTCTTGGTGGGCGATTGCATCTTCTATGTCTTGGAGCGATGAGGATTCGGACAAGGCGAATCGTCGAGCCATACTGGTGGGGCTCCAAATCCGAGGAGCACTTGAAATATTTTAGGCTTAAACCATAGATATGCGATTCGGATGACTCTTTGTTCTCGTGCACGCTCACTGATGACGGTGATGAAAAAACTCTGGCTACTGAATATGATGGAGGTGACCTAATGCTGATTGCCTTATACTAGCCTCTGAAATGAAAGCTAGACAAATGTGTTGGGAGATCAGGGCGTTGGGCAGCATGCGCAGGGGCTTGACTGGGAGTAGTCCCTGCAATAGTATTAAAATATGTGGCATTAGCGAGGTCGCTGGAATGGCGGTATTGGCAACTAATTGAAGAGGGTGGTCAGAAAATGCGCTTTTTCAACTGCCGGCGCCTACACAAGCCATTAGGCAGACAACAGCCAGCCTCAAAATTTGCCTTATGAAGTCATAGGAAGCTGTTATTCGTCCGTAGACTGTTCTAGACCATCGCCCTGCTTTGGAGAGGCAGCCAAGACGGCCGTGATAGCCAATCAGATGCCGCGGCCAAAAATGTGTGTGGTACGTGGCTTTTTCTTTAAGCAAAACGCGTCAGTCTGCAGATCGTTGAGGCATTTGCACTTGTGCACTTTAGGCGTGGAAACTTGGTTCCTCAGTCTTGATCATCTTGCCTTAAAAGGTCCGCGGTTTAAACCAAGTTAACCCCCTCTTCAGGTTCCAGAGCTGTCAGCCTGATTATCCAGAATCCGAATTCTGTCTTTCACAGTGAAATAAATTGCATCCTATTCCTCTTGACACATTCTGCTACTCGAGGCCCTGCTTTCACTTGAATTGAAGTAGACTGTCGGTACTGATGGCCATTAATCCGGATAAAATATTCGCGGTGCTTGTTGCCATCGACGACTACCTCGGCGAGGCATCCAATCTCCACGGATGCGTCAATGACGTGCGGATCGTGCAAGAGTCCCTCGAGTCGTTGGGCGCCCAGCCTGGCAACATTTTTGTTATCACTTCGCCTCCAAATGCCCCGGACAGCACGAAAGCCCCTACTAAAGGCAACGTCCTCCATCTGATTCGGGAGGTGGCTACCAAGGCCGCCGAGAAGAACCCAGATAGCCTCCTCTTCCTTCACTATTCTGGTCATGGAGACCAGGTACACACCAAGCACCCTGACGTCAAGAAGGGTACAGACCTAGACGAGGTTCTGTGTACACTGAACGAGGATATTTCGGATGTCGAGGTTGTGGATCTTCTGAAGGAACTAGTGGAGGACAAAGGTCTGACGGTTCTGGTTGTGCTGGACTGCTGTCATTCTGGCGGTACAGATCGTGCTGGCGCCGCGATTCGTTGCCGGTCTTTATTATCATCAGCACCACCGGATACTGAGTCTGCTGCTCGAAGCGTGCGGAACGCATCAATCCGCGAGAGCTGGTTTTATCGCGACAGGGGCCACACCTTGATCGCGGCCTGTCAGCCACACGAGCTTGCAGCTGAGTATCGTGCGGACGACGGCAAGACGTACGGGGCCATGACGTACCACCTCGTCAAGGCCATCAAAAACCTGCAGAGCTCGAAAGACCCAGTAACTTATGAAAACTTGCAGAGCCTGCTGGATTCTTACTGTCGGACCAAGTTCTCTCAGCAGCCCCTGCTCCTAGGAGACAGGACCCGCATTATCTTTGGAAAGGGCAACTTAGCGAGTTCCGCACGCAGCCTTCAGGGCAGCATCACGTACGTTGGCGAGCATAGCCTCGTTCTGAATAAAGGCACAGCCCATGGCATCGGTCTCAATGACCGGTTCTGGATTTATCCTCCGACTCAAAGCTTGTTTGGTCTCTTGGCCGCAGGCGCCAACCCTGTGGCAGAAGCATGTGTCCAGAAAGTCAAAGCTTTCCAGGCCAGGGCAATTATCGTCGATGACTCGACGATCCCTAAAGCCGTGCCAAACTCGGGGCCGGTCGAGGTGGGCTGGTGTGCGCAACTGAAAAGAAGCGGCAGCATTCCGATTGTGAACCTCGCCTTGTCGAATCTCAGTCGCGAAGATCTTCGGCACGCCAGGGACTATCTTCAGGAGGAGTGGAAGAAGATGACGGACTCAGCCGGTCTCCCCGTTGACTTGAGATTCACCTCTGCGGCATCCCAACCAAGTCTACTACTGATGGAAATTCACGAGGATTTCACTCCTTCGTTCCGGGACAAAAAAGGGGCGCCCTTGCAAAACGTCCCCAGCCTCACAGCCACCGATGAACACATTGCGCAGAAGCTCGTTTACTTGCTCCCGCATCTATGTGCCTACCAACGCCTAGTTGAGTTGACTTCGGCATCGATTTCGTGGGCTCCATCGTACGAGTTTACGATTACTGAATACGATGACAAGGACGATGACTGGGAGAATGAAGACAAGACCAGCGACAGCAAGTCCTTAGCCACTTGGAAGATACGATTTAAGAATACTGGGGCTGTCCCACTCTACGTGACGATTCTTAACCTCAGTCCAGCGTACGGAGTCAGCCAGATATTCCCGAGGCAGAACGCAAGCAGCTCCGCCGTCGGTGAAAACCAGGAGATTGAGCCTGCAATCATCGACATGGAAGTCCCGAGCCTGCTTCAGGACGCAGCGAAGAAGCCCGGGTTTAAGATGCGTGACGTTATCAAGGCGATTGTCACCACTGAGCAGACGAACTTCGGTCATTATCTACAGCCGGATTTGGAGAACTGGAAGGAGTTGGAGGAGCCGCTGGAACCGGAAACTGCCGAGCAAGGTGGCCGGGATGCTAAACTGAGAGTGTCCAAGGTCGAAAAGTTCTTGGTTGTTGACAAGGAGATTATCACGCCTACCTGATTGTGATGATCCGTGTCTATCCTAAGGATCTAGGGTAGGCAAGGAAGGCGTTCGGTACTTGATCAGAGTGTGATCGGGACGTCGGCGTTAAGCAATATAAGTCACGGGTCTGGTGATATATTAAAAGGCAGTTTGATGTAACTAAGTGTGTTGATAGCTGGTAAGCTTAAGGCTTGTAGTCTAGTACTAAAGGAATATATATATAGATAGTATCATTATTGAAATCACTGTTCTGACTACTGTTTCAAATACTATACAGTTACATACTTGCATAAGTATTGACAAGGGACTTGGTCTATTAATCTTAAACCTAAGTACAGTCATTTACCTCTTCTATATCAGTCCGCTGACTCCGGGAAAGACCACTAAGTATATAACCTCCTCTGTAACATCCCTTTATAGGTTCTCTTAGGCTTTTGTAATTATTAATCCTTTAGCTGTAAGTTAACTAATACTATTTTATTTATAAGTTTTAAGGTCTATAATATATAGTTATAATATAATTTTCTAAGAAATTTACTTTCTACCTGGGAGATTCTATTTTTTTAGTAGTTTTTAAAAAAAATCTTAAGATAGTATAATTTTTTATTAATTTAATATTTTAAAGCTAGATTTATATTAGCTAGCTTTTATATTATATAGCAGTTAAAAATAAGTAATTATACTAGATATTTATTATTAGAGCTATATATTTAGATTTATATAATATTTTTTAATTTAGATTTTTATATTATAGCTTATAGTTTTATTATAAAAGCTAGATTAATTTCTATTAAATCTATTAAATTAAGTTAAAAGCTATAAAGATACTAATAATTTAACCCTCGATAAGAAAACCTAGTATTTGAATTTTACTGTATTTTTATTATGCATATATTACAGTTACCAAGGCCCAAGTTTTGGGTTTTAAGCTGCTTTTTTCTTCTCTGCCAGAATCCTATCTAACTTTTTCAACCTATTTTAACCTTAATATATATACCGCCAATTCCCACGACCCGACCTCTAGAACGCCCCAAGATCCCCAACGCCTATAATAACCCGTTTAAGTTATTCGAATCCCCCCTCTCACCCAAGGTGGCTAGTATCTATACCAGCCCGACGCAGCACAATAACTCCTGGAACCAGGGGTTATATTCATCCCGGCCGATTTCTGCGAGGAACTTTTGGCCCCTGTTGTTATCGGTATTTTCAATATTATTAGCCAGGTTATATAAGGCGTCTAGTTCTATCCTAATAAATATAATATTAATACCAGCAGCCTGGCTTATCTGCAGATTAGCTCTATTTCTATTAAAAAATAGATTATATCTGAATATAGCTAATATAATCTTTTAGTTATTATTTAGATATTCTAAATAGTATAGTAAGAAGTTTAGAAGGTTTTTTTCTTAAAGGAATTTTAAATAGTTATCTAATTTATATTTTTCTTTTTTATTTTATAAATTTTAAATAAATTTAGTCTTATTATAGATTTTATTTTTATATTTTTAATATCTAGAATAATATATAACTAAAGTCTTATAAATTATAATAATTAATATTTTTAAAGGTTATTATAATAGAATAAGTATTAAAAGAGAAGTTAGTTTTTTAATAATAGGAGATATTAGTTTTTTTTATATTTTATTTCTTAGAATAAGATTACTATCTTAAGGTTATTAACTGCAGATAGTAGAGTTATTAACTGACTCTATTATCTATAGATAGTAGAGTTGAGATTAGAGGGGTTAAATAGAAGCTTTAGGCAGAGACTGGTATATAATAACCTTATTATTTAGCTATTATTTCTTCCGATACTAGGTATAGCTCTTATTATTTATTTCTACTATTTAAGATTACTATATAGCTTTAATCTATCTGATAATATTAAGTAAGGCTAAAAAAAAACTAAATACTAATAATTTAAATATAACTTATTAGTCTATACTATAAGATAGAAAGAGTAAGTAGATATTCTTAGTTAGGTTATTAAATAGGTTATTAGTTAAGTTAGTTAAGATATAAAAATAGAAGAATAACTGGAATAGAAGAGGGACTATAAAGCGTTTATATCTATCAGGATTTTGCCTTTTTCAAGATCTAGCTTTTCTAAGATCTAGCTTTTCCAGCAGATCTAGCTTTTCTAATATATAGCTATTACCTGCAGCTTATAAAGGTATCGGAAAAGGTAACCAGTTAGACTAGAAATCTTAGTTTATCTGAGTATATTATTAACCTTTAAATAGACTGGATATATAGTCTGTATTATTAATATAATTATTGGTATTTCTTTTTACTATTAAGCTTCTAGTCCCCCCTCTGGGTATATATATACTAGGGCACCCTACCTCTTAATATAGATAGTATAATAGGTAGTTAAATAGTATTAAACTGATACTATTTAATATATATATCTAGTATAGCGTTAAATAGTATTAAATAGAGCTTATTTAATATATATATATAATAAGTTTGTAATTAAAGGTTATAAGATTATATATGTCGACTAATTTATATAGCATGTACTTCAGGGTCGTATTTATCTAATATTGAAGTCAGGATTTGCCCTTGCTTAACATTTACCTAGTTTGAGAATTCTTCAATAGAATACTTACTTTATTTAGATAGGTGTGGCTTTGATGCTGGCCAATCCTTAGTGGGTGTTGTACAGTCGTGTGTTCTGGCGTTCTGATCCCTCAAGGTCCTTTCCTTCCTCACACTCGCCAACATGGCTTCTTCAATCGCAAGAACCAGTCGACCCGTTCTTTGACCTTGGGCTAGGTCTAAGACCAAGGTCGGGGAGGCAATTTCTTCGTTTCTCAATCAATCCAGCGAACAAGGCTTTCTTCTGCTCTATCGTACACTGGCTTTCGTGTCACATCAGCCGTGGAGCCGGCTTAACGGACCCGATCTTCCCCTTAGCGACAGGCCCTTGCATCACCACATGACGATTCTACCACGAACCCTAATTCGCGAACAATTGCTAGCATCACTGGGCTCGAGGTCAGGAAGCTTATTACCTCTATCGGGTTACAGAGGTGCAATTATCCCAACAATTAAGCTCGTATTTGACTAAGGATTTACCGTTTATTCGAAACTGGAGGCCTGACCACCGCAGCTAGAACGATCATTACCATGCGGAGGCTATACAATGAACTTAAGGGACACAAGGAGGTCTCAGATGACCTCCTAAAGCTCTGGAGCTGCTATAGCTTTGGTTAATATTGAGTATATATAGCTAGCGCATTTTCGGCCCAATGCTAACGGGTATGTAGGGTTTAAATGTCATAATCTGGCGACCTATATTCGGATTTCGGAAACTACTTAGCGGCGGACCTTGGAGAAGCTGTACTAACTCGCCATATATTCCGCCGATAACATCATTTAGCCCCGATAGGAGAAGAGAGTCGGGCCATGGTCCAGTATAAGCTTACTGCGAGCCTGATAACTTGCTTAGAAGATATTAAATTCAAAACCACTAAGTCTAAATAAGGTATTAAGACGAGAATGCTTCTCCGCTAGAATGTGGAGGCTTTATTGCATGGTTGGCGGAGTTTGGGTGGGCCCCGCGGATTCTGCAGTCGTGAGTTCGATTATCGCTTTCGGTTTCCTAAGAGAGTCTGGTATTGGTACAACCTCGACTGGACTGCCTTGCAGTATTGGTTATCAAAGACAATCAACTCATTGCTGAATCCCCTTGACTATTTAAGGAGCAAAGAGTCGGCAGACCCTCACGGCACCAACAATCCAAAGCAAGAAGCCTCATCGTCAACATTAACCTCAACCTCAACACCAATATGAGCAAGAATATCCTTGTTGTCGGCGGCACCGGCATGATTGGTGGCCACGCTGCTCTCCACCTACAATCCAAAGGCCATAAAGTCACCATCGCAGGCCGCCATCGCCCTGATTCTGTCCCTTTGCTTGCGGCCCTCCCCCTCCTCCAAGGCGATTATGTCAATAAGGACTTCACCAATGACCAGCTCTTGTCCTTTGATGCCATCGTATTCACTGCCGGCGCCGACACTCGCCACGTTCCGGCCGATACAGACGCGGACACGTATCTCCTCCAAGCCAACGCCATCGCTGTCCCGGGTTTCGCGGCCCTCGCTCGCTCGGCCGGTGTCAAGCAGATTGTCCACATCGGCAGTATTTATCCTCACATCTTGCTGGATATAGTTGAGAAAAACACCTATGTCCGCTCTCGCAAGCTGGCGGCCGAAGGCGTTGCCAGTCTTTCCACCCCATCCTTCAGCGCCACGAGCCTCGACCCGCCTTTCGTGGTAGGGACTGTCCCCGGCTTGAACGTCCCCATGTTTCAGGCCTACGTCCAGTACGCAGAAGGCAAGTTCCCCATCCCTCCGTCTGCGCCTCGGGGAGGACTCAATTTCATCTCGGCCCAGTCTTTGTCTGAAGCCATCGCCGGCGCATTGGAGCACCCCTCAGAGGTGGCAGGTCGCACCATCCCCGTTGGTGACGAGAACTTCACCTACGCAGAGTATTTCGATAAATTTTTCAAGGCAGTGGGTAGAGAGGATGTGAGAATCGAAGCAAAGGATGGCGAACACCCCCTGCTACCGAAGGCGGCTCTTTTTGCGGGGGAGGAGGTCGTGACTTATAAGACAATTTCTCCGTCCCACCTCTGAGACGGAGTCCCTGTGCTCCAAAGTCCCGCTAATCTCAATATACTGGCCAAGACGGTGTTGTTTATTCCTGAGATTCTCGGGTTGAGATAGCGAGCCTATGACGCGTTAACTGTAATTACTTAAAAGCTGGGGTCCAAGAAATCCTCATCCTCAATACTGCTGGGCTAACCGGTAACAACCTTCTGCCTGCTCTACTTCGCCTGGTAATTCGAAGGGGCGAAGATAGCCTTAATGCTGCAGAATTGGGTAGATAGCGATAATTCTCCACTCCCAGGGATGGTAACTACTGGGTAAGCGGTATTGATGGTTGGACTAGCAAAATGTCAAGATTGTTTCCAGCCAGCATTTCCGCCACAGCATGACAGGTAGTGAGCGCTATGGTCTTTCTTGGCATTGCATTGACGAGGTCTAGCCTAGCGCATAGATATGTTCGTGCTAATATAATACTCAGTTGGCTGACGAGTGTTTCTAAAGTTGCGATGAGGTAACTGAAGATAGTAAGCCACTCATCTAATAGGTGGCTCGCCCGTTTCTCAGCGGCACGACACAAGCTGCTGCCGTTCTTAACTCAACGACAGAGCGGCCCATCGGTTTGTTTGACTCCATCTCGCTGCCGGATTTCCATTCTCCCGGAGCCAGGATAACTCCTTGACATTCGCTGGGCGGGGTTACGGTTGGAGCGGCTTCGATACCTTCACGCTTTACAAAATCAAGCTTCAATGCGAGCATTCGGTCAACGAAGTGGAACGCAACCTGGCAGTGACGCGTCGTGCCTCGCATAGTCTATTACCCCGCCAGGAGCGGTCTTCTCAGGACCAACCCGCAGCCCCCTGAGTACACCGAGGCAATTCCAGATGGTATAGCATGCAATACTCAAAAACGGCTGACCGGAAGCGGTGTGGCACGTTATACAACTGCCCGTTATAGTTGGTGTAGTTCACGGACCTTCTCTATTAAGTACGTAGTATGTACATCTTTGCCGGAGCACCACTCATCTCGGTTTCGGATTCTATCATGACTGGAAGGGTTTTGGCAGCTTAGTTTGGGTGTGGAGGCTAGACAGGCATTCAAATGTAACATCATTTCCAAAGCGGGTGACATCCTCCGCCGGTTACCCCTTTCCCCAGTCTATCCATGGTTAAGGTGAGTTTATTCAAATGAACTTACTCCTTTTGGCCCTAGGAAGCACGATCGCTCTTCAGATGCGCTCATGTGCGTAACCCGTAACTGCCGTGACTCCTTACCGACACCTCCTCATTGAATAACAATCAAGACTTATTAAATGCGAGACCGACTCCGGTGTCCACATGCTCTATTTGGCATTTAAATGAGAAGCGTCTCCCCTAGGAACACAACCGGCCTGATCGAACACTATCGCATTCCTCCGATAACGATGAAGACTTCACGCCTAGGGGCTCTCTTCGCCTGGCTCGCTGTGCAAGGTCCTGTTGGCTTTGTTACATGTCTCCCGAGCGATACAGCGAATATTGTTGATCTAGGATATGCGGTTCACCAAGCATCCTACAATGTGAGCCTACTCCCCATCCTCATTCACAGCATCTCTCTGCCCGCGTCGGACGAATCGGCGATTGTATATTCCAATGATTGGTTGCATCAGCAAATAACACATGCGGGTAGGAATCATACGACTACTACAGCTTCAAGAACATCCGCTACGCTGAGCCACCCGTTGGAGAGCTGCGATGGCGCCCACCGATTGCAGCACGGACGATTAACCGAACTGTGGATGATGGAGGAGTGCAACGCATCTGCCCCCAATCCTACCCTCGTTGGCTGTTGCAACCTCGGGCTGAGGCGGCAGGAGTACCGGTAGAAACGTTGGCGAATTATCTCATGAACGGCCAACGCATGAATGAGGATTGCCTTTTTCTGGACGTTTACGTCCCTTCAACTATTCTCGCTCAAAAGGATAATGTCCGCTCGCGCTGTACGCAATAAGTCAATGAACTCTGACATGCTTGTTAATGCTGACTGAGATCTGGTCAAGCTGCCGTTATGGTCTGGATTCATGGTGGTGGCTATGACATAGGTTAGTCGGTGCACTTATTGCGTAGGCCAAGCTAATGACTAACATATCCGCAGGATACAAGGATCAAGCCCCTTTCGACTCTCCGGCAGGTCTACTGGCACGTTCTCGATTCGACGATCAAGAAGGAGTCATCTTCATTTCCATAAACTACAGACTCGGTATGTTTGGTTTTCTGTACAACGAAAGTGCCGATATGGTCGGCAATGCCGCTTTTTGGGACCAGAGGCTGGCGCTTGAATGGGTTCAAAAGTACGTCCATCTTTTCGGCGGAGACAAAAACCGTGTGACCATCATCGGAGAATCTGCAGGCGGTGGTAGTGTGCTGCATCAAATCACTGCATTTGCCGGAAAGGGAAGCGCACCCTTCGCTGCGGCGATATGTCAGAGTCCCGCGCTTATAATCACTGCCAATGCCTCGGAAGTTTGGGATACCACCATCGCTAAGGCTTCACTGGAGGCTGGTGCCAAGATTGCCACAGTGCAACAGCTTCGCCAGTTGAACTCCTCAGCGTTGATGAAGATCAACCAGGCCGCAGTTTTCGGAAGCAGTTACGGCCTCTTCACCTATAGCCCCATGGTCGACCAGGTCTTTGTGCCAGATCTCCCCGGAGTCCTTCTTTTGAACGGAAAGTTTCATCATGGTCTCAAAGTAAGCACACAGATCTACTCGTCTTCTCCTGCTGGGCTAGTTATGAATCCACCAACTAACCAACCCGCAAAGGTTATGACCGGGTACAACAAAAATGAATCGGGGATGTTTATCCCTACAATAAACACGAATGAGGAGCTCGTGTCGTTCTTGGAAATAAACTATCCCATGTCAGATTCAGCAAGAGATTTTGTCTTGTCCGACCTGTATCCCAACATCTTAGATGGAACCTTTGGCTACACCACTCAGGCTGACCGCACAAGAGTCCTGATCGACGACATGGTGTTTACCTGCAGCACTCGTTTCCTCGCGACTGCGTTCCCGAACAGAGCGTATAGCTACCGATTCGAATACCCGCCCGGGACTCACGGTCAGGACCTCACATGGACGTTCTTTGTCGATGAAGACCCAACAGGGTCCCCGGAACTAGCCATCGAGATGCAGCGCTACTTCACCAACTTGGCAATGGCAGGAAATCCAAACGGAAAGGCAACCGGAGACTTGCCCTCGTTTCCTTTGTATGGAAAAAACGCAAGTCTGGTTACCTTTGGGATCGATGGGGTTGGCGTAGTCCACGATGCCATTGTCAATCCGAGATGTGACTTTTGGCAGAAGGGGATCTTCGGAAGCATGTAACAAGCAATAGGGAATCGATACATCTATTGCATCCGCTCTTCCTATGTTTCCCACTTGTAATAGGTATAAAGCGTAAGGTGACATGGGGCGACAGGTCACTGGAAAGGAATTCCGAGACCAACGCCCGTCGTTGTAGTGGGACTCGCAGTCGGGTTTGTATGCGGTATTCCTCACTCTAAGATATCCCATCTGTGCAGTGTTATTTGTGCTGTCGTAAGATACGTTTAAACATCCTAGATCCAACTCTCACTAGACTTTCAGAGAGGTACTTGGCGCTCGGTGACCCCATATTAGGCATTAAATATCCATACGCCGCATGAGTCACCCCAGCCCCGCTCCACCTTTTCTGGTTGTCGATCTGACACAGGGCTTCAGGGCAACGTATCGGAAGATTATATTAGTAGTAGAGGTAGGTATAAGCTGAGGAGAGCGATAACTGACTGAACAGCTGCGGGAGCGATAATTTGATAGCCCTCAATATCGACACCAGCTTGCAAAATGGATATTGAAGAGCTTGACTACGACCGACTACTAACGTCTCCCTATTATCCTACTGTAGGTATTTAGGTGCTTTGCTAAGAAATTGATGCTATTATTACTTTTAGGCTCCCGGATTATAATCTGATATTAATTACGCAGCTTCTATCTGAAAAGTTCTTTAATAATTATATCTACTTTTTAAGTTATAGTATTTTGTAAGTAATGTTTTATTACTGCTAGGTATCTTATTCCAGCTAAAGTAAGTTATTTTAAAGGTTAATAGCTACTTATTTAAAGTAAATAAGATTTAAAATAAAATATTCTGCCTTTAGTCTTTTAAAAGATACTGCCCTAATCTTTTATTATTATATATTCTAGCCTGGTTTAAAAATAGATATATTATAACTTATATAACTATAATTAAATAAGGATATATTCTTTTAATATACTATTTAATATCTCTTAATAAGGGAACTTAATATTTAAATTTACTGTATTTTTATTATATATATATTATAGTTATCAGAGCCTAAGTTTAGGTTTTAAGCTGCTTTTTTCTTTTTTACTAAAATTTTATTTAACTTTTTCAACCTATTTTAACCTTAATAAATATACTGATAACTTTTATAGCTTAACCTGTAAAATACCCTAAGATTCCTAATATTTGAAAAAATCTATTTTTATTTAAATTTCCTTTTTAACTAGTACTTTAAAGAGCTAGTATTTATATTAATTTAATATAATATAACAGTTTTTAGCTAATACTGGGTATAGTACTTATTATTTATCCCTACTATTTAAGATTACTATATAGGTTTAATCCATTTAATAATATTAAGTAAAGCTAAAAAAAAACTAAATAACAGCTTTTAAAACTAGAGGTTATATTAAGCCCAGCTGATTTTTTAAGAAAATTTTAATTTTTTACATTATTAATATTATTAATATCTTTAGCTAACTTATATAATAAGATAAAAAAGTAAGTAAAAAGTACTAAATATATATATCTATTTAAAGATTAAGCTGTAATAATTATAATAATATTAAGTTAAAGCTTTTTAATTTTTTAAAAATAAGAGTTATTTAATTAAATACTTATAGTTATTAAAGCTAGAATTAGTAGTTTTTTTTAATAGAAAGTACTATATTAAGTAGGGATTAATAGCTTAATTTATTAAGCCTATAAATTAAAAAGAGTTTAAATAAAGGTTTTAAATTAGTATTATTTTTTTAGTATTTTATTTAATTAACAGTTATTTAACCTATTTTTTAAAAATCTTTTAGAAATTTATTTAATTAAGTAATATCAGTTAAAAAAGCTATTTATTTTATCTAGCTATTTAACTTATTTAAATCCCGGATTTAATTTTATTTAACCTTTTTATTATAATATTATTATAATTATTATAGCTTAACTTTTAAATAGATATATATTTAGTTTTTTTTTTAACTTTACTTAATATTATTAAATAGATTAAAGCGATATAGTAATCTTAAATAGTAAAAATAAATAATAAATACTATACTTAGTATTAGAAAAAATAGTAGCTAAATAATAAGATTATTACCTTTTAATCTCTACTTAAAACTTCTATTTAACCTCTCTAACTTTAATCCTACTATCTATAAATAATAGAGTTAGTTAATAATCTTATTATCTGCAGTTAATAATCTTACTATTTATAATTAATAATCTTAAGATAGTAATATTATTTTAAGTAATAGAATATAAGAGAGATATTTTCTATTATTAAAAAATTAACTTCCCTTTTAATACTTATTCTATTATAATTAATTTTTAATATAGTAAATTTTACTTAAGTAGCTCTTTTTATAAGTAACTTATTATATTTATATTATAACTTTAAATTCTAGTATAATTTTAAAGACTCTTAGAATTTAAAAGATAAATTAAAAAAATAGAAGCTAAATTTCCTTTTAAGCTTTTTTAAAAAAAGAAATTTATTTAATTTATTATTATACTATTTATAAGATTTAAATAGAAATTAAAAAGTTATATTAGCTATTTTTAAATACTATTTACTTTTTAATAATAGAATTTAAATTAATAAATAAGAAAAGAAAATTCTTATATATAATCTTATTTTATATATCTAAATAGAAATAGATATACTATATAATTTAGCTAAAAATATTAATAATTCTAATTTAAGAAGTTAAATCTTCTTTTAGAATATTACTAGAGCTTAATATAATCTGTAATTCTGGGAGCTATTATATTATATTAAGTTAATATAGATACTAGCTATCTAGAGTACTAGCTAGAGGGGAGATTTAAATAACTTAGATTATTATAGATATTAGAAATCTTAAAGTGTTTTAAAAATTAGATTATAGAAATTAGCAGTATATATATTAAGGTTAAAATAGGTTAAAAAGGTTAAATAGAATTCTAATAAAAAAGAAAAAAGTAGCTTAAATTTTAAATTTAGACTTTAGTAACTATAATATATATATAATAAAAATATAGTAAAATTTAAATTCTAGGTTTTTTTATTAAAAGTTAAAAGTTATTATATTATATTAAATTAATATAAATACTAGCTATTTAAAGTATTAATTAAAAAGAGAATTTAAATAAGAATCTTAGAATATTAAATTAAGTTATAGAAATTAGCAGTATATATTAAAATTAAAATAAGTTAAAAAGGTTAAATAGAATTTTAATAAAAAAGAAAAAAGTTAATATAATAACTATACTTATTTTAAACTATTAATATAAAATAAGTACAAGTTAAGAAAGTCCAGGTTTTAATAGAAATTAGAATATTATAATATAAGTTATCTCTTAATAAGAAAATCTAGTATTTATATTTTACTATATTTTTATTATATATATATTATAGTTACTAAAGTCTAAGTTTAGGTTTTAAGCTGCTTTTTTCTTCTCTACTAGAATTCTATCTAACCTTTTTAATTTATTCTAATCTTAATAAATATATTGCTAATTTCTATAACCTAACCTAATATTCTAAGATTTCTAATACCTATAATAACCTAAGTTATTTAAATCCCCTCTCTAGCTAGTACTCTATATAGCTAGTATTTATACTAATTTAATATAATATAATAGCTTTTAGAATTAGAAGTTATATTAAACTTTAATAATATTCTAAAAAAAGATTTAACTTCTTAAATTAGTATTACTAATATTTTTTACTAAGTTATAAAATATAACTATTTCTATTTAAATATATAGAATAAAATTTACTATTAAAAATTTAATCTTTTATCTATTAATTCTATTTTTATTATAAAAAAGTAAATAATATTTAAAAATAGCTAATATAATCTATTATCTTTTATTTAAATATTATAAATAGTATAGTAATAGCTTAAATAAATTTTTATTTTTAAAAAAGCTTAAAAGGAAATTTAGCTTTTATTTTTTTAATTATCTTTTAAATTCTAAAAGAATTTAAAATGATATTAGATATTATTTATATAATATAAATATAATAAATTACTAGTAGTAAATATTACAGGCTAAGCCTAAAATAAAAACCCAGATATAAGCCTAAGCTAGAAGTATTATAATTTAAGAATACTACCAGCTAGTAGAGTTTTTACTATAATTTCTTAATAAGGTCTTTTTTCTTTTTTCTCTTTTTAACTTTAAATATACTTAATATAGAACCTCTATTATTAAATAAATTTAGAACTTATTTCTTATATTATTTAAAACTTAATTACTTTATATAACTCCTACTATAAGCAGGTAGTAATAGAAGACTAACTTATAAAGCCTTTTAAATTTAACTAAGCTATTTAGCTATAGTAGGTAATTTATAAAGCTATTTATAACTAGATTATACTATTATAAGACTAGCTAGCCTAGCTAAGTAAGTAGTATCTTACTTCTAATATTATAGTAATAATAATAGTTACCTTTAATATTCTAGTTAAGAATATACTGCTAGCTATATAGAAACTGCTATTTCTAGAATTTATAGGCTTTAATAAAAAGAAGCTACTTTTAAATCTCTTTAAATTCTTAGATATCTATAGTAACTATATATTATAAATATAGTAAATATAGAATAAGATTTAAATTAATAGCTTAATAATTAATAATAATATGTATATATAGTATCTTATTAATATCTACTTATTAACTAAGTTTTAATATATTATAACTACTTTTTACTATTTTAAAAACCTATAGAAACTTTATAACTTTAAGTAATTTATAATTTATCTTAATTATAACTATAAGAATAAAAATATCTAATAATAAGCTATAGAAGTATTATAGAAGCTATAATAAGATAATAATATTCTATTTTCTACTTTTTTTAATTTTTAAATAATAAATTTCTAAAGCTAATAATACTAACTAGAATAATAATATAAAGATTATCTTTTTTAAGAGAGTACTTAACTAGTAGCTATAATATAATCTAATTACTATAAACCTTTTTATAAATTACTTATTCTAATTAAATAAAATATAAAAAATTATTTAAAAAGTAGAAGATTTTAAAATAAAATTAAACTAATTTTACTATAAATATAGCTACTTTAAGAAGCAGAATATTAAAAGGGATACTATAATAATAAATATTAACTAAGTTTAAAATACCTTAAAGAGAGTTTAAGAGAATATAGTAAAAGTACTATATATCCCGGCGTGGTATTACTATTATATTTATACCTCTTAAAATTATATAGTCCGAGACTATTTAGATTGCTATATTAACTTTTAAATAGTAGCTACTAAGATTACTCTTTATAGTAAAAAGATAGTAAGAGAGCTAATTAGTAGCAGTAAGAATATATTTAATAAGAAACTGGAAAATAAATAGCTTTAGAATAAAACTAGATTTTAAAGTTTTATAAGGCTTTATTAAGATAATAGATAAAATAAAAAAAATAGATAGTTAGTAAGTTTACTATAATAGAGATTTAAGTTAATAATATTTAAATATAAGCTTTTATTAATAGCAGCTATAATATTTATATCTTAATTAATATAGTTTATATTTAAAAATTATACTTTCTATTTATAGAAATTAAATTATAATATTTTAATAGCTTTATTAAAATAACTATATTTATTACTGCTTATAAAATAATAATAATAAATTTTAAAATTAGAAATTATAAATAGATTTTTTTTACTTATATTATTATATAAAGCTTAAAAAAAACTCTTTTTAAAAAAACTTTAAATAAAATAGAATAATATAAATTACCTTATTAAAAGAAAGTAGGTATATTATAAAACTACTAGTCTAATACTATAAGTAAGTAATAAAAATAAACTAGTTTAAATTTAGAAAATCTATACTACTCAGTTAATTATAAAATCTATACTAATAGGGTATTACTAATAAGTCTACTACTAGTAATATTACTAAGATAGTAAAGTAATTTTTATAGAATATATCAGCCTAGCTGATATTAACTAAGCTCTTTATAAAAAAGTTTCTACTAACTTAAGCTTATATTTAGTTTTTTTTTTTAACTTTACTTAATATTATTAGATAGATTAAAGCTATATAATAATCTCAAATAGTAGAAATAAATAATACAGGCTATACCTAGTATTAGAAGAAATAGTAGCTAAATAATAAGATTATTATATATTAATCTCTACTTAAAGCTTCTATTTAATCCCTCTAATTTTAACCCCTCTAATTTTAACCCTGCTATCTATAGATAATAAAGTTAGTTAATAATTTTATTATCTGCAGTTAATAACCTTACTATTTACAGTTAATAACCTTAAGATAGTAATCTTATTTTAAGAAATAAAATATAAAAGAAATATCTTCTATTATTAAAAAACTAATTTCTTTCTAATACTTATTCTATTATAACTAATTTCTAATATAGTAAATTTTATTTAAATAGCTCTTTTTATAAGTAACCTATTATATCTATATTATAAATCCAGATTTTAATATAATCTTAAATTCTCTTAGAATTTAGAAGATAAATTAGAAAAATAAAAGCTAAATTTCCTTTTAAATTTTCTTAAAAAAAAACCTATTTAACTTATTATTATATTATTTATAAGGCCTAAATAGAAGCTAGAGGATTATATTAGCTATTTTTAAATACTATTTATTTCTTAATAATAATACTTAAATTAATAAATAAGAAAATAAAATTCTTATTTATAATCTTATTCTATATATTTAAATAGAAATAGATATATTATATAACTTAGTTAAAATTATTAATAATCCCAATCTAAGGAGTTAAATCTTCCTCTAGAATATTGCCGGGTCCTAATATAATCTGTAATTCTAGAAGCTGTTATATTATATTAGGTTGGTATAGATACTAGCTACCTAGGGTGCTGGCTAGAAGGGGGATTCGAATAAGAGTTATTATAGATGTTGGGGATCTTAGGGCGTTTTACAGGTCGGGTTGTGGGAATTGTCAGTATATTAAGGTTAGAATGGGTTAAAAAAGTTAGATAGGATTCTAGCAGAGAGGAAAAAAGCAGCTTAAAATCTAAAACTTGGGCCTTAGTAACTGTAATATATATATAATAAAAATATAGTAAAATTCAAATATTAGATTCCCTTATTGAGGGGTTATTAAGTAGTATATTATACTTCTTTTTAAAATTATAATTTATTTTACTTTTTAAAATATTAATAAACTTAAACTTCTTATTTATAATATTATTAATATTTTTATTAGATATAGGTTTCTTCTAGTAGATTTATTAGAAGGTATATTTCTACTTCTACTAATAATAGATATATTATTTCTATCTCAGTATACTTTACTCTTTTAATAAATAATTAAATAATTATTTTTACTTTATTTTCTTCTTAATATTTTAATATAAAGCTAAGCTATTTTAATAACTATATAAAGATATAAATTTACCTAAATATCTAATAAGTATAATAGTTAAATATTATAAATAAAAAGCAGTCTTAAAGTAAATAAAAATATTAGTAATTATCTCTTAAGAGAATATCTATATTATTTATAAGTAGGATATATAATATATCTATAGCTATTATTAGAGGTTATAAGACAGTAGAATAAAAAGTAATAAATTAATATAATAATAAAAGAAATATTCTTATAAAGGATATAAAGATAAAGAGGTTATATAGATAAAAGGTAGATAGTATAAGATAGTATATAATAGTATATTAATAGTATATATCGATATTAAGATAGTAAAAATCTAAGTCCCAATTTACCTGGAGGTCTCTGGTCTTTTATAGATAAATTGCACAAAATCTAGCTATTATATAGAAACAATATATATACTATTAAAAAGCCCTGAATTCCAGCTTTCTGATGGTATTATTCTTCTTCTTATAGGTGCTTTCCTAATTGGGTAATATTAGTTCCAAATAGCAGATAATTTGAAATTAATTAATTTAAAATACAAATAGATTAATAAGCTGATTCGGCTTGATTAGTTATATAGTATTAATTATATTATTTATACTGTATTTTAGTATATTATTATAAGATTTTTTATATAATTTTTAAGTTATATTTTTAAGCTTAAAGCTTAAAGCTTAAATTGTAAAGTTATATATTTACAGTTTTTAATAGATTTTAAGGCCTTTTTTAATAACAGATTTAAACTTGTTAACTATATAAATAGTACTAGCTAATATCCTGCTATAGTAACTACTAATTAATCTAATTCCGCTTTAATTAGTATACTTCTAGCTTATAAAACTGATATTAACCTTAAGAATATATTCTATAAAATATCACCCTACTATATTCTTTAATAACTAGAGACTAGTTTTACTAATTATTTCTTATTAATAGCTGTTAAAGACTATGAATATATAACTTTATAATTTAAGCTTTAAGCTTTAAGCTTAAAAATATAGTTTAAAAATTATATAAAAAATCTTATAATAATATACTAAAATACAGTATAAATAATATAATTAATACTATATAACTAATCAAGCTGAATCAGCTTATTAATCTATCCGCGTTTTAAAATTAATTAATTTTAAATTATCTGCTATTTAGAACTAATATTATCTAATTAGGAAAGCACCTATAAGAAGGAGAATAATACCATTAGAAAGCTGGAATTCAGGGCTTTTTAATAGTATATATATTGTTTCTATATAATAGCTAGATTTTGTGCAATTTATCTATAAAAGACCAGAGACCTCCAGGTAAATTGGGACTTAGATTTTTACTATCTTAATATCGATATATACTATTAATATACTATTATATACTATCTTATACTATCTACCTTTTATCTATATAACCTCTTTATCTTTATATTCTTTATAAGGATATTTCTTTTATTATTATATTAATTTATTACTTTTTATTCCACTACCTTATAACCTCTAATAAAATCTATAGAGAATCTGATATTATATAGTAAGCAGTTACTTTTTTTATTCTTATTAGTATTATATATAATATTAATAGTACTATATTTAGCTAGTAATTAGCTAAGAGATATACTACTACTTTTTAAAAGATCCGGGTAGATTATAAGAAATAGATATATTATAAATTCTACCTAGCTTTCTACTACTTATTTCCCTGTATAATCTTTAATACTATTTAGAATATTAAAAATAAGCTTCTAATATTAATAAAGAGCAGTATAATAAGATATATTTCTATTAGATATCCTAAGTAAAAAGATTAGAGCTAGTATCTATAAATACTATTACAGTTTCCTCTTTATTTATTGCTGCTGTATATATAAGGGGTGTTATACTATAATTATTATAAGTATCTAATTTATAGCCAGCTTATATAAGAATATATAGATATTAAGAGTTTAAAATAGCAAGATAAAAGAGTATCTAGCTAAAGGTATTTATTTTATTTTTATTAGAGTAAGATATCTATTTATAAATTAATTCCAATAAGTTAAATAATATAGCTTTATAAAGAGAAGTTATTCCAGCGAATTCTATATAAATATTATTAGTATAATATATATAAAATAGCGTATTAAAAACTTATTTTAGTTATTTTAATAGAAAAGTTTAAGGTATTTAATAAAGAATAGGTTAGGAGCTATATTTAGTACCTACTAGCTTGGGGAGCAGGGCTCCAGCTAGTTATATATATTAATTTCAGCTATATTAAATTTTAAATAAACAAGAATTTCCAGGAGTTTTAAATATACTCCTTCTGCTATCTAGCCTATATAGTAAGAAAGAAACCTATTAAAGATATATATCAGATTTAGAATCTATTAAGTACGGAGTTTCTTTTTAATTTTAATAGAATTTACTATACTTACCTTAAGTATTCAGTTCTTTATATTATTTTAAATTTATCTATAAAAAGTTCGAGTAATTTATACTAAATAAATAAATATATCTTATTAAATAAAAGAATTACTCTAAAAATAAAATATTATAGTAACTACTAGAAAACCTTAATTATATATAGTATCTGCTATAAGTATTTTATATATAGTAGCAGAAGATAAAAAATAATTTAAAATAGAAGAATTAAAATCTAAAAATATCTCTAGATCTATAGATAACTAGTTAAAGTTATTTAAGACTCTAGAAAGCTATAGCTCTTATACTACCTAATCCTCTTAGGTATTTAGAGTATCTAATAAACTATCCTCCTTATCTAGACCCTGCAACCTATAATAAACTATCTTTAAATATTTTTCTTTTATCTTATTCTAAATTTTCTGTAAATAAACCAGATAACCTATAATAAAAGCTATAGATACCTATAGAAAAACGAACTTCTTATAAAGCTTTAAGAGATCTTTATCTACCTTGAACTTTTTTTTAATATCTATAAATCTAAGTACTATATAATAAGTCAGCAAATAAATAATTAAAGACTAGAAGTTATTTATATAATAATATTATTTAAAAACTGTTATAAGACTTCTTCTATCTAATATATTTACTATACTAAGCAGAATCCTTAGAAAAGATATAAGCTTTACTATAATAAAAATACTAATTATAGAATATATCTAAAAGTAGCCTAGTAATAGTAATAATATAAAAAATAAATTCACTTTTAGAGTTTTATATACAGAGGATTTCTATATACAGTCAGATATATTTATTAGTATAATATAATAGCAGAAATATTTAAAAAGAAAAAATAATAAACTAATAAGAATATTAAAAGAAGTCTAATTATATAGCCTTAGAGATAAGGTTCTTAAACGGGAGATATTGTATTACAGCCCAGGATATAACCAGGCAGTTATTAGCAGCAGAATAATAGAATCTACTTCTAGACAGACTAATTATATATAGACCTATATCAAGACTGATACCCTATCAAAACTGGCAATAGCAGTCCTGGACTAACAGCAGTCCTCCGGGGAACACAGCAGTCCTTATTATATTCGTCTGAGAAGTGCATATTTAGTAATAAGCAGCTCCTCAGCTATCAATATAACTTAATTATATCGAGTATCCTTCTTACTCTATTATTACCAGACGTGATACCAATTATTCAAGTTATTAACCCGCCTGATTCATCTGTTACATAAACCAACCAGGACCAGCCTACCCTAGACTCACGAGTATAGGTGAGTGTACCGATCGTCACACCTTGCTAGCGATTATTTTGTTGTTATTACCATTCTACAAGCTATTATTGCTTTCACTTGGATAATTTTCATCACTACCTGGATCCACGACCGTGGAGCAGCTGAGCCATTTGGGATTTTTAGCATAGTGATGGGAATATTCTCGCTGCTTACGATTCCTATGTAGCCGCTGGGCAAGCAGACGAGAATTGCGACTGCGAATTTGGTCCAGCCTTAGCAGAATGGAACAGAATTAAAGGCGTATCTATTAAGGGAAAGGTTCATGGTAGCTGTACTGTAGCCTATCGAAATTCAACTGTGGCATTCAGCCTTCGAATGGCGATCCATCCACTCTTTCGCAACTGATCGCCGAAGCTTGGGGCAAAATGCCACGATGCCTACCGTAGATCAACTCATCCGAAGTAACGCGGCCACGTGCAACGAAATGCTAGGCAAGATAAAGACTGCATCATTAAATGGGCCGTTGAATGCAGATGCAAGTGTTGTTTCAGGAATCCTGCATGTGGCTATGAAGACGTGTTGCGACCACACCCACTTCCCAAGAAATGACGTTTGCATCGGCGATCTGCGTTCAGAACCGGTTTTAACAGGGATATCGACACGCGCCACAGGCGGAAATGCTAGCATGGCATCACGCTGCATCCTTGGTTAAGCCACTTGAGCCAGTCATCTGGCGAGTCGACGAAAATGCACTCTATTAAGATCTAGGGATGACGTATTCGCTCGCGGCCCTCCCTCTGATGAAATCATGATTGTGGCTTGCGTCGTCTGCCCATGCCCTCTATGCCTCTTGCCGTCTGTTACGTTAAGAAGCATCTTGCACAAACGGCACAATTTTCAGCACGTATCAGAACAATATCACCATAGAGTGGACCAAGAAGACCTACAACGAGCAATACAAGAAGTGGGTGCCCTGGCTCGAGGACACCTACCTGCAATAGTTCTCCCAAGACAACAAGGCTAGCTACGCAACCAAGGGTCCGTCTCCTCAGCCGATCTACGGCGTCGCTTAGTGCTAACCCCAAGCTAACATAAAGTAGATACCCTCAACAAGTCGAAAGTAACAGGCGTCGAGTAAGTCGATACTCTCCAAGACGGCGTTCACAACCTCGTCGCGGGCCAAGTCGGGCAAGGCGGCCTCCTACAACCAGCCGGCGATCTCACCTCCAAGGAGGGCATCAACCGAACTGAGCGTCAGGGCAAGGACGACAAGGGCGGCTACACGCCTTCACAGCTGCCTGGCGCCTCGGCAGTCAATAATACCGCGAGCGTATTTGTCGACGGTGGAAAGAGTGTTAGTACAAAGTCGGCTGATGGCGTCAAGGGGGCTGGCAACTATGTGGGTGGTTTGCTTGGAGGAGGAAGCAAGAATACTTGAGCTAGATGAGGGATGATATCACATGAGGGTGTTTCTTTTCACATTCTTCGAGTCTCGGTCCGATGCGTAGAGAATCAGTTCAGATTGGTTTAATTGTAATGGCAATAACTTCTGCTAGTGCCAAGAGGACCCAGACTACCTGTTAGACATGAATCTGAAGCCTCAGCATGAAGGTATGCACATGTGGGTATGTATTATTGACCCTATTCCCGCCCCAGAGAAGCCAAAATGTGTACGTCGAGTTTTCTTTTGATCATGGCTGTTGAGCTTCCTCCCACGTTGATGTTTTTCGACCAGAAAGGGAAGCCACTGTCGACATCCTTCATCGACTCGACGGGGTCTGGGCGGGGACAAAATGCTGCGACCTCTCACTGATCCAAGTACATCAGGAATGTAATAAACGTATCCAGGTCGGTCTGGACTGCCGACACTGTGCCTCTGAGCCCGAACAATTTGCTCTTGATCGAATCGTCGCTGATAGTGTTGAAGTTTATTAGGGCGCTGAGGTCGTCCTCTACACCAGTGCGGACCATAGTAACCGAGATAGATCCAAACTCTTGGTCATCGGGTAATAGCTGTCGTTGACCGGTCGAAAAAGCGATCTGTGCTATCGTACAAGTGCCGACGTTGCGTACCTCGCACAAGTGACGTTGAACTCGTCCAGAAAGCGACTTACACCAGCACGGACCACTTGCACATCATGTTGCATAACTGCCCGCAGATGACTATATTTGAAGAAATATGATACTGCCTTAATCCTTTCCATCCCGTAGATACAAATGAAGAGTGCTAAGTGGAGTGATTAAGTTGAGCTGAGACGAGTCCATATCCTAGGTATCCCAAGGACTGCAAAGTCCATTTTGCGTACAAGTATACCGAGTGGCTCAACAAGTCCCTCGTACCCGAACTTCGAAGTCTGATTAGAGTGCCATCTTCGCATTTACGGCTGGCACTTCTTCATCCAACGGCAGGATATCAGGAAGCGGCCCGACTGGGGTGATCGAAAATGGATTTATCATGCTGTGGCTCTTGGTGTAATGGTTCTTGATATGGATGAAGCTGGTGGTGGCGTTGAATGCTGGGACGTTCCAGTACAGGTTCCGCACCCATTTATGGATATGCGGATAGCCAGATCGGATATCTCGAATATTGCACTTGAAGTGCTGGACATATACTGTCTGTGAAATGATTAGTGACACCATCATACCACTTCTAGAACTTACGAAGCAATACAAAAAGACATGTAAAAGCTAAAACCACGGGAGAGAAGGAAAATGGATCCGGCATACATCAAAACGAATAATTGTGACGTAACTAGGTAGTTTGTGGTCAGTGCTATGATCAAGTTGCTCAAGGGCATCGCCGAATTGGGAGAAGGTTTGCTTACAGCCTTATGTCGACCTCAGTGATCTCCCGGCCAAACCAATAAGGTCCTTTACTGGAAGCCAGATGCGCCTCGACCTTATCAAGCGCCTCAAAGAGTGCCAAAACGTTGTGGGTGTAGGCTTCTTGCGTGGTCGCCACGCCGCACTTATACACCCCGTTGTTTATCTTGTCGTAGTGCCACTCGTGCGCCTCGTCGATCTGCTCCCGGAGCGTCTCTGGATACAGCGAGACGTCTCGATATTTTTCATCAATGACGTCGTCAAACTAGTACGCAATTAGTGGTAATGATAGGAGCAGAGAGTAGCAAGTCTCTAACCTCGGTCCCCAACATGCGGAGGATCTCACTGCTCTCATTATTCACGATGACTTTCCGGATCTTGTCATAGAGAGCCGGTACGGTGAATCGACCCTCGTAAGCAGGATCGGTCTCGAGGTAAAGTTGACGAAGATGGGTGAAACCCTCATGCAGAGGGTCGGGAATAACATTCTCTCCCGGCGTATCCTCGTCCTCCGGAGTCGGGAAACGCCATCCTGATGTCTCGTGGTTCAGTTGATTTCTGTACCGAAAATCTCCCTTCTGCCCTCACCACGTCAGGGAACTACTCACCCTTCTGTAAGTCCAGATGCCAGTGCACGGAACTAAAGGAGATGACATCCTCCAAGCCCTTCAATTTGCGGGCAATCAGAATTCGATGGGCCTAGCCCAATTGATGTAAGAGTCGATTCAGGCACCGCGTGATGAGATGACCACTTACCCAAGGACAGGCATAACTAACATAGAGATGATACCTGCCGTTCTCTGCCGGGAACTTGGACCCGGGCTTCTTGGAAACCCATTCCTTGAAAGAGCTCTGAGGACGCTTGAACTCGCCAGATTTCCCAGTCAAACGAGCCCACAGGGCAGCGTCCTCGCTGTTCTGAACAACGGACATGGCCGTCACTACGTCAGCGTGTGGGTTCGTTTATATGGCCCACCTAGACAGATGATAGTTAGCTCTATGACGCAGACCGTGGTATGTTTGAGGCATCGAGGTATATGAGGATTCTAAGATCGGCGGATCTGGTAAGAATGGATGAAGTTGCTGTAACCCTTGTCTTCGGGTGAGATGTTCTGACGAGGCTTTCGGAAGGAAATTCACGATGCAGGGTTATAGTGATGTTTACCTCGGCGATGTTCGAATTAGAAATGTAGGAATGTAGAAATAGGACTGGGCCTAGCAACACAACGCGGTATTTATTATCCGCAACGAAATCCAAGCATCCTTTATGATCATATGCTGCGCCTGGTTTGGCCCTCCCCCAGTGATTCGGATAGGACGGATGCTTGCGCCAAGGGGAATTAATAATACACTCAAGGATGGCGAGCGCTAGTGCCCAACCCATGCCCACACGGAGCTCCGCGGTTCATCACGGAGCATCACTCAAGTGAACTCGGTGCCACAGAGCTATTCAGTATCCCTACGAACTACCAGTTGGAATTTGTCCCGCTCGGCCCATTAACAAATCGGCCTGTCCATCGTACAATGCTGAGTAATATCTCACCGGGGGAGCGGAGTTGTTTTCAGGACTTTGGACGTGCTAGGATGAAGTAGGATACAATATTCAGTGTACCCATAATAAACTCAGCACTTGTTTGCGCGATCTATTGTAGCATGCAACGCTGTTACGCCACGCGTCATCTGGGGTATGTAATATTGACGTAGGCTACGTTTTCTACCTACCTATGGCAAATAAATGCGATATGATGTGGGTCAATTTCGATTCCAACTGCTACTCCTTCAAGGTGATCACGCTACAGTGTCTCGGCAACGATTATGGAGCATATTAAGGAGATGGTCTACGCGAAGGAGAAGAGGAGCCCGTTGAACGCGTGGTTCCCACACACCGAAAATCCCGTCATTGTTAGTGCGCCCATGCTCGGCACCTCCAACAGCACCTTGGCCGTTCAAGTCTCCAATGCTGGAGGTCTAGGTGAGTGGACTGGATAGCAATTTCGCGAGACTCGACAGATTAACGTTTCTAAAGGCATTGTCCTAGGGGGATGGATGTTCACGCCCGACCACCCTCAACTCGCACAGCTTTCGAAGGAACTCAGCACCGCGCGGGAAGTTCACGGGCTGGAAGATCGAAAACTGCCCCTGCCTGTCGGCGTAAGCTACCCGCAATCTGAAAATAAACTCTACCTAGAGTTGATTTGAAAACCCATACAAATTAAAACCGCGCTATTAATAATATAGGGTTGAGTTAATTTAAAATACTTAGGATTAGAGTTAAGTTAGGTTTCTGGTATAAAAAAATATAAAACTGGTATATATTAAAAGGTAAGTTTAAGAATATTATGTCTATTTAATAGTAGAAGTTGAAATACCAATTTAAAGAAATATAATACTATTAAAAGTTAAAAATAAAGTTAGATAAAGCTAATTTAAAATTAGAAATAAATACTATTAATTAGGTATTACTAGATATAATATAACTCTAATACAGTTCTTAGTATTATTATAAGCTAGAAAAAGTAGCTTAGTAGTCTAGTAGTTTAGTAACCTAATAAAAGTAATATAAGATAATATATATAATAAGTAAGTAAAATAGATAAGTAAGTAAAATAAATAAGTAAGTAAAATAGATAAGTAAGTAAAATAAAAATCTTAACTTTCTTTATAATAATTATATAAAAAAAACTTATAGACTATTTAATTAATTAAAATTACTTACTATACTCTTTTTTAGATATTTTAATTACTACCTAAGAGGTTTTTATATTATAACTAGGCTTACTATAAATACTATAATATTAAATTCCCAGTTATACTAACCTCTCTTAATATTACAGCCTAGGTTAAGACCAGGTAGTTATAACTGGCAGAACTATAATATACCTACTTTTTCCTTCTAACTATATATAGAGTATTACGCTAAGGAATATACCTATAATTCTAAATTGTTACAATCCTAGAATTACTATAATCTAATATTCTATATAATCTACAAATTATTATCTAGTATATAGATACTTATTTAGTACTTTTATAAAGAGATAGTCTTACTAGCTATTAATATACTTAGTTATATTAAATCTATTATTCTACTATTACTAGACTGTAATTTATATTACTTATTATAATATCCTAATCTACTTAATTATTGTAATAGTGATAACAGACACACCGGAGTTTAATAATAGTAGGTCTAGCCTACTAGCCTAGGTACTACTTAAAGGCTGAGCCTGACCTTGATGAAGGAGGTATGCTTTTTTCCTTTCTTAATTTAAATTTTTGGAAGACCACCTTTGTCGCCTGGCCCATTTTCCACCCAGCTGTCGCAGCAGCTCTTGTCCCTCTTTTCTTGATCTTCTTTATCTTGTTATGATCAGGAGCATCTGATCAGGCGTTTGACAGTCTCTTTATCTTATTTTCTCCCTCCTGCTTGTGGCTGCAGGACCTTTCCCTGCGCGAGCTGCAGGGTATTCTCGACTCTTGCTGTCGCGGGCTTTGTCCGCACTAAGTGCCTCTCCCACCAACAAATTATATATCTTATATCTCAAACCTATTCTATACTTCTAGGTTAGACCTGACTATTATATATTAATAGCTCTTATTTAGTATATTACTATATCGACCTGAGTAATATCTCAATTTAGTTATTATAGCTCTAATAACTCTATTAATATCAGACTTCTCTAAGAGAAAAGATATTATATATCTGAAAACTCTAAAGAATTATAATAGAAATAATACTATAGATAATAAGAAATCCTTTTTAAATAAAAAAGAAATAAATAAAAAACTTAAAAAGCTTTATAAGAAAAATCTTTAATTTTACTAAGAAGTAGATATCTTAATTAATATAGCTAAAACTAATAAGATATAAAATAATAAGAAATTTCAAATTTTATATAATAAGATATAGAATCTTAATATAATATAAATAACTGCTCTAGATCTAATACTACTAGTAACTATTATAATACTAAAAGGATATATTATTAATCTTATTAATAAGTAACTTAGTATTTATATTAAATAAGCTTAGTATATAGAATAATTTAATAGCTTTACTATTACTCTAAGTATTCTAAAATCTTATAATATCAGTAAAACTATTAAGCTACTCTAGCTGAGAAAGTTTAATAGTATACTTAAAGAGCTTAAAAAGTATCTTATTAAGCTTAAGTTCTATTATATATACTATCTAATAGTATTTATTAGTAAGCTACTAAAGATTTAATATATTATAGAATTACTAGAAGGTAAGGCTTAGTAAGAAATAGGCCTAATATTAAGAGATTTTATAAAAAACTTACCTAATTAATATAAATTAGAAACTACTATACTATTTAATAATTTTAATATATATAAATAACTACTTATAAATATCTATAAAAAATAGAATAAGAAATATAAAATACTCTTATAAATTTAAAAATTAAAGTAGACTAAGGCAGCTTCTAAGTACCTTATAGAGTATAGATACCTATTTATAAAACTTAACTAAAATAATAAAAATATAATAAATAAATTCTATTAAAAGTTAAAAAATAAAATTAAGAATAAAATCTATAAAATTCTTAACCTTCTAACTGAATTTAATATCTATATATACCTTTATATTACTATTAATAATTAACTATTTAAATAATATATTAAGAAATAAAAAAAAACCCTAAAAGTTAGAAAAATAAGAAAAATTACCCTAATTGTAAAAAGAAATACCAGAGTAACATCTTATATAAAATAGCCCTAGAATCTATAGAATTAGAAGCTGACTAAAAAGACTATTTAAAAATTAAATACTAGAACTATAAAAAGATAGATTACTTTAAAAGTAAGTATTATACCCTGAAATCCAATTAGAAGTATAAGCTTATATTAGAAAGTAAGAATATATAATTTACTAAATACTAGTATAATAATAATAAGCTTTAGACTGCTATTTAATTTAAAAATATTACTATAATCTGGAGCAGGTATAAAGAAGGGTTTAATAGAGCCTATAAGAATAGTAAAAACTGGAAAATTAAGTACTTTAATAATATAGTAATTCTTAAACTCTAGATATAAAGAATAATAAAATAGATTAAGAATAATACTAATAAGAAGATATAAAAAAAGCTATATAGTATAAAAAAATAAACTTTAAGATTAAGAATAAGTAAAAAATTAAATTAAAAAAGAAAAGATAAAGCTATAAGAAAAATACTTAAAAACTAATCTTAAAAAGTAATAATACTATTACTACTATAAATAAAATATTCTATATTATAGCTATAGTATAAAGAGGAGATAACATCCCTAATAAATAATCTTAATTAGAAACTCTACTACTAATTTAAAAAGAATAAAAATTAAAGAAAATATAGAAAGCTAGAAAGTAAGAAAAAAAAAAACTCTAATAATACTTCTATACCAGAGAAGATAACTAATTCTAGGTATACTCTAGAAGAGAAGTATATCTAGCTAGAAAACTAAAACTTCTAGTAACAGATTAGAATATTATTACCTCTATTAATAAATACCTAGAAATAGAAAATAAATAAGATTCTAAGCCTAGCTATAAAGAATACTAGTTATATAATATCCTTAAGAACTGAATATAGAAAAAACTAATAAAAATATATAATAACCTAGTAGATAAATAATAAATACTAAGTAAAAATAACTCTATTTATATCTATATCTATAATATATAACTAGGCTGTAACCTATATTATATAACCTTAAAAGAATAAGAAGATAATAACCTAAGAATAGAAATAATCCACTCTAATTATAAGAAAATCTTATAGATATTCTGTATTATCTATATATACTTAAAATATAAAAAAGATAAAATCTATTATAACTATTACCTAATATAAATTAATAATAAGGTAATTTAAAATCTATACTTATAAGAAAAACTTAGGTATTTTTAAGTTATATAATAATATATAGAAATAGATATTATATAACTAGAGGATAGAGGAGACTTTTTTCTATTAGTTTATATAAATCTAACTAGTATTATTAAAAACTGTAAAATTAAAGAATACTATATATATAAATAATAGAAGATAAGAGAATAGTATATGTTGGAGGTTATTAAGCAGTGAAATAAAGTAATATTATAATAAAAGGGATATCCTAATAAAGGATATAAGGTTAAGAGGTATATAGAGATAAAAGGTAGATAGTATAAGATAGTGTAATATAGTGTATATTAGTGTATAATAGTCTTAGATAGATAATAAGATAAATCTGAATTAGCTTGAAGGTCTCTGGCTTTTTATAGACAATTTCTCAGAATTTAGCTATTGTAGCTAAACAATAAATATACCATTAGATAGCTTGAAAAATCAGCTTTCAGATGGTATTGAAATTGTTCCCTATTGTATCCTATATGCCGAGATATATAGCTTTGAAATCAAGTTGATTTCAAAGCAAGTTAATTTCAAATCAATCTTTGATTTCTAATTATCGGGCTAATATTAGTCCGACTAAAACAGTGTAAATAGTATTAATAATACTGTTTTTTATATTATAAGAGGATATTTTTTCCTGATTTTAATAACTCTCTTTTTAGCTTTTAAAGCTATTATAATAAAAGAGTTATAGTATATTATATAGAATTAAATATCTATTTATATATTTAAAGAATATTAACAGTATAAATAAAAAAATAAAAATATTACTAAGTATATTACTAGAAAAGTATTATAATATAATAAACTAGACTATAAGGAATATAGCTGGGAAAACTGAGATAAGTTCTAATATATTAAGTATCTAATTTATTAGAATTATAATTTCTCAAATTATAAAAAAATAAATAGTCTTAATTAAGCCTAAAAGAGTAAAATAGAAGACTAGAAATATAAAAAGATAACCTCTAGATATAATAATAAAAAACCTATTTAAAATACCCAGCCTTACTCAGCTTAAAATATAGTAACCTATAATAAGCCCGGATACTCTAAGTATAGTATAGAAATATAGAAAAATAATATATATATCAGATAAGTATATAATAAAAAATTTAACTTTCTAACTTAAATTAAATCTAACTAAGCAGACTAAGCTCAGTACTAATAGGTTAGAAATAGCTATAATAAATACTTTAAGATAGAATATTCTATAGATAGCTATAATATAAAAAATAATAAATACTATCTATAGAAGAGTAATTAAGAGGTTAGGGTGCTCTAGTATATACATACCCAGAGGGGGGACTAGAAGCTTAACAGTAAAAAAAACACCAATAATAGTATTAATAATATAGACTATATACCCAATCTATTTAAAGGTTAACAGTATACTCAGATAGACTAAGGTTTCTAATCTAACTAGTTACCTTTTCTAATACCTTTATAAGCTGTAGGTAATAGCTGTGCCTTAAAAAAGCTAGATTAGCTGGAAAAGCTAGATCTTGGAAAAGCTAGATCTGCTGGAAAAGCTAGATCTTGAAAAAGGCAAAATCCCGATGGATATAAACGCTCTGCAGGCCCTCTTCTATTCCAGTTATCCTTTCATTCTTATATCTTAACTAATAACCTATCTAATAACCTAACTGAGAATATCTTACCCTTTCGGCCTTATAGTACAGACCGACAAGCTATATTCTAATTATTAATATCTCTACAGCTTCTAATTTAATCTAATAAATTTAATAGAGACTGATCTAGCTCTTATTATAAAGCTAAAAGCTATAATATAAAAATCTAAATTAAAAAATATTATATAAATCTAAGTATACAGCCCCAATAATAAATATCTAGTATAATTACTTATCTTTAGCTGCTATATAATATAAGAGCTAGCTAGTATAAATCTAGTTTTAAAATATTAAGTTAGTAAAGAGTTATATTATCTTAAGATTCTTCTTAAGAATTACTAAAAAGATAGAATTCTCTAAGTAGAAAGTAAATTTCTTAGAAAATTATATTATAACTATATATTATAGATCTTAAAACTTATAAATAAGATAGTATTAGTTAACTTATAGCTAAAGAATTAATATAAGAGTTTAAGGGAATCTATAGAGGGATATTATAGAGGAGGTTTAAAAGAGGTAAATAATTGTATTTAAGTTTAAGATTAATAGATTAAGTTTCTTATTAATACTTATATAAGTATATAATTATATAGAATTTGAAATAGTAGTTAGAATAGTAATTTTAATAATAAATAGAAGAGTAATAGATAAATAATATATATAAAGAAGAATTACTTCTAATAAAAGCTCTATATATAATAAAATTAATAAAATTAGTAATAAAAAGAAAGATATTTAAATTATAAGTATAAGTTAAAGGTATATAGCTTACTATATTAGTAGATAGTAAAGTTAAAGCTATATATATTAACCTGTTAGTAGTTAATAAGCTAAAGCTACTATAGAAAAATAAAATAAATTCTTATATAGTATATAATCTTAAAGATAATAACTTTAAGTATAATAATAAATAGATAACTTAATAGGTTAATTACTTAAAGATATTTATTAATAGATAAAATTAAGAAGTTACCCTTAATATTATACTAATAAAATATTATAATATTATTTTTAAATATCTATAGCTAATAAAATATAACCTATAATTTAACTGGAAAACTAGCTAGATATTTATTAATAATAATAATATACTCTCTAATAATAATAAAAGTAACTTAAAGAATAAGAAATCTCTAATTTTAACTTTTAAAAATAGTAAGAATAAGAATCAGTATAAAGATATAATAAATATCTTATTACCTTCTAAGGGAATATAATATAAATACTAGAAAAATAAGAAAATATAATTTTAAAGAATAATTAAATATCTTTAATAACAGTTTATATAGATAAATAAGAACCTTAAAGATTATAAGAAAATACCTAAAGAAGAATAACTTAAAAATATACCAGTATAATACTATATTTATAAAAAACTCTTTATAAAAAAACTTAAAATAGAACTACTTAAATTTAGCTAATAAAATTATAAAATTATATTAAAAAATAGAATAATATTTATATTTTATAAAATCTTTAACCTTAATAAAATATAACTTAATATATTAAAAGAATATATTAAAAATATATTATAAAAAGAATATATTAGAATCTTTAAGTTATTAGCTAGATATCTAGTTATATTTATTCCTAAAAAAAATAGCAAGCTCTAACTTATTATAGACTACTAATAATTAAATAATATTATATTTAAAGATTAAATTCTATTACCTCTTATTATAAAGCTTAAGAACTAATTTTATAATAAGAAGATATTTATAGTATTAGATTTAAAGAGAGTATATAATCTTATTTATATTAAAAAAGAATATAAATAGAAAACTGCCTTTTAAATTAAGTTTAGATTTTATAAATATCTTATTATATTCTTTAAACTTATAAATATACTAGCTATATTTTAATAAATAATTAATAATATACTATATAAGTATTTAAATATATTTATTATATACTATCTAAATTATTATTAAAATTACTATTCTAACTACTATTTTAAATTCTATATAGTTATATACTTATATAAGTATTAATAAGAAACTTAATCTATTAATCTTAAACCTAAATATAGTTATTTACCTCTTCTAACTACTAAGTATATAACCTCCTCTATAATATCCCTCTATAGATTCCCTTAGGCTCTTATATTAATTCTTTAGCTATAAGTTAATTAATACTATCTTATTTATAAATTTTAAGGTTTATAATATATAATTATAATATAATTTTCTAAGAAATTTACTTCCTACTTAGAAGATTCTATCTTCTTAGTAATTCTTAAGAAGAATCTTAAGATAGTATAACTCTTTACTAATTTAGTATTTTAAAATTAAATTTATACCAGCTAGCTTTTATATTATATAGTAGCTAAAAATAAGTAATTATACTAGATACTTATTATTAAAGCTATATACTTAGATTTATATAATATTTTTTAATTTAGATTTTTATATTATAGCTTTTAGCTTTATAGTAAGAGCTAGATTAATCTCTATTAAATCTATTAGATTAAATTAGAAGCTATAGAGATATTAATAATTAGGATATAGCTTATCGGTCTATACTATAAGGCGGAAAGGGTAAGGTGCAGATATTCTCAGTTAGGTTATTAGATAGGTTATTAGTTAAGGTGTAAGGATAGAAGGATAACTGGAATAGAAGAGTAGGGCCTGTAGAGTATTTATATCTATTGGGATTTTGCCTTTTCTAAGATCTAGCTTTTCCAGCAGATCTAGCTTTTTTAAGATCTAGCTTTTCTAGCTGATCTAGCTTTTCTAAGGTATAGCTATTACCTACAGCTTATAAAGGTATTAGAAAAGGTAACTAGTTAGATTAGAAACCTTAGTCTATCTAAGTATACTGTTAACTTTTAAATAGATTGGGTATATAGTCTATATTATTAATACTATTATTAGTGTTTTTTTTACTATTAAGCTTCTAGTCCCCCCTCTGGGTATATATACTAGGGCACCCTAACCTCTTAATACTATTTAGATAATATCCTAATCTTCTCTAATTTAAAAAAAGAATATATAAAATATATTTATAAGATATTATAAGTATTTTAAAATATAAAATTACTAGTTAAATTAGAGAAGAGTAACTTCTATATCTTAAAAGTAGAGTTTCTTAGATATATTATCTTATATAATAAGATTAGGATAAATCTAAAGAAAATTACTACAGTTAGTAAATAGTTAAAACTAATAAATATTAAGAAAGTATAATTATTTCTTAGATTTACTAACTACTATTAAAGGTTTCTTAAGAATTTTAGCAGTTATACTATATCTCTTACTAAACTTATTAAGAAAGAAGTAGACTTTTAATAGAATACTACTATAGAAAAAGTATTTAATACTATTAAGAATCTTATCTTAAGTAAATTAGTATTAATAACTTTTAACTTTAAATAAGAGATTAAATTTAAGATAGATTTATTAGACTTTATATAAGATACTTAGATTAGTTAAAGGGATAATAATAGACTATTATACTCTATTACTTTCTTCTCTTATAAAATATATAGTACTAAGCTTAATTATTCTATTTATAATAAGAAATTCCTTATAATTATTAACTTATTTAAGGAATTTTAATATTACCTTCTAGAAAGTAAATATAAGGTTAAGGTTTATATAGACTATAAGAATATCTTATATTTTATAACTATATAAGAATTTAGCAGATAATAATTATAATATACTAAACATCTCTTAGAATTTAACTATATAATTATCTATAGAAAAAAATTAGAAAATAGATAAGTTAATACTATTAGTTAATAATATAACTTTAATACCAGCAAAACTAAAATTAATAAATAACTTCTATACTTTATACCTAAAGAATACCTTAAGTAGAAGTTTATTATAATAATAATCTAGTTATAAATACTAAAAGAATTAATAAAGCTTCTTAGATAACCTAAATAGAATTTTAAGAACTAAATATATAATACCAGCCCCGGATTATAAGAAGTTAAATAGTATAATAAAAAAATCACGCCTACTAGATTATAATAGTTATATATAATATCCTACTATTACAGAGAAAACTACTATAATAACTTCTAGTTATTAATAAGAAAGCTTAACTAGTACTTCTATAGGGATATTATAGATATATATATAAGTTATATAAAAGTATATAGAAAATACCTATATATATTTTTAATAAGTATATAGATATATATTAAGAAGGAAGAATATATAAAAACTATAAATCTAATAAATTAAGAACTATATAATAGACTCTTATAGTAATATATATAGTAAAATAAAAAAACCTACTGCTTAAATAGATTTAGAAGTATAATAATATACTACCTAAAGAAGAATATATAAGTAAGCAGCAGGTTCCTAGAAAATTATAATACTAACTTATATAGAAAATATATAAATACCCGCTATATAAATATTAAGAAGTTAATAGAACCCTTAATTACGTTAAAATAATATACTAATTTCCTAAGATAAAAATAGTAGTAAAAACTATTACTAAATAATACCTATTATATAATAAAACTAAGGCCTAATATTATAAACTATATAAAGAATTATAGCTTCTACTAGTTACTAAGTAATTCTAGAATTCTATTACTATAAATTTTATTATAAAATTACCCCTATTAAAAAACTCTGTAACTGGAGTTATATATAATAATATTCTTATTATTATAAATAAACTTATAAAATTTTCCTATTTTATATCCTACTAGAAATTAATAGATATAGAGTAGTTTGCCTATATCTTTTTATAAAATATTATTAGTATTTATAGATTCCTAATAGAAATTCTCTCTAATTAAGAATAGCTATTTACCTCTAAGTTTTAATAAAGCTTAATAGACTATTTAAAATTAAACTACTAACTTACTATAGTATTCTATACTTCAGTTAATAGATAGATAAAATAAATAAATTAAATACTGGAATAATATCTTTAATACTATATTAATTATAAATAGAATAATTAGATTAAGAAGCTTCTAATTATATAGCTAAGCTATAATATATTAGTATATAAAAGTATAAAGCTTATTTTAGTATATATTAATTTTAAATTTACTCTTAATATCTATAAAATAAGCTAAGATAGATTAATTATCCCTAAAGCTATTCTTATAATAGAAAATTTAAAAAATCTATATAAAGAAATAAAAATTAAACTCAAATTTATTAGAAACTGGATAAAAGAATATTATAATATAAAAAGAATAAAGGGACTATTCTTTTAGAAGGGAGATATAATCCTCCTTACTATAAAAAATATTAAAATAAAATAATAAAATAAAAAACTAAATTATAAATATATTAGCCTCTATAAAATTCTTAAAAAAATCTTAGAAAATAACTACTATTTAAACTTATTACTAAAAGTCAGATTTTACCCTATCTTCTATATCTTACTTTTTAAGAGTATAAAAAGTATAATTATAGCTAAATTTAGTAATAAACTTAAAATAGAAGTTAAAAAATCTAAGAAATATAAAATTAAAAAGATTCTTAAAATATAAGAAGTTAATAATAAAACTAAATATCTTATTAAGTAGAAAAACTACTTAGAAAGTAATAACTAATAGAAATTAGCTAAAAACCTTACCTATATATAATACCTTCTAAAGGAGTTTTACTAGAACTACTAGAAGAAGATAAAGAAGAATTAAGTAGTAAAGAGCTAGTATTTATAAAGTTATTACCTAAACTGATAGTTAACTAGTTAATTTTATTTAGAATACCTTAGATCTAAAGGTCCTGGATAAGATAGTACTTATATCTATCTAATATACCTAGAAGCTTATCCTCCTTCTCCAGCTTCTATAAACCCCAATAAATAGCTTTAAAATACTACTTAAAGATCTTATTACAGATCTTATAAATATATAATAAATAACTAGCTGCTATAGCTATCTCCGCCTATAAATAAGCTATCTGCTTAGAAATCTCTAATAAAGCCTTACTTACTTAATCTTTATCTGCTTTTAGTAGCTTTTTTTATATTAATAAATAGTTTACTATTTTAAATTAGTATACTAGAAGGAAAGTAAGAATAAAAAGAACTTATAAAAAGTTACTACTTTTATACTATTATAATTATAACTACAGTATATACTTACTATAATAAGTAGAATTATTAGCTATAATATATAACTTTTTATTTTAAAAATAATAAGTATAAGATATATCTATAAAAGCTCTATTAAACTTGATATTAGCTATTAGAAAAAGCTTCTTAATTATTTTTTATAATAAATACTTTTTAACTCTACTTAATATTATATTAGCAGAATATTATAGATATTTAAAGAATTAAATTAGACTAATTAAGAAAAAGAATAGAAATAGGCCTACTTATATAGCTTTAGGGATAAGACTACCAGAAGGGGAGATATTATATTACAGCCCAGGTTAAGACTAGGCAGTTATAACTAGCAGAATTATAATATACCTACTTTTTCCTTCTAACTATATATAAAATATTATACTAAGAAATATACCTATAATTCTAAATTATTATAATTTCAGGATTGCTATAATCTAATACTCTATACAATCTACAAATTATTATCTAGTATATAGATATTTATTTAGTATTTTTATAGAAAAATAACCTTACTAGCTATTAATATATTTAGTTATATTAAATTTACTATTCTACTATTACCAGACTGTAATCTATATTACTTACTATAATATTCTAATCTATTTAATTATATACCTTATACCTCGGACCTACTCTATACCTCTAGGTTAGACCTGACTGTTATACTTAACTACTACTCCTTAATAATTCAGCTACTATTTATATATCAGTATCTATTTAATTAATTACTTATCTTTCTTCTTCTACTATTATAATCTCTTTTTTTATAATTTAGTTTTTTTTACTTTTTAATACTAGCTTAGTATCTTATTTACCTCTTAAAGATTTTTAATCTTAGCAGTTAATAAAATAACTCTATATATAATATACTCTATAAGTAAGTTAATTACCTAAGTAAGTCAGTTAGTAGGTATTTATACCTTAAATTGCTGTTTTTTATACAGCTTTTAAAAATTAAAACTAAATATAAAATAGCTAAAACTTTTAATATAGGTTTATTAAAGCTAGATCTATATAGAAAAAAAATCCCAGAAATTCTACTATTTCTTTTATAATTAAAAATCTTAAAAAACCTAAAAAAGATATAAAAAGACCTACTATTTAAGGTTTTTAAGGCTCTTATAAAGTATAATTTTATAATAATTAGTATACTATACTATACTTATAAGTCTAGAGTAAGCTAATTTTAATTAATTTTATATTTATAAATAAATTAAATATTATAACCTATATTAAACTAGACCCCAACCTTATTATATATACTAATAATATACCCACTTATCCCTACTACTTATAATTAAATTACCCTAATTACTAAATAATTTAAATAATTCTAAAAAATAAAAATTATTAGAATTATTAAATAATCCCCATAATCTAGTATCACCCCATAACTATATAGACAATTAAGTAGTATATATTTCTAATAAGCAGCTACTTAGCTTTTAATATAATTTAGTTATCTTAATTACCTTAACTTGCTATATATTACTATACTTAACTATTACCAGATATAATATTTACCCAGTAAGTAACGCCCTAACCTATCTGCTAATATAAACCTACAGTTTATCTACCAGCAACCGCTCTCTTGCCTACCCTATACTATATATATAGCAGACTAGAAGCACGACTATTACAGTTATACTGAAATTTTAGAATAACTTCTTAAAGATAATTTTATAAAATCTTAGAAAAATAATATTCTATTACTGTATTATAGCAAACCTATAAGTTACTTTTAGTTAAGTTTACTTAAATTCTGATAGTTTTTATAAGGGGGTTGAAAATAGTATTTTATATGGGATTTGGAGGTGGCTCACTTGCTTATCTGGCTTACTAGCTTATTATGTACGTTATATAAATGAATATTAGTATCTTACTTCAGATAATACTTTCCTTCACTCTTATTCTAAAGCAAAAGAGCTATATTAACTTTGCTCTATCATTCTATACATCTAAACCCATCTCATGTTTCGCTAAAATTTCTAAGCACTGTGCGAAGCTGCTACAATTTCTGTAGACACCGTTTGACTGCCCGAGGGCGGTTGCCATAGAAAAAATAACATCTTCCGCATCCAGCATCGACTGGAGCTTCCCTTGAATTGACTGATTCTGGATCAGAATGACAAAAGGGTCTCCCTGGTTGAGTTTGTTGACCCAGTCCTCAAGTCGAAGTGGCGAGGACCCGTAGAGAGCCTCATTGACACCACCCGCCTCGTCCGGCCCTTCCCCAGTGGTATTCATCTGGTTGCCGAGGAGGTCTCTCTTGTGGTCTTGATACCAGTTTAAGACCATGCCGGCGAGCAAAACACAGCGTGAGACAAATATTGACAGATGGCGCCTTCCCTGAGAATACCTTTATGCCAGGCATTAAATCACTAGGTAGTGAAGCACCAATCCAACTATAACGGCAGGTAGGAGCGAAATGTGTGTCGATTGAGCTTTTCGGGTGCCTTCGCTACCGTGATACTTGTCTATGGCGTCTCGGTCTATGTATAGCGAGATGAACGTGGAGTGCCAGAGTATATTTGCTTCGAGGCTCTCTTCGGGGATGCTTCCAGGTGTGTCGATGGGAATAGTACCTCGGATAGTGTCTTCCTTGGACACAGCTGGGTCCGTGTAAAGGGGAGGGAGGCATTTCACAAGTCGCTGGAGAAACGAATCTTAATGCAAAAAAATCTCAGTCTCGTTGAATTGTCCGCTGCGGAGCACTGAGATCTCTGTGGCAAGGGTAGCTATGCTGAGTATTCTTTCCAGCCAATGATTTTTCACATTCTCTGGAAGTAGCATTTCTATGAGAGGATTCTGATATCCCTTAGCATGGGTAAGTCTGATGGAAAGTATTGAAGAGCGGGGTCTTACACTTGCCGGGTTTCGGCCAGCTTCTGTACGGGCAATGTCTCGCCACGCTTCCGCAGTCGTTGCAGCAAACAAAGCGTCAGACGCCAGCGGCCGAGTTCGCTCTGGTCTAAGTTTGATCAACGTTGGGTGAGAAAATATCGAGCCCAGTTCGCCGTCAATTATGGCTAGGGTAGAGGCGACTCTGCGAGTTAATGATTCAGTCTCCAACAATCAGGAGGGGCGGGCGTGAGCATGTTTGGGTGAACTAACCTCAGCTTCATTTCTTCGTCAACCCAATCCCTCCAGCGGCAATGTAATTCGGACGCCGGAAGGTCTTGCAATGTCATAGGGGGCAATTCTTGGGAGGATTGACCGCGAACCAGGTCCTGGAGAATTCCTGCACGCCGTGCCCACTAAAAGCGAGGCTGTCAGCGATGGGATCTGACTTGAAAATAACGTCGAGAAGGGCCACGCCGTGACGGTAAAATGCCAAACCATAAGCGCGGCAATGGGGATAGGGAAGAAACCAGTGTATTGTAAAGAACGTGACAGAATTGCCACTCACCAGCACGACTGAGCCTAAGTGTGATATGCTTTGTGCCAATAACTCAGAATCCTGAGGCAATGCCGAATCGTCAGCTTGCGTTGCTTCGGTGATATGTATAAGATTATCTGCAGGCGTTTCAACTGACCCCTAGTAAAAGAGAGTGGATGTCAAGGTGCATTTGCATTAGGACGAGGATCATCTGGTTCGTTGATGAAGAATTGCTCGACATTATAGACTTCCACTGCCGGGGATTGTTGTTAGTCTCATTGGGTACTAGGTAAGCAATAGGACGCAATCACTATCAAACCTTTGACATGATTAAAAAACCGATACGCTCGCGCAATCTGTTGCCAAAGTCCAGAGCATCTTGACTTCTTGCGAACACGGATCCAACAATGCACATGGAAAAGAATAATAAGTGGTTGTTTTCCCAAGATGGGGCCAGAGACGGGAGATGGACGACGGGGAATCGTGGCCAGAAAATCTCGACATAGAGGTTGAAGCACACTTTCTAATCGAGGCTTGTCAGTGGTCCACTGTTTTCTTGGGGGAAGGGAGACTTGTGCAAATAACAGCAGCAAGACATACCATGAATCGCGGGTTCGGGGAGAGGCTGTGGTCAAATGTCATTGGGGTCGTCAAATTCTTGTGAACTCTGAGAGTATCATCATCACGAGCAATAGTGCCCTCTTCAGCAAGATGGGCTATATCCACCGACATTTCGTAGTCACTCATGCACCAGCGGGTAGCCCAGGCCCTGTGCATAGCTTCGACGAGGCGGGTTCTCCCGTCCTTTCTGCTCTGCTGGCAGCTGATCTCGTCGGCCATGGAACCCGTTTCAAGAAGTCCACTGGCCGTAGTCTGGTCTGAGCAAGTCTGCTGCTGGGTTAAATTCCACGGGCTTAGAGACGAGGATGACATGAGAGCGGTGTCGTCGCTTGCGGGGGTTGCCGATAGCAAAGAATGTGACGCAAATGTGGGAGGGATGTAGCCAAGTAAAGTCCATGCGCTGATGTCGAAGCCAGCGTGCTTGTGAGCAGGCGCCCAGATTGATGGGAGACTCGCGTCGGACAGTCTGTCGAGTGTTCCATCCAGAACACCCGAAAGCTTCTATTATTAAAAGACTAACTTCCCTTTTAATACTTATTCTATTATAATTAATTTCTAATATAATAAATTTTACTTAAGTAGCTTTTTTTATAAATAATCTATTATATTTATATTATAAATCCAGACTTTAATATAATCTTAAATTCTTTTAGAATCTAGAAAATAAATTAAAAAAATAAAAGCTAAATTTCCTCTTAAGCTTTCTTAAAAAAGAAAATCTATTTAATTTATTATTATACTATTTATAAGGCCTAAATAAAAGCTAAAAAATTATATTAGCTATTTTTAAATACTATTTACTTTTTAATAATAAAATTTAAATTAATAGATAAAAAAATAAAATTCTTATCTATAATCTTATTCTATATATCTAAATAGAAATAGATATACTATATAACTTAGCTAAAATTATTAATAATCCCAATCTAAGGGGTTAAATCTTCCTCCAGGATATCGCCGGGGCCTAATATAACCTGTAATTCCGAGAGCTGTTATATTGCGTTAGGTTAGTACAGATACTAGCCACCTAGAGTGCTGGCTAGAGGGGGGATTTAAATAAGGATCTTAGGGTGTTAGGTCGGGTCGTAGGAATTGTCGGTGTATATATTAAGGTTAGAATAGGTTAAAAAAGCTAGATAGGATTCTAGTAGAGAGGAAAAAAGCAGCTTAAAACTTAAAACTTGAGCCTTGGTAACTGTAATATATATATAATAAAAATACAGTAAAATTTAAATACTAGATTCCCTTATCGAGGAAACTTTAATTATTATAAGAATAACTTTAATATATATACTTAATATACTTTAAGTAGCTATTTTTTATTATATATTTTAAATTCTATAATAAGTAATAAAAATAAAATATAATAATAGAATTTATAGTAGTAATTAAAACTGCTTATATTTTTTAATTTCCTATAAATTTAGCTATAGATATATTATTAGTAAATATAAAAAAATATAAATTAAGTATATATATATAAAGGAAATTTAAAATAAATTTAATAAATAATCTTAAAAATAAGAATTAATAGAAAAAAGATACTATATTATAATTTATATAATATAAATATCTAGCATTATATATATCTTATAAACTTCCTCTAATTAAAATTATCTTTTTATAGCTTACTTTATATTAAAAAACTTATTTATAAGCTAATATAGCTTATATATAAGCTTATATAGCTTACTAATAATTCTAAGATTTACTATTTGTTAATATTCTTTAAATATATAAATAGATATTTAATTCTATAACTCTTTTATTATAATAGCTTTAAAGCTAAAAAGAGAGTTATTAAAATCAGGAAAAAATATCCTCTTATAATATAAAAAACAGTATTATTAATACTATTTATACTGTTTTAGTCGGGCCAATATTAGCCCGATGATTGGAAATCAAAATTGATTTAAAATCAATTTGCTTTGAAATCAAGTTGATTTCAAAGCCGGATATCTCGGTATCTAGAATACAATAGGGAACAATTTCAATACCATCTGAAAGCTGATTTTTCAGGCTATCTAATAGTATATTTATTGTCTAGCTACAATAGCTAAATTTTAAGAAATTGTCTATAAAAAGCCCGAGACCTTCCAGCTATTTAAGACTTAAGATTAAAAAGAATAATACACTACAATATACTACTATACACTATAATACACTATCTTATACTATCTACCTCTTATCTCTATATACCTCTTAACCTTATATCCTTTACTAGGATATTCCTCTTATTATATTATTTTATTTCACTGCTTAATAACCTCTAACACTATTATAAATCTTACTTAGTATTTTAATATATAAATATTTAAGTAATATATTTCCTAATAAATAGCTACTTAGCTTTTAATATAATTTAGTTATTTTAATTACCTTAATTTACTATATATTACTATACTTAACTATTATTAGATATAATATTTACTCAGTAAGTAATATTCTAACTAATTTACTAATATAAATTTATAATTTATCTACTAATAACTACTCTCTTATCTATTTTATACTCTATATATAGCAAACTAGAAGTATAACTATTATAGTATTAAAATTATTTTCAACGACCCTCCCGTGAGGAACGAACGGGGGGTTGAGCTGTCCTGGGACCGAGACCCCCTATATTATTACGCTTAACTATCCTAGATTAGATAGTGCCAGTCTAATAGTAGTGCTCATAATCGGTCATCGGTGTTTCTCTAAAAAGTCCGGGGTAAAGCGGAAAACTGCTAAGTCATGTTGTCCGGGATGTAAAAGCGGGGAACTATGATTATGATTATCGCTACTGTCCGAGTTCGGGACCGAGATATGCTTTCGATCCCGAGTACATTCCGACGGTCGTGATATCTTCGCCTCCTGTCTGCCTTAATATACAGTGGGATGCAAGGAGTTTGAACCCGATCGTGTATATCTGCAAATTTAGCCTAGTGTTGGATATACTTTGCTATATGCAATAGCCAGAGTTATTCATCAAAATGATGTAAATTTTAGAAGGTTGTCCCTCCAGTAATTGAGGGTTATAGAGACCCTATTTTATACTTAAAGGGATAGGAATATCGCCACTAAAGATGAAAGTTGCCCCCTATTGCCACCGGCTAGCAAGCAGCTTCCAGTTGATTCCACATAGCATAGAGATGCATATTATGCCGCCACATGAGGTCTCAATCTAACACCTAACTAAAAGAGCCTTTGTTGTCACGCCGCTTTTAGTGGCTAAAGTCAAGCAGACTGAAAATTCCTCGTATTTTGTATACTAACCCTTCGCCTTAATAACTGCAGCTACTCTATGAGGCATTGTGTCAGAGAGGTTCTTGAGAATAGCTAGATGTATCTCATGCCAAGCTTCCTTTGCTGCTTCAATCAGCTGGGTTATGATCTCTTCCGTATCAGGAGCCCCTGAGGATTAAGGTCAGGCGAGAAAGGCGACCAGGGGTCATAACATTAACCCGTAGCCTATCCAGCAGCTGCCTAACGATAGGCTGTATGTACTGAGGCATTATCACGCATAAAGACATCCTCTGGAAGGAGAAAATCTGGCAGAACAGCATTATATCAGTGTGTCCAACAACCAAGTTACTTGATTTGGTTGGTTGGGATGGGGCCCCATGGGCACACGCCTAGGCGCGCCTCCACTTCAGCAGTCTGTTTGGCTCCCAGAATGGTACATGACTGAATCGACTACGTAGCCACCAGATGTCCTGCCATAAGTGTATTAAGTTCTTGGGAATTGGTCCATTATGCCTCGAGGAGTCAGCCCGCGGGAAATATCCTTTGCTTCCACGGACATGATCAACAAGCCTTTAAATTTCAACTGGAGGGGGAAACAAAACCTCAATCGCCGAAGCTTAATTATTCGTATTTTGCAGCAACTGTCCGCACTCCGCACGAAAGGGCTACATCATTGGCGCGGTAGCCAAGTTTGATGCCGGGACACAATAAAGAGCTCTAACCGCGCCAATAGGCTTAATGCGGCAGTTGAAACATCCTTGTCTCTTTTCAAGATGCAGCGTTCCCTCAACACACTTTCTTTCTTTCCCCGAACATTGGGTGTGACTCGGAGTGCGATGACATATCCTGATTTATCGTCTATATAAGGCGCTACGCTTCGCAGTGTCGTCCCAGAGGAAACAGTTCACGACAACTCGTCTAAGAGAACAAGATGCCTCCCAAATCTACCCTTACTGCGTTGGCTTTTACCTATGCCCCACTGGCCCTAGCTGGGGTCATGGAAAAGCACCTCGACAATGGACTGGAACTTACACCACATATGGGTTGGAGCGGCCGGGTGAATGATTGCTGGAGCCTCTTGAGAAGTTGACGTGTGCTAACGATATGTTCCAGAACGTCGCCCAGTGCAATTCTGCCTCGGCTAAATACGCTCTCAGTACTGTCAATAAATTTGTGTCTCTTGGCCTCAAGGATCTCGGATACGAGTACGTCAATATCGACGATTGCTGGTCGCTCAAGGAGCGAGACTCCGACGGTAATCTAGTCGCCGACCCGGACAAGTGGCCGAACGGCATCAAAGCAGTGGTCGACGAGATCCACAGAATGGGGCTCAAGTTCGGCTTATATGGCTGCGCTGGCACAAAGACTTGTGCCGGCTACCCTGGATCCCAAGGCTACGAGGCTCAAGATGCAGAGTTGCTCGCATCTTGGGATGTCGACTATTGGAAACATGACAACTGCTACACGCCGTGTCTGGACACTCCTAATCCCCAGACCTGTCTTCACCCTGATGGCAACACAACCGAATGGTACGCTGTTATGCGTGATGCGATTGTGGGAGTCGAGGATACTAAAGTTATCAACTTTAACCTCTGCCAGTGGGGAAGGGATGAGGTCTGGACTTGGGGTAGTGACTATGGCAATTCTTGGAGAATGTCTATAGACAATTGGGGTGACTGGGCCTCCGTCCAGCGCATTGGTAGTGCAGCAGCAGCTATCTCGGAGTACTCAGTGCCAGGTGGCTTTAATGATCTCGACATGCTGGTAAGTTATATCTGACGCTTCAATGAACGGCAGCTTACGAAACACTCTATATAGTTTGTGGGGAATGGCGTCCTCACTGAAGCCGAGGAACGCTTGCACTTTGGCTTATGGGCTATTTGCAAGTCGCCACTTGTTATAGGAACAGATCTTGAGACTATTTCCGAAACCAGCTTGACAATGTTGTCTAATGAGGTTCGTGAATGCTCCTTGGCACACTGTCGCGTTAGCTTACCTTGTCACAGGGCATCATCAAAGTCAACCAGGATAATTTGGGTGTGGCAGCCACGACATTCCGGCCCGACGGAGCAGAACCACCTGTAGACGGCGTTATTTACGAATACTGGGCCGGCCCTCTCAGCGACGGAGTTGTCATTGGTCTTGTAGCCGGAAGTGGTGCTGCTAACTTGTCGGTCAATTTCGCAGATGTACCCGGCTTACGCGACCGGTCCTACAGCTGGGAGGAACTTCACAGTGGCAAGACTGGTCGCGGAACTGGCGTCTCCTGTCACATGTATCAGTGTATCAGGGATATCACATGTATCGGGATATCGGATTTCTGCGGTTGTGACGGACGTGAAGCTTTCCTTCTGTCATCATAGGCGTCCATCGCCACTTGCCTCGTCACCGGCCTCATCATCAGATAAGCCCTAGGCCTAGCTTTTCCTTGATTTTATCAATAGCTAGTTGAAGCCAAAGACTCCGACGGATCCGGAGCCTCTCGGTTGTCCGAGGTCATCCGAGGTCATCATCAGTCTCTTCGTCTATAAGACTGACCCAAAGACCATCATTAGATAGGAAGAATATCAAGAGCTTCTCGCACACATGATCATATCCATCTGCTAGATGCAACATCTCCGCTGACCTGGAGGAACATGATATGGCTATATTCAAGGTTCTTTCGAGCTTAACCTAAGCCCAGAAATACTGAGGAAACATGCATGCAGTCTGTCGACGACTGTTACTGTCATCGACGAAAATTCTGGTTGTTACTACATGTCTTTTCCTTTTCCTTTTTTTTGTGCAGATGCCGAGAGTAGTTCGAAGCTGATACTGTCCACCGCATATCATAATGAGCCGACCGACCTAATACTAACCAATTATGAAGCAAAAAGTGCGGCACCTGTAAGCTTGCGGCACCCGTATCAAAATGGTGCGGCACCCCGATCAATTGCCATTACTGTATATATTATATGAAAAATTCAATTCAGGCCTCTGTACTAAAGCTAAGTAAGCTAAAGACATCCAGCCTCTTTGTAATATCGGTAAGCTCCCGGATGCAAGGGCACAGGAGACTGCGCCATGTTTTTCGGTTTAAGGGGGTATGTCAGAGGACTCTTCTCTGGGCGCAGATGATGGTATTGGCCCTCTAGACTCGCACGTGTCTCGACCAAGCACCAGGTCAGCAAATGAGCAACTTCCTCTGGGAGGTCGTCGCGAACCAGCACCACAAAGTCGGCGAAGTCGAGGCAAGGCAATGGCTGTTTCAGCGAGGGCCAAAATCCTGCTGGTAGTGGCCTAGCATCAGGCCGAGTAGCTCCAGGGTTGCTCTCCGCCAAGCGAGCCAGTGCAGTAGGTTCAGCGGGCAAAGGGATAAAGCCCTTTTGCTCAATCACACTTTCCCACCAAGGTGTCATGATGGCTTCTTGCAGCAAGGCATCTGCTTTTCCATCCATCACCAAAGCCATAGCTTCCTCTGGGCGAGTTCCCGTGACATACTCCCCTCCCCACGATTTAAGCTCGGCGTCGTCAACGCCGTGAGCTTTCATCATCTCAGATGCAACGTAACCAATAAAGTTGGTGCCGTCGTTGTGCGATGTGGCTATTCTTAGAGCTGGCTTTAGCCGCCGCAGTTCGGCAAAGGAATGAATGTTGTACTCAGGGCTTATAGCAAGAACCATGCGGTCATCCTGAGGGAGCACCCCGAGAGCACGAAGCGACGGCATAGGTCCATAAGGTTGAAATATGCCTTGGCCAGTGAGGGCGGTGCTCATTAGCTGAGCAGGCGTGGAGATGGATAGCTGTACGCGTCCATCTGAGACGTTGGTGACGGCTTCGAGACCCCCGTCACGCAGATTCCAGATGGCGACCTGACTTCGTGGTCCCGTGCGATCGCAAAATTGCTGTGCAAGCCAGGAACAAATGCGATGGAAGTTGGCCATACCCCAATCTCCTTGAAAGTGGAGTGTGAAAGAGCGCTCTAGTCGCGGGCCAGATTCATTCTGCCTGTTTAATTCTCTCAAGTCTGTTGTTGCCATGTTGAACGTCGGCTGGATTTCTTGGCTTTTTTGATCTCGCAATGTTGGCCAAAAAATTTGGTTGTCTCTCCTTGTACATTCCATTATAAGCCAACGGCACTTGTGAGTAACGGAACCGCAAGTCACCATTGCATCCATCTCGGGTCCTGTCCCGAATTGTGATTCTTTGCGGGGGAATAGGGTGCAATCTCCTGCGTGGCCAACCAAAAGAAATGGTCGGCCCGAGACCCCAGCAGTAGTTGAAATGCACGGAGTTTGAGGATCGGCGGGATAGGGACGAATGATGCGTTTAGATCTGTCCGTCGGCTCGGGTATTCCTGCGGAGGCCGAAAATGGAAACCGGGAACTCGGACTCTTCGAGATTGTCCGGTCTCCGCCCATCCCATACCCGGTCGACCGGGTTCCGGCTTTTTTTAGCACGTAGCCATAGTAGGCTTGCCCAGGCATCTAGAGGTGTTCATTCGATCAATCTTGAGGAATTGGGTGGCTGACTCGGTTGGAATGTCTGATAGTTGCGAGTGCACAATATTAGCCAGGTGTTCCATTTCACCTTGCCGCTTCAATACACGCTGCCAACCATGTAAAATGGTAAGAACATAATGGGTTATTTCAAACGTTGTATATCAAACTTGGGGTCATTATATGAAGAACTCCATTTATCTAACAAGGGGCGCTTATGCGGTAGAGTACTATCTATGCTGTGTTCACGTAGAGTCCGCACGACTCAACTTCTCTGACCCATAGTTTCCATGGCCTCTCAACCGTCCGCTTCGTCATCTCCCTGGCAACTGAAGATTCCTCGCTGCTCAAATAGGATAAATTCATGCAGGATCCTATACCGCCGTACGTGGATTGCAGCATTGCGGCAGTAGTTTGGATGACTGCGTTCTTCTGTGTATATGTAGCCCACATGACGGCGATCTCAATGCTGTCCGCCACCACGGTGAACCCATGGCCCCGCATGAGTGTAGCCCGGTTGCTGTTGTCAAAGGTTTTGGCCAGAGCTACTCCCGTCTGCTCATTGCGGACTAGCATATCAGCTCCCTGAGCCGGATCTCTATGCTCGGCAATATCAAACACAGCAGCACCATCAGCGCCTAGAAAACCGGCCATGTGATAACAAGCTTTCAATGGCGCGTCCGAGATAGCATAAGGGACTACCGCTTCCGAGTGGCTATGAACAACCGCGTGAATGTCTGGATGACGCTTGTAGATCTCTGAATGAATCCTTCTTTCCTCATAACCCTTGGAGGATGTGAACTCGACTGGCTCTGCGTTGTCGACTTTGTATACTATTAAATCCTTTGGTGAGGAGATGGTCCCGGGAGCAATTGAATGTGACATGATAAAGACATCGTGACGGAGAGGGTGTCGAAACGAAAGGTGACCATAAGCGTCGAGTACCCGATTAAGGTGAAGAATGTGGCAACCGTCAATAAACTTGCGATAGTACGATTGAAGGATAAGGGATTCGTTTGCGGTGGCTTCCATGGTGGAGATGTAAAGGGAGAATCAAGAGTTGCCAGTAGGAATATATCCCCCTCGGTGTAGAGTATGTTGCTTTGGGGGGCTTTGGAGGAAGAAAGAATGGTGAAATATATACTGTCCAGGGCATTCCAGAGGGCCACGCAGTATTTGCTAGTCAGTTTAGGTTCGGACGTAACGATCCGAGATACCGGCCGTGTGTGCGGTCGCTGAGTCCCTTTCCCTCACCAAAAGTTCACTGTGCCAGGGCCATTCATGAACTTTTTATCCCGGATATAATGCTTTAGTCATTTAATTTTTTTTTTTTTTTTTTTTTTAGATAAAGGGTCCATACTGTCACATCGATCAATGTTGATAGAGTTTCCGTGCAAATTAATCCCGGTTCTATGTTGCTAAAATGTGCTTGACTCCAATCAGCTCCACCAGCTTCACCCCAAGTATAACATTAATCCTAGTGCAACCACTGTCGAAACCAGAGCGACGCTGCATTTTTGGCTCTTTCCATCCCCTCCCTCTCGCCATTTTTCCGTGGATCCCCTCTTATAGCAAACCCATGCTCGAGTCCGGGAAAGTACTGGTAATCATATGCCACACCCGTCTTTGGCAAAACCTGCAGGCTGTATGCCTTCAATTCTTCAGTAAACATGTGATCAAACTCGGGTGCTATAATCTGCGTCGGAACATTGATGTTTGCGATGTCATGCTTTTCGAGCATCGAAGGGTGGGCAGTTGATATACAATCGACGAGATGTTTGCCCTTAGCCGCAAGACGAAAAACACCCCATCCACCATAGCAGTACCCAATAGCCCCAATGCGAGAATAGGACAACTTTAAAGATTCCGCGAATCTGATAATCTCCGGTTCTCGCACAGCCTTGGAGTTGCGCTTGAGGAATGCGCCCAAGTCGAGCTCATTGTATCGGCTTTGATCCAAGAGGATGTCACTCGGCAAGACCTCTCCGCCAAAACTATGAGATACAGGTTGCAATAAGAAATCTTGTTCATCATCGTCTCGGCTCTGGGAAGGACTCACCAGTCAGGTACATAGACAGTGGCATCGACCTCTTCAGCAAAGTGATCGGCAAGGATCCGGATGTTCTCAAACGTCCAACCGAAGAGGTCATGGATCACTATGATGGCCACCTCTTTGTTCGAGCCTGTAGCATAGCAGTTGAGTCCTGCGACATTCTCATCCCGGCCGTTAGTTTTGGCCTCCCACCGAAACCCTTTGAGACAACAATCCGCCATGATAGTAGTGGGATAAAAGGACAATTGATGATTTGGCTAGGAACGTGCTGTTAATCAAAAACCGTTCTCGTTAAATGTGGAGAGGTTATGAACAAGTAGCCAAGAGCCCATGGAATCATGATTTTATATTTCAGCTCTCAGTGACCGTTTCATCTCCAGCCTGGAAAAAGGTTACATATCGCGTGCGTGTGTGCGTGGGCAGGCGGCATCAACCCCAGGTTTCTTCCCAGTAAATGGACTCATTACCTCCGTATTGTCCGCTTAGCCCTCGTAATGGTTTCGGTAAAGCTATAGGAATCCGAACATGAATCTCGCTGGCATAGCGACTTTTATGGGTTAAAGTGGAGAACATTCATCAAAGTATATCTCGGGGAGCTTGCAAAAGTCGGCTGAACCCAACCCGAAACCCGAAAAGATGGACCAAGATCAGCATAAAGGACCCGGTATAACTAGAGGCGGGGCCGAGCCAACGCTCGGTCATTCGCAAGGTATTCCGTCGGAGTTAAGAACGGAAACTGATCCTCAAGCACCGAACGGCCCCACCGTCCCGCGGTTATGCTGTTTGGTGTGGAGGTTGGACAGACGGGCGTGGTCGTTCGGCTCTCGCTTCTTTACTAAAGTCCGATATACCGACAAAGTGCGAATATTTGCGTGTTTGGTTGCTCCACCGACTTTGGCACTCTTGCAGTCTGCAAAGTCTACACGTCACTCGTTTGTTGACGAGGATTTTCCAACCTCTCCTGTTGGAGGTAGGTAAGTAGGGTGAATATATGGATACTTTCGAGATGCTCCTCGGTAGATTTAGGTTATAGACTTATGGCAGGGTATGCCAATGCGGCTATGATTGTCTAGATTATTTCCTACCTCGTCTCTGCTGTATCAAGGACGATTCAGTTACTAGCACAAAGGCAAAGAAACACAGTTCTTTAGCTATGACTATTTCCTCAAGCCTCGAATACCAATTCCCGTTATTTTTATTTATTTTTTTAAAAAAAAGAAATACCCCAAAAAAAATACCCAAAAAAATCTTAAACATAATAAAACGCCCTTTCTATCTCCAGATCCTCCTCGTCCCATGCCACCGTGAAGCTACATGAAACACTTCCGACGTATCGTACTTAATCTTCATCGGTGAACCGTTAGGTAGCTCAGGTTCTGTTCGTGAGATTCTTCAATGTCCAGTACCCCGGCATGTACCCTGCGACAAACCCTCTCGCGATTCTTGACAGTAACTCCAGCCCATACTTCCGCAAAGGATTCTCGCCCTTGCTGGTTACACCTACCGCACCAAGCTCAGCATACGACTTTTGCAAAGCAAATTCAACAAAGGCATCGCCCAAGTCTGAGTACGTAACGGCCACTCCGACCGATTCTGTACTGATTTCCATACCGCTCGCTTCGTCATCCACAAGAGCAGACGGTTGCACCAGCAAAAGCGATAACAGGTCCGGCGAGGCCGCCAAAATCGATGTAGCCCGGCGTAGATCTAGATATGGATGATAAAATGCTGTCTTGAGGAGCCAGAGAATCGCCGCTGGTTCTTGTGCGGCGAAGCGGTCGTTCCATGTGGAAGATGACAAGAGAATTACCCGCGGTCTTCTCCATTCCTCCGAACAAGACGACTTCAAATCATTGGCCGCAGCAACAATCGAATTGGCAGCGTCCTGGATTACATGGCAACCAGGGAGATTCTCATTCTCGCCCACAGCGCATATGATGACATCGGCGCCGCGTATGCAGTCTCGTACGGCTGGCGTGTCGGTAAGTTGTCCCTCCCGGATATGAACATTCGAAAACGATGCGAGCTCAGGTAACAGCCGAAGAAGTTTGGATTTCGAGCGGACCATGAGCCTCAACTCGGAAGAGGAATTCTCAAAGTCTTGGCGTTTGATGAAAGAACGAACTGTCGCGCTGCCTGTGCCGCCAGTTGCCCCAAAAATGGCAATTCGTCGCGGATGTGTGAGAGACATGTTTAAAACAAGTACGCTTAGGTGATCAATCAAAGGCTTCCACCGAGTTATACTGGGCTTGAGGAGGAATAGAATTGGATAAGTGATAAGCGGTTCCAGTCGATGACGGTTAGACCTCCCAAGCCATAGCTTTTATATGTTACCCAACCAAGCCTCGGCATCGGCCTCGGACTTTATTCCGATATAGTAGTGAGAGCCCCCTGATACTCACTCTTGTTGTCAATTTGCGGTCACTCAACGAGACCGAGGTCATGGCGTTACCGAAGGCGCTTGGACTGACATCATCCATCACGCTACAAGTGTCATGGAGGAGAGCGTCCCGACTTCATCGTTCGTAGAAGGTGTGGCAGGTTCCATTTCGTCTGATACATCGAACTGAGCCATGGTTGTCCGTGATGCCCCAACTTGTAGTGAAAGTCTGATGGAATGCGGTCACATGCTGCGACTGAATTTGACTTGGATCGTGAAACCGCCCCCTCATGCCAGAGATCGGACAACAGTCTTATGAACCTCCTCATATTTATCCTTTAGGTAGTTAATGGAAGAGGTTCAACAAGTACCATCCGACCATGCGAGGTTTCCTTGCCACGGGCTACAGGACGAAGCTCCTACCAATCATAATTCAATACTCTTTCTTGCTCCATGAGATTTCTTTACATGCTTGAACAACGTGTACTCTCTGAGCCCGCCAACAATGCAACCGCGACCTGACCATTAATGAATGGCATCAGCTCCCAATCCGAATCCAGTCCAGCCGTCGAACTCTGCTATGAACTTTGCCGCTGCTAGCTTGTAGAATCCATCTTCAGCTCCTCTCAGCTCCTCCACCACCTTCAAGGCTCGGACTACTTTGGGCCAATGCACATCGTTGGACCACTTGCTCTCCAAGGTGCTCTTGTAGATAGCATCCCAACTGAGATGGTCTGTCTTGAACGACTTGGTTGCGTCGGGTCCAAAACTTGGCCGTAGCTGTGTGAGATAGAACAAAATTGTGAACAACCCATATTGCTTCATGGCGGGGATCCTGTGCTGCTCTGGCATGAGAGGAAGCAGGATGCGGAGAGCGTGACCGACCGTTAAAACATGAGCGAGGTAAAAGTCAAAGCCGCCTTCCGCATTCACTGTGCTCACCGCGAGTTCCGCGGCTGTCTGCAACCAGTCTTTGAGCTGCGTGGTTGCATCCTCCACCATCAAAGCGTTCCAGTGCTCCAGAATCTCCGACTCGTATTGGGGGAGTAGGGCGAAAATGTTGGCGAATCCCAGGTGCTCGGAGTAGCCGTCAAAGCGGTTATCGTTATGAAGCCTCTCCAGGACCTCTGCCAAGCTAGTTGTTTTGTATGTCGAGTTATCCGACGGTGGAGAGTCTAGATACTTGTGTGTCTGGTCATACTCGGTACAACCAAGGCTCAGAGCCTCAGTGATGACTTCTTTGCAATCGAACTCATAGCCATACGCGAGGTGAATGAATGGATGACCGACTAAAACCCATGATTAGCGCAGCTCGACAAGCGGACCGAATAGTGGATTGTACGTACGCCCGCCAGAGAACCCATTGATCAACATCTCTGTGCCTGAATAAAGATGGTCCTCCACGACCTTGTTCCAATTTCCGCCATTTTTCTTGACCTCAGAGTCGAAGTAATCAACATACGCGGCTGTGTATCTGCAGTCATCCCGCATTAATTCTTGCCCCAAGACGATTTAGAACCAGAGATTTAACCTACTTCTTTTGGCCCAGGTATACCCTCCAGTTCTCACGCGTGATGGCGTTCCGCAACACACCACCATCAACGGCAGTGAGATTTGGTGCCTCTCCCGCATATATCTCCTCTAATTTGGTGCTGCTAGCTCCCAGGAGGTAGGAAGATCCAAGAGCCTAATTGTGTCACGCATTAGCTCCCAAAAACTTCTGATGGGTGTCACTTTGAGAATGCTGAGTCTTACGTGAGGTACATGGTTATGGAAAAGCAACCTTGGGTCGCGGAGAACTGCGTGAGCTGCGTGATTCTGCCCAAGGAGTTTGGCGAGTGTTTTCGCGGCATCATCCTTGCGATCAATCAAGCGATATACAGGCGCCCTGCCCAGGGTGTTGGATGGGGTGCCGGCTTGAGACGTCATGGTGCGGTTGTAGGTTGTGGAGGGTTCCAGATGCTGGAGGTTTGTTCAAATGACACGGTAAGCTTGGGTCAAAACATATACACACACGGGTTTTTCTTTTCTCGCTCACCGGATGCATTGTTACTTTATTCATGGTTATGGACTTATGAATGACCAGCACATAACGCACAAGTGGGCATCCACCACAAGTGACAAGCTGTGGCAATTCCTTACCACATGGGGTTGTTTCCGCTCGGAATCCCTCCCGAACCACCGCCTTTGGCGTTTAAGGTACGTACTCACAAACGACGCCATCATCGCGGCGGGGATGCGGGACATTGATGGGATGAATCAAGCGGGACCTAACAGACCCCCAGTCGCGACGATGACGGTTCCCCGCCTTTCGGTCTCGGACAACGCAACTTGGCAATTTTCCGCTTTACCCCGGACTTTCTGAGAAACACCGACATTAGATTGGACTGCGTAGTATCATCTAAACCAGGATAGGTAGACTAACCCCATACTAGTCTACATTCCGTAGTCTAGTGTTTGTCACTTGTGGGGACGATGCTGATGGGCCGCAGATCGTTCTGTTTCAGCCGCAAAGCGGAGTTGGCTACGTTTCTTGCCCATGGAGGTGGAGGAGTGGAACTTCCCTGACCATCTTCTAACACAGCATCTCTCAGCAGCGCACGCTGCAAGATAACAAACCCTCGACGATATCATCATTGCTCCATCATAGAGATCTCGCTCTCGTGACGTCAACAGCTGCAACAAGAGTTGGCAGAAATTCCAATGTCTTCAATACACGAGAATGACGTGCCCTCACCCCAAACGCTGTCAGGGCAAGACAAGGCGGCGCAGGCACATCTACAGCAGGGAAACGTCCCGTCTCGGAATCGACGGAAGATCAGTCTTGCATGCGAAGAATGCCGGGCAAGAAAGGTCCGATGCGATGGAGTCCGCCCCCAGTGCAGCGCTTGTAGGCGGAGGCCTAGAAGTGGTCGGCCTTGCATGTACCTATGTGAGCCTTCAAGAATCTCAGGGAACAAACGGTATGTGCCACTGAAGCATTGTTATCAGTCAACAAAACAAGACATCAAGCCTCATTGATGTACGCAGGGTTATGCAGTCTCTCCATGATCGCTTGGCCTATCTGGAGGCCAAGGTGACTCTTGAAACAGAGCCAGACATGTCGTCGGGAAACGCTACATTCAGTAGTGAGGAGCTGGGGGACGAGCGGCCTTCAAAGCAACCTTCACATGCATTCAACGCTGATCCATCTCCCCCTCCGTCTCTCCAACCTGACACAGATTCGACAGTACTGTATCCAAAACCAAGGTTGCCGCATCCCAATATCATGACACCTGCAAGAAGCTCAAGCGACGATGTTGCTGGAGACAATGATGGTATCAGTCGCGCCTCTGGTCAAGACTTGAGCACCATCAATGCCATGGGTATAGCCCACTTGGCAACTGACGCAGTCACTGACACGAGCAGTGAGTTCTACGGCGAGCCTTCCGCGGCCTCACTGCTTTGCGATATACAAGATCATTGTCGTCGACCCCCCAGGCCAAGAGCCGACAGTCAAGAACAACTCTCCCGGCCCTTCCAACCGTCTCAACGCAATGTCCCCAACCCTTACGCATCGACTGAAGATGACTACCATCTTCCACCACGCCACGTGGCTGATGGCCTCCTTGATCATTATCGGAAGAGGGTGCAGAGCACTTATCCGTTTCTGCATTGGCCGACATTCATCGAGGCATACAACCGCCTGTGGCTCTCGGATTCTGACGTCAAAAGCCTGCCTCAGCTCATAGGAGTAGGTCTTGGAGGGCCGAGCTGTCCAGTACCCGTATTCTACAGTGCACTCAACGCAGCTTTTGCCTTGGCAGCCCAGTCCATTGATGGACCAGCTCAGGAGCGCAAGGAGAGATCTGCCCCTTTCGTTCGACGCTCCAGGCATCTCATGCGTCTTGATTTCTTGGACAACGCCGACCTTTCCATGGTCCAAGCCTTGTTGATATTAGCACGTTATCTGCAGAACTCGAGCCTTCCTACCCGCTGCTGGAATGTGGTGGGAATCGCCTATCGCATGGCTCAGGGTTTAGGACTACATCTGGAAATAGACAAGGGAACAACTTCTCAGTTGGAAAAAGAGATGAGAAGGCGTGTGTGGCATAGCTGCATGTGTCTTGACACGTAAGATATACCTTTCTCCTCGTGGAGCCCGTTGCTTTTCTTTTCTAACCAGTCTTACGATATACAGCGTCTTAGGCATGTTAACAGGCCGACCATGTTCAAACTCAACTATGTCAAAGGTCCCGCTTCCAAGCGCACCAGACGAGGAGATTTCCGCATCTGTTTCTGTTCAAAGTGAGCACAATGACACAGATGTTTGTACGACGAACTTCTTTGCAGAGGCTATTAAACTTAGCCACATCCTCAATCGCATCCTGGGACAAATATATGACCCTTGGAAAGAGCATGAGGCCAGCAATTGGGCCAAGGTTGCCGATGAAACGTACTATGCTCAACAGGTTTCCTCTACCATCGGGCTTGACCACGACTTGGACCTCTTTGAGGCTGAGTTGCCAGAGGCGCTTCAGTCGTCAACCGAACCTCCAACACTTCATCGTGGGGCTGTTCTTTCATATCAAAGACATGTCTTGCGCACAAGGTAAGAGTTCCAAAACGATATATCCCCATTGCGCGACTCACTATCCTTGTTTCTAACCCTCTTGTCTCAATGACCGCTAGATTTCTTCACATACGTGTACTACTCTATCGTCCACTACTTGTCCAACTATGCCGGAAAATCAATACTCAAGCGAAAACAGTCTCAGGAGAGAAATCTCGAGACACTTCACACGCTCGAAATCAGCTCCACGGTGCTTTTGCTCAGACATGCTCCATTGCATGCATTGAGACTGCACAAGCTCTGATCGATCATATCAACAATAGTTCAGAGACAACATACAGTGGATTACCCTGGTACAGCTGTTACTGTATGGCATACCTGCCCGTTGAGATTATCTTCAGTCTTCCGCGCTAACGCGTACTAGATATCTACCATGCTGCTATGGTGGTCATTTTAGCCAATATATGTTCACCAGGTTTGCAACAACTCAGCCGCGGCAGTCTTTTCGAATCGTGGCGGACATGCGAGGACTTCTTTCATCGAATGTCGGAGCATGACCCGGAGAGTTACCGATACTTTCAAAGACTGGAAAGTATCTCAAGATTCATAGGATCCGCCGCCTTTAACAGTATGCTCCTCGTTCTCTCTTGTTTCAGTATGGGGGATGGATCTGACGTCTTCTAAAACCGTCAGGGACGACAGATGATTCGATAGAAGCAAGTGCTCCAACGTACGAAGAGCGGCAAGAGCTTATTATGGATCATATCACGAATTCTTACCTCGATCCGACTATGGTGCTCAGTCTTGAAGAAGTTCAGTTTGGTATGCCTACGCAACTTAATGACGTTGAATCCGTTCTATCCGACAACCAGCTTTTGACTCTTGCAGGGTTGGGTGTGATGGATGTTGACAACATGGCTATATGACGGAACGGGATTTAGTTCAGCTACCACCCTCAGCTTGTAATTGTTGAGTTTTATTGTCTAGACCCCGAGTCTAGCTTTGGATAAGCGCTATGATAAGTGTATCCCTTACACAAGTACAAAAGTTAACCATTCTCACTGGGTTTTCAGCCATACATGTGATCTGCGGACACTCAAGCTGACATTTGTGATGATACTTCAATTGATTGCCGTGAAATTGGTATATTCTTTGATTGAGACTGCGAAAGGGCTGAAAGTCACCCAAGATCGGTAGACACCCGGCCGTCCCATTTTCGATGTTAGGCGACATTGAACCATCACGACTGAGAAGGTGATCATCCCGTTCAAGCAACGCAGACACCACCCACGGCCACCTTGCTTAGGATGATGGGATACGCGATGGTTCCCTTCGGATAGCCTGCTGCATGTTTTTTAAATTCGGGGTCGGCGAAGGCTTTGCGAAATGCGTCGGTTGATTCCCAGACGGCGATATTGACGAAAATGTTGCCTTCTGGTCCCACAGATCGATGAAGCTGTCCCGACAACATGCCGTATTGCGCCTTCATGAAATTTCCGTCGAGCGCCCAGTTTGCCAGGAATAGTTCTTTATCTTTGTGGGATTTGAGGACAAACGTGTTGATGAAGATGGCAGGGCTTGTCTCCGTTTCCAGTTGACGCAGGAATGGAGTTGACGTCCCTGGGATGTCAAGGAGGTCCAAGTGCGAATTCATTTTGGAATGTTGGTTGTTATATTTGACTTGACCAAAATATAAGTAGAGTTTGCTGCTTGTAATATAAAACGTATGTCGCGGTGTAGTGGGCAAAGAACATCTGCTCGGGGCGGCGGCTTCTGATAAATGCTCCATGCGCACGGCGATACTGATCCTGACCCATCCATATTTCGGAATCTTCGGCGCTTCTTCCGTGCTGCAATTTGGATGATCGGCCACTATGAGTTTAATTACTGTCCGACTAGCAACACGTAGTAATGTTACAGGTGGGCCGGGTTCGGATCCGAACCCGCGCCCAGGGTTGGTACTACGTAGCTACGTCAAGGAGATCCGAATATTCTTGCTACTCTGCGGCTGCCTTTGCGCGTTCCGTATTTTACCAGATGCCGGAAGCGTCGGAGGTGTTGGGTGGACTTGCTGTGAACAAAGACAGCTTGGTTTGAAGCGGGTTATTGTGATCCGACGAGTCTCTGGGGTCAGAGAGTCAAGTTTCGACTAGTCATTCTCGATTGATCCCGAATCTTCCGACTTCCACTAGCGTCAATGCCCAAGACATCGAGGCGCCGTAGAGAAAATAATAAGTCCCTGCTAAAACTCTTGATTCTCGACGAGTCTATGTTCCCAGTCACCTGCATCCCGAAACTGCATCACATCACACATCTCCCTGCTCCTTTTACAATGATGAAAGCGTATTATTTCCTGTGGCGCCGTACCGGCATGGATCGCAACGAGTTCATTGACTACTACGAGAAGCCTCATGTCGATCTCATCATCCTTAATGTACCCAAGCACGACGACTTCCGGCGCAACTATCCAGCCTGGGACCGCAGCAACACGGCCGATCCGGGCTTGCCGCCATTCGATGCGCTGACAGCTATCACTTACGAGAGCCCTGCAAAGTTTTCTGAAGCACTTGCAACCTTCTACAGCCAGCCGTTCAACCAGATCGTGGTCGAGGACGAGCTGCGGTTCTTAGATCGCTCACGCATGAAGTTCGTCATGGTGGACGAGATCATCGATCAAGTGCCAGAGAATGAGTGGCGGCCTGCTCCCGTGGTCGTCGAGGGTGCCAAGTTGATACGTTTGATCAGGCGACCTGCTGCGCTCGATGCCGCTGAGTTCCGCAAAGCCTATGAGTCTCTACAGGCGCCTGTTATCCGATCCGCCGTCAGCAGCTTTGTCGACTATCGCCGCAACTATGTCCGCGGTTCAGACTCGCATAACTTCACCACGCTTGAGCTTCAGAACGACCTTGACCGCCATTCAGTCGTTGCCTGTGACCTCATCGAAGAGCTATGTTTCGCATCCAGCGCTGACGCCGATGCTGCCCTGCGGGCGCTGGACAGTGTTGGTGTTCGCACGCCATTGTTGACGGGAATGCTGGGCAGGTCTGCCATTATCTGCGATCAGCGTCTCCGCGCTATTTGACAATAAGCGACTTGGGATTATTTGGAGCTAGGTGTTGTATAATATAATCTCTATCGGGTGTCGAGGTTAGAAGTGGGCAATCTATCATGGGTATAAATAGTGGAATCTTCATTTCTTCAAGAGCTTGACTGCTATCCTGTACTGGGACTGGAATGAACTGTTCCTCTGTGATATCCTAATATGTTATAAGTAGGAATTTCAGAAAATACGTGAGTATTTACAACGAGCAGTTGAAGAGCCAAAGTATAATTGATGCGGTTCTAGATGAACATAATGACCTTGTGCTGGTGATCTGGATTTCAATTCTATGCTGGACAACATCTTGGGCCATTTTACCCCGTGCTCTATTGCAAGTCGTATCGCACACGGTTTACAAGGGTCCCAATCCCAGGAATCTCGACGCGAATATCATCTCCATCCTGCAAAGCCAAACGAGGCGTGCGGAAGTAGCCGATGCCTGCTGGGGTTCCGGTCAAGATCAATGTGCCAGCCTCCAGCGTGGTTCCCTGTGATAGATACGAAATTTGTTTACGTAGGTCAAAGATCATATCGCTCGTCTGGCCGCTTTGTACAACTTGGCCGTTGTAAATGGTCTTCACATTGAGCTGCTGAGGGTCGGGAATGGCTTTCGGGGAAACGAGCACCGGGCCTATATTGTGACGCAACAAGGTCAGCATGGTATACACCTCGACTAAACGGGCATGTATAGCTAGTGATTACCTATTGGACAGCTTCCATCAAGACCTTTCGAGAAAGACCATTGTGCAGTTAAGAGCTGTAATCGTCTGGCAGACACATCGTTCGATGCTGTATATCCCAGAACGTAGTCAAGCGCTGCCTCCTCGGAAATATCTCGTCCTGCTTTTCCAATCACGGCACAGAGCTCACCCTCGTAGTCGCTGGTGCCATCTTGCGCGCACTTGGGGATGTTAATGGCCGTAGGGTAAGGATCAGCTAGCGCGGTTCGGGGTTTGGTGAACAGCACAGGCACTTCTGGAAGCGGAAAACCACCCTCCTTGTATGTCTTGGTCAGTAATTCTCATCGATACACACCGAGACAGCCCTAGAGGTTACCTTGGCGTGGTCATGGTAATTGAGACCGAGGCAGCGGATGTAGGTACAGAGGTCTTGGGAGACGGGCGAAAGAAGCTACAAGCGTAAGCAGCGCGCCCGCCCATGATGGATCTCTCAACGTACTCTTTCTACGGTGTAAATGAAGTTAGTCACTGTGCCGTTGAAGATGTTCCCGTTGATCAGGTAGGCTTTGATTTCGACACCGTCGACGATATCTTGGCCCACATCTCGTGACGTGTCAACCAGTTGGCCAATATGCGTGGCCTGGTCTTGCCGGGCGACGAAGCGAATCAGATGAGTCCACGAAGCCATTCTGTCTTTGACCTGTAAGCTGCTTGCGTTTCACGTGGAAGGAGAGAAGAAGGTGGTTCTTGGTTCCACGTTCTGGACCTTTGGATTGTCTGGCTGTCGCAAGGGGAAGGCTTAGGTATTTTTACTTGTCTTTCTTTGCTGATGATGCTCTGTTGGGTTCCATGGTCCCCACCTCGCGCGGCCCGCCGCAGCGGGACTAGTTTTGCGGGACGTGAGAAATCATAATCATGCGGGGCGAAGACTGTTCCACTTGTCCATGACAATGCGGGACTACAGCGCGGGGAAGGTCAGGAGGCGGCGAGACTCAAGTTACATCTCCGTGGGGTGCGGGGAAACCAGGCGTCTCCCAAAGTTGCCGGTTCCGTCCACTCGCAGTGGTAAGTTAGCAAGTCGTAGGAAGTAATCGATGATTACGAATCGCTATTGTGTGGCGGGACAACTTTCCCCGTCTGGATCCTGTGGTTGGCGCTGCCCCAGTATCCCTGACATTCCCTAAGTACGACCAGTCATCGCTCAACTGGGTATAAGTGTCTATGTGTCGGGCGATTCCCTTGCAGTGGCCCCGGAAACTTACTCTTCTCTCAATAGGACACAACATTTCATCATGCCAGTAGATTCCGCACCAGAGCCGAACCGGGGGGCCGCAGTGCCTGACCATGTGGCCGTTGGTGCAGAGCAGCAAAGCTTGGCCGACTGGAAAAAGCAAAAGAATATCGACGCAACAAAAAAGATCAACCTTGTCCGGCTTGCTCACATGCGCTATCAGCATCCAGACTTGGACAGCATCACACAGTTCCTGCAAGGTACCTAGGCAAATGTGTGGCTCCGACCTCTCTACAAGTTGCTGACAATCTGTGTCTAGACTTTGGCATGTACGTTGCCAAGAGGACCGACTCTGAGGTGTGGTTTCGGGGATACGGACCGGATCCTTACATCTGTAGGTCGAATATCCACCTGGTGGGCCGCCCAACCACAGCTTCGGAAGCGCTAATATCGAGTATTAGACTATGCTGCCAAAGGTGACAAGAAGTTCCTGGGAGCTGCCTTCATCGTGGAATCATACCAGGACCTCGAACGAGCGGGGGCGCTCGCTGGCGTGCAAATCGAAGAGATGGTGCACGCCCCCGGTAAGGGATGCATGGTCACGCTCCACGACCCGGAAGGTTTCCCCGTATCCTTGATACATGGACAATATCCAGTACAAGGCCAAGAGCCGCCAGGTAAAATTACTGCAAACTACGAAAAAGAGAAGCCTAGGATTCGCGAGTTTTTGCGGTTCAAGCCGGGTCCTGCCGCTGTGTACAAGGTAAGTTGCACCACAATACATACAGGAACTCATATCTGAACTGGCACAGTTAGGGCATTATGGACTGTGCGTCAAAGATTTCGAGAGCCAACTTGACTTTTATCTGACCAACTTTAACCTGGTGCCTACCGACTTCCTCCACGTGCATCTCCCCGACGGTACAAAAAAGTCCGTCGCCCTCTTTGCACATATTGACCGTGGCGATGATTATGTCGATCACCACACATTCTTCCTCAACTCGAATGAGACCAAACACGTACATCACTGCTCCTTTGAGGTTCATGACTACGATACTCAGATGTTAGGCCATCAATGGCTAGCGCAGAAAGGCTACAAGTCCGTATGGGGGGTCGGCAGACATATCCTTGGCTCTCAAATCTTCGACTACTGGTGGGACCCTACTGGGAACATGATTGAGCATTATGCCGATGGAGATCTCGTCAACTCAAAGACTCCAATCAGTTATTCACCTGCTGGAGACGAGTCTCTGGCGGTATGGGGCCCAGAAGTCCCCAAATGGTTCCTTAAATAGGTCATTTCATTGCTGTTACTGTGCACCATAAGGAGCATACCGCTCGTTCTTGGCTTGTAAAATCCTCAAAGGCGGCTGACGAAACTGAAACCGGCTCTTCAGGTAAAGCAATCATTGGGCTATGAAAGGTCTTGTATGCTTGGCTGTGTGTGTCAATGGTCGTACATGTGTATGGTTAGGGCGGGACTGTCGAGTTTCCCGAGATGATCTCGTATTGTGCAGAAGGGCAATTTGCGATAGGCCAAATGAAGAACAAGGTTGAGACCGCGCTTGGCATTACAGAATTTGTTGCGAGGGTGAGATACGTTATTCTGGTCTCAAGGCCATGGGGTTCCCAAGGTCCTTGATCCTTCCTACTTCTCTTTTCCGAACTATAGCTAAACATTCAGTATTTTTATAGTAAAATAAAGTAAAGAGTAATGATAGCATGATGTTTTTATTAACTTTCCATAGGTTCTATGATGAATAAGCTTTAATAGCAATACTATATACCAGTAATAAGTTGCTGTGGTCCCTCGGGATGTAAATCGAGCCAGAGGTGAGTCCAAGTCTGTTCACAAATTCATTTTTAGGACAAGACATTATGAATCTGCATGTCAAATAAGTATGTAATAAACTATTAATCTACGGTGGACTCCTTGGAGATGTCGCTAGATCATCGAGTAAGAGCTCCAATATTGAAGAGAACTTGCGCGACATCTCCCAATAGCTAATACGACGCAAAAGTTCGATGGCGTTACACAGGATACTTGGCTCAACGGTCGAAAGGATAGCCCTAGATGCTCCATCGCTTTGGCCGAAGTACGAGGTCGGCCGAGCAACTGACTCCGACACTTGAAGTTCCGGGATATTGGCATCGTCCTCTGATGGTGTGTAGGAGTCGACTGTTCGTACGAATTTGATGTAGCTATACACGACAATGGCTGAGTAAAAAATGGCCTTCGGTACGTGAATTGCGGGTTCCAATCCAATTGGTAGCGCTTCTAAATGATTCAAGACTCGGAGTGCATGCAAGACACCCCGCCGAGCTTCAGAAGAGATGACCCAGTTGTCAATTTCTTCCCTCGCTTGCTCTGCAACATAAGCCCCGCTACGACCAATGGCACGTTCAAGAAGGTCAGCATCAACATACAGTGCCATGAAAGATGCATGCCATAATATCGTGAGGCTAATTTGGTTATTCTTCGGCCCTCTGATGTGCTTGCTGTATTCGCTATGCCAGGAAAGAAGCGAGCTCCTGAAGGGCTGAATCATTGACCCATCAAAACATGATGCCCTTCTGTCTTGGATCGAAGCGGCTATGCCGGCTAGGGACGCATACGCAAACATGTGTGATCCCCGTATCCTTGAATTCAAAGGGAGAATTTGCGAATGCAGTGGAGCTGTTCTAGGGTTCACGCCCTGTTCCTTTTCCAAAATTTTGCACCATTCGGTTGCAGTAGGCGCGAAGAAGAGCTCCTCGGAGCAGCAGACAGGGAGTTTATGAAGTGTGTGACGGAGAAGTGGCTCATGGTGAAATGTAGTCGCGAATTCCGAATCATGAACATGAAGTCCAAGAACTAGACGAATTGACCCTTCTGCGTATATCCAGTCTTTCCAACGTTGTTCATTATTCGCCATGTCGGGGTCATCTGCGTAAGTCATGGCAGGGTGTTTCGTTCGGAAAAAGCCTCCTTGGCGAGCCCAGGCGATGACCGTGCCATGGAAGCTCTCGGTTAGGCAAAGATCGCTCGGTTGACCTGAAAGCATCCCGAATGTCTGGCCTATGGTTGCTGCTTGGACGAGAGACAGGACTTCTCTGGCGTCACGACGAATATACCTGTCCCACTTGGGTTCTATGTGTGAATAGCGCTGGCAGGAATATCAATGGAAGGCGATGTTGCTCACTGATGCTAAGATCGCTTTATTCAGCGTTTGGAAAATCTTCCTCCCCTGTATTGCAGCACTGGCAGAACCCATGAACATTGTCCCCACCGAGCACACGGACAGGAGGATGAGGGCATTCTCCGATGAAGGGCGAAACGATGGCGTATGTAGAATAGGGAATATGGGGTTGAACCTCAAAAAATATAGCTTGATACCAAGATTCTAAGCACCGTTAGAGCAATTTGGTCTAAACTGTGCGGTGGAAGGATAGCGCAGATGGTGGCACTCACTAGAAAGTCTGCGGAAGGCAGTACGGTGTTGCTCGGACGCGGGTGCAGCCTGTGCGAAAGACGTTGTCTGTAGGCTTCATCTACTCGGTCCTGATCATCAGATTGGCCGGCCGACACGCAACCCACGACGTTGAGACTGAGTGTTGTAAACCATGTATCTTGGATGGCAGAAACCAAGTCCGAAGGCGTGGTAAACCTATCACGACTCGACGTAGCTGTAGCATCACATGCTGGCTGTCGATCAAAGGAGTCTTCATAGGCCAGATTGCCCCAATCTGAAATGGTATTCGAAATCGAGCAGGTTAGACCGTTCAGGTCGAAATCACTCCCAAGTAGCCAGCCTGGATCGTGGGCATTAAAGTCAAGGTCCATCAATTCCACTTCAGTGGGGGCATTGAAGATGCTAGCCGACAGATTGGAAAGATGCCCTTCAGCAGATCCTCCTGTCAGAGTTTGTACTTCTGGCCCTGGACCAAGTGTGTTATCAAATGGGCTGTACACAATTCTTTGCTCTGGTGGTCCGGCCTGGCTTCCCAAGGCGATTGTGGCTGGTGCGGCTATCGGGACAGCGAGGTCGGGGGACGATCGGGTAGTCAGGTTACACTGAAGCCCACTGTGGCCACGGCTTTGCGTAAGATCACCGAGAAGAGCCTCATCCACCGAATCGCTTTCCATAGCCGGCGAGAGTTGAGATGAAGGCATTGCGGCTGTACTTCTGGCTGATTTCCTCTTCCAGCCACGATCATGTTCATGTGCTCGAGCATGACGGAGCAATGAGTCACTGCAAAATGTCAGTCGACTGTTGCATTCAGGGAGAAATAATCCTCGACTCGGCGAAGCATGGTGGGACTGACTGGCGACTGTACGACTTGCCGCATGTACTGCACTGAAACGGTCGTTCTTTTGTATGAGAGCGGATATGGCGAGCCAAATGCTCTGTTTTGGAAAAGCACTGCCCACATTGAGAGCACTTTCTGACTTGTTTTGACCCATGCCTTGCTCCTGGGTTTGCTCCAGTGGCATTGACGTTGCTCGAGTGTGACATGATTTACTGACCCGAGCTGACAAGAGAGGGCCGAAAGTTCTCCTGTCGCCGCTCTACCAACAGCTTCAATGTTCCAAGTCAGACCTGGGACGGCAAGGAAGTAGGGGAGAGGAGGCCCCGCCTTTGTGTTGTGATGATCTGGGTTCGATGGCCATAGACTAGGGTAGGATAATTGTAAAGATACGAGAAAGCGCGAGAGTAAACGGAACGACGTCGCACTGAGCGTATTACCAGGAGTAAAGGTGAGGTCAACGATGATGAGCAGAAGGTATAGAGTTGTGTGGTGATGATTGTTGTCAGAAGTGCGGGGTACTCTAGGCTAGTCTAGCAAATAGGTTTTTGTCACGGCATATGTCACGGTACTTGGGGTACTTCAGTCATGACGGAGGTTTCCGGCTATCCCGACCACTAGCTGAGTGTCACACTCGATAAAAGGGGCCTGCCACAGCAGTCTAAGTAGCGATTCGAGTCTATGCTGCATCGCCATTTACGCCGTCGAGCCTTGGCGGGTTTTTCTAAAGTATATACCTAGACTACTGGATGCCAAAGAGGCAGCACAGCCGTTTTGCCGCAGCTGCATCGGGATAATCACTATCCCCTAGAATCAACTTGGACAACAGCAGCGCATCAAGATCCAGAAGCTTTCAGGGGAGAGATGCGTGTTTAGCAATCCTATCACGGACAATGTTGATGCATTCGTCCAAGATATTAAGACTATGTTTATACTCATCTCATTATGGGCCTAGAGATGGCTTCTAGTTACTTTCGCTGAATTCTTTGAACAGAATCATCAGACTAGTTGGTTGAGGACTGAATTTGACTTGCTGATTAGACCTATAAATGGACTAAGTATAGGGTAGGCTATCGAGCTGAGGTAAGTCTTTCTAGTCAAGTCAGCCCGTGCCTACTCCCATCTTTGCCTCTTGTCTCCTCCCTGACCTTGCCTTGCTCCTTCATTCGATCTTGGCCAGACGATGGTTAAGGGCTTCTCGTAAGTCAACCTTGATTTCCTTGTTGGCTACACTTTCAGAGAATTATACAGGATATCTGGTTTCCATCAGCTTCATCTGAAGATTAATGTACGCCTGTATGTAATTTAAGTGGTCCCAAAGCTGATGTTGAACACCGTGTCTGCTGGATATCCAATGCCAAAACCCCTCTTGAGTGACCCCTCTTTGAGTGGTGGTGTGAACGACTAGCCGCCAGTAATGTTTGGGACGTTAGTCTACCCTTAGTCAAATTGTCTGCCACAGGGATGGCTATTGGCGGGTGGTTCCACCGGGTCTGTATCCCCCAAGAACGGTACAGTATGTAACTAAGAAGAGATGAGAGATGGCTGATGTTACGTGGTCCCGCAAGAGTCTTTTTCAATGGCCCCGCCAGAGTCTTCTCCATGGTCCCGCAACAATTATCTCCATGGTCCCGCAACAATTGTCTCCATGGTCCCGCAACATCACGTCGACGCCTCAACTGACCTTCCCCGCAATCTCGATGTTTCGGCATGGCGGATGCAGAAGCCCCAACCACATGGGGAAGCTGGGCTAACCATAAAATCAAATTACCAGTATTTCAAAACAACAGAAATTGCCCACCGATTCCCTTGGCTCAGAGATGTGTTTCTAGAAAACGACTTCTTTCTCAACATATCTGATTCGTCACGGTTCATGCCACTTGTGTGGCCGCATGATAAGTATTCATGGAAGAAACCGATATCGTTATTTGCGGATGCGGGCCGACAGGGGCCATGCTTTCGACCCTTCTGGGACGTTACAGTATTGCAAATGTTGTGCTTGAACGCGACTCATGCATAACCCGCGACCCCCGTGGCATAGCGCTTGATGAGGATGGCATCCGTCATTTACAGGCGTCCGGCATCTACGACAAGATCTTCACCGATATCGGGGAATGTGAGTTTCATGTGAGACTGCATTCAATTTTCACGACCACTGCTAACCTCACTCCAAGGCATGGGCAAGTTCAAATTCGTGGGAGGCGTGCATAATGACCTCAGCACCAGGCCATTCACGGTTATGGACTACAACACGGTTGGTAACGGGTATTTCATATAGTCCCCCGACCTATTACTTACATACCTACCTATGTGGCAGACAGAAGGCGGCACCGGACATCCGGGTTTCATGTGCCACAAGCAACCGACCCTCGAAAAACATCTGAGAGCTCAGCTCAACAGTTATCCTGCCTCGAACTTGCGCTTAAACTCGACTGTAACCTCGATCCGCGAGGACAGCAATTGGGTGTACGCGACCTACCTTGACGCATTAGGCACGGAAAAGCAGATACGCGCTAAATTTCTTGTTGGGGCAGACGGGAAAACCGGCTTCACGAGAAAGCGGTACCTTGAGCCCTTGGGCATTCGGATGGAACAGGTGTCGGCGAACTCGTACCAGGAGACCTGGGTGGCCTTGAATTGGAAGATATCTCTCCCTACTCCCGAGTCACATCCCGACTTTCCTCTCTGGTCAGAGGGTTACACTCCGCACCAGGTCTACGACTCTTTCTTCCCCACCGACTTTCGTTTTCTCTGCAACCCAAATCGCCCGGCTGTATGTGGCCGCTTTGGGCTCTGCGAAGATAGACTCTGGCGTTTCGAATTCGTCGTCCGCCCCTGGGAAGATGGCCAGGACATGTCCACTCCAGACAAGATCCGCCAGGTTGTCGTTCCATACATCACACATCCAGGCACAAGATATGGCTTGCCTAGTTCAACAGAAATCCAGTATCCCCAAGACTGCATCAAGGTTCTTCGATCACGGCCGTACCAATTCGCAGCCAAGAGTTGCAACAAATGGGCGCGGGACCGCGTCATCCTTTGCGGGGATGCAGCCCACGTCTTCCCGCCTTTTGGCGGCCAGGGCATAACGTCTGGGTTCAGGGACGCCATGTCACTCGCTTGGAGACTTGTTATAGCCACCCGTCAAGGCTCTGGGGCTGGCGACGGTGCTGGCTATGAGTCGCTGCTGAATGGGTGGTTCGCCGAGAGGAAACAGCAGCTGGACAAGTCCCTTGCTTCCACGATAGAAAACGGGACTTACTTGACCACCTCCAGCCCCATCAAGGACTTTGTTCGCGACTGGTATCTATGGGCTGTGCAGCTGGTGCCAAGTTGGAGGCGCTGGTTGGAGCAGGGTAATCGCAGGGACGGCATGGTGCAGTATAAATGGGTACCTTCCCAGGGAATGGTGTTTTTGCCAGACATGGAGGGAGGCAGAAACTTTCCTCAGGTGTACTGCATGAAGCTGGATGGGAAAGAGAAGGTACAATTCACCGACGACGTCATATTCTCCGCGGACAAGAAGGCACTATTTCAGGTTGTAGTGCTTCTCGAAGCTACGCAAGACGTCGAGACGACTAGAGCGGCGATATCTGGCGTGGATGAGGCATCCTGTGGGGTGATCCGGGTAGCAGAAGCGACATTTGTCATTAACAGTACGGACCCTCATCTAAGAGGGGGCTCGGGGGGAGATGCTGTCTACCGCTTGGCCACGGGCCAAGAATTTTCAGCAGACAAGAGCCTGTGTGCTGGACGGCCAGAGCCCCAGTACTACGACCCCGAGCGGATGATGAAGGAGTCGGCAAACAATTCCTTTATAATCTTAAGGCCTGATCGGTTTACCTTTGCTGCATGTAAGACTCCAGAAGAGCTCTTATACGCAGCGCAGCGTCTTTCGTTTCTAGCTGCCAACAAGTTTTAGACTAAACATGCGACTATGTCCCTTGATATGTCAGCCTTCGATTAACCCGGTATATGATTATGGTATTCTCATCAGCTTCTATCATGAGCATTAGTGTTCTATATCTTGTCTTGACCGGAGGTATAAATATTGCCTGTGAGGCTGGTCTAATAATTTGATTTTTGAAAAATATAAAATTGTTTCTACTGTTGAAATTACTATTTGGACTACGGTTTTAAGCTTTGTACAGTTATATACTAGTATGTGTGTGATAAAGGGCTAGATTAATTAATTAGTTATAACCTAGTTATACTTTTCTCTTTTAGAACTCCTCTACCTAATTTCTCTATTTAGGCTTCTTTTAGTCTTTAACAGGTTAAATCTGCAAGTTAATAGAGTTAACTTCTATTATAGTTATATCTCTAGTATGCTATATATATACTATAGAGTAGGAAAGAGATAAATTAATAATAGATAAATTATAGGTTTATATTAGTAGAAAGATTAAAATATTACTTACTAAATAAATATTATATTTAATAATAGTTAAATATAATAATATATAATAAGTTGAAATAATTAAAATAATTAAGTTATATTAAAAACTAGTAAGGCTATTTATTTATAAAAATACTAAATAAATATTTATATACTAATATTTATAAGATAGTTTATTAGAAGCTCCGCCACGAGCTCTTTCATCTAACAGTACAAGATAATCTTATCCCGTTTGCTCTTAAAGAGGTCCTTCCGGGTCCAGCAAGTTTGGACAAGACGAGCTGCCCTCTGACATAAGATGCCCAAGCCTCGCTCACGCCGTATGATGTACCGGATGTTCGGACGATTCGTTAACTCCCTGACTATACGCGGCCGAACAAGCTTATTATACTTGATAAAGAGCTCTTAGTAGCCTGGCAGGAGCGTCACCGTCAGCCGCCAGACCGTCTGCATCTGAACCCTTCGTACGAACCCGCCCAGTTGCGACATGCACCACCGGTAGTTGTTGGCCGTGATAGTCAAGTAGCACTCGTAAATCACGATCCGATATAGCTGCTGTCGGTCCGCAAGTCGGTTAGCATACTCCAGGAAGCTTTTCGTGCAGGCAGCCTCGGCCGATATAATAACGAGCGGCGCCGACTTAAACAAGCCTGGCGACTACACGTAGTATTTCAGCTTAACCTTGCCGAGGCGAACGAGTATATTACTGTAAAGAGCTACTGTAGGTAATATTAATATAGTTGTTGCAGTGCCCTCGAGTGCGGCATCGACTATTACTATTAGTATCTTACTGGACCTGGTTGCAAGGACGACGATAACCTGCTCAGCTGGCTGCGGGCCTAATATTGCCAGTATACTATTGCACTGACTGGGTTGATATAGCTGCAGCTCTAGGTTGCTATACAGCCTGCAAGCTACTGTAATAAAGCTGTCCTCTCTTACTACAGGCCTTATATAAAACCGCGCCTTTTTATAAGTATTAAGTAACCCCTGTATTTATATCTCTAATACTATCTATAGCTGCTTTCTCTAGAGAAATTAATTAACTTAAAATAGAATATACCAGCTTTATAATATCCAGTAGGTATAATAAAGTAGTATACTTATTATTAGTATTATACTGCTAGTATAGATATAGTTAAATATATAGTAACTGTAATTACTTATTTTAGCTAGATTTATAAAAGCTATCTTATTTTTAACTTTTTTAATAGCTATAATCTCCTTTAGGTTAAAGTTAGCTTACTTTTTAATATTAAACTTCTTTTTAATAATAGAAGTATTAGCTTAGTACTATTATACTACCTGAAATTACAGTATCTTAATATATATACAGACTTTATAAAGGCAGAATAAGATTATTATATCTTTTCAGACCTTATTTTTCAGGCTTAACTATAGATATAATAATAGTAGAATACTGAGCTTACTTTAATAAAAAAAGACCTAGTATAATAGCTATATTAAAGCTAGATATATTAAGAGCAGATTTCTACTAATATAGAGTAAGAAGTAGATATTTTCTATTTTAATACTAATTTATTTCTAGCTTTTATAATACTGTATTAATCTATCTGATAATATTGAGTAAGGCTAAAAAAAAAAAACCAAATAATACTGTATATATACTATAATTATATTCTTCTATATTAATATATATTAATAATAACTTATATTAGTATAAATAATAAAAAGTAGCTTTAATATTTATAATAAAAAAGCTAGTAAAATATAGATAAGTATTTAGTTTTTTTTTTTTAGCCTTACTTAATATTATCAGATAGATTAAAGCTATATAGTAATCTTAAATAGTAGAAATAAATAATAAAAGCTATACTTAATATTAGAAGAAATATTAGCTAAATAATAAAATTATTATATACTAATCTCTACTTAAAGCTTCTATTTAATCCCTTTAATCTTAATTCTACTATCTATAAATAATAAAGTTAGTTAATAACTCTATTATCTACAGTTAATAATCTTAAGATAGTAATCTTATTTTAAGTAATAGAATATAAAAAAGACTAATATCTTTTATTATTAAGAAACTAACTTCTCTTTTAATATTTATTTTATTATAATTAATTTTAATATAGTAAATATTCTTTAAAAAGCCCTTACTACTAGTAATCTATTATATCTAGGTTATATAAATAATATCTAATATAATCTTAGATTCTCTTAGAATTTAAAAAATAAATTAAAAAAATAGAAGCTAAATTTCTTTTTAAACTTTTTTAAAAAAGAAAATCTATTTAAGCTATTACTATACTATCTATAACTTCTAAATAGCAGCTAATAGGTTATATTAATTATTTTTAGATATTATTTACTTTTTAATAATAGAATTAGAAATAATAAGTAATAAAATTAAATTATTAATATTATCTCTAATATCTAAATAGAAATTAATATTGTTAATATTCTTTAAATATATAAATAGATATTTAATTCTATATAATATACTATAACTCTTTTATTATAATAGCTTTAAAAGCTAAAAAGAGAGTTATTAAAATCAGGAAAAAATATCCTCTTATAATATAAAAAACAGTATTATTAATACTATTTACACTGTTTTAGTCGGACTAATATTAGCCCGATAATTAGAAATCAAAGATTGATTTGAAATTAACTTGCTTTGAAATCAACTTGATTTCAAAGCTATATATCTCGGCATATAGGATACAATAGGGAACAATTTCAATACCATCTGAAAGCTGATTTTTCAAGCTATCTAATGGTATATTTATTGTTTAGCTACAATAGCTAAATTCTGAGAAATTGTCTATAAAAAGCCAGAGACCTTCAAGCTAATTCAGATTTATCTTATTATCTATCTAAGACTATTATACACTAATATACACTATATTACACTATCTTATACTATCTACCTTTTATCTCTATATACCTCTTAACCTTATATCCTTTATTAGGATATCCCTTTTATTATAATATTACTTTATTTCACTGCTTAATAACCTCTAACAGTTATTAAATAGATTATTAATTAAAATATAAGAATAGAAAAATAACTAAAATAGAAAAGATAATAGAGCCTGTAAAGTATTTATATCTATTGGGATTTTATCTTTTTTAAAATCTAGCTTTTCTAGCAGATTTAGCTTCTTTAAAATCTAGCTTTTCTAGCTAATCTAGCTTTTTAAAGATATAGCTATTACCTGCAGCTTATAAAGATATTAGAAAAGATAACTAGTTAGATTAAAAACCTTAGTTTATTTAAGTATACTATTAACCTTTAAATAGATTAGGTATATAGTCTATATTATTAATACTATTATTAGTGTTTTTTTTTACTATTAAGCTTCTAGTCCCCCCTCTGGGTATATAAATACTAAAGTACTCTAACCTCTTAATATATCTTATATATAAGAAAGTAATATAGCAGTAAATAAGTAAATAGTATAAAGAGTTTTATATTATAAATAGAATATAAAAGTATAGTAATTTATAATAATATAAAAGGTCTATAATAATATAAAAAATAGTTAGTTAATTTAATTAATCCTCTTCTTATTTAAACCTCTTTATTTTACTCTTTTCTTATTTTATTATTATTTCTTTTTTTTTAAGTTCTCCCAGCTATATAATTAGCTACTTAAAAACTTAACTAGTTAGCTTTCCCTGTATATTTCATATACTATATAGCCTAAGTAAAGAATATATTTTACTTATAATACTTAAGTTTTTAACTCTGGGAATTAACAGTCCTACTATAGATAGAATATCTACTTCTTTTTTAATCGAGGACTAGTACTTATAAGTAAACCCTAAAGTAATAACCCCCTTATATATATAACAGTCGGGTCTAACCTAGAAGTGTAGGGTAGGTCCGGGCGTGAGGTATATAATCTAGTAGATTAGGATATTATAGTGAGCAATATAGGTCACGGTCTGGTAATAGTAGAATAGTAGATTCAATATAACTAAGTGTGTTAATAGCTGGTAAGGCTATCTCTCTATAAAAGTGCTAAATGAGTGTCTATATACTAGATGGCGATTCGTGGATCGTGTGGAGCGTTGGATCGTAGCGATCCTGGGATCGTGACGATCCAGGATCGTGGGCACGATCCTTAGCGTGACGCTCCACATGCGGTTGGACGGAAAAAGTGGGTATGTTATGGTTCTGCTGGTTGTGACCGCCTGGTCTCAACCTGGGCCGTGACAACATACTCGTAGTTGTTCTTCTTATAACTGATTATTATCTATTGCAGATATATAAATACAGCTACACACCAGATATAACTTTTTAATACTGGGCTTTTGGCATAAAGCGTAGATCCTGGTTTCCATGCACTCTCTCTCCCTTCCCATCTAAGACTTCCTGCAGATATAATGCGAAATCTCCTTTCTCAAAGTCTGGATATAGTTCCGAGGTGAGAAGATATCCCAAATACTTCGCATACTCGGGGCAGCTGTCACCTCGAATACCAATGCTGTAGAGATACTCCGGCGTTGCTAGGGACAGCGCAGTCTCGAAGCTCGGCAGCTTGCCGCCTTCCCGCTCCAGTTGCTTTCGGGCGTCCTTGAATCTCCGCTCGAGCTCCTCGGCGCTTACATAGTCCCGGGGAATCTTTTCCCCGCTGAGCTTCTCTAGCATGCCGTAAATGTCGTTCTGGCTGCACACATACTCGTCTGTAAACACATACTTATTGAGTGTGCGGTCATCGGCCACGATCCTTGCAACATATTTGCCCACGTTACGGAGGTCAGTGTAAACTGACTTCTTGGTCCCGTCTCCCGCAATTTCTGAAACAACTGAGGGACGGGCGTAGTCAATACGACCCGAAGGAAGACTTGGGAACCAAATCTGAAACCACCAGCCAATGTCAATAATCGTGTAAGGAACTCCCAGGAGCTTGATGTGGTTGTACACAGCCTCTTTCTGGTTTGAGCAGAGCCCCAGAAGTTAGTGCTTGTTCCTCAATCCGTATCTTGATAGTTATATTTGAGTGTGTGCATGTCACTTACCGAATCCCTGATCCATGCGAAACCAACTGCCATGACTGGAATAAATGCGCAGGGTATGAATCGCTTGACCCCGGTCTTCTTGGCGGCAGTAACCAGGTTATACTGCTTTTCATGTTCCGTCAGGCCTACCGCACTTATTACAACATCCTGGCCGGAGATTTTCTCCACAAGGTCGTCGACAGAATCCTCCAGCGCTCCCTTCACGATGGCAACACCTCTGGCTGCGAGCTCCTGAGTGGCTTGAGCTTGAATCGACGAGGGTCGAACGAGGGCGGTGACCTTCTATACAGATTGTAAGGAGCCACGTCAGCGAGTTCAAGGAGAAAATAGTTTAGGAGCTAAAAAGGCGACAGAGCAGGGGGTTATCCGGTCCAACGTACAAATTGAGAAGGTGTGGCAAGGAGAGCGTTGACAATCGAGGATCCCGTCAAACCGGTGGCTCCAACAACGAGAACAGAAAGGGGAGCCATAGCTTAAAGACCTCCGGGAAATCAATGGCACGGTTAATTCTCGTTGTAGCTGTCTGGTGATTGAGGCGAAGCGAGTCACTGATACGGTTCATACACGAGGTTCCCCCGAATCAATAATACTACGGAGAGAGGATATGTAACGTTATATAGAGTAGTGGTGAACTTCAGCTGTAGGCACCTGCGTTGGCGTCGTTCAGCTTTGGATGTCCAGATATGACGCCCGCATGTACCTTTTCCCCACTCCCACACGGCCCAGCGCGCAGAGAGGGGAAGGGTGATCTTCGGCACGATCCTCGGAAGCATCTTCGGCACGATCCTCGGAAGCAATGAGTCGCCGAGGATCAGCCCGAGCAGGTCTCCCCGCCTTTGTGGAGCAGGGCTACAGTACAATAGCACGGAGTACTCCGTACATGAGATTATAATCTCCCGACTACCCGCGGAAGGCCCCGCTTAGACCCAGATCGATCTGGGGAATCTACCGGATTATGCGGTTTCACCATGAGCGGGGAACAGGCTGCGGTTGAGTGTATTCATTTCATGTTGCGAAGTCTCCCCGCCTTTGTGAGGCAGGGCTACAGTACAATAGCACGGAGTACTCCGTACATGAGATTATAATCTCCCGACTACGAGATTTCTCCAGTTTGTAAAGTTGGGATCGGCAATAACTTAGCAGACGAAGTTTTTGGTCTCTTACTTCCCTAGGAATAGCCCCAGGGATGCATTTACTTATTAGCGGACCTGTAAACATCCTGTCTAGCTTTGTAGCCAATAATATCAATTCAACTCAAGTTCTACTTTGCGGATGTCCTGCCCACACACCAAAATCGTGCCTCACAAAAACTAGTCCTAATCCAAAATCTGGCTGGTCAACGCAGTAGTTTTGACGACTTGTGTAACTGTGACAAAAGTTTGCGTCGTTAACAACAGGAAGCATTCGTATCCATCAACTGGTAGGACATAGGCTTATCAATACACCAGATAAATCTCATCCTTGAAATACCCCTTGTGCAGCCGGGCTGGATCATGAAGTTAAAACAAGAGCTTCTGGATCGATGTCGACGGTCGGGATGACAAGATGACTGGGATTTGAGCCTCCAACATGAACTCTGTGCTTGCCTTTATTCGAGATGGGCAGCACGCCACGGAGGGGTGGAAACTCGGCCAAGGTCATGGGATGACCGGCTATCTTTAGGATAAGCTTCGTACCGGCCTCAAAATGAATTCCAGTCTGCCACAGGCCGATCTCAAGCTTGACAATCTCACCAGCCTTGACCCAGTTCCGCTTCGTGTAATCATGCTCTGGAAAGGATGATGTGGACAGGCGCTCATCTATGGCATGGAAACTGGCACGAAGACACCCGCTGGGTCCAAGGTAGATGAGAGGATTGATCAGTTCCACGGCCGTAGTCGTCGAATCCGCCAGCTGGAGGTCCTTGAGTGGAACGTTCACATACTGCAGGATTCTCCCGCCCTGATCAGCCTTGCGTAGCTGCACATAGACGTCCATGTCTTCGCTTTCGTCGAATGACATGAACAGTACGCTACGAGCACTACCGACCAAGGTGCAAGGTTTCTCGAAAGTGTGAGTAAAGACCAGCTCCTCGGTATCATTGTCCATCTGCAGAGACGGAACATCGGACTGATAAGTCAGAACTCCTGGATCTGATGCAGGACTGGCGCCCAATTGATTTTCCTTGTCGAGATACAGCGTCTGCTCCATCGTGTTAGGGATTGGCCACGTTGGGAATGGATGGTTGACGATCGAATCCTGATCATGCTGGTCAGCTTGAGTTGTGAATGTGAAGAGCGGAGGCGCCGGGATCGGAGACCGACTTTATCATAACGAAGAATTGATACCCTGACTTGAGGAGTCTGCTCCCAGCCGTTTGACACATCTTTCATATGATAGTCGAAGAAGCGCTGCAATTCATCGTTGGTAGAATTTTGATACAAATCATGCCATTCTTGTGTGGCGTGGACTCGGAGCCTAGACCAGAGTAAGCGTTTGTCGGACCTCGTCCTCATGCTCGGTCGTGACACAGACCATTTCTTCTGATGCGGAATATCGGTAAATCCCCTGAAGGAGCCATGGGTGTGAAGACCGGTAGAGTAACTGGCCAGAATATAGGCCGGAACCTCGATCTGATTCAGTTTCACCCGTTTATCCTCCCAGTACTCGTTCACCAGTGGGTGCTGTGCCAGCGCTCCCAGGACATCCTCTTGACCACTACGGCCTAGGGAGAGCCAGTCAGACCCAGAGACCTCTGATATAGTGGACGAATTAGAGAAGCTCAATTCTTACCTCTTAGCTGACTTGCTATCAGGGCTATAAATGCCCCCATTGGAATGCCACCGCGACAAAGGACCTCCCGGTAGAGGTCGCTTGCACCTTCTAAGGGTGCTATGCACTTCAAATGCGGCGGCTTCTCTGCGGCGATGGACCACTGTGCCATGGCCAGCCACGAGTTTCCCACCATTCCCACGCTCCCTGAGCACCATGGCAACGAAGCCACGTATTCTACGATGTCGTAGCCATCTCTTGCTTCTTGTTCACCAAAGTAACTGTTGCTGTCAGCCTCGTCGTTGCAGTTACGGGGCTTCCTCGGACACGCTTCCCGGTCGGGCTTACTATATGTCACCTTCAGAATCGTAAACCCCTCTGGGGTCTGGATTCACGATTGCATAACCGCGTGCCGTCCATTCAGCGGGATCGGGAGCCTCAAACTTCTGGAAACCCGATAGGCGGTCCTTAGGCACACCCATTCTGCCGGGGATTGTTGCTATAGGGTCAAAACCTGGGCCACATGCAGCCATTAGTATTGGTTCTATCGTCTTCGGCGCCAGAATCTCGTCGGATACGGGCATGTGGGTGTTTACCTCCTGTCCGGCAGGCAGCTTTCCCGTAGGGACTCCACGCGATCAAAGCAGGGACTGGCTCAGTGTCCGAGAGCTTGGGCCGAAATACATCAACTCTAATCTTTATACCATCGCGAAGTGGCATTTGCACGTCCTTGTCCCAGATGGTGTCGGTGGCAAAGGCACCAGTTTCCGAACCACTTTTCCATCCTTTCAGGAGGACTCTGGTCTCAGTTGTTGGTTCTTCATATGCAGGATCTGCTTCGGGACTTGTGACGCTGGTGAAAAGCAAAGACATTTTTGACACTTCCAGCATACGATGGGCCTCTCTGTTTCTAAATTTATGACAAGAAGTAGCAGAGTAGAGGATGTGTTGTTGTGGCGCAAGCTCTCCTTCGTATTGTTGGTCTGCCTCGAGGCTATTGCTTTGACTAGGCGTGTTTTCTACCGTAAACTTTCTTGGTCTTTACCGTGACGAAATCCGAGATGTCCCATTGATAATTATGGTCGGCAATGTCGCACCCTGGTCCTATCCGCCATGGAACATGTAAATGTCTGGGCTCGACTTTCCGTGGAACATTCCGGGGTCGCGAGTGGAGGAATCACCCACTGGGACGACATCCTCGGATGGTGCCGACTTCCCCTCTTCTATGGCAGGGGTCGTGAGGGATTTTGGCTCTCTGATAACAATATTCCGATCTACAACCGAGGTACAGGCATCATGGAAACAAGTAGATGTTCTATCGATCCGGTCCAGCAGCTGCACGAAACAACATATAAAGCCTCAGTTAGTACAGCCGTAAGTAAATAGAAAGCTTTACCACGTTAATTCACCCACCCTAACGAGTTAGATACTCCGACAATGCCGGACTCACCACTTCCCCCACTCTACCGCGTGGTTGCTGGCCACAACGCCGAGGGCAAAGCAGAAGTAATCTATAACGACAAGATCGTTCCAAAGCCCACGCCAGCTGGTGCCGCCGTCGCTACTATCTGGTTGAACAACTCTGCTCCCGCAGACATTAGCCTGCCAGGGGATCGAGCCCTGGATCCAGTTGGGATGGTCAACAACGGTTCGGTGTTTCGCGTCGTGGATATCCCCCCCAACACCCAGGGACATATGCACCGCACCCTATCCCTTGACTACGGCCTCGTCACCAAAGGTACCCTCACGATGATCTTAGATGACGGTTCCAAGACCAAAGTGAGCGAAGGGTTCGTCATGATACAGCAAGGCACCATGCATCAGTGGGCCAACGAGACGAACGAGTGGGCTCGCCTAGTGGGTGTTATGGTGCCAGCACATCCGCCGGTGATTAATGGAAAGGAGCTCAGGACGGACACCGCGTCTTTGGACAACGCACGTTGATGTCCTTCCAGCGTGGAAATTTTCGCAATTATTCGCAGCACCAAGACAGTGGACTTTGGCGAAGAACGATCATGGATGGATGGGAGATCCGCGTCATTCGGACGACGTTAGAGATAGATTTAAAATAAGCCCTCAAACACCAATAGTCTCAACTCTCTCATAAGTAGGTTCTCATGTTAAATGCATCTGGTGACCGCGTCAGAGCCTGGAAGATCGACCCGTCCAGAGAGGGACCCTTTAGTCAGTGAAACCGCAGTCAATCGTGTATCGCCAAATCCACCTCCCATCTCCCTTCACCCCTTCCTATTCTTCACTTGATGAAGATAAAGGGTCCAATAACAGCGCAGATTAGATATGTGAAGTCCTACGTTAGAATAAAGTCCATGCCTTTAAGCGGAGACAATGCCCGGGCCATGCTGGGACCATCACACTCCGGGCTTCGTGATTCCTCGCCTGTCAGCCCTGGTGGCGAAGACATAGAAAGAAGGCTGTTAACCGTGTTAAGCTTGGGCAGAGACTTGGGGGCAATCACCTATTAGTCAAACAGCAAACCCTTCTTCGAGGGGAGACACGGGCCATCGGGATCGTGAACAGGAACCCACACGACGCCAGATCATGCGCAAGGTAACCCGGCCCTAAACTGCTCCCTGCCGCTTGCCGTGGCGCTTTCCGTGGCGCTTGCCGTGGAAAGATCCGCGGTTAGTGCCTGGTGATCGGACGTTTTCCTTTGGCCCGAGGATGCCCATTTGCTTTACCCTAGCAGACCAGTACTTAAGCCCCGGTCTCCCGACACCTTCCCCAGTCCCAGCTTATCCGACCAAACGAAACGTCAGTATGGCACCCAGTCTAGATTTCCTCCTCGAATTCCGAGACCATGAGCGGCAGCGGGACTTGAATCAGCAAGTCTGGTATATTGTCGGCGTAAGTTCGTCTTAAAAGGTCCCGTTTGTTTGATTTGATGGTCGTTCGATTAACATCAGTCGGTACAGGCAGTGGCATTGACTGCATGTAACCAAGGGGCCCGAGTAACCGAGCTGTACCAGTCGGCGACCCAGGACTTACCCCTTGAGGATAAAAAGGTTATCCAGCGAAGGATCAAAGAAGCAATCTTGAAATCGAGCCCGCTTACAGGCATGCCCCGCGCACTTCGAGCATTACTCCCTTTATACGAATCGATCTCCGACGATGAGATCGACAATTACGCCCCCCGGTGAGTCAAACTCTTATGTGGTTCGAATGTTGGACTAGGTCAGGCATTTTCTTAACTAGTCTTGCTGACATGTTTTGGACATAGTATCGCCGTCTTGGAAGGACCCGACGCAACCGCGGCAGTGAAGCAGATAGAAGCACGGGCCCAGGACTATTTTTCAACCATTGCTGGGCCGGGGGTTGCCGATAAACTTCGAGGACTCTTCGCGAAACACCAACCAGACCTATGTAGGTGCACCTCACCCCTGACACATTAACTCCGATAGCTCGTAAGAACGGCTGACCAGCGATGTTGGGGAGCAGATCTGATCGGTTTCAAATGGATCTACGAATATTGGTTTAGTGAGGATGCTATTCTCTCTCGTGTGGAGACCCAGATGTGCACTGCAACTGCAAATGCTTGCACAGATGCGCCGAATGAGGCTTTGTGGCATACTCGTGGAATCATTCGTATGGGCGGGAGCAAGGAACAGGCCCAGTTCGTCCAAGACATCTTCCTGCGAATTGCTCAAGAATACGGCGCTCGCACTGAGGAGATAATCAAAATCTCTGATCCCAGGTTTGACACCTGGCAGGCTTTGGGAGATCCCAAAGCCCAGAAGTAGAGTCACCGAATTGATGGTATTATTGACAGACTTGGCTGTGATATAGGATTTTTTGTACTTTGTGCTTATATATACACGCAAGATGCCTTGGCCAATGACCGCGTGCTGCACGACTCTGTGCCGAAATTAGAGTCCAAACATATTAGAAAAGCTACCCCTGCCCTCCTCGGAAAAGACGTCGTTAAAAGTGTTGCTTGTATCGAACAGAGGCGGCGACCCTGGCTGTATCTGGAGCAATCCATTCATTACATTAGCCGGACCCTGTCCACCTGCTGAAACGACGTTAGCTCTCGTTAGGTTTCTGACGGAGCAACGGTGCATAAAGTGACTCACATATCGCTTCGCCGAAGCTCAGGATGTTCTGTAAGAAGGCCATAGCACGAGAAATCGCTGGATGGCCGGGGCATAGCTTCGGCAGTGCCGAGATCCCGAGTCTGATGTGCTTCTTCAGCTCTACTGTGGATTCAAAGTGGTTTAACTTCTGGCTATCATGGTCAATGGCCTGAAGACAGATGAGGGCGAAGCAGGTCACGGCGGCATTCACGACTGGACAAGGTGTTGTCAGCGTCCCTCGATTTGGTATGGATGGGGATGGCTAGCAGGGTAGGTAGACAATTACCGTAATACGTTGTCGCCCACCACATGGCGGGGACGGCGCCTTCGGCCAACACGTTCGCGAGCTCCAGGATGGTCGCTGAAGATGCAGCACATATGTGGAGACTGTGTTGACATGATCTTAATAGGTGATCGAGTTGCCTCGAGCTATCGGCAGAGGCTGGACTGCTTAGTAGGCATGTGAGAAAGCGCTCTAGGATGGGTCGATGGAGCAGATGGCGTGTGCCATGGTATCGGATCTGCAGCATCGTCACCAAGTACTTTGAGTCGAGACCGCCCCGATGGACGCCCTTTCTCGCTTCTTGTTCGCCGTTAATCGTGAAGGGAGGCGGTAAGTCGGCGGCCCAATTGTCAAGACCCTTCTCGCACTCTGCCACCCGACCCATAAGATCGAAGATATGAAAACTGTCATTGCTGGGACAGTTCTGACGATAGACAGATTCCAAAATTTCCCACAGAACGTGATATAGTTTTCTGCATGATCTGTCAGCTTCTGCCAAGGTGATGGCCTGGAAGTTATCGGCCCGGGAACCCCTACATGGCCTGGATGAAGAACGATGGGCTGGCTGCTCCCAAGTCTCCAACATAAGACATAGGCGAGAGAGAAGATTCATAATCCATGTCAATAGGTAGGGCGACGTCCATCTGCCGCGGAATAAAGCAGGGCCGGCCGAATTGCTGGCCCAACGTCCTGTAACGCTCCAGTTACTCACTGTCATGTTCACCGGCTGTCGAGGCAGGATGATCTCACCGGTCCATGATGACACAGGTATGCCAAGTCCGTCTACGGCACTCCTCATCCACAGTATGGTTCTTTTCATCTGCGGCATGCACGTGAAGGCCAATCTGAATTGCCGCCTGGACAGCTAGCCCGTGAGTCAACCATGACTGAGCACAGTCGTCGGTGCTTTGTAGATATTGGGACATCAAGATATAAGTGTGTACTATATCGGGACGAAAGAAGAAAACGCATCAGTGGCCTCGTATTTTGGTCGCGCAAAAAAAAGAAGGACGACTTACCGAGATCTAGGTTCGAAGGCTGCAAAACATTCCTAGTGCAAAGTCCACGCGCCCGCTGGTAGAACTTCCTGGCGAGCAAAATCCTCCGTTCCACGGCATAGGTCAGGTCAATCTCGGTTGTGAGGGACATGGCTAGTACCATGTTCAACAGGGCGAGGCGCGGAGTGTTTGGTTGCTGGCGGCTCTGATAAATGCTATCGACATGCGTCTGCAGAAAGGCAGCGTGGTTCAGAAACGGATTGATCGGTCCATATCCACGAAAGAAATTTTCCACCAGGAGTTGCGTAGTTGGCAAGCTTGGAAGGATGTAAAAGTCTTCGTTGCTCACAGACGTCGTACTCGACATCTGGTTCCTGCAGGAGAACAGTGTCGCTGGCGGTAGGTGGTCCAGGTCGATGCTCTCCATACACGACTTGAGCGAGGGCCCATTCGCCAACACAAGGGACCGGGAATCTACGCTCTGAAGAACTTTTCGGAGAAAAGTGCTGGTCGTGGATGGCCCTGTTTCCCGCAAGTCTCCGGTCAGTCTTGTGTCAGAGGATGTCCCGAATGTCATTGTTCATACCGTAATATAGATCATCTCCGTGGACGAAATCTTCCTGCGGCACCATCGGCGAAAGGTCTAGGTCCTCCATAGCTACATCAGACAAACTCCAGAGCGCGAGGTTTGATGGTTGACTCCAGCCAGCCCCTTCCCACGGCATCGTCTGCACCGACTGCATCGACTGGATCATGCCTTCCATGGCCTCGAGTCGACGTTTCAATTCGCTCACGCTGGGGCCTTGATGTCAGTTTGTAACTCGGACCAACACACTCTGTTCACCGCCATGACTCACCTCTCGCGCTCAACCTCCGTTGTGCGATACTCGCAGGTCAGACCGCTCTCCAGGCATAGAAAGCAAGAAGGATAGGTTCCGTTGCACTGTTGTTTGGTTTCACAGTATCAGAAACGATGGAATGGACGACGCTGCTGGTCCTCTCATCACCAGGCATCCACAGAGGGAGGACGTTACCTTGATCTTGCGCGATCGGCACGTGTTGCAAGCCACAGCAGTCCGGCGTCGCCGTGGACGCTTTGCCGAAGCGTCGCGAGTATCAGCTGGCATGCGCATGGAATCCATGGACTGAACCCGGTGCCAGTCTCTCTCTTGGATAGACTAAAGATCTACGGGTATGCTCGCCCAGCGCGCAGAGAGATGATTACAGATTTACCAGGCAGAGTGTGACTGGCCAACAACAAAGAATGTCAGACGTTGTTTGCGGGACAAGTGAGGGACTAAGCTCGAACTGATGCGGGGTATTACGTGGCTCGGCTCGGCTTATCCGGGGTGGGACAAATTCTTCTGCCCCGCTGCCAAAGCTAATAAACTACGAGTATTGCTATTCGTACAACCTTTTCCACGTGACCCTAATTTTTTCGCCCCGCATTTCTAATCTTCCCCGCAGCACACCAAATTTACAGTATAAGTCAGGGAACTTTATGAATAACAAGTAAATTTTACAGCTACCAAGATAACACAACAGCCCACAAGCCCGGCTGCCTTCAAATCGTTCAAAAAACGCATCTCCGAGGTTTCCCCGTGAAGTTCGTAACTTTAACCGGCCCGGCTGTTACTCCGGCGGCTGCTATTGCAGCTGCCACTGTAGCTGTTGGTGCCCCGGCCGCTGTGAGGGCTGTGAGGGCTGCCGCGAGGGCTGCTGTAAGGGCCCCGGCTGCGTCGCCGGGATGACTTCCTCGGCTGCTGAAGACGCCGGCGCGGCTGATGCTGCTGATGCTGCCGGCGCTGTTATAGTAAGCTGTTAGGGTTGGGGTTGAAGCTTGTCTCTATATTTATATATAGTTGAGGCTCCGCCCCACTATTGCATATGTAATCCAAGCCCTACTATTATTATTATATATATAATTAAGTTCTATCCCACTCTTATTAAATATCAGAATCCCCTCTTAAATTCTTAATTATATATATTAATAATCTTCCTCTTCTTCCCTTTTACTATTATAATAGTAATAATAGATATACTAGAGTTTAATAATAGTAGGTCTAGCCTACTAGCCTAGGTACTACTTAAAGGCTAAGCCTGGTCTTAATAAAGGTAGTATGCTTTTTCCCTTTCTTAATTTAAATTTTTCAAAGACTATTTTTATTACCTATCCTATTTTCTACCTAGCTATTATAGCAGCTCTTATTTCTTTTCTTAATCTTTTTTATTTTATTATAATTAGAAGTATCTAATTAGCTATTTAACAGTTTTTTTATATTATTTTCTTTTTACTGCTTATAACTATAGAATCTTTTTCTATATAAGCTATAGAGTATTTTTAACTTTTACTATTATAGGCTTTATCTATATTAAGTGCCTCTTTTACTAATAAACTATTTTTACTATTATTATTATTAATATATATTATTATTATTTTTATTATTATTATACTTATAGAAAATAAACTAGTATCTAATTAATTTTATTTTAGGATACTTATTATTATCTTTTTTTATTATATTTTTTAATTTTTTTATAAATTTTATTAAAGATATATAAATACTAAGTAATTTTAAAATAGATATTTTTTATAACTTGTATAAATTATTACTTATAGCTATTTAAATACTAGATATTCTAAGATTTATAATAAGATTTTATATTTTATAATTATTTAAAATAGCAGCTTTTAGAGCAGGCTGGATAATATATATATATAATATCTTATAGATTTTTAAAGAGTTTAGAAGCTTATTTATAATAGTAAGTATTATTATATAAAACTTATTTTCCTTTTTAATATTATTAGTTAGATAAATCTTATTATAGTAAGTAAAGAGACTTTAAAAGATAAAAATATAACAGCTAGCTTTAAAAATATCTACTATTACAGTTAGCAGTTACTAAATATAAATCTTCTTAAATAAGGTGTTTTTAAAAAGGCTGAGCTTCTTATTAAGATATTTTAATATTCTTATTATAAATACTAAGCTTATATTAATACCTATTCTATTTTTAATAAGAAAGTTTTTAATATTTCTATTTAACTTTATTATAGCCAGGCTTAACTAGCAGTTCTATTTATAAATAAATAATACCTTTATATTAATTAGTTAAATATTATTAATTATTAATATATTAAAGTCTTTATATTTATTAAAGACTGTAAATATATAATTTTACAATTTAAGCTTTAAGTTTTAAGCTTAAAAATATAGCTTAAAAATTATATAAAAAATCTTATAATAATATACTAAAATACAGTATAAATAATATAATTAATACTGTATAACTAATCAGCCTAAATTAGCTTATTAATCTATATGCACTTTAAAATTAATTAATTTTAAATTATCTTGTGACGGTCAAGGTTCCCAACGTAGTAAACCGTAACCCGATAGGTTTATGTTGGCAGTTGAAACGGGGCGTAACGTACTGAGCGTGGGGTGGCGAATCACGTCTGATAATGTCAAGAAGTATTCTTGAGTAATCAAGTTGTATTGAAAGCTGAGGTAGCTAGAGTGTCTGTCTAAGGGATGTTGTGTGGTCTTTTATAGGCATGGTCTGGGGAGGATCTCACGATGTCCATCGTGAGATACCGTCGCATTCTCACTCGCCTGGAGTGAGAAAGTGGGTCCCGCTCACTCGCACCGAGTGAGCGGAATACGTTGATCCGTGCCGTGTGGCGACACGCATTCGGTCGCGGCATGGGCCGTGACACGATGTCTCCCCTCCGTTGGTCTTGTCCCCAAGGCCACATACAACTTTCGTTGGTTCGTCAACCTTCTTCCTTCTTGTCTGCTATGTCGTGCTGACACGATGTCTAGCCGTATTTCGAAACGAAAAGATACTCAAAACGTCAGTCCTTCCCCTCAAACTCTCAATCGTCAAGATAGGGCGGTTGCCATCGATCAATTTGGCTTCCTCGTTATGCCTTGTTCTCGTTGTTCTTCTCGCGGGGTTCAGTGCAAGATGATGAACGGGGCTAAGAAATGTGGTCTCTGTACCCGACTAGGCCGTCCTTGTGAGGTTTCTGGTGTCCCTCTTCATTCTCGTAGGTTCAATGATTTGTGTGAGCGTGCCTGCTTCCTGATGTTGTCTCTAGTTTCGCGGGTCACTGAGGAGGACAAAAGATTGGAGGTTGAAGAGGCAGAGGCGGAGAGCCGTCTGTTGGCCCGTCGCGAGGCCCTTCGTCAAGCGCAGCGGGAATTTGATGCTTCCCTCGACGCGCTGGAGTCTCTTCGTCGTAAGCGTCGAGTCTTGAAGTCGCAGGGCGAGGCCATGGTCCATTCAGTTCCTGATCCTTCCGAGAAATTCGCAGAGGTTGGGCGAGAGGCGTCCGAGGCGACCTTGGACCTGCAGTCCTTGGTTCACTCAGACGTTGATTGGTCTGCGATTGGCGTTGACTGGGCTTCGCTGAGATTGGGTGACGATTTCGCGGACGTGGGTCTTATGGTGCCTCCTACCGGCGAGGTCGTTGGTGAAAGTTCCTCAGCAAACGTTGGGCATTGATGAGGTGTTTGGCTGGCTCCCAGGTATTTTCGGCGTCGGCGTATCCTTTCCACTTGACCAGGTATTCCAATCGATTTCCCTTTTCCTTGTTTCTTCGTACGTCAAGGATTTTCTCTGGCTCGTATTCCCGTTCGTCTTCGGCTTCCATATTGTCGTCGTAGCCTGTATCGACTTTGATTGTTCCTTCTGCTGATTCAAGTAACGAAATGTTAAAGACTGGATGGAGCTTGACCTTCGGTGGTAAGTCCAATTTGTAGGTGCTGTCTGAGAGCTTCTTGAGAATTTTGAATGGTCCGAGGTATTTGAAGTCGAGTTTTTTGCTTGGGCGCTTTGTCTCGATGTTTTTTGTGGATAGGTAGACCATGTCTCCCTCCGAAAAAGTCGGTCCTTCCGATCTTTTCTGGTCGTAGTAGCGCTTCATTCGTTCTCGTACGAACTCGAGTTCCGTCCTCAGTTCCGCGTGTAGTTCTTTCAATTTGTCCGCTTCGAGGATTGCTTTGGCGTTTTGGATTCCATCGTATGAGTCTTTATACGGGTCGGGTGTGTAACCAAATAATGCGTAAGCTGGTGTGGTCTTGATGCTTTCCTGTAGCGAGGTGTTGTAAGCGAACTGAGCCATAGGCAGCAGTTTTGCCCAATTGTTCTGCTCGTAGTTGATGTAACATCGTAGGTATGTTTCCACAATCTGGTTGACTCGTTCCGTTTGTCCATCTACCTGAGGTCGGTAGGCCGTTGACATTCGTGGGTGCAGTCCTAGTTGAGCCATGAGGCCTTTCCAGAACTTAGAATCCAATGTTGATCCTCTGTCAGAAATGATCTCGTCAGGCATTCCGTGTACGCTAAAAATATTTCGCATGAATATGTAGGCAAGTTGTTCGGAATCCGTTTGTTCGTTGAATGGCAGAAAATAGGAAAATTTCGTTAATCGGTCAACGATTACGAGTATGCTGTTGTAGTGTACTCTCGTAGAGGGATCTTCTGAAATGGGTAATTTGGTAATGAAATCCATAGTGATCGACTGCCAAGGTCGCTCTGCGACTTCCAATGGCTTGAGCTTGCCGTAGGGCTTGTGTCGTCGTGCTTTGGTGCGTGCACACAAGTCACATCGTTGTAGAACCGTCTGTACCACGTTTTTCATTTTCGGGAATTCATAGGTTCGTTTGAGTCGTTCCATCATCTTGGCTATTCCGGGATGTCCGTGCATTCTGTGTTCATGAATGTGTTTGACCAGAGCTTCTTGAAGGTGCGTTGGTACTTGCATTTTCCCCGTTTTATCTTCTTCTGCGATGTCCTGGCTGTGTTCGTAAATCCCGTGGAACAGTTGTTCTTCCGTGATCTTGTCGATAAAAGCGATTCTTCGAGTTTCCATGAGTTTTGCCTGCTGGATGTAGGCTATTTGTCGTTGTTCATAGTGACCTTCTGGTGTCTGGTGCAGGATTTGATCTTGCACAATGACTTGTTCCGTCTTAAAATCACTTCGTCGGCTGATAGCGTCAGCTCGTCCGTTCTCTGATCCTTTCCTGTGGATGATGACATAGTCGAATTCAGAGAGGTATTCAGCGTATCTGAGTTGTCTTCCGCTGAGTTTTTGTGTCGTTGCAAAATGGGATATGTTCTTGTGGTCTGTGTAGACCTTGACCTTGTGCTGACTTCCTAGGAGGTAGTGTCGAAATTCTTTGAAAGCATTGACAATTGCCAGAAATTCTTTGTCGTAGATAGGGTAGTTGAGCTCGGCTCCGTGTAGTTTTCGTGAATAGAAGGCTATTGGATGTAGCTTGCCATTCTCATCTCGTTGTCCAACTTGGCCCCCTAATGCGTAGTCTGACGCATCAGTTTCTAGTTCGACTTCTTTGGTGGGGTCGAATGTGGCTAGAACAGGTTCTTTCAGGATTGTCTCCTTGAGTGCTTGGAACGCTTCTTCTGCCCTTTGGGTCCAGATGAATCTTGTCTCCTTCTTTGTAAGCTCAGTCAACGGTATTGCGATTTTCCCAAAATTGCGTATAAACCTTCGGTAGTAGTTTGCGAATCCTACGAAGGATTGTACTTCCTTAAGGTTCTTCGGTCGTGGCCAATCTCTGACGGCCGCTATCTTCTTGGGGTCCATCCGAATTTCGTTCGGGCTGATGATATGTCCCAAGAATTCTACTTCGTGCGTATGGAATGTGCTTTTCTCGGGTTCGACGAGTAGATTTGCGTCTTGGAGTGCCTTGAGTACTTTATGGACGTGTTCCGTGTGTTCTTCTTCCGTTTCCGAAAAGATTAGGATGTCGTCCAGGTAGCATACCACAAAGTCGTCGAGATGTTCCCTCAGCACGTGGTTGATCATTCGTTGAAATGCCGCTGGTGCGTTCGTCAAGCCAAACGGCATGACTGCGTATTCAAACAGTCCGAATTTCGTTCGAAATGCTGTTTTCCATTCATCTCCTTCCTTGACACGGATAAGGTTGTAAGCTCCCTTGAGATCTAGAGCTGTAAACCATTTCTTGTTGTGCAGTCTGTCTCGTAGTTCCGTGACTAGGGGCAGCGGCGTTCGATCCTTGAGGGTAATGTCGTTGAGTTGCCGATAGTCGATGACAAGTCTGAGTTTTCCATTCTTCTTTGGCACAAACATGACTGGGTATCCTGCCGAGGACTTGGAGATTCGGATGTATCCTTTCCTCAGCATGTCTTGGAGGTATTCCTTCAGCGTTCGTAGCTCCACTTCGTTGAGGTTGTAGATGGGATAGAACTTTGGTTTTGTTCCAACTTTTAGCTCTATTTCGAGGTCCCATTCACTGTGTTCTGGTAGTCCGGTTTCCAGTTCTTCTTCGAACAGCTTCTGATAGATCCGGTACTGCAAGGGTATGTTCTTGAGCCTTTCTTGTTTGTCGGTGGGTGTGTGTCCTTCTTCAAAAGCTTTCTTCTGGAGCTCGAGGACTTCATCCATTTGCTTGAGTTTGCGTTTGACGAAAGCAATGGTTCTTCTAGTGCGGTTTGCTTCCTTTCTCGCACTGATATGTCGTGTCCCTTTGGGTGGTGAGGAGGTTCTTTCCTCATGCCGTCCTTCTCCGTCGTCATCGGTAGAAGGTTGAGATCTCAATTCGTCGTTTGACTCGTCGTCATCGCTGGAGAGTGCGTCGTCCCATTGTCGCACCTGGCCAGTTCTCCAATTGATCCATGGGTTGTACTTGTACAGCCATTTGTAACCTAGGACCAAATCGTGGCTCATGGCAATCACATCAAACGTGATTCCTTGATTTCTTTCGTCGATTTGGACTTTGAGGTGATCAATCTCTCGGTCTACTCGTCCTCCATTCGAGGTGAACGGTTGTCCTTCCAGGTTCTCGGCCCTGTACGGTTTCTTCTTGTACTTCCATCTGAGTCCAAGTTCGTTGACCACTTCGGGGTCCATGTAGTTTTCTTCTGCACCGCTGTCTACCAAAGCGATGTACTCCTTTCCGCGTATTTGTACTGAGAGGTTGAATGACTTCTGTCGTTGTCCGGGCTTTCCTGCACTTCTGAGTGCCTTTGTAGGGAGTTCATCCCTGATTTCGTCCGCCTGCGGCCCTCCTACAGGTGGCGTTTGTCGTTTGGGTTCCCGAGTGTCGCATCTTCTCGCGATAGTCGTCGTCGTTCTTTACTCGTGACTTCCTCCGTATCCGACAGATATTCTGAGTCTTGTTCGGACTGTTCCTCGGAGTCGTTCTCGGAGTCACTAGTTTCAGGATATTCTTCCGCTGGAATCCTTCGTACCATGGCCACCGTACGTGTTCGTGAAGACTCGAGTTCCTTGGTAGGTTTCGGGAAGATAGCATTGACTACTTTTTCATCCAAGTGGTCGATGCATTTGTCGTCATAGCAATGTATCCATCCGAGATTCTTGTGATCAGGCTTGGTCGTTCTGATTGCTCGAGGTGCTTCTTCATCATCCTGCTTCTGGACTATGTTAACCTGTTTCTTATCTTGGTTCCTTGGCTTTTTTGGCCGTTCGCAGTTAGATGAATAATGCCCATACTCGTCGCAATTGTAGCATTTGATCTTGCTGATGTCTCTCAGTTTCCTCTCTCTCCCTTTCTGAACGTTCCCCATGTTCATGGGTCCTGGTTCGGTGCCGTGAGAGGTGTCGGGCTGTCTCTTTTGTCCCTGGTTGGGCTGGTTCTTAGCCTTGTATTGAGGGTAGTTGTAATTCCCCTTCTTTTCCTGGCGTCTCGCGAAGTTTCGATTGTCGATCTTGACTGCCGTTTCCATGTAGTTATCCAATGTCATCGTAGCCTTGTCACTCTTGCAGAGTTCGTCCTTAACATCTTCCTTGAGGCCTCGATAGAACCTATCCTTGAGGTATGTCTCGTCCCAAGGTATCCTGGAGGCTATCTGAAGGAAATTGGCGACATATTCAGATGCAGCCTTTGTTTGCTTCAGTCTCATCAGTCGATCAGTAGCCGCCTGGACTTCATCCACTTCCCCGAAGACTTTCTTCATCCTATCTTCGAAAACGTTATAGTCTCGAAAGATTGTCATGGTCACATCGCTCGGGCTTCCTCGGACGTAATCGCTGAGGAATGGTTCGAACCATCCTAGCGCGCTTCCGGTGAGGCAACTTCCTGCGAACTGGACACGGTTTTCGTGCTTGAAGAATTGCGTGGGATAGTAGTGAAAATAGGTGCGTAGTTCCGTGAGGAATGTTTTGAGCTTCTTCTGGTCTCCGTCAAACTTGGTTGGTTTGTGAGGCTTGATGATTTCTCCGAGATCTTTTCCTCCATTGGCCTGGTTGGCAAGACTTTCGATGGTGTTGATTTGTTCGTTCCTGTGTCGGTTCCGTTCTTCATAGGTTCCGAGGAGGTTGTCGACCTGTTTCTGCAGGTTCTTGTTATTGTTCCGGAGCCTCTCGGTTTCTTCTGCCTGCTGTGCCTTGCTAAGCTCGAACTGGGCGAGGTTTCTTTCCTCGATCTCCTTCATTCTTTCAATGGCTCCATGCTGACTTTCGACTACCGCCATGAGGCTCTTGACACGTTCATGTAAGACTCGGATTCTTTTGTCATCGTCTTCATCCGAATCAGACATTCGGACGATGTCTTCCTCATGGTCCTTCGGTAGGGAGTCCCGAGGCTGCTTTCCCGTAGAGGATTCTCCGGTAATACCTTTGGCAGGCATATTGTCGAAACTTCGTTATTGCTCAGCGTGACGCAGCATACAACTGAACAAGAGCTTTCAACGTGTGACGGTCAAGGTTCCCAACGTAGTAAACCGTAACCCGATAGGTTTATGTTGGCAGTTGAAACGGGGCGTAACGTACTGAGCGTGGGGTGGCGAATCACGTCTGATAATGTCAAGAAGTATTCTTGAGTAATCAAGTTGTATTGAAAGCTGAGGTAGCTAGAGTGTCTGTCTAAGGGATGTTGTGTGGTCTTTTATAGGCATGGTCTGGGGAGGATCTCACGATGTCCATCGTGAGATACCGTCGCATTCTCACTCGCCTGGAGTGAGAAAGTGGGTCCCGCTCACTCGCACCGAGTGAGCGGAATACGTTGATCCGTGCCGTGTGGCGACACGCATTCGGTCGCGGCATGGGCCGTGACATATCTGCTATTTAAAATTAATATTACTTAATTAGAAAAGTACCTATAAGATTAAAAATAATACTATTAAAAAGCTGGAATTCAGGGCTTTCTAATAGTATATATACTATTTCTATATAACAGCTGGATTTTATACAATTTATCTATAAAAAACTAGAGACCTCTAGTTAAATTAAAACTTAGATTTTTACTATTTTATTATTAATATATACTATAAATATACTATTATATACTATCTTATACTATTTACTCTTTATTTATATAACCTTTTTATTTTTATATTTTTTATAAGAATATTTCTTTTATTATTATATTAATTTATTACTTTTTATTTTACTATTTTATAACTTCTAATAAGTTTAAGTTAAGATACTAAACCTGCTAAATTTATAATATACTTATAATATTATTTTAATAATTCTAATATTATTATAAAATATCTTAAGATAGCTGCTTATATAATACTATTATATATACTATATCTTTAATATATAAAGAATTAATATATAGAGAATAAATATTAATATAAGTAAAGAAGTAAAAAAGATAATTTTAAGTAAATTAAAAGATATAAATAGTTATACTAACTAGAGTAAAGCTTTTAAATTTAGAAGTAATAGTATAAAATCTTTTATTTCTTAAGGTATAAATTAATATAAAGTCAGCTTTTAGCTAAATTATATAATAATTTTCTTTTATTTATTTAAAAATAGCTATACTAGCTTTTAAGTAGTAGCTTTAATAAATAGTAAGAGTAGGCAGAATTAAAAGTTATATCTATCTATTTATCTTAAATAATAGGTATTTTATATAATTAAGTATTATAACCTGTACTGTATAAATACCTGGTATTATATATACCCTATAAATTTCCTCTAATTAAAGTCACTCTATAACAGCTTATACTATATATAAAAAACTCACCTATAAGCTACTACAGCTTATATATAAGCCTCTACAAATTACTTATAATTCTAAAGCTTACTATTATAAGTCTTACTTAGTACTCTAGTATATAGATATATATTTATTAGCACTTTCCTAGACCTTTAGCTATTAATATAACTTAGTTACCTTAATTACCTTAACTTACTATATATTACAGTACTTAACTATTACTAGATATAATATTTACCCAGTAAGTAATACCCTAATCTATCTACTAATATAAACCTACAATTTATCTACTAATAACCAGTCTCCTATCTACCCTATACTATATATATAGTAGATCTGAGGTATAACTGTTATATTAAGTAATAAAAGTAGCTAGATTTAAAAATTTTATAGTTAAAATTACAAATTAAAAATATAAATTATTAATTATAAATAAAGAAAATACTTAGTATAGGCTATTTACTAGTTAGGGAAATTAGATAGTTATTATAGTAACTATTTTTAAACCTTATTTAATAATTAAATACTAAGGGTATATCTATTTATTTCCACAATTTCCACAATTTCTATATATAAAAGAAGTTATATAAAATAGATATAAATTTACTAAAATATAACAGTCGAGTCTAACCTAGGGGTATAGAATAGGTCCGGGCGTGGGGTATATAATCTAGTAAATCAGGACGTTATAATAAGCAATATAGGTCACAGTCTGATAATAATAGAATAGTAAATTTAATATAACTAAGTATATTAATAGCTAGTAAGGCTATCCTTCTATAAAAGTGCTGAATAAGTATCTATATACTAGATAGTATTTTATAGATTGTATAGAGCGTTAGATTGTAGCAATCCTGGGATTGTAACAATCTAGGATCGTAAGTATAATCCTTAGCGTAACAATCTATATAGTTAGATAGAAAAAGTGGGCATGTTATAGTTCTGCTAGTTGTAACTGCCTGGTCTTAACCTAAGCTGTAATAATAGGGGTATGTGGATTTAGCTAATTATAATTTTTAATTAGCTAAGACCTTTACTAACTTAATTTAGAGGTATTACTAAATTAATTTATAATTAATTTTATTAAATAGCTATAGAAATAGAAGGAACTTTTAAAATTTGTAAATAAATTAGGGATTCTATCTATTAAATAATATTTGAACTTTTTCCGAATTTTCTCCCTGACTCTAGGCGGGGTTTTTCTATATAATTAATACTGCCTCTCTGCTGCTAAGCTTATATATTATATCCTGTAGCAAGCTCTATTACTTATCTATAAAGCAAATTACCTACTACTAGAAAGCCTTATTATATCTAAGCCAGTATATATATAAGTAGAAACCTAAATAGTACTATCTAATACTGCAGTATTTAGCTATTAATAACTTCTTACTCTTAACCTCAAATAGTACCCCTTATAGGTTAATAGCTAAAATACTTATAAGCTACTATAGTATTTCTATTAGTATACTATTAAGCTGCTAGCTATAATACTTAACCTCTTAGTTAAAGCTCTTACTAAGTTATATTAGTAGCTGTTACTCTTAGACAGCTACCTTATCCTGCTACTGCTACTGTCTTTTTTATTACTGCTGCCTAGTTACTTTTTTTATCTTAATTTACTTAGCGGCTTTAAATATACTAAGCTTATCCTGCAACTTAAAGTACTATACCTATTAGAGCTGCTTTACTTATAATAAGTTGCAATCTAATTCCTTTTTAATATTGCCTTTTTAAAGCTACTTAGTATTATCTTTACTAAATATATTTATATACTTAGTAATTATATACTGTATAATATTCTCTTTCTAGCTTAAGTTAGCTGTTACTTTCTATATATATATTAAACTTTTTATATTTCTATTCTTAATAATTCAGTACTATATATACCTGCTATATAGCTATAACTAGAGCTTTATTTCTATCTATTCCAGTTTAGTAACTATCTTCTAATAATACCTAGCTTCTTATTAGTACTGTACTATTTTCTTCTATACTGTAATTAAGTATTAATATTATATATAGCTATAGCTGCTTAGTAATTAAAGTATATTAATAGGCTTTATACTATTATTAGATATTGCTATTTATACTGGATTATTTAACTTCTTTTTTATCTTAAAATAGTTAATAATATTACTTAGTGCCTGCTCTATAAGCTAGTATTAATTATAAAAATACTACTTAATACTGGCTTCTAATTAAATACCAGTATAGTATAGCTTATAAATTAAAATCTGATACTTCTTATTAAGCTGTATATACTCTTCTATTACTGCTTATTCTTACTATATATATTAATCTTAAGTTATACTTAGCTGTTTTTAAGTTATAAGTTCTATATTTCTATTTTTTTTATTACTCTCTTCTTCTTCTTCTACTTCTTTTTCTATTATTTCTTTTTTACCTTTTTTTTTTTATAATTCTATTTATTTTAGTAGCAGCTTTTAGTTTTTCTATAAGTAGTAACTCTAAGAATTAATAAACCTAAATCTCTATAAAAATAACCTATAATACTAATTATATATAATTATATATAGAATCCAGTATAAGTAGGAATTTAGTATAATATTTAGGCTATTAGAATATTTTATATAGTAACTCTAGGGGAATTCTAATATAGAGTTTAGTAAATAGTATTTAGAGGAATTTTAATATAGAATCCAGTAAATAGTACTTAGGCTTATACTAATATTAAAGCTACTATAACTTTCTTTTAACTTTTTAATTAGAAGAAGAAGTTTAAGAGTTTTTTTATTACTTTCCTCTAGCCTATTTTACTCTATATAGCTATTAGTAATTTTTTTAATTTTATAATAAATCCCCTTTAATATTACTATAATATCTCTACTAATTTTATTTTTAAAAGATTTAAGATTATTATTCTACTTCTTATTTTTATTATATTTAATTTATAATTACTTATAACCTCTCTAGGTATTTTTATTTTATTTATAATAAGTATTTATACTGGTATTTATATAGTAATTTTTAGTTACTAATTCTTAGCTAGATTCTAATAGATATTATACCTACTATATAAAAAGTAAGTATATTTATATTTAAATAAGTCTTTTTTATAATATCTATATAATTTCTAGCTAACCTTCTATAGCCTATTAATATTATTATTAAGTTAGTTACTCCTACTTAGGCTATTTTTATTAAATTAGTTAAATAATATTATATCTTTACTACTACTTCTACTTTAATTTCTTATATAAATACCTCTATAGCTTTAATTTAAACTCTGCTAATTTATATTATAATATAAGAAATTAATAAAAATTAGTAATATCTTTAATTACTATAATTAGTAAATTACCTTAAATAAAATTAAGGTTATATCTATAGCTAGTAGCTTTAGTAATAGCTTTATAGCTATTAAAATTAATTATTTTTTCTATTATCTTATTACTTTAATTAAAACTTTACTTATTACTACTAATATTAAGCTCTCTTTTAAGAATAATAATAATATAAGTATTATTAATACTTAAATACCCTCTTAGTATTATTACAGTACTCTAATATAAAATTATTTTTATTTAAAAAGTCTAGTAAAATTAAAAAGTTAGATAGTATCTATAAATTTTAATTTATAGTAATAAAATTACTATAAATTATAATTCTAATAGATTACTATAAACTTTTAATATAAATATACTTTAGCTTTTACTTTTATCTTTTCTTTTATATCCTACTATACTTATAATATTACTACTAATTTAAATTATAAAAATTTAACTATTTTATTATACTAATATACTACTATAATAACTATATATTTATTATTAAAGTATTATTTTATATTTCTTCTATTTTTTAATCTTAATTTAAATAGTTTATTTCTATTAAATAATTTATAATTTATAAATATATATTTAACTATTTATTTTTTATTACTATAGAAATATTAAAATAAGATTATCTTAAAGACTTTTTATTAAAAAAAAACTTAGAATTTAATATATCCAATTTATAATTAAATTATTAAATTATTAAGATATCTTAGCTAGTTATAATAGAATTCCCTATATTTTAATTTAAAAAAATAGCTATTAGAAATACTAATATTATCCTAACCTCTTTATAATTATTACTTTTAAACTTTCTAAATCTATTAAATTTTCTAATCTCTCTTAAGTATATCTAGAATCTCAGTATCTTTACTAAGCTATTAGCAGAGCCAGCTTTTATTTACTTTATTTAAATATCACTAGAATCCTCTGTATTTTAATAGAATAACTACTACTATAGTAATTACTCTACTTATTACCTTATATACTAATCTATCTTTAATATACTATTTAAATCTGGCAACTCTTATATTTAGATATAGATCTAGAGGGGGAATAAGAAGCTTAATCTCTAGATTCCTTATAGAAGTAGCCCTATAGGCCCCGGCAGTAATATAGAGGCTCTTTATTTATTCAGCTGCTAGCTTCTATATAATACCTCTAGAGTTGCCGCCGCTCTCTATAGGTTAGTAGAAGGCCGAGGCCCCATAGGCCAGGGCGCCTCGGATAACTTTAGTATAGATCTCCCTGCCTCTATATATATTGCATCCCTATATTAACGCAGTAATAGCACTAAGGGCGCATTGCTGGCATAGTATCTTCTTTTTCAGCTTCTCCAGGTAGATAGACCAGTTGAGTTTCCAGTCCAGCCATACCCCTAGCATCTTCAAGCCCTCGCTCGGCGTTATCGTTGCGGTACCTAGCCGTACTGGCTCCTGTATCGGCTGTCGGCGTCTCGTGAAGTGGAGGAGTTTGGAGGGATAGCATATCAGGATAGGCAAGTCTGGAGGCATCATAGGCTTCTACACCTATCAAGATTTATCGGTTCAGTTCAAGATGAAACTTATCCTAAACTAAATTAGTAGAAATCCCATCTTGAATTGATATTGAATTGAATTGAATTGAATTGAACTGATTTATCTTGAACTGTTAGGAGCGCTGGACTGTACGAACCTGTGCGCCCAGACGACGTCTCAGATTGACTAAAAATCCCTTTACACAAGAGGGACTTGGGAGTTGGCTCTTCGATTGCTCCATGTTGCTAAATATGAGAAGTAACGACTAGGAGACAAGCTTGAAGGGATGAGTTGCTAACCCTCAAATAAGATTCCTCCCCGGCCACCTCCGCCGCCTCACGGTCCTTCTTAGCCTGGTCATGCTTAGCCTCTGGGCCAAGGATTGTGAGAGTCCATCAGTAGAGCGGCGTGCTGTAAGCATCGAAATCGTATATCCAACTGTCCCACGAGGCCTGATCATAGATACAGTTGAAAGATGAACCGTTTTTGGACCACAGCGGTCGCAGAGGCCACTTGCAGAGGCTGGGCACGGTGGCGCCAGTGTTGTTAAGAGTTGTGGGCGCGATGCCGTTCTCAACCCATTCGATCATAGTCTGCAGTGTCGTTGCAGGCCATCCGCCACCAGGCTGTTCGGTGTTTGCTCCGCAGTGAGCGCCGCCAGGGACTAGGAAGAGGCGGTAGAAGCCGTCCATAGCCTCTGTGCTAGAATTGAAGGTCATGTTGGGGAACATGACGTTACGGACGGACTCGTAGTAGTGGATCGACGAAGCAGCGGGGATGGACGGGTCCTGCTCACCGTGGACGTGGATGACCTTGCCACCGGCGTTGGCAAAAGCACTAACATCAGGCTCGGTGGTCTGCAACGAGTCTCCGTACTTCTGCATACCATAGATCATCCACTCCTTCAGAGTATCGTAGGTAACGTTGTCCAGAGTGCTCAGATTATCAACGTCCTGAAGCTCGAGGAACTGTGCCACCCACTGGCCACCGAGGCTTGAAATAGACGCCTCCCATTCTCTTGTGTCCGAGTTGTAGGTAGTACTGGCGTCACCGAAGTCGGCGCCAGGCTGGTAATATATATAGACGCGCTTCCCTTGGGAGTCATGAAGTCCATTCCAGAGGGCCTGGGCAAGCTTGGCGCCTTGAGCTGTGATCGTCCCATTCTGTTCAGGGGTGGTACTTCCACCACCAAGCTGACGTTTACCCGGACCAGAAGAACCGCCCGATGATGCCGCGCAGTAGTAAGGCTCCCCGATGGTGCTGTTGACGTCGAAGTACAGCTTGCACAGGTCTGACCGCGAGACGACACCATCAGTCTGTCCATCCAGGGGATCGCAGAATGCGATAGTCAGATTCACGAGCTTCTCCAGTTCACAACTCGGTGGGTAGTAACCCAGGGTCTGCTCGGTCACGCTCGCGCTCAGGTGGTTAACCTGCTGCTGGCCGTAGCGCAGGGCTGGCGCACCGATTGTAGCGCCATCAAACAGATCGGCGAAGCGCTGGAGCTGACTCCAGCCCTCGCGGCCACCCTCAGAACATGCTTGGTAGTAGGAGTAGACCTTATCCGAGACGTTGAAGAAGTTCTTGGTGAACTCCTTTCCCAGAGTGGCGAGCTCCCAGTGAGCCTGGTAGCCCATCATGTAGACGGATTGCCAGTTGACGGTGTTATTAGCAAGGAGGAAGACCTCGTCCCAAGAGGAATCGAAGGTGCCGAAACCACCGTCTGTATAGCCCGAGACGGCACCAACGATGACGCCGGTAGGGTTTGAGACCGCGCCCTGTTCACGGATACCGGGATCAATAACCTATCTCCAAGAGCTCGATCTGGGCAGACTTACCGCGTTAATAGAAAGACCACTGCCACCAGTCGTCACGTATCGATTCTCGAACTTGTCCGGTTCCGGCACCCAGAAGGATACGTGAACCAAATCATTAGGGATACCATTATGCGAGTAGGCAATCGTGACATTGCAGTACGAGATGGTCTTGGTGATGTACCAGTCGTTTGACGCTGTCGAGTTCATAACAAGGGCTGTGGTGACTGAGGATGCGTTGAGAGTGATGCCGGGTAAGAAGTCAGCCGCAGGAACTGCCGCGGTCGCATAGGCTGTGGTGCAGACATCGCTCAGTGAAAGCGCTTGGCCGGCAGCCGCGACACTGGCAGCACCGAGCACAGTACGGGAAAGCGAAAGCATGGCGAGCTCAGGGAAGATGGCAATATCAATTGCAGATAGAAAAGGTAGATGGATAATAGGGAGCTCAGCAAGTGACTGATTGACAGATTCGCCAGGCTTGATCCCAGAGAAGCGAATGGTACAGCAGGAAGCGCGTGCTACCTCTCGTGCTCAAACGATCACACTCCCAATATACATATATACTATATACTACGACGGACCGGCAGGCTGGGCCGTGAGTCCAGCACCGTCTGAGATCTCCTCATCTGCCTGTCAATGAATGCAACGCAATCACCTGGAACCCATGGCGAGTGCATTACGCGTCCCGAGCTACGCCGCGCGTTCGCCGGGACAACTTCCGGGACAACGTGCCACGGCGGGAATAAATCTATCTATGGCCGTGATCGTCGCTTCCCCTGAACGTGCGGCGGACGCCTTCGAGGAAAGTGACGTCCCGGTGCTACGGTAGCTTCTATATATTCATATTGGGCGTTCATGTCGGTGCACACATGAGCGACTTTCTCATCTATCGCAAACCCACAACCGATTCTCACTAGTTAATTTCTTCTGCTCTTTACTCCCCCGCCTCTCCTTCGAGGTTATTGGCCATGTGGCGCCCTCTGACGTTCCTCCGCGCCATCACGGCCCTGCTGTGCACAGCAAACGCTGCCCTGTACGATGGGCTCATCACGACCAACTACGGCCCAGTACAAGGCTACGCGGCTTTCAACAGCAGTCCTACTGGGGTCGATCTGGAGCACTGGAAGGACATCACAGTCTGGAAAGGCATTCCGTTTGCTGCTACCACAGGCGGGAACAATCGCTTCAGGCCCCCCCAGCCAGCCACGCCATGGAATACGACTTTGGATGCTCAAGACTTTGGTCCCGTTTGCCCCCAAACATTTAGGGCGGTGCCTGATGGCTACACCGACTCCGAGGATTGCTTGAGCCTAAACGTATGGAGTGCCGCCAACTCGACGGATGCGAAACTGCCCGTTGTCATGTGGAGTTATCCGGCCATGTCGAGTGCCCGTGACGCTCTTTTTGATGGCGGAGGTATGGCTGATAAAGGTGTCGTTTTTGTTAATTACAATTACCGGAACGGTATTTTTGGTTGGCTTGCACACCCCTGGCTTTCGGCCGAGATGAACGAAACACACGGCACGAATAGCTCCGGTAACTGGGCCATTCTGGACCAGAATGCTGCTCTTAAATGGATTGTGGAGAACATCGAGGCGTTCGGCGGAGATCCTGAACACATTACTGTCATGGGCCAGTCAGCAGGTTCGGCCGCAACATACCATATTGTGAATAGCCCCCTGACGAAGGGACTCATTGTTGGCGCCATAATCGAATCCGGTGTCCGCGACCCCAAGGACCCTCTGAGTGCCGACCTTGCCGAGAACTACCGCAGTCTTGACGTGGCCCTGGAAAATGGCGAGAGCTATGTATCGGAACTCAATGTCACTTCCCTAGTGGGGCTCCGCGCGCTGAACTACACCACCTTTACCCAAGGGGATGATTTCGGGGCGGTTCTGGATTGCTATGCCGTGCCAGATACCTACATGAACACCCTGCTTAACGGCGCAGCCAACAATGTGCCCATCCTGACGGGAAATACTAGAGATGAAAGCGGTGCCACCTTCGGCCTTAATATCTCCCTCGCCACCTACTTGGCGGACATGAACACTACGTTTGGCGACTGGACCGACGAATTCCTGGCCATCTACAGTGCAAACGATAGTGCCTCAGCTTCGGCGGCCTACAATCGGCAATGGTCAGACCGATCAGCCGTCGGCACCTGGTTATGGTCACAGCTATGGGCCACCGCCTCCGTCGAGCCGGTATACACCTACTTCTGGGACCACGCGCCGCCTGGACAAACCCAGGGTGCTTATCACGAATCTGAGATCAACTATGTGCTTAACAACCTGTACGACACCGATCTGCCCTGGGTCGCCGAAGACTACGAGATCGCCAGAACCATGAACGCTTACTGGGTCAACTTCATCAAAACAGGCAATCCCAACGGGGAAAATCTCACGTTTTGGCCTACCAGCAATGCCAAGAGCAGTACTGTCCAACAGGTCGGCGATGGCTGGGGCCCTATGGCCGTGGCCATATCCAAGGACGCAGTAACTCTCTTCGAGAACTGGTTCGATGCTCTAGAGACCGTGTACTGACCGTCTTCGTTGACTGCGGGAACCTTGGTACTCTATCTGGGCTTTGCTTGGCAGTCTACGTCTTGGTAACGTATAGCAACGTTGTGATGCTATTCCATTACTCATACTATGTATGCACTTCGTTTTGTAGATAACTGCGCCAGAATTTATAAGCCAATTCTCACTCCAAGTTGTCCCGTCCTTGTGTTCTTCTCGTTCGTCAAAGTGAAATGATACATAAAGATGGGCAGCACGGAAGCTATGGAAACCCGTTCTTCGCATATGTGAGACCCAGGGGCATGGCATACAACGCCGATTGATGAAACTAGTTGAAAGCTCACTCGAAGGCCATGGTTGGCACAAGCCATGTCTCGCGCAAGGTCAAACAAGTTGCGAAGCGATTGGAACTGGGGGCTCGACAGCCTCCATCTGCCGCTGTTCAACAGGCGTGCTGCTTCGCCGGTTGACGCAAACAACCGTTTCCACCTCGGGTTGACTGGCTAGGCTGGCAGCCAAGTGCGAACCTAGGCTGCCAGTGGCGCCGGTCAAAACGACGACAGCTTCCTTTTTCGATGGCGGCTCGACAAGCTCTCTATTCATATGTCAGAACCTTAAGCTGTTGTCTTTCAGTCAACAATGTCCACAATCTCCAAGAACCAGTGGCTTCGCCGGTAAATTTACAGCTCAGGCCAGCGATGGCGACAGCCTCAGTAGAAGCATGTTCTTCTAAGCTTCCCATCTTGTTTAGGCATCGTGGTTCAGCATGATTCAGCTTAGTTGAAGTTCAAGTCGAGTGACTGGATTGATTGATGGCTGTCGAAGTCCTGGTGCGGAGTATTCTCCAACACAGCAGAGGGAAACAGCAGGCCCAGTGAACCTTGTTGGACTCGACTCGACTCGACTCGTCCCCCCCGGTCGAGGAATATATACGAGCAACTTGGTTCCGAGAAGAAAGAATGTTGGCCCAGTCCATCATTTGCAGACGCGCAAAACATTACGCTGGAGGAAACGGATATATTGCTAGGTTTGGTGCTCCTCGCACCTTTTTCGGCAGTATACTCTCTCAACGTTTGTCTACCGGTAGTCTTTGTATCATTATCCGGCTGCGTCCCTTATCTTACTTGCTCCCAACAATACTAGCGGACAGATCATCTGCGGACCAAAGTATCGCGTCAAGTGGATTCGAAGAGATTCATGCTAGTCGATTAAGCCGAGCTCTCCGGTGAACAAACTCCGGCTAACTCGCAGGCCTCTCTCTATAGGTCGTGGTCCTGGAAGAGCCGCCTCAAGGCTCCAAATTCAAGTATCTGAGACTGCGTAGTGACTAAATTGGTAAAGGAGACTCGATTGCCTCGGCTAAAGGAATTTACAATGGCATGGCTGCGGTGGGAAATCTGTTCACTCGGATTCGTCATGACGACTGAGTCAAGGGCTGGGGTGCGGAGGTGATTGAATGCCTTGTCCAATCGGATCGAGATGGGCCGTTGTCCCTGCTCCCTCCCTTAGTTTGTGGGATTGAAACGACCCCACTGTTCGAAATAGGCCAACCAACTAATTACCCCCGTACGATGGGAGCGCGAACAAGCAACCAAACTCAAGCCGAACTCCGTGGTAATTTGAACTTGGCGCCACCAAATGCCGAAGCTCCGCAATGTGGAGGCCATGTTCGGACTCAACATCGGGGCCGAACATGGGCTCGCTACTGAAGCCGCTTACTAAGTTCCATCGCGACAGGTAATTTTAAATGGGGCACATTTGGGTTGTACCAGGCTGGCACTCCGGTTAAGAATTCCAGCGTGCAGCCCCCCTATGATCTGAGAACCATAGTTACTGCGTTGCTACTGAATCGTTCAATAGCAAGTCAAGTGGGTCTCCTATTTCCCAGTGCAGCCGCAACAGCAGTCAGGCCAGTGAGTGTGTGTATCCCGCTAGTGAGGGCCTGCGCTACCCAAAAAAGTATACAAAGCCATGAAGCCCCCTGCTGCTCAAACACCGTTCTTTCTCTCAAACCATATCATACAATACTAATCAATTATGTCTGCGACGGAACTATGGGGGTAAGCTACGTTGATGTAGATGAAGTGGTCAATTTAGATGGTGAGGAGCCTAGGAATTATTCACAGGCGATTCTGGCAGAATCGTCCATACAAATGGGATTTCTTGGCCCGTGCATTACCGCAATATCGCTTACTGCTGGGCCGAGTCGCTGATTGGTTAAAATTCGGGGTTAGGGTAACTTGGGTTTAGGGTTACGCAGGGTTACAACTCAGGGTTATGAGGGTTAGAGAAAAAAGGGGTCAGGGTTAACTATGAGAAGGCAGAATAATAGTATTTACTGTTCAGTCATATTCCATCATCCACTATCAACAATCGATACTCAAGTATCGCAAGCACGCAATGAACGAGTATGTACGGCTTGACGAGGAGCACCGGATGCTTATTTGCCGTAAATGCAATACGGCACTGCGGCCGAACACTTTCGAGATGCACTTCCGACGTGCACATCAGTTGACAGGCGACACGCTGAGAGAGATCAACGACCACTACACTGGCATGGACTTGGCCGACCCGGAACATGATACACTCCCAGCCGATGGCAGTGCAGCTATTGAACTGCTCCCGGTGCTAAGAGGTCATAGCTGCACTGCATGCCGACATCTCACAGTAGCGCGAGATAACGCAGTCCGTCACTGGAGAGAAGCACAACACGGCAAAGCAGAGGTTCGGTGGACAGATGTTCTGCTACAGACGTGGATGAGGGGGAAGTATGCGCGGTACTGGACGGTTCGAGGGCGTGGTAATGATGATGATGAGGACGCCGGCATAGTTGCGTCCGATAACGCCGGTATTAGCGCCATGGAAAGGATGATTGCCAGCAGTCAAGCCCAGCTTAAGGCAGAAGATGCTATAAGGCTCCGGATGGGCGACTTAGAAGAGGATATCGACCGAGATTCATCGTGGATCAAGAGGTTGGGTTGGGTGAGGCACTTTGGCTCCCGAGACTTGGTTAGCGTTCACGAAGCGGCCGAGTGGGTAAGGGCAAAGGCGGCGACGGGTGGAAGGGCCCGGCAGGAGGACGAGGAAGCAGGTCGTGAACGGTTACTGCTGGCTCGGCTCGGACAGAGCTTTGACCGCGAGGTGGACCGCTGCTGCTGGCGGCTCGATAGCGTGCCGACAGAGACGCTTCAATGGCTCGCCAGCATCACGGCAGCGAACCCGAGTGGCGTGCCGTTTGGCCGCAAAGGCAAAGAAGCATCAATGAGCAAGTATCGGTCCGTGGGTCACCGGTACTTGAGCTTTTGCTGGAGGGCATATCGCATCGGACGCGAAGAGGCGTTCGAACGCTGGGCGGTTCGCTTCACAGACGAGCAGTGGAGCTTGCTACGCGACGTCGCAGAAGAGCTGGAGGGAGATATATTCCCCAGCAGTCACGACAGCGGCTTTTGCAGTGGCAGAGAGAGAGACGCCGAGAGCGACGACGAAGCGAGCAGCGATGACGATGACGAGGAGGAGGTGACAGCAGACGAAGGTATAGTGACCCCGACGTATGGCGCACTTGACAGAGCTGTATTTTTATTCATCGTTGCTTCCATCAAAGTTCATGTCGGTGGAAACGTATATACGAACTCGCTGCTGAGCTTTTGCGCTGCGCTGGGCGTCCAACAACGTCCGCTTGGCTACACAGAGCCGCACTTATACACGGGGATGCTAGCGGCGGTGCTGTGGTGGGGCCGGCTGTTTTTTTTAGAGTCGGTGTTCGAGAATCAGCCCCGCGATCAAGATGAGGTTGGTATCGATGCCGTACTGGCATTTCGAGAACAGCATACGACATGGATGTGCACGGGCACGCATACCGTCATAAGTACGATTATCGGGTGGATGGCGTACGGCAAAGGTTGGCGCAACAAGATGGGTGGGCAGGCGTCGATACGATGGACCGAGAACGGAGAGGCCGTGGTTCACATGGGCGAACAGGTCGATGTCGAAAGCTTCACCCGTACGCTTCGCGGTCAGGTCGCGGAGGCTCAGAAGCTGCTGGATAAGCTGTTTGGGGGGTTGTGGCAGAAGGTCAGCCGAACGGTCGACTTAAGCCGCATCGCCGACAACATGGTGAGGCTCGGGGCAGGCCAGTCATTCGCGGCCAACCCGAAGAACGATTGGTTGAAAGCCGGGCCGGCAAAGATAATGGGGCTGATGGAGGCATCAATTTGGGATGCAACACGGAACCGGTGGAAGAAACAGGGGGTCAAGAAGTGGCTCCGACGCTTGCGACAGTTCCGGGAGACGCTCATGGTGCTCGTGCATACGTGGGGCGGGCTCCCGGGCAGGGGACCGGAGTTGACAACGCTGCGACATTGCGACTCGTGGCAGCTGATACGGAATATATTCGTCATGGATGGACAGGTCATGAGTGTCACCGACCGCGACAAGATGAAGGCGATCCGTGATAACGGCCGCAAAGTGGCACGATTTGTGCCCGACGGGATCGGGCGGATGATTGTGGCATACATATCATGGTTAATTCCGGCCGAGCGGGTGCTGCGGCGTGAGTGCAAGCTCGCCGAGCCGCGCGGCGAGCAGCTAGAATACATGTGGAGGGATGGCAGCTCCCGGGTGTGGGATACCGAACGGCTTAGCAGAAAGCTCGCGCGAGTGATGCAGGCCGGCACGGGGGTTAGGATCGGGGTGGGGCGGTACCGGGCGGTTGCTATCGAGATGGGACGACGGATCCGAGGGCTGGTGACGAAGCAGTTGGAGGGTCGAATGGAGGATGAGGACAATGACGACAACATCGAGGTCGATCCGATCACAGGTGAGCCGATCGACTGCGGAGGAAGCTGGAATATTGTGTGGGATTTGCAGTCGACGCATGGAACCCGCATCGCGAGACAGCATTACGCCGTCCATATCGGGTTCCCCGGAAAGCTGCAGCCGGAGATGATTGCAACGTTCAAGGAGATCAGCAAGCTGTGGCATCAGTTTTTGGAGAGCCGCATCGCAGAAGATAAGGCGCCGACAACACGCAAGCGAAATGGTCGAGTGTCAAACAAGCAGAGCGTCGTCGACGAGGACGACAGCCCGGCCCAGACGACTGGCCGCAAGCGTGTAAGGACCGACAAAGGAGCAGGACGACGGGTTATGGAGAAAGATATGGCCGACGGACTGCAGATATTGTTCGGACCGGATGCCGTTTGGCGATCGGACAAGCAAGTCGAGAGCATGCGGTCGATTATGTCATTGAAGAATGGGCAGACGGCCATCAACGTGCTGCCGACGGGGGCTGGGAAAAGCATACTGTTCATGCTGCCGGCGGTGATGCGAGAAACAGGGACGAGCATCGTGGTCGTACCGTTCGTCGCGCTCATGGACGACTTGGTGACGCGAGCAACGGATATGGGCATTGACTGCATCCGGTTCAGGTCGTCGATGAACTCCGGGCGAGAGGGCGTGCCGCGAGCAGCAAGGCTGGTGGTCGTAAGCGCCGATATCGTTTCCAGTGCCGAGTTTTCAGGATACGTAGACGGGCTACTTTGCGCAGGGCTGCTGCAGCGGATATTTATCGATGAGTGCCACACGGTCATCATGGATATCGGGTATCGAGCTAAGCTGGGTGAGTTGCGGAGCTTGCACCGGTACGGGTGCCCGATCGTGCTGCTGACGGCGACGCTGCCGGTCGTGCTCGAGGACTGGTTCCGGGGCGAGATGCTGGCTCAGTCAGCGGTGATTGTGCGGGATCGGACTACGAAGCTGAACTGCCGATACCGAGTCGAGCAGGTCAAGCCCGGGGCCGGGGCGGTTGAGAAGCGCACCGTCGAGGTCATAGAGCAGCTCGACGCGCAGTTGACCGGTCATCAGAAGGGGGTTATATACTGTCGGTCGAGGGGACAATGCGAAGCTATGGCGGAGGCGATCGGGTGCGGCGTTCATCACAGCGGCATGACCGAGAAGGACCGCTATGAGGCTCGAATGGCGTGGATAGAGGGCCGGGCAAGCCGCTGGATTGTGGCAACGACCGGGTTAGGGACAGGGGTCGATATAGCGGGGATAGTTGCCGTTGTACACGTAGAGCAGCCGTATGGCTTGGTGGACTTTGTGCAGCAGACGGGTCGAGGAGGGCGGCGAGCAGGGGAAGTGGTCAAGTCGATCATCATTCATGATGGACGGCCGCAGCGGGAGGACCGACACGGCAGCTTTGTTGATAACATCAATCGGGCGCAGATGGACGCATTCGTGTCGACGCCGGGTTGTCGACGGGCCGTCATCGCCGCTTTTATGGACGGGGTGGCTGGAGAGACGTGCAGAGACGTGGCCGGGGCCGAGCTTTGCGACGGGTGCAAGGCGCAAGCGGAAGGTAAGGTGGATAGAGAGAGTGAGGGTGGGGCAGACGAGGATAACGAGGAGGATGAGGGCGAAGAGCGTGGTAGTGTTTGGAAGGTGTTTGGCAAGAGAGAGGGCATACAGATCCGGACGTTATTCCGATGGCTGGATGAAGTTGCGGACGAGTGTCCGGTATGTCACGTCCGTCGTCACTATAGAGGGCAGGAGACCGGGGAAGTGCCCGACGAGCCGCGGCATAGGCGGGTTGGGCAGTGGTGCGAGACAGTTGCCGACGAGGATTACGAAGTGGTGCGTAAGAAGATCACGTTTGGGCCGCTGTCATGTTGCTTTACGTGCAAGCTGCCGCTTGACTGGTGTGCGGAGACGCAAGAGGAAGAGGGACATTGTGCGTATAAGGATAAAGTGTTGCCGGTTGTGTTGATGGGGCTGCGGAACTGGCGGGTACGGGACTTGGCGAAGGAGCAGTTTGGTATCGACACGCAAGATAAGGATGCTTTTTTCCGATGGTTAGGAGCCCGGCGTCAGTTTCATGGGGAGGGAGGGACGAATATGCATGCATTATGGGAGGCGATTATTTGGGAAGCATATAGGGGTGGTATGTATTGGTTTAAGACAGAATGAGAATAGTATAATAAACTGCTAGGTATAATAGAGAGTGTGGAGTATTTGTAGTATTATAATTAAAGAGGGAAAAGGAATATGTAGGTGAGGAGGGAAGTATAGGGTGGGGGTAGGGGTATTATAGTTTGAGGTATAGAGAGAATAAGATAGATAGAGCTTAACTGAAAAGTATTATAAGTAGGAGGAATTTATACTATATATAAAGATATAATAAGATAGATATAGAGGAAAATAAATAAAAAGTAAGATAGATAAAGAGGAAAGAAGGAATAAAAGATAAAGAATATAAGTTATATAATAGAAAGAAAGTAGAAGAAAAGCTAAAATATAAAAGGAGTTAAAAGTAAGAATAAGAAAAATAAGAAAAAGTAAAAGGTAAAGATATAAAGTAGAGGTAGTATTATAGAGATAAATAAAAGTATATATAAGTATAAGTAAAATTTGTAAGAGAGTAAAACTGAGGATTATAAAAAGTATAGATAATAAATAATTTAATAAAATATAGAAGTAATTAAGAAAAGAAAATAAAGAGTTAACTAGTTATAGAGAGAGATAAAAAGGAGTAAATAAATAATAAATATAGTAAATAAAGTATAAGTAATAATTAAGTAGAAAATAAGTTAGTTAGAGGTAAGATAAAAAAGAAAATATATATTATATACAGTGTGAAGCAGTGCTATTTTACTTATTCGCACAGCCCGAAAAACACCCGCGAGGAATACAGTACTTACAGTATAAATATACTATTTTAGCACTATGTAGCAAAAAGTTAACAGAGTTTCAGGATAAGTAGGTAAGGGAAGAGGAAGTTAAGACGGCAAGAGTTAGGATATGGTAGTTTACTTTTAAAGAAAGAAAGAAACAGAGAGAGAGAATAAGAACAGTAGAGTACTAAGGGTGGGCAGTAGGACTGTTTATTTAGTTTCCGGCAGGGGGGGGGCGGGGGCAGTGGCAGCATAAGAGTTAAGGTTAGGGTGATAGTAGTAGCTGGTAACTGCTAGCGTAAGAGTTATACGAGGGAAAGAGTAGGTTATAGAGTTACATATAGGGGGGGGGGGGGAGGTTTAAGGGGTAAAAGCAAATAAGAGGAAGTAAAGTGCAGGGTAGGAGAGAGAAGAGTAGGCAAGAGAGTAAGAGTAAGAGGGTTGGAAAAGAAAGAGTAAGTAGACAGACTTAAGTGAAGGAGAAAAGTAGAGTAAAGGTGGAAGGGGTGGGTAGTTAGGTCAGGGTTAGAGTAAAGAAAAAGTACAGTAATAAAGTGGGAAGAAAAAGAAAAGAGAGAAAAAAAAAGGTAAGGGTGAGTAAAGAAGAAGAAGGGCAGGGTAAAACGAAAAGGCAGGAAGCAAGAGAAAGGAGTGGAAGTAGTAAATACATCGAACGGGGTTGGGGTGTGGGTTGTTGTAGGGTTAAGGAAGAGAGGAAAACGAGAGAGGTAGGTAGAACGTTAGAGTAGGTTTGGGGTAAGAGGGTGGTTTGCAGTGGTATTAAGTATTAGAGAAAAAAAAAGAAAGAGCAGAGAAGTTAATAAGTTAAAGAAAAGGGCAAAGTAGGCAAGTAAGTCAAGGTAAAAAGCAAGAAGGAGGGTTAATATAAACGAGTTAGAAGAGAAGAAAGTAGCTGAGGTAAGAAGAAGAGAAGGAGAGAAGGCAGTCCGTAGAAGTTAAGAGTAGGATGTAGGCGTCAGGGGTTAGAGTTGAATAAAAAGGTGTAACTGGTTGTAGAGGAGTTAGGGAGGAGGAAAGGGGTGTAAGATTGGTAGAGAGAAAGAAAGAGTTGACAGTAGTAGAGGTAGGTAGAGAAGGTAGGAGCAGTTAGAGAGAAAGAGGTAAGAGGAAAAACAGAGAGAAAAAAAGAGTTTGGACGGAAAGAGTAAGTAAAAGGGTTAGACTGGAAAAGTCAGAAGAGGGACAGAAGGAAAAGAGTTAAGCGGGTAAGAAGTAAAGTGTAGGGTAAGAGACAAAAAAGAAAGATAAAGAGAGAGCGAGAAAGGGAGGTTCAGTTGGAAAGAAAGAGGGGAGATAAAGTTTAAAAGGAGTAAACGAGTTGCAAAGGGTAAAAAAAAGAGAGTAAGGGAAGAAGAGAAAAAAAAGGGGAAAAAGTAAAGAAGCAGAGCAGTAGGTGTAAAAGGGTTTGTGAGGAAAAGCAACAAAGTAGTGAGCGGCGTTGAGGGTTAAGCGGTTTTAAGGGGTTGTAAGAGTTGGTTTATAGGGTGAAGGTGTTAAAAAGAATATAATTTTTTTATAAGCTTTTTAAAAGGTTAAGTTAAGTGTTAGAGTTAGAAAAGGTAGAGAAAGAAAAAGCAGGGTTAGTAAGAGTGAGTAAAGAAGATAAAAGGTGAAAAGTAGAGAGGGAAAGATAGGCAGGGAAGGGGAAGGTAAGTAAAAGAAAGGAGGGTTAGGTAGTAGGAGTAATAAGAAGGGTAGAAAGTAGAAAGAAGGGACAGTAGAGAGAAGGAAAAAAGAGTAAAAAAAGAAAAAGTAAAGGTAGAGAGGAAAAGTAAAGGTTAGGGTTAGAATGAGTTGAAAGGGTTAGGGGGAGGGCGGGTTAAAAGGGTTAGGGTTAGAACGAGCTGAAAGAGTTAGGGTTAGAGCGGAGTAAAAGAAGTTAGAAGGCAGTAACAGTAGTAAGTGGTGAGAGGGGTGAAAGTAAGAAAAAAGAAAATAAAGAGAAGAGAAGAAGAGTTATAAAGGTTATAAGAGGTAGAGGGGAAGAAGATAAAAAGGCGTTAAAAGGGTTAGTAGCAGCAGTAGAGGTAAAGTAGTAAGGGCAAGTAAGAGTTAGAAAGGGTAAGTAAAAAAAAAGGCAAGAGGGTAGGAAGCAGGAGTTAGAGCGGGCTAAGCTAACGGGAGAACAAGTAGTATAATAAGAGTTGTACAGTATTTAGCAGTATAAGTGGCACACAGCAAGGAAGTAAGGGTAGTAGTTTGAACCCGAGTGTGTAGCTCCCGGCAGGGGCGCGGGAGCGCTAAAAAGTACAGAGGAGTACTAGGGGTGGGTGGGAGAACCCGTGTGTTTAGCGCCCGGCAGGGGCGCGGCAGCGCGAGGGTTAGGGTTAGGGGTTAGGGTTTAGGGTTAGGGTTAGGTTAGGGTTAGGTGAGGGTAGGGTTCGGGTTTGGGTTAGGGTTAGGGTTAGGGTTAGGGTTAGGGGTTAGGGGTTAGGGTTAGGGTTCGGGTTAGGGTT